>NMXN01000004.1:323760-1781013 GCA_002851775.1 Verticillium isaacii | reverse complement strand
GGGGGGCGGGGGGGGGGGGTTGCTGCTTTCCTGGGCGAAAAGAAAAGTGGAGAGGGGATGGGGTAAATGGAACGGGTCGGTCCTGCCTTGGGGCTTGGACTCTGGGTTGAGCTTGGGCAAGGCATGGATGGGGGGCTTGGGCTCGGGCTTGGGGGGGGCGCCTGGTCTCCCAGTCCCAGTCATCCCCCGTCCCAGTTCCAGTGGCCGTGGGGCCGCGAGAGTGAGTGGCACCTAGTGCTGTGCTTTGGGCTGGTCCTGAGTTTGGTTGCTCGTTGAGGTTCTGTTTCTGCGCCCTGATGGGATTAGCGCCGAGATACGCGATCGTGAGCGACGGGCTAGGAAGGCTCGAACCAGTCTAATTGGCGATGCAAGGACTCGGAAGGCCACTACATTTTAGGCTTTGCCGTTCAGTCTCATTCATCCCCCTCCCCCCCCGCGCCGTTCTGGACGGATCCTCCTCTTGACTAACCTCCAGTTCGTCCCCGGATCGTCCAAGGGCCTCCGTCATGGTCGTCAGAAATCGTCCCGGGATGTAAGGCCGGCCATATGCAAGTGCAGAATGCAAGCAGGTCGGCCGTTGATCACAGTGAGGCGTTAGCTCATGCAGCGCGCTACAGCACGAACGCAGTTCGTTTGTGGCATGGCCACCCGCTGCCCGCTGTCCGCCCAGGCCCTCCAGGCCCTCCGTTGCCCTGCAGGTCCCTCCTTGATCACACAGTGTGGATCTCCCACCACCGTTCACGTCCTTTCCAGCACCGTGGTTGGCTGGCTGCCCGCCTTCCATTTCCGCGGCGGCCCACCTCCAAGTGCCTCAGGGCCTCCTGGTGCTCCCTGCAGATACCAGTACCTTGCCTGCCACCATTTTGCCTTGGAGCTAGGTTCCTAACACGAGTTCGCGTGCAACCACTGAAGCGTTCAGCAATCCAACACAACCACAGCGGCGGCGGCGACACATGGGGAGTCCGAGCCAGGCGCCAACCATGGCAGTCCTTTTTCCTGGGTTTTTCGGCTGATTGACGGGCTGCCGCAGTGTCTCGGCTGTCCGACGGCGGCCGCCTTGTACCACCGGAACACCAAGCAAACACACCGTCCCAGTCGCAGCACGCGTCCTGGCCTGTCGTCGTCCCCGCCCCCTTTCTTGGTCCTCCCGGATCTCGCGTGGGAAATGGCATCCAACCAACGAAGCTTCCGACTCATCGTCGTACCGGCGGGCAAAGGGTACGGTGCTCTGAACCCTGGCCACAATACACTCGCTCTGCTTCTGGGCCGCCAGGGCTAATGCAAAGAGCTCTGACCACCCCTCGCTCCAGGGTCGTGCGCATCCTGACACACTGTCTGCGGCACGGTACGCCTGGTGTTGCCTGCCTGCCTGCCTCTGCCTTCCCTACCTACCCGGGTAGGCGCTGCCAGCTACCGGCGGCCGGCATTGGGTGGAAGGACTCCCCCTCCCCAAAACTCAAGACCACACCACCAACGACACCAAAGGCGACCAAGGCGTCGAAGGCGTCCTGCCACAAGTGTCCATCACTACCAGGCGCGCCCTATTATCAATAATCATGCCGTTTGGTTCCAGGCGAGGACGATCCATCGTGTTTGTCAGCGGCGCTGAACGCTGCCGCTCCCCGTGTTCCGTGTTCCATGTTCCGTGGAGTCTTCTCAGGCGACAGAGATATGCAGGCTCCCTACCTAGGCAGGACCAGAACCGCCTCCTCTGCCGTGAGCGGCGAAAGCTCTCCCTCCAATGTGTCTTCGGCTGTCGAAGTCAGGAAGCACGGCGCACCATAGCCGGCCTGCTCGAGGCAACAGACCTCGATCCAGACCTCGACCCAGACCCAGAACAGACGACCCCCGGATCAGACCCTCCTTCTCCCCCCCCCCCTCCCCGAAGAACCGGTCTGCCGACGACCTTGACCGTCACCACGTTTCTGATCGCCCTAGCTCTCGCTCGGGGCAGAGGTGTTGACAGCCCAGGTAGGCAAACGGCGTACGGTACAATCGCAAACACTCCCGCGAAGCCCCCAGCTGGCTCCGGTGTCGCGGTTCCATGCATCGGCCTGGTTGACGATTGGCGTCAAGAAACAAGAGCACCAACGGTCGGTTGGCGGACCTCTGGCCATCTGGTCCCAATTTCGCACATGCGCTCATCATGTACCCCAGGCCACCCAGCAGCCGGGCCTGCACGCCGACGGGGCCCTCATTACATGTGCGTTGCGTCTCCGCCGGAGCCGAAGCCCGATATGGTTTAATTGTCCTTTAGGTCGAGCCTCGACACTGCTTCATGTCATGTCCCAAGAAACACCACGATGGGACTGGGACAGGTGCACCTCAGTCGTACAAGAGGCGACGCACGCCGGAAAACCCAACGAATCCTGCCCGCCATCACAGTTGTCGCGGCTATTCATCACCAATATCGCATGATCCTTCTCGTGATTCGTTGGGCTGCAAGTCTCGAGACTGAGACTGGCCCACTCCTTACCTTTGCGCACCTTCCCGTTCACGTCGACCTGCCCGTGGCCGTGGCCGTCTTTCCCGCAATACCAGCGCTGATCACCTCGAGATTTGGCGAGTTTGCCTGCGCCTGTCGGTCGATCCCCGGCCTGTCTTGCGCTTTGGTCTCTCTCCTCCCCATCGGCCAAGCCAGCAGGATGGCGGGCAGCTTGTCAGGAGGGACGAGCGCACTGGACAATCGCCAGATGGCAAGCCCCTGACTCCACGGCACATGGGTGGGCAGGGTGGATGACGGACGACCAGGCGCAGATGCACGCACGCGCGCGCGCGCACACGCACGACACCACATCACACCACGCCACACCACACTGTGAACAAGGTGCGTGTAATGGTCGTTGAGAACTACGCCTGAGACTGTCTTTCTCGCCTTTGAACTATTGAAATACAGGGCTACAGCCGACGACGTGCCGAGGCTGAAAGTTGCTGACCTCCCCATGCGAGGCTTGATGGTCGGCCTTCGCGCCGTCGTTCGATCCATCACAGTTTTTGGTTGCTCTTCATCTGGCGCGCACTCCCGTGGGGCGTTGGGTTTTGGTGCGACCCAAGTCTGCCCGTCAGCAAACGCAAGCATTTTTTGATTACTCTTGGCTTTTCGACGTCAGCCCACGGTTGAACCTCCCCTTCTTGCTCCTACGGTCAACGCAACCCCGGCCGGTGACACGTTTTCACCACTCTGGGGACCCCAGAGTGATGACTCCGTCGAAACAAAACGTCTATCCCATGCGGTGATATAGCGTGACACGGACTTCAGCGGCAGTCTACTCATCAACGGCGGGTTCTCTGTGATTATGCCTCTCGCGGTGGGCAACCCGCCTCGACGCTCTCTGAACGTCTCCGTGAACCAGGACGTTCCGCGCATGTCTAATACTCTTCCGCTATGCCAGCTGGTTGCAACTTCGTTCAAGTCTTCAGGTGTGTTGACATGACGCTTTTCAACGAGTAGCAAACTTTTTTGCAACAGTTGCCAGCAGAGACCGCCAATGTCTGCCTGCTCTCACCAACTACAAGTCTCGGACCCCGGTCTCAGGTTGCTGTGAAGACACCGTGCTGCCTTGCATGACTTCGCTACCACCACTACATGGAAATAGATGAAGTCTCTCCATTGCCAGCATGCACATGATTAAGACCTCGAGTCTCACACGAATAAGCCACTAAGATTCGAAGGCGCCGCCGCTGGCGGGTAAATGGTGATCGACTTTTGATTGATATTTGGCGCCAGATCTGCCGGTGATCGCCTGGATGTGATCGTGAAAGTGTAGTTGGAGACATGTGTCGAGGGCCAGGCTGAGAACAGCTAGAGAGGAAGACAGGAGAAACAACCAGCTACGGGGACACGTCAAGGCAGCTATCCTCGATTGTGTCAAATCAAGCACACGGACAGCGGCTTTGCGTTGGAGACGACCCTGCAAAACCAAAGCCCACGTCCTTACCGCCACACTTACGTCTAGCACCATCACCAGCCCCCCAGATGATCTTCCCCTCCTACCTCTGGTTACAAGAGTCTGTCGAATGAATCAATCGGGACCTGAAGCGCCCTCGGGCAGTCGATACGGCGTGTCAGCTACCACCGTTTGAGGCCGGTGCCGGGCAGCTGACGGGAGAGGGGATATAAGACAAACGAATTATATGGTTACGACGACGGCCACGGTTGCATTAGACATGATCTTTTCTACCACGCTCGCTGCATGGACAAACATTGTCCGCTCCACTCAGGAGCACCATCCCGTCTACGCCCGAGCGTGCTCAATTGCCGGGCCGTGCCTCATACTCAACGCTTGCTCCATGTCGCATTGAAGCGCTTCTCCGCTGGAGACGGGCATGCAGGCAGCATCCGATCTTAAGACGTCAAATCGACAGTGCGTACGGCGTCGCACGGGGAAACAAAACCCAGCGTGGGCCCAACCATGACAGCCCGATCCATGCCTTGGAGGACCATCAATGCCACCTTGGTCAGTACCCTCTGGGGCCCGGGGTGGGGCATGAACTGACCACGGGCGTGATTTGCATTTCGCAACCCGAATCTCGCCTCGCTCGTCGTCACTGAGGCCGGCAGGCCACCCTGAGATGAGGTTCCCAATCCAGCGAGGGCCTCCCTCACAGTGTGCTTCGCCTTCGGCGCACGAAGAGGAGGACAGGTACTTGGATTTCTCACACCACCACCACGACCACCACTCGCCCGCGTTTCCTGGTCTACTCTGAAACGCCCCCAATCTGCAGATCGATGGCTTATCATCTCCGCTAGCGACGCTTTCGGCGCTGCCTCATCTTTTCTAGAAGAAGTGGAATCACACATTTCATTAATCTGCCCCTCTTGGCCCCCCCCCCGATGCCCCTGGTCCGCCCACGCCTGAGTGGTGACCAGGGGGCCAGGGAGGGGGGGGAGAGGAGGGATTTGGTGCCCGAGCTTCGACGACACCTCATCTTGCTAATCGCGACGTGGGGTTCGAGCGGTGCTCTGAGCAGATGGAAATCGCGTGCTTCACATGTGCGCGATAAGCGGCCAGCTATCGGTCTGCTCAACGCCGCCCACGCGCGTGGGATTCTCATTGTGTCCCACCCCCGAATAATCGGGCAGGAAGAGGTCGGAAAGGAGCGATGGCGTGGCGGATATCCAAACACATACAGACCATACAGACGTAGACGGCAAACATGAGGGATGAGGGCCTCGGCGCCCCTCGCTTGGCGGGGGTGGTAATCTCCATCCTTGCCGTCGACGGCTCGAAACAGAAGCTCGCCAGCCTGGTACCGAGGGCGGTTCAATTTTCTCCGAAGAAACATCAGGACCGTCTCATGCGCCTGAGATGACGAGGTTGCAGTCGAGAGTTCGATGCGACCCAGACTGGGTCGCCTGCTACGCCATAGTCGGACACGCCGGATCATCACAATGAGTTCGGGGCAAGCCTCGAGCAGCATGGTCGTCAGCAGGGCAGGATGAGCCGCGAGACACGACCAGACACGGCCACCCCGCGAGTCTCGGTGTCACGCCAAGCTGGTCGTTTGAGGTGTATTGGCCGGTGTCCCTCAACTCCTTATTAGATTATCCCGTATATTGCCCTCGGAGCTACACAGGACGCCCACATCAGGTGCGCGCCGTTCTCATCGCGGCCGCCGTCGGGGTCCTGCACAGTCACACGCGGCGCGGGATCTATTCTAGAGGCTTCTTGCCTCCCGCGACATCATCCTCCCCCTCAAGGGCAACGCGCTTGCCCTGCACGCCCGCCTCGACCTCGGCCACGAGGCTCTCGATGTACGCCTCGTCCCTGCATGCACGATTAGCGTCCGGCGTGCAGCGCGTCCTCATGCGCGGGCGGGGAGGGGAGAGCTTCCTCCGCCCCTCCCCCACGCGGGCTTATCAACCCCCCTCAACTCACCTGCCGACGAGCGTGACGGTGCCGTTCTGCTCCCAGCGCGGGTAGCTACCGACCTTGACGCCCCTGGGTCCGACCTTGGCCGCCAGCTGCGTGAGGAAGCCGGCGACGGCGCTCTCGGCGAGCGGCGTCGAGATGAGCACGCGGGCGAGGCCCTTGCCCTCGGGGTCCGTCAGGCGGGGCACGATGGCGGGTTTGAGGCCGTCGAGGAGCTTCTCAACTAAAAAGGGGTGTTTCTGCGTCAGCCTCGGGGGCACCCGCTTGTGAGAGATGGGGCTCGCGTACAGAGCCTCGGCACGCCGGGCAGGATGTGGATGTTGCCGTTGACGACGTTGACGGGCACCCAGAGGTCGTCGTGGGGGAAGAGGAACTGCTTGGCCTTGTCGCGGGCTTCGTCGGTGGGGAGGATGACCATGCGCAGCTTGGCCTGTCGGGCGGGCGAGTCGACGTCCCAGGTGAAGTCGGGCTGCGAGGGGTGGGGCTTGGAGAGCTTCTTCATGCGGGCGTAGGCGTCCTCGTTGAGGACGAGCGGCAGGTTGAAGGCCTTGCCGATGGACTCGTAGGTGATGTCGTCGTGGCTAGCGGGTGGGGGAAAAGACATCAAGATCGAGTCGGATACGGAGGCGGGAGAACGGGGGGTGGGGAGGGGCTCACGTTGGCCCGATGCCGCCGCTGGTGACGACAAAGTCGTAGCGGTCGCTCATACGGCGAACGGCCTCGACGATCTCGGACTCGTCGTCTTCGATGACTTCGACGCGTTTCAGGCTCTGAGGTTGGTGTGAGCGGTCCGAGGTGGTCCGCGTAGAGTTTGGGGGGACTCACCAGACCGAGGGAGAAGCACCACTTGGCCATGTAGGCCGAGTTGGTCTGGGCCTGTCAGTAAAGGTCGCCGCCGGACACCTGGCCGCGAGCCTCAGCTCGTCCGTCTAACTCACGTCTACGGTCTGATGAATGTCAGCACGAACGAACCCCCGGGGGAGCACATGAGGAAACAGACCTTGCCGCCGAGGACCTCATCGCCGATGATCAGGCACGCCGCCGTGTGGATCGTCCTCGCGTTGCGCTCGTCTGCCGAGGCCATGATCCTGCGGGTCAGGCTTGTCGCCGAGGTCGGACGGGTGAGTGACGGGGCTGCGGCCGGGAGGTGTCTCGCGATCTGGGAGAGGCGGGAGAACATGGGAGGAGGGGGACTGGGAGGAGCTGAAGAAGCGGGTGGTACCAGGGGCGGATGGCAACGAAAGTACTGAGTCGACAACACGGAAGCAGATGAGGTGAGGACGTGTAAGGCGTCGCGCTCGAAGCAGAGTGGTGATTCGTAGCTCTGGCGACGATCCGATCCAATGAGCGACAGAGACAACGGTGAGGTCACTGGTGGGGCGGCATTCGACGAGGAGCTTGGAGGAGGCGGAACAGGCGGGGCTCCCGTGCCTGTTGACTTGCGCTTCTACCCCTTCGATCACCTTACCCCCCCAAAAGCGATTACATCTCCAACCCTCGCGCCCTGACCCGAGTCCCAAATCCGTCGATCGCCGATAGTCCCAGCTGCCACCGATCACGAAGACAAGATGGTGCGTCGCCTGTTCTCGAGCATTGCCCCCGAAGCCTGACCGCAGCTGACCCCGCACCCGCCAGGCCTCCGAATCGCGCCTCTACACCTTTTCCCAGGACTCCAAGGACCACCTGCGCAAGTTCCGTCTGGGTACCTCCAGGTCCAACGATCCCCAGGCTGTCATCTGTATGTACGTCTTGCTTTGCCGTTGCCGTCTCCGCACGCTGGACTGAGATGTCTACGCGCGTTGCGAAAACAAATACAACACGAGCGTCCCCGTGAACCGAGCTGTCGCAACCCTCCCCTCCTCTCTCGCGAATGTGGAACGACCCTGTGCTGACGCCTCTCTCGCCAGACCTGATTGATAAGAACACGCACGAGATCCGCCAAGATGAGGACCAGATGGTCTACAAGTCCCTCGACGCCATCGCCGACGACCTCCCCGACCACAGCCCGCGCTTCGTGCTGCTGAGCTACCCCATGACAGTGGTGCGTCGCCAATCTTCCTCCTTATTTCCTCCTCCTACGTTGCGGCAGTGCGAGCTGAACAGCTACCACCCTCCCCCTGCTCGAAAGCCTCGCTGACATGTCAACCCCCTCCCCGCAGTCCGGCCGAGTCTCGGTCCCCTACGTCCTGCTCTACTACATCCCTGTGACGGCCAACAATGAGCTCAAGATGCTGTACGCCGGCGCCAAGGAGCTGATGCGGAATACGGCCGAGGCCGGGCGCGTGCTGGACGTCGAGAGCATCGACGAGGTGGAGGAGATTCCCAAGAGGCTGGGCGCCGACGAGTGATCGGGTGGAGGGGGGCGTACATATGCATGCACGTGGGGATCTCATGGTGCAATGTTTTCCGGCATCCGCAAGTAGCAGCAGGGTATCAGATATCTTTTGGTCGTAACGGGGGGCATCCTCTATATCATAATGTACATCCCGAGTGGAAGGGCCACGCGGGCGCGCGCGCCCTGCGTCCCATCTACTCGGGCAGAACCTCGTCCGGGTCCCGTCCAATCTGCCGGCTCACGTTCCTCACGACCTCCTTGAAGGCGAGGCACGCGGGGCTGTCGGGGAAGCTGTCGAAGTAGCTCTCGCCGTAGTCGCACGCCATGCCTATCCTCGGGTCCAGGGGCACGCTGCCGAGGAAGGGGATGCCCATCTCGGCGGCGAGGGCGCGGCCGCCGCCGGTGGTGGCCTTGAAGATCTCGCTCTGGCCGGTGCACTTGGGGCACACGAAGCCGCTCATGTTCTCGGCGAGGCCGAGGACGCGGATGCCGGCCTTGCGGCAAAAGTCAATCTCCTTGCGGACGTCGAGCAGCGACACCTCCTGCGGCGTGGTGACCATGACGGCGCCGTCGATGCCGCTCTCCTTGAGGAACGAGTTGACGCTGAGGTGCTCGTCGCTGGTGCCGGGGGGCGTGTCGACGAGCAGGAAGTCGAGCTCGCCCCACTCGACGTCCTTGAGGAACTGCTTGATGAGGCCGTTCTTCTTGGGCCCGCGCCAGATGACGGCGTCGTCGCGCGACGGCAGCAGGAACTGGATGCTCATGACGCCCAGGTTGTCGAGCACCCACACGGGGCTCCAGCCGGCGCCCGACACGTGGATCGTCTCGGCCTCGACGCCCAGCATCTTGGGGATGCTGGGGCCGCAGATGTCCGTGTCCATGACGCCCACCGACGACTCGGGGTTGGTGGCGAGGGCGTGCGCCAGCAGGGCGGTGAAGGTGCTCTTGCCGACCCCGCCCTTGCCGCTGAGCACGAGGATCTTGTGCTTGATGCCCGAGAGCCGCGCCGAGATGACGGGGATGTCCGGGTCCGGGCCCTTGGGCGCCGACGCGCAGATGGCCTGGTTGGGGCAGCCCGCGCACGAGTCGGCCGTGCCGGCCTGCTGCGACTCGGGGCCGGGACAGTGCTCTGGCTCGGGGGCCACGAGCGAGGGTTTCTGAGGGTTGGCGATGACGTCTTCGACCGGTTCGGGGGCCTCGAGGGAGGGCGCCATCGTCGGCCGGCTGTTGTGCTGGTCGCCGTGAGAATGTCGAGTGTGGTGAGGTGAGGGGTGGTGATGAGGATGAGGGGAGGAGTGGCCCGGCGTCACGGATGGAGGGGCAAATGGAAGAAGGGACAAGGCGAAGCTTAATAATTCAGATGGCTAGACCAGACCTCCTCCGAGATCGCATCTCCGGGGCATGCAGCCATGGGGGCGGACGGGAGGGGGGAAGCGACGGGCTGGAGGATCTTGCCTTTTGATGAGCATCGTGAGTTTGATGCAACGGAGGCAGCAGCCCTCTTCCATCCCGCCTTCCCACGGCCGTGTCATGCCAATAGCAATGTCCTGCCCTGTCTTCATCAGCCTACTGCGTGCGCCCTCGGTCTCCGAAGGCCAAAGCTTGGCCTCCGCAATGGAGGGGCTTATCAGATCTGATAAAGATAAAGAGCGACCCCACGCAAATTTTCTGAACGACCCCTCCAAGGCCTGAGCCCGCCTAGCGCCTGATCTGCCCTGATCCGACTGAAGTGACCTGCTACTGCTGCCCGTCCATCAGCAACAGACCACGAGCCGACAGCCGCAGTCAACGAAGACGCCCGCTATTCCCCCTCCTCTTCCTCCTCGCACCATACAGACCACCATGTCGCCCTCCGCAGACCCCCCCTCGCCCATCTCGACCGAGACCACCATCGCCGCCCTCCGCAAGTCCATCACCTCCGAAGACACGCCCCTCCCCCTGCGCTTCCGCGCCCTCTTCTCCCTCAAGCACATCGCCACCGTCTCCGAGACGGCCGAGTCCAACGCCGCCATCGACGCCATCGCCGCCGCCTTCGCCTCCCCCTCCGCCCTTCTCAAGCATGAGCTCGCCTACTGCCTGGGCCAGACCGGCAACCTCCACGCCGTCCAGCCCCTGCGCGGCGTGCTGAGCGACCTGCAGGAGGACCCCATGTGCCGCCACGAGGCCGCCGAGGCCCTGGGCGCCCTGGGCGACGCCGGCAACCTCGACATCCTGCGCGAGTTCCGCGACCGCGAGGGCGAGGAGGTCGTCGTCACCGAGACGTGCGAGATCGCCATCGACCGTCTGGAGTGGGAGAACTCGGCACAGAGGAAGGAGGAGAAGCTGCGCAAGAGGTGAGACCACACGATTCCCCCTCCCCCGTATCATGCAGGGAAACACGGATTTGCAATCTAGAGACCTGACGGCTGACTACCCTACCCCGCGCCTCCAGCGACTTCACATCCGTCGACCCCGCGCCGCCCATGGAGGAGGCCCAGCGCACCGTCGACGAGCTGGAGAAGAGCCTCATGGACCAGTCCAAGAACCTCTTCTCCCGCTACCGCGCCATGTTCGCCCTGCGCGACCTCGCCTCGCCGCCCGACCTGCCCACCGCCGTCCCCGCCGTCCTGGCCCTCGCCAAGGGCCTCGCCGACCCCTCCGCCCTCTTCCGCCACGAGATCGCCTTCGTCTTCGGCCAGCTGTCCCACCCGGCCTCCATCCCCGCCCTGACCGCCGCCCTGAGCGACGTCAAGGAGGCGAGCATGGTGCGCCACGAGGCCGCCGAGGCCCTGGGCTCCCTGGGCGAGGAGGAGGGCGTCGAGGCCACGCTGCTGAAGTTCCTGCACGACGACGAAAAGGTGGTGCGCGAGAGCGTCATCGTCGCCCTGGACATGGCCGAGTACGAGGCCAGCGGGCAGACCGAGTACGCTCTCATCCCGGAGGGCGCAAAGGCCTCGGCGTAGGTCGCGTGGGGAAGAGGGGCGTAGCGGGTATATAGACAGGAGGTATCATTGATTAAGTAACAAAAGCATAATTCCACTTGTGTTCGGGCAGCCGGATTCTTAGTTGTTGAGTGACCACCTGGTTTCATCATCGTCAGCAGCAGTTGCGGGGCGGGGAAGCGCCGCTCAGGCTGTCTCTCTCGTCTCTCATACCTGTAGCCGCACTTGCAGGTGTAGAACGTCGTGCTGCCCTCGTCGGCGCCGCGGAGCTGCAGCTGCGTGTAGTAGACCTCCTCGCGACCGCACTTGGGGCAGGTCTCGTCGGTCAGAGCGTGGGTGTTAACCTTGTGCTTCTCGATCGTCTGGACCTTGGACTGCAGCTTTTGCCTCAGCTGGGACGGGAAGTCGGAGGGTTTCGTCGCGGTGGCGATCGACTTGGAGCCGGTGTCTGTTCCGCAGAGGTTAGTCGCCTGGACAGAAGGGAAAAAAAAACAAAAACCGAAGCCCCGGCTGGAAGCCTCGGAAGGTACCGTCGCACCTTGGTTCTCGGCGTTGCAGCAGGCGCACACGAGCAACGCTTTCTTTCCACCCTGGGACGCCGGCAGCAGGTTGCCACAGTCGGTGCAGAAGACGAGGGTGCCGATGGCAGACATGATTGAGTCTCTTGCGGAAGTTTTCGCGGGGTTCGGGTTGGTTGTCGGGGGGGGGGGTTCACGATCGATCACTGCAGCTAAGCTCGGATCAAGCATCGAGTCGAGAGGAGGGAAAATTCCAGGGCGGCCTGGGGGATTTTTCTCCTTATCGTTATCAGGAATGGCTCGCGATTGCGCTATCGGCACCAAGCGCGGTACGACGCTACAGCGCAGGCTGGGGTTTGGGGGGCGTCATCCGACCCCTGATGCCCCTGCTAAACTGCGTCAAGGCTGGGCCCCACGGCCGCCGTGGGGAAACCTTCAATTGGCCAGGCAGCAGCTGCTGCTGCACGGGCCATTCGTGATGAAGGACCAGGGTTCGACCTCACGAGGCTGTCGCAACTTCCACCTTCTCCCATCCCCAATTCAAACGGACGTCTGCCGCGACACACGCGACACCCGACAACATTGACACGCCTGGAGACACCGACATCGCCTTCGACAGGCCGCGAATCGAACCGTCTCCGTACATTCATCGCTTTCCGTGTAATCTGGTCCCCGGACGTCCACTCGTTTCTCGCGCCCATGCACCGTTAGCCCTGCGACTGCATCCACCCGACGACGACACTTCGTTTGGGATCGACAGGCGATGAAGCGCAGCACGTACGACGGCTGACGAGATGGCCAACAACAACAGCAGCTATGGGGCTGCGCAGGCCGGGCCGGCGAACGGCGCCTACGGCCAGCCACCACAGCCATCCCACCAACAGCACTCCGTCAGGCCGTTCACGCTGCAAGAAGCATTGCCATATTCACCGCAGACCTCGGTCGTGCCATTCACTGCTGGTATGGACACCTTTTCACCTTTTTGTGTTCCTCGATGCGCTTCAATAAACTGACCTCGACGCTCCTGCCATCCAGACCTGATCCCCGACCCCACAATCGGGTCCGGCCTACCTGCCTCAAGCATCGCGCCTCTATTCAACAACAAGGACTTCGATCATCTGAACAGGCAAGCTTCGAGCCAGGAGCCGAACAGCAAGCAAGTCAAACATGCCGTCGATTACTTGCTTCAAGACCTGAGACCGAACCAGCGGACCTTCTAGTATGTGATGCCTCTCAACATCCGATCCAGTCGGTCTGCTGACACCCAGGAGTAAATTCAAACAGATTACGAAGCCTCTGATCGATCCCGAGTCCACGAAAACCAAGACCGAGAGCCTCATCAAGGGACTGACACCCCTGACCAGCATGGTCCTCGAGAAAGCTCCGACATTCATTCGGCAAGCGGGTGACGGACCCAATCGGAGCATGTCGAACGGACAAGTAGCTACCCACGAGCAACAGCGATCATTGAAGAAGTCAGGGTCGCCTCAGGACGTAAAGCGCGCCGTCTCGAACGCGGAAGCACACCGGCAGAACTCAGCCAGGATAGAAATCGCCATTCCCGCCAAGTCGTTCGACCCATCGGCTTACGTCTCGTTTCCCGACCAGCCTTCACCAGCGGCTCAACCTGCATCGCTCCCTACTCCTCAGCAAGTGCTCCCTCAAGCTGCTCCAAAGTCCGAATCCGAAGGCCAAATTCCCCTGTCTGCCGTGCCCTTGGCTACTGCGCCAGCCGCCGAAGACTCAGAGCACAGCCGAGGTGCGTTCGCGGTCGAGATTCCGCGTGTTAGAATCAACAAGGCCGAGTATGCCGACGTGGCGGATGATGCGGATGAGCCTCTCGACCTATCGACACGTCGGGATGCTTACCATGACAGCCAGGACGCACTCGGCGCAAGCCTGGACCAGCGGCAACGGGCTGACGCGGCCCTTCACGACTTGCACCGACTCGCTAACAGTGTGTTCGACGCGGTTGGTAACGCTCTGCAGCACAATCCTGGTTACGCTCACATCGTTACTCTTACCAACGAGGGCGCCCCTGCACTTGCGAAAGACGCCCACCAACGATTGCAGAAAGCTCTCGAGAAAGTCATTACCTTGGGAAGCTATGCCGACGTTCCCCTAGACATGCTCAGCAGAATCCAGAAGCTCAGTGAAGTGAGCATGAAGCAGACGCTCGAAATGGACTTGAAGATTGAAGACAGCTGGGGCGAATCGGAGGTCAACGGCTGGCTGGACCAGCTTCAGCAAGTGGAGGTCGGCCTGAGGGCGGCTCGGACCACGTTGCGCGTCATGTGCGGCGGCCGCGAAGAAAAGCAACTCTACTCGGAAGACGCCATCAAGCAGAGCATCGATCTGTACAAGGGCGTGATGGACGGTATCGTCGTTCCCGTGGTCGAACTGAGAGGAAGCGGACCATCCGGCAACCTCTTCAAGCTGCTCCAACCGCACAAGAAGGATCTTGCTGCCACCCTGGCAAACTGTCAACGGTTATTCGTTCTCCTCACGACCCTTGTGCGCAGCATCCAGCTCTCCGACGTCTCTCTCGGTACCCTGGAGTTCTCCGCTTCGAGCTTGATCTTTGTTGACAATGCTCACTATGAAAAGGATTCGGTGGTCGGAGTTCAAAAGTTTGACGGCATTCGGCTCGTGGCGATGGACATGCTTTGCCAGATCTTCCTCGTCAAACCAGATGAGAGAAATGGCATCTTTAACGAGCTACTTACCTCGCTAGAGAAGCTGCCAGTGGGCAAGCAAAGCGCCAGGCAGTTCAGGCTTTCGGAAGGCGGAAACATTCAGCCTCTCTCGGCCCTGCTCATGCGTCTTGTTCAGTCGAGCTCTGGCAAAGTCCAGGTCAAAGAACAGCGCGCGAGGCCGTCAGATGACGATGCCGATGGCGAAGAAGACGAACTTCAGAACGGAGGCGCGGTGCCTTCGGGCCTGTCAGATCAGCAGATCTTCACGATCAAGTCCGAGGTTCAGGGTGCTGATGAGCATCACACTTCCATCACCGAACTCGAGAATGTGTCGAAGCCTCTCATTGATGGTGTCCAGCGTAATGCGTCTTACGTCGTCAATTTCATCGTCAACCGCGCACTCAAGTCAACCAAATCTGGAGATACGCCGTTCCGAAACCTGCTGGATCTCTTCGTGGAAGACTTCACCACATGCATGGACTCCCCTGACTGGCCTGCAGCTGAGCTTATTCTTCGGCAGCTGACGTACTCCATGATTCGACTCTGGGAGAACGACAAGTCAGTGGCTCCCGCAAAGAACATGGCGCTCGAACTTCTCGGTGTCATGTGTGCAGCAGTGTCGAGGCTGCGCTCGCACGTCCGAAAGGTTGCCGAGAGTAAGAATGCGAGCGCCGGCGACCAGCTGGGCCGGTTTCTCTCGGACCTAGCCATGTCAGCGCTTGAACAGAACAACCGGATCGAGCACCTGGTCTCGTGGTCCGGCCCTTTCCGGGCAAGCCTCGAGCACCTTGAGGAACGTTGCGCCGACGACCCTCACCTCAGGGGTGCCATCTCGTACCTGATCACGGATTGGGCCGAGCGGTGCGGTGCGGCTTATCACAGCGCCGAGGAAGACATGGAGGAGCGTGATCGGGAGTACGGACGTCTTGCTTACCGACTCAGGATGATGATCGAGGATCCCCGATGGCTCTCCAGCGAGTACACGTTCAAGAAGGTTGCGCCAGCTCACGCCAAGCTATCGTACTCGATTGTCCTCCTTCGTTCTCCTTTCTGCGAGCTGTTTCCTCGGATGCTCAATGCTCTGCTGAACGCCATGGCTAGCGACCAGGCATCCGTCCGCAGCAAGAGTCTGAAGAGCATCAACCAGCTACTAGAGACGGACCCGGCAATTCTTGACGGTAATTCCTTGGTGGTGGACCTCATCCTCAACTGTTCCAACGACTCCTCGCCACAAGTCCGTGACTCGGCTATTGGCCTTATGGGCAAGTGCATTCAGCTACGGAGCAACCTTGAGGATAAGATGATGGAGAAAATCTTGGACCGCTTCGTTGACAGCGGCGTGGGAGTGCGGAAGAGAGCCATGAAGCTTGCTCGCGATATTTACCTGCGCAACAAGAGCAAGCAAGCACGCAGTGCTATTGCGAGCGGCTTGCTCCACCGTGTGCAGGACCCAGATGAAGGAGTGCGGGATCTGGCCCGCCAAATGATCGAGGAGGTCTGGTTCGCACCTTTCTATCATGCTGAGGATACCCCGGCCTTCAAGTCGTCTCTGACCGAGCATGTTGCTCTAATGATTCAGACAAGCAAATCCGGAAACATCACCACTATCCTCGACAAGGTGTTGCAATCGATTCTTAGCTCTACGAGCAAGGCGCACAAGGGTCCGTTTGAGGTCAGCACCAAGCTGGTTGCTAGTATGTTTGAGCTCATCGACAACTTGGACTCGGACGATCCTTCCATACCACACGGGCGTGACGCGCTACAGGTCCTTCAGGTTTTTGCGAAAGCTGATCCGAAGCTCTTCACCTTTGAGGAGATCCGCCTCTTGAAACCCCATCTTTCCAGCTTCACAACTGTTGACGACCGTGCTGTGTTCAAAGCGGTGGCCGTTATCTATCGCCAGGTCTTACCACAACTCACGAGCAAGCATGAGGAGTTCCTCAAGGACATTCGAACGCAGCTCCAGGCATGCCTTGGCAAGATTATCAAGCCTCTGCTGGACGATTCCGTTGCCTGTCTATGGATCCTGGCCAACCTTCTTGGCAATCGTACGAACCTGGCTCGCGTCGCGGGATCAAGTTTGGCGGGTACGGTGAAGCTCCGTCAAGCCACACCCGATGAGAAGGTCGTCCGCACATTTGCCCGCTACTCTGAAATCATCGGCGCTGTGGGGAAGCACTGCGACTTGGACTCCGACTGGGATTCGTTCAAGGCCGCGGGTGGCAAGGTCCTTCCCGATGCTAAGAATAAGTCCGTCACAAAGCTGATGGTGGATCAACTTTCTCCCTGGGCTGATTCCAAGAAGCCCCTTGAAGCGAGAAAGGCAGCTTTAGAGGCAATCGGCCTCATTTGCCAATCTCACCCCCGGAACTACGTGTCGCCAAATGTCATCCCGAGGTTTGAGGAGGTTTTCGCGGAAAAGAACCCCGTGCTTGAGGTCGCCGTCTTGCGATCTTTCAAAGAGTTCCTCATCAGCGAGGAGCGGCGATCTGAGGCATCGACTGCCAAAGACGACACCGCAGACGACAAGAAGCGTAACTTGACGGTGATGGGCGGCACTACCCATGACGATGTTAGCAGCGCTACTACCCAGCGGTTCCTTGAAGACATAACCCGGATTGCACTGTCGTCTCAGGATGAGCACGCCTTCCTGGCCGTCGAGGTCCTCGGCAGCATCAACCGGCAAGGTCTGACGCATCCCAAGGAGGTCGGTGTCACGCTGATCACGCTGGAGACGTGTCCGGTCCAGAAGATTTCCGAGGTCGCGTACATGGAGCATCGTGCCCTGCATGAGAAGTATGAGACGGTCGTTGAGCGCGAGTACGTCAAGGCTATCCAGGTGGCCTACGAATACCAGCGCGACATCATCAAAGACCCCCGTGGCGCAACCGAGAATCCTTTTCAGTCAAAGCTCCACCTCCTGATGGAAGTTTTAAAGATCAGCAAGTCAAAAAACCGACAGAAGTTCATGGCCAAACTCGTTGCACAAGTCGACTTTGACCCCGCGAAGCTCGATGCCAAGGAGGCGATGCCGCCGCAAGTCGGAATGTCTCGTTTCATCATCGAGAATCTCGCCTTCTTCGAATACATGACGGTTGGAGAGGTGCAGATGACTGTCGCCTCCATGGAAAAGGTTGTCACGTCGACAGGATCCAACCTGGCGCACGTCATCGAGTCTGAGATGTTCAATGTCCGCATGGACATGGACATGGAACAACCCTTGGGATCTGCCGCCCCAGCAGACAGCCACATGGACCACGACCCCATTGCACAGGACCAGCCGCCCGCGCCTGTCCCCATAGAGCTCAACGTCACCCCTGAGCGGCTTCGCCAGTTGGCTGCCGGTGCCATCATTCTCTTGTCACTCTGGGAAGCACGGACATACATCCGACGTCTCTACGGCATGAACAGCAACCGCAGAGAATCGAAGAGCAAAGCCGCCTCTAAGGATCTCAGCAAGACGCCCGTCAAGGTTCAGGGCATCACCGGCGACAAGTTCTGGGAAGAGATCACGTCTCATATTGCAGGTCTGGCTTCGCAAGAGAGCCTCATACGAAAATGCCGAGCCTTCGTGGAGCTCATGAACGTCGACAAGGAATTCAAGGTCCAGAATGCCGACGAGGAGCTCGATGACGAGGACCCGTCCACCCCCAGCGGGGGCGAGGACGACGCCCTGAATGCGCTCGGCCGGAAGAGAAAGGCGGGCCCCGGCACGCCTGGGAGCCGGAAAAAGCAGGCTCGCATGAACGGCCAGAAATCGCGCGGACGGCCGCGGAAGAGCACGCAGCCTGTCAGCGACGACGAGGATGCTGATGGAGATTTTGACGACTTCTTCTGAGGCGGCGGGAACGGACTGATGTGCTGCAGCGAAACACGAGGGGCGTTACTGGTTTTCTCCGTTGCGCGCATCGCCATGTCGGCGAAGCCACATGGCTTTCAGACGAGTAACGTGGAGGGAATCATATCAGGGCTGTTTGAGCACGGATGAAGGGAGGACAGCATGGAGACCTCGGCGATCTTGGTGTTTTCGGGCTTGTCGCAAGGGAGGAAAAAGCTAGTTGCAAAACGGAATTGGGCGTTTAGGGGTTTCAACACGTGTGTGCGCACCCTGCAAAGTCAGGAGCGAGCTGCGCGGCTTCTTGTTTTTGGGGTGCGTTGGGGGTGGGATCTTTTTTCTTCTGGCACTTTGCACCTTTCGATGATACCTCACTTCATTCTGCTCGCCCTCTATACGTTTGGAGGTTGCGTAGGCGGAAACTGCTCAGTTTAGGAGCAAGATAATTTGCTTGCTAATGCAGACTGCCGCTTCAAGTTGTGTGCGTCTGACCAAGTGATGTGATGCAACTGAACAACGAGGATGATTGACACATGTCCATTATTATGTTTCGTTATTTTCCAACGAGCGAGCTTCCCTTGTCATCCGAAGGGAAGTTTCCAAAGAAACCCAAGAACGAATGTATTCCCAGTCCTCTCTCTAGGTTGCAACCTAAACGCCAATGCAATGCCGCTTGCGAGACTCCTCTCGGCTCTCTGGACTACGCCGAGTCCAATATATCCCTCTGAAATCGTCGCATCTCCATAGTATGAAAAGAGTCAAAGTTTCCGCTGTTTCTGGGTATCACTGGGCATCTCCATTCCGCATCCCTCTCAGTGTGCGCTGTCTCTCTTTCCCGAGGGTTGTGTTACATCGTGATGAGGACTTTGGAGGCGGTGTTTCCGCGTGTTGTAAGAGCGTAACCTCGTCGACGTGATCAATGCCGTCGCACGAAAGGCACGTTTCACTCGCTCGCGTCCATGCTGTCGAGCCATCCTCGCACTGCCTCGCGGAGGACGCTCTCTCGCTCTTCACCCACACCAACCCCCCTACCGTTGCCAGAGTGGCCTTCGCTCTCGTGCTCTCGTTTCTCGACAACGTCCCGGATGATGTCGTGCAAGGCGGACAAAACGACCGACTTGCACTCACCTCGCGGTACCTCCTGAATCATGTGTGGTGGTGTGGCTTGGCTTTCCTCTGTTTGCGAAGATTCGCTGTTGCTCCGGGCGCGCCCTTTACTAGTCGAGCGTGAGGAGTTGGATGAGTTTTGTTTGCTCGTGTCCACCCCCTGTGCAATGACTCTTTCGACCGCTTCAGTCAAAGCGTCGTCCAAGCTCGCAAATTGCTCCTCGATAAACTCTTCTTCTAGCTGGTGCTCATAGGGCATCACTGACGGAGTCAGCAGGGCGGCGCCATAGACGCTGGAGCCAGCAGAGCCCATCGGAGCTGGTCGTTCTGACCACGGCCTCGGCCGGATAAGACGTCGGTAGCGGATGCGCTTGGTTGTGTGTGTGGCCGCGTCCGCGATCATTACTGAACTGACATCCACCCATCTGTCGGCGGAGTCATCTGTTGGTTGCTTGTGAAAGATGAACGGGGTTGGTTCCGATCGCATAGACTGCTTGATCTGATCTACCAAGTCATCCTGGGGTGGGATGGCTTGCAGGACAAAATCCTGATGGTAACGCTGTAAATAGCCGGCGACGTTCATGGGTAGATCGCCGTCAATGACGATGCGAGACAGCTGCTCAAACCCCTCCAGTCCACCGCCTAGCCCTGGGGTGGAAAGATAGCCACTGCTGGAGGGGGAGCTGACGGCAGTCTCAAAGGACGTGATGTAGTCGGGGAACGGGATGTCGACATCAATGACGCCGTCTTCAGGGTTGATGGTGGTCTTGACAGGAGACTGGAACGCACTCGTGGGATCGGGCGTCCTTTCTGTATAGACCAACCTTTCGGGCTCGTCGTCGATAGCCTGCTCATCGTCGTAACCGCGAGGTGTCTGAGGCTCACTGCCCTCAATAGAGGGCCGGGGGTCACCCATACCACGATAGGTCTCCATGATGGATGCTTCCCGGACCATTTCCACTAGCTTGTCAGGCCTGCCGAAGTTTGGCTTGATAGGCGAGGTGGGACTGCTGGATTCGTGCATCGTCAGGTTCGACGATCCTCTTCGGGCAGCAGTGCTCCATAAGCCGCTGATCATGCTGCCCCACCGAGAACTTGATGCGCGTGAATCGGTGCTCGCCGTGCTCATATGCCCTGAGGTCTCTCCTCGTATCAGCGAACGCTTGAGGTCATCGGCAGCAATGCTGCTACTGCTGCCGGGCCGTGCCCTTCGGCGGCTTTCCACCCGGTGAATAGTCGAAAAGTGAGGGATGGAGGTTTCTGGCGTGATCGTCGTCGTTGTCGCTGCGCTGCTCTTCCTGCTTCCCACATCGTTGCCCGGGATAGGAAGGTTGGATCGTAGAGAACCCACATCAGAGAAGCGTCTCTCATGGTGGCCTTCCATAGCAAGATGAGCAAGCTGAGCCGGAACGCCAGACATTCGAGTGCTCTGGCTCACGTTGCGCGTGTGAGAGGTTCGCCTTGGCCCGGTCCTGCGGTTGATTTTTCGACGGAGAGATTCTTCTCGCAGAATTGGCACCACATAGGAAGGCGGAGACTGCGAGAAAGCGCCAACAGACGTGGATGTGCTCGGCCGGTGCGGGCGCGCAGTGGGAACCTGCTGATTTGCGGGAAGGAAGGCCGACAGCAGGAATATTAGTCGCCGTGCAAGCATCTTATCTTGGGAAACGATCACGGTACGAGCAGGGAGGAAGAGATCTTCCTCTCCTTTCGCCCGTTGCTGCTCATAATACTTCCGCCGATATGATGTGGGACTCAGCGCTTGGAGCCAGTCCATGTGCGTAGCGAGGAAGCCGGTCAAAAGATTGAAGAAGAACGAAAACTCTTCTTCCTTCTCGCCAGCTCGACGAGCCATCCACCTGGCCTCGTCCCGCCAAATGCCCCATCTGCCCTGGCCGGTGATGACGCGTTGAGCGCGGAGCCCACTCACAACTCTGACTCTTGCCATTGCAGCGTGCTGCGCAATTAGTTCGTCGTGCTGAAGACGATGGGACTGCAACGCAATGAGCTTAGAGTTCGTCTTGGGTGGCTTGAACATGTGCACGTCGTCGCCTCTTCGGTTGAGGGACGGCGTGCGGCCCACAAACGAAGCCACAGGGGCCACGGTGGGATCGGGAGAAGTGATGTCTTCCTGTCTGAGGAGGGCACCCAGGGACGTCGCGACCGCGGACTGAAGATGGGTCAGAGTCCTCATGATAATGTCCCAGTGCTGGGTCACAACATCCATACGATCGTCAACATCGGCAGAGAACGAAGACTCGAGCGACTCGTTGTGATGACCTGAGCCTGGCATGGCCCAGCCTGAACGACGTGCGGAACTCATAGACGATGCAAAGGAGTCGTGATCGGTGTATGACCCAGGTCCTCGGAACGCTGAGCGGGCAGCAGGCGGAGGCATAGCCTGACTCGGACTCGGTGGCAGCTGAATTACGAGCACGACGGCGTACATCGGTGTTCTCTTCTGCTTTGGCTGTGGCTTCTTCTTTGGGGCTGTTTCGTCTGGTGGTGGGAAAGGAAACCCAGCATTTTGATCTGAATAACGGCTCATCGGAGTGTCGTTCTCAGGGTCATCCGTTGGCAGGATGACCGGGAATAATCTTGTGATCAAGATTTTCCTCCTGTCTGTGTGCCTGGGCGTGGAGGTCGTGGATGTGAAGGGCGGGGAGGGGTGAACCGGAGAGACCGTTTCAGAGGTATAAGATTGAGCCAGTCTGCTGGACCGCATGCTTGATCTCCCGATGGAGCCACGACCGTCACCTAGCAGAGAGCCAGCATACTCAGTGCGGCCATCGCCAGAGCTTGGGACGATATGGACTTTGGTGGAGGTTCCCTTGTATGCCATCAACTCTGAGTTCCCGAACGTACAGCTGGAGAAGGCGTTGATCTCGTCGTTGTATTCGCGACGGGCGCGCTGCATTTCTGTCTCGGCTGCTGTCTGGGTGCGGCCTTGCAGCGAGGCGCGACGATCGAAAGCCCCTTGGCGGGGCTGGGGGCTGTCCGGCTGGATAACGAGCGGTCTTGAGCCTTGATTTAGACTGCTCTTCCGAGGCGAAGTTGGCATTCTTCGAGGGTCCTGGAAGGCCGGCATCCCAGCTGATGAACGATCTGTGGCCGGGGGGGCCGGCGGCGGCGGTCCTTGGCTGTCGAACAAGAGTTGGGAGGGATAAGGGCCGGCGGCATCCTGCATGATGAGGACTCTAACATGACGTGTGTCGAGTTCGATGTCTGCATCGTAGTCGAAGGGGCTGCCTTGAGCTGCTGAGGGCAGAGCAGTCGAAAGGGGGAAGACCTGGTCGTTGTGGTGCTGAAACAATGCCTCCGCCTCGGGAAACAGGAGATGGCGGGTGTGGATGTCCTCTTGGACAGACTCAAGGGAGGGCTGGGGAGGTTTGGGGTAGCTGGTTTGAGGCGGGCCGCTGTTGCTGGCAGCATTGCCAGTTCCCAGATTGAACAACTTCCCCAACATGGCGGCGTGTTAGTCAGGCCACAAGGGGAGTGACTGGGGATGCAGGATAGATGTAATCTCAAGGGGAAGATTCCGAATCCATTCTCAGCAAGGGAAGATGAAAGGGTCTAGGTCCAAGGGCATCGCATCGGCCTCAGGGTCCATGAGTGGAAGAGAGGGGTGACAAGGGTAACTAGCTATGCTGGTGCGGTTGCAAGCCACAAGAGGCGCTTCGTGAGGAAATGGCGGCGGCGGTGTGAGGAGTAAGTACGGTGAAGTCAAATCGGGGGTAGTTTGGTCTCGACCCGGACCTATGGTGGTGGTATACCGCCGATTGCCGTGGTCACGAGAGCAGTTGTTGTTGACGTGTGCACCAGATGCAGGAAGCGGGCAATATGGCTGCAGCTGAATGTCGCAGGAGAGACGATCCTTGGAATACAGGGCTCAGAAGCGCTGTTGCGTGGCAGGAGTGTCGTAAGATCCAGGGGCAGGAGGAAAGCGGCCAGTCGATGTGTTGTGGGAGCTGTGCGAGCGGCTGGGAGGTGGTATGTGAAATGACGAGTGAGAGTTGGGAGAACCGGAAGGTCGGGTCGCGTAGTGGCTGTCAAAAAGTGGCGAGGCGTTCAGGTCCAGGTCCTTGTTCGGGTCCGGGGTGTGGGCACAGGGAGGCTTGAGTGGTGGCGGGCAAACTGGCGGTTTCGTCCTCCAGGTGGCCGGTGTTGCTGGTTGTTGTGAACCGTAAAGGGGGAGGAGGATTTGAAGAACTGGAGGCGCGGCGAATGCGCGACGGACGCGACAGCCCACACAAGGTGAATAAGAATGGAGGGGAGGGGAGAGGGAGTCGGTCAAGAAGGGAGAGGTGGTGTCGCACGAAGCAGCATGCGTGTCTGGATTGATTCGGTCTGGTTTTGGTGCGGTTTGGTCTGCGGGTACCGGAAGGTGTAGGAATGTGACGGGATGGATGGCGTTGGCGGGGGCGCAACGGCGAGGTGTCGTCGTGAGCTCGTTCTTTAGGGGCCGTCCTCTGGATTCTCCGTTCGTACAAGTGCTGTGCAGAGGTGCTGGTGTGTGCGTCAAGAAGCAGAGAGGCGTCAATCAGAGACCATGGCTACAGGTTGGTGGCCCAGATATGTAGCTGAACGTGGTGTACAGTGCGTGCTGCAGGTAATCGCGTGGGCGTCGACGCTGATGACGGCGGGGTGCCACGACATCAGTGAAGTGGAAGGCTCGGGCTACACAAGGCGGGACGTGGCCTATTTTTGTCGTCGAAGAAAAAAGACGAGACGGGGTCGAGAGGAGACGAGAGGAGGGAGGAAACGGAGGGGTAACAAGGGGAGGGGCCCTTGTGATGCGACGCGATGCGCTGTTGCGTTGATGCGCGTGTTTGTGATGTCGTATGTAGCCTCGCCTTGACATCGAGGTCAAGCGAGAGCTTATCGAATTGGCCGGGGTCGCATTCGCAGCTGCTGGGTTGGCTCGGCGGGCGTCGTGGTGCCCTGGCTGGGTTGGCTGGGGCCTCAGGGAGGGTGAGGTTGTTGAGGTGTGATGGACGGATGGGTTGATTGATCGATGTCGGTTTGCTCGGAATCTTCAGCACCAAAATGCGGTGAGGGAGTGGGGAAGGAGGGGTGGAGCACTAAGGCCGGTACGTACCTGAACGACCCCTCCAAAGTGGGTTGATGGCCAGGCCTTTTGCCCTGTAAAAATGAAGTGCAAGGATGGCCCCAGCAAGCTTGATCCGGCCGTCGGGAGCAGACGGTGGGCAATGGGCGACCAGGCATGGGGGGCCAAGTGCGATGCACTCCGTCGCGACTGCTTCAGCAGTCAGGCAGTGGGCCCCGGCGCGCCTCGAGGCAAGCGTCAGGAGGAGCAGGACAGGATGTGCTTTCCTTGGATGCATGGTACATCACCGGCGCGTCCTCTTCCTGCTGCCGAGTCAGCCATGAGCTCTTTCCACTGGCCATGACTTCATCCCCTATCGCCCGTTCGCTCATCATCACGAGTCTCTCCCAAGGCGCCATTCCTGCTCACCCTCAGACACGGATGTCTATCCGGCCAGCCCCGGCATCCTACTCCCGGGTCTTTGCTCTGTGAAATTCGACCAAGTCAAACTGGTTATGGCACCCGGGGACTGAGGTACCGCTGCTGCCCAACGACCACGACCCAGACCGGAAACGAGACCATTGACACCCTTCCCGCCCTATTCATCACCGCTCGCACCCCAAGCAAGCCTATCCCTGCCTCATATCACAGGTCGTGGTCCTGGGGATCGCCTCACACGAACCCCTGGGACCCTCGCCCGCTGTCGCTACGAGTGTCACGATGCGTCGTCGGCAGCGCCTTTCGGCCCTGGGCCTTCAGGCTGTCAGTCCATTTAGCCCCCTCGCATGTTTGGGGACAAAGACCCTTCTCCCAATCCAGTCAAGTCGCACAGCCCGCGGGCGTCGCCGTTCCAGGGCTCGCAGCCATCTCGGCGCGGCCGGAAAATGAATGGTATGACAATCAACCTTGCTGTGCTTCGTCTGCCCGAGTCGAGCGCAGCTTTTCAAGACCGATGAACCTTGTATACAATTCATGATCAAATCACCATCGTGCACCCGACACCACCAGCCATCACCGCTACGGGCGCCAACACGCTGCCACGTCCTACCACCGGGCCAACTGCATCTTGACTTTGCCCAACACACAGGTGATGCCACTCGGCAGTCAAGCTTGGGAGCCTACTGCAAGCTGCCGAAAGCGAAAACGATTTCTAATCGGAGCCTGCACAGCGGCATCAACGAGCCGCCAATACTTGCGCAGAAGCTGATAGACGTCTTGTCCTCGATGTGCCCTTGTTGACCTGTGCTCTGCTCTGCAGCCGACCACGAGCCATGGCTGGCACACCACATACATAATGCAGGAGCGACATGTCGCGTTTGCATCATCTTGGGCTGTCTTCATCGACCTCCTGTGGCGTACCACACCCATTCCGCAATGGTCCAGATTGCCTATCAAGAGGCTAATGTCGTGGTATGCCACCACTAGAGTATCATCTCATACCTTCAGCCCTCCAGGCGGCGTGGCGACCGTCGAACACTAGCAAGCTGAATCGAGTTCAACAGGCACACAGACTCATCAAAGCGCACCCAGCGGAGCGGTTCCCCGGCGCGAATACCAACCCCGGTGACATCACTCCCCATGCCGTTCAGCATACGTGTATGATTCTGGTGGTTTGGTCAGTGTTGCGGCACCAAACGGTTTTGGCCATCGCATCCGTCTGGCTCCGAAGAGAATCAACGAAGACTGCCGAGCACCTCGCCCGGCGGCATCAGCCCGTCCTTCCTCGCTTAAAAAACAACACCCGAGAGATACTGTCACTCATTTTAGCCGCGGGCCGAACCCGCCCGTGACAGACAGGATGAGAAATGACACAGGCGGCCTAGTCAGGACGGACAAACTCAAGCCACAAATTGAGGCCCCTGGTACTGTTCTCACCGAAACCGGTTCATCCCGCGCTGACCGCTCACCGGTCTTCATTTACGGTCTGGTGACCCTGTCGTTGCTCCAGTCAGGTCACTAGCAGGCCAGCGGTCCGCCGGGGGCTTTGGCAAGTGAGCTGGGCCAAATCTCATTCACAATTATTGAGCCGTCTCGTTGTAAGGGCTTATCTGACTTCGCGACCACATGTGCTCACACGTCATAGGGGTCTGGTCTCGCAAGGACTCCCGGCCGAAGACGGAAGTCAGGGGAGCTGAGCTCCGGGTTGAAGGCGCTGTGTCCGGCTGAGAGTTCAACGGCCATGGCTGTAGTTGTAGTGCTTCAAAATAGATTCGTCTTTGTGATAAGCGTTGCGCTGTTCGCCATGGGAGGGCTTGGTTGAGGCTTGTCATGGCCACGCTCCATCTCGGGTGTTATCGAGCATCCAGGACATGAAGTGGCCGACCCCCACGTCTTTCGCTACACAAACGCCTCATCCACGACACTGGGACACCGCCAGGCAGCACGTCTGCCGTTTGCCTCGTGGACCGAGACATGTGGCAGCTATGAGGCGAGGTTGTGGCAGAATGGCGTTGGGAGGGGCGGTCCAATGGAGGGCTCGAGATGCGCAAGCCTCACGGACATGAGGGACATGAGCTGTCGACCTGAGATGCGTTGTTACGGCCCCGTGGATCGGGTCTGTGGACAAAATGACTTGAAGGGTCGAGAACCCGCGTTTGGCGCGCAGGTATCGATACACAGCCCCTCATTTCTTCCCTTCTTCTCGGTGGCAGACGGCCAATGTGTGCGGAGTACTTTGTATGCATCGTGGAATGTAAAGAGGGTCGTGACAATTCCGTGCGGTCGATCCACGGCTGGTGTGGTGGGGGTCAGGGTTGATGTGCATGTTGCATTCGTCCCCCGCAGGGACGATATGGGGCATGAGAAGAGAAGGACTGGTGACAAGCGCCCAGAGACTGAGGTGTTTTGCAGCACTGTCAGGATACATGTGCTGGCCCTGTGAGGGGTCATGGAGATGGGACAATAACGACCCTAGCCCTTAGGCACCGAGACTGGAGGCTGTCCGGCGTGGTCGAGGCTTTGTGACACTCGCCAGCGGCTTGTAAGGTGATCCCGTGTCACCTAGATAAGGTGTGTCGGGGGATACAAGGCAATCCGGCTCTGTTGTGTGGTTCGGGGTGGCCTGCTGAACGACGAGTGTCTCGGCCCGTCCTGCAAGAGGCTTCCTTGCAGTTGAGGGTGCTGACGAGGCTCATGAGGAACTCCCTGGGGGCTGCTTGGCCACGGGTAGGTACCTAAGGTAGGTGGAGGAGGTTCATGACAGCGGTCCGTGCAACAACCCCAGCATTATCAGCTTCGGGTCTTGGGTTGCTCAAAGCCATGGACCCACGGTCTGTCTCCTACGGGGCAGGCGAGGATGGGGGAGGGGTCTGCCAGCGCTAGTCTTCCCTGGGCAGGCGGTATCCAGCTAAAGCTCCGAACTGCACCATTCTGCCACCTGGAGTCGGTCGCATCGAGCTTCGGCATTTGGACGATTCGAACGGCTGCATCACGACTGATGGCCGACGACCACCGACCACCGATCACCAACCATCGGCCTCCAGACATTCATTGGCGACCTCCAACGGGCATCAGGCCTGCGCAATCCAACCTTACAGGACATGATGCGCTTGCATTGTGCCACGACCGCCTCGTGACAAGCAATCACGTCTGCCGACCGCCTCCATGTCGCGCCATGTCGGTGCAACGCCCACCGTCCGCAAAGGACCGAATTGGCCTTCCCATCTCCGCCAATTCAGTCGTGGGAGCCTCGACCGGACCGCCTCCTCTGCCGACTCGCCTCGTTCCCCGGATACCGTCTCTAGCGCCTCGACGGTTCGCGGCGACCAGTCGTCATCATCTCTGAAGACGCGTCGCCTCGAGAGGCGATGCACCGTCACCGTCAATGAGGGATACAGCCGCGATGAGGTCCTTCTGAACCTCGACATGTTTGGTGGCGAAGTCCGCTCCGGGTGCTTGATGGCCATTACCGTGCTCAAGCCCGACAACGACAAGACTGCCGGCCACGGCACATCCGGCCGCGACCATGCCCGAAGCCCCGCCCCTGGGCTCAACGATGGAGAGGCCCTGGGCAGGCGCTACATATTCGTCGTCAAGGACGTGTCGAAGGAGCAGAAGAGCCGCAACGCCAATCTGGAGATATTCGTCATGAAGCACATTGCCGACGCCTTTGGCATGAAGAAAGGGTCTCAGGTCCTATTGACCCACGTCGATGCCAACAGTCCCGCCACGGCCGCCTCGCACGTCGAACTCTCCTTCAAAGACCAGTATCTCTCGCGTTCCGACATGTGGAGGATGGCCATCGGCGAGCTCGCCGAGCGCACCGTCTACAAGGGCCAGTCCATCCTCTTCATGGGCACCATCAAGGCCCAGGTCACAGCCGTCTACGTCGAGGGGCGCAAGGCGCACTCGGCCTTCTTCACGAGGGACACCCGGCCCATCTTCCGCAGCGAGTCGGCGCGCTACGTGCTGTTCATACAGATGGCCCGCGAGATGTGGGACTTTGACGCCGAGGGCTCGGGCGAGATCGTCTTCAACAAGGTGGTCAACGGCTTCCTCCCCGCCCTGTTCAAGAAGTGGGCCAAGATGAAGGTGAAGCATCTCGTCACCATCGTGCTCTTTGCGCGGGTGGAGTACGACACGGGTCTGAACGCCGAGCTAGCGAGCAGTGCGCTGCAGGGCGATTATTATACCGGCACCCAGCAGTCGGGCGAGCGTAGGCCGTACAAGGACTTTTATCGCGTTGTCGTGAGCGAGATGGCGAGCAATGAATGGACGACCATCCTGTACCAGCTCAAGAAGGACTTTAACTTCTTCCGCCGCGATATCAGCCTGCATCACCAGAAAGCTAACAGTGCCTTCGTCCCCCTTGCCGAGGATGTGGATGGGAAGACTACCACACCTAACAGGGTCAAGGCCGAGTCGTCGCTTTCCATGTTTGGCAACTTTCTTGAGGCCATTAACATGGCCTCGTCTCAGTTTGCTCACGACTACATCGACCGAGACCTGATGCGTACCGGCATATCCATCGTCATCATCACACCCGGCCCTGGCGTCTTCGAAGTCGAGTATGAAACATTGCGGCGGACGACCGAGGCTCTCGTGGGAAACGGCATCGGAATTGACCTGATCTGCGTGCCTAAGATGCCTCTGCACTCGGTTCCCCTGTTCCGTTATCGCAATCCTCAGCCTTCAGATGGATCCCATCATCACCGAAACAAGTCGATGCGCAGCCGCGAGAGTACTCCCAATCAACAGGCCACCCCCATCTTCGGCAGCTATCAGTCCATTGCCGAATCCCTATCGCCCACCAAGGGTCTGGAGCTGGCGCGTCGCATCGACTCCCTCGCACATGCCCAGGATGAGTGGTGCTATGCTCTGCCTCAGTGGTTGCACGTCTCCTACTGGACCGGTACCTCGGAGGAAGCGCTGTCGTATCAAGGCATTGCGCTGTCTGTTGCCGAGAACGAAAAAGAGACACACGAGGAGTTCATCATTCGCGCCAGGATGTACGCCCTGCAGATGCGGAGCGTTCTGGAGACCAACGAGATCGAGACAACGCCGTTGCAGGCTGACCCGCTCTACCCGATCAACAGCGCAGATTCGAAGACCCTCCCAAAGACACGTTTTGGAGCGCCGGATGAGGTCGCCTTCGTTCCCTATAAGCGTCCAGTGGATGCCCTTTTCGACCACGTCTATGGTTTTCAAAAATTCATCCCGGACCGGTTGTCCAAGCCCGGAGAAAAGTCGTTGTGGAAACAACTACAGGCGTATGATGAGACGAGGGCAAAGCTTCCCAAGTCTCGACGGATAACTCAGGCCAGACATTCACGAGAGCTGGATGAGACCACCAGAAGACAACTGCAGGAAGACACTGGTCTCTTCGGGACTTCCCTGCCCGAGAAGAAATTGGTTGGAGGCCACAGCCACGGTTCTGCGAGCACAGCGCGCAAAATGTCGATGAACTTTGAAGAGGGCGAGAGACCCGAGCTGCCGGCAGCGTTGCGCAAGCAGTCGACTGCCACGCTCACAGACACGGCCTCCAAACCAACCTTGGCGCCCAAGACGCCCAAGTTCATGCGGCAGATCAGTCTCGGAATCCGAGGCTTTGGCATCGCTGCACCCAAGGTCGTGCAAGCCGAGGCAAGCTTCGAGACTGTCAATGCGTCCAATGCAGAGCAGAACAACCCAAAAAAGGCGACTGGTGAGGACCTCGCTGCGCCGCTGATCAAGTCGACCCTGCCACGTCCCACGTCACCGCAGTCCATCAAGCCTTCAATCTCCTCCTTCGCGCCTCAGCTGTTCAGAACTGATTCGAAAGACACCTTAACCGATTTACCATCCACGCCCAGCATTCCCATTGGCACAAAGTCATCTCAATGGGGGAGCTCGTCCAATCTACAGAAGATGGGCTCTTTGATGGCGCCAGGCATGCCCTCGCTCGCCCGCAAAGACCTGCAGGATGACCCTGATCAACGATCCTCGACGGCGTTGAGAGCAGAGGACAACAATAGGAGGTTCAACAGCAAACTGAGAGCGGGCGACGTGCCTGAATCGCCCACCACTCTTTCGCCTACCACGGCTGTCACGCCCTGGCTGACCCTACTGAATCCTTCAAACCCCGACATGAAGAAGGTCGACGACACGGTTCTCTACAGCCGCTGGCAACACGTTTTCCCCAAAACCTCCGAGATGAAGGTCATGAAGTGGAAGGCGCTCTGCTGTCCTGCTGCGGTGCCCCTGACTACGGAGTATTTCCCCACAAAGGCGCAGTTCGACGCCGAGTACCAGCGTCAGCCATACAACATCGCTCAAAATGCGGATGATGAGCTCGTCGAAGAACCGAAGACCCGTGAGGAGTTTATCAGGGAGCTCATCAGTTTGAGGTTCTCCCAAGGATTCCAGCTCGTCATCGGGCCCTCTGTCGCCCGGGCCTTTGGTCAAAAGCAGATGAAGATCGCGGACATATTTTCGCGCGACCAAGTCATGGAGGACGGGACCAGTGTCTTCATGTCTGTCGGCAACACCATCCATCAGTTGTCATGCGTGAACGGCGCTGAGGTGGAGGTCAATATCTTTGTGCGAAAGCCGACCAAGTCGGCCCTCTTACCGTATACCTTCGGGGCGATGTACAAGCCGGCGATCCGTACGCTTCTGGACGTCAACTACAGAACCCGCGAGATTGACATTCTGACGCCCAAGCCCGAGAGGAATTGGAATTACATCGACTCGTTCCTAGCGGGGCATAATGATGAGCTAACGGAAAGCCTTAGGTTCTGGCGGGCGAGATTCGTGCTGATTCCTATGCTGCCGCGCAACACGTCCGTCCCGAGGAACCAGTCTGGGGACAACCCCGAAGAGGTCCGCCTCGAGGGCATCAGACGACTATCGCTCCAATGGCAGAAGCACCGCTATATCTCCCCTTCTGAGCGCCGTTTCCAGACTGGCCCGCGGAAGCAACGAGACCCCAATCCTCTGGACATTGTGTACAAAACAGAGGATGCTTCGGCTGTCATTGCTGCCGAGGTTGACTCGCTCCCTCTTTTGGAGGGTACGGAAGGAAACCGAAAGGGTCAGCTGGTTTCAAACCGAGAGCGGTTCCGCAAGTCCAACCTCAACATTGCCGCCCTGGCGGAGGCGATCCAGCAGCCCGAGGAAAACGGCGGCGTCAAACTACAGAACCGGCGTTGGCATTTGCGGCTGCATTACAACTGCTTCATCGGCTCTGACATGACGACATGGCTCCTTGACAACTTCGAGGATCTCGAGAACCGAGACGAGGCAGAGCAGTTAGGCAACATGCTCATGGCAACCAAGTACGACAAGTCGGAAGACAAGGAGAAAGAAGAGGCCAAGAAGGACAAGAATAGGGGCCTCTTCATCCATGTGGAGAAACGTCATCCGTTCAGGGACGGCCAGTACTTTTACCAGATTTCGAGCGACTACGCCAAGCCGCTTCCACCGAGTTGGTTCAACTCCCGGAAACGGGATGCTGCGGTCCCTGCGACGCCCATGGCCGAGCACACGCCGAAGGATTCGCCTCGCGGTGGATTTTCGCGTCCGACGTCGCTGCACGAGGAGAACTCGCCCATGTCGGGCGCCACGACACCGACGGTCGCAACGCTCTTCAACTCCAAGAAGAGACCAAGGGTTGTTCTGAGCAAGGTTGTGAAGTACGACGTGGACCATCGCAAGCGCTCATACCGACCCGAGAGGATCGACCTGCACTACGATCGCCTTCACAATCCGGACAACTGCTATCACATCCGTCTCGACTGGCTGAACGTGACGGCGAAACTGATCGAAGACGCGGTGGAGGGCTGGGCTCGAGAGGCGGCAAATTACGGCCTGCGTCTCGTGGAGGTCCCCATCAGAGAGGCTTGCACCATCACCGATACGAACCCTTTCCGCAGACCCTACACCATCAAGCTCGCCGTCCCGCCTCCAGCACAGCAGCCGTCGACATTTTACGATCCCACTTCGTTCAGTGCCCAGACGTCGCCTGGAAAGCACCCATACCACACGGCTATCCTGAAGAAGTTTGACTTTGTGCTCGATGTCGAAGCGGCGTCGAACTACCCAGCGAACGTCGATGTCAGCTACTCGTGGGGCAAGCCCGACTTCAAGTACACGCAATACATCCACCGTTCTGGCGTCCTGCTCGCCGAGGTTACCGATGAGGGACACTTTATCATCTTGGCCAATCGTCTTTTCAGCGAGCGTGCGACGGCTGCCCGCGAGAAGGAGATCAAGGACGCCCGGGACTCGTACGGCGGAGGCAGCACCACGCTGCCCGTCCCTGTAGAACGAGGTGGCGGTGGCAGCCGCTTTTCATCCATGGGGTCCTACACACCGTTCGGCATTCCCGAGCCCGCCCCCATGGCTTCGCCGCTGGCCAAGCCGGCGCTGCACGCGCCGTCGCCCACCATGAGGGCCACGGACTACTCGTCGTCGGCTCACAGCACCTTCCCCGGCAGCCTCAACCCCAGCATGCCCCGGCCCTTCCACCTCAGCGAGCCGTCGCTCGTCAAGGACGACTTTGAGTCCTTCTGCGGCGACGCGGCGGCTCTGGAGGCCTTCTACAAGGACGTGCTCGAAAGGTCGCGCGACTCGCGGTCGCCGCTGTCGACACCGGCGAACGCGTTGGGCCACCAGGGCGGCGGGGGCCTGGAAGCGGTGCCGGAGGCGAGTATCCCGAGCCTGGGCCTGCCGGAGCGGATGCTCGGGGAGATGCGGGAGTTTAGCAGCCCGAGCCCGGGCCCGGGTGCGCTGCGGGCATCGACGACGGCGACGACGGCCATGGGAATGATGAGCAGTCCTGTGCTGGCGGGTGTGAGCTTTCTGCGGCGGGGGAGCGTGCAGGCGCAGCTGCAGCAGGTGCAGCAGGCGCAAGAGGGAGCCAGGTCAGAGGGGGGGAGCTCACTGAAGGAGGGAAAGGGGGGCAGCTGAATTGTACGATGATGAAATGAGGTAGTGAGTGGCATGTTGGAGTCTGGAGTTTAGATAGGGGTTCGACGAGAGATTGCTATTTCTCGGGCACGTCGTTGCCCAGGCTCACCCACGAAAGTAACCGTGTGACGTGTATTAATGCATATTTACCTTACGCCTAGGATAGCCTTTTGACTCGGGTACCATGTCCTTAACGAAGTGTCTTGATCACGGAGGAGACAACGTCTCCATCTTGGTCGTAGGGGATGCATTGGGGCAACAGCACTTCAGGGGTGCGCATGCTGTCTTAGTCATCGTCCGGTGCCCGCATCAATGAGGATGGGGATGGGATGCACGGTTGGGATCCATGGAAGGAGCGATGGGATGGATGGATGCCAGGGCAGGCAGGGCAGGCAACCAGTCATGCCTTCCTCCAATTGACGGCTCTTGTCGGATTCTCCCATTTCCAACGGACGGACGTCTTCCTCCATCTTACATCTACCGTGCAGCCAGGTTTCTCGGTTGCTGCCAGAACTGATTGACTTGCCTGTTCAGTATGGCCGTCACGCTGCCAAGGCATACATGAAGACGGACGACTGCGAAAAGATGGCTCAACGAATATCCGACGCCAACTGGTATGGGTTGGTCTTTAAGTCATGCCAGGCAAACTGGAGGAGAAGATCGTGGAAACGTGCTTCACCACATCAACAACAAGGCGTCGCTGGAATCACCGGGACTGAATCGAACTTTACTCCAAACCCTCCTTCACCGACACTCGGGCGAAACATGACCTCCATCTAGGTGCTGACCTCGACATATACCCAACACATCCCTCATCGTCACCCCAGGCTAGCCCCGGCCAGGGCAGATGGAAGGCAGACCACCCCGATCGCATCGCCCTTCGTTTCGCGCGTCACCCACCAGCCTGTCAGCTCGTGGCCCGTGGTCCGGGGGCCTCTGCATCAGACGAACCAAGCGGTCGAACCGTCGCGGCCCGGGCGCGTTTCTGTTGGACAGGCGGGAGCAGCGGCCCCTCCAAGCTGCAGCGGCCTTGCCTTTGGTCTACTGCAGCAGCTGCAGACAGACCGCAGACGACTGCAGACCGCCTTGAGGCCCAATTCACCTCCGTCTCTTTTTCCTCCTCCTCCCGCCTCCGCCTGGTCCATGTCCGGCTGATCGGTCATCTGTCTGCTCTTGCTTCGACTTCTCCTCACCTCCCACCGCCTCTCACTGGTTCGGTCCAGCCAGGCCAGACCAGGCCACTCTCACTCCGACCAGACCACGACCCCCTCCCTGCTTTGGCCCATTGGGAGTCCATTGGGCATTCAACCACTTCCCCTCACCATTGGACACCCTCGCGGTCTTGCAGCAGCAGCAACAGCCTGGCATTCGAGCCACGACACTCCTGCACAGACCCTCAGCCAGACCCTCAGCCAACTGCCTGCGCTTTCGACCCTTCTTGAACCCGCGAACCTCCTCGCAGATCCCTTTGTCCCTCCTCCCCACCCACTCCCATTGAACGACTGTCCGACGCCGTCATCCCCACGACACGACCACGGTACACCAGACCAGACACGGCCACCGAGCGAGCTTTCTTCCTCCGACGACCTGCGACCTGCACTGCTGGTGCTGCCACCGCCGCTTCATGCCTTAATCCTGCAGGATACATAGCAGATACCGCTAGCATTGCTCTCCCCCCGTCCGTCCTGATTCCCCTCTTCTCCTCCCGCCAGTTGTCATCGCTAGGTGCATTCATAAGCCAGGTCAGTTCATTACCGATGTCCTCCTCCCCTCCTCCCTGCCCTCCCCCGAGAGCCGGCTTCCCATCTCTACCCTCGTCCCGCCACCTCCTCGCACGCGGTCCTGGTCTGGGGTCCGGAGGAAGATGCCCAGTGTACTTGTAGTGGAACCACCTTGAGAATTGTTCCCTTTGTGCACTACTGCTGCCCTCCACCACCTCGTCACTTCGCCTGGTTACTGCATCCCCCGCTCTCTTGCTAAGATGCGTTCCAGAGAGCTCAAGACGCGGAAAGCAGTCGTCAGGATGGATCCCGACTGTGCCATCTGCCATGCTCCGGCCACCATGGCATGCGATTGTGAAGCCAAGGGCCTCGAGGTTGCCATCAAACAGGCCGAGAGCAGGATGATGCAGTCCATCTACAGCGACATACGGTTTGTCCAGCCTTGCTACGGAGCCCCATGCTACGGCTATGCTGACCACTTCCCGCAGCTCTTGGGTCCGTGGCCGCGCCCAGGACTACATCCTTGAGTACTACCGCCTCCTCACCGAACGCCGCAAAACACAGCACAACATGAACCTCGAACGCATCACCGCCCACGCCTCCTATTACTACCACACGCAGCCCCACCCCAGCGAGATCGCCGCCGCTCAGGGAGCCCTCAAGCGCGGCATCGACGAGGACTGGCAGGCCAGCGTTCAGCGCTATCCCGAGGTCCTCGAGTACTTCTACAGTCTCGTCGAGCTGACCCTACCCCCGGACGATGACCCCGCCGTCAAGGACCCCCCGCTCAGCGCCCTCAATGGGTCGAGGAAGGCGGCACGTAGGTCTGTCGGCCATGCCATAGCCGGTGCAAGCCACCATGAGAGGGAGCCCCCGCTGCCGCTCTCCAGGCGGACCCCCCCGCCACTAGAGCCAAGGATGGATCGCCGGACGCCGGCGCCGAGGGAGAGCCGAAGGGCGTCGTTCCGGCCGCCGCCTCCGCCGCCCATGTCGTCGTATTACGGGGCACCCCCAGGCTGGGGACCTTAGCTGGTATCGAGCTCGCAAGAAAATGTTCTGATATAAGCGGTCAATGGATAGGATTAATGAAGCTTACGATTTACGACGCCAAGGCAGGGCCATTTTGCGGAGGTAGACAGTTTCTTGTTTTTGCATGCTTTCATGGAGTACCGGCCTGCATATGGATAGCGAGCATACTGGGGTGGGCGAGTCCTGAATGGGGCCTCGGCACGGATGCATCTCAGGGTTGGCGTCCAACGAAGCCGACGGGAGTTTGGTAGAAGACTGAATCACACCTCAAATTCGGCGTCGGAAAGTTCCTGGCTGTGCACTAGTGCCTCGGATGCAGGAATTGTTGAAGACGACCACAAGAATCTCGGTTGAGGAGCACAGCTCAGCAGACGTCCATGACAGCAGCAACACACATCAGGACTGGAAAAAATGTCATTGTCGCTTGATGCGGCCCCAGGCACCCTAGATACAACAAGACAAACCACCACCGCCCGCCACGCTTTTTGTGTGAGATCAGATGAACACAAAGAAAATAAAATAAAGGAGAAGAAAGTGGGATTATTGGTGAGAAGAATGAGGGAGAGATCAGACATGGAGGTGACGTGGAAGGAGGGATCTAGTGCGCAGAGAAAACGCCGAAAGGAGTCCGCTCATGCAACGACCCGACAAAAGTTGCGACCTTTTTTATCCTCACCCCTGAACTCCCTGCTACGAGCAAATCTCCCTCTGTCTTTCATCCCTCGTGCGCTGCGGTCTGGCTTCGGTTTCGAGGGGCGGCGCTGGATCGCGGGAGACCGAGGGGCATGGGCCGCTACGCCTTGTCCTCGACGGAGGTCTCCTGGAGGTCCTTGGTGACCTCCTCGACGGCGGCGTCGGCGGAGCCGTTGGCGCCGTTGGTCTTCTCCTTCTCCTCGTCGGCCTCGAGGGCGGCGATCTTGGCCTTGGCCTTCTCAATGTTCTGCGGGCGCACGTGTCAGTTCGGATGCCAGTCAGGGAGGGGGGTGGGGCGGAGGGGGGCTCCGAGGCAAGACGCACCTTTTGCGTCTGGGCGGCCTGGTCGGACTTCCAGTGGTCGAGCTTGGCCTTGACCTGCTCGGTGACGGCGGGGATGTCGGCGGCGCTCATGGGGGGCTCGATGCCCATGGCGGCGCAGTCCTCGACGACGGAGGGGGGGCAGCTGAACTTGCCGCCCTCGGCGGGCGAGGCGGCGGCGGCGGCGGCGCCGCCCTTCTTGCCCTTCTTGCCCTTCTTGGTGGCGGGGAAGAGCTCCTCCTCGCGGTCCTTCTTGCTGAGGATCTTGGTGCCCTTGATGCCGGCGTCGTCGACCTTGCGGTCGGCCTGGGCGCCGAGGCCGCGGTCGGCCAGGAGGGGCGCCTTCTCCTCCTTGGTGTTGGAGGGGTCGAGGTAGCGGAGCAGGCTCTGGGCGCGGCGGATCTCCTCGAGGTAGGCCGGGTCGCTGGCCTCGGCGAGGAGGCGCTCGGCGTCGGCCTTCTTGCGCTCGAGGTGGTAGCGGTCGTTCTCGGCCTGGCGGCGCTCGCGGGCCTTGTTGCGGGCCTCACGCTCGTAGGCCTGGGCGGCCTTCTTCTGCTGCCAGTAGTCGTCCTTGACCTTGCGGATGACCTGGAACTTCTCCTGCTGCTCGGCCTGGAGCTTGGTGCGCTCGTCGCGGAGGGACGAGAGGTTCTTGTAGGCCTCGTCCGACTCGGCCTTGAGGGCGTCGAGCTCGGTCTGGATCTTGGTGTACTGGTCGCTCATGGCGCGGGCCTCGGGGTCGTCCATCGAGTCCTTGATCTCCTTGATCTTGGCCTTGAGGTCGTCGATCTGCTTCTGGCCGTCCTCGAACTGGGAGAAGTTCTTGCGCGTCTTCTTGAGCGACGAGATCTCGGCGAGGGCCTTCTTCTCGTCGACGATCTTCATGGTGCCCGCGTTGACCTGGCTGTCGAGGTGGGCGATCTGGCGGTCGAGCTCCTCGACGTTCTTGAACGAGACCTTGCCGCGGGCGACCTTCTGCTCGTTGATGCGGCTGCGCATCTGCTCGTCGAGACGCTTGATCTGGTCGAGCTTGGCGCCGCGGGCGTTCTTGCCGGCGCCCTGCTTCTGGCGGATCTCGTTGGCCTGGGCGATGAGCTCCTGGCGGCGCTTCTGGGTAGGGCTCTGCTTCTCCTTGTCCTTGTTGGGCATGGCGAGGTCGATCTTGGACTTGATGTTGGCCTGGAGGGGGAAGGGGGGTCATCATGTGAGCGGGGGTCCGTGATTCGGGGCGTTGCGCCAGGCACGCAGGGCTGGGCTGGCATGTTGCCGACTCACGAGCTTGTCCATGGAGGCCTTGTGGTCGGCCTCGGCCGCCTTCAGATTCTTCTGGTACTCGGCCTCATCGGGCAGCTGGGGGCGGGTGGCGGCCTCCTTCTTCTCGGCAGCCGGGGCGGGCGCCGCGTTCTTGGTCTCGGCCATGGTGAGGTTGGCGAGCTGGTGGTCCGAGGATCGAGGATCGAGGATGGACAGTCGAAGACTGGAGGAGGATGAGGACGAGTCAATTGGGGGCTGTCTGTGCAGTTAAGCAAGCTGCCCGGGTCTCCTCCTGTATATGGAGAGGAAAGGATAGAGGTAGGAGTGTGAAAGAGAGAACACAAAGCAGGAGGAGAAGGTGCCTTGACGGGTGGACTTGTAGGATAAAATTCCAGGGTCCCCAGGATTTTGATGAAATTCACCCTTTTGGGCCAGGTAGCGGTGCCTCAGTGCCTCGTGGCTCTTTGCTCCTTTTCTCAGCGGGAGCGACCGCCGGGGGGTGCTTCGCTGTCCATTGGGGCCGACGCTCATTGATCAGCACTGATTGGCCCCTCCCACCCCCTCTGTGGTCTGGCCTGGCCTGTGCGCTGTACCTCTTATGGTGGGGCACGAGAGAGAGCTTCCACAGTGGAACACTGACCGCTGGGCACGTGCTCGGTGAGGAGATCTGACCTGGCATCGGATGAATGTCGGCTGAATGCCCGACCTTGGCCCCGCTTTGGTCATGGCGTCCCAGCATTGGGGCGGCCCTGGATTTTTTTGGGCAAGGCTGAATGCGAATCTTGACGGAAAGATCGCGACAAGCTACAGGTCCAACCTCGCTCTCCTGCCGACCTCATCACCACCACCTTTTGCTGTCCGCTCTCCGTCAAAGCCACATCTCCCTCCGAAACAAACACGTCCATTGATCAGCATCCGACATACTCGTCATGGACGGAACCGAAGGCCAGAACAAGGAGGTGGTTCGCTCCTGGCGCGCCTGGAGGACGGTGCACGAGATGTGCGCCGACAGAGTGCGTTGCCCCTCAGCAGCCTCGTCAGCTGCGTGGCCGGCTCTCTCGAATTAGAGTGCTAACGTCGCGACCAGGGCTACGAGCTCGCCGAGTCAGAAATCCAGATGCCCCTCGACCGCTTCCGCAACGAGTACCTCGCCGCCGACGGCAGCATCAAGTCCGCCCACCCCCTTCTCCCTCGACGACATTCGGGACCTCCCCAGCTAACAACCAGCGCAGCCGAAACAAGCTCACCTTCTCCGCCCGCCCGTCCAACGACATGCTCGCCCGCCACACCCCCGCCGCGACGGCCGCCAACCCCAACCCCGACCCGGACTGCGGCCCCATCTACGTCGAGTTCATCGCCGAGCAGGGCTCCCTCGGCGTGCAGCACCTGCGCAAGTTCGTCCAGCACGTCCTCGAGGGCCACTACAAGTCCGGCATCATGGTCACCTCGAGCCCCCTGACCTCGGCCGGCCGCAAGCAGCTCATGGCGCTCGAGAGCTTCGCCCGCATCGAGTGCTTCCTCGAGGAGGACCTCCTCGTCAACATCACCCACCACGAGCTCGTCCCCAAGCACATCCTCCTCTCCACCGACGAGAAGGCCGCCCTCCTCAAGCGCTACCGCCTCAAGGAGACCCAGCTGCCCCGCATCAAGAGGGAGGACCCCGTCGCCCGCTACCTCGGCCTCAAGAGGGGGCACGTCGTCAAGATCATCCGCAACTCCGAGACCGCGGGTCGCTACGCCAGCTACAGGTACTGCACGTGAGTGGCTCGGGGCCCGGGGCGTGAGAGACGCTCCCGATCAGAGGGAGGGGAGTGGAGGGAGAGGGAGGGGGCACGAGCAAGAGACGCCGCGCAGCACCTCCTGCGGAAGGAAGAAAAAAGGGGCGTTTGTGTAACGTTTGGGTTCGGCGTTCAGGGGACTAGATTCCATGTGTAGGAAAGCTACCTCAATTTTCGACAACGAGTGAATCGCTCGAACACGATCCTTCCCCGTTCCGTGACATCTTCTGGGGTCGTCGTCCCGTGCGGCGAAACCTCCCGAAAAACCAGACCAGCCACCGCGCGCCCGAGTGTGTCCCGCCCCGTCGACCTGGCCGCAGACGCCCGACGCTCTGCTATGAGGTCGCAGGGAGAGAGAGCATCAAAGCGCATCCCCGCCCTGCGTGTCCAAGGCTGCCATGTCCGGACGTACGCTCGGACGCGGGACGACCCTTGCCAAAACACCAAATTCTCGGGCTCCTGTCGCGATAGACGGCCAGCCACGTTGATCCGGCAGCACAACCCCTCTGACTTCGGTGGCTGGGGCGCATCCCGGTTTTCCAAGGCCCGGTTCATCCCCATGGCTGAGCATGCTCGCAAGTCCACCGGGCAGCTCTTCAGGCTCTCCGGTTTCGTCACTGGGCGGGTGGATTGCCAATGGGCCATCAGTGCCTCTCATCCGCTGCTCCGGTCTGGAGGTCGTGGCAAGCCACGGTCATGATCCTGCAGAAAATGGTCCAGCCACCTGCCTCCTTCAGTCCAAGCCCACCCACCACCCCGTCATCCTGACCTGATTCACCCCCTCACGGAAGCATACTTGCGGCAAGCCGCGGCACAGAGCCGGCATCGCCAGATGATCTCACACACTCGGGTCAGGTTCAGTCACTCACATCAAATTAACCATGTGAAAGTTCATCGCCCGAAGGCGGTCTCGTCATTATAATATGAGCAAGTAGTCGCGACAGATACGCCGCCAACCCGGCTAATAAAAATAAGGAGGTGACCAGCTGCCATCAGCCGGTGCTGTGCAAACATGTGGCGCCGCAATCGTGCGCCGGGGTATATGCCATAAATGACCAAAAAAAGTGAAAAAAGCAGAATGCTGCGATGAGGGAGGGCGAGGCCCAGCTCGTGAGCCCATAGCCCAGCGGTGGCTGGCAGGCCGACCCAGGCCCCGCTCATTCATCGCCCACCCCCAATCCTCCCCAGCCAGAACCCGAACAAGCGTGTCGTGTGAAATGCCAACAAACACCATGCGCTGCCTCGCCTGATAACGCCGATCCGAGGGTTCTAGCATCTAAACTCCATCCGTGGCCCGGAAATACCCATTGTCCCCGCTAAGCCGTCATGATACATGGGCATCTCATGCCTGTAATAAGTATGTTCTTGTTTTGGTGTGTGTGTGTATGTGTGCTGATGTGCAAATCGCATCATGCCTTGCAGCAAATCATTTCAACAGCCCGCCAGCGTCCATCAGCTGCGGGCCAGAGGTTGAGGAAGGGTCGTAGATGACCTGGTCAGAATGGCGAGACTGCGGTATTGGTTGCAGTTCAGTGCCGCTCCGGGGCTTCTGGCGAGATTGCTTCGTGTTGAGAGGACCTAGGAGGCCGCCAAGATCTTGGAGGAGAGCAGTCGAGCCCCGGCGCTGACCCGTCGAAGGTGCCGGCAGTGTCGGTGACGGAAGATTCTGCGGAGTGTTGGGAGAAAGAGGATCCACACTCGATATGTAGCTGTCGCGCCTGAAGCTCTCCCGTCTGAAGCTGTCGCGTCCGTAGCTAGAGCTGGTCGGATCTTGGCGTTCGTCCGTGAGCAAGCCTCCCACGTCGAAGAACGAAACCCGACGAGGTGTCGTCGTTGAATTGCTTCGCGAAGAATGCAACTCGCGGTTGATGAGAACGTCATCGCTACGCTCACTCCTCTCTGCGTGACTCCTCTGTCGCTCAGGGAAATTCCATTGCCTGAAGTCGTCGGTGAATCTCCGAGCCATGGGAGCAGGGGTATAAGCACCACGTCGCACAACACCATCCCCGTATTCGGGGATGTCTTGCAGGTCAGGATCAACCCCGAGGCCGACATCGCGAACGAGGTCTTCATCGCTTCCCCAGTGGCGATGCAGGGTTGGGCGCCGAGAGCGCGACGTGATGGTCCGCTCGATCGAATCGACGGCCACGGAGCCGTACTTGAACTTTCTCTTCTTCACGCCCCTGTCGCGGACGAATGAGCCCAGCACGAGCGAGTTGGCAGCCGTGGTGGCAAATAGGAGCTCAACCGACGCCATTAAAGATCGCAACTGCTGGTTGCCATGATCCTTCAGGATATTAGGAACACGATAGCATGTGACGGCGACGACGGCCAGGCTGAGAGAGAAGAGCAGAGTAAGTTGGATCTTCTTCTTCACGCCAAGCTGGCTGCGCAGGACCATGGGGATAGGGAAGACGACGAGTAGCAAGTCGGTGATGATGTTGCATGTGGCCATGGTGATGAGCTGCGCGTAGCCCTGACGACATTGACCGCCCGGGTCTGGCAGAACCTGCCAGTAGTTGGTGAAGGGCTGGCACTCGGCGAAATTGCTGATGAAGATGGCGACGAAGGTCGCAATGAGAGACACTCTAATGAAAAGTAGAGTCTGGTTGGCGTAGCGTTCCGAAGTAGTCTCCGTTAGGCGCCGGAAGTACTCCAGGATGGTGTCCTTGAGAATCCACAATCTGCAGAGACAAAGGTTAGCAACTCAATTTGGGAACGGCGCGAAGTCTGGTTGCGGTACCGACGGGGCGGAAGGAACGGGGATGGGGCGCTGGGGGCTTGAGCCACATACGTTGCTGCGTACAACAGTCGACTTGCGAGCACGAGGCCGCTCGCAATCTGTCGTCGGCGTATCTCCGTCTCGGAGAGCGTGACGCCGTCAAAATTCGCGTTGTTGGTTCCGTAAAGCAGGATGAAGTGCACGCATCCCATCCTCAGGTACATGGGGATCAGAGCCAGCGAAACGACCTTGTCCTCCCTGAACAGCTTCTCGGTCCTGATGAAGCGACCGACCACCCGTAGCAGGATGATCACGGTGCAGAAGATGGTGATCCACCAGCACACGAGAAGAGTCGGTTTGTCCTGGGTCGAGGTGCGCAGTGGCGGGGGATCCGTGTATAGAGGCATGTTGGATGTCGATGTCCACGCCCGTCGTCCTCCGCGGAGGTCACGACGAGCGAGGAGGTTGCTACGTTGTCGAAGGTCGACGAAGTCTACCGGGCCTCAAATGTCGTCGGAACGAGCGGAATTCTGATCGTGCTCCGCGTTGATGCGATTGATGCGACAGGGTGGCGGCGGGAAGGTAGTCGGTTCGAGGGCGAATACTATGACGTTGGCGTGGTCCGTGGTATTGTGGAAGCGATCGGTGCGTAATCTGTGTGGTTGTGACGGAGGGAACAGTGCGACATGGAGATGGCTGAGGCGGATCGGGCGGGATAGCGAGAGACGAAGCGCGCAGTCGTCGAGACGCAGCGGCAGCAGTAGCGGTCGTCGAATGCCGTAAAGAGTGATCGTGAGGATCGTGTGGCGGTAGGTGGTGGGAGGTTGAGAGTAAGTGGGAGAGGAATGGGGTGGAAAGAGCCAGGCCGGTCGAGATATTGCAGAGCGGGAGAGTCGTACTGTTACGGGGGCGCTGTACCTCAGCTGCAGCCAACAGGCGAGGTCTACGGGGGTCTTGGCCAGGCTTACCAGGTGAGGATACCGCCGTCTAGCGGCGTGGACCAGGGGGGGTGTGGTGTGAGTGCGCGAGAGGGGGGGCTGGACGAAAAGAGGTGATCCTTGAAGGGGGGGGCCCAGCAGATTGGGGCATCAGGGACCCCTGCACTCGGGGGATGTGGGAGCTCGAGCCATTGGCCCCCGGACCAGAGGGGGGGTTGGAGGATCGAGTGATAGGGTGTACGTGAGGAATTCAATGGTGCACAGCGCGATGCTCGACGGAGCGCAGCGGACGGTCGCGATTTGATTACTTCTCCGTACCAGAGGCAGAAGCCCCATGGGAGTCGGACCGTTGGATCGAGAGACAATAAGACGGCGGACGATACGAGGAAAGTCGTCAGCGTACCGACGCGGCGATCCAGGCGATGACAAGTCGACATGGCAAATGCCAGCGTGATTCACAGACAACGATGGGATTCGATAGTCGACAGGCGCTTGTCGAGTCTGTCCCGTGGTGTGGCTGCTTGCGTGCCCCATCTCCCGCGACAAGGTCTCGGCCCGGCAGCCAGCGATCGTGAAGTGGCAAGGAGGGTGCTGTGCTGCACAGAGATGCGGGAGGGGGTTCCAGAGTCCAGTCCAGGCCCGCCCACGAGTATCTGGTCTCAACTATTTTCTGTCCTGGTCGGGCCTGGCCTGGCCTGTACTGGGGAGGGATTGCATCGTGAGGTGAGAGGAGCTAGTCTGGCGACGAGCGGGAAGTGTATCTCGCTGCTCAAGTGGGCGGACAGACACCAGACCATCTGTCTCTCCTCCATCTGTGCGTCTGTCACTGGGGGATGGACAAGCTTGCTGACAAGAAGACGCGCTCCGGTGCCAGATGCCAGGCAGGCAAACAACGCACGTCCTCATTCCCGGCGATGCGTATCAGTGGAGGCGGTCGCCTTGGCCTTACTGGAATTCTGGGAAGATGAAAGGATGCGATTCGCCGTGACCAAGACCCGAGTGGCACCGATTGCTTAATCGACCCCTCTTGTCCCGAGTCGCTCGCGTCGAGTCGAATTGCTGGCCGTTAAGTCGCAGGGTGTTTCTCCGCCGGTCCACTCCGCTCTCTCTCTGGCAGGCCAAAGAGGGTCGCACAGATAAGGCGGCGGAAGAGGACAGGCCAGCCCTTTCAAGATTGGTGGACCGCCCGTTGAAGAACGGGTGTGCAACCCCCCCCCCCACACCCCCCCTACCCCTGGCGTTGTCGTCGCCATCTGCCTCACTGCGCGTGGTGCCCCCGCTGGCCTAGGCTTGACCACCCCGTATCTGTGCAACAGAGAGAGAGAGAGAGAGAGAGGCCTTGCCCTTTTCAGCTACCCAACGGGTCCAGTCCGCGAATGACGATGTCAAACAGTGTGCGTACGCCGTGTTCGTAGGATGAGAAGATTAGAGGCGCCGTGAGCATCGACTAGACAGATTAGAAGCGCCATAGGCAAGCGTAGGGATAGGATGGCTTATCAGCGCGGCCCAACAAACGTGTCGCTGTGGACGAGAGGATCCCTGTGAGACGTGCGATAGTGGCCAGATCTACTTGTTGGCGGTTGGGAGATGCGCATGTTCCTTCGCTGGCCGGCGGGCGCTGACGAGGGTTGCGCCGAGGACGCAGAAGTGACGGCGGGCTCGCTGGGCGACCTTGATCGGCGGCAATGGACTGGCAGGGGAAGTTTTGTTCCGGGATCCGATGTCGGTTCAGGGACGAAAACGACCAAGGGCTGAACGGCAGGTCATTGTTACTGTGACCGCCAGTCCTATCGTATATCCTGTGCCGTGTCATGTCGTGTCGTGCTGTGCTGTGCTGTGCCATGGCAGGCTGACGCCGCGTCTTGTCGTGTCGTATCATGGCCGTGTGTTCTGGTGGTGATGCCGTGTCCGTCGCCAATGAAGCGCGGCGTGGAGGAGCTAGCTTCCTGATAGCCGAGCTGGGCCACCTACATGCTGTAGCATTGGCTATCACGCCAGGTGACCCGGGGGTCCGCGGGTGTTGGTTGCGGTCAAGCAAGTCAGCCCAGCAGCGCCACCCCACGGGCACGGCGGATCAGATTCCCATTCTGAAATCTGAGGGAGATGAGCCATGGCTTTGTGTGCAGATTGACGAGACCAGCCCAGCAGGGCCCGGGGACGAGGATGACGAGGAAGAGAAGGGTTTGGTGAGATGAGGCGAGGCATGGCGAACAGGGCCCGACACACAGTAGCGCCAGGGACCTCCCGGAAAGGATTGGGGCACACAGGCGGATGGAGAGAAAGAGGGAGGGGCGGGGGGGACACAATGTGGCTTGTACCGTGTATCCGACAATCTGAACAACACAGTGTTGAGGGGGGCAAGCACGAGACCATCCCCCGCCAACTTGGCAGCAAGCCAAAAGACGCTGGGACCAGAATCAGGCCTCTGTCCGAAAGTGCCAGCCAACAGCCAGCGAATGGCGCCCAAGGTGATGGGGCAGGGGACCAGTCCTGCGCTCACCCCCCTACCCGACCCCAGCCCTTTTCCAGCAGCAAGGTCCACCTGCGACATCGGCACTGGCCACTCACAGTGGTGGCATCACGAGTCCTGGGCGGTGTCGTGCTTTCACCCGGGGCAGGGGGCAGCGAGTGCTCTGTCCTTTTGCTGCTGCCGGCTGGGTCTGGCTGCTGCGCTGCTGCCACCTCGACTGTCGGTTTACCCCCCCCTGCTGCGCCTGCCTCGGTGCGGTGCCGTCTGGCGGCCAGGCTGCCTGCCACACCGCTGTGATCACGCGACATGCTCCTCCGTCTGGGTCGGGGGGGGCCACCTCAGAGTCGCAGAAGGAAAAAAGCGCGCACACATCGGCTCGCTTGCATGTGAGAGATGACTCCAGCAGGAAGCTTGTCCGTTTCATTTCGTAGACAGCTGCGGCTTGCAGTGCAACGTGAGCACGCCTTGCTTTTCCCGGAGGATGGATGCCCACACGCCGAGGGGGGGATCTCACGCCTGTGGGAGAAGATGGCTGCTGGCTGCTAGTCGTTGGTTCTGACATCCGAGTCGAGTCACGCTGTCAGCCAGCTGCAACTTCCCGCTCGCACCAGCTAGCTGCCTTGTCCTGGCTACCTTAGGTAGTAAGCCAGCCGCTACGGGCACTGGCGTTACCTGACCTTACTCAACACTCAACTCACTTCCCGCGCTGACTCGGAAGCTGCCACCACCCTCCATCGTGAGACCCGCCTACCTCGCGTGGTTGGTTACACCGGGTCGTCCCTTCCTTCCCACACAGCGCCTGTAAGTGACAGCCAGTCAGCCAGCCAGTGAAGAGGCAGGCACAGCCTTACCAGCACTGCCTGTCGCATTGAGGCTTCCCATAGCTTCCCATGAATCCTCAAGCTGTCATCTCTCTCCATCCCCACCACTTCTTGATGTCCCTGTTTCGAAGTGAGCACGGCCATGCCCATTTCTTCTTCCCGAACGTGACATCTCATGCAAACGCCCTCGACTCGACTCACGGGCGCACCCGATACACTTCCCGTCATCAACCATGATCGCCGTGCCGTTCGCGCCTCCACGTGTTGGCCGGCTACCCACAGACGATGAAGATCTTCATGACGTTTTCAGGTGACCTTCTCCAACGACCGATCACCCCAGAGGCTGCCACTCACCGACCGACTGCAATCCCCCAAGAACCCTGTCCCACGCGCTCGTCGCCCTATCTTGTCCGGTCGAGCATCGTCTGAAACTAGCGCTGGGTGGCTGCTGCTGAGCTGGCCACTCTCCAGCCCGCGACCATCGTCTATCTTCTAGGTGCATTGGGGAAGCGGGGGGGCGGCGGTAGTCAATCAGTCGTCTCGACATCTCGAGCCTGCCGAGGCTTGGTTTTACACAGGGAGCAGTGGTGTTCGGCCACAACGCACGCAGTTCGAGAGCTCGCGACAGTTGTCCACGGACGTTTTGCCAAAGGGATATGACCCACGCCCAGGCAGGCCAGCCACCTCCGACTTCACCACCAGCCTCATGAGCGAGATTGCAACACACTCGGTCGGCAATGGCCTGCTTCTGCTTGCATTCGCCAAGGCCTTGCCGTCTCGTGCTTCCCCCTGCATGGGGCGCGCCATGGCATCATCTACATTGGGCAGCGTTTTTCGAGGCGCAATTGACTGTTCACCGGGGATTTCAAGGCGTCGTTGGTGGGAGCGAGTGGAATGAACACCTCGGCACATCGTCGATCTCTGGCTCCTCATTCCAAGTGTAAGACTACTGTGTAATGGCCTCGTAGCCACCCACCCACACACTCGACCTCTGCACGCCTTCGAATCCTCTGCGGCCGCTCCTTCGATCCTCTGGATTCCAACGAAATCCTCCCTCCACAGCTTTCTCTGCCGCAGCTTCAGCTTCGGGAGCCAACTCCGTTGATGCTGCGTCTTATCCTGCACAATCGAGGGGACACCTCCTACTCCCACATCCCATCCCTCTTCAACCCCACTTTCGTCAGCCGGGATACAAACTGCCTTCTGGGTGTCTACCGCCTCCTCTGCACTACGAGGAGACCCTGCTGATCTTCCCTTCCCTCAGTGGGGGCCGCCGGCCATCCTCTCCTACTGACCTTCCCGTCTGGGAAGGCCGGCGACGAGACGCTGCAACTAGCTGTTTGGATGAAGCTCGCCATCGGGACCGACATGCAACCCCATCTCCCGCCGTGGAACGAGCCAAGTGGCTAGCTCTGGAGGATCGACAGCGAAACCTTAAAGATTGTAGCAGGCGTTTTCAGGAGTTGAAGGAAAGCCTACGGCGGCGGGAGGGATGAGGCAGACAAGCTGCGCCTGCATCTCGGAATGCGCTTCGGCACAGGCGAGACAAAGATTGGGCCAGCACGCGAGGCGACGCCACATCGCGAAATCCCATCACTGCTTCTGCTTCTCCCGTGTCTTCTCGATGCCTCTCCCTGTCATTTCGAAGCCTCGACGAGGAAGTGGTACTAACTGAGACCAAGCTCCGACACGACGCTCCTGATGGCCCCCTTATCTGCCCGGCCCCAGTCCACCCCTTTGAGCTTCGTGCCGGCCTCCTCGTCGCAGAAGAGCCGCCACAGCTCGTCCACCACCAGGCTCCGGACCCGCGGCCAGGGGTGGAACATCAGAGCGCCCAGCCGTTTCCGCGCCTCCTTCGCCCCGGCCACCCTCCCGCCGGTGGGTTCCGCATCTTCACCAGCCTCCGCTTGATGATCGAACAGGGCCACGCAGCCATACACACGGATGCATGCCTCCAGCTTCCGAATGCTGCCTGTCTTGTAGCCGGCCTTTTGAACCAGGAGACAGAGCCGCTTGGAATCGACACCCCGACTACCGGCAAACAGTCCTGCGCGATACAGGAAGGCCACAATCTCCAGGGTTGGCACCAGTACTCTGTCCTGCCCCTGTCGCGCCGATAAATTATGCATGAGAGCCACACACACACCGTCACGGTTCGCCGATGCAATGCTACAGAACTCGGTCAAGGCCGCGCGAGACGCGATAACAAGGTCCTCGTTGCCCGTGTCGGCGGACGTGACGTAGCCAGCGAGAAGCTCCGCCATCCATGCACCGGGGTCCGCCTTGGCCAGCTCCAGGATCAGAGAATGCAGGTGGTCACCTTGCGTAGATAGAGTCAAGAGCGTATAGAGGTAAGTGCGTGATGAGAAGGTAAGCTTGTTGAATCGCAAGGCATAACTATTCCGGTGTTAGTGATGATCGGTGAACAGTGCTGGGAATGAACGGACCTGGGTGCCAGGGTCAATGCCAATACGGCGTGTGCTTCCGTGCGGACGCGGTCCAGCTTCTCCGCGGCCAGGCGTAGAACGTGGAGGTAGAGCTTAGACACGGCGGCTTTCAAACCGTCCCGCTGCCGCGCAGAGCCGGCTGACTCGAGAGACCGCCATATGCACTTGGTCGCGCGCAGAGCCCCGAGCCGCACATGAGATCCGACGTCGCCGCGCGCGTTTGTGGTGTAGTCGTTGAGACCCTCGGCAAGCAGATCCAGGAACGCCAAGGGCCGGTCACGTAGCACGACGCTGTGGGTGAGGCTTTGTAGGATGGCTACTCTCGTTTCGATGTCATTATCGCCCGCCCATCGGGATAGGATGGCGCTTGTCGTGACGTCGTCGTCCGGGTTGTCAAGGATCTGACCCATTGTCGTTACCGGGTGGGCCATCGTCAGGGCGGCGAAGTAGCCGTGTCCCTGAGCTGTCCGGGAGGTGGGTTTGTAACGAACCGTGTCGGCCCATTGCTTGACGATGCGCTCTCGCTCTGCGCGTGTCGAAAAAGCCAGGAGGATCAGTGCCGCTTCGGAGGCGGCGGCGACGGCTTCCTTTTCGGGGCGGTTGAGACCGGTCGATATGGCGGGTTCGAGCTGGTGGACGAGGCCCTTGACGTTGTCTGGAATGCATGGAAGGGATTCTACCGTGCCCACAATGTCGAGAAGACTTTCTGTGCTGTCTGGTGAGACGACTTCAAAGCCGGGAAGGAGCTTCTTGAGTTCAGGGGCAGGCTCGGCGGCGTCGACACTTGCTGCCTGCATTATGGGCAGGGAGGCTATGATGAGCCGGTTTACGGCCTCGGCGATGAGTTCCGGCCGACGATAGGCCGTGTTGTTGAAGTCCTGGAGAATATCGGCCAGCTCACGCATGATGCGCTGGACGACGGACGCCGCGTGTGGCGCAAGAAGCCCCCCCTCCTCCGTCTCCATGGCTGCGAGATGCGGGAACTTATCCAGCACCGCGGCCAGGCAGAGGAGCAACCCATGCCGCTCCTCGACCTGCCTGTTCTGCAGCCCCTTGAGCCGTTCCAGCACCATTTCGGCCGAAGCCAGTAACTGGCTGAACCGCCTCTCCTGCTCCTGGCCGTCGGCGGCCTGCGAGAGCTCAAGCGTCAGGGTCCCGAAGGAGGCGCTGGCAACGCGCCGCGCGGCGGCGTCTGGGTCGCCGACACCGCGCCAGCCGAGCAGGCCCGCGAGGAGGGCGCGGCCGTACTGGGGTGAGAGCTTGGCCGCCTTGAGGGCACCCTCGCGAAGGGCGCGGGAGCGCAGGGCAACGGCGTGGTAGTCGACCGTCTGGACGAGCCAGATGCCCCTGTCGACGGTGTCCGGGTGGCGGCCGATGAGCTCCTGGAGGGCGGCGGAGGCGCCGCGGCGGATGTTGCCGGCGGCATCGAGCGAGGCGGTGACTGTCAGCTCGGTGGCGAGGCGCTGCAGGACCGAGGAGGAGGAGGAGGAGGCCTGGTCGCCGTCGGTGGGCACGGCGAGGAGCTCGGCGGTAGTGTAGCGGCGGGCGAGGGCCCAGATGCCGAAGCAGGCGGCGTCGCGGACGTTGGTGCCGATGGAGCCGCCGGAGGTGCTGCGCTTCTCGAAGGCGAGGGCGAGGAGGAGGCCGGCGATGATGGCGGGGAGCTGGCGGGCGGGCGGGGAGCGGCGGTAAAGGAGGTGGGAGAGGGTGAGGGTGAGGCCGTGCCACTCGAGGGGGTCGACGGCGGCGAGGTCGCGGGTCGGGGCGGCGCCGCCGACGGGGGACTTTACCCAGAGGACGTTGCGGTTGAGGGCGTCGAGGACGGCGTCGACGACCTCGTCGGCCATGTCCGGGTCGAGCTTGAGAGTGATGACGCTCAGGGCCTTGGAGGCGGCGAGCCGGACGGGCGTGTCGTTGTCGGCGAGGCGGTCGAGGAGGTAGCCGATGGACGTCTCGACGATGTCTGTGGAGGGGTGGTCGGCGTGGCGGAGGAGGAGGACGGCGACGGAGCGGATGACCTTGATGACCATCTTGCGGGCGACGGCGTATGCGCGGATGGACTCGGCGACGGGCGAGTCGGACTCGGAGACGGCGTGGGCGACGGCGAAGATGGCGGGGAGAGAGGCATCCATGTCGGACGTGTTGACAGAGGAGCGGAGGGCGCCTGCCAGGAAGGACAGGACGCCAATATAGAAATAGGGCTGGCGCTCGGGGGTGTCGTCGGGCGTCCCGTCCTGCGTGCGGAGCGAGGCGAGGGCCCAGCGGACGAGCGCGTCGAGGACGCCGAGAGACTGCATGTCGCGGCGCATGGAGAGGCGAACCAGCAGGTCACGAGCGCCATCGCGCTCCTTGCCGGGCGAGGCGAGGTACTTGATGGCCAGGGGCAGCACGCGCGTGGCGATGGCCGGCAGTCCGCTGGGCCAGGCGAAGTCCGGGAGCGGCAGGAGGGTGCCGTCGTCGGCAGGGTCGGCGGAGGAGATGGTGGACAGGTCGAAGGGGGCCAGGAGGAGCTGGGAGAGCCAGAGGAGAACGAGGTAGCGCTCCTCCCAGATCCAGTCGCGCTGCGAGGGCTCGGTGGCGGCGGCGTGGGCGCGGGCCGAGTCGGTCAGGGCGAGGAGGGAGGGCCTGGCCGCCCTGCGCTCGGCGGACTCGAGGGCGGAGAGGAGAGGCTCGAGATGGCGGGCCTCGACCGGGAGGAAGCGGACCACCACGGAAGGGCCGCGGATCTTGGCAAAGGTGTAGAGGAGGCGGGCGATGGCGGCGGGTAGGGGCTCGAGGAGCTGGGCCCGGGCGGTAGGGACGGTGGACGACGGCTTGGTCAGACGGCCGGCTTGGGTGTAGAGGTTCTCCAGGTACGAGGCGGCGAGGAGGGGGAGCCATCGGGGGAGGTGGGGGTCCAGAAGCTGGGGAAGCTCCTGGAAAGGGTCGAGAAGCTGTCACGCCTTTAGCCGGGATCTCCAGTGAAGCTTGGCCGAGGCGTGATGGGGTCAGGGGCCAGAGAGGCCGGGGCTCACTCACGGCAGATGTGAGCCTTGCCGTCTCGCTGATGCGGACGCGGGTGCGCAGCTGGCCATCGGGCTTGCGGAGGAAGGGCACGAGTGAGCGCTCGAAATCGGCAATGAGCTCGGTTGAGGCTTTCTGGAGCTTGATGTCCCGGTCGTCTTCCGGGGCGTCCTCCATCGTCGGTTCGTGGCGGTGGCAGCGGTGGTGGTGCTCAGGATACCGGCGCTGACGGCGGTCTTGAGGACTGGGAATAAGGTCACTCACTGGCTCGCGTTAGCTGATGTCCTGGCTTTGCGGTCATGGGATCGAACCTTGTTCGTCATGTCGCTATGTGAGGTAAATCGATCTGTTGAGGGCCGACGATGTGTGGTTGCTCGTGAGACTGCACTGTAGTGGGGAGTGGGAGCCGGAAGTATCGAGTTCGCAGTCTGGAGCCTGACAGTACGACAGTGCAGTAAAGCATCGACACTATGCTCTCGCACATGACGACGATGGCACCATGCCGGGAACTGCACGTACGTTCAATGTCACGATGGCCGTTCCATGTTGTCCGGTTAGAGCGAAGACCCCCGATCTGGCTTTCTCTCTTTACGGCAAAGCCACGTGTCTGCTGTCTCGGAATTAAAAGACAGCCTTACTCCGATGGAGAGAGGGAATGTCGAACGAATCATGTAGTCATCCTATGTTGAAACGTAAGAATGGGTATAGAAGAACGCTCCCACTCCGGATTTTGCTGAAGCGGAAGGACAGGTATAGAAGAAACCCTCTTGGTCCAGTTTTGAATGCCTAGTAGGTTGATTAAGACACAGGCTGATACAAGACATCACAAGCACAGTAAAGCGCAAGACATCACCAGCACGGTCAAACCATCATGAACAACAATTCCATGGAACGCCGACGTGACAATTCATCTGCTATATACATCGTGTCTGGCATGTGAAGAACCCTTTGAAACACCATGAATTTTTATTCGTCAACCAGGCGCACCCGAGAGGAGGCCGTACCCGCCCCCAGCCTAATCGCTGCCCGGCGTGGGCGCATCCTCAATGGCCTCCGCAATGGCCGCATCGTCACCCTGGCCGTTCGCCTCGGCGCCCTCCTCCTGCGCCGCGACGTCCGCCCCGGCCTCGGCCTTGTCGCCGTTCCCCTGCGCCTCGCCCTGCTGCAGCAGCTGCTGCTTCTCCTTGGTCAGCGCCATGTTGATCAGCGGTGACGTGTCGTTGAAGATGCGCAGCAGCATGGCCGAGCGGTCCTCCTTGGGCAGCATGAGGTTGAGCGAGTGCAGGCTCTTCCACAGCGGCAGCGCCATGCGCTCGGCGAAGCCGTCGTCCGTGCCGTCGGGCTCGAGACGCAGCACGAGGCAGCCCATGCCAATGTCGCGCACGCGCTCGCCAATCTCGCCCAGCTGCTGCCACGCGCCGTCGGCGATCTTGGGGAACATCTCGATGAGCAGCTTGCGCAGCGTCTCCTTCTTGTGCAGCCGCACGATGCGGTCCTCGCCCACGTAGCCCTGCACGATCGGCATGCCCTCCGACTGGATGCGCCAGCGGCACACCTCGGCCGACGGCGCGTCCTGCCGCATGAACATCTTGACGCCGCCGTGCACGAACTTGACACCGCGGCCCTCGTTCTCCGTCAGCACGTCCTTGGCCAGTGCCGACGTGTAGTAGATGGCCTTGGCCGGCTCGCCCGTCGCGTTGCGCACCATGAACCGATCCTGCGGGAACCGCGTCGACACTGAGTAGAACGTCTGGATGTTCCGGAGCACCTCGTGGTCAGGCGTCAGGTACTTGAACGGCTCCTCGATCTGCCCGTGCTGGTTGCGGATGGGCTTCGTGTTGGTGGGCTTGGGCTTCGCCTCCTCGGCGGCCTCGTTGGCCTCAACCTTGGGCTTCTTGGCGGCCTGCGACTCCTCCGTCTCGGCGACCTCCTCGCGCGGCCGCTTGGTTCCGTTGCTCGACGCGTCCTGGTCGACCTCCATGGACTCGGGCACAGCCTGCTCGGCGGCGACGACAGCCTCAGGGGCGGCCTCTGGCACCGCCTCGACAGTCTTCTCCACCTCGGGAGCTGCCGCCTCCTCCACGGTGGGCGCGGCGGGCGTGGCGGGCGCGGTCGTGGTCTGGGACTTGGCCGGGACGGGCTCGGGCTTGATCTTGACCTCGGCCTTCTTGTGCAGGACGGTGATGAAGAAGCCGCCCGTGTCCTGCAGGTGGGCGTAGACGCGCATGCACCGCTCGAGCGGCAGGTCGGCGCTGTCGCTGGACGCGGGCTGGGGGAACATGGACTCGACGACGCGGCCGGGGACCGAGACGACCTCCTTGTCGGCCATGAAGTCGTTGACCTCCTGCATCGACTTCCAGATGCGGCCGGCCTTGTCCATGACCTGCCAGTTCTTGAGGCCGGGCCGGCGCTCGAGACCCACGAGCTCCTTGCTGCAGTCGACAATCTCAACCTTGTCGGGCCCGCCGCACCGCTCGATGGCGGCGCCGACGACTGCCTCGTTCTCGACGGGGTTCATGCTGCAGGTCGAGTAGACGACGCGACCTCCGGGCTTAAGCATGGTGAGGGCGCGGACGAGGATCCTGATCTGGGTGGTGTGCAGGCCGAGGGCGCTGTTGGGGTTCCAGTCGTTCCACAGGTTCATGTTCTTGCGCATGGTGCCGTCGCCGGAGCAGGGGACGTCGGCGAGGATGCGGTCGAACTTCATGTACTTGGGCTTGTCGGGGGTCTCGGGGTCGGAGGGGAGCTTGATGGAGGGGTACATGGTCGCGTCGTGGTTGGTGACGATCATGTTGGGGGAGGAGAGGCGCTTGAGCTGGTGGACAAGCATGTGGCACCTCTTGTAGTCGGCGTCGTTGGCGATGAGGAGGCCGGTGGCGCGGCCGTCGTCGGCCGGGTCGGCGGCGAGGTCGGCCTGGCGCTCCTCCTCGGTCTCGGCGCCGAGGTCGAGGCCGTCCTGCTGGGCGAAGGCGCGCAGGACCTTCTTGATGCGGGCCTCCTCGCCCTGGTGGACCATCTCCAGCAGCTGGGTGGCCTTGCTGCCGGGGCTGGCGCACATGTCGAGGACGGTCATGCCGGGGCGGAGGTCCATGACGAGGGGCGGGATCATGCTGACGACCTCCTGGCGGGAGATGTTGCCGATGCTCGTCTCGGAGACGAGGAACTTCTGGAAGGCGGAGAAGGGGGCGAACTTGCGGACGATGTTCTTGGGCGTGGTCATGTCCCAGGCGAGCTCGTTCGGGTACCAGGGGATGGGCTTGGGGGGCTCGACGGTGCGGCCGTCGGCGTGCTCAATCTTGACAATCTCGGGCATGTACCTGTTGACGAGGAGGTCACGGACGGCGATGGCGTGGCTAGAGAGGGGCGCAATGCCATGTCAGCCGTGGTGCTCGAACCGCTGGCGCGAACATCGCCAGCCAGAGTGCGAGAGTGCACCGCAAGGTATACGTACCCCTTGGAACCGGCGAAGCGGAAGCTGTTGGGCAGTTCCCTCTTCAGGGCATCCCAGAAGCGTTCCCTCTCCTCCTCGGGAAGCTGGAGCAGGCCATCGTAGTACCCCTGCAGCTTCTCGTTCTTCTTCTCGACCTGGGCGTAGGACTTCCAGCTCTCGGACCGGGGACCACTGTGACGGCCCTGCTTGTTCTGGCGGGATTGCATGTCAGTAGGGCAGGCCAGGCAGAGACTCTCCCGGGGCATCGCGATGCAGGAAGCGCCCGGCGCAGGCAAAAACGTACAAAGTTTCTCCTCTTGCCGCGACCCATTGCGGCGGATGATGGGGAGGTGGAGGAGGAAAATGCGATACGACAGGCGCTGCGGCAGATCAAGAACCTGCTGGTCGTGGAAAGAGGTGTTGCGGCAGCGAATGGGGTGGTGAGCATGCAAAGAATCTTGTCGCGCGCAAGCTCTAGATGAGGTTGGAATCGGTGACCTGCTGAAAAAAATCCCCCTTCTCCAAAGTTTCGGTCGCGACTGCCGCTGGCCTGCCACCAGACGCACCGCACCAGGCAGGAAGGACCCAGACCCAGACCCAGGCCCCCCTGCACCTGCCCCGCCATCGAATCCGGACGGTTGGTGGAGCACGGCCTATCGCTTGTCTTGATCACAGCGAATCACGGCTCACCGCCTGCAGTATTGATCCGCGACCCCGCGGACGGCCACAAACGGTCCCTCCACTGTCGTCTCCGTCCCGGCAACGGCACCCTCTATCTAGCGACGGACTTGACGCCGGAGCTCCCTGAACATACTCACATAGACATCCCTTTCATGTGCGAGGTCTAGGGTGTATTGACTGCGGGAAAAAAACCGCTTGCGATGAACAGGGGGTATCATGACACGCTGAACTATATCATACACCGAAATAAAACACCAACTTCCTCTCATGTCTCCCCCTCCCCCCTTAGAGTCGACACGGCCTATCCCCGCCGGTAGCCAGTCTCGCCCGAGTACTCCCAGAACTCCGTCTGCTGGTGCGGCTGGTACTGCGGCTCTTGCCCCTGCCCCTGCTCCTGGCCTACCGCCTGGTACCGCCCATGCGCCGCCGACACAGAGCGCGGCTGCTGCGGCATCGCGTACTGCTGCCCCTGGCTGACCACAAACTCGGGCGACCCGCCCATGTGGTGCTCGCCGGGGTCGTACTTGGTCTGATGCATCAGCTCCGTCTGCTGCGTCGCCTCGACGTCACTCGACTGCCGTCGCGCGCGGCCGCTGAACCGCTTCCACCAGCCGAACTTGGGCGCCCCGAACACGGGCGGCGCGTGCGGCAGGTGGTTCATGACGAGCACGAATATGTAGGCGAACAGCATCGTCGGCAGGATTAACGGTGTGTTCTGGTAGTCGACCAGGTACTCGTTGTTCTGCGACACACACGCCACGAGCCCGATGCCCACGGCGATGACAAAATTGATCGTCGCCCGCGCGATCGCCCACCGGTGCCACCGCTCCGTGTGCGCGAGGCAGTACAGGGCGTTCGACAGCGCCAGGAACGCGCCCGCGCAGACGAACGTGTACTGGAATACCGTGCGGAAGCGCTTGAACGACCGCTCCATGAGGTTCTCGTTGAACGCCCGGTGGTCGTCGTCGGCCTCGTCCCAGCCAATCTCGGCGTAGTCCTCCGTCGCGTCTTCCGTAAAGTCGATGTCGAAAATATGGAAGATGACGTTGTCCAGAGTGAAGAGGACGCTCTGTATCGCGCGGTCGAGCGCGATAATGTCTGTATCGCTGGAAATCTCTGCCGCCGTGGCATTGGCCAGCCGATCGTTGACGCCCGCAAGGTCGATCGCGTACATGTCGTCAAAGGCCGCGGCGATGGCCTCGTCCGAGTAGGTGTACGTCACCGGGTACTTCGCGGTGAAGTTGTGCGTGAAATACCACAAGTCGTCGACCATTTCTACGAACGGCGAGGTGTTGATGATGTTGTTGAAGCCAGCCAGCAGGACGTCGGTCTCAATCTCGGCAATCTTCCAAAAGATGATGAACTGCGCCGCGCCCTCCATGAACAGCGTCATGCAGAGGTGGAGGGGGAAATGCAGCAGGGTCCAGGAGAGCTGGCGCCACTGCGGGAGGTGCAGATGGCGCATCCAGTCGAAGTATACCATGAAGACGAGGTAGATTGTGCTGATGGCGGCAGTCACGACGCCGATCGTCTTGCTTGCTACAGGCGTGTCAGATAGATGTTACAGAGGGAAGGCTTTCGGCTGCGAAGACGTACTCCAGGCATCGTGGCCGCTCTCGACAACGGAGGAGACGGCACCGCAGGCAATGGCAACGCCCTCGCCAAAGATGATCAGAGTAAGCAGGCTCATGCGGCGGATCAGGTGTGTGCCCTGGAAGCTGAGGACCGAGTAGTAGATTGAGAAGCCGACGTTCGAGATCACCTCGAGCAACGAGATGCCGTACCAGACGTAGAAGATTCGGCTCTCGTGCTTGTTGAATCGGAACGCGACGCCAAAGTAAATGAGGGCGGCAACGATGTTGGAGACGACCATGATGATAAGCGGCCGCTTGGCTTTAGCGTAGCGGCGGACGTGGAAGATGATACTGCCGTACTCGAGCGCAAGGCAGAGTCTCGACACCATCAGGATGAAAGCTGCCACCTGTCAGCCCATTTCAAGTGTGACGGAACAAGTCCAGACGACCGACGCACAGAAGGTCTTGAAGACCCGCGGGTCTTGCTCGCTCGGGTCAAAGTTGGGTGACACGACGGCGAAGCCGACCAAGACACCGAGGTGGACTGCTCTCGCGCATCGTTCGAAGATACTGTCGGTGATGAAGCGGACGTCGAAGCAGCCAGTCTGGAACCAAGTCGTCCACATGAGGCTGCGTTCGTGGTCCGGATTAGCGACGTCAAACCTTTGAAGAGGCTCTGCACGTACGAGAAGAAGCCAACGTAGGCGGCAAGTCCTTGGAGGGTCGCAACTTGTTGGTTTTGGTTGAACAAGTTCAGACACTTCGGGCCTGCGTTAGTGGCCGCGATATTCGGGGGGTCTGTAGGGGAGGCTCACGGCCTATCTGGAATCAGTACTCTTCATAACGCGAACGCAGCTTGTTGCGTGTCACTCACTGCCAAAAAGAGGTCGTAAAAGACCTCCAGATTCGTCGCATCGTCGTTCCTCAAGAGCACAGGCTCGTCCTTCAGTTCCGAACGATAACCCAGGTGCTTGACGGCCGCTGGGTTGAGAGTCTGCAGCCCAGTTGACAGGGCGTCCACGCTGGAATCATCTTCCTTGAGCGGGCTCTTCATGAAGCGGAGCTTCTCGTTGAGCGGCTTGCTGAGCAAGTCATCGTTGCCAGACATGATGTCGTTCTTCCCACGCAAATGTTCAAGTCGTCGGAAGGGCCTGGGAGTCGAGATGACAGGTCGAGCAGACCGGCGGGCTCATGTTGGCTTCCGTCCAGGACACATGGTGCTACTAATACAGAGCCCAGGAGGTCCCACGGCGAAAACGGCCCCCAACAGCCGGGAGCATGACCGGGGTCAGACGCGGTAATGAAGGCTCAGCCCTGCCTGTACCCTGACCGTGATGGTTATCGGAGGGCAACTTTGCTGCAACCCCACCCAACCCCCCGGGCGATGACTGCCCGCGGAGTTTCAGTAACATTAGCAGTGAACCTGTGAGCTCACTCGAGCCCAACTGCCTCGCCACGTCGTTGGAGAGCTACAAAGGAAATACGCTGTACTGCGGACGCGTTCCCTGCCTTCGAACCGTTTGGTCAGGTGGCGTAGAGTCGTCACCCATTCAGATCAATTTGAAGGAAGTTTGCGGCACGAAGGCAAAATGTCCAGATCAAAATGCAGTCCAGGACAGCCTCCCTGGTGCAGTGAAAGCTAGCACACCCAGCACCAAGAACTGGCAGGATTGAGAGTCTAGGCCCGAATGGAAGGGTGATATGCTTAGTGACTGGTACGAAAATAGCCAACCCAGGTGCCAGCCCTCTCAAGTACAGCATTTCGCTTCACTGCCGCCAATGATAGAGGTCGAGCTGGCAGGGGGTCGCGCGAAGGATTTGATGAGCGGTCGCCGGTGTTAAGGAGGGGAGCAGGATGCCGACCTCCCCACGATGTGCGCGGGCGTCCTTCCACATCTGGCTACCGAGCTGATGTCCGGCGTGTAGCCCCGGTCTCTCGCACATGGTTATCACGCCAACGCGGCTTTCTTCTCGCGTCTAATCAAGCCTGAGAGCGATGCCGGATGGCGTCGCAGGGTGGCATCGCCGCCAAGCGGGTTGAAGGATGGCAGGGAATCGCGGCTGAGTGAGCACTTGCGTCTTGGCACAAAAGATCCATTGCCAGGTTGGTGGGACAGGTATCGGAGCTGACCAAATGGTCTGATCGGGAAGATTTCGAATGCGCAAAGACGGCTCGCATCATGCATGAGCTCGAGCGAAACAGGCTTTCGGCTGAGTTGGTAGATGGATAATAGATGGGGGATGGTTTGCCGGGGGATCCAGCAGGGCGGACAAGTTGGCCTGTGCCAGCTCTGGAATCTAAGGTGTCGGTGGTGACTAAGCCCAGATCTGCCAGCCACATATGCCCCGACACTGAGCATTTCACAGATAGCTTCAATCAGGGGGACGAGATTGTCTACTACAGCTACATCTATGCCCAAGAGTATCTCACGCATTGTCTGATTTATGTGGTCAGGACGAAATGAAATCCTCGAGGTTGTATTGTGCTCACAGGTCTACCTCAAGCGATATCCATGTTGGTTGAAGTCAGCTGTTGCCATCTCAACCTTCGAACATAATGACTGATGGTCGCGATTAAACTGACATTTCTCCTGAGGCAGTCCCCGAGATAAAAGTGTGTTGAATAGCCTTATATCTCAACTACATTCACGTTGGGGGAACAGCCGTCCACTGGGTGGTACAGTGAGCCGCTTATGTAACACAATCACTCGACGCGTGCAACGCGTCTCCCAATGGATTTGGAACTCCGCCACGGGTCCCGCACTGAGGCAAGGAGGCCACCTCCCTGTCCGACATGTCATGGCAAGGCTGAACGTCCAATCGCACACCACAACAACCTCGAAACGCCTGCGACGACATCATAGCTCTCGCCACCACCAACAATGGGTGACGATGCGCCTTCGAAGCGCACCAAGCGAGCTCGGTCAGGTACCACGACCGACGACACTGCACCCACCGCATCTTCCAAGCGACGAAAGCTGAGCCCATCGGCAACGAATCCGCCATCCAAACGCATATCCTCAAATGGCAACGGTGCCAGCCGCCAGACCACGGTCGCTGCCGATGCCTATGATGTACCCGACTCTGACGATGAGACGCGGCCGCCGTCTCGATTCGTCCGTAAGCCCGGCCAAAGCCTAAAGAGCAAGTCGTCGTCTCGCAAAGACCCCTACGAACTACCAGACTCCGACCATGGCGAGGAGAGCCAAGATAACGAAGAAGAAGAAGAGGACGAGGCACAGCCCCCGACGCCTACTCGCCACAAGACAGGCTTGAACGGACTCTCAAAAGCCAATGGCACACCCGGTGACGGCGCAGCACCCGCCAAATCCGGCGCTGTCAAACAGCGAGCACCGCAAGAAGCACCCAGGGCGGTCGAGAAGTCTGTCGAGGCAACACCGAGAGCCGGAGAAATCGTCGAGGACACCATTCACGTGCGGTCCAGCGGCAGGCGCAGGGTCCTCACCGTCAAGGCGCAGGAGATGACGGTCAGCGCCCGCAAGCTCGGATCCGCGAGCCGGTCCAGGTCTACGTCGGTCATGAACACGACGCCGAGCGCGCAAAGGCATCACGAGCCGCCACCGCACCGGAACGCGGCGGCTGTACCGCTGAAGGGGATCCTGACGCCGTCCAAGCGGGATGGGGACCGGCGACGCAAGAGCGTTGCGTTCGGAGCTGCGAAAGGGGGGCACAAGGAGGAGGCGGTGTTCTTCGAGGACCTGCCGAACAAGTCCACGGAGAAGAAACCTCGAGGGAGGCCGCCCAAGGCGGCCAAGGCTACGCCCAAGGCAGCAAAACCAACGCCCAGAAAACCTGACCCTGTGCCTGTACCGATCGAAGAAACAGAAGACGAGGTCCAAGAAGAGGTGGAAGACAAAGTGGAAGACGAGGAAGAGGAGGAAGAAGAAGAAGAGGACGCCATCTGCTCAATATGTGCCAAGCCCAACTCGAGACCGCCGAACGAGATCATCTTCTGCGACGGTTGCGACAAAGCTGTACACCAGAAGTGCTACGGCGTCCATAACATTCCCGAGGGCGATTGGTTCTGCAAGGAGTGCGTCGAGAAGAAGCAGGCCAAGGCGGCGGCGGGAGCGCAGCTGCCCAACTTTGCGCACCACTTGCGGTCGCTGCAGAGGGTGCTGCTGGACCGGTGCACAGGACGGCGGCGCATCAAGCTGATTAATCAGGACGAGGCATACGAAAAGACACACCAGCTGGTTCAGCAGACCGTGCTAGCTGGTGAGGGCAACTCTATGTTGGTGATTGGGGCGAGGGGTTGCGGGAAGACTACGGTAGGCTGGCCATATCCTATTCTTTTTTCTGGCAATTACTGACGAGACGAAGCTTGTGGAAAGCATCATTGATGATTTATCCATCAATCACAAGAGCGAGTTTCACGTTGTTCGGCTGAGCGGGTTCATCCACACGGACGACAAGCTTGCCCTCAAGGAGATTTGGCGTCAGCTGGGCAAGGAGATGGAGGTGGACGAAGACGTCAATGCCAAGGTATGCCCTTTTGTAGTCTGCCAGGTGACAGCGACTGATAAAAGCAGTCAAACTATGCGGACACGATGGCTTCCCTGCTTGCTCTGCTGTCTCACCCGTCGGAGATCACGCAGACCGATGAGGGCGTCACCTCCAAAGCGGTCATCTTCATCATTGACGAGTTTGACATGTTCGCGTCTCACGCGCGCCAGACGCTGCTGTACAACCTGTTCGATATCGCGCAGGCGCGCAAGGCGCCCATCGCCGTCCTTGGATGCACGACGCGGATGGACGTCGTAGAGATGCTGGAGAAGCGGGTCAAGAGTCGGTTCAGCCACCGGCATGCATACCTCTCGCTGCCGGCAAACCAGACGTCGTACTGGCAGATTTGCAAGCAAGGCCTGACGGTGGACGACGAGGACATGGATGCGGAGGGGATCGACGAGGGCATGGAGGGCCACGCCGAGTTTTACCGCAACTGGAACAACATGATCGAGGTACGTCAAGGCAATACGAGAAGAACTGGCGCATCTGCGCCTGGAAATTCAACCCAAGACTGACCAAAGGGACAGGAACTGCACAAGGAGAAGACGTTCCAGGGGCTCCTCCAGTACCACTACTACACAACCAAGTCGGTAGCGGCGTTCCTCACCGAGTGCATCCTCCCGCTGTCGTCGCTGTCTGCCACGGCGCTGGAGTTGGAGATCCCGTCGGCGTCGGAGGGGGCGGTGCGGCTGGCGGGGCCCAATTCGAAGTTGCACCTGCTGTCGGCGCTGTCGGAGCTGGACCTGGGGCTGCTCATCGCGGCGGCGCGGCTGGACATTGTGGCGCACACGGATACTGTCAACTTCGCCATGGCGTACGACGAGTACGGGTCGCTGATGGGCCGGCACCGGGTGCAGTCGGCGGGATCGGGCCTGATGGCGTTCGGAGGCGGAGTGCGAGTCTGGGGGCGGGGCGTGGCGGGGGTCGCGTGGGAGCGGCTCATCGCGCTGGGACTGCTTCTGCCAGCCAGCTTGGGAGGCGGCAAGTCATCGGGGGGCGGGACGCACGGGGGTCTCGAGGGGCGAATGTGGAAGATCGATGTCGCCTTGGAGGAGATCCCGGGGGGGGCCAAGCTGAGCCAGATGCTGGCGGGGTGGTGCAAGGCGATATGATGCCTGGCCTATGCTCCGCATGACAAGTCCGAGTTACTGTTCATCAATATATGCAACCGTTCTCCGTGATGATCCCATTGAATATCCATCGTCATCGGAGAGCGGCCGTCAGAGAGCGGCTCTCGGAGGACAGCCTGCCGGATGGTGTTCGGTTGCGTGGAGATCCGGCGCCCGGGGGGGCTGTGCTGAGCTGCCTGGCAAGGTTGGGATCCGGGGGGCGGAGCTGGGGCGTGGCGTGGGTGGACAGGACCGGGATGGCGGTCGGGGGATTTCTTCCCTGTTGCTATTTTCAGGCCTATTGAGGCTGAAGCTCGAATGCGGAGTGAGTGACACCTGTTTAGGACGACAGGTCTTCGTCGCTCGATGTCGGCATCATGTTGTCTTGGTGAGGCACCTAGCGGCAGTTTCTTCTTCCCGTCATCTGCTGGGACCATTGGCGATGCACCTTCCAGTTGCTGGCCATGGTGATTCACTCCTTCCTGCAGTCATCTGATTGACCGGCACGTGTTTCAGCCGTGTGCCCTGCCGTCCGAAGCGCTGGCCAGGGCCTGGGGCAGATGCTGCAGGTGCTGGGGCAGGTGCCAGTGGAGCAGCCATTCCATCTCACCTGCCGCAGCCCAAACGTCGTCATACCTTCCTTGCTTGGTACCTTCCCTCGTGCTGCATTCGTCCAAACTCTCACCCTCAGCTGCTCTGCTCTGCTTGCTCAGCCCCCCATAACCTCACGACGCCATCGCTCTCTTCATCACCGCCGAGATCTCTTAGCTTTGAGCCTAGCTATCTATTCCTTCTCACCTCCCCATCCTTCTCATTCTCTTCAGCCCTCACCCGACCGCCAACAACCATATCAAAGCCTCCTCACCATGTCCAAACGTACGACTTTCACCACCATCACCCCCCTTCCTCCCGACCTCACCCGCGCGACCGTCCTCGGGTTCCTGCACAACCACCTTGAGATGATCGATCTCAACCCTCTCATCAAAGAACGCCATCCCATCTCCCCTCCCCCGCACGCCTCCCCCGACGAGCGCAACTGCGTCTGGTACTCACTGACCGACGAGATCTCCTACCTCCCCGGCATCCCCGCCGCCTCCTCTGCTGTTTCCTACACGTGCGCCTTCCACGACCTACCCGCCGGCCTGCAGACCCACTGCTACGCACCCATGGGCCTCGACATCCGCGATCGGTGGTCCGTCGGCGGCGCCTTGCCCGGCGAGCCCCCCGAGAAGCGGGAGCTCGGACTAGACGCCCCCGCCCAGGGGCTGTACTTGCGCGAGGATGTCGACATGCGCTGCAACGTCCTCATGGCCGGCTTTGTTAAGAAGACCCTCAAGAAGAGCCACGGCGTCCTCGTCGACAAACTCGCCGAAAAGGCTCGCACCGTTGCTCAAGAGGATGACGGCCGCTCTGGCAGAAGTCAGCCGTGGCAGCCTCAGCCGCAGCCGCAGCACCAGCACAAGCACCAGCAGTCCTGGCAGTCGCAGGGAAGCAGCGCAGCCGGCTACTCCAAGCCCAGTTACAATCATCACCATCACCAACACAGCCAGCACAGCGTCTCCTCGGTCCACTCGAACCCCCGCCAGAGGAAATCACCTTCCCCGCCATCTCTTGACATCCCCTCCTACCTGAAGCCCCCGACACCACCGGGCACCAATGTGGCCCCTTCCCTCGCCGGCTCAGTCGCGCCCTCAATCCCGAGCACTACCAGCAACACCACCGACACGAATTCCCCCAGCGCATATCCCTCTCCTTTGCGCATCCGCAACCAGTCCCACGGCTCCGTCGGCCACGGCCTCGGCCTCCTCTTCGACCGAGACGCCAAGGGCGACGTCCCTTGGCAGACTCTCACCGCGCAGCAACAGCCACCACGACAGCAGCAGCAGCAGCAGCAGCACCCCGTCGAGATGCCCGGCACGGACGTTAATTATCCCGCCAGCAACGCCTACAACGAGTTCGCCTCCCGGACGCCCTGGGACGACAAGACGCCTGACATGACACCCATTGAGGCGCGTGCGCAAGTGCCCGTGTCGGTATCCCATGAGCAGGCAGCTTGGGAGCGGGATCACCCCGCGGCGCTGCGGCCCGGAGGCGGTACGCGTCCAAGGAAGCCGCTGCCGGTCCCAGGGACGTATGCCGAGCTGGAGTAGGAAGCCTGATGTTGATTCTTCGTTAAACAGTGGTGCGTGCCGGAGTGCTGAGGACTGCTGGCCAGTCGGGACGGCACGTGGAATGTTGTGGCTGAGACTCTGCTCACGAGATCAGCTTTGGAGGTTCGGGAGAATTCTGGGGACATCAGATGACATGAGATACCCCTTGCATGTTTATGATGTGAAGTGAAGAACTAGCTTTGGATGAAGGTGTTTGCTGATCGAGCCGAGAGAAAGCTTGTGGATTCTCAAGGGAGCCACTTGAATGTAGTACATCTCCTAGACCAAACCCTGCAACTTCAGAAGGCTTCAAGAGTGATTCTCATACGCCGCTCTCATCTTACACGGTGTTGTCCCAGATTCATGCGCGATACACTAACCTCTGCTTCGCAATGTAACCCATCTCACCAACAACACATCATCTAGATCCTTGATAAAAATCTCCCTCACGCTTTGGAGATGGCTCGGGAGAGGGCATTTCCCATGCTTACACGTCACCACATCACATCGTTACTAGATAAAGGGAACAATTTCCGGGACACCGCGTGCGAAGTCAATTGCTGCAAAGTATCTAGCCGGAAAAAATAGATGGCAAATGTAAGAACAGAACCACCACTCGAATTACAGCATCTGTCTCGCTCCAGTGCGGCGAGGACAGGCAGAAAACAGGAACAATTGCAAGCACCGAAAATCCAGGACCCCAGGACCACAGACTCATACCAGGATGCAGGTTTGAGACAAATGGAATGACCACTTCCTCCTCCCGATCCCCCGACCGCCGGTCCTCTAACGGACAGCAGCGAGGGACGGGACCTCCAAGTTTGTATTGTTGATTTTGTGTAGGCGTTTGTCGGGCTGGGCATGTGTGTGTGTGTGAACGTTTTTGTAATTCTACTCTTCAAACACCGACCCTCGCCCCCCAGACGTGTTCACCAGCTCTGCGCGGAGAAGAACAGGTGCGTCCCGAACCGCTTACCAGCCGGCAGCGCCGAAGACGGTGGCGACGGCGGCGATGGCCATGCCGGCGCACAGGAGACCCTGCTGGAGGGACTGGGCGCCGCTGACCTCGACGTGCTCGCCGGTGGGGTAGGGGACGTGGGGGAGGGTGGCGCTGGCCTCGCAGTCGGGGCCGTGGCAGGCGGGCTTGTCATCCTCGCAGTGGGGGCCGTCGCAGACGGGCTTCGCAGGGACCTCAGGACCGTGGGGAGGCTTGTTGGGGTAGACGGGGAGGCACTCCCGGCCGTCGGGGTACTTGCCGTCGTGGCACTCGGCGGGGTACTCGGGGTAGATGGGCTCGCACTCCTTGCCGTCGGGGTAGAGGCCGTACTTGCACTCGGCAGGGTACTCGGGGTACAGCGGGTGGCACTCCTTGCCGTCGGGGTACTTGCCGTCGGTGCAGCCGGCAGGGTACTCGGGGTAGAACGGGTGGCACTCACGGCCGTCGGGGTACTTGTTGTCGGTGCAGCCGTCGGGGTAGCGGGGCTCGCCGTGGCACTCCTTGCCGTCGGGGTACTTGCCGTCGTGGCACTCACCGGGGTACTTGCCGGGGTGCTCCGGGTACTCGGGGTGAACCGGCTTCTTGTGGCCGTCGTGGCAAGGCTTGCCGTCGGGGTAGTGGCCATCATGGCACTCCTCGGGGTGGTGAGGGTAGTGACCGTCGTGGCAGGGCTTGCCGTCAGGGTAGTGACCATCGTGGCACTCCTCGGGGTGGTGAGGGTAGTGACCGTCGTGGCAGGGCTTGCCGTCGGGGTAGTGGCCATCATGGCACTCCTCGGGGTGGTGAGGGTAGTGACCGTCGTGGCAAGGCTTGCCGTCAGGGTAGTGGCCGTCGTGGCACTCTGGGTGGACGGGCTTCTTGTGGCCGTGGCAAGGCTTGCCGTCGGGGTAGTAACCATCATGGCACTCCTCGGGGTGGTGAGGGTAGTGGCCGTCGTGGCAAGGCTTGCCGTCAGGGTAGTGACCATCGTGGCACTCCTCGGGGTGGTGAGGGTAGTGGCCGTCGTGGCAGGGCTCGCCGCCGGGGTACTTGCCGCCGTGGCACTCCTCGTGGTGGCCGGGGTAGTGGGGGTGAACGGGCTTCTTGTGGCCGTGGTCACCACCGTGGCCGGGGTAGCCGGGGTAGTGACCGCCGTGGCCGGGGTGACCGGTGGGCTCGCCGGCACACTCGCTGGTCTAGGTCCGTCTGTTAGTCAACCTGAGACCAGGTTCGCCAGGGCAAGGGAGAGACATACGCGGGTCACGGTGCAGGGGCAGTCCGTGATGGTGTACCAGGTGGGACCCTCGACAGTGTAGACCTTGTCCTCCCAGGTGACGTAGTTGGTAGGCTCAGGGCACCAGGTGGCCAGCTCGGAGACAACCTCGGTGACCGTGGTGGTGCTCACGGTGCCGTTGTTCTCCTGACGCCGGGCGGGGACGTAGGCCGAGGCCATGCCGGCGGCGGCGAGGGTGCTGAGGACGGTGTTGGTGTACATCTTGTTGGTTGGACGCGAGTTGAAGAATAAGGTCTGTTCTGTGGGTTGGTGGTGAGTGACGTGGGAGGGGAATGGCGGTTGCTGGGTGTCGAATGAGTGACTGGGGAGGGGCGAATCGCAAAAGATCGAACGAAGGGCTGAAAGAGTGACTGTCAAAAGAGTGACTGAATGCGTGATGAGGAGAGAGGAAAATCAAAACCATGGAGGCGGAGAACAGCTCAAGCTTTATGGACGACGACAATGGACCGCCTTGGCTGCAAAAACACCCTTTCGCAGGGCTGGCGGCCGAGATTCAGGCACAACAACAACAGGGTGGAATCCATCGACGGCAATCGACCACAGCGGCGGGCCCAAGCAGAAACATCGTTCGGCTCAACACCGCCAGCCATCGACCGTGTCGAACGCCTATTTGGCCGATGCTGGGCGCCGCCAGGAATGGCGGGAGGGCGAGTAGGGGGGCATGGCATTCCAAGGTGCTTCCAAAACAATCAGCTTGGCTGCTCCAAACGGGCTGGACTCTCCCTCTCTTTTACCCTCCCAACTCCGGAAACCAGACAGAAAGGGGCTGGGGCATCTCTAACCTCTGGTTGGATTCGCCCTGGCCCGGCTGGAACATCTCAAGCCAAGGGACGCGCCGCTGTCATAGATTCGAGCCTCATGAACGCTGCTGTGGTCATGTCGGTAAATTGGCAAAATGCCCTGCTTTCTTCCATTTTTCCTAATGCTCTATCAATACGCAGCCACCATGTGCCTGGTTTGTTTGACCTCATCCACAAGTTTGTGAAGGCAATTTTACACATTAAGCGCGTGTCGTCGCGTCTCGGAGCAGAACCTTCCCACCCCTCCACGCCTGCCTCCATCTCACCCGTCTCCTTTTCCCGATTTGCTGGGGCGCATCGCCATCGCCCCGCCGTCGCATAGTGTTGAATCGTAGGGCGGGCGCGGATCCTCTGCCCACCTCTGGGGAAAGCGCGGGAGTCGCCTCGGTCGGGGTGCCGAAGCATGCTTCGCTTTCTCCACCCCGGTCGACCGTCAATTGGTGGCTCTCTTCATTTCGTTCCGAGGCCAGGAAGAGCGGAGAGCCTCCCTTCGTCTTCCTCTCGGACCCTCCACCCAATGGAATCCAAGACAGATTGGAAAGACCGTACAATGTAGGAGAGCGAAAAAGAAGCACGCAGAAATTCGGAAAAAGCAATGCCCCGCAGTCCACATCTTCGCCGATCCATGGTGTGTCTAAGATGGTCGATCCCTCGAACGCCCCTCCCTGTCTTCAAGAAACAGATAAAAAAAAAGACCCAGATGACAGCGGAGATCAACCGGGGAGGCAGGTCGATGTTGTAGACCATGGTATGGTCCGTCATGCTTCGTAGGTATGCACAAGATTAGATAGAGCCTCGATATGCCGAGGCGGAGGTCGAGAAGCAAAAATAGCCAATTGTGTCGAGCCAGTCCTTATGCAGTGGGCTTTCATGGGGAAATGCGGGGAGTGATGAGGCCCCTTTTGGTCGTGAGGTGAAATCTAACAGAACATCGGGTATTGGTTGAGACTTTGTTTCCTCTCATTCTTCTTTTTCTCTCAATCGTTTCGTGGTTATTGACTTTCTCCCTCATCACGGTCGGTTAGACCGGCTCTGGCTTCGCTCGAGACCGGGCCGGATGTTCGTGAGGGAATCAAAGTCATAGTGCTTCAGAGTGTGCTCGTACTTGGGGCTTCGGAGGAATTTCGGGACCGAGTCCTACAGTTCATTAGTACTTCTTGATGCAAATCGGGATGCGGGTATACGCACACTGGCCATCAGCTTGAAGACAGCATTTTGCGCATCTTCAAACAATGCCGTCACCTCTTGAAGGGTGTCAATCATCGCAACGTCCTGGCCGACAGCCTTGGTCATCCGGGTTGCGAGGTTGTTGCGTAGCTGGTGGTCGATGTTCAGCTCACAAGGCGACCCGGGAGCCAGAAACGCGTTGTATATTCCGTAGGCTTGTGCCATGATCTCCTTGATTCCGTCCAGCGACGTGGAGTTGGGGTTCTTCTGGGCGGACCGGATCGCGACCTTGCAGCTCCTGACAAAGTCGTCGACATCCAGGTAGAAGGACAGGTTCTCTTCGCAGTGCGTCTCTCGAAGGTTCTCGCGGAACAACAGACGGAGGGCAGCATCATTGAGGATCTTGTCCAGCCTCTGGGTGTTGGAGTCGCGCGCGATGGCATTACGGCTCGGGTTGGTGCCTTCGCTTTCGGAGGCTCGCCCTCTGGCACCAATGTTGTTGATCAGGTCCTTGCCCTTGGGCGTCAATTGGTAGACGGAGTTCTTGGTGGGCTGGAAAATGTGGTGACCGGCATACTGGGCCATGTGAGCCCTGTCTTGCACAATCGGTTCCATCAAATCGAACTGCACAAAGTACGTCGCGAGATCCACCGCCTCCCTCCTGTCCACGGTGGTGCAGCAGTCCATGAGCCAATCGGTCGCGCCCTTGCCCGTGAAGGTGTCCCGGTATGTCTTGCCGTTGATCTTGCGCTCGCTGGCCATCTTGACACCCGTGAGACCGTCCCGGTAGTCACTGAGCGAGTCCGAGTCCGCCGAGGTGACGCTGGACTTGATATTAGGGCCGTGGGTGCCGATGAATCGTCGGAACACTACCTCGACCGTGCCGCGGTCGGTGATAAGCTTATCGGTCTGCCCATCGCGCTCCAGTATGACGAGCTGCGAGAGGGTCGATCCAATGAGGTCGGAAATTTGCTTCTGCTGGATGCCGTTGCGGGAGCAGAACCGGTCGAGGACAGTGACGCCCTTGGGCGTTAATTGCCAGACGGAACCCTTCATGTTGTAGACTTGCTGGTACTTCCCGTCGGCGGATTCGATGAATCGCGCTTCCAGGAAGCGTTGGCAGATGGAGCGAGCCATGTCTTTCGCCATGGAGAATGTTGTCGTGGTCGTCGTTGTCACGATGCGCGAGGGATCCTTGGGATCCGGCATGCGGTTCGACTGAGAGAATTTGAGAGATCCGAGGTTGTTGATGGCATCTTCAGAGAGGAAGGTGTTCTCGACTCGGGTGAGGCGTACACGATGCGCAGACAGAGGTAGCAGGCTAACGACCAGGGTCGCGAAGAGATCCTTAAAATCCTGGTCCAAAGATTAGTCTCGGGAATTCTCAAATGCAAAAGGGGCGACAGCGTGGGCGGGAGGGGCAGAAGGTGGAACAAGAGTGGTGGTACGCCCAGACAGGAATGTTCGGTGGCCCTCCACGGCCTCGTCCTTTCTAAGCTGCACCCTCTCCGATGCAAGCGCATGTCGCATCAGATAGTGGGGGAAAGGAAGCGATTCGGCTCACCTTTGTAAATGGCCTGTCGTCGTCCGTCATGCGGAGCAACCGCGAGGAAGTCTGATGCATCTTGTTCTCGATACCGGGGATGCGGATGGGAAGAGGTCGGTTGGGATCAGTCTCGGAATAGGGCGAGGAGGGCAGGTCGTTGACCAGCGACACCTGACTCGGGTGTTTGCCCTCGGCGGCGAAGGTGCCGGTCGACGAGGAGGCGGGAGAGTAATTGTTGGACTTTCTGTACCGCGCGTGGGCGTTCCTGTCGAGGTCGGCGGGGCTGAAAGCGGAATCGGCACTGGAGGCGACTCTGCCCAAAGCGGAATTAGAGGGACGCTGACGTATGGAGTGTTCGGATTGTGATTGTGACTGCAGGGTGGACAGCGCAGACTGCGTCTTGTCAATTGCAGCAGCTGCAAGGCCGAGCAAGCCTCCGGATCGCTGGATCTTGCTGGTCGAAGGAGAGCTGTGATGGCCGATCTGGCGGTAGCTGGCTGAGGAGGAGGCGGCTTGTCCTTCGTGAGAGAAGGGGTCGACGGCGGCCGTTGCGGGAGCTGAAGGCGAGGCGAGTGAAGAGCGACGGCTAGCAACTCTGGTGGAAGATCGGGAGGTCGATGTCGACTGTGGCAGTTGATCTCGAATTGAGGAGCGGTTGGATTGGGAGATGGCGGCCATCTAACGGAAAGCACGAGAGGAGGGACAGGAGCATAGAAGGGGCGGTAGCGGGAAGAGAGAAGGGGGGGCTATTCGAGATAAAAAAGGACGTGACCCTCCAGAAGACGAATGGAATAAGACGGAGGGGAAAGGCAGAGACGGTGCTAATGTACCATGTGGACTCCAAGGCTCTAGAAGGAGAAAGTAGCACCTTTCTCCCAGGTTACCCTACCTTGCCTTACCTTGCCGTACCGTGCCTCCACCGGACTGGACCTGGACTACTAGGTTTTGGTACTAGAGGATGCCCTGACCTGGCAAACCTGGTGAGAAACGATGCGAGGCCCGCGGTGGGTGCACTTGCGCGCACCTGCCCACCTCAGGTCCACCACGGCCACGAGTGGACGAGGTGGGCCCTGTGGTCATAGTGGGTCTAATCCCTGTAAGTCGCGGGTACTTTGATGAGGTACATGCTACGGAGCGCCGTCCTATGCGGAACTGGGGGGGGTAGGGGCCAAAGGGGGGCCAAAGGGGGGTGGGGAGAAGGGGGGGCAACCTCCGCTGGGCAGTGCCCCTGGAGTCCTGGAAGAACCCCCTCCCCCCCATGCTCTTCCCCTAAAACCGCAAAAGAGCGACCTTTGACTTAGCGCACGCAGTCAGTGGCCTGCCACCTGCAGCCAGACCCCTGCCCGCGCCCCCAAGCCGCCCTCCCACAGGTCTCCCGTCCTCACCTGGGCCCCCCTCCGAATGTCGAACTTGGGACAGGCCCCCCCCCCCCTGAGCAACACGTGTCGAAGCATGGAAGCCGGCATTCGAACAAAGGAGACGGGCGGGACTGTGGCATGGGAAACGGGAGTTGAGAGATAAAAGGGCCAGAAGAACCTTGCGACCACCACACCGCTCGTAATCTGATGGGGCAAAAAGCCCGATTGTCGCGAAAAGCCCCCCTCTCTCATCATCCTCTTTCCGTGGTCTGCCCCCCCAGTGCGGCGCTGGTTCTGGAAGGGCGAAAAAAGGGCGAAAGTCCCCTCTTGCTGGGGTCCAAGTGACAGCCTAGAGGAGAGGTAGCTTCGTAGTTCATCGAGTAGCCTGTTTCCCTAAGCCTAAGACGTGGTCAAAGAACGGGCGCCACGCTCTCAGACAGCAGACCAACCAAGAAATTCGCCCATCTCTGGGGGGCCGGGTCCGACCTTTGTCGGAAGACGGTCGGTCGGACAGCTTGAGTTTTCTTTGTCCATTGGGCCCGGCCGAGGTTCGCTGGGTGCTCCCACGAATCGCCAGCATTGTGTGGGCCTGTCTTTGCATCATCAACCATGGTGTTTGCACTTGACGGCGAAAAGAACAAGGGGGGCTTCAGGGACGCTGACTCTGCCAGAGCATAGATCAGGCTCCAGTGTGGTTCATGGTCTGCAAAGGAGTAATTCAAGGAGGCAGCCGCCCCGGGAAGCCAACCAGAGAGACTCGGGAACCAGAGCCTTGGGCCCATCTTCTCCGTTGGCGCACGAGTTTACCGTTAGTGAGCATGCGCCCATAACGTGAGGCGATTCCCGCCCAACCACTGGTGAGCAGTCCATTCCCAGCACTGTAGTAGCGTAAGAAAAGTGATGCCAGGAGTCGGAAGCCCGCGAAGCATACCGATACACTGCATCTCGCCGCACCTCTCCGCGAGGATGAAATGCATTTACAGAGCCTGAACGGCGCTGTGGAGCAGTAGCTGGCCCTTTGCCCTGGACCAGATCCAGAACGATGGGGCTGAACCATAAGCTGACAGGCGAGCTGTTTGGTGTGACAGCGGACATGTTGCCCAATCCTCTCACCCGCCCAACAATGGCGGTAGGCTCATTCTCTTCACGTTATCGACTCTCGTTGGCAGCACGGTTCCAGCCATTGGATGGCGACGTGAGATTGGCACATTTTCGGGATTGGCCACTGGCGTCTGACCGATACGCCGGGCTGAACTAGGACCCTCCTCACCGAAGCCGTGTCTACCGGAACCTCGGCTGAGCTGCCATGCTGTCGTCGCTCGTTAGACGAAACTCAATAGGGACCGGGCTGGCCGCCTTCCGGATGGGCGACAACCATACCTCAGCCATGTGCTGTTGAAGAGCGAAGATACAGGGCAGGGTATGGAGTAAGCGCGCGTGTATTGTATGGGCTGGAGGGTACGTAGCGTGATGATCTTGGCGGTGCTGGCTACGTACCAGAATGTAGGTCGATTCTGATGGTGTGGGGCGCATCAGCGGCTCGAGACGTGATGTAAGGCAGTGTTGACATCCAGGACCTGCTACTGCTGAGCTGAGTATGGTGCTGACGACAAGAGGTCTGGTGCCCGTCGCGAAGGCACATGGTTCGGGCTCCTGTTGCAGAAACGCTGTTCTGGGCGACCGGGGAGTCACTTCGTACCCCCCCAGTAGGGATCCATCCCGCCCTCTGCGGCAGGCAACCGTCCTGGAGACAAAGAGTGATGGGCATTGATAGACAGGTGACGAGACGTAATAGTGTCAATATGCCAGGAGGGCTGACGAGGATATGAGAGGTGACAGCTACAATAGGGTATCATGACGTCCCCAGCATGCCATGTGGGCGAGACGAATGGGAAGACAGCATGCGGTGCTCACCCTCACCCCCCTCCTTCAGCTCTCATGCCTGTCAACGGAATTAATCATCCATGGCGTCAATCCCCTAGGTGTCGCTTCCCATCCCCAATCCAGGCTCAGCGGAAGGAACACTTCTCCAGCAACTTCCGGTGATGGACAAGTAGCGAGCAGGCCGGGCTGAGATGGACCTGCAAACCTTCATCTTCCAACTCACCTTCACTGTCTGCCACCCATCCCTCTATCCACCCAAGAAGCTGGCATGGGCACAGGCGCAGGAGACAGTGGGCAAGAGGGGAGGGCAACAGGAGGGGAAAGAGCAATAAGATGGTCATCTCCCATTCGCCTAGACACCCCTGTCGGCACGCCGCAAGTGGAGAGCGGAAGGAATTGCGTCGTCTCACCACACACGCAAGTCGACAGATCGGCGCGTGGCTTCAGGGATGCTGCCCGCCCAATGGTCCCCAAGCGCACCCCCTCCTCGAGCACTCCAAGCCCTCCAAGCCCCCCGTCGCTTCCCTGCAAGCCACGCTTTGCGACCGCCTTTTTGTGCTTCCTGGGGGAAAGAAGGTGTTCCTCGTCACGTTGCTGCCACGCGCAGTCACTCACTCCCGACGGTCCCCTGCAATGACGCGGACCCTGGCCCTTGCCCCTCGCTGCAAGCAGACAAAGGTGGATCTCTCCTTCCCACTCCCCCCCTTTCACTACTTCCCTATGTCCAGATGTCCAGCGTCCAGACTTCGTCTCGCTCCACTTTTCTGGCCACCCCGCCGTTCTGACGGTCAAGATAACTCAGTCTTGACATTTCGTTTCTCTTCATTCATCCATTTGCATCCCCGTCCCCATCACGGCCCGCGCTGCCCGTGCTGCAAACGCCAGCAGTCAGCATGCCGACCGGATGGGTGCCTTGCTGTCACCGTAACAAGTATGCACGCACCTCTCCACCAAGACGGACTGTCGCCGGGTTTGAGACACATGGGTGTCTCTCCTCGTGTCAATCTTCTCCGACCGACTCGATCAGTCCTGACATGTTAACGCCGAACCACTGCGGCTTTGTCTTCTCACATTCACCGACGCTGGGATGCAGGTATCGGCATCCCGCCTGTACCCACATGAACCCCCTCTCCCCCCCTCCTTTCGTCTCCCCAGGGGGACATCAGGGTCAGGCATGCCCTTCACGCTTTCAACCTCGCGTGCCAGCACTAGACGGACGCATGACGACGATCCGATAACGCTGAAACCAAACAGCCTTGGAGCATGCCGTGGGGGCCAGAAGAGTCGTTCGATTGACATGAACGGCACACACGAGAACTTCTTCGGACCCCGTCTCCCAGGCAAATCAGCGATACCCTCACGAAATGGACCACGGAAATTGAATCGGTCAGCATGTGCTTGAGAACTCCATAGGGCCGCATCCATACCCCTTACCCATCGTGCCTCCAGACTGGCTCTTGTCGTCGGTGTCTCCGCGTCAGTGCTGGCCTCTCGTACATGTACACCCGGGATCAGACGCCAATGGAAAGTGAGAGCAGAAGCCGCGTTGTGAGAGGGGTCGGGGATGTGTAAGAGCCTCGCATTCCCACCCGTCGCCACCGACACGCTCGTCTTTTTCTCGTCCAAGACATGGCAGCACAGGGCTTCGCGGCATTCATGCGATCCGCCGCCGCCAAGTGGTCCACAATGGAGGAGATCGAGCCGACGAAAACTCAATCAGCGCCCGCAGCAGGCTGCGGAAACAAGCACTGCCCTAACACGCAATTCCCGCGCTTCCGTGTTTCGCCAAACCCTCGCCATTTGACAGGTCGACTCGGTTTCTCGTTCAAAAGGGCCCAGCCAGCATCCGGACGACGGGCGCGACCAGGCTACGACGGGCGCGACCAGGCTGACTGGTGCTGAGGGAAGGATGCTCCGAATGCCGCGCTATCGCAACGAACCGCGACCTCCTTCTTACTCCCACACAGCTGGCACTGATGCGGTCGCAAGGCAGCACGTTAGGTCACCTGGGACTGCCGCTAGCCGGCTGCCTAGCTGCTCGGTATGATCCATGTAGGTCTTCCCTACAAGGACAAAGTTTCATCAGTCTAATCTTGCCATTCTTCCGATTTCCTCGATATCCCCAGATCACCACCTTCTAGAAGCTCTCGGGAAATGATGGAAGAAGAAAAACACGAATCCAGAGATTCAGGGGCCTCCGAGTTTGATTGATGTCTTGGCTCAAGCGAAATGGGCTCCAGGACCCGGTCCAAGACCAGGGCAAGGTAGGCGTGGGTTGTCGATCAAACCATCCAAGAATGAAGGGTCCTTTCACCTGGGTCCTTCAATGGCGTTCGCCGCTTGGAGCACTAATGAGATTACACATCACCGCCCGTTTCTTCCTTGACCCGAGCTTTTGAACGAGCCGCCAATGAGGAAGGGGAGAAAAGAAGAAGAAAAAAGCAGTACCGGCGAGACCGACACCATTTTTTTTTCTTTTGTCTTTTTTCGTCATCATAATTGGGTGATGTTCTCCGAGGCTCGACTATCACGAAACACGAGTTCGCTTGTTCATTGCCTGCGACAGCCAAACCCCAAAAGGCACATATGTGTTGACAGGCGCGGGTTCTGCGGCTGATTTGGCAACGCAGAGAGGTCGGCAACATTCCCTTAATCGGAGACATCGCCATCATGTCGCGCTGCGATTAGCTGCCACACACCTGCCTGCTACCTTCACTGTGGGCACTCGACTCCATGACAAGACGCCTTGTGGGTATCGCAGGGTGCTTTAGCCTGATTGACCAACAGAACGCGGAGGCGACGAGGCCCCAGGCGACAGTCAACCCAAGCAGGCGACATGTCAATTCACTTTCTACTCACTCACGAGGGCCATAGGCGGTGAACAAGGGGGGTAGCCGGCGACTACAGAAACACCACCTTCGTACTTGGTACGCCCGTTGCGGTGCCACGATGACGGCGCTTCGGTACGTCGTACGTCCTGGCAAGGGTCTCTGAATGGCCGATCCGTCCTGCAGCCACGGGCGCAGATTTTGTAGAAACACGTTGCAGCGATGCCCGACGGCGTTCCACTGATGTACATGTTGTACATGGCACCCGTTGCTTCTGTGAATCTTCCTTCCCACTCCCACGTGGGCTAGGGGTTCTGAGGCGTCCCCCGGAGTCCGCCCTCCGAAGCTTCGGCCTGGCAATGTATCTCTACATTGGCTACATGGTGCATGCGGCGCATACAATGCATCGAGCGCACATATCTTGCCTGGCCCTTGATTGCCTTTCTAGGTGCTTTGCATTCGTGCGATTCCGACCTCGCAACAGCTGAAGCTGCCAGAGGAAGGCGCGCCACGCCGATCAGAAGACTTGACAATGCACATTGAAGAACAGCCGCTATCACAAGACCCGGGGTTGTCTGGCATCCCACTCAACGTCTCCGGAGTATACGAGGTCGATGAAGGTCTGAAGTCTGAGATCTGAGGTCAAAGCTGAAGAGCGGTCGGGGAAGGAACGTCGTCTGTCAGCTTCAGACCGCGGAGGTCTTGATAGCAAGGGGCGTGCGCCATCCGTCACCCAAGCCGGCAAACGGCCAACCCAGGAGGGGATGAAGGGCACCGGGGGCTGCTCGACCCCCGTCGTACTCACGGGAAAGCCACGTGGTGCTGGGCAAGCCATCCTTCCGCGTAAGATCGGGATCTTTTCGGGTTGGGGGGTCAGCTCCTTCGGGTGTCTAGAGCGTTTCGCCCACAGCACCAACAGGCACCCCAAGAGGGGCCAGGGTTCAGTCATCTGAGAAATCATTGCTCGTCTGGAGGCCACGAAGCGGTGGTTCGCCTGTTCGGACTCTGTAGGAATCCCACCCCGCTCATCCGCTTTAGAAAGCGCAGGATCATGAGCAACCAGATCAGCAGACCCCAACATTACAGTATTTGGCCCGAAGAATGCGGATTGGGACTTCGGGCAGAATACTCGGAATACCGAGGGTCCTGATTCACCATCTCGCATAATGAGTCGAGTACACCAGGACAAGGGACGACCGCCCGACTCTTCGCACTGCGACGTTGGCTGGGCACGGGAGATCCCCTACCGCTGCCAAACATATGGAGGAGAATGACCCTTTGATCCATACGATTTACCGTCGCAGCATGCAGATCTAATACATCAACCAGGTCATTGTGCTTCCACGTCACAACGGCCTGAACCTTCTCTCAGGGTTGGAGAGCTGCTTCTGTTGGCAAGCCACTACACCACCACGCCGCCGGCCCGGCGTCTGGATTTCCTAGCACAGGGGGCCTGGCGACTGTCTCCCTCCGAGCCTGTAATGTACCCGATACCTCGTTCTGTGCCAGGCAGTGTACGGATCCAGTGGCTCAGTCTGTATCACAGGACGTCTTCATCTTTTGGGACTTTGTGGTTGGGATCACTAGGTGGTCCTCGAGACAGAGGGCAGCAAGTCGGCGTTCGTGTCAGACCGCTTCGGCAATGCGACTGCTGCTAATTTCGGCCTCACAGGGTCTCAGAAAGTCCCGTGGAGTCGAGGAAGGGGTTCCCTTGGTAAAGACTAATTGTCATCCGGAGGCTCACTTGCAACCTGATTCCATGCAACCTCCTTGAAAGGCAGGCTTCATTCACCGTTGTTTCTCGCCCTGGGTGCGTTTCTAGCCGCGACTCAACCATTCGTCCAAGTCGGATGTCATCTCCGGCCAATCTCGAAATGACCGACGAAGACGAGCAACCTCCTGAGGCAACGCTATTTTCAGGCGTTGCGCACCTCACGCACGGCACGTGTCGGCTCTTGGTCCGAGGGACGCTGATCCCTATCTGAATGCATTCATCATTCAGGTCTGGGCAGGGCGACCACGAGACCAACCAAACGCAACACATTTCATGACCTCGAACGACGCGAGCCAACCAACGCATTGCATAGAGCAACTACGATGTATTTCTACGACAGAGCAGCGGCGAAAGGAGACGGGGGGTGCCGTTGTGCAACTGCCGTGGGCAGCACCCCTCGAGTCGCTCAGTTAGCTGCATGTGCGTGTTGATCATCAGCACGAAACAACGCCCCCAATGAGCGGTGATGCTTGGTTGATGCAGAAGCCGGGAGCATGGATCCGACGTGTAGACCCCCCGCCCGGCGACGGTGACGGCCATGTCAGCATGAAGTGAAGATTCGTAATTTTCTTCTTCTGCTTGCTGAGAATCGATCATGTTTCAGTTCAGGACGGCAGTTGCGAATCAAGACCAGCACTACGGCCGTCGCGGCCGCGACGGCTTGGATGAGAACAAGGACAGGAAACGCTTGGGCCGCAGGGCCCCCTCCACTCATTCGACCCAGGCCGTAGAATGGTCAAACTCTCCTCCCTGAGGGAACGTACGATGGGAGCGGGACCGTGACGTCTGTTGAAACCCGCCTCTCCCTTTCCCCAGCCGGCGATCTCCGGTGCCCAGCAAGGCAGACGACGCTGACATGAGCTTACCAAGGCGCCCTAGAAGACGGGAAGACCGTTGTTTTTCTAGCATGATGCCACCAGGCCCGGCGTGTTTCTCTAGCATTCCTGCCTCGCTCCTCCGCCGTGGGGGTGCCCGCGGGGCGACTAAGAGGGGCCTGTGAGGCCGTACTTGTACGCCCGCGGCAGGGCAGGGGGGCGCCATCCCGCTCTTCCGACGGCCATACCGACGACTCGTCGCGCGCGAAAGCCGACGGCGCGTGGGCTTGCGAAATGCTAGACGAAACTTTACCGGCGACCCCCAGCGGCCACTACGGGACGTAGCCTCGACCGAAGGAAAATCTGCTCGGCCGCGCACTTTGTGCCTCGGCAGGCGACCTTGAAGTCTTCTCTCGTCTCGGTGCCGTCAGTAGTGAGTACACTGCCTCACGCAACGCGTCCCGGGGCCAAGAGCCACGGCCCCCAAGCTTCCGGCGACGATCCCCGAGTCATATCGGCGTTCGACGGCGGCTCGGCGCGGCAGGCTGAGGGACAAAAACATGAATCAAAGCCTTATCCTTGGCCTTTTCGTCAACCCCCGGGCCCTCTCATGGACCGCATCTGAACCTTCTCCTCTGCGCTTCGATGCGGCTCCTCACAAACCAAGAGCTTCCGGGGCAGATCTACGCGTAGGCCGAGTCGGGGTGGGCGGAAGGCAAGCCGCCCAACGTCTGATCTCGCTGCCAAAGGGAAGTGCACCATAGTCGAACTCCTGCGGCAAGACTACGCTCATCTAGTATTGATCTAACGCTCTTCTGCTTGAATTTCGCCCACGCGTCCTTTCGCGGTCACAGAAATCTTGCTGTTTTGGGAGGGGGTTGGAGTGGGTAAACTAGGCTGGCACATGGCATCATGTTGTGCTGGGACGACTTCAACGAGCTTTCCAAAGGCGAGCACGAGCGCTCTTGCAAGCGCCCCAATTCGTCTTGGCGCTCGAGGTGATGTCCTCTTCTCTCGCGCATTGTTGCCCACCTTGGCGTATCCTCCCCCCAATGTCTCAAGACATCCCATCCTCGTGCCCTTGCAATCGTGAGCCCCAACTCCGTTGAAAGAAGGCTTTCGGTGATCGCCAACCCCCTTCGGTGTTCGGGCTTATCCCCGCCACTAGGATGAGTGGTGTAACGTTGTAGGTATTCCAATTAGCTTTGTCCCCCCTGCTTAGCGGCAGCTGGCCAGCCGAGGCCGTTCTCTGGTAGCTGAGACTTTTGCTAGCAGCGCTGTCCAGACCATCGACCTCTTGGCAAGGGTATCGGGGCATCTTTGTTTATTCTGCCCTGCGCGAACCAAAAGGTAGATCGTCTGCCCGGATTTCCTTGGTCACAATCCTGGTTGCTGGAAGACTGGCGGTGGGGACAAGAGGTGGGCCGGAGCCAGGCGTTTACTTGGCCGTGGCTACCGTCGGTCTCCTTGGCTGCTGCGCTCACGAGTCGGCGATGTGTTAGCTTTCGGACGAAGTGAAGGCAGCCGGGCGACTAACTTCCCACCCAAGGCTGAACAGGGGACCCCGTCTCGTCGGCCTGCGTTGCGCTCGCCCCGGCATGGCGCTGAAGTCGACTCATAGCGCCGCTTGTCGGGAGGGGCGCAGTGGTGTACAGTACTCGCTATAGCTTTCAGCCTGGACGGTCAGACAGACGATCGCCGCCACGAACGACACCGGGGTGAGGGCTCTCGAGCCATACCCCATTCCCGTCCCGCTACGACCACAGTCTGTCGCCCTCCAGACTAGAGGCCATGCCAGAACGCTAGACAGACCTTACCCAAGACAGCTGCCAGGCGTGCGGGGGGGGAGGGGGTTCTACTGGTGATGAGCCCCGGGAATTTCACCGCTGGCTTGCACGAACGGCACGGGGAGCCTGGAGACTCGAGTCTGTCAGTGGCCGGGGCCCAAGCCCCCCTGTCCTGCCGGGGGAGGGCGTGCCCGGTCTCGCAACGGCACAGCCGGAGATGGGGCGTGGCGTTGAGAAGTGCCTGGTCTGGGGAGAACGATGTCATGGTCCAACTAGCACGTGCCTGGGGGGGTTCTGTCTGGAGTGATGGGGGATCGCGACCGTCTCTACAGACACGGAGGGGAGTCACATAGGGTTCTCAGTCTCTTCTTGGTTGTGATGGGCTAGCGTGGTGCTCTGCTGGCAGTGTCAGACATGTCGACGTCGGATGAGTTGATTCGGGAACGAAAGGAGGCGGAGGGAGCCCGGAGCCGAGCCAGCCCTGGTGCTTCATCGTGGCTCGCAGCACGCCTACAACCCCAGGACAGCTGGGGTGAGGCCCTGTATATTGAGCGATGCTTGGTCATGGGTTGTGAGGCCTGCAGTTGCAAAGTAAGTTTTGTTCTTCCATGACACGTCCGGGACGGCTGCGGTCCGCGGTGTCAAGCAGGGTGACCGTTGCATGCATACCCGGCCTTCCCTCCAAACAATAAAAACAGGAACGAACACCCACCGATCGCTGAAGCGGGCCGTACGTCACCTGTCGATACGCGGCGGCGGCAGGGGTTCAGAGGTGCTACCTTATTTTTGGGCACCGGCATTGCGCCCATCGGGCATCATCAGGCATGGCAGGGCAGGACAAGGGTGTTACTGCGCCTTCACGCGTACATTGCCCCCAAAAACGTACACAAAATAATCAAGTGTTTGACATTCGGGCTCTGCCTCAACCCATCCATCCCTGAGGGAAGCCTGCGGCAGGCCCCCCATGTTCCTCTTCGTAAATCTGCCCCGGACAGGGGAGACACGCATCTGCCGGTTGTCCCCTGTCCCGCCGCCGCAGAGGCATCCGGCCTCTCCAGAACGCCAGCGCTGATGACTCCCTTTTCTTTTGACTCCCCGTTGCGTACTCGTACATGCCGACGTGTCCGGCAGTTCTGGACTCTAAGGGGGGAAAAGGGGGTGGGGGTGGTTTCCTGAGCAGTCTTTCAGGACGAGTCCGCGACATCTGCCCCCCCTCCCCCGGTCCCCCCCTCGTCCCTCGACAGAATCGCCTCAGATGAGCGTCGGCGCCGTGTTCTTGGTCCACCCCTTGGCCCGCATCTGCGCCTCGACCTGCTTCCAGATGGCCTCGACGACCTCCTTGTCCCTGAACCGGGCCGCGTCGCCGGTGCCGGGCACCGCGCCGACGATGGCGTCGACCGTCCGCCTCGGCCTGTCGACGCCCAGCTGCATGACGCGGTGGCCCCAGTTGCGTACGTTCTCGGGCGGCGTCTCGCCGCGCCAGCCGACGAAGATGCCCTGCACGTGGCGGAAGAGGTCCTGGGGCTGGTTCCACTTGTAGTTCTTGAACTGCCACGTCTGGCCCGTGGTGAAGACGGCCACGACGCGGTTCCAGTACTCGGGCTTGAACTGCTCGGGGCCCTCGACGAGGATGAACCGCATGGGCCGCGACGGGTCGATGTCCTTGAGCACGCGGGACACGTGGAGCATGCCCGAGGAGGACGAGGCGCTGCTGCTGTCCGGGGCGACGTAGCGGCCCTGCTCGAGGAAGGAGCGGATGTTGGACATGCGCAGGATCGACGACGCCGAGGGGGAGAGGAGGATGATGGGGTCCGGGCGGCGGCTGGGCGTCTTCTGGTTGAGCGCCAGGGAGGGGTTGGCTGTGATCGGGTTGGGGCCGGAGCCGGGCTTCTTCTGGATGAAGGGCGCCGCGAGCTTGCGTACGTGGGAGAAGTCCTGGCGGCGCGTTGTCTGTTAGCTTACTTTCTCTTTCTCCCCCTCTCTCACTGTTGATGTTGCGGCGCGAGACGCGCCGGGACGGCTCATGACACGACATACCGTGGGTTTGACGCCGCGAAGGACAGAGTTCCGGTCGCCCATCCTGCGCTCCCCGTTGTAGATGACCGCGAGCCTCGGGTCCAGCGTGCCGCGTCCGCTCCGCGCCACGGCCGCCGACGGCGCAGCCTTGACGGCGCTCGCCGCGGCCGCGCCGTCCTTGCCCTCGCCCGCCAGCGGCTTGATGTGCTCCGACTCCTCGCTCGCGCCCTCCAGCCAGGTGAACAGGTCCAGGCGCTCGACGAACGCGAGGTTCTGCACCTTGCCCAGCTCGCCGAGGTCGTCGTTCAGCCGCGTCGCCGAGGCGTTGTACTCGGGAATCGCGACATCCTTGTTCAGCCACGCGAAGTAGATGGAGCGCAGGTCGACGGGGCGGTCGCTGCTAATGAAGCGCGTTGGCGTGCCGAGGCTGACGGAGACTGGTCGCGGGTGCGGGAAGTGCAGGTGTGTTGCTTTGGAGAGGGGAGCCTCGTCGGCGGCGTCTGGGGAGGCTGAGGGGATCGCGGCTCGCTTCGAGGCGATGGATTGGCGGAGGAGGAGCAGCGGGTCCTGCTCGGCGGCCGCCATCGTAAGGCTTGATCGGGTGGCTGATTTCACTAGTTCGGGACTTCCGGGAGCAATTGGATCGATTGTGAGGCCGCAGCTTCGGGAACTGGTGATCAAGGACGAGGTCGAGTTGATGGAGTTGGTGGTGGTTGGAGCTTTGGGAGCTCTCGTTTGGAGCTGGCAATTTTCCGAAGTCGTAGCGCGAATTGATGCAGATATGCGAGAACAGAATATGCAACTAAGCATCAACCCCTTCCTCGATCCGTCTCCTCATGGTCCTTTGGTTCATCTCGAAGTCCATCACTTCTCACAAGTCTCGCTCTTGTTGATAACGAGACTGAAATTCAGCAGCATTGCCTGGTATTAGGATGGAATGTGTGTATAATACTTCCCAGGACTGGCAATACAGACAGACCCCGGGAGCAGGGCAAACGCTATGTCCCAGTTCCTCTTGTTGTTCGACATCTAACAACCAGCCATGGGCATCGAGAGCTGATACCAGCCGGCCTTTGATACACTTTCTCTGTATGCTTAGGCTAAATCGTACTCAGCATCCGTGATGGACACCTCCGAGCCCTCTCGCCTCGGCTTGAATTCCTGCCGAAGCCCCGACACACCCTTTCCTCGGCCATGATACACGCAAACACCCAGACCTCCAGACTCGTGTTTACTGTTCGCTGGGCACATTGGACTGTTGGGGAGGTGTTCAGGGAGATCAAATTCGAAGATGTTAGGGGCCACGCCCATATTGCTCGGATTGCGCCTCACTGGATTTGAGGGCATTGCCTCCCACCACTCTTTGCTTTTCGCAATTTGGTTTCTGTCGTGGCTGCGTTTGGTCTTCGGCGAGCTTTGTCGTGAAGGCGAGACGACCGTCCATGTGTCGGCCAATTCCGAGTCTCCTGGTGGGCTGGTCTGAGAGAAAAAGGACCTGGGCTTGCCAGTCGCCGAATCCTCGACAAGCGGCGGCGTCTTGATGCGCGTCGCTTCCTGGATTGCCGTCAGTGAGTTGTCACGAAAGTTGTCGGATTCATCACGCACTCCTCCTGGATATTCCGAGGTATAGTGATCTGTAATGTTGCTGTCAGTTGCGATATACTGCATCGTGATTCGGCGACTGACTGATAGCAGGCGGGATTTCTGAACTTGGTGTGACAGGCGGTGTCCGTCCAGCGAGAAGCTCGCGAACTGAGCTTGCCACAGTGCTGACAGAAGCACCCGAGTCTTTTCGATGCCACGGTGCCCTACCAAACCATTTTTTACCGAGCCTGTTGCTGCCGTATTCGGTCTTGAACCAGGATACAGATTTGGTAAGGGCTGTGATTGATGCCTGGCCGCCAGATCTGCTCCTGGGCTGTGTATTGCCCGGCGAACCGCAGCTGTGAGGGAGAGTGTCGTTTGACGCAAGATCAGTCTTCGAGCTCTCTGGTGAGGCCGAAAGGCAGGGTGATTTGTTCTTAAGGCGATCGAGGAATGTCCGTCCTAAAAGCGTTCGCCTGAGACTGGCCGAGGCAAGTCCGTCGATATCCTTCTCCTCGGATATTCGTGCGGGAGATACGACATCAAACGGTGAAACCTCGTCTAAGTCAGTGTAGGCCACCTTCTGTGCACTTCTGAATGACTGCTCGCTCTATTCGCGCAGACTTTGTGATGACGGGCCCTGTAAAGAGGCAACGTGCGCTTCTTCGGAGGCATATGGGCTCATAGGGGTGACGGGCTTGGGCATGGAGATGGGTAGTGAACTAGGTGTCGTCGTCCTCGGGGTAGGCGTCCTGGGCGTGATGCTACTGGGCGAAGCACCGCGGCCATCGCTGCCTCCCACGCGTCGCGTGGTGGGTTCACTGATTGACTTGAGAGACCGGCTCCGCCAGCTAAACAGCTTGCCAGGCGTGCTTCTTCGGGGCTCGAGAGATACAACCTCGCGCTCTGCCCAGTAACCCTCGGGAAACCATACCTATTCGAATCCGTCTCGGGCTGGACGAGGCGGGTCAAAGCCGAAAGACGAGGCTGTCGACTGTTGCGACCGGCTCTTCGTACCAGTCCGGATGATCCCGAAAGGAGGCTGATAGGTTGGAGGTCTGCCAAAGTACTCGTCTACCTGATACGGTTTGGGCGTGCTCGATCCATCGCAGCTAGGGGTAGGTGTTTGCGGGGTGATTTCAAGCAGGGCAGTCTGGAAGGATATGCGACGCGAAGCGTCAACTTCGTGGGAAGAGCTGCAGCGGGATGCGTCAGCCAGATCTTTCAGCTGCAAACTCGCTCATTGGGCCTCTCACGATCGCCTACGGCTGCTCGAGACTTTGGAATGTCCGCGGCTTCTTGGCAGAGGATACGTGGTCGCCATGGCCTTGCTGATTGCGTTGATTCGTACTAGGATGCGGCAGGTCGGAAGAAGCTATTTTCGAGGGGAGTACATAAATGTAGGTGTTAGCGCCTCTCTTCAGACCTGGCGGAGTCTGACGATAAGTATTCGACTGTTCGATTCGTAGGTCATAGTTGATGCTAGGATTCAGACAGCTCGCCTAGTCGCGAGGACCGACGATGCTGAAGGTGTCAGCCTTTTGTCACAACAATGGTCATTTCGCCATCGTGGGTTGGGCGTCCTGATGCGCATAGTCAGATCATGGGAAGGAAGTGACGGTCCAATGCTGATATAAAGAATTATAGAGAGAGCAGGTGCTAGCCACCCAAGGCACCGGCGACCTGGGTCATGGCTGCCCGCAAGCATCGTAATCGGGCCGCCCGTGTCGCCATTGGACTGGCGGGTATCAAATCAAAACCTTCAACGCCTCTCGTGATGCCATGCCTGCCATTGCCCCAAAAGCATACCCAAAAGTGCCAGTCGTCAAGCTGATGCTGCGTTGTCTTGGAATCACAAATCCATCATCGTGTCGTCGCCATCGAATGAAGGCCCCTCGGGCTCCGCAACGACGCCGCGTCCTCTGCCCGCGATAAGCTCCCTCCTGATATCAGGAGCGATGGCAGGGTGGCCGTGCGACAAAAGAAGGTCGAGGAGCGCCTCTCTCTGGTCTTCGCTGAGATCGTTGCGGTAACGCTGGGCGAAGGAGAGGAGACTCTGGTGGAAAATGACGGGCAGAGACTTGACCATGTCTCCGGACACAGCCTGGCCTTCCTTGATAGATGCGGGGTCCACGCTGCGGAAGCGGAGGAAGTGGAAGACAACCGAGTCAATGACCTGGTACGGCAGGGCGTACTTCTTCTCGAGAAGTGTCTTGATAAAGACATTCGCCGCACCACCACCCTCGGTACCTTGCGACGCCTCCTGAGCGGCACTGGAAAGCTGTTAGCCTTGGACATCGTTTCGACTCTGGGGCGGCGAGGTCTTACATTTCCGTGATGCCCTTCAAGGCGGCAGCCGAGTGCAGAACGGGAACCGAGACTCGCGCGAGAACGGCGGAGATGATGTGCGCCTCGCGGAGCGTGCAGTTGCTGGAGAGAAGGGGGAACAGGAAGCCGAGGAAGAAGGCCCTGGGCTTGTAGAGACTCTTCTTCAGGGCGTTGAAGAGATGAACGTTGAGCTTCTTAGTCTCGTAAATGTCCTCGCGGACCTTGTCGAGCATGACAATCTCCATGAACTTCTGGCAGGTTGCAGGAGTCGAGGCGGAGAATATCCTGGTCGCCTGGTAGGCGGCGTTGGGTGTCCACTTGGCGGGCTCAGTCACCTCGATGATATCCTCCCAGTGCGGCAGCGTCGGCAAAATCTTGAAGGGCTTCGGGAGGGGGCCACTCTTGTAGCGAGAGAGGATCTGGCCAATCCTGCACGATTGTTAGCGCTGGTCACCTCCATTTCCGTTTTGAGCACACTGACTTGGAGTAGGCTTCGACGACCTTGGCGGGCAGCTCGTAGTCGTCCACCGGCAGGCCAGCCTCGCGCCGTGCCTCGGCAGCTTCGTGTGCGGCAATCTTCTCGAGGATGAGCTCGGTCAGGTTGGTGCCTTCACCACCCATGTTGTCGTCCCCGCCCTTGGTGTCCCAGCCGGCCTCCTTCAGCATGTCGGAGGGCTCCTCACCCGCATCGGGCATGAATTTGCGGTACATCTCGAGATCCTCAGGATCCAGCTCGATCTCCTCCACGACTTCGTCCTCATCGCCCCAGGCCTCGTCATCGTCGTATTGGCGCTCCTCGTCGGGTGCCTCGACGCCGTACCTCGACTCGATGCCAAACAGGTCGACCGTGGGCTTCGTCACGGGCTTCGGCGCCTCATCCTCCTCGGCAAGCTCTCGGCCCAGCCTCAGGATGTTTTGACTCTGCCTGGCGTCGACATAGTTTTCGTCATCTTCGTTGGTCTTCTTCCCCTTCTTGACCTTGGGGGCCTTGTTCTTCAGGATGCCGGTCGCGAGGATGTCGTCCTGCAGGGGGTTGTGGCGCCGCGCCTGGCGCTCGGTGGACGGTGCAGCCTTGCCCATGATGTCTATGTCTTGGGTCGGTCGAAAGAGATCTTTGCGGACGATTCAGGTGTATCGGCGGTGAAGAGGCTCAATCAGGCAGGCAGGGCAGGCATTCGACGAGTTGCGATGTCGATAGCACGATCCAGAAATTTTTATTTTTTCTTATCGCATTTGCCCCGCGATCAGTGCCCTGGGGCCCTGAGAGGAAAAATGTGGATATCCGACGAGCTTCCACCCAATGAAACGTCTGTATTCTCGAAGACTGACGTCCTTTGACTCCTCCCCGCCAAAACCCCCACCAAGACCTTCGATTCACTTCGTCGACTCAAACTCATGTCTCGAGTGTCTAGCAACATCAAGACGGACCTGAGCCTCATAACTCATTTTTCTTTTACTCTTTGTACATCTACACGAATAATAGATTTTACAAGATGCCCACAGAATTAGAAGAGGTATGCTACCACCTGCTAACTACTTTTGGCTGACCCAGACTGACCTGCGACAGCTCGTCGGCTTCATCGCCAGCTCCAACCCTCAGATCCGGCTGCTGGCCGTTGAGAACCTCATCCCATACTCAACATCGCAGCCGGCCATCTTCAAGACGGAGAACCTGCTGCCGGTTAAGAACCTCACTCTCTTGACACAAGACCATCCTGTAAGACCTCACACTTGGCCCCACCGTTTGACATGCGCTTACACGTCTCAGAAAATCGCCGAACATGCGATTACGATACTAATCAATCTATCTGGAGAGCAAGATGTGCTCGAGCTTCTTGCCGGCAACGATAAGTTTGTCGACGCCATTCTTGCCAGAGTTATCGTAAGTCGCCATGACAGTCCTCTTGCCGCCAAGATGGTGAGACTCACGCCTCCAGAAACCCACCGAGCCCAACGCCAACCTCATCTCCATGCTCCTCGCCAACCTCGCCAAGTGGGACGGTACCAAGAAGATCTTCACCAAGAAGCAGACTCCCCCGGAGGAGCTCAAGTCGGACGACATGGTCATCAACCAGCTTCTCGACCTCTTCGTCAAGGGCGCCGAGGGCACATACAACAAGGCTGCCGATTACGACTACCTCGCCTACCTCTTCGCCGACCTGGCCAAGCACGCCGAGATCCGCCAGTACTTCGTCACCAAGCAGGCCTACGACGACGTCGTGCCCCTCGCCAAGCTCCGGGTCTTCACCGAGCACAAGTCCGACATCCGCCGCAAGGGCGTCGCGAGCACCATCAAGAACGTCGCCTTCGAGGTCCCCGCCCACCCGACCTTCTTCGCTGAGGAGGACATCGGTATCCTGCCGTACATCTTGCTGCCCATCATGGGCGACGAGGACTACGACGAGGACGACACGATGGGCATGCTGCCCGACCTGCAGCTGCTGCCGCCGGACAAGAAGCGCGACACCGACCCGAGGATCATGCAGACGCACATCGAGACGCTGATGCTGCTCACGACGACGAGGGAGGGCCGGGACCTGATGAGGGAGGTCAAAGTGTACCCCATCATCAGGGAGACGCATTCACGGGTGAACGACGAGGAGGTTCAGGACGCCTGCGACAGGCTGGTGCAGGTCTTGATGGCGGACGAGGAGCCGGAACCAAACTCGCGGGTGAAGGAGGTGGAGGACGAGGAGGAGCAGCTTGTTGAGGTTTAGAATCATACCAGGCAAAATGAATAGATGAGATATCAGACCGATCGCATCACTTGGGCTATGGCCAGGAGCTAACCGACGAAGCTATCCATTTCCTGGCGTCCCATGGCTCAAAGGGGATATTAGACCCCAAACAGGCAAGCGAAAGAAGGCCTCCCAGATATTTTCACTGCAGCCTCTCAATTTCCTTCAGGTCCCACAGTGAGCACCCACGGCGACATGTCACTACTCCGTCTTGACGTCTACTTTGCTCTTGTCTACGCTCCGTCAGTACCAAGTTCAACATCATTCGCGCAGTTTGGCTTACAAAACGCCACATAGCCTTCGAAATGCTTCGCCTTCTCCTTGACGTCAGGGTAGTACCACGCCGCATTCTCCAGCTTGGCATCTGCCAGTCGTCAGCACCACCACGAAACCCCCTTCTTCATCTCTCTACCTTGACCAAAGACAAGAACTTACCACCAGCCTTCACGTCGTAGTACTGCGCATCTCCCTTCCAGGGGCAGTGGGTAGAGTGCCCCGTCGGCCCCTCGAATAGCTCACGCTTCAGCGACCCTGGCGGGAAGTACACATTGCCCTCGACCTCTTCCCATTCGGTCGTCTCCGCAACAGTGATGCCGTTGACGGTAGCGATTGCGCGGCCGGTGTGCGTCATTGTGCTCGATAATCTGTTGACGACGTAGGATCGTGACTGTTGTTGTCAAGAGGAAAGAGGTTACCTACAATGTGTCGAGTGAGACGTCGGATTCATCGGGACCTTCGTGCGGGGTGTATGCATATCCATCACGTCATGGAAAGGTAGAAAGTAAGCAGCTCTACTGAGCCCAATGGCTGATCACAACATCTCGTGCATTCGGAACTCCGTGGTAGTATGATGCGAATCAATGTCAACTGGGTGCTTATCAATCGTGTTCTATGTATGCAATGAAACGCCCCATGCGCCGGGGTATGATGGGCTCCAAGGCTGCAAGCAAGCCTGTGCAGCCCAGGAATATAAGCGTGCATCCATGTGCCGCCAGATGCTAAAAAAACTCCAATTCCGTCGTAAAAAGGTCGTGAAGCAGGGTACACCAGGTGCCCGCTTAGAGATCGATGAGATCAACCTCGGAGAAATCAGGAGGGTTTCGCCCATACACAACGCGAACTTTACTATCCAACGCGGTCCCTTCGTTGCTGATGCGGATGTTTTCGGAATACTCTTTCGTCAACCGAATCTCGTCGTCGCTGACACCCAGGTCGTCCCGAGGAATCCACACCGTCGGGACGCGAGCTCGAAGGGCGTGATGCTTGAAAGATTCCTGCACTAGTGCGTTCCTCTCCTCCGGCATCAAGTCCTCAATCTCGTCGGCGACACCTCCGTACAGCGCGTCTCCTATGGCACGCTGAGCCTCGAGGTCTTTCTGACGCTGATGCTGACGGTAGTATGCCGCGTTCCTTACTGCAGACGGGGCTTCCACCTTTTTCCATGTCGCGTTGCGAAGGCCCTGACCTCCTTTGACTGCCAGGTTTCGAACGCCCTTGACCGGGTTGTACCCACGTTTCTTCGCATTGCTCGCCGGCAGGCCCCTGAGCTCGATCTCGTCATCTTCTCTGCCCTGTGCGTCACCGAGGCCGCCGGTGAGGTGCTTTTCGGCGTCGACGCCGTCGGTTTCTTGATCGGTCTCCTCGACTAGACCAAATCGTCGAAGCTGGTCCTGATGGAAAGCCTCGTCTCGAATAGCGGCTTCGTCTTCACCCGTCACAGGCAAATAGCGGAAGAGCGGGGAGAAAGACCGATTGAGCAAGACTTGGTAGCAGATGGTAAGCCCGACCGTGACCAGCATGATGATGGCTTGCGCTTGCATGGGTTTGTTGTTATCATCTCTGGCGACGAAGAAAAGACCAGCCATGCTGAGCTCCATAACATAGAGCCCAGTGAATAACTGGTTGATGGCTCGAGGGTACAGCACACCTCCAGTGTCGATACCAGCACGCACAACGTAGAGCAGACAGTACTTTTGAGCTAGCAGAAGCAGGCCGAAAGTGATGCAAGCAAAAATGTTGATCAGCGGCGCCGTGACTGAGTAGATGAGTCCGATACAAGCGAAGTTGGTGTAAATGGGAAAGAGGTGGCCCCATTTGATGCCGCTGAGTGTCGTGTTGCGGGTCCATTTGTTTCGTGCCGTAGTGTCCAGCATCTTTGCCAGTACATACCAGACGAGCAGCGCACCGATCTGGAGGAGCGCACCAGAGCTGGAGGATAGCGCTTGTAGTATCATGTAGGAAAAGAAGTAGTTCGCGGCCTTGGGTAGGTTGTCGGCCAGGACTGTCCAGATGTAGTCGACTTCGTTGAGATTTGACAAGTTGTCGAACAACTGATCTGCAGAGGTAGCGAAGAAACTCACGATCGACACGACGAGGAAGACCTGTACGAAGAGGAACATGAAGAAGAACCGCTGGACGAATTCGGTCTTCTGCGCACCTGTCTTTGCTCCCTTGAAGTCCGCCAACAAGTCCAAAATCAACGGGACCAGGACAAGGACAAGCGCGAGGATGGCAGGCGGAAGAATACCGGCGATACTACCGGCGATGTTGTAGATCGTATTGTTATCTTCAATCCACTTGAGCCACGAGATGGAAGTGAGCTTATCAATGTTGGCGAGCGCAGCCGTCCATGCGACAGGTACAGCCCAGAAAATGACCATTGCCGTGATCAGCAGGGTGACAGAGCCGGTCCGGATCCACTCATCCCACCATTTTATGGCCATGTTACTCCATATGACATCGTTGGGCGAAACCTCGTTGACTCGGGGCGCCATCTGCTTCGGGAGATGGTGGATAAGGCTTTGACAGGCCATATGCGCCGAGATTTGCTCGTTGAATTGGATAAAAGCCGAGTTCATCAGAGGGTAGCGTTCAGGATGAGCCTGGTCCTCCCGAATCTCAAGGTTGAGACGCGCAAGTTCAGTTCGGCACCAGTAGATCGTGTCCACCTTCTTGCCGAAGGTGAGCCATGCAAGCCAAGTCGGAAACCCCCATCGCGGAAGACGATGTGTTGGTCGCTTCTTGGGCTTGACGTACTTGCGCCATGCTGCGTCCGCCTCGCCATTGCCTTCCGTGCTTTCGTATTCTTTGCCAGAGTAGGAGGCTGGTTCGTACTCAATGGAAGGCAAGTCATCGTCCCCCGCTCCAGGTAGCCATGATTTGACTCGCTGAGCGAACGTCTTCTTCTGCTCGAAAGGAAATTCACTGCCCTCCGCCCTTTGAGGAACGGGGGATGCAAATCCGCCGGGAGGGGGCCGCCAGAACTGATACCATTGCCGCTGCTCGTTGTCGTACATGTTGTTCAAGTCACTGACTTTGCGAATAGTGTTGCCGTTTGCCGTCGTGTCGAAGTTGGAGTGTGCCTTGACCATCTGAGAGGTGTCGGATGCATCGCGAGAGTGGGTGCTATACACCCTCCCTGTCGCGTCCGTCGCCCGGGACTGGCACCCAACACTGTTGGCGGTACCAGGTCGCATACTCTCATCCTTCATGGCCAGGACGCGTGGATGGTCTGCCGACTCGCGAGCATATTGGGCGGCGCCTTGCTCAGCGGCACCTGCCGAACCAATCGTCATAAACCCGTTGGTAGTACCAACGCCACCTTCGACTTCCTGGCCGAGCGTCTTGAAACCCTGTCCAGCCTTGCCCACGCCGCCACGAAGGCCTTGGCTGACTTTCTCCAAGCCGCCGCCAAGAAGGCCAAAGCCGAATCCCTTGTGGTCATGCCCGTCATCGCCGTCCATGTGGACTTCGCTGTTCCGCCGATTCTCGCTTTCCTGGTGTTGATCGACTGCTTCGCTGACATCGTGTGGGACGTCCTCCTGGACGCCAGAGCTGACACCCTGGCCTGCTTCGGCCATACGATGGGCGTCAGCGTCTTCTTGTTTGCGCCTGCGCTCGAGATCGGCTTTGGTAGGTGCGCTGCCATGTGCCGCTTTCCGAGCCTTCTTCTCATCCTTCTTCCTCTGTTTGAGCTGGTTCTTCTTGGCCATTTTGATGAGATCGGTCTCGGCTGACTCAAGCTGCTTGTGGATCTTGGTTCGGAGCTCGATCTTTTCCAGGAGCTGACCCAAATCTCGGTTTAGCCAGACATTACGGATGCCGCCCGGGAACACATCAAACAAGCCCCGGATGCCCTCTTCACTGAGCCACTTCGGCGGCACGTTGTTGACAAGAACCGTGGTGGCGGAAGCGCGAAGCCGATGCTCGGCGCTGGTGAGGTGGTCCTGGCGGATTTTGATGTAGACCTTGAGTTCGAAGTAGAAGACAGTGCACACCCAGGAGATGACAACGAGCGCGAGGATCAGATGGGCCCAGTGACGGCTCGCGTTCTTGGGGGAGATGTTGGACATGGTGAGGGTGTCCAGGCCTCTGGGTGGACCGTCATCCGCTGTTTGGTTCCTCCGTCTGTCATCGCCACCGATGACATCCTGACCCTCGCCACCAATGTAGTTTATCGGCACCAGGATGGGGATAAGAATGCACATCATAGGAACAAAGATAATGAGGAGGGTCTTGAGGAAGCGCAGAAAGAAGTAGGCATCTAGGCCACACCGCCTGATAATGTCGCGGTCACTGAACGTCCATAATGTCTTGATCAGTTGTATCGGACTTCGTGGTGGAGGGTCTGTTCTTTCGCGCTCGGGAGCAAGGTACGTTTTGGGTTTGCTGGAGGGCGGTCAGCAACAGGAGAAACCAAACTGTGGTGGGCGGACCAATACTGACAAGATGCGGGCGAGTTTGTTCCGCAGCAGGAGGAATACGCTGATCTGGACCGCGAAAATGATCACGGACGCCGCGAGGGCAGCCAAGAAAGCATTGAGGCCAGTTCCTTGCCTTGATTGGGCGCTACCGATCGAGCCATCGACGTCGCTATCTGCCATGGTCGCTGCAAGAGGCGCCCACTGGGGTCAAACAGCCCTCGTTCTGACCCAGTCGGAGCGGTTCGCGATGCTATCGTGGAGAGTGGGCAGCGTGCCGGTTGCGCCTCGATCGTATGCGTATTCTGCTCGCGTGACTCTGTCGAGAAAGCACTCCACTCTGTCGGATCGAATCAGGCGGGGCGAAATTGTTGTCGGTGTCTTCGTGGTGAGTCGGTGTCGTCGAGGTGTTGGGTGTGCTTCGGCACAAGAGAATGATAGGTACGCTGTATCGATACAAACCAACGAGCGCTGATGGATAGGAAACACAGGGTCGATTAGAGGGATCTTAGGTTGGTGGGAAAGAAGGTGAAGAGAAACGTTGAAAGGGCGGAGTTTCGTAGGGATGTACTCGGGGAGTTGGGGGGAGGTCGTCGTCACTGGTGTTCAGTTCGTCATTCCCCAGGCCTCCTGCAGGCATGGCACAAAGCTTTGACGATGAGGTGCGACTTCCCAATCAAGAGCACATTGAATTGTCGCGCCGGTTGCTCTTGGCCTTGAAAGCGGGTTGAGGCCCGCTGATTGGCCGGGCTGTGGGACAGGGACCAAACCTTGGAAAGAACAACTGGGTCCGGTGACATCAGCGGCTTCATTGGCCATGGAGACGTTTGTCCGAAACAAGCCCTTGCCCCTGAGAGCGCACCCTCCCGCCTGCACGACGCCTGAAGCCGCCCCACGCCGCTTTGGTTCGTCAAAGACGGGCTTCTTTGCCGCCCATCGTAGTTCCTTCACGAACACGATTCGATTTCGGGTCGCCTTGTTGGCGACAGAGGCAGAAATAGATCCGCCGCGCGCTTCTCTAATTTGGCCGCTTAGCATCTGCGAGGTCTAGGCCCTTGCTTTTGATCGCATTTCCATTGTTGGCGCTCACCCAGTATCATGAATCGCAAGATGCACTTCAGCAAGCCCCCCTGCCAGCTCAGCCAGACGCTTGCCAGCACAAGGGCACAGCAAACATGGTTTGCGTCGTATCCGAACCCGAGATGACTGGGGACCATTCAGCCTAGCGAGATAGCACCGCACGCGGCCTCCAACGGCGGCTCCAGCACAATGCACTCCCACCATTCTCCATCACCTCTTCAAAGTCAGTCAGTCAGTTAGTCAACAACCACATGATGGATCTTGGGTGATTTAGATTCTGTCACCAAGGCCCTAGATCGGCATCCGGCGCATCACGTCTCGTCTCTCGGCGAGAACGTTCCGGCTCGCAGCCACTTGCTGCTCCCCATCGATTGCGATAGGCTGTCCGAGCAGAGGTTGATTGGCAACCAGTCACCTGATGCTGTGTCGGCAGGGAGCATTCCTAGCACTATTGCGGCATCTAGGGCCGCCCAGACATGTTGAACACGTAGTATGACGACAACACTCATTGCTCGGTAGGGGTCTTGGAAGCGTCCGGCCTTTCGACGGCGAGAAACGGCGACGGTTGAGGGGGTGGAATTCTTCCCTCACCGTCCGGCTTGGCCTGAGGATTCGCAGCGCGCTGTCGCTGGCACGTTCACTTGACCGATGCTCACAGATCGAAGTCTGTCTGGGACGAGAGATCTGCGGGAATATAGATCACAAAGTAGATCACACCATCCCGGCTGTCAGTTCGAGGCACGGAAAGCTTACCCCAGCCGTCGACCCAGATATCCTGACCCAGCACGCAGGATGCAACCCGACCCCAGATCGCCGTGTGGATTGTAATCCTTCCATCGAATATCTCGCCCATGCTCGGTGTGCCTGGTGGAGTATGTCTTGGGTCAGCAAGCATCTGGCATGGTAGCACCAACACTCACTCCTAGATGATGCCCGACTGCATCTGGGTTCGACCTCGGTCTCTGATATGGTTGCTCTGGTCCAGTCCCGCGGATCCGCGGAGACGGAAATCGGCGTCACTATATCAGTCCAACTTGTGGGGTACGATGCACCCAAGCTACCCATGCCGGCCATTGTCAACTCACGGGTCCCTACGAGTGCCTTGCCCAGAACCAGTCCTGGTGAGTCACGGCGTAGCTGGCAAATAGACGTGCTTTACTGGAAGGAAGCGTGCATCTGCCTACGATGGAATATTTTCTTCAACTTCGAACCTAGAGTGCCGCAGCACTTCTCACTCTGAGCCATCCATCTATAACAGTCTCCTGTATTGCAACAGCTCCGCGACGTCCCATGATCAACAGGCTCCTGAAACAGCCAACGACGGCGTTCGGAGGCTCACAAACCGAGCTATCGGATGCTATCCCGTCTTTACTCTGAGTGCGGTAGGTCGAAACCATGGCTCCTGCCGATTGGCGTACGATATTGCCAACAGTCAAAATGCGCCCCGTCGAAATGCTCTACTCCTGATGCACCAACTCCGCCATGGCAGCAGTACGCAGCATCCTAGGTGCACCGTCACAGCTCCGAAGTGTCAAGTAACAACAAGGGGTATGAAATTATCAGCCGAAGGGCTCGACGGGCCACCCGCGGGCGCAGGCGCGGGCGCGACACGCCTCTCCGAAGCGCACCGCAGCGATTACAACCAAGCCTACCAAAGAATCCTACAACCCGCCCGGAGAATCATAAATCTCGTGCCCCCTTTCCCCCCCTGGGCTTCCTCCACAGCGAGAGAGGTCCAGCCGCAGCCCGCCTGCCTGGTTTGATTGCCCCCTTCGTGCCCCTCTCCTTCTGTATTGTGTCGCGTATGACCGTTGCACTCCCTGGACGCCGGTGAAACATGCGCGCGCGAAGAAAAACAGATGAAAAGGAAATGGTTGCCCGTTGCCTGGTGATTCGACGACGAGGCAGGATCTTGCCGCCGTCTTTCTGTCTCCGAACAGACATTTCACGGTCGCTCCTCCGTTTAGAACATGCAGTCCAGGCAGCAGCAACACGCCAGCGCACCGGCGATACCAGCGAGGATGCCGGTGCCGGCGCCGCCGCCACCGTTGCCGCGGTTGTCCTGGTAGTAGCCGCCCTGCTGCTGCGGGGGGTACATGGGACCGCCCTGCGGGGGGCCGTACATCTGGCCGGGCGGCGGGCTGTTGTACATGCCGGGCGGCGGGGGACCGTAGCCGCCGGGACCGCCAGGCGGAGGGAAGGGGCTGCCCTGGGGTCCGGGGCCGGGCGAACCGTAGTAGGGCTGGCCGCCCATGTCGGGGCCGTTGGGGGGAGGGTAGTAACCCTGGTTGGGGTCGTGGCCGGGAGGGGGGGTCGACTGGTAGCCGCCATAGGCCTGTTGGGGAGGCTGAGGGCCGGCGCCGTAGGCGGGAGGGTGGTCTTCGGGTTTGGACATGGTGAAGGTTTTCTTCTGATGGACCTGGCGCGAGTGGTTGGGGATGTCGGGCGCGAGTCAAGGCGATGCGCGACTGGAGGATGGGGGTCAGAGAATGGCTCGTTTCCCGGATGCGCGTGTCGAGAGGGAGAGGGGGAGGTGATGGAGATGTAAGATGGCAGGCAGATGGGAAAGGGAGACACATTACGGACAAAATGGGGGGCGAAGTCTGTCGAGTTGGTGAGCCCAGGCCAAGCCAAGCCACGGGGACGCGCACGTTCTAGCCCGAAATAGACAGGGTCTCAACAGGGCCAGGAAGCTTCTGTTCGGTCGATGTCCGGCGTCGTTAGAGTCCTGGAAAGGTGCTGGATACGAAAAAGCTTTGTAGGAGAGAAGAAAGAAATTGCGCGGCCCGCTGGGAGCGACGGAAAGAGGGCAAGAGGGTAGAGAGAGCGACGTCCGAGACGATGGATGCGTCCATCGCCAGAGGAAGGCAGACTCAGCCCCCGAGGACGCCCAAACTCAGATCGTCTCAGCGCGTGGAGGGGTTCACAGGGTCCGGAGGAAATTGTTAGTGCACTGCCATCCAACGAGCTGCGCCACCAGCGTGTGGCCTGCCTGAGCTTCTGTGGCCTGGCCGACCCTCTGTGACCTGAGATTCTGCAGGTGCAGATGCAGCACCGCAAAGTAAGCGCGGGGAGATTCGAGATCTGCGCCTCCACCAACGGGTGTCTGTCACCCTGCAGGGTCTGGTTGACGTCTCTTTTCTCACTCGCCGCATCTTGTCAGATTCGTGCCCCTCCTTACAGTCTCTTCCTCGGGCCCCCCAAGTTCTGTCGCCTGTCATCTTCTGCTCGCCGTCCATGGCGGAACGTCTTCGGTTTCCCGCCGGCGACGCGGCCAAGCTCGAGGCCCAGCTCCCTTCCCAGCAGGCCGTCGCACAAGCGGCGTCGAGATCGAGACCCTTTGTCACCCTGACCTTTGCCACGTCGCTCGACTCGTCACTGTCCCTCGCGCCCGGCACGCGCACCCGCCTCTCGGGCGCCGAGTCCAAGGCCATGACGCACTACCTCCGCAGCCGTCACGAGGCCATCTGCGTGGGCGTCGGCACCGTCGTTGCCGACGACCCGGCGCTCAACTGCCGCATCGAGGGCGTCGGGCTCACCAACCAGCCGCGGCCCGTCATCATCGACCCCCGCGGCCGCTGGGAGGTCTCTGCGCGGAGCAAGGTGCTCGAGGTCGCGAGGGCCGGGCTGGGCCTCGCGCCCTACGTGATCACCGCGAGGACGGACGTCGACCCCGCGAGGCGAGCACTGCTCGAGCAGCACGGCGGCAGGTTCGTCACGGTCGAGACGGACGCCGCGAGCCGTGGCCGGTTCGCGTGGCGCGACATGCTGGCGGCGCTCCATCGCGAGGGGCTCGGCAGCGTCATGGTCGAGGGCGGCGGCCAGGTCATCAACTCGCTGCTCGCCCCCGCCAGCCATGAGCTCGTCGACTCGGTCATCGTGACCATCGCGCCGACGTGGCTCGGCCAGGGAGGTGTAGTCGTCTCCCCGGACCGCGTCGAGCAGGATGGCACGCCAGTTTCCGCGGCGAGGCTGTCCCACGTCTCGTGGCATCCGTTCGGGGAAGACGTCGTGCTGTGCGGAAGACTCGGGTCTGAGCAGTAACTCGCCCACGCTGCCGGGCCTATCTACCACTTCTGGCTCCATAAAGGTCTCCCTCCAGACGAACAGATCCTGGGGCTCTATATCGATGTCTGCCTAGATGTCTGTATAGAAGTCATAGTCCCTGAATAAGCAGCGTTTCCCTTCTACACGGACAACCTGCCACATTCTCTTTCTTGTCTCGTGCTCCAATCCACGATCCGATAGCCGATCCGATGTCTTCTGTACATCGGCTAGATCGCCTCGAAAGTCACATGCCGTAGCGGGCTGGACTGTACCCGCCGTGGTGGGATCGAATAATATCACAGCGGCCCACAGGCGCTAGCGCTGGCGGTAGGTGCTGGGGGGAGTGCCTGCCTTCCTCACCTGGGTAGCCTGCCTGCCGTGCTCACCCAGGTCGCCCACGGCAGGGGAAGGCTGAACCCCGCAGTGTGGTGCACTAACGCCGCTTCCCGGTACCTGACTTGTCGCTGCCCCTCCCTCATCGTCACCGGGCCCCTCCGTCCTCCGCCTTGGGCGCTCAGCTCACAAATTCTTCAACTCCAACGCATTCCCTGCTCAACATCACGAGCTCCCTCTTTCTCTTTCCCTCTCCCTCACATTCACATCTTATCCCTGCCTCTGCTCTCTCTCTCGACACAGCTTCCAGGCGCTTCAAGAAGCCCCCCCCGCAAACATTACCATGGCGTCCTCCAACCTCCCCACCATCACCGTTCTCGGTTCCCTCAACATCGACATCACCTCCTACGTCCCCCACCATCCCCTCCCCGGCGAGACCCTCACCTCCAACGCCTTTGCCGTCTCCCCTGGCGGCAAGGGCGCCAACCAGGCCGTCGCCTGCGCCAAGCTCTCCCGCGGCCGCGATCACGCCACCAACTCGGCCTCCACCGCCGCCATCGTCTCCATGGCCGGCGCCGTTGGCGACGACTCCCATGGCTCCCTCCTCCTCTCCAACCTCGCCGCCCATGGCATCGACACGTCCCACATCACCAAGGACACCGCCGCCACCGGCACCGCCATCATCATAGTCGACGAGCCCACCGGCCAGAACCGCATCATCCTCTCCCCCGGCGCCAACCACGCCCCCGCCATCACCAACCTCGCCTCCCTGCCCCAGTCCACCCGCCCCGACCTGCTCGTGATGCAGCTCGAGATCCCCATGCCCACCGTCCTCGCCGCCCTCCAGACCGCCAAGGCCGCCGGCGTCCCCGTCCTCCTCAACCCCGCCCCCGCCCAGCCCCTGCCCGCCGACGCCTACGACAACCTCGCCCACCTCGTCGTCAACGAGACCGAGGCCTCCATCCTCTCCTGCCTGCCCGAGTCCGAGCTCGACACCCCCGAGGGCTGCCGCCGCGTCGCCCAGTGGTTCCTCGACCAGAACGTCCAGAACGTCATCATCACCCTCGGCGGCCGCGGCGTCTTCTACGCTGACGCCCAGGGCCGCCACGCCCTCGTCCCCGCCGAGAAGGCCACCGTCGTCGACACCACCGCCGCCGGCGACACCTTTGTCGGCTCCTACTGCGTCGCCGTCGTGCGCGCCGCCAAGGAGGGCGTGCCCTTCGACATTGAGCAGGCCATCCGCACCGCGAACCACGCCGCCGCCAAGACGGTCGAGAGGAGAGGCGCCCAGGACTCCATCCCCTGGAGGGACGAGCTGATCTGAGCGGCCGCTCAGAGGCTCGCGGCGAGCTGTTTGAACGTGGCAGCACGTGATCTTGGTTCTGGACGAATGCATGATGAAGGATGAAGTCAAAAGGAGGCATCTAGTTCAGGTTTGGTTATGAGCCGTAGTTGCGCTCAGGTTGGGTATCTTGGAATGGACGGAAAAGCAGGGAACACGCTTACGAGCACCCACGAGTGCCAGGTAGATGATTGAAAGGGAAATACCACTAAGACGTACTCATCCAGGCTCCTTCCCGAAGCCGTGTTTATTTTCGAAAGCTACAGCCGGGTGTGCTTGTGCATTTTGTCTCTACGGGCCATTACCACCAGTTTGTCCAACTCCACCGGCTCCCATCACTCTTCCCCCTCCCGCTATCCCGCCTCGCCACCACCTGTCCCCCTTTTCGGGGTTTCACTCCCTTTCCAGACTCTCGGCGGCTCGCATTCTCGACACGCAGGGCCCCCGCCACGGACGGCGTCAGAGATCCATCCAGGGTACTCGCCGCAGCAGAGGTCCGGCTCCGCAGCGTCGTCTCTGACGCCCCGGCATTCTCTCCAGTCGGGCCCGATTCCACGTGGCTCAGTCGCGCCCGCCCCCTTGGATCGCCCCCTGACGCCCTGCGAATGTCAGTCCACGAGGTGCTAGCCTCCTCCGGCCGCCTGACGGTCGCGTTCTTCGCCAGGCTGGCCTCTCGATGCGGCACCCGCAGGTGGCCGGGCGGCGCCGTTTTGCGCCCGTCGCACGGCCACTCGACGGGGCTGCGGCTGCGGCTGTAGTCAGAGAGGCAGTCCCCGCGGGCGCTGGACTGCCGAGGTGGGCCGGCGCGGTGCGTCGCGGGGTGACGGGTCAACATGCGGTGGATGGCGTTGGCGGCGCGGTCCGGAGGCCAGTGGGCCGTGACGACGTCGAACAGGGGGTTCGGGGCCGGGACGGGCTGCAGGCTCCACGGCGAGCCGCGGTCGTGACGTTTCAGGCACGCCGTTGCTGTTGTCTCGAGACGGGTCTGGCACGACGTGACGCCGCTGCCGTTGAGGGAGGGCCCTGAGGGAGACAGTTGTGGGAAGGCAGTGTGAGCGTAAGTGAGGCGGATCGAGAGGTAGTCGGTGTGCGAGCTGCCGAGGCGGTACTCGAGATCTTCCATGAGTTCGTCCGACGGCTGGCGAGAAACGGATATTGACGACGCTGCGCTTGGGGGCTGTGGCCTTAGGTGAACATGAACGAGGATGAGAATCGTGGAACCGGCGTAAAGAGTTCTGCTTCGTCGTCAGCTCGTTGCAGCTTTGACGGGGGGGAAAGGTCTTGCGTTGGGATCGGATCATCCTGCAAGAGATCCATGACGGTACTGCCCCCGAGCGGCTGAATGTCAACCGTCATGTCAAACAAAAGACCGTAGCGGAAGGGATCTGGCCGCCATCAGTCATTGTCGCCAAGAAGCGAACGTGGTGATATGGCTTACCAGGACCGGCAAACCCATACCCTCGTAGCCCATCCGTGTGATGCGAAAATACAGGCTGCGAGTTGGACGACTGGCAGACCTGGCCGGTGACCTCGACCGCGAGCCACACTGTGTTGCTGCCGTCGTCTACAGCCCGAGTCTCAGGCGTCACCGATATATGCGGCACAAGCACGAAAGCGTTCTGGTTGAGTTGCGCCTGGTATGCATGCCCGTAACCTATTGGGAAAGGCGACGGCGGGACGCTCCCTGGACCTTCGTAAGAGTACTGCGCAGGCGACACGTATCTGTCCAGACGTGCAGTCAAGCCTGCATCAGAAACCTCCTTGATAGGCGAAGGGAAATTGATACTCGGCAGGCCGCCGTTGGATTGCATGCGAGCGGTGCCTCGTTCGTTGGCGCGGGGCAGCATCATGTATGAGCGCTCGGGGCGGAGCGGTCGCAGGGCAGGGTTCGGGGAGCCGCACGGCGAGAACAGTTGCTGTCGTTTCTTTCTCACGGTCAGAGGGCGATTCCAGCCCGGGTGCCCAGGGACGCTGTCGACGCTTCTCTCCGTATGTCCACTGGTTCTGCGGGAGCTTAGGCTGCTGAGTTCGCTGGCATTATCGCTCCCTCGTATCTGCCCAGAACGTCGCTTGATGACGCGTAGAGGCGCCGGCCCGCTGGAGGTGGGAGTAGTGTCCAGTTGTGCCGCATCCATGGTCAGTAGATTCTGCTTGATAGCCGATGCAGGGTTATAAGAGGGGTTCTCTAGTATGTGTGATGGGAGTAGCCTCGAGTCTCTGTCGTTTGGCTTCGGCCAGACGGCACGACAGCCCTCGCGCTCCATGTGCATTCGCTGGGAGGAAAGATATGTGAATCCATTGGCTAAGGTTCTAAGTGCAAGTAGGTGCTGCCCAGGGGGCGGGTATTGAAAGTTCAGGCAGTGCTTCCCAGTGTGCGCAGCAAGTTGTCCTTGACGACGCCGACGTCATTCTCCTCCATGGGGAGAAAGTGAATCTGGCAAGCAGGTCAGCACATCGCGATTGCCCCTTCGCGTCGGGGAGTGGCACTCACCAGATCATCCCCGGCAGCTGCTCCGCCGTACAAGACCGGCTCAGAGAGCGAAGCAGCGATTCCCTTCTTGACTCGATCCTCCCAGACCCCGGCCCAGTTCCACTGCCCCGGGTCTCTAGAAGACATGGCCGGTGCTGGTGCCGCGGCAGCCGCGACTGGAGCGGCAGGTTCGGCTCCTTCAGTGACGGATCCCTGATCCTCAGCCTCGGGCTCAACACTGGCCTTCTCGTCCTCCTCCTGCGGAGCGCCAGCAGCTGGTTTGACGGTCTCGGACAGCTTCCCCAGCTGGCGCTGGCGCGTTCGCCAGGCGTGCCAGGCGCCCGGATTCCCGGCCGCCTCGAGCGGCACCGAGTCGAGCACGGCCTCGTCGTCGAAGGTACTGCGGATGTACTGCAGGACCTCGTAGGTCGAGATCGAGGTGCTGCCGTCGCCCGTCGTCGTGGGGACAGTGGTGGCCCTCGAGTCTGGCGTCGTGATGGCGCTGTTGCCGCTGCCCTTGGCCGGTGTCGCGGGCGGCTGTGGCTGCTGTCCGCCGCTGACCTGGCGAGCGTTGATCGTGCTGCTGCGACCTCTCCTGCCGAACCAGCCGGGGAAGCCGTGACGGAGCGAGAAGCCGCCCGGCGGCAGGCGTTCGTCGTCTGTGGCGCTGACGGTGCCGTTGTCCTGGATGTCGGTCGTGTACATGTAGGTGGTGAGAGGGGCGATGAGGGGGTGGAACATGTCTGAAGAAAAGGTGACGAGGGGCGGGAGGCATGGATAGGTATCCGGGAACGAGATTTGAAAGCGTAGGATGGCGTTCTCATAGGGTCCTGTCGACCATCGTCAGTACGGGCCACGGCGGGGGGGGGGGGNGCGGCAGGCGTTCGTCGTCTGTGGCGCTGGCGGTGCCGTTGTCCTGGATGTCGGTCGTGTACATGTAGGTGGTGAGAGGGGCGATGAGGGGGTGGAACATGTCTGAAGAAAAGGTGACGAGGGGCGGGAGGCATGGATAGGTATCCGGGAACGAGATTTGAAAGCGTAGGATGGCGTTCTCATAGGGTCCTGTCGACCATCGTCAGTACGGGCCACGGCGGGGGGGGGGGGCTGCAGGTTGATCGACGAGAACGAGTGTACCTCTTCTGATGAACATGGCGCCGGACCATAACGTGGCTTCACCTGGCGTGAGGCTGACGAAGATGCCTTCGGGACAAGCCTGCTTGAGGCCGGAGCTGGGTTGTCATTAGCCCGTGTTCAGGGGGTACAGTTCGGCTGGGAGAGGGTCTAGGGCACATACAACTCGGCGAGGAGATGTTGCCGCCTCAGCGACGGCATGCCGCCGAGGTTCAGTGACGACATTCTTGATGTTCTGAGGGCACCAACGAGGATCTCACATTGCTTGTCGACTCAAGATGATGGGACTTTCAAGATGAGATGGCCATGGTCCCGAAGCACGTGTTGTCGCGAAGCTCCGACACCAACACCCAACCAGGCCAGGGCGGTGAAACCTGGCGGTGAGGTTCTGCCGCCAGCCAGGCGGTCTTATCGTTATCAGCCCAGTTTGATGTGGCGGGGTTTCTCACAGTGCGCACTGGCGGGAGGCGGGGTACTTGGTCGATGGACCTGCCATCCGCACCGAACCGAACCAGCCCCTGGTGAGCTCGGATCCGAGGACCACCCGCCCGGAGGAAACGGTCAACACCAAGAGTCAAAGATACTTGTTGCCTATGTATCGCCAGATCCTAGTCGCAGTCCCTTGCGATGCAGTCATCAAATACCAAATCTATTGAAACGACGTGTCGCTCGCATGCTCGTGCCACCAACAGGGGAAGAAACCACAGCCCTGGGTGTGACCATGGGAACATGCATGCTGGTGGCGTGACATCACATCAACAGGACGTTGGTCTGGCGGCCAGTGCCAGCCTCCATGTTCGTGCACTCGCTTCCCATAGGCCAAGATCCCGGCTCATACGGCCGAGAGAGAAAGAATGCAATCCAAGGCCCGAAGAGATCAGTCCGGTAGCCCCCTGTCCATCCAGCACTGTTCACCCATGCGACCCAGCCGCTCGCGTCAGATGCGGTGCGCCCGCCAGAACCAGACGTGACCGCGCGATGGCTCAGAGGATCAGACCCCCAGGGGGGGGGAGCGGCTCACCGAACAAGCATTCAGCTCCTTCCCCCCCCCTCCCCCGCGTCCCGCCTCACGACGACCCCAGGCGGTTCTCAATCTTGGTCCTCTCCTTCTGCTTGATCTCGGCGATCTCCTCCTTGGTGGCGTCGAACCGCGCGGTGACCTGGTTGAAGGGGTTCTCCGGGCTCTTCTCAAACTCCTTGCGCACCTTGTCCTTCTTCTGGTTCAGGCGCAGGCCCTGTCCGCTGCCGTCGCTCTCCATCTCCTGGAGCCTGCGCTCCTCAAAGGCCGCGTACGCCGCCTTGAAGCGCCTCTCGGGGTGCTTGTCGATCTTGCCGCTGTCGGCCTTGCCCGTCAGCGACAGGGCGTCGAGGGCGTTGTCGATGCCCGAGGCGTTGAGCGTCGACGCCTTGGCGCCGCCGTCGCCGTCGAGCTGCGAGAGGTCCAGCCCGCGCGTCTTCTTGGTCGCCGTCTTGGCGTTCTTGGGCGTGTTGCGGCCCGGCGTGTTGGCCTCCTCCTCCTTCAGCGCCGCCTCGCGCTCGGCCTTCTTTCGCGCCGCCTCGGCCTTCTTCGCCGCCTCGGCCTCCCTGTGCGGTCCCCGTGCGTCAGCCAGGGGTTGCGGTCGTTGGAGAATGCAGGCGTGGCGAGGTCCGCGGGGATGGGCGTCCGAGGAACGCTCGCCGCGGGACCTCATGGAGTGGAGGGGCTTTGCTTCTTTCCGCCCAACTTACTTCTTGGAACCGTCCTTGCCGCCCTTTGCCCACTCTGCGTCCTCGGCAGCAGCCTTCTTTGCGTTGTTGGCTGCGTCTTTGGCCGCGGCGGCCTCGGCCTTGCGAGCGTTACCCGCCACCTTCTTGCTGTTCTCGGCGCCCTTCTTGCCAGCCATGGTTGCGGAGGATAGTCGTGACTCGCGTTGAGGGTGGTTCGGTCAGTCGGTCTAGGTTCTCTGGCGGATCGCCTGCTTTGAGGGCTGTCGTCTTTTGATGTCTCGAGCGGTGAGGTAGTTGGTGGTGGGAGGTGTAGTTGGGGCGAAGAGTCACGCCGGGTGGTGGGTGGTTGTGCGGAATTTGACAAATCATGGACAGACAGCTTCTCGGGCTCCAGCAATAGAGGGATTCCTATTCCTGGTTGGGCTGCCGTCATGAGGGGGGTGGAGACGGTGCACGTACGATGCGCCGCACTGGCTGGACCCTCTCCTCCTCCCTCAAAATCACCCCCCTCGGTATTACCTTCCTCAATCACCGCCAGCACGATGACGCCTGCGATGAAGAAACTCTAACAATCTATTAAATTACATAGGAGACCCCCTGAGCTCTATGATTACAGAAAAATGAAATTGGCCAGACGTGGTGGGCCGCCCCGTCACTGTCCCCCTTTCTTCACACTCCCTCGCAGCCCCGTCATCAACGACCTCGCCGACCACCCCTTCGGAACCCTCATCGCCCAGTACAGCAGCAGCGCAGCTCCCACGTTGAACCCGATGTAAACCCACATGAGACCGTAGTTGCGCCACCTCTCCCCGTAGTCCGCGTTGATCGTCGCCAGAAACGCGTCCGTCGATGCCAGGGGGCAGAACTCGCACATGTCCGTCGCCGTCGCGTTCATGACCTCGCCCCCCGCCATCTCCTGGTACGGCGCGAGATACTCTCCGCAGCTGGTGCCGTTGGCCGGGGCGAATCGCAGCAGCTCGAGGTCCGAGCACTGCACGGCGTTGTGGGCGAGACCCGTGGAGAGCAGCCCGCTGACGAGGTATGTCAAGGGGGACACGCGGTACATGAACTTCCAGAACCCGGGCAGGGCATCCATGGGTACAATGACGCTGAGTTCATGTTAGTCTTATTCTCTAGNGGGGGGGGGGGGGGGGGGGGGGGGGTCATGCTCGTACGCACCCGCAGAAGATGAGCGTGAAGGTGAACAGAAGCAGAGCGATAGTTGCGCCGACCTCCGCCATCTCGACACCGGCCACGACCATGGTCGCGAAGGTGGACTCGAAGAGCATGAAGGCCCAGAGAAATAGAAACATCAGGCCGCCACGCTCTGCAGTAGAGTCGGTCGGCTCCGCGTTGCGGTGCATGCCGACCAGGTAGTAGAATGTGAGATAGATGAAGAGGCCGGCGAGCGAGTTCCAGGGCAGCTCCACAAGAATGTTGACAAGCATGAAAACGATCCAGGAGTAAGTCCTCGATGCCCTCTCTCGAGCCTCGTACAGCTCCCGCTGTAGGATGAAGTGAGGCATTGATTGGTACACCAAGAACGCGAAAACCACGAGAAGCATGAAGAGGGAGAACATCTGGTTCTGCAGCCCCTGCATGGAGAGCTCGGCGTCAAAGAAAGAGACGCCAATGAAAAGAGCCTGTTCAGAGCGTCAGATGGCCGTAGGCAAGCAGGGAGAAGGGGTTGACCGTGGAGTCAGGGGGCCAAGACTTACGGTGCCTCCCGAAAGAATGAGCTTCGAATAGATGTACGACGGGCTGCGCCAATACTGCTGGAAGACACGAGCTGTGCAAACCTTCATCTGAGTGAAAAAAGAGCTGGCGTATGTGTCAGCGCCATCACTCTCTGGCTCACACTGGTCTGGCTGTTGACGAGAAAACCCTGCCAGCTCAGCGCGCACCGCCTCGCATTCCTGGCTTTCCTGCCAGGCGAGCGGCCAATCTCTGTTTGCCTTCGATCCAGGCGCAGCACCAATGACTTCGAGCATCCACTCAGCCGGGTTCTCGTCGGCATCGCAGGCTCTGGCTCCGTGCCGTTCAAAGTAGTTGATGAGGAGCTGTGCGTTGTCTCCCAGGTCGCCAAAATAGACAGTCTTACCGCCAGCAGCAAGGAGCAGCATGCGATCGAACTGCTGGAAGAGCATCGCCGAAGGCTGATGAATGGTGCATAGAATGGCCTGGCCATTGTCGGAGAGCTTGCGGATGAGAGACGCAATCGACCACGCCGTTTGGCTGTCCAGGCCCGATGTGGGTTCGTCGAGGAAGAGGAGAAGATCGGGCTTCGCAGCAAGCTCGACCCCGATCGTAAGTCGTTTTCTCTGCTCAACGTTCAGGCCTGCCAAGCAATGATCAGTCCAGCCCGCTTAGGTTCGAACATCCTTCTTACCTTCACCCGGAACACCGACGATCGCATCAGCATAAGCCTCCATCTCCAGGAGCCTGATGGTTTCTTCCACGCTGGCGTACTTTTCGCTCTTGCTGACCGTCGAGGGCTGGCGTAGCATGGCGCTGAAACGCAGTGCTTCTCTGACTGTCGATGTCGCCAGATGAATGTCCTGCTGCTGGACGTAGCCCGTCTTCCGCTGGAATGATCTGCCCCGAGGAATACCATTCACCGAGATGTCGCCACTGACAACACCCATGGTGACACGGTTGGCTAGCACGTTGAGCAGTGTTGTTTTGCCCGCCCCGGATGCGCCCTGACAAGTCAGTCATCTCCGTTCACGATGTTGAGTTCAGGCCTGCTTACCATCAATGCGGTTAGAGTCCCGGGTCGTACCCAACCATCCACACCATCAAGTATGCGGCGCGGTTGTCCCTTGATGGTGATATCATAGCATACGTTCTTCCAATGAAAGACATTGCCGTGTCCCCGAGTCAGGGGGCGCGTGTCTCGTGTGTTGGTACTCCGGGTCCGTTCGATGTTACCAGGCTGGTCCGCGATCACAGCACCGCCAGACTCCTCGTCTGCCGGGATGTGCCTCGCTGCTTTTCGTGGGTTATTGCCGCGTCTAAAGACGAGAATTTCGCCTTTTGAGCCGTCCATTGACAGAAACTCAGCCGCAAGGATGTAAACAACGAGGAAAGTCAAGATGTACGCGATGAGGATCCCGAAGTTCCTGGAGACGGCACAGTATCAGTGGATCTGCTAGGTAGACGGCTACTACAAAGCCTTCTGGTGCTGATCACCTACCTCCATATGTGTGACTTTGAGTATCCATAGGTCGCGCCGATTGCAAGATCGCCGTCCACAAAGTCGGCACCCGGCTCGGCTCCCGGGACTGAACAGGTACGCTCGGAGGGTGAGGCGTCAGGATATGCCGGGACAAACGACGGGCAAGGGAACCTGCGGCCCGTGAATTCGTTCGCCATGATCGCCTCGAAGGCGTATCCGATTGGGTTCAGGTAGTTCAGCCAGCGAAGCCAACCTTGCATCATACGAGTTGGCAACACAAACCCGGTGTAAATGATGAGCCCGAGGATGAAAATCGCGGCCGGCGTCAAGGCTTGGTGAATTGTGCGAGAAGTCTGGCCGATTGTGCGGAGGATCATGGACATGGTCAGCGTGCAGGTGAAGCCGAATAAGAGGAACGTGAAAAAAGCCCCGGCTTCCTGGCGAAGATTCGCCATAAAGTACAGCGGAACATTGAATGCCATCGTAGAGAGAATCTTGGATGGCAGATCACAGATGACGGAGGACACAGCCTCCGAGAAAGGGTGGTAGAGAGCATATCGAGCATGCTTTTCAACGATTGGGCGCTGGACGTAGAGTGCGATGATCTGAATGTTGCGTCAAGGTGTGTCACCCGTTGCTCATGGATGTTTCAATCTTACCTCCAAGGCGCTGCTCAGTCCATTGAACAAGATTGCAAAAAACAACAGGACGGCTCGAGTGTTTATGCTATCCGCTGTGGATGGCAGCTGGTAGAAGACGCTCCCTAAAACGAGCGAAATGATGCCATTCCCTGCAACCGTTACGATGAAGAATAGCTTCTCTGCCAGGAGCCTCTGGTACCCGCGGGTCATGCAAAGCCATATCTGCATTGGTACCGAAATGGTGTAAGGAGACTTCGGGCGCCTAGCTCAAGTCAGTAAATATGGTTTATCTTTTCTTTCGGTGGAAACGTCTTACATCAAAGAGGACTGTTGAATCTTGCGTGTTGCAACAAACTTCTCAATCTCCGTGCCGTCCAGCGGATATTGCTCCTCGAAGGAAGCAATGTCTCGCATAAGATCAGCTCGCGCAAGGCTGTTCTTCCAGGCTTCCGCAAACTCGTCGGGGGTTCTCGGTACTCTATCTTCAGCACCAGGCTGCGGAATTCTCTCGGCTGGGTTGGTCAGGGATGTCAGGAAGTCGGCTGTGGTTTGTCTTTCAGGGCAATAGTAGCCCATCTCGAGGAAGTAGCGCTTGGCAAGATTTCCTGGGCCGAAGTAGATCTGCCGCCCTTCGTACAACACGGCCACCTTGTCAAAAGTCTGAAGGCGTCAGCACGTTCGCAAGTACAGCGTGTACCCGCTAGACATACATCGTACGAAGGCTGAGAGGCCTGATACATGGCCACAATGGCCGATGTTCCCGCCATCTCCGTGCTCAACTTCAGAGTCTTCGCAAACTCGAGGGCTGTGGCGCTGTCGAGGCCCCTCGTGCTGTTGTCCCAGCACTGGATGGGGCTCTGATTCAATGTGACTTCGGCGATGCTCACACGCTTGCGCTCCCCGCCGCTGACGCCTCGAACATAGTCGTTGCCGACCTTGGTGTTGACGGTATGGGAAATGCCAAAGACGGCCATGACAACATCGCGCAGGTGCTTTGCGTAGTGCTGACGGCTGACGCCAGGAAGCCTGTTGTACGGTGTTCTCGCCAAGGCAGCGAACTGCAGCGTCTGGCCTACAGTCAAGTGCGGAAAATGGACATCCTCTTCGGCTTGGTAAATAACCTCGCCGCGAAATATCTTCTGCATTGTGTCCATTGGTATTCCTGTGTTAGATTTGGCGATGTCAGCAAAACGGGTCTGCTTCTGGGAACTTTTACACGACAGTAAAGAAGTCTTGGATCGAACCTTGATAATTGAGACTTGATCCAGGTTCGAGGTGAAGGCCTTTGGTCTCTCCAGCAATTGTCTTGAGCAACGTAGACACCCCGCTTGAGACAGTAAGTAACAAAATTTGAGAGAGGGTGGAAAATGCGGTACCTTCCGGGGCGGCCCAGCACCAAGAGCATCTCGCCACTCTTGATAAGACCATCAAAGTTTCTCAAAATGTCAATCTTCTGCTGGCGATTGCTCACCCACTGCTTCGCGAGCATCGGTCCTTGTAGCAGGACATTGAGAACATCTTTCTGATAGTCCGTATCACTCCCAAACCCATGAACGCTGAGGTTGCGATATGATATTCCAGCCGTATGGCGAGGATATTTCTCGGGATTAGTACTCGAATGGCGCAGAAGAGCTGAAATCCATTCCTTTGCGTCAAATTCCGGGGAACTGGGGTCAAGGGTTGGATGCGACGAGAGAAAAGGGTTGATGCTGGGGTCGACCCGGGAGGTCGTGCGGACGAGGCCTAGACTGTAAGATCGCACCACTTCGTTGAGACCTTGCTGGCTCTCGATGAAGTGTGACCGTGGACGCGAGTCTTCTCGCTTTGTGCCGTCTTGCAGGGTGGTGTCGGACCCAGCTACCGAAGCTGAGGTCGTCTGGCTTTGCTCGGCCATTGCGATTTGTTGTGCTTGTAGATCAAGACACTTTGTCGTAGCCGGGCAAACACAGGAGGCAAGAAACTGACGAACTGATTTACTGACAGACAGAGGGACATGTTTTGGTATTTACAATCTCAAGCTTTGTACCGAACGCCAATTTCTATGCCTTCCATGACAGGGGTGTGAGTAAGATCTTGCCTTGACGTGGAGAACAGGACCCGTCACCGACACGCTCCAGTCTCCGAGAGAGAAACGCGAGATTCGATCTCGGTATAACCAACATTAAAGTCCGGCGTGAAAGATGACATGTCGTGATGCGCTGGAAACACCGAGATGGGAGGCTTGTGTTCTAAGCGCGTTACCGGATTAGGAATGTCGGACCCGAAGTTTCGTATGTGGATACCTCCTACCTCGACTCCGACATTCTCATCTGACAGTAACTCGACGAGGACCCCCTTGGTTTTCTTCCTTCACGACGTCATCAATGCTTGTTCATCTCCTCAAAACTCATAAGAGCCGAGGAAACCCATTCAAGCTTCCGCCGAGAACTTCCCCGAGGCAAATATGTCTTTCCAGCCGTCCACCGAGGTGGACAAGATGCCCCCGAGCCAGCCACCCCCCACTGGCCTCGGAAGACGGAATCATAAGTCTTGTGACGCCTGCCGAGCTCGCAAAGTTCGATGTCCGGGTACGTTTCCATACCGCATACCGAACCCGAGCTTGCTTGATGCGAATGCTTGCTGATCACCCTGCAGGCCCGGCCGGTCCGGATCTTGGGCCATGCGCGACCTGCGTTGTACGAACCCTGGGTCACGGTCCATCAAGCACGCTCGGCGCATGATTGCTGACCTTTCTTGGATCACCGTAGCGGCGGAAGAAAGTCTGCCACTTCAGTTCAAAGAAACTTGCACATCGGAAGAATGGTAGGGTATCCCGATCTCGGCCCATTTCTGCCCCGTGCCGTATTCTGACCTCAGCAGTCGCAGAGCAGTTCTTATCTCCTAAGCGGACACCGACATCCAGGCCCAGCACCCCAATTGTTCCCACTGACGATGTAAATCCTTCGGGCACATCACTTCTGTCATCAGATATCCTTCCCAGGAAGCCACCACCCAAATCGTCCTTTGAAGAAGACAGCCAGCAGAATACATTGCCGGTGCTATATGTGGATAGCTTGCTCACAAAAGCCTGCGTTGCCGACGCATCAGGATCTGAAGATCAGTATCCGCAGTTTATCAGGGTATGTAACGCAGTTCAAGACTTCTTGGGCTGGCCTCCTAACAGCTGACAGGGAAATGGCATTTTCGGTGAGCCTGGAGACACTGTCACGCATCTGCAACATCCAACCTGGACTGATCGCTTCTACAACAGGGGGCAATCACAGCCTCACCTTCTTTTCTGAGTCCAGATTGTCATCTCTTTCGTCATGTCTACGCAACACCAAGGTCAACGAGCTGGTGGGCCGCATTTCCAGCATCATCGGTGGTAGGATTCAGCGGCCGCATTCCAACTCGAACATGCCGCTTGCCCGGCGAAATCAGCCCATGGAACCCTTCAGAAACAGAACCGTGGCAGCCAAGTACATACAGCGTAAGAACTATGGAACGCCTTCAAATAAAAGTGACAAATGGTTAAATCACTGACTCTCATCAGTCTATTTCGAGCGCGTTCATCCCCTTTATCCTTTTCTCGACCGCGCTTCATTTGAGCGTACCGTCTTGAACCCAGACTTCCCCGAAGTTCTGACGCAAAGCAGAGCTTGGCTTTGTCTTTATCACTCTGTTTTGGCCATGGGATGCCAGTATGACGGCGGCGGGAGTTTCGAGCCCGGCCTCGGCGAAGGCTGGAGATTGTTCTCCATCGCTCTGGGGAGCTTTCCGGACCTCCTTCTCCAACCAGATTCGCTGTTGACACTTCAGGCTCTGACAGCCATGGCAGTGCACTCTCTAGGGATCTCATGCTTGGCTGTTGAACACGTCATTACCTCGGAAGCGGCAAGACGGGCGCAGAATCTATCGACCAGCAGCTTTTCGGGCCTGAAAGCCCAGGCCTACCAGAGGACCTTTTGGTGCCTCTATGCTATAGAGAAGATGTCAAGCTTCTATTTTGGGAGAAGCTCAGTAAGTTTGCTATCTACCAATTTGCATCAAAGGCACGTTGCGGCAAGCCTTACAGTGAGGTGCTCTAGGTGTTCGTGGATGGCGATATATCCTGCCCAATACCTAGTGTTCCCGAATCAGTCTTTGGCGACTTTGGCTGGTTTTTAGCCTTCATACGACACGCACGTATTCTCTCCAGGACATACTCTTCTCTCTTCTCCGTCGGCGTCGCGAACAAACCCAATAAATATTACCTCGACACCATAGACCAACTCAACCAGGAGCTAGAAGCCTGGCGCATGTCAATACCCGACAATGGCTTTCGGCCTTGCGGGCTTAGCCCTCCTTCTAACATACATTGCAGCGTCGAAAGAGCGGCCGCTGTCGCCATCCATTACTTCTACGACGGCTTGCGCCTCACACTAGCCCGAGCTACACTCCATCGTCTACCCAAGTCGGATGATACTCTCGTGTCTCTTCGGAAGAAAACAACCATGGACACGGTTCTTCAATCTTCGCGCTCAGTGCTCGAGAAAACGGTGTTGATTGACGTCGAGTCCTATACCAGCATATGGTGAGTTGACTCCCATCTTGATACAGACCCGACTCGTCACTCAACTTTGACTGACGACGACAACTCACGAAGGATCATTGCCGGCATACCCATCACTGGCCTTTTCGTCCTTTTCGACGTCGTCATCCACAGCCCCCTGCAAGAAGACACCCCATCCCACTTGGCCCTACTCGACATGGCCGGGGGGCACTTCAGTCGCATTGAATACCTCAGCCGGGGGTCTCTCCCCGGATCTCTGATATCGGAGTTCGCCCACATAGCCCGGGACTACGTCAACGACGCCCATCAGCGTCATGAAAACGGAACGGACCAAGTGCTACATCCAGCTCACGATGGGCTGTCATCACCATTGCAAGAGAGGACGGCGCAAACCCAGACTCTGCCGGGTATCGCGGAAGTCAGCACAGGAGGGAACATTCCAAATGCCACCGGAGCGGTGAGTATCCTCTACCCCCGCGATGAGAGATTTGGCCGAAAGGCTAACCTGTGGGCAAGCAGGAAGTGACAAACCCTGCATCGGCCGAGGTGCCCGACTTCAGCATGGCCTTCAATGGATTCCCCGATTACATGCCATCGAATACCATGATGGGAACAGACGTCATGGGCATATTCAATTACTTCTTACCCGACATGGATCCGATGTTCTATCAAGGCCTCAACGACGAGTATGACTTTAGTCAGGGCATCACCGGCAGCCTGCCTGTGGGGGAGAGTACGATACAGGGACAGGATGCCTCGTCCCATAGTGGGACGTAAGCATACATTGCATTGTTCTACACGGTAGAGACCAGGCTTCCGAACATCTAGATCAAGCAAATCTGATGTTCCAAGGCAGCACTGATTACTGACTTTTGCCAATCTCGAGGACTAGGGCCATAGATCCTCCGTCGAAGGCCAGGTGTGTCGTAGATGATGGGGACAGTGTCTCTCGCGTGATCTAAGCGGTATGATGGCTTGGCCGTTGGTGTAGTACGGAGAAACCTCATCTTGTATTTCTCCACTGGGAATAAGGATCCATCAAAATTGCTGCACATTCATCAAAGGCCGCATGGCCCAATGGCAAGGCGTCTGACTACGAATCAGGAGATTGCAGGTTCGAGCCCTGCTGTGGTCAAATAGAACATCAGTTCTCGATTTCTTTTTGCTTTTTGGCCTGCTGGCCGTCAAGTTAGGCGCAGCGCATACTGATGCCCGAAGCACATTGCTCTGATGATCCAAATTAACGAAGACTGACCTGTACATTGGCATGGGCTCAGGTCTCCCAGGATTATTCCAGCCGTCCTGATGTTTTGCCCGCGAGGCGGCTGACCTATACCCCCGGTCGAAATGTCTTACAACATGCGAGGGGATAGGCCCAACAATGAGATGAAGAATCTGGGCTTGACGAGCTGCACCTTCAAAGGACAATATCACACCAACAACCCCACTCTGCGACCGTGGCATTGCAAAATCCCAGGCCTCGTTGTAACGTCGTAGGGACACCAGATGCACGCACGACTGACGCCTGCATATCAAACCCCAACGAAATACAAACACCTGAGGGTCGGTAGAGGAGACATACCTCGAAAGTATCATCCCGATGCCATCCGCCTTGACCGAGAAACGCCTCAACCATTCAACGCAGATCTCGGTCAGGGTCACTGCAGAACCCTGTCCGTTCCAGGGCTGCAGCTCCTGTCATGGGCTGTTTCCTGCATAGTCCATGCGCCAGGCCTCCACCGCCAGCCCGAGTAGGCACCGTTGTCAGATTCCCAGTGATCCGAAGTCCGGTAGAGGTCGCTGCATCTGACGGGCAAAGGCGATGCTCGCTGCAGAACTCGAGTGGTCGCTCAATGCGTGCGCTCTTCTACCGTCACGCATCTCAATGTCGGACGGCGGTTTCTATTCAATGACATGTCCGCATGTTTGTTTCGTGCAAGCCACGCTGCACATGAAGCAGCGTGTGGTGACACTGCGTTGGATCTGGTGATCAAGTGACGCGACTTGGATTTCGGATTGCCGCCCATCTTCAACATTGGCTGCCTTGATCCTGTGCCCGCTATCGTCGCCAACGGCTTCAGCGGCACACTCTTGGCCACGGGGTCCTCCACATGGCTCCTCTCTCTAGTTGTTCAACTCTGCGAACGCCACGTAGTCGGGCATAGATGTTCTGTTCAGAAGGTCATGTGGCCATCCCGGACCAGTTCAAGGTCGACCACCTGCGAATCAACAGCGTGATGTAAGGCAGCGCATCCTGTATCGCATGATGCTTACTGGTATGCCATGGCAGCCACACCATGCATGCACTGGCCAGGGATCTGTCTGGAGGCAACATCCGTAGTGATCAGAGTATGACGACCGTGACTATCCGATGCTTTGCTCTGACCGGTCTGCGATGGGATGGGGAAGCAATGTGCGGAGTCAGCAGTCGAAAACGCAAGTCGGACAGGTGGCGTGCTCCTCAATGGATCACACACTTTGGAAGTCTGGCATCCAGTACCGGCATGAATATTTTGTGACACACAGTCGTCCCGGGCGGCCAGATGCGCGCGTCGCATGCTCGACGCAAGCAGGACAATGGAGCCGTGGGCCCGTGTGGCAGGTCACACTTTGTTCGGGGCGGAACGAGGGTGACAATTTGAAAATCGACAGCTCATACTGCCATCGGCAGATCCCTGTGGTCGTCTTGACTTGCTGACGATAGTGCAAATACTTACTTGCGCCTCAGCGGCTGGTCGCGAGACGGCTGGGCCGATCCAACTGCAGCCGTGAGATGGCCTACTCGCCCAGGCATGCATGAGCCCGAGACCGGTGAGTGTCAATAATCATCTCGGATTGAAATTACAATCATATCCAATGATGTATGGTGTATCCCGGCGGCGTGATCGTCAGGGTGTCTGCGGCGTATCGACCGGTTACACGGTGACTGGTGTGACAACGAGACAACCTCGAGATCGATTCTTTTTGCCAGCCACATCAGCTTCAGACACGGCCGACCATTGCCGACAGCGCGCGTTCCCCGTCGGCCGCCCAACAAGCAACGGTCCACTCCCGGCAGCATTCAGCGGATGCAGCCCAAGCGGACCATGGCCACCGAAGCGACCATGGCCTGTCGATGTTGGCGCGGCTCGTGCGTGGACTGTGTCTATGGAGATGGGCCACGTCGCCATCCTGGGTTCTGGCCCTGAGCAAGCCAGCCTGTGGGCGTATGACTGGAAGTGAAGATGCCTCACCACTTTTTGCAGCCACGGATTGGCCTGCGGAGCGGCTTGGTCGCTAAGTACAGCCCGATCGTATCCGACGGTGAGGATCTCGTATGGGACCGCGCGGCGCGGTCAACAAGTTAGGTGGTAATCTTGGTCCAGGCATGGTCTGGCGTTGGGCTTTGGGGGGGGCTTGGAAAGGGATGCAACTGTGACGCGAGCAACGGAGCACCCTGGCTCGGCAAGACCATAGAGCTTTTGGTCGCCCGGCTGCCTGGTTGCTTTGCATCATGCTGACGCTTCATGATGACCGGACGGGAACCACATGGGACCTGGGCCAATGTCAGCGCCGGCACACGATGGAGGGCCGAGCTCATTGCTTGCTTGTATCCCCGGCCGGCGGCTCCGACGTTACTTTCTGCATGACGGCCTGGTATTTCGAGCAATCATGTCGCGAAGAGTTTCGGAGGGAAAGGAGAAAAGGAAACGAATCACAAAGAGGGGCCAAAAGCAAGGAAGAGATGGAGATGCACTTGTGGAGGGAGGCAGCGACCTCTGAATTGCCTCAGCCCACTTCGGTCAGGAGCTGCCCTGCCTCGCGCTGGACATGTCTGGCTCGTGATACCACATGGCACACACGGTACGAGCACATCTGTACAGACTGGGGATGGTGCGTCAGCTAAAAGGAGGAAGGAAAGGAGTGGAAAGGAAAGCACGACCTAGACCTCGCCAGAGGCGGCGAGGCAAAAGTTCGTCAGATGGCAAGGGCCAAGAAGCAAGAAGCAAGACGCAGCAAGGACGCAGGAGCAGGAGTAAGGGACAAAGAAAGAACGAAAGAACGAAAGATTGGCCCCGGCAAAGTTACTGTACCTACTAACGTGATGGCTGACCAGAGAGCATACCAGCTTGTAACGTGGACCAAGGTCGGTCCCATACGGCAAGAAAGTCCAACTTTTCGGCAGCTCTTGCGTCCAGCGGTGCGCTCTTCTCATTTCGCGACATTCCGTCCAAGTTCCGAGACAAGGGGGTCAGCAAAAAGCAATTCTCTTTCGACAACACCTTGTTTCTTTTTCCTCTTCTCGCCTTCACGGTCGTCAAGAAGCTGGTCCCATTCAAGACGAACCACGGCCTCTGACGCCGACGCTACTCCGACCAACCAACCAGGTTCAGTGTTCTTTCCGACGTCACGCCCCCAAAGGCCTCTCCCTCGCCCCGCGTTCGCCCCATCACTCGCACAAAACCCAGTCCAAGCATTCCTGTGTTACAGTGCCTGTACACCCAGAGCAACAAGCCACAGGGCCTGTCATATTCTGCCAGGCCTACCCACTCGTCACACCCGGCTGGGAAGCGACGAAAGCCTGCACAGGCCCTCCGAAGCTCAACTCTCCTGCCACTTCGGCCGTCTCGTCCCACGCCATGATCGCCCTCGTGAGCTACCCTGTTTGCTCGTCAACCCCCCCGCCAATTCGACTCGCTTCGGCGGCCCAGTTCCCCGTGATGAAGGGTAGCTGCGAATCACGAGCCCTACGCATCGACTTGCGATTGAAATGTCCACATCCGCGAATTGAGTTTGCAGGGGAGGCATCAGCCAGCGCTTGGCCATACCACCCATTCTGCCTGGTGGCCAAGCCCCGTCAGTCCCTCCTCTGCGTACTACTGTTCCTTTTCTCCCTCGAGCAATCGCCTGATGGTGACTGCGTGTTGGCGGAGCCTGTAGCTCGAGTCCCGCAGCAGCGTTACAACTCAATGCTAGGGGAGAGGCCGAGGCAACGCATCCGACGAGCGCTAATGTTGAACGCCTGGGGGAGGGGGGGGGAACGGGATTGCACAGTGTAGAGCTCGTTTACACAGCCCCCCCTTTCCCTTCTGAATCAGGAAGTGGGACGGAACGCCTGGAGAAGCCGAAGAAGAATCGAAGCAGCACAAAGCGTCTGCCAAAACCATGTCAAACCGCCAGGGGGTCGGAGGCCACCAGCGAGGTCAGGATGTCCAGTGGCTGCCCGGCAAACCCGAGAAAACTTCTGAAACCAGGACCCATCTGCTCAACGCTCGCCCCCCAGCTCCCATCGCAGGGGCCCATCCCTGACCTGTCGGGGGCCAATTTCTTGGAGTGACCCGTTCCTGGTCCTGACAGGTCGAGCGATTACTCGACAGCCCATCGGATTTCGACCATCCCTCCTCTCGGTGCCCACTTGGCCTCCGGCTTCAACGAACACATCCCCAGCCATTCGGCTCCCCCCCTTGAATGGGGTCGCCACGCTTAGCGTGGTCCGTTCGCTGTGCTGCGTCGAAAGAGATTCCCTCGCGGGCCTGTCCCCTGACGTTCCGGGCGCCTGGGTCTAGAGGACCTCTCACTGACACGCGGCGATGTAGACTGGAGTACCCCCACCATCGACTCTCCCTCCCACGCCCACTCTGTCGGCTTGGCTCGACTTGTGGTCCTCGGCAGCAAGGCATTCCGACAGACATACAAGCTGGCCGGCGATCAACATGAACCAAGGGCTGCTGCCATGGATTCGAGGGGTCATGTGCTCAATTCCCAGCACTGCTAGTGTCTCTTGTTCATTGCTCGTTGAGCCAGCACAGGCGTCTTGGCGAATGCAAACGGTGACGGGACAGTTGAGGCGAGCAATAGCACTCTCAGGCCGTTGAGACGTGACGTGCCCCAACCGACCTCGAGCATTCAGGTGTCCGCCACAAGTAGGCTGTCTCCACCTCAACGAAACTCATCCCAAGAGCGCAAGAAACATTCAGTCGTCAGTCGTCACGGTCATTACGTTGGAAACTAAGACAGGATGTGCCGTATTGGGTCTTCAATACGGACAGCTCGCTCGTCTGCACAGCACACGCACGACAGATGAAGATACACCTTCAGCATCCCCGATATAGCTGACGGCGACACCTGCATGACATACCGACATGCATCCACCCCTTCGCTGGCACATACCCATTGACCACCCATGAATTCTGGGCAATCGCATCCGACGACACCTCACTCATCTCCACTGGTGAGAAAACGTACGTCTCCATTCATGTGCATTTGCACTTTTCGCGCCCGATGACCCAGTTATTGGAGAGCTCCTTAAGCTCTTGGATAACAAGAAGAGTTTAAGGAGCATGCCAGGATTCTGACATTGCACAAGTACTTCGATAGTACCACAGGAGTTTGGGGGCGAAAGAACCCAAGACCTGAGCGTTCGGCACCACTTCCGGCAGTCGCCTGACGGACCCAGCCAAATGGTTTGCACGGGGCGCCTTGCTAAACTCTTCTCGGAACCCGAGCTGAAGATCCCTGAACCCGGCCTCCCCCCCCCAGAAAAACAAAAGCCAATTTCCCTCACGCGGGACCGATCACCGCCATTTCCTTTCGCGACCCAGGAAGAAAAGTCGCGGATGAGTCCCGGTCAACCGGTCAGGCCGGTCGAGCTGAGAAGCTGCCTGCGCCATCGTCAAGGAAACTCGATCACACCCAGTGACACGGCGCGGTCTTGGATCGTCCGCATCGGAGACCTGCTTGCAAAAGGAATGCGGTCGGAGGTCTTCTCGGTGGTGTTGGGTGGCTGACAGGACCGGTGTAGCAGCCAACTCTTGAAGAAGCATCTCGTGTCGTCGACTGCTGAGGCTGATCGGACGAGGATATGAGCTTAGCTTTTGTGGCAGAACGATATGCACTCTCGAGCACAGATTCCAGCCATGCCACATGGTCAAGGCAGGGACTAGGCGTGATGCCTATCGTACTGTGCATCGGTCGGTCTTCCACGAGCCTGAAGGCTGCTTGCTCATGGAACATCGAGGACGATGATCGGACACACACTGCTGGTATTCAACCTCCGCCTCTCGACCGAGCTGAGCTTTTGGGTTCGTACCGTCCGTTCTGCGACGGACCCTGACCAATGCATATCTCATCTCACGCCTGCAAACAGCCTCCAGGGCACACCAGTCGTTAAGGATGATTGATCTCGTCATTCCCGAAAGTGGTACGGCTGCCCAATTGTGTTAGCCACCTTCTCCGCCTCAGATAGTACATGTACAAGCGCAGGCGGTGTCCGCTTTGCCTTTGAGGCCAACAGCACCGACCGCACGGAAAACAAAGGCTGCTTTGGCGACTGCGTGCAGCGGGCGGCACCCTGGCTCAACCGAACCCCAAGATGTATCCTCGACACTGTCCCATTCCCAACCCTCGAACAAAAGAGGGACTTGAAACTGGCGTCGGCAGCTTCCCCGGGCTGGTCGTCCCGCTCCTTTGGACTCGTCACTCGCCACCACTTTTGACGCACAGAGGACATGAGCACTCATCAGCTCGGCGGGTAGGGCAAGCCGGGTGGGTAGCAATGCCAATATGACAAGGTCCTGAAAACTGCTTGGACCTCGGGAGACAACAAGCAAGCCCACCTCGGATCCGGGCCTGCACCAATCCTCAGCGCTACCTATCCATCGAAAGAAGCGCAACGCCTTGGAGGTGCCTGTTGTTTTATTGTGGATGCTGGAGAGCAGGCGCCCAGGATTGTGTCTCCGATGACACCTATCCGTACGGACGCATGTTCTAGCCTGATGAGCAGGTGCAAGGGGTACGAAACAGCCACCACAACGAAGTAATTCGGGGCGCACCCGACGGCGTGTCGTGTCAGAAAACTACAAGCTGCATCGTGGGCAGCGGCTGGTTGCGTGGTCACGAGGACTGTGTTCATCCGCCGGGCGGCCTTCCGCGGGGGTTCTGCAAAGCTTTCACCGCTTCTCGAATGACACAACGGGCCGACGTGGTCATCCGTCGTCGGTCACTCAGCCTTCGCGACGGTGGACGACTCATCAGCGGAGCTCTAGATCTGGTATCAGAGTGGTCAGAACCGGTCGGATCCTGCCAGACGGGCAACAGACACCAGCACACCTCCCGGGACTTGCATTGTACACCACAGAATGTCAGCCGCGTGTGGTGTGGAAAGGCAAGGTGCGGGCAAGGCGAAGCACAACACACTAACGCCTTGTACGGGTTGCACACCGCAAAATGATCGGGCACCAGGGACTTCAGACTGGGCCATTCTGCTAAGGGCGGTCTGCCAACTGCATACAGGGCCTTCCCTGTTTCAGCTCCATGCTTTTTGCATTCGGTCCCCCCTCTGGCCGTTTGTCACATTCGTCCAACAATCCAATGTCGACCCCCATGTCGCGACAGCAGCAAGCGATCAAGTGCCGGGGGGTAAGGGAAAAAAGGGGGGGGTAGAGGGTAGCCTTGTGGTGACGACGTTACCTTCTGACCATGTATCGGCTACAGGGGCGATTTACAGGGGCTGCGGCGGGGGGGCAGAGGGGCATCGGGTCACTGTCCTGCCTGGCTGTGGTTGCTTTTTCATCCTCACCCAACCCCAAGATCGACCACCCCAGGCGATTCACCAAGCAAAATCCGGCTCGACCTTGCTTCCCTGACGTGCTGTCGCCCATTTCGCCAGCCCAACCAGCTCTCCCTACCTGGTCTTGGAGGCCCAAGTGTGCCGACGCGGCGAAGTACAATCAATCACCGTACCGCCTGGCCCCCGACTCGCCGAGGCGCACCTTTACGCGCTCTGGCGGAACGTCGCCATCACCAACACCACCCGCCCACCCACCCCCTTCGTTACCGCCTTGCGTTGTTCCCTCGTAAGGCGGACGACCTGGAAGGCTTGGGGTCGGTACGTACCAAGTACCGTGGTGGAAAACGGAATGACAAGGGCCAGGGGCATCCCCACTCCTCGAGGAACCCACTTGGAACGGAGTCCTGGGGCGGACGCTGGACCAGGGTGTGCTAGGCTCCACGTCCGTCGAACCGGGGAGCTGGACTAGACTAGGAACCCCTTCTTTGCCTTTCGCCGCATCTCCTGGTGGGAGGATCGTCTTCATCGTTGGTCCGGTCTGGTCACCGCCGTTCCAATCTTAGTCTCCATTCGCGTCCGAGGGCGGGCTGGTCCCGATGACCTGTCCCAGTCCGCCAGGCCCGGGGGTGTTCCTGGGCCTTGACGTCGGATGCCCACTTTCCCCTTATTTGCGCTCTGGTCTCTCCAGCACCTTTGGGTTTCGGTTTATACTTCATAAAATGGCCCGCCACATCATCTCAGCAGACCCGGTCTCAGTTGCTTTTTCCCTTCCTGCCGTTGCTTTTCCAACGTTGACATCACTGCTCACCACTGCCCTCCCCTGACTCTCTGGCTCGATCTCGGTCCTGTCTAGCTAGTGTGCGACTTGCTTCTCTACACACCTGAACAAAAAGTCTCCCGGCACCCTGCTATATATCTTGCGCCCCAACTTCGCACTGCAGCAACAACCCTCTTAGCCACGATTTGGACCTTCCGACACGAGAATTGGATGACAACTCCCGAACACCATCAATACTAGGATCACTCAGCCTTTTGAGGCTCACGCATACACAACCAACATCATGAGAAGAAAGGGATACATGACTCTTGGAGGCGGTGCGGACTCGGCAGACCGCAAAATGGACAAGAAGACGTTGCCGCCCTTCCCCCTGAGGCAGATGTTCGTTCTAGGTGAGTTCGACGTCTCGTCCGGAGAACATGGCACATGGGCGCTGACTCGCGCCGAATAGCTCTCTGCAGAATATGCGAACCGATCGCCTTTATGTCCATCTTTCCCTACATCTACTACATGATCGAAGACTTTAATATTACCGACGACAAGAACAAAATCTCCGTTTACGCTGGCATGGTCACCTCGGCTTTTACCCTGGCCGAATTCTCAACGGGGCTCATGTGGGGACGGCTCAGCGACAAAATTGGCCGGAAACCAGTCCTCTTGACGGGTCTTGCGGGGACGGCACTGAGCGTCTTGCTTTTCGGCTTTGCGCCAAACCTTCCAGTTGCTCTTTTCGCCAGAGCGCTCGGTGGGCTGCTGAATGGGTACGCTTATCTCGTCAGACTGGGTGATGAACTCAAAACTGACAGCATTCCAGAAACATTGGCGTTTTGCAAACCACCGTTGCCGAGCTCGTGACCGTGAAAGAGCACCAGCGTAAGTGGACGATACTCGGCGAGCGAAGACGGGAGGCTAACATGATCAGCCCGCGCCTACACCATTATGCCCCTGGTGTGGTGTCTTGGATCCATCGTCGGGCCCATGATCGGAGGAGCTCTTGCCCGACCATGCATCAGCTACCCCACCATGTTTCCGGCCGGAACTATCTGGGAAAAGTACCCGTACCTACTGCCAAACCTCTTCAGTGCTGCAGCGGTCTGCTGCGGCGTCATAATCGGCCTGTTGTTCCTGGAGGAGACTCACCCGGAGAGGAAGCACCGACGAGATGCCGGCGTCGAGCTCGGGAAGCGCTTCACTTCCTGGATGTCATCCAAAAACTGCCAGCTCACTGCTAGGAAGGCTGAGAAGCAGGCTCTGCTTGAGGAAGAACAGCTCCCGGGCTATCGCACTTCCGAGAACTCTCCTCAACTCAGCACTACATCGGCGCCAGAGCTGAACGACTCCCTGGATCTCAACGCGACCTCGAGCAGCGCCAGTGACGCCGGAAGCGAGATGAAGTCGAAGATCTTCACTAAACCCGTCGTCCTCAACATCATCTCTTACGGCATTCTTGCTTTGTAAGGACAGCGCTCGGCTTCTGCGGAATGCATATGCTAACATCTTGAACAGCCACACGATGACCTTTGACCAGCTTTTCCCGGTGTTCCTCAGCACGAAATCGCCCGCCGAGAAGGACTTCCACCTGCCCTTCAAGTTCGTAGACGGATTCGGCATGGAAACCAAAGAAATCGGCGTTATCCTCTCCGTTCAGGGCGTGTACTCGATGATCTCAACCGTATTCCTTTTCCCCCTCGTGACGAGGAGGCTGGGCGCTCTGCGGCTATTCCGGTTCATGGCCATCTCTTACTTCGCCCTGTACCTCACGACGCCTTACCTTGTCCTGCTCCCCGAAAACTTCCGCATGGTGGGCATTTACCTCATGGTCATTTGGAAGTGCACCTTCTCGACTATGGCCTACCCGGCAAACGCCATTCTTCTCACCAATTCGGCGCCCAACCTGACGACGCTTGGAACGATCAACGGGGTGGCCGCCTCCACCGCCAGTCTGTGCCGAGCTTTCGGACCCACCATCTCGGGGTTTCTCTACGCCATGGGCCTTGAGACGGGCTACTCCGGCCTCGCGTGGTGGACTAGTGCTGCCATCACGATCGTTGGTGCTTTCCTCAGCCTCCAGATCACCGACACCCGCAGCCGACTGGACGAGCCCGTCGCAGACGTGGAGACAGTCATCGAGCCCACAGAGCGAGAGGGCCTCCTGGTCGACTTTGACGAGGACGAGCAGGATGAAGACTACTGCAGACCATGATGACGCGACTACAAAAAAGAAAGAACGGCACAGATTTGAAACGACATGACTTTTGCTTTGGTATCACCATTTTGGCGTTGCACCGCAGGCGTTTGCTCACACGAGCGGTACCAGGAATTCGACGGCACCATAGACACAACGTTCACCAGGACGGTATACACGGGGAACGCGAGCGAGGAGGTCAGGAGGTCACGGCGGGAACCCAGGAAAAGGGGGTAAGGCGCTGCCGGGCGAGGCGCCTCCTTACGATTATTGTAATTTTCTTTGATTTGGGGAGAGATACCACGGGGAATGCGCGTTGCGCAACGACAAGGGGAAAGCGAGCATTGCATGCATGGATCAGCGAGAGGGAGTCGGGGAGAAAGACAGACAGATGAGAGTGGCCATTCAGAAGCCAAGAACCGCGCCAACGCGGAGAGAAATCCAAGGATAAATTCCTCAGCGCTATGTACAACAGAACATCCGTTTTCCCGTCTCACCCCTGCTGCCTTGCCTGCTTGCTTGCCTGCTTGCGACGAGGCGGGTAACTTCCTTGAAATGATCATCCCTGACGGCTGGGTCAGTGGACTCGGAGACGCCGCTGAGGAGCCCCATCACGCTGCAACACGGGGAGGCATGGGAGGGCGAAATGAAACGTTGTCTTGGCGGGCGGATGGATATGTGGCACGATTTGACTTGAGCAACCCGAGGGAGCGGTCGTCCGCGTGGCAGCCACTGCGGTACTGCGCGGGCGGGCAGGGTTCGTCTGGCCGAGGTGCCAGGGTTGTTGGGAGGGGGGTTCGGGCGGACTGTGGGCGCGCGCGCGGCGGCCGGAGCTGCTCGACCGGGCTGCTGGAGTTGATGTTACCTCGAGATCGGGCGGGCAGGCGGGGGTTGGAGGGGGTAGGGGGGATGCGGACGCTGCCTGCCTGCGTCCCGGACATGCATCCGCGGTGACGAGAACGTGAGAGGCGAGAGGCCATCGTCCCCGCCGCAACCGCCACCTGATTGTCTGCTGAGGCGCGGGCATGGATGAACCGGCTGTGCAGCGTGACCCAGCATTCCCGCTGGCGCTGGCGCTCGTCTCGTCTCGTCTCGTCCCTCGACGCGGTGTCCCCGCCCACCCCATCATGCCTCCCAGCGCGGGTGGTCTTCCGGCTGGTGACACGACGCGGTGTGATGATGATGCTGGCCCCCCGGTCAGCACTGGGCCGTCCACCGTCCACCGTCCACGAGCGTCCCTTCTCCCGCGAATGATGACGCTGTCCGGCGGTGGCTGTCCATTGCTGCCTCCCTTGCCGTGCGGGCTTATGTGGATGCGCTGTCCGCTGTATTTGCCTCGGCCTCCTTCGAGTCGCAACCGTCCCTGATCCGGACGAATGGGCACTTGCCCGACCAGGCGCGTGAGAAGCGGTGTGTGCGCTGTGCTGTGTGACGATGATTCGGGGCGGCCCTGTTGGCCCAAACTTATTTTTTTTCTCCCTCGTGGTGAGTCACTTGACCACTTTTCCTCTCCCTTCCGTCCGCCTCGTCATGCTGTGCTGCGCTCTGCTCTGGGTCTGGAGCCGTGACAGCTGACTGACCGACCGGGCCCCTTGACGCCCGGGGGTGGGAGGCACGACAGGAAGCCGGGGATGGGGATCCGCGGGCGGGACTGGCGACGGGGGGGCGAATGTACGTGCAGGGAAGGGCGGCCAAGGGAGAGAGATGGGGACAAAGAATGGGAAGGGAAGGGATTGAGTGAGCAGGGGTCAGAGGGGTTTCGTATTCCTGCAGGCCAGGTCTTCAGATGACCTGCTGCTGCTCGGGCCCCGGGCTCCACGCGTGGAAGATCGCGACGAGGGCTTCTAGTGCTTCTGCCGGATGAGCGGTTTTGGGTCCGCGGGCGGGGCGAGCTGGGTGCTGGGTGCTGGGATAGGAGGAGATGGGCTCAGGATGGTGCGGCGGTGAGGTTTTGGGGCGATTCAGTAACGGTACTGTACGGGGTTCCGAGAGGGGAGGGAAGGGGTCGTCTGTCCAGTGACGATGGGTTTACTCCGCGGCCTCTGTTGACTGCCGGCTGAAGTCACGATGGTTGGAACTCGGGGATTCTGTCCGGTTGGAGTTGGTGGAGTTCAGGTTGCGGTGACCGTCGTCGCCGATGGTCGGCAGATGAGGGGGATTTTCAGCGACGTCACATGCCGACATGTGACTGCACTCATCCTTTGGGCCTCGGTCATTTTTGGAAGCAAACTGCCGTGTCTATCCCGGTTCGCCATGCATCGTAATCATCAAAAGTAACAGCAAAAGATGCAGGGGAACTTTTCTTGAGATGCTGCAGAGAAACGGCAAAAGAATAATTGACCACAGCAGGGCTCGAACCTGCAATCTCCTGATTCGTAGTCAGACGCCTTGCCATTGGGCCATGCGGCCTTTGATGGAGGGAGGATGAGAGTGCGGGATTATGCCCTCAGCGGATGGGGCGCCCTTGGAAATCAATCCATCAGGGCACTCTCCTTTGCCATCTTTGAGATTCATCCATACAAACTGTAGTTTCAACAAATGGAGAAGTGCTGTACAGATCGCCCCCGGCTCGACATGGGTTGCAGGCACTCAATCAGTCCTGGTTGCTGACAGTGTCAATGAAGGCGGTGCTGTAACATCCAAGTCACGCACTCAAACAATCAAACCATCACTCAACTTCATACTGAAAAGCCAATACATTACCGGTCAAGGACCAAACGGGAGATGAGCACCTTGACCTTGAAGTATCGTCATCTCATGCTCCCATGCTGAAGTCGACGATGGTCAGAAATAGGGGTCTCGATGCTGATTGGCCCCCTGAGCCAGCGACTGGTGGGGCAGGTTGAATTTCCTGACGTCCTCTGATACGGCCTGATAACGATTTTTTCTGGCTCTGGCCTCTCTTGCGCCAGTCGACCACCTCTAGGCCTGGAGACCACTTCCGCCCCATCACATCCATCCTTCAACCACCATCACCACGACCAGTTCGGCCATCCCTATCCATCTTCATTCTCTCCCTTGTACGACGTTGTCTTCTTAGTACCTTCTTAATATTCGTCCTTCCCCCACATCGCAGACATGCTGAGGCAAGGTCTTCGCCGCTGCGTCCAGCTGCGCGGCGCGTCCGTCGCGTCTTCTTTGGCCTCCCGCCAGCAACCTTCCCTCCTCCAGTCCATCGAGCGCACCTCGAGGACATCATTACTCCGAACCACCGCACACTTCAACTCTCCCATCACCCGATGGTACTCCGCCGAGGCCGAGGCCGCCGCTGAGCCCGAGCAGTCTGCCAGCCCCAGCGCCCAGCCCACCCGCTTCGACGAACTCCCCTCCCTGGGCGTCCACCCCAACCTGGTGAAGAACATCACCAGCGGAATGGGCTACGAGAACATGTCCGACGTCCAGACCCAGACCATCACCCCGGCGCTGAAGGGTACCGATCTGTGAGTTCCCAGTCTTCCCACCCCTTTCGCCCCGCGTCAGCAAGCCTAATGCCTCGAACAGCGTTGCGCAAGCGAGAACCGGTACCGGCAAGACCCTAGGTTTCCTCGTCCCCGTGCTGCAGAGAATGCTGCAAGAGGACCCGTCTCTCGCCACCCGAAGTGCCCGATATGACGCTCGCTCCGACGACATCCGTGGAATCGTCCTCTCTCCCACCCGCGAGCTCGCGGAACAGATCGCCGTCGAGGCCGAGAAGCTCACGCGTGGCACCGGCCTCGTCGTGCAGAGGGCCGTCGGTGGTACGCAAAAGTCCGAGATGCTGCGCAGGTGCAAGCGCGAGGGATGCCATCTCCTCGTCGCCACCCCCGGCCGCCTGAACGATCTTCTTGAGGACCCCCGCAGCGGCATTGCCGCGCCCAACCTGGCCGCCATCGTTCTCGATGAGGCCGACCGCATGCTCGACGTCGGTTTCAAGACGGAGCTGCAGGAGATTGTCGACAAGCTTCCCGACGTCCGCGACAAGCCCCGCCAGACCCTGCTCTTCTCCGCCACCATCCCCAAGGACGTCGTCCAGCTCGCCCGCGAGTGGGTGCGCCCCGACAACTTCGACTTCATCCAGACCGTCAGCCAGGGTGAGGCCCTGACCCACGAGCGGGTCAAGCAGCACCTTGTTCCCTGCCGCGGCTGGGGCAACATCTTCCCCGCCCTCTTCGAGGTCATCGAGAAAGAGGCCGCGAGCCGCCGCGCCAACAGCGACCTCCCCCCCTTCAAGGCCATGGTCTTCCTTCCCTCCACCGCCATGGTTGACCTCGCTGCCGACACCTTCAACGCCGGCTTCCGTCAGTCCACCGGTCTCTTCAACCTCCGCATCCACTCCAAGCTCACCCAGCAGGGCCGCACCAGGGCCGCCGACCGCTTCCGTGAGCTGACTTCCGGTGTCCTCTTCTCCTCCGATGTCACGGCCCGTGGCATGGATTTCCCCAACGTCACCCACGTCATCCAGGCTGGCCCCCCCACCGACCGCGAGCACTACATCCACCGCATCGGCCGTACCGCCCGTCAGGGCAAGGAGGGCGAGGGATGGTTGATCATCAGCCAGACCGACATCCAGTCCGCTCGTCACGAGCTCGGCGGCCTGCCCATCGAGCCCAACCGCACCATCGCCTCAGCCGAGGTCGACCTCTCGGCCGCCACCGAGGACCAGGACCGCACTCCCGTTTTCGACACCACCATGGACGCCTTCAAGCGCGTCTCCCGCAGCAGCTTGTCTGCGACCTACATGTCCCTCTTCGCTCGCGTCACCCGCCAGAACGTGCGTGACCGCGTCGACGAGCTGAAGGACTGGTTCGTCAACGGTATCGGCCTGGAGAACACCCCCGCCATGTCACCCAAGACGGCCGACAAGCTTGGTCTGCGCAGGGTCGAGGGCCTCAACATTGGCTACGACGACGACTTTGTCAACGACGGCAGCACCGGACGTGATGCCCGTGGCGGCAGCGGCGGCTTCGGCGGTCGCGGCTTCGGTCGCGACGGCGGCCGTGACGGCGGCCGCGGTGGCTTCGGCGGCCGTGAGGGTCGCAGCTCCAGCGACCCCTTCTCTAGCATGATGGAGAACGCCGGCGGCGACAGGCGCGGCGGACGCGGCGGCGGTGGCTTCGGCGGCCGCAGCGGCGGCGGCTTCGGCGGTCGCGGCGGTGGTGGCTTCGGCGGCCGTGGCGGCAGCGGCGGCTTCGGCGGCCGCGGTGGCGGCCGCGGTGACCGTGGTGGTGACCGTGGCGGCCGGGAGCGTGCGTCGTTTTAAGCTGTGTCGACGGAAGCGAAAGAGGGTCGGAGGACCGCATTGATACCACCAGCTTTCTGTCATATGTATTATATCCATGTACAACGGCGCACGGCAAGGACCAGTGCGGATTGAGTCCAAAGCGTATGGATTGGGGTCTGCGAAAAAAGTTTGTGTAGACTTTGATTTAGGGGCGGACTGATGAGGGCCACGGCTGTACGTATACCTGTAATATAGAGGAGAGGCGAGCTCTGGAATCCCAACTTCAGCAGACATATGAACTACTTGGTTGATCCGAACAACATCTGGTGCCGTGACTTCAGTGAGCGTGTTTTGCCTAATGACGGTGCTCCGGTTCAGCAGGGCGCAGCAGGTTCAGATGGATGGGCAACAGGGCACTTGGTTGTAATTTGACCGTTGAGATGGCCATTCATTTTGGTATCGTGGGTATCTGGCGGACTGCTCTTCATAACCTGACCCCGGATGCCCCAGCAATGCGGCCCCTTATCCCAGGCTTGTCCCCCCTGCCTGGCCAGCATGTGGCATCAGTCTAGATCACGCCGACTGTTCTCTCCGTTGTGTCCACGCGCAACCCCCTCACAGCAACATGTTCGCATCCCACAGCAGCACTCTCTCGTCCCACCCCGCGGAAGCAACCCAGCCGCCGGCGCCGAACAGACACCAGTCCACGCCGGTCGCAAACTCGGTGTGCCGGTTCATGATGCCAATCTGCCTCCCGATCCTGGGCCCCTCCATCGCCTGCGGCTGCGCGGATCCGTCGTTCCACAGCCGTACCGTCATGTCGTAACTCGCGCTCAGCAACACGTCCGCCGAGTGCGGGCTCCACGCCAGCCTGCGGACGGCGTAGTCGTGCCCGGGCATCACCGACACGGGCCCCGCTTCGGGGTTCCGGATGTCGAACGTGCGGATGACGCGGTCGACGCCCGCCGTGGCGATGACGGTGTCGCGGTACTTGTTCCAGTCGTGCGTGAGGATCTCGGCGGGCTGGCCGGAGGGAACGCCCGGGGGCGGGGGACCCGGCGTCGGGCTCGTGTGGACCGGGATCACCGAGGTGAGGTGGTAGCGGGAGGAGACGGGGGTTCGGAGGTCGAAGATTCGGATCTGGGAGTCGGAGGAGACGGCGGAGATGATGCTGGGGTTGGAGGGCTGGAAGGCAGTGCTGTAGGTGCAGGAGCCGATGGGGAGGGTGCGCAGGGAGTCTTGACGTGTCGGAGACCACTGCGCGCGTTTGGTTGTCAGCTAGGTGCTCGAAGCCGACGGCTGTCGATCTCGGATGAACGGAGGGGCCGGTTCGAGCTTACCAGCTTGATGGAGCCATCCCACGAGCTCGAGATGAAGGTGTCCTTGGTGATGGGGTTCCACGCGACCGAGAACGTTTCCCTCTTGTGTTCGTGGAAGTTCATGACGGGGAAGTCTTTGATCCCGACATCGAAGAGCTTGATCGAGCCGTCGCCGCATGCGACGACGAGCTGGTTCTCGTTGATCTCGGACCAGGCGAGGTCATATTGGGCATCGTTCGTGTCGAAACTTTGGGCACACTCGTCAGCTGGCCGTCGCATTTCGAGACAGGGTACAGTCTGGGAATCTCTCACGTCTGCTCGACCTCGATGCCACGCGCCGTCAGCCCTAGCGCAAAGACGCGCCCGTTGCCGACGATGCCATAGTTGGCCGAAGTCGCGACAGCTATGCGCGAGTCGTTGTAGGGAGAGTACTTGACGGCGTAGGGGTTGAAACCCTGCGTGCGAAACTCGAGCATCGACATGTTTTCAGATGGAGCTGCCTACCTGGCCAGAGGCAAGCCGGGCAATAGAGTCGGAAGGTTGAGGTCAGCAGCTGGTGAACATGGCGGCAGGGGACGGCTGTGATGTCACGGTCGATGTGAGGGACCTCGGCTGACGGTGCATCTGACAGCCGATGCACTTGCACCTGGAGGGGCGAGCTTCACCCCGCATCACGTGCTCTCGTGACTGCTTCGCGATCGCGGGCCCCGCAGAAGTATGCTCGAAGCGGGGCGCCCCGCTAACTACACGCACACGCCCTTTCGACGACGGGGGCGAGTCCGCTCCTCCATGTCTCTGCCGGGATCACAGTTTGTCAACACCGCGAAGATGACAGTCTCTCTCATTTTCCACAATGGACTCGTTTATCGTCAGAAAAAAGCGGAAGCTCAGTCCCTCGGCGGATTCGCCACCCAAGCCCGATGATGACGAACCGACGGACGTCAAGCTGGCGATGCTCTCGTCTCTCCATCCCAGCGTTGACCAAGACACGCTGCTAGAGTTCTTGCTCGCCCACGATGGGTCCGTGGCGGATGCTTCCACTGCGTTGAAGGCGCCTAAATCTCAGAGAAAAACCAGCGGCGTGATGGGGGCGCAGAGCTCCCTGAAGCACTACGCCATGGGGCCTCAGGATGATGCTGTCGGCCAGCCTCAGAAGAAGAAGACAATGGCGAAGAAGGGATCGACTCTGCATCTATATGACCCAGAAGACATCGCAGAGCACACACCCTGCACCATCATCCACAATTTTCTCCCCCCTGACGAAGCAAACGGCCTTCTCGCCGAGCTGCTCGAGGAGTCCAAGTCGTTCGAGAAGATCACGTTTCAGCTCTTCGACAACGTGGTGGCCAGCCCCCACACATCCAGCTTCTACGTCGAAAGCTATGACGAGATGAAGGCCCAGAAGACGGACTTTCTGTACAACGGCGCCAAGCTGACCGATGTCCGGCGCATCACCCCGCAGCTCACGCTCGTCAAGCCCAAGGTTCAGGAGGCGGTGAACCGGGAGATACAGACCCGGATCGCAACAAGATACCCCGGCGGGAAGAAGTTGCGATATCAGTCCCCAAAGCCCTGGGTCCCCAACTCGGCTTTCGTGAACTGCTACAACGGGCCCCAGCAAAACGTTGGCTGGCACAGCGACCAGCTCACCTATCTTGGGCCCCGTGCTGTCATCGGCTCCATCTCGCTCGGCGTGGCCAGAGAGTTCCGAGTGCGCAGGATCATTCCCAAGGATGCCGACAACGCCTCGGACGATCCCGATGGCGAAGGTCAGATCGCCATCCACCTCCCCCACAACTCTCTCCTCGTGATGCATGCCGAGATGCAGGAGGAGTGGAAACACAGCATCGCGCCGGCGCAGTCTATTGATCCGCACCCCATCGCGGGGAACCGCCGCATCAACATCACGTACCGCGACTACAAGGCCAATATGCACCCGAACTCGACCCCGAAGTGCGAGTGTCGAATCCCCAGCGTTCTCCGCGTCGTCCAGAGGAAGAAGGAGAACCACGGCAAATATTTCTGGATGTGCCACGGCGGGAACGTGCCCGGAAAGGAGAGTTGCTCGTTCTTTCAGTGGGCGCGCTTCGACGACGACGGAAATCCGCTGTGGAAGGCGGGCGGCCAGGGGTAGGGCTTGTGCTGGGTTTTTTACGTTGTATGGGCTCTTCGTCGTGGAAACAGCCATTCGAGTATACTGAGAATAACAGCAAAAAGCTCAGCGCCCGCGTCGGGCGCCTACGAAAACCCCTCTATCAACCTTTCGGTCTAGAAATGAATCCCAGGCCTAGTCGTGCTGAACAGGATTTTTACCACCTATACCAGTTGCACCACGAGAGGCAGCTGGTACCTGGTCGAAAACCATGCCAGGATGGTGGCCTTATGAAGGAAGGGACGGGACGGAGGCGCGTGGTTGCCGCAGAGACACATGGCTAAGGGAATGATTCGCGTCTACAGACTACCTCTCCTCACCTGCTGCCTTTGGTCCGCCACCCCCTTTCTTCACGCCGCGCTCAACTCAGGGGTTTACGTATAGTGGCAGCGATTCAGCCCCCTTGATCTGCATGATCTTGCCCCTGAGGGCATCCAGATCCAGGCCGTCGATCACGCGAATGTTGACGGGATGCCGAGCCTTGCCTCCTTCGAAATACACACGTTCTTCGTCAGACATGGCAGCAAGCTCCTCGTCTGACTTGTTCGAGGCAAGATTCGTTAGGGTCACGCCACACGTGCGGCAGAACATCTTGCCCATGTTCTTCTTACCGAACTCGTACCGCACGATATCCTTCTCGTCGCCGTGCAGGACGACCTGCTCGCGCATCGGCCACACCCAGACATAGGCCCCCTGTCGCGCGTCAGCCATGCAATGGTTTCGAAATCACTCGGAACTTGGGTGACCGACCCTCTCGCAGATGCTGCAGTTGCACTCGCCCATGCCCTCGGAGAAGCTTTCGTCGAGGGGCTTGCTCGCCAGCGCCACCTGGACGGCGCCGCAGTGGCAGCTACCCGTGTACAGTCTGCCGCCGTCTACCATCGCCGGCAGCGGACCGTCGTACGTCGGAGGCTTAAACTCTGGCCCCGCCGCCGCGCCGTCGAATCTGAGACCACCGTTAGCACGATCCTCAGCCTAGGCGAGGACGAGACGAGGAAGAGAAAAAACCTACGGCTTCTTCTCCAGCGCCCAGGTGTCCAGCCCCTGAATGGCGTGCACGTTCACCCCCAAGACGGGCGCGTCCTTGATGGTCCCGATGACGCTCGTGCCGCAGCGGGGGCAGAACTTGTGCTCCAGCCTCTTGGGCCCAAACCGGTAGACCGTCAGGGCGTTCTCGTCGCCCTTGACGACGCGGAAGACGTCGCGGCTGACGGGGAAGTTCCCCAGCAGGCCGTTCTTGTGGCAGATGCTGCAGTTGCAGTCGGTGACGGAGGTCAGGGCGGGGAGGTCGACCTCGAAGACGAAGGCGCCGCAGTGGCAGTTGCCGCGGTAGGTTGTGAGATCTGTCATGGCGGCCGCTGTGCGAGTCTCCCTTTGTGCTGGGGAGGTGTTGGACGGACGGTGGGTTTACCCCAAGGTACGGAGAGGAGGGGCGGAGGGGAAGCAGGCAACAGGATTGGGGGTCCAGGCTGCAGCTTTATGGTACCTATGGTACAGTGTCTTGTATTACCCCGAGACAGACGACCGGAATTGAAGTGAGTCGTCTTGTGAGGGCCGTTGCGTCGAGCTGCGTTGAATGCCAGGTCCTGTTGAGAGTAGAAGGCTTACCAAAACGAGGGGAAGAGAGGGTTTCAATATATTCTGCTCGCGAGTCCATCAGTCGGGTGGCTTGAGATGTTAGTTGTCGTTTCCACATCTGCTAAAGTTTTGTCCGGGGCGTCTATATACCGTCTTACAGCCCGTGGGTTCTCCGTGAGAACCCGACCATAAGTCTCCGAGCACACATAGCACGGAAGCTTGGCAAAGCGGCGGCCGCCTCGAGCGATCGGCGCGAAGGTCAGGCGGGCGGGAAACGGACGTCAAAAGTCTCCGGTCCCCACTTGAGCCGAGAAACACCAGCTTTCCGCGGCTGGCCTCAGTTCCTTGCTTCGGATCCCAGGCCGGGGTGACGCAGTGGCATCGGTCGCATCCCCCGCCTGTCATTACCTGCTCCCGGGGTTTGGGACACGTGTTGGCTGGGAAACGGAAAGTTCGCAAACAGAGGTATCTATTAGAAGCCAAACAACTATGTAGAGGTCATCGTGCGCATTTCCGCACCGACACAGTGACCTTCGCATCACCATACCATATATGCGTACATTGTGTATCCATCCGTACAAGACGCCCTTTGAGCTCCTCCGACGGCTCGAAAAGATCCCGCCACGCGTCCAAAGAAACCCCAGGCGCGCTCCCTCTCGCGAAAGATTCCCAGAGACACCGCGCATATATACCAAAAGATCGCTCCCAGAAATCCCTCCCTAAAACAAAACCCAGACCCCGTCGGCAGGCGCGGGGCGTCCACCCCAGCCTAGTAGTCGCGACTCCTCCGCCGGTCGTCGTACGCCCCGCTGCCCCTGCGGCTGTGCCTCCTGCTCCTCCGCGGCGGGGTGTTCTCCTCGATGACGACAACCTCGTCTTCGTCGTCGACGACGCGCGGCGGGGCGCGGCTCACGGAGCGCGTGCGCTCGCGCATGGGCACGGGCTCGGCGTCGACGACGAAGGGAGCGGCGGCGCCGCCGCTCTCGCGGACCCTGACCCTCTCGGTGGCGACGACGCGGGCGCGGCCGGGCCCGCGGCTCTGGTGACGGTGGGCCCTGCTGCGCGAGCGGTGGCGCACGGAGACGGAGGAGGCGCCGTAGGTGGAGGAGCGGTAGTCGGCGGAGGGGCCGACGCCGTTGGCGCACATGTAGAGGAAGTAGACGAGGAGGAGGAAGCCGGCGACGGCGCCGAGGACGATGCCGGCGACGGCGGCGGGCGCGAGGCCGTTGTTGGTGCCGCCGTAGGTGGCCGGGACGATGACCTCGGGCTCGGAGTTCTGGCGGGGGAGGATGGGGGCCGAGCCGGCGGCGGCGGCGGCGGGATGGGGGAGGGAGAGCTGGTCGAGGATGGAGGCGGGGATCTGGCGGCGGGCGAGGTCGAAGGGCGGCATCGTGGGCGTGAGGGTGTCGGGGCAGATAGCGCGGGGGTTTGCGATGTTTGCGATGTATGCGACGGGTGCGACTGTCGTGGCCGGGACCGCGCAGGGTGCGTATCGAGGGCGCCTTGTTCTAGCGATGCGACGGCAAGGTCAATTCGATGTGCGATGGAATGCGCCGCGGCTGTCGTGGTCGGCGCAGTCGATGTGAGGCGGTTGATGATTGCGCCAGGAGAGGAGGACAGGGTTGCAGTTGACCCTCCAACAGCAGCCGGACGACAGGCGCAACAACAGCGCGGTGCTGGAGTCGAAACAAGAAACGAGCGAACAGCAAGCAAGCAAGGTGGCGGCCCCTGGTGCCTGGAGGGGAGCGGGAGATGGATGGACAGGTAAGACAGTGGGAGTGGAGGAGGGGGGGGAGGGGGAGAGGGAGGGAGGGTGTGGAGGAAGGGGGGAGGGATGGATATGGATGTGGGTGGTGATGATGTTGGATGGTGATGGGAAAGATGGGAGCGGGCAGGGGTGGCCAGGGCATCCTCCAGCGGGGAGAGTGCTGTAAGTCAAGGCCTACAGCACCCAGCGCTAGTGCTGCAGCAGGCTCCCAGCGCCAAGCAGCGGAGGGGGTGGGGGCGAGTGAGAGGAGGCTGGGAAGGTGGCATTGTGCACGGGCCATCGAACATGAAGCTTAGCCTTTGACTGGCCCTTCTTATGATTGGTCTTTCGATGTGGGGCTGATGTAAGCGCCTGCCACAGCAACCACCGGGTCTTCATCCTTCTTTCCCGGGGTACATGGGAAGGTACTTGGGCACCTCGACTAACTCGACTGGCCTTGATCACAGATCGACTGCTGACAACCTCAACCAGTTGGAAAGCCGAACACCAAGCCATCAGCCGTGTAAGGCCAGCTATCTTTATGTGTCAACGATTCGCCCCATAGTCCACGCGGTCACTGTGAAAGTCATCCACCGGACCCGATGCCTGCGTCGTCACCAGCTTCGTCCGGGCATCCCTACTGGGCAAGTTCGGGCTGACCAGCTGTCGTGCAACGCAACGGACGCCGACCGCCCGTCAGGCGTCAACTTGACGTCGAGAGATGCCGCGTGCGGTGTCAGCGTCAGCCGCTGTGTGACCGTGTACGCCCGGCAATGACCGGGTGTGTCTAGACTCAATGGCGTTGCAGGGGCGGGGGGCCGTGAGCTTTTCGAAAAAACAAAGAGCTGTAGCAGTGAGGTGTGTGCGTCAGTGTTGGCCCGAGACTGTAGATTTGGTCGTGGACGGCGTGTCGGAGTGGTCATGAGTCCAGCTCCGGCCACGGGCTTTACCCGGTGCCCCGGCCTCGGGGTGGGGCCACGGGCGCCACTCGGCATCTTGCAGGATATTCGGCCCGGAGGTATCGGGGTGGTGTGAGCATGATGTCTTCCGTTATGGATACTTGAAAGTGTCGAGGTAGACAAGAGAAGTACGTCGAGATAATGCATGATGGTCAGTAGGCAGAGGCGAGGCATGTTCGGGCAGAAACGGGCGATCACTGATGGAAAGCGGTTCGAACTGCGCCCAATCCGTTGCCAAGTCATCATGTGCATCGTCTTTCACAGCACCGCAAGGCATGACCATGCTGGGTTATGGTAAGGAGAACGGGGATAAAGTGAGCGACGAATTGAGAAACGACTTGAATTTTTCTCACCACGTTCGTCAGTATTTGTGGTCCGGGCGAGACTTTCACATGCAATGACGAAGGTCCAAGCACGAGCGAGGAATGACATCACCTCCACCACAGCATCACCCTTCCATGCCTTCATAGTGGAGAGCTACCTCAATGCTCTAACCTTAGCCGCGTACCACTTAAGCTGTCTCATCGACGTCAATGGCACCGTAGCTTCATTATTTCACATGCCACCGTCTCTTGATCGTTCTTTACCTTCTTCCACTGCCTTCCCCTGCTTCATCACCACCGACTCTCCTCACCCACCTCACGACTCCCCTTCTCCAGATACACACGCCGTCACCATCACCACCACCGCAATACATCCCAGGCGCAGCCGTCCGCAGCAATGGACCACCCAGGTACGCTCCAAATCCCTGCCCTTGCGCAGATCTCCCGGCCCTCCTCCTCGCGCTCACAATGTCCCCCCCCACCCCCCAGTCAAGGAAATCCGCCCGATCATCAGGTCCCTCACCCAGGGCAACCCCGCCGAGCAGCAGCAGGCCCTCGAGACCTACTTCACCCCGGACGCCACCTTCACGCACCCCTTCTGCCGCGTGCCCGCCATCCCCTCCTACTCGCTCCCCTTCCTCTCCGCGCCCGTGAACTCGCGCCTCATCATCCTCCTCATCTACCGCTGGTACCGCATCCTCTCCCCGCGCATCGACATCGACATCACCTCCGCCGTCCACGACCAGAAGCAGAACCTCCTCTACCTCCAGATCACCCAGGCCTTCACCTTCTTCTTCCTCCCCTTCTACACCGCCCGCGCCTCCCTCACCACCGTCCTCCGCCTCGAGAACCGCCCCGCCCCGACTGACCCCGCCGCCACGCCCCCCAACACCAGCGGCGGCGTGCTCCCCATCCGCAACGGCGGCGGCGCCCCCGGCCCCGAGAACGACGCCGTCGGCCTGCCCTCCGGCAACGGAAACGGCGGCGGCGGCAAGGAGCGCTACTACATCGTCGCCCAGGAGGACCTCTACCAGACGACCGAGTGGCTCAAGTTCCTCGTGCCGTGGGTCGGCGCGCCCCTCCTCGCAGCGTGGCAGCTCTTCGCGTCGCTGCTGAGCGTCTTCGGCGCCGTCGCGCTGGCCCCCGTGTCGTGGCTCGACATTGGCACCGGGAAGGTCAAGGGTGCCAAGGACCTCTGAGGGCTGGCCCTGCTCAGGGAGAAGGGGGGGGGGGGGGGGGGGGGGGGGGGGGGGGGGGGGGGGGGGGGGCGAAGAACGTGGGTAACAGAATGATATAGAGACAAAGAATTTCCTCACGGTAGCGAAACATGTCAGTCGATGTAGAATGCTCGACTAGAGAGAGAAAATCACATCTAACGCAGTTGCAATGCTTCCAGTGATGGCGAATACGTGTCCGCCCACCGTGATTCATTATTCGTCCAGAATGTACAGCCCCTGACTACAGAGGGTGCGCCCTGCCTCGGCCTGTCTACTATACACAATCACAGCCAGGCTGTACCCCTTTTTCACCATGCCACCCCGAACCACGCCAGGCTGTTCGTCGACACAGCCATGCGACAATCACGCCCCGTTCGCCCCGTTTCCGTTCCCGTTTCCGTTCGCACCGCCCCCGTTTTGCTGACCCCCGAAGAAAAACCCATCAAACAGATTCATCTGCTGCCCCTCGCTAAAGTCGTGATGCAGGTTGTCCCAGTTGATCCCGAACCCGAGATCGAGCTGCTGCTGCGCCATGTCCGTCCCGTTTCCGGTGGGCCCGGATGGCACGTCGCCGCCGTTGCCGGGTCCCCCCTCCATCTGCTGCAGGCTCTGGAAGAAGTCCACCATCTGGGAGTCGGGGTACTCCATCTTGGTGTTTGACGCCCCCGGCACAGCTTGGTACGGCGTCTGTGCGTGATATGAGCTGTTCGTGTCGCGGCGGAGCAGTGTCGGTGAGGGTATCATGGTCGGGTCGAGCGAGGCGTCAGAGGGGCTGGCCTGGGCGCGCTGCTGCTGGCGCGGAAGAAGACCAAACGGGTCCGTGTCAAAGGTCTTGGAGCGAGACGTCGCGGGTGACTGCACCGGCGGGAGATCTCCCGTGACAGAGAGGCTCGGCGAAGACAGGCCGTCAGATAGAGAAAGGTCGAGCTGGAAGGGATTCTGCTGCTGCTGCGGCCGGGAAGGCTGCCTCCTTCGAGGGCCGCTCGCCGTCGAAGACCCGTCGCCGCTGGTCGAGTTCCATTCAATACGGCCCTCCTTGCTTCTTCGCGGAACGACAGAACCAAAGCCTCCGGTCGAGTTGGCCATCTTGATCGTTGCTTTGGCGGTGCGGTCGAAGGCGTCGCGACACGTCTCTGCCGGAGGGCACTTGTCGGTGAGATCGGTGAACACGGACTTGGCAGCTAGTATGGTGAAGTCGACTTCGTCCATAGTCTGATGTTTGGTTAGCGTGGGATCATGTCCCCCGAATGAGCCGAATACGTACCAAGCGACTCCTCACGATAGGTGAGTGCCAGATGGCATAGAGATAGGATATGCCCGCCATGAAGAGATGATGGGTAGATAGGTAGGTATAGCTGACAAGCCCGCTGAGGTGAAGCTGCCTGTAGATGCGCAAGATCTTCTGTCCTGCTTCCGCGACCTTCAAGTAGATGCGGTCTTCGTCCTCCCACAGCTCCGACTGGAAGGCCGTGGGGCTGTTGACCTCGGCTGACGTGTTGTACTCGCCCTCAAACATGGCCGGGACGCTCAAACTCTGTCTGTAGAGCATGATGATGGCCTGCCAGTAGTTGAGCTCGAGGAACTCGGTCGAGAACGCCACGCCCGTCTCTTCCCTCGTCGGTGCCGAGTTCTTCCACTGGTAGAGCCTCCTGTCCACGTCGATCCTCCACGAGCGGAACGAGTCAAACTTGACCAGAAATGGTGACGGGAGGTGGGTGTGCATGTCAGAGTTGGTGATGTTCTGACCAACTGCGCGAGCAACCTGCGTCTGGTTGTACTGCAACACTTGCAGGATCTCGGACTGCAGTAACCGCAGCTTGAAGTAATGATACGCCACATTCTTGTAGCTCGGCTCAGGCTCCTCCAGGGGTGGCGGCTCAAGGAAGCCAGTCGGTGTGATATACTGGTCGTCGAGTAATGAGGGGAATTCGGTCGTGATAACCTGGTCGCTGATGCCGAACGGCCTGCCGACGCATGTGCTGACCAGGCGATCGAAGGAGTAGGTGCACCACCAGAGCCGCCGCCTCATGTCGCGAATGTATAGTCGCCGGCCGCGCTCTCGCGCGTGAGTCTCTCGTGAGTCTCGCGTTTCTTTACTGTCGGGTTCCGAGCTTGCCGGAGGAAGATCTGGAATCGCCGTCTCGACATCGCTACCATCTTCGTAATGCAGTCCCAAATCTACAGCCAGTCGCACAGCTACGCCGATTATGTACCTGCTCGTGTTAGCCCAAAAAATACGCCCGAGTGAAACGACAGAACATACCAAAGACCGGGAGGCACCGGCCGAAGCAGGGCAAAGTTGGCCAACAGCAAGACAGCCTGCAGCACCTCCAGCCCACCGCCGCTGGATCCCAAGCACGCCTCAAGATGAACGATGGCGCTCGCGTGATACTCTTCGGGCTGAGCCTGCCCGAACTTGTTCATGTCGATCGGATTCCTCGGCCCTCCGCTTCCCGAACCTTCCGACTTGACAGGCTCCCCAACAATGACACCGCACCCAATGGCGAACACCATGTTGAGCATGTACAGCTCTCGCGAGCCACGTGGTCCGCCCGGCGTCGCATACGCCTGGTCAAACATGGTCATAAACTCGGTGCGATGCAGGATAGGGATCTGCGGGTTGGCGTGCTCAAAATACAGCGTCACCAGCCTGGCGCCCACCTCCTTCTCCGGGAAGGGTGCCGGACGGATGGTAGGCTTGGTGTGAAGACCGAAGAACGAGTCCCGCATAGTCGTGACACCGCCGCTTGCTGTCATAGCCTTAGCTCCAGCTCGATCGGATGTGCCATTGTGATCAGACACGGAGTACTGCACGGCAGCGAAGACGACGCGGTTGAAGGAGACACCAGAGGCGGAGGCGAGAGAGCGGGGCTTTGAAGGGCTGACGATGTTGAGCATGCCCTGGTTGGCGTCTGCCTTTTTCGTTTTCTCGAGGTCGGGGCGAAGGGGCTGTTGGTTTTTAGTCGTGCTGTGGCTGTCGATACTATCTGAGCGGGCGGAGAAGCCCGAGTCGGCAATGGACCGCGACGGCTCGTTGCCCGGTCGCGAGCAGCGTTCCAGATCCTCGGCAGGAGGGAAAGATATGTTGTTGGTGGTTAATAGGGCCTCGAGCTGGTCGACGCGCATCTCTAGGTAGTAGACATAGCTGGGACAGTCAGCGTCGTGAAGGTGGGGAGGCTATCTTCCCGACGGCGCATACCTCCTAGGGATCTCCTTCTTGGTAATGGGGTCGTAGCCAACACAAGCAACGCCGGCCTTTGCGCAGCTGGCGCAGCTGGGGAGCTTCTGGTCGCAGCGGTTCTTGCGCAGGCGGCACCGGTTACACGCGCTCACGTTGCGGAACGTGCTGCTCTGTTGGGCAGCCGACTTGCTGCTCTTATCGCCGACGGCATCCTGCAGATCGGCGGACGGACTCTGATCGGCGCCTGCAGACGTGGGCGAAGCATCGTCAAAGGAAGACTGCCGGGCGCGTTTCGCGGGTTTGCTCGAGGGGGAGGGCGGTGAGTGGGCGGGCATGGTGGGAGTTGAGGGGGAGCTCTGTTGCTCTCGTGAACAGCGCGCGTCATGTACAATGGGAACAGCGGGATCTGCGTCGCGGAGGGGCCATTGTCAGCCAGGGCGAACGGTGGGCAGCGGGAAAGGGAAAGAAGGGAGAGAGAGAGAGAGAGAGAGAGAGAGAGAGCTCAGTTACGGACATGGGGCGAAAGAAGCCTATCGCGACTCTATCTCGACCTCGAAATGCCCGGCGGCGGCTCCGCCCATGGTCCAGATAGGAACTCGGCAATGGCTGGCACTGGCTGCGGGGGGTTCGGGAACGCCAAGGAGCTGAGGCAGGGTGTCAATGTTGGTATCGGTGTCGTTGGTCGGTTGAATCGAGAGACGGGCGTCATTGACGAGGTGAGGGGGGAAGCTCGAGGGAAGGTTGACAGGTTCAAGTTCTGGTCGAGTGGCCCTGGCCGTGAATAGTCGAATCAATTCATCCCATGTCCATGTAGGTCAGCTGGCTTTGGGGGAGATGGGCGACCTGCTGCTCGAAGATGGGGTTGGGGCCACATTGGGGGGGGGGGGAGAGCCCAGATCCTCGGCTGCGCCAGGCGCTCCTTCGCTGGGGATGGACCCTGCTTGGGGGGACCGCTGTCCCCCAATCCGCCCAATCTGGGTGCGCCCAAATGCGACCAGCGCACCGGTATGTTGATAAGGGCGTGGTTTAGCGCGTGGCCATGCACCAGAGCAGTATTATCTCCGTGCTATGGCAAGTCTGGGGCGGATTAGCCGCGCCGGCTAGCATTTCTATCGAGTAACACGACGAACTGTGTTATCTGGGGTTCTGCCCACCGCTCAGGCTGGTGACACCCTGCTCGGGCAGTGATCGGGGTGGTGATCCGAAGTAGGCGTGTTCTCTATGTGTCGTCTCACCCGGGGGGGGGGGGGGGGGGGGGTCCCCTTGTGACCTGTCACCATGAGATGGTGGAAAAGTCCGTGGAAAGAATGATGAGCATTGGGACGATAAGCACCTGCCTTATGGGTTGCACCTGCCCCTGCCACCCCACGCACACGATGACCGGTCAGTCGCTGTTGCGCTCAGAAACTTGACAGCTCCCCCACAGCAAAGCCTGGAGAGCAGCCACTCAACTCTCTCGGCACCCACACATCCCATCCCTCCTTCCGTCGGACGGCCCCCCTCGACGCCACAACCGATCCAGGTCTCAAGCCTCAAAATGAAAGCCGAAGCTCGTGATCATAACGCATTATCCGGGATCTATCGTCGTCTCTCATACCCGGCCCAGCCTCTCTATGTCCATCCGTGCCCAGGTCGAGCCTCTAGTCATGTCCCAGGTAAGAAACCAAACGCCAGAAAGCACACCACCCGCCGCAGCTACTGCCGCGGAACCCCCATGATGACCATCCCCTGCCCGACGCCCTCACTCAGTCCCCCCGACACGCCCTCCACCGTCCACGCCACCGCCTCCGCGACGGCCTGGCCGACCCTCCCCTCCCCGATCCCGCACAGCGTCTCCGTCGCCCTGACACCCTGCGCCCCGATCGCGTGGGCGACTCGCCACCCGGCGCTCGCCACGTTCTGCGATATGTTGTACTCGCGTTCCGCCCGCGCCGCCAGCCGCACCAGCAGCACCACGTACGGCAGCGCCAGCTGCACCAGCACGAACGCCTGCACCACAGCCGCCTGCACCCAGCGGTGCAGCCGCGACCGGCCGCGCTGGCCCGACGACTCGGACGCCGCGCAGTCGCCGCCCGGCGACGCCAGCACGAGGGCCGGCGGCGCCGAGGTCCGCAGCCGGTCGAGCTCCCGCGGGCTGAGGTCCGTGGGGAGCGCCTTCATGATGTACTCGGCGCCGTCAAGGAACGCCTTGCGCTCAAAGTCGGCGCCGGCGAGCGGCTGGCGGGCTTCGTCCTGGGCGACCGAGAGGAGGGAGAGGCCTGGATGGGGATTCGAGTCAGCGGGCCGGACGCGGCGTGCTGCTTGTCGAGCGGAAGGGCCTACCTTGCTGCGCGTACTGCCACTGAACACCGGATGGCGGGCTCGGCGGCGCAGAGTCTATGGGTTCGTCGTCGACCAGCGTGGAGGCGTACGAGTGTCGAGAGGGACTGTCAGCGATGAGGCTCTGCTTCTGCGGGGTGCCCCGGGGCGTGGGCTCCGTCGACTCGTGAAGAGGTGGTGTCCTGCTCGTCACGGTAGCCTGACAGGTCTGCATGCTGACGCTCTTGCGGACCGAGCGCAAGGGCGGAAGGCGGGACTTTAACGACGTGGGCAGCAGAGATAGGACGGTCGACGAAACGGTCGTGTGCTCCATTTGGACGTCCTCCAGAACGGGGGTCCAGTGGCGCGGTGATGCCATGATACCGCCGTCTGACGTGGGAGAAGGAGGCAGACCAGGATACAAATTGACAGGAGGAAAAGAAGAAGAGAAGAGGGGTGGTCTAGCAGATCGATCGGAAACCCCAGGCTCCAGGTCACCTGCACAATCAGGTGGTGATCGAAACAGCCGCCCCTCAATCACAATGTCGTGATGTCCGGATTCGACGCAGTCTTTCCAGAGGTCAGAACCTAACGGTCAGAAGCGAAGATAAGGGTCCAGATGCAGAGTCCACGAGAAGGTGAGACAAGGAAGCAGAATGAGACAGAGAGGGAAAAGCCAAACCCCAGGGCCGGGTTCTCTCGTAGACTTTTACGAAACCTGCCCGCCTCGCATCCAGCCCTGCCACCAACGTCAAGCAAGGCCCTGGATCCAGACCCAGAAGCATCAGTCTAGGGGGGGGGGGGGGGGGAGGTGGGCGTGAAGCATGGGAAAGTCGGAAGCCTGCAAAAAGTGTTGGGGCGGCGGGGCCCAGGACTAAACGTGCTTATCGGCGCTCATCTGCTGGTGCGATCATCTTATCGCCCGATGTCGTGCAGGGGTTGAGGACGTCCCGGTGCGGGCGGGCTGCCTGGGCTCGACTGTCGCCATGANGGGGGGGGGGGGGGGGTGGAGGTTGGCGTGAAGCATGTGAAAGTGGGAAGCCTGCAAAAAGTGTTGGGGCGGCGGGGCCCAGGACGAAACGTGCTTATCGGCGCTCATCTGCTGGTGCGATCATCTTATCGCCCGATGTCGTGCAGGGGTTGAGGACGTCCCGGTGCGGGCGGGCTGCCTGGGCTCGACTGTCGCCATGACCGGAGGCGTAAAAATAAACCGACATGTCGGATCCGAGGCGTGGTGCCGAGGGTTGAACACGACGGCCGGGGCTTGCCACATTGCGTTCTGCAAGTGCCATGACGTGCGCCGTTCATCCCTCCAGAGCACGGCCGAATCGTCCAGCTCGGTCAGCTTCGGTGACTTGGCCAGCATCGAAGACGGTTGGGCTCAGTCAGTCCATCGGCGAACGTAGCCACCAGCACATCGCTGCTCACGGCGACACAGCCCCCCAGCACTAATCCTCTGAATGTACGCTGTGCTCAATTGTGTACAACTTGCTCCGTTATCTACCCAGCTTCCGGACTCTCCCATCCGCCTCCCCATCACCCCTCCGCAGCTCCCCCCACCACACAGGCACGTCGGTCAGCCCTGCGCCTCGCCGGCCTTCTCCGCCGCAATCTTGGCCTCCATCTTCCTCCTCGCCTGCAGGATCATCTCGTCCCGCCGCCTCTGCAGCGCCGCCTGCCTCTCATCCCGGTCCGAGCTCCACGCCTTGCCCGCGCGGTCCTGCTGCCTCTTCTCCGCCTGCGCCTGCGCCTCGGCCTCCGCCGCCGCGGCCCCGATCTTGCCCTCGAGCTTGTACCGCGTGATCAGGTCCGGCTGCGTCGGCTTACTGGCCTGCTTCAGCGCCGCCGCCGCCGCGTTCGTGCTGCCCGCGCTCGCGGCCTGGCCGCCCGCGGGAGGGGGCGGCTGGAAGGTGATGGGAGGCTGTAGCACGCGTCAGCACAAAGTTTCCGGGAAAGTCAAAACCGGGCTGGCGGGGAGTCCGAGCGAGCCCCGAGCTTCAAGCACGTGAATGTTCGTTGAAAAAAAGGAGAGAGATATGTAAAAAGAGGTCCAACTCACCGTCTCGATGCGCCCCGCCAGGATCCTCTCGCTCGTCGTCTGCACGTTGCCCCCGTTCCGCTGCAGGTCCCACAGGATGGTGCGCCGCTCGACCTGCGGGAACATCTGCTGTATGCGCTCGACGGCCGCCTCCCGCGCGCGCAGCACGTTGAGCGGGTTCTGGCGGCCCGCGGGCGTGGAGCCCGACGACGTGTTGGAGAAGAAAAGCAGCCGGAGGATGGCGGCCGCGAGGACGAGGAGGACAAGGAGGTAGGGAATCGATATCGTCTGGCTGTCGTCCTTGGCCATGGCGTCGGTCGTCTGCTGGCGTCGGGCACGATGCGGTTGCGACAAGGTGGTGGTGGTAGTCTGGGTGTAATGACGGCAGCACGGTACCGAGAGACCACGTCACGCAAGCTGGAGTGGGTTGCCTGCAGTTGGGCAGCCGGATGGACGGGGTGGTGTTTGGTCGTGGATGGCTTGCTGCCTCTGTGTGTTGACGTCGCTCAGATCGATGAAGTGCGGAAAGGAGCAGCGGTCGATCAGAAAGAGTGGAAAGATGCTCGAGGTGTCGTTAATTCGGAGAGGGTGGTACAAGGACGCAGGTGGCAGGGTTGAGTGTGGAGAGGGTCAGCTCACCCACCCGAGTTGGGGTAAGGTAACCGACCCGACCAGTGCTGGTGGGCGGGTGGCTGCGCACGCACGCACGAGCCCGGAATCTTCCAGACGGGCAGAGGCCACCGCCACACCTCCCCGTCCTGATCTCGGCATCATCAAGCGCGCTCACACGACCATCATCATCACGGTCCGCAGTTCACAAAGTCAGCCATTGGGTCAAGAGCAGTATGCGGTTCCGCCGCTAGCCAAAGACCAGCACGGTAACAATGCATTCGTGTACCAACAGTAGCAATACTACTTGCAAAACAACCAGGCGACCCTTGCCCGCCCCTCCCTTCTGCCGTACCAGCTTCTCCCCTGAAGCAAGCAGCTCCCAAGTCCTTGAGGATACGAGTACAACTCCCATGCCGTCGAGAACCGAAAAAAATGTCAACCCAGGCCACGTGTGACTTCTCCGAGTCTGCATCTGCTTGTCCGAGGGTATAGCAATGTCCTGAACGCCGTTTACGCCGCCGGTGGCCGTCCCAGCGAGGTCTCGAGATCCTCGTAATGTAGGGTCAGCTCTCTCTGTTCTGTCTGTCAGCATTTCTCACTCGTCGTTCTGGCGGCAGGGACAGAATGACGCACCCGCTCCTTTCGCCAGTTGCGGATATCCCAGATGACGTAGTAGCCTTGCTCGTGTGTCGGGCTGATCGTTTGCGGCGTCATGGTCTCGTCCTTCGTGAGCCAGATGTGCAGCTTCTTGTGCCATCGCCAGTTACGAGAATGCCTGCTCGATTGTCAGTCGCAGACGGTGCAACGTGGTACGTCTCCCACTCACAGCTCGAAGGCGGCGAGTTGCTGCTTCATGTCCTGGGGACAGCTGTAGAAGATCCAGAACAAGGTCTCCTCGTTGAAGCTCTGAATCTTGGTCTCTATCGGCTGCACGTTCGTGACCTGGTAGCACTCCGGGAGTCGGTGGTTGGGCACCACTGGCCGCGGCGGCGTGTCGTCAAACAGCGAGTACTGTTGCGTTGAGATGAGCCTGTCGTGTGTCAGTACCCCTGGGGTGGGGGATCGGGCCGCGGAACGGAGCCGCTTACTCGGACGAGTTGACGTTGAGACCGAGATCGTTAGGGTCCATCCCGTGCATCAACGCAGCGTAGCTCGGGTTGTTGTTCATCATGGTTCGCAATCCCTTGATGCCGAACTTGTCGATGGGGGCCATGCCGGCCAACGGGTCCTGCGCGTCCGGTGCTTGTCCATCCAGGAGCTCTTTGTCCTTGCTGCTGCCTGCCGATGCATCGACTCCGAGCGAGCCGTGCGGATTGCTCGCGTCTTGGGGCTGAGCGTCTGCTGTTGGCGCAGACATGCTCAGACTGGCCTTTCTCTCCTCATCGGTTGATCCAGCAAGAGTGGCGTTGGTCTCGGGTGGCGACTGGGCGTCCGACGTCCTGTTGTTAGCAGAGAGCGCGTTCAGCAGACCGTTGCCAGCGGCTCGGTTGCCTGGTATGGAGGCTGATCCGCCGGCCGCTTGCGCGCTGAATCCCAAGGACGACATGAGGCCGCCCCCCCGCTCTCCGCCAATCTCGCCGTTGGCATTGCGATTGAGTGGTGGGAAGTCATCGGCGGGCGTTGCGGGCGCCTGCGACGACTGGCCTACGGTGCCCTGGTTGCCGAACCGAAATCCGCCGTTCGCTCGAGATGAAGACGTCGAGCTGTAGAGGTCTTCTTGGGGTCCCTGTGAAGACAGTGGTGTCGACGCGTTTCGCGGCACCTGACCACCCAGACCTCTCGACCCTGCCGTCGCCCACATTGAGGACTGATTCGCGTTGCCGAGTTGAGAGTTGTTCGAAAGGGAGGGGAATTCGCTACGCGCACGTTAGCTTATGTTCGCCGCGAAATGTGAAATCTCGATAGAAAGCTGTCGTTAGTCCTCCCAAGAACACCAACCAGCACGATAGGATGAATTGTTAGCCAGTACCCCTTTGAACCCTCAACCGGACGTTCGCCCTTCAATGCATCGGCATAGCCCTTCCTGGGCTTCTCAGCAGGGCCGCCAACGGGATTAGACATCATGTTGTTGTGAACATCGGGTTCCGATCTATGGCGCTTCTTGACCAGTCTGCGTTTGCGTGCGGAGACCATGGCGGGCGTATGTTTGCCAGCTTTCGGGTTGCAGGGTGGGTGGTGCGGGTCGCAAGCACCTTCCGATCGTGTGGTGGCAAGAACGCGAGGGCGACGGAGAGGGAGGGGGGAGGGATGAAGAAGGCGGCACCTACGAAAGATCAAGAGGCGTTGACGGTTGCGACGACCCGCCCAAGCTTTGCGCAAAGCTCACGTTGCCTCCCAGTTGCCGTGACGGATTCTGGAGATTCGCTCCTCCCATGGGCATGCCGTTGCCGAAGGCCCAGCCCGATCCGTTACTGCCTGTTCACAGGGAAACCGTGTTAACTGGTGGTCCATCGTCTTTCATCCCGTCTTTGTTTATCATCGCGTCCTTACCCAGCTTTCCATTCGGTAACCGGTTTGACACAGAGCGCCCCTGCTGTTGTTGCTGCTGCTGCTGCTGTTGTGGTTGCTGGCCTCCAAAGCCAGGCATCCCTCGGATCGATTGCGGTACGGCGCCTACTTTACGGCCGTCGTCAGCACAGAGTACGGGGAGCATGTCGGATTCGGTCGCGCGAAGCAAACAGATATGGCGGGCTTGCAAGGGGACTGGGCGTCTCGGAGGGGCAGATACGGTCGACGGCCGATATGGTATTGAAGGTATCGAATCGCAAGAACTACAGGGGAGCAGTCGCGCGGGAGGGTCGTGGTTGCATGGCGGCACAGGCCAATGCGGACCACGTTTCGGTTCGGGACGCAGGCGGTACGATGCGAGGCGCGGCCAAGCGAGGCGGAAATGGCTCCGGGGCGCTGGCAGACGGGGTCGACGAGCGGTCGCACAGCCCGTTACAGCAATTCGATGGAGGATGCTGGAGCCAGGGGGGGTGGCATTGAGTCGCGCAGGGCCGGGTCGGCAGCTCCTCGAGGGTGGACAATCGGCGGGGTACGGTGGTTGCGGTGCGGGAGACTGAAGAGCGGCGATGGCAAAGAATGCAAGCCTTACCTGGTCTATTCATGATGGGAGCTGTCGAAGCTTGCTGTCGCGGGGCTGTGTCGCGTTGGTGCGGTCGAGGTCGCGATGGAGTGTGTTCGTGGATCGGGTGGCGTCGTCGTGGGAGGGGGTTTGCACAGTTTGCCTTCAGACGAAGCTATGATGGTTGGAGGTTTCTCTGCTCTGGCGGCTTGAGGTCGGCGTTGTCCAGAAGTCAACCCCCGGCCGCCTGACATGCACTCCACAACCAGCGGCTGGGCACACGCTAAACACGGAGATCCGGTCAAAGATGGATCCGATGGGCCGTGCACGGGGCATCTCCCTCCCTCACCTTCGGTCAGTCGGTGTGGGCAAGGGAGGAATGCAGTGTCTCCTCGAGGCGCTCCACACTGATCCCGATTCCGGCTTGGATGTTCTCAGAGACGTTTGATGGTCGAGTGGAGGTTCACAGCATCTTTCGCGATAAATGGGGACTGCTTGATGAGGTGTTGACATTTGACCTCAGCTGTCCACGTTGGACCAGGCGAAACGTCTGTTCCGCTCTGTCTATGACTGCAGGACCCCGTTGAGACTTCGCTCAAAGTCGATGCCCTGCAGATGCCGTCCGATGAGAATGATCTTGCCCTGCTTTGGTCCCTCCGCCCCAGACTGCTCCGGCGCTTCCAGAATTTCAAAGATTTCCCGCACACCCTGGATCATCTTGACGCTCCCGTCGTCGAACACCAGACGCCCCTTCGAGCGGTGCGCCTCAATGACTGTCTCCTCACCCGGAAGCTGGTGGTCCCAGAGCACGCTCCGCAGCCACTTGTCCACCTTGACCACTTGGCCGGGCGACAAGACGGGGACTGGTATCGAAACGGTGGAGATGGCCTGCGAGTGTCAGCAGCGAAACCGGAGGGGAGGTGAGGACATCACGCACGGGGTCCAGGTGGCTGTGTCCCTTGCGGCTGAAGTCCAGCTCGGCAAGCTCGTCGTAGGCATGTAGGTCCAGCAGGACACCCTCCAGCTGGGGGACCTCGCTCTTCTGCGTGACGTGGATCTTGGCGAGTCCGTTGATGGATTCGATCCTCTCCCTGACCTTTTGCAGCTCTTCTGGGGTGACAAGATCCGCCTTGTTGATGACGACGACGTCGGCGTGTGATATCTGCATGTGGGCCGTCGTCATGAGCGGGCTGTTGCCGTGATCGTGATCGTGCTCCTCCTCGACCTCGATCTTGCCCGACGGGTCGTCGAGGCTGAGAAGGATGTTCTTCGCGTCGACCAATGTGACGATGCCGTCAAGGTAGATGGTGCTGCCGAGCCCGTCGTCGACCCAGAAGAGCGGCGCCAGGTTACCAGGGTCCGCGAGACCGGTCGTCTCGAGCAGGATGTAGTCGAAGGCCCCCTTCTTTTCCATCAGCGACTCGATGGCGTTGACGCCAGTATCCCTGTAGCTGTCAGCACCCGGGGCCGCATGAACGGCAGACACGGGACGTACTTGACGGAGCAGCACAGGCAGCCGTTGCCGACCTCAAGCCACTCCTCCACCTTCTCATCGCCCTTGTTGACCGTCAGGGACTTTTCAATGTCGATGGCTGCAGTTGGTCAGAGGATGCCGTCTTGATATCAACTTGATGACTGGCTCAAGAACTTACAATCACCGAATTCTGCCCCCCATTAGCCATGATTCGAGGATGTGCACGTTGACAAGGAAAAACAAACCGTTCATAATGACAGCAATCTTCTTGCCATGCTGCGCCGTCAAGATATAATTCAGGAGAGTGGTCTTTCCAGCTCCCAGATATCCGGTGACAATGGTGATGGGAACCTTGATCTGCTTCTCCTCCAGCTCATCCCGGGTCTCGGTGCTGGGTGTTGGTTGAGTTTGGGCCTCGACGAGGTCTGGCGGGGCATCATCGTCGAAGTTCATCATGGCGGGGTAGTAGAAAGAACCAAAGAGACTGTCGTCCTTGGGTCAAGGCCTTGAAAACGGACCTTGCTGTGTCGATCCTCAGGGTGATTACTGGCTAGATGTCAGATTATTCTAAAGCGAATTTGGGCGTAGATCTTTTGGATAGTTGGACGGCGCCTGTATATTCCAGTCGTTCTTTCTTTCGGCTTGCAAGAAACGGCCCCTGCGGTTAGCAGTGGCCAAAGGCTCAAGCCCCAGGATGACGCTGCAATGCCAAGACCGAGGGGCACGGTTGCTGACTAAGACGGTCCTGCAGGTACCTACCTTCCTACCTTACCTACCTTACCGTACGTAGGTAGGCAGCTGTGTTCGTCCTCTGAGCTTTCCCCACGGATCCCTGCTGGTGCCGGTGCTGCAGCTGTCGCCTCGCCTGGCGCCAACTTCAACCATCACTTTCACTATCACGACAACTTTTCTCCCAGCGCTCGCGTTATCCGTCCGTGCCCAACAGCATCGCCGTCTTTTCAAAAAAGATCGCGCTGTGACAGACAGGCCTCCAGTTCGCTTCTCACGGCTCTCGATCGATTTAATCATCCACAACTCAGTCACGATGGCCATGGCACCGCCGTCTCCTCGGCTGCCGAGCCCTCCTCCAGCCGCCGAAGACCAGATCGGCCCTCCGTCCCCCTCCATGGGCGCGCAGGCCAACCGTCAGGCCGCGCAGATCGAGAAGACTATCCTCGAAGCCAATGCGAAGCGTCGCATCCATCCCGGCACCAAGGCCCAGGACATGGCAACCGGCCCGCCCCTGGTTCCCCTGAATGAGGTTCGTCCCACCGCGTCGCTCATCGGCGCTCGCACGCCGCTCCCCTCCTAATCGCACGATGGCCATACTCGCAAGCCAGAGCTAACGTCGCCTCCTTGAGCAGCTCGACTCGGCCTTCCAGCTTCAAGAACACCTTGCCGCCCTCCACCACTTCCACACCAACGGCAGCGCCCATGGCATCACCCGCCAGACCGCCATCCAGCTCGCCACGCCGCCCCCCTCGATTGACCGCACCCTCTGGCTCTACGAGCTGTGTCGCTTCCTCATATCGCAGTGCAACACGCTCATCGTGGGCTTCCTCTTCGACTCGCCCCCCTGCAGCGCTACCACCTGTCCCGAGATGCGCGCCTCCGAGTGGCAGTTCCTCTGCGCCGTCCACGAGCAGCCCAAGAGCTGCTGCGCCATCGACTACTGCTGCCACACCCTCGACTGGGCCGCCAACGTCGTCACCGACCCCAAGATCTTCCCCTCCCGCTTCGTCGTCTCCTCCGACGCCCACAACAAGAGCGTCGCTGTCAAGAACCTCGTCAACGTCTTCCGCCGCCTCCACCGCGTCTTCGCCCACGCCTGGTTCCAGCACCGCGCCGTCTTCTGGAACATCGAGGGCCAGACCGGCCTCTACGTCTTCTTCAAGACCGTCTGTGACATGTACGACCTCCTCCCCGCCGAGAACTACAAGCTGCCCCCCGAGGCCGAGGGCCTCGAGACCAACACGGCCGTCCCCGACGGGCCCCACGACGGCCCCGACGCCGACCGTGACCGCAGCCACCAGCAGAACCAGCAGCTCGCCCCCGTCTCCATCGCCAAGCCCCCCGCCCGCGGCGCGCACGACGACCTGGGCGTCGGCCTCGCCTCCGACGACAACTACCAGTCCATCGGCCGCACCAACACGCGCCGCCACATCCGCGCCAGCCCCTCCACCGGCAGCGCCGTCACCACCGTCCTCGAGACCGACGAGGAGGACCACGACGTCACGGGCCGCCTGCGCGAGATGCGCATCTCCGCCCCCGACATTGCCGAGGAGGCCGAGACGGCCGACGTCCCCGTCATCGTGGAGCAGGAGGTCATGGCCGACGCCTCCCCGCCCGAGTCGCCGGCTGAGCAGGAGCAGGAGCACACGATAATAGAACACGTACCCGAGCCTGACGCGGCACCAGAACCGCAGGGCGAGACCGATGCGGCCCCAGACGCAATCCCAGACGCAACCCCAGATGCAGCCCCAGACGCAGACGCAGCCGCCGCCGAGGGCCCGGTCGCCGGGTCCGAAGTTCTCGAGCCCGAGGCAGCGGAGCCCAAGGGCGCGCCAATAACCGAGGAGGAGAAGGCCACACTCGAGTCCCTCGACGCGGAGAAGTCCACAGAGCCTGCAGCGGAAGAGACCGCGGCGGAAGGCACAGCAGAGCCGGCGGGCGAGCTGCAGGAGGCGCAGGGCGAGGCGCAGGACCCCGCCGCGGTAGAAGAGAAGTTGAAGGAGGAGACAGGCTCCAGCTCGCACAAGTTCACGAAGGATGCTGCGGAGGAGCAGGCTCCGGAACCCGAGGCGCCGACAGATACCCAGGAGCTTCCCTCGGAGGACAAGGTGGGCAGTGCGCCGGAGGAGCCCAAGCCGGAGGAGAAGACCGTGGAAGAGAACGCGAAAGATGGCGAGGCCGAGAAGGACGAGAAGGATGAGAAGGACAATAAGGACGAGCCCGCAAAGTAGGCATGCGGGTGCGTGAGGATAAAGACTTCGAAAAGTTGACCCAAGACTATGCATGAGACGAATCCATAAACATGGCGCTTCTACGCTATCAGTGCACATACACCCAGGCCGAAAGCGAAAAGCAGGCAGTGTGTCATATAATTTCTCGTGCGAAGGGGCATATCGCCCAACTCCACCATCCGTCCTTCGGTTCCTGTTCTCTTCCGTGATTCATTAGATCCTCCTATGCCTGACGAGATTATTCCTCGCACGAGATGCTTCTCGCGCACCAGACTTCCACGACAAGAGACATTAGGAGGGCCTGTCCAATGACCTGGCCATTCGCAGCCCGTAAGCAGCAGGGCGCGGGGTCTCCCCGCTGATCTACCTCCATCCCATATGTTGTCTATGCTTCATCATGGCATCATCTACTGGGATTTGGTCTCCAGTCCCAGCCTGGAGCGACCCGCCCGTCGTGTCAAGCATCAGAATTCAGATCAATCATTATCCTTTCCCTAGCCTCCCTCCTCAGCCAACTCCATCTTGGCGAAGATGTGGCGAACCTCGCGTAAGTTCTCCTCTTGAGCATTGATGGCAGTCGCGTTGCGTTCATCGGCCAGGTTGCGAATGGCCTGGAGAAGGGGACTGAATCCCTCGTCGTTGGGCAGCCACCAACGCTCGCACTCAGGTGCGCCAAACAGCAAGCCCATCTTGATGCGCACCTTGATTGGATGGATGTATCTGTGAAAGTAGAGCATGTGAGCAGTTGGATCCTGGTTTTGAAAGCAGAAGGCGAACCTTACCCCTTAGCCTCTAGCAGTGCAAATTTGCGCCTGAACCACATGTGATGCTTTGCGTCCTGCGGCATGAACAACGCGCTGATGGAAAGCGGCGCTTCGAGGGGCAGCAAACTTCCTTTAGGGCTACCAGGCCAATGTTGGATCAGCTCAAAAATCGTGCAGACATGGTGTGCGTGACCTGCTAGCTCGGCATATAGCTGGTCGCGCTCGGAAGTGGGTGACTGGCACTGGTGCATGATGATCATTGACAGCCAAACAATCGTCAGAAGTGTCGTCGACAGTTTCGGGTGATCGTATAGCACACCAGGCGAGTAGGGTTTGACGATGTCAGCTTCGTCAGGGGCAGGTGCCCAGCTGAAATCCGTGACGAGATACGACTGGTCTTCAAGCTCAGCATCTTGTTGGACTTTCCAATCCCGAAGTTTCTTCAGGACCTGCAGATGAGCTGCCTCGAAAGCCTCCGAAGACATCTGCCCACGATTGACCCGAGCGAACAACATGGACATCTCCCGAGACAGGAAACGCAGCCCTGCATATTGCTTTTCGGTCTTCCAATGAAACGAGAGAGGCTCATCGCTTGTCGAGATTTGGGCTTGTGCGTAGTCGATGTACTCGGTGAACCACTCCTGTGGAAGAGTGGTTGGGTAGCCGCCCATGATGGCAACAAAGACGTCGAATCGAGAATACCAAGCTAGAACCATTCGACCCAGAGGTGTCTGCACAGCGGTCTGCGGGGTGAAGAGTTTGGTGATGATCTCGCATGCTGCTCTCTGGTGTCCCATGAGGTTGATCCAGTCACCAAGATACTCCTGCGAATCGTTGGTCTCGGCTCAGCAAGGACTGGTTATGGGGGCGGCTTACCTCAATAGTGGCCAACTGTAGGATTGTGAGGAGTGTTCCGATGTCCGGTTTCTCCTTTCTCTTCAAAGACCCAAGCAAAAGAGTCACACTTCTGTTGTAATACTGTAAAAACTCCCACATCTTGCCGTTGGGATTGCGTTCCAGCGAATACAAATACGCCGAGAAGCCCACCACAGCGTTTAACAATGCCTCATTTTGGAGGGCAAAGTTGGGCAGCATACCGTGGAAGAAGTCGTGCCCGTCGTGCACAATGCAATAATTGTGGTGGGTCATATGCTCGGAGAAGTAGTCCATATACCGCTGCACGCCTGGAGACAGATGAGACCAATCGGCGATCGAGGTTGTCGTGAGGCTCGGGTTGTCCACAGCCAGCGGAGTCGTTGCCGTACGAGTACTGCTCGTTCTGGTTGAGGTCGTAGGGGAACTAGCATTGCCTTCGATGGATGGTGTCTCGGAGCTCTGGCGCGTGCTGTGTGAAAACGGATTGGCAGATGTTCCGTTTGATGTGGCGCGCGACCAAGCAGGCCGTTCAAAAGAATGTGTGGTTTGGTTGGCTTCTTCATCTTCGTCTGGAATCGTTTCGAGCTTGGTGCTGCGGCTGGCATCGTCCTCTACCTCGTCTGCCTCGTAGCTCGAGCTCGGGCTCGGCTGCTGCTTAATGCTGCCCGAGTCTCTCGATGTTGAACTCGCCGCCGGGGAGCCTTTAGCGGGCGGAGGGTCTGGGTAGAGGCATTCGCGGGCCCCTTTCCTGCAACCTGGACGCCGTCAGCATACCAATGAACCGTTGCTTTCGGCAGTGGACGTACGGTCGCAAACCGGTCGTGTTTCGTCGCACTGGCAAAATGTTAGAGAAACTCCAGTGTTGTCCGGGACGAGACAAACCTTAACCCTCCTACTTCGGCAGGTGAAGCAGCCGGAACGTGTGCGCCTATGCTTGACGTGATCTAGTCCATGTGCCGATTTCTTCCGATTCTTTTGTGGTTTGGAGGCCGAGTATGATACAGGCTCGGAATATTCTGTAAAATAGCCGAAGTTTTGGAATCCGGGCGGCATCGGGCCTGTCGAGGGGGACTGCGTCAATGGCGACTGCGCACCACCGAATGGTTGATGTTGGGCATCCCGTGGGCTTGCGTCCATGCTTCCCCCCACCCCGGCCATGGAGGTCAGGAAGTGGTGATAATAATCACCCATGAGGGGCAACAAATATCGAGGGCTGACGAAGAAGGTCGCTGGCCGGGGCTGGCTGTGTATCTAAGCCGTGCTAGGTGGCGGTTTCCGATATCTGGACAGATTCGACGAAGGAGGTTGGGGTGATCACTTCAAGCTTTCTGCTGCACAAGTTTCGTCCCTCCGTCAGGAATATCCGTATGAAGTCTACACAGCTCCCTAGTCTGGTCCACAGGCGGCGTCGAATAATTTTGCGAGAGGGCGGAGTAGTCGGTAGTATCAGCGAGAGGACCAGGTAGGTGCTGGAACCGGATCACCAGCCGGAGACGCTGGCAGAACACTGGGTACGTGAAAGAAAGTTGAAGTCTTTCGCAAAAGGAGCGCCACCAAGACAAGGGTCGAGGCGAGAAGAGGCGAGTGGTGTCCGTCTGAACTTGCACCGGCCGACCAGTGGAAATCGATGTACGAAGGGCGATCTCAGCGAATTGGCCTGGGTGTGAAAGAAACGTCAAGGTGGAAAACGTCAGGACGTTGGAAGTCAAGTGCCCCGCGCCAATGAGGGCTCGACCTGTTTAAGGATTGTCACCTTTCAGATCCGTCCTGGAAGAAGCCGTTCAGAGGCGTGATTGTGGTGACCGCAACGGTGGGGTTGATCCTTGCTGGATTACTATGTGGGATGATCGCCACAACTGATGAGGCTGCCCGATGAGCGGCAGGAGTCTAGTCGACGATCTGTTGGCGGGATTAGCGCTACTGGCGGGGTTCATGATGGGCAGGGAAAAGGGGCAATGGCCAAATGATATGGTCACCACGATGGTGGGGTGGATATTTGGGCTTGGAGCGTGCTCCTGTGCGTATGATTGACTCTGGGATACGTACCACAGCCAGTACCGGTAGAATTCGAGGGTTGGAGGGGCGGATGAAAGACGAGTGCGCAGATAGCCGTGGTTGGCTCATGGACCCCGGGTCAGCCAAGAGGCTGAGTCGACCGACAAAGTCGATGAGCTTGATGACGGGGGTAGATGCAGAAGACGTGCTAGGAGACTTGAGAGATGCGCCCCTAAGACCACTCACTCATGTCCCGTTCGTCGGCTTCAAGACGGAATGGGCGTTGGTGGAGGAGCTACCTTGACTTGGTGCCTAGGGTAGGGTCCCGGGGCAGGCAAGGATAAATGGCAGCTGTTCGTGGGGCGGGTCTGTCATCCACCTTGTATGCTCCGGACAGAGAGTCCAGAAGGGGCCAGTACCGGGAGGTGCTGAGTACTGTCTGTTGTTCCCTGGGCTGGCCTGGTTCCGAGGACGGAGGCTGATCCGGAGGAAGTGTTTTCGAAGGACAATCCAGCGTAGGTCTGGCCTGAGACGTGTTAGCGTGCCCGTTGCGACGAATCTCGAACATGGACCCTTGGTGAGGACGAGAGGACAACGATGCTGTGGGGTCACATGGAATAAGGAGTTGCATCTCCCGACCAAGAAGGGCAAGTTGTTGACCTCGGAACAAAGCCCAAGTCATGGGAGGCCGATGCCAGTTTAAGGTTGCGGGACAAGGCAAGAGGGTGCTGAGAGACGGACAGGCAATGCATATGACCTACTCATACGATGGAAGCGGCGCAGCAAGTACCGAGGAGACGTTCCTGGAAACGTGGACTGGTTACTTGTGGCACATACGAGAAGAAAACACTGCTCCTTGAGAACAGGGCGGCCGCTCCGGTGGACACAGTGTCAGCACAATGGGAGCTGGTATCTGCAGGCCACACAGAAGATCTTGGCCCAAAGAACTAGATCAATGTTGTGGAGGGGGAGCGGCTGTAGTCGGGGGCATCCGCTGTAGGGTCTTCGTCCACGAAGTACCTCCCCAGCAACAGCAAGGGTCGGATATAGAAGTCGTAGCCAGGGGCAAGGAGGGGAAGCAGGGATCCGAGAGAGATTGAGGCGCCAGGCGGTAGGTGTGCTGTATATGACGACAGGAGGATACGTCGCTGTCAGGTGTAAGTGCTCGTAGCGTGATGTACCATGCAGAATGTGTGTCCAGTCAAGTCATTGGGGTTGCCATGCCACGCCGAACAGGCCAGACTCGATGACGGATGAGAGATGGAGCTTGCGAGCCCAGGTTAGACTAGGGTAGAGGGCAGCATGGACAGGTCCTCAAGGTCTTCTTGCAAGGCTCTTTTGATGCCACGAGTTTGATCACCGCCAAGCTAGCTGCAACCAGCTCGGTGGCGTTTCCCGAAAGTGATGGCCGCGGTTCCATCAACAGGGTGGGTGGGTGCTGTCGACTGATGCATGGACTGAATGTACATACGGGCCACAGAGCGGGCGATTAAACGCTGAAGGCTACGCCGCAATAGAGCGTGTGCCATCCCTTCCACTCAGGCAGTACCGGCCCTGACAGAGCCTATTGACAGAGGACCTGGGAAACCAGACCAGTGGCGGCCTGCGAGACTCGTGTGCAGTTTTTTGAACCTGGAATTACCCACTGGGAAGCCCTAGCGCGGAGAGACATGGCGCCGGAGATGTGTGATCTGTACAGGTCGAGACGGCCAGCACCGCATCCGGCTTCCGTGAGACTGGTAAACGGCCATGTCTCGTTCAAGTGGGGATGGGGTGAGGAGCTGGCAAGCTGGCGGGTCAGTGGACCAGCATACCAGTGGTTGGCGGCTGGGATCCATCCATCCTAGGGAATCGATCGTGGGTGCGGGAGGGCAGGGATGACAGCTTGGGGAAAAGAGATGAGGAGGTTCCAAAGGATGGTGTGGCACGTGGAGGAAAGACCCCGTCCTACGCACGTAGCGGTCCAGAGGACGATGGCAGTTGCTGTCTCTCGCTCTCTCTCGCTCTCTCTCTCCCTCTCTACCATCTATCTTCGCTCGTTCGTGGGGGAGGCGGGGGCAATTGGGCTCAGGCGCAGCAGCTTCGGCCTTTTACATCTGGCATGCTGTCAGGACATCTCATCTCTACACGTGCCTCGAGACGGACGATACCACCTTGGACGCACCGGCACGCAGAAGCTGAGTTGAGCTGAGCTGAACCGATACAACATCAAACGTACCCGCCTACGTGCCTTTCCAGCTACGATAGATACTCCTCCTTCGTCCAGGAGCCGGGCTGCCAGGGAACAAGGGCGGATGCCAGGGGGCTCGAGGGCCGAACCACGGATTCAGGCTGAAGCACGGACCGCAGGGTAGGCTGGGCTGGGGAACGGTGAAGAAGAAGAAGCAAGAAACGCGCAAGACGCAGTAGCTTCCATCCATGGCTTGGCGGGGCGACGAATGGGTGGAACGGGCTGTGGGATGGATGCAGGGAGTCCAGGGATCTTCATGCCGTTGGTGATTTCTTGAAGTCGATGTGCCTGTCAGGGGTAGGTAAATGCCGCGCACCATGTCTGGCACGGTCGAGGTACAATGTCCCGTCGGACATATGGGCTGACGACACGGGCCTGGCATTCGACGAGGACGAACCAGAGGCGACCTGTCTTGGCAGCTAGCTGCATGGTTTTTCGTTCGACGGAGGACTGATGATGTGAGGAATCGAGGTGGGCTGCCCGGATTGAGTCGTTACACTGGGAGCACGGAGAGCCTGCTGGCTCCTGCGGCGCTGACATAAGGGGAGACTCAGCAGCCTCACCCCACTTTAGCGGCCGGGATGAACTCTCCCATCAATTGCGATGGGATGTACCTGCCCTTCTCGCTGCAGCAAGCCACCCAACAATCTGTCAGGTCACAGCACAGGCCGAGGGCAACACCCCACTAGTGCTTGTTGCCGTCCTTCAACAGGGTACCTAGGTACGTGTGGACTGAGTGAGAGGTACCAGCAGCTTTCCTTACCTAGTGGGCCCCACAGTCCACCCAACAACCTTTGCTCCTACATGATCTGGCGGCGCTACCTCGAAGTAGTGGTATTCCTTCCTTGGGAAGGCCAGGCGCACGACACCCATCACTTGCCAACATTGGACGACGGGCGAGATACCGGATGGCAGATGCGAAGGAGACCCTCTTGAGACCAACTTTTTTCTCTCTCTCTCGACCCAATTAACCCGATGCTAGGAACAGTCCTGTCACACCTGCGTGGGGCGATCTGTCTCATTCCATCGCACCTGATCTCCTACCAACTACCAGGAAGGTTGGTAATAGGTAATGACCAGCATTGGCATCTCCTGCCCGCCCTCCCCGCCTCACCTGCCTCGCAAGCTGACTTGACCGCAACGGGCAAGGGCAATGACTAGGTACCTACCCACCATACCTAGGTAGGTAGGCCAGGGCAAGGTCCTCTGGACTTAGCTACCTTCTGCAATGCCCCCATCGTACGTGTCGTGTCGCAAGGGCACCTCTGCCTAGACGCACTGCGGGCAAGTGCTTCCTTATTTAGCTCACCTGCCATCAAGGCCATCATATCAGCCCGAGTCTCATGGTCCTCTCCACTTTGAACTTCCCGCCCCTCTCCCCCCCCTCATCTCCGCCGACAGCACGAGACTACGGGATCCGACCTCGTGCTACATTGCGACCTGGTCTGACTCAAGACCCTCACCAGCATCAGCACCATCACAACCCAGCGGCAGGGCAGACAGGCGGGCCACCAACCAAGCTAGGGATGCATCTGGCAATGAACAGCGTTTGCCTCCTGCCAGACTAATGTCTAGTGTCCTCCTCTTATTTCCACCTCAGCTGTCAATCATTTCTGGCAGCCCAGCCTGGCCGTCACCCACTGGTTCCGGCATTGGCACATTGGCACATTGGCAGCTCCAACCCTCTGGTTTGGGGGGTCCCGAGGGGGATCTTGGGACCGGCCCTACCGTTTGTGCCGTGCCGTTCCAGGCTGCGTACATAGGACGCTACGCTGGCTCTTGTACCCAGGAATTTCGCTGACGGCCAGGGTTCGTGCCGCAGCCGCGGGTCATCGACCCGGGTGAGCACGCGGCCGCCTTCCAGAACTCCAGGTCCCAGGGCCGGCACGGCACAAGAATCCCAAGAACCCCAATGCCCTGCTGATCTGTACGAATCTGCCGGGTTGCGCGTCAATCTTCGGTCCTTTTGTCCAGGGACGACTGGCGTTGCAGACGGCCCCGGTAAGACCGCCCGGGGCGCCGGGAAAGACAACCTGAAGACGTTCCGGCATGATCATCGACCAGACTGCCATGTTTGTCGTGACCGTTGCCGTCACCGTCCTGGGCGAGCGAGGGTTCTGCCCACCCCTCTCTGAAGATCTCGTCTTCTTTGGCCTTCTCCGCCCAAGGCAAGCCTTGCTGGGAGCGCCTCGCCCTAGGGCCGCCCTGCCCAGGCACACTGATTGATCAATCGAATTGGCTGCGGCCGCACGACCTTGCCGCCGTGGCCCGCCGGGCAGCCCTGGGATCGACAGTTGCCGCACCGAACGGGAAGGCCGCATCCCTAAGACAGGGCACTGGGAAGTCTTCTGCCATGCTGATGTGCGGCCCTAGAGGCGGCCCGGATGCGCTGTACCTCTGCGCAGCCTGGCTCTGCCCATCAGACCATGCCGTGACCTGCCTGCCTCTCGGCTTGTCTTGTCCGCCAAGCTCGATGCCGCATGGCTGTGAACCACAACGCCTTCGTCGTTTCGCAAAACGGCGACGCTCTTCTAGCTCGACCTACCATCATCCACCGGCTCGACAAAGTCCTCGGCAACATGGCCCGCCGATGCTCGGATGCTAAGCAAGCCGGCTGGCTGACCGGGTTGCCAACAACCGTCGGTATTCCGCAGTGGAGCACGACCATGGCTAGTGTCATGTGTAGCGGGAAAGGGTCACTGGCTGGGGGAGCGAGAAAGGAGGGGAGGGGATTCGTCACGACAGGATCAATCAGGAAGCGCAAAGCGACCAACAGCCCATACGCCCGCCCGCATGGCTGGTTGGCGGTTCGAACCAGGCTAGCGGTGCAGACCGGCAGCCGGGGTAGGCCACGACAGGTCGCTCGTTGCTGCATACTTGGGGCGACATCCCAACGCAAGCACACAACCGCCACCGTCAGTCGTTCGTCGACGTCGCCGCGACTGTTAGACCAGTTGGCCTTCCCGAGATCCCCGCCGCGGCATCGCGTTCATGGGACGCACGTCCAGTGGTACGAGAGCATCTCGCCGCCAGCACCAACGCCCCCGGCGCCAGAGAACAGCCTAACGTCCATCCAACACACAAACACCCGGCAACCGCCGTTTGCTGGTGGTCTGCGGGCGTGCTCAATCGGAGCGTGCGCCGGCGGCAATGCAAACTAGGCGCAGTGTGATGAGGTGCATGCTATGCCAATTGATTCTTTTGTCCGGGGACGTAATGGGATGTCCACATCGATCCTACTGTTACCTCATGCCTGTTCTAGGCAGCCGGCACAATCAAGGTTCCTTCATTCCTCTGACACCCTATCATTCGTGGCAGGGTCCACGCTGTGGCTAATCAGGCTGGCGCAGCGGCACGGGCAAAAACCGTGACCGACCGAGGAGGACTCTCCGCCGCGCATGGGCACATGCCTTAGCAGAGTTGCATTGGAAGCAGTTGACCTTGGGGGCCGCGACTTGAAGAAAGATGTGCCCGTTTTGAGCAGTCGGCCGAGACGGGGCGCGCCGAGTTTGAGGCCAGATCTGAGGGGCTGCTTGTCGTCGGGCAGCGACTTTCGCGTTCCCGGAGACGGACTTCAGGCCCTTGAGAACGAAGAACTCCCGAGTACTAATGCGCTACTACTATTGAGAGAAAACTCCACCGCGAGGGGTGTGACAAAGAACGCAGTCCTCGCGCGCGGAACGGGCTCCCCGGCCCTTGTTCCTTGACAAAGTTATTATTGCACTACTGAACGAACTACTCGCAAGTGCCTGGTGAGGGGCGACGTCTGGACAGAGAACCACTTGTGTGCGTGGTCCTGGTCTGGCACGGCTGTTGACCCGCAGTGAGAGGGACTGTGGAGGTTGCTTTGCTTTGTTGATGATGCAGCCTGACAGCGCGTGGCAGTGTCAGGGACTTTGCACATCTGTACGACCTGGCCAAACTACGGGGCGAAGTGCTGTGCTGGGGTCATCGCAGGCCTCCCTCCCTAGGCCAAGCAAAGGAGGAAGAGCACAGAACATCTGCCAATGCACCAGGAGTCAACCTCAGTACGCCGCCACGCCACTGGTGAGCGCCCAACATTCTAGGATCAAGAGCGAAAGCCGTCATGTGACCTAGGTCCACGTGACTGGATCCATCTGTCGACACCATGTCTGCTGAGCTAAGCAGTTTGGACCTCAGGCCCCGTCTGGTTCCGTTGCCCGGGGCTCTGATTGGGGATGAAAAACGTCAGGCAATCAATTGCTTCAGATCTAAGCTATCATTGAAGCTATCAAGCAAATCGAGTTGTTTCTCCGCGAAGGACTTGAGATTGTGAGTCAGATCTTTTCTGTGCCTTGTCTGGCCACAGTGAGTCACGAAGCGAATGGAGACACTGTGAGACGCTCACTTTCATCGGATTCGCAACGTGAGCTGCCTGCAAGCCGGCATAAAATACCCCAGACTCGCTTACACCCATACGACCGGCCGGCCATCTTGACCTCGGTCGTCTCCGTAAATAATCACTGCGTGGGATCATCACCATGACGGCCGCTGCCCCATCGCCAAGCGCCGAGTCGGCGGTCAGCCTCGCCGCCCTGCTCGACCTCGACCCGACCTTCTTCTTCCTCCCCGTCATCACGCTCCTCGGCTTCCTCATTCCCATCATCTATCTCTTCCCCCCCATCCCTGCTACCAAGGCCGACGCCCTCCAGCAAACTCACGACCGACTCGGTCTCGGCCGCGCCGAGAGCAACCTCCGCGCCCACCACCGTCCCGCCGCCGCCGCCGTCACCGACGGATCCGCAAAGCTCCAGGCCCTGACAATCTACCCCATCAAGTCATGCCGCGGCATCGAGCTCACACGCTCCCGCGTCCTGCCGACGGGCCTGGAGTTTGACCGCCTCTACACCTTTGCCCAGCTCAAGTCGCCCTTCCCCGTATCCTCGAGCGCCACCGACGCCGAGAAAGAGCGCGGCCATGTCTGGGAGTTTGTCACGCAGCGGCAGTTTGCGCGCCTGGCCAACGTCAAGGTGGACCTCTACGTGCCGCGCGAGAGGCAGGCCTCGTCGCGGGCCGAGGCCGACGGCGCCTCTTGGATCGTCATGCGGTTTCCCTGGAAGGACCTCGGGCTGCGGGGGCTGCTGCAGACCGCCGCCGCCAAGCTGGCGAGGGGGTGGCGCGCCGAGGCCGAGAGGGAGTTCCTGCTGCCCGTGGCGTTCCCCTCGGAGGCTGAGATCGAGCGGAGGGGCTACGAGTTCGAGAAGGTCAAGATCTGGAAGGACGTCGTCAGGGCCCTGAACATGGGCGCCGACGTGCCCGAGGAGCTGAGGCTGTACCTGGGTGTGAGCAACAAGCTGGGCCTGTTCAGGATCGATCCGCAAGGCCTCCGGGAGGTGTTCCGCTGCGCACCACGCAAGGAGGAGGCGGGTTACCAGCCCATCGTGGGCTTCCAGGACGCGGTACGTGACGAGAACCGTGACCGCCGTGGACGAGGCTGACTGGCGCCAGTATCCCCTGCATCTGATAAATCTCGGCAGCCTGCAGGAGTTCGACTCTCAGGTGCCCAAGGACAGCGAGCTGAAGCATCTCGACGTGCGGCGGTTCCGCTCGAACCTGATCGGTATGTCGGCCCTCCCCGTCGAACCAGACTACTGCTCCATGTACTAACTCCGGTTCGAGTCACTGGCGCCCCTGCCTACGACGAGGAGTCCTGGAAGGCGATCCGCTTCACCCCCGGCACCTCGACCCTGACGTCCGACGCCAGCTTCCAGATCTCGTGCCGCACCGTCCGCTGCAAGCTGCCCAACGTCGACCCCGCGACCGGCATCCGTCACCGCGTCGAGCCGGACCGCTCGCTGCGGAAGGTTCGCGATGTCGATCCCGGGGCGCCCAAGATGGGATGTTTGGGCATGCAGCTGTGCCCTCTCTTCGAGGATGCGGAGACGTGTGAGTTGGATGACCTGCGCAGCTGGCTCGAGGTCGGCATGACCGTGGACGTGCAACTGAGAGGTGAGCACGTGTACGCCAAACAGTGAGGACAGGCTTGAGAGAAGACCAGCCTGGGGGAAACAGCCATTATCATGTTTTGCGCGAGTCACAGGCAGCGAGGAGCACCGGGACCGGGGGATATACCACCACGAACACACGTTCATAGACCAGAGACGAGCAGTGATATCATGAAAAATCAAAATCATCTGTAACGCAGCAGCGCCCTCACACGCTCTCTTTCTCTCTCTCTCTCTCGCAAAGCAAAGTCATGTGCCACATTCCGCAAGTCATTACAGCCGTCCAACCTGGTATCCAAACCCCCCGCCCAAGCCAGCCAGAACCCCGTGAACAGACAGCCACACAAGTACAAGCACGCTCCCCTCCCCTTTCCGCCGGCCTATCACTTCAGATCCGCCGGCGTCAGCGCCTGCACCATACTCGTGCCCTCGCTGAAGCGCGTGCGGAAGATGCGGTTCGCGTTCTGGAACATGCCGTCCTTGAGACTGACGACGATGAACTGCGAACCCTTGAACCGCGTCTTGATGAGCCGGCCGATGTTCTGCGTGTGAGACAGGTCCAGCGCGGCGTCGACCTCGTCGAGGATGTACATGGGCGCGGGCTTGAACTGCAGTAGCGCCATGATGAGCGACAGGGCGATAAGGGATCTGCATCCGTTAGCCAGGCACGTTCGGTGGGGGGTGGCGGGGGCTGCAAATGATAGTCTTACCTCTGACCACCGGAGAGCTCCGTCAGGCTCTGCTTCCAGACCTTGCCCAGAGACACCTTCACCTCGAGGCCGTCGCTGATCGTCTTGCCCTCGGGCGGGTCCAGCTTGGCGAAACTGCCCGGCAGCAGCTCGTTGAAAATCTGGCCGAAGTCGCCGTTGACCTTGACCCACGTCTCGTGCAGCGCCTTCTTCTTGTAGTCGTCGAGGCTGACGATGGTCTCCTCGATCTTGCGCTTGTCGCGGATGACCGTCTTCATCATGTGCTTGAGTGACACCTCCTTCTTCTCCACGCTGTCGATCATGTTCATGACCTTGGGGTTGATCTTCTTCTTCATGCCCTGGAACCGGTCCGTCAGGTTGCGCAGCATCGCCTTGCACTCGCTGATGTTCTGGCCCTTGAAGTCGTAGGGCGTGCCGGACCGACCGAAGTTGTCCTTCTCGTCCGCGATCCAGTCGTGGTCCTTCTCCATGTACGCGACCGTCTGTACCGCCGACTGCTGCTCCTTGTGAAACTTTTCCACCTGGTGGCCGAGCTGCTGCATCTCGAGACCCTCCTCCGCGATGCGGGCGTTCTTGGAGCGCGTGGCCTCCTCCAGCGCGCGCAGCTCGTCGTCGAACCCGTGCAGCTTGGCTCGCTCGTCGTCGAGCTCGGCCTGCACCGCGTCGTGCGTGTCCTTGAGCTCGGCCTGCTGCTTGACGAGACCCTCGATGTCTTGCTGCTGCGCCTTGATGGCGACCTCGACCTCCTGCAGCTGCTCTCGGGCGCCGGACAGGTCTCCGGCGACTTGCTCCGAGTCGAGCTGCGCGCCTTGAAGCTCCTTTTGCACAGTCTTGACCGAGGCCGCGCTCTTGGTCAGCGTCGCCCGCAGCTTGTCCAGCGCCTTTTGCAGCTCGACCAGCTTGGCATCCTTGTTGTTGTCGAAGTCTTGCATGTCCTTGTCTATCCTCTTCTCGTCGGCGAGGGCCTCGGCGTGCCGCTTCTTCGCGTCCGCCATGCTGTTCTTGAGTTGGACAATCGTCTCCTTCATGTTGGCAACCTCCTGGATGATCGAAGACGAGGAGTTGCTCCCGATCTGCTCCTCGGCAAGCTTGATCTCGTGGCTCTTGAGGTCAAGCTCCTGCTTGATCTTGCGGGCGTGGTCGAGCTTGGACTTCTCCTGAGTGATGGTGGCTTGGAGGTTCTTGAGCGTAGACTCGGCCTCCTTGAGCTGCCTGGTTAGCTCGTTCAGCTTCTGCAGGGTGACCAGCACTCCGCTCGAGTTCGGCGAGCTGCCACCAGACAAGGTGCCCGAGGGATCGTAGGCGTCGCCCTCCAGCGTGATGCTCCTCATCCGGACATTGGGATCGAATGTGACCTTCTTCGCCGTGTCCGCGTCGGCACACACGAGTGTGTTGCCGAAGACGTACTCCATTGCCGAAGACACCTCGTCGTCGTAGCCAACGAGAGACAGAGCCAGGTCGACCTTGCCAGGCGCAATCTTCTGCGCTGTCGCGATCGTTTGAGCCGAAGCCTTGAATGCCGCGATCTTGTTGAGGGGAATAATGGTCACGCGTTTGCGAAGCTTGCCACCCTTTAGCAGCTGCGTGCCGGTCACCTCAGAGTCAACCACGACGTTATAGAGACGACCGCCGGCGCAGATCTCCAGCGCAGTTCCTGCTTGCGTGTGCTCCTTGTCGAGCGTGAACAGCTGCGCAACCAGACCCTTGACCTTGGAGCGATCAAAGTTGGGCACAGGGTCGTGATAGTTGAAGTCAATGTTGGCGACCTTCCTCTTGAGGGCATCAGATTCTTGCCGTAGGGTACGGATTCGCTGCTGGAGGGCAGACTGTTGCTGGTACATGTCCTCTTCCTGACCAGGCTGGAAGCCAAGCTTCCCAAGCTCTTTCTCGAGCCTCTGCTGCTGTGTCTTGAGGTCCTCGAGGTCGTTAAGGAGACCGGCATTCTGCTCTTTGGCCTTCTTCGCGCGAGGCTCCTCCTCCTTGATTCGCTTCTCGAGATGGGAGATCTTCATTTTCGCTTGTTCCTGTTCGGTTGCTGCTGTTGTTGCCCGGTTTCTGGCATCCTGCAGCTGACCCTGGTAGCCACCTTCTTGGCCAGCTTTGGAGGCGACACCAGTCTGCAGTGTTTGCAGCAGTTCCTCCTTGGAGTCCGCCTCCTGGGTTTGCGCTTCCACTTCGTCCTTGGCCGCGTCGTACTTCGCCTTGATCGCTTCGTACGCCTTGGTCTTCTCCTGAAGTGCGGTCTCGAGCTCGGCCACCGTCGTCTCGACAGCGACCTTCTTCTCGCCCTCCTCAGCAAGACTTGACTTCTTCAAGTCCATGACAGTGTCTAGACGCACAAGCTCGTTCGAGTGCTTCTTGACCATGTCCTCAAGACCTTGCGCCTTGCCGCCCTTTTTGAGCTCCTTGTCGCGCTGCGCTCGGACTCTTTGCACATCCTCCTCCAGGTGGGAGATCTCGCTCTTGAGGCGAACTGCTGACTTCTCGAGATCCTTCTGCCTCTGCTTCTTGCCGTCCAGGTCTGCCGCCGACTGCTCCAGCTTCTCCTGACACCTGACGTAGTCGTGTGCGACTACGACTCTCGTGAGGCGTTCCATGTCGTTCTGTGTCTGTTGGAAGTCGAGGAATGCGCGTTTTTCGGTTCTCAGCTTCTCCAACTTGGGCTCGATCTCGTCACGCAAAAGCTCTGTGATTTCCTGTAGCTTCATGTCCTTCTTTCCCATTGTCTTGAACGCCTTGTCGCGTCGGTCCTCGAACATGCGTGTTCCGGCAGCTTCCTCGATCATGGAGAGAATCTCCACTGGCTTCATGTTGAGGACTTTGGTGATGCGACCCTGCATAATGAGGAAGTTCGGGTTGTTGATGTTGAGCTGGACCGACTGGAACAGATTTTGTACCGTCTGCTGCTGCGCCCTATGCCCGTTGATCAGGTACTTGGAGGTTCCGCCGAGGACGATCTGTCGAGTGACGCTGATGGTCGCATATTCCTCGAAGCCGATAGGGGACTTCTTCTTGTCCCTGTTGTCGAATACGATGGTGACGCTCGCTTTCGTAACGCCAGCTTGGCCGCGTTTGTAGATCAGGTCCTGGTCCCAGGATCAGCGAGCGATACGGGGGCAGTGGGGGGCCTGCTGCTGGAGCATACCTGAAGGTTCTGGGCTCGGACTGTCGTCATGTTCGTGATGCCCAAGACGAAGCAGATTGCGTCGAGAATATTCGACTTGCCGGATCCATTGAGACCGGTAATAGAGTTGAAGCTCTCATCCCTGAGGCGCATCAGCGCTATTCCAGCATTTCCCCCCCTTTTCCGCCGTTTGTTTACTTACCATCCTGAGATGACCGTTCGGACGGCATACGACTTGAAGCCCTGCAAAAAGTCAGCTTTGGGTGTCTCGCATGCGATAGCAATTCCACATACGTCTATGATGACCTCGATTACCCTCATGCTGTCGTTGTTCGTCGGTCGGGGTCCTGTCGGTGTGGTTTGGTCATGGCAAGTCGACGATGATTTGGTCGCGACGAAAGTAAACAAATGCGACCGATGCGATAAGCTGCTTATCAGCCAACCCCAAGGCGTCCGCCCCGCGCTGGCAGCAAGCTCGACCAGGGGGAGCGTGTCACGTGCAGCTCGCCTCCCCCACCAGCCGCGATCGAGCATCACGCACATCCACAGGATCCAAAGGGAGGACCACAACACGCTAATCCCAATTCGCTCACGACCAAAACAAAGCAGTACCCCAGCCTAGACTGACTTGGAGCTCTGCAGGCCCACGCTGCCAAACAACTTCAACATCCATAACCCCGACCTACCTGGATATTCGACTTCTGGGCTCTTGCACTCACTCGCCCACTCTCCACCACAGCTACACATCAACAAACTTCCACGCACACACCAACCTCGATGATCGCTACGCCCTCTCCCATTTCATAGCTGTATCCCAGCGCTAGTCGCTCAAACGCCTTTGTTCATCATGGCCGCGATGCGAGGAGCGCGCGTCCCCGTCGGGTCGGCGACATGGATCGCGGAGGAACGGTCCTCTGCGATGGACATTGTCAAGACCGAAACAGAGGAGTTCTCCTACTCGGTCCGTAACGAGTTCGACTGGTTGAACGAGCATATGGCCGATGTCTTTAACGAGAACGCCATGTATGTCACACTCCACCGACAGCCCGGCAGCACCGCCCGTGCTAACACGTCAACAGTAATGTCGCGGAAATGTTCAAGACCCCCGGAAAGCTGCGTGGGAAGACGCCTCGAACGGCTCGAAAGGTCATCACGGGCGAGCCTCGCGTCGTAAGCCCAACCATCATGGTTAACCCCTCGATATCCCTTGACTGACAGACCCAAGCCCTTGTCAGATATTTTCTCCTCCGCTTCGAAGGGAGCACCTACACCCTTCGCACAACAGCTCGGCCGTCTGCAATCGCCGAAGCTTCAGGCATCGAGCTCTAGGTCGCCTCTCGCCAAAAAGATCGCGTCACCGCTGAGGCCTCTGCCTTCCGCGCGCCCACAACCAACCAAGAGCGCCGTCCCTCCGGCGGACTCTGGCTACTATGGGAGCCAGTCACAGGATGTTATGGATGGCGACCATCATGTCCACGCGACGCAATCTACGCAACCATTCAGCCCCGTCGGAGAGGCTGACACGAGCGATCAGGTCGCGTTCCACGTGGACGAACCCTCCACGCACGAGAGCCCAACCGCGACCAAAACGATGCAGTCACCCACAATGACGTTCCAGACAGCGCGGGAGGAACAAACGACAAGAGCACTGAAGGAAGTCACACAGAAGATCGCTTCACCCATCCCCAACCCATCACCAGTCCGGAGTCCGACGAAGCAGACTTCCGCCTATCCCATCATCTCGCCCCCCTCACGCTTCGCAAACTCCTCGTCGCCGAAGAAGTCGTCACCGCTCAAGACGTCCCCTACAAAGCACTACGACGAGCCCATGTCGGATGCCGCATCGGATGATCACAGCACAGTCTTGGACGAGGCGAGATCGCCTTCGGAGGGGTCCAGTCCCATCCGCCCCGTCGTCCGGAAGAGCAGTCTCAACTTTGCTTCTCTACCAGCGCGAGAGCCTTTGACTCACAAGAAGAGCATCGGAGCGCGCCAGTCGAGGGCTAGCCATGACAACCGTCAAAGCTACCTTGGACGACACACTGGAGGAAAGAGCCTGAGCAATGTCGACATCTTGGGCTCTACCGATGACGAGGAAGATTTCCAGGACGGCATGGAACTTGACGGGATTCTGGCTGGTGATCGGGCCCAAGCCAACACCGAAGTGTTCGCGGACACTCACAACAAGGTCTACACCCAGAGACTGCAAGACCAAATCAGCCTGCTTGGAAAATCCCAACCGAACGCCAGCAGGCCTTCCAAATCCATTCCGAGTTCTACGGTCCCACAGGCAGCAGCTCCGGCTGCGCTAGCACCGGAGGCGAAGTCGGCCTCTCCCGAAAAGTCCCCTGTCAAGACACCAGCCAAGTCGCCGGCTAAGAAGAAAGCTGCACCACCCACACCTGGCGCTTTCCCTGACGATGAGGACGAAGAAGATTGGATCGCTCCCCCGCCGGTGCCTGAGAAGGATACGGCTGAGCCCAGTCCACGTCCCACACTGCCCAAAAGCCATACTGCGGACATCATGGAGGGTATTCACGGAGTCGACTCAGTCGGCGGCGCTGAATTCGTGTTGCCTAAGCAGCGACAGGCGGACAGTCGTTCAGCCTCCCCCCAACGTGGTCTCATGGGCTCTGAGCGAACAGCCGGCACCCTGGGACACGGTAAGTCCGCGTCGGTATCTGTGCTGCCGAACTTTGGTGCGGGAGATGTACCGGTCGGGTTCAACTCGCCGAAGAAGACGATCTCCGTGTCCAACCCTTCTCTTGCATCTGTGTCAGAGACTGGGCGTCCGCAGACGCCCAAGTCGCCTTCGCGCAGCTTCCGCGACAGCCCTCTCAAACAGGTCAAGAACAAATTGTCTTCGATCATTAAGAGTTCTAGGGGACTCTTGGCCAGCAGTGCCGTTATCAGTGCCGAGGGCAAGTCTTTGATCTCACCTTCGTCGACCAGGCTTGGCTTCCACGCAGATCCGTCTACCAGCTCTCTCGCGACCCTGGCCACGAATGCGGAATCGCTGTACCCCGACTTGTCTCAGCGTGCAGCACCCGAGGGTGCCGTTGTTTCCAGCTCTGGCAGCCCTACTCGCCCGGTTGCGAAGCGTACGCGGGCCTCGACCGAGAGGGAGAAGGAAGAGAAACGAAGGGAGAAGGAGACACAGAAGGAAACCCGCCTGATGAACGAGCAGATGGACAAGCTGGAGAAGGCTCGTCAGAAGGAGCGCGAAAAGGCACGGGTCTTCAGCAAGGAGCAAGAGAGGATCGCAGCCATGGAAAAGAAGGTCACTGCTCAGAAGGAACAAGAGGTTGCACAAACTCCCGCACCCAAGCAGGATAAGCCCACCAGGACGAGCCCGCGCAAAACGAAGGCTCAGCTCGATGCTGCGGCGAAGGGCGCGCCTGACAACGATGTCGACATGAACGATGCCCCTGGATCGATGGCTCCCCCATCCGTGCCGAGATCCGCGGGCCCCAGCCAGGCCACCCGCGCGAGAGAGGTCCGAAGGCCTCTTAAGCCCACCAAGGAGGCGGCACCGAAATCCAGACAGGCGCCTACGGTCATCCGCGTCAACACTCAAGGGTCACAGCACTCGCAATATCACCCGTCCACCTCGGCATTGTCGTCCAATCTCCACGATACTCTTGGTGCCAGCCAGCCTCAGCTCAAGAGCAAGGCCAGCCAGGCTTCCCTACAGCAGAAACCCTCTCTGTCGAGCCTCAGGGGCTCTACAGCCTCCGCCAGCCGGCCCAAGGCTCTAGATCTCGCTGCGAAGCGCAAGGAAGCGGAGGAGAAGGAGGCCCAGCGCAAGAGGGAAGCCAAGGCGGAGATCGACCGCAAGAGAGCGGCGCTGCAGGAGGAAGAGAAGAAGCAAGAACAGCAGAAGCGCCTGGAGGCTGAGAAGCAGAAGACGAAGGAGCGGGAGCAGGCCGCGTCGCAGGCCGAGGCGAAGAAGAATGCGCAGCGCCAGGCTGCCATCGAGCGGGCTAAACAGACCCGGGCCCCTCCGCCTGCCGTGCGAGCTCAGCCCAACGGCCCCCCTGACTACAATGCAACGGACAAGGCTGCGGCGAACAGCCAGCCACCTCGTCCCGTGTCACGTATGAACACGGCCAGTCAGCGATCCCAAGAGGATCATGGCCGGCCTGTGAATGCGGTCCTTGCACAGGGCGCCAAGGCGCCGCCGAAGCGACCTCTCCAGCAGGAGGGTGGCGATGGAGCCTCCCGCAACCCACAGGCCAGGAACGGCCCGAGCTACCAGGCCAAGGACGCCAAACGGCGACGGACCAGCGACGACTTCTTCGACGAACTGGACTTGGAGAGTCAGCCTCCCAACATCAAGGGGCCGCCCGTCCGCCCCTCTGGCGGCTTGAAGAAGGTGAGCCTCGTGTCCAAGACTTCGACTTTGCGGCCTCAAGCTGACGATGTTCAGGACATGTCGAACAAGTCGATGTTCTCGAGCGGATATGCCAACGTTCCCCCTCAGAGCGCTTCCCGCGATCTGTTCAAGGCTACAGTCACCGCTCAGCACCACAGTGCCGTCAAGAGCACGCAGCCTATGGACATGTCGCAGTTCTCGAAGGGGGCCATTCCTTTCGCGCCGAACCCCAACCCGGCGGGACCGTCCCACAAGACGCCCGCCCGGCCGCAGGGTGTCGCGGGCGGCAAGTCCGCCGCGAAGTCGGCCACTCGGTCATCGCCGCGCTTCCAGAACGGCGAATCGATCGAGCTGCCGGAAATCGACACGGACGACGAAGACGAGGACGAAGACGACGCGAATATGGGGGCGGCGGCGTGGGCCGACTCACCGGACCTGCGCCGGGCGCTGGCCCGCCAGGAGACGATGGACCCGTCGCAGATTTTCGGACCACCAGCGCCGCTGGTGATGGAGGAGGTGTTCAGCAAGAGCAAGGACCGCTGGCACAAGTTCCGGGCGCGCACGTCGAGCGCCAACTGGAGCGGCACGGATCGTCTGACGGAAGACGAGATCAGGAAGGATCTCGTGGCGCGTGACAAGATGCGCAAGGACGGAGCCTGGTCGTACGACATGAGCAAGGACCTGCTGTGATTGTGTGCGGGCTGACGCGAGGAACGGCCCGCTGGGGACTGGTTTAATGGTGTTGGCTGGGGGGCGACGATTCACTGTACATGATAGTCCTGCGATTGCATTGCGTTGCAGATTGGGTTTAGTTTGGGCCAGGGCGTTTGGACAGGCACACGGGAGCGGTCCTTCACGGATAGAGGGACGCAATAGGACTATGATGATCACCTTCATTCGGTGCCGAGCTCTTGGTGTTGTGTGCGGTCTGACGGGCGACGGGGCGCCGAGACGCGTAGCCACGGAGCGGGATGGTGCCCAGCCCGGTCTCGTCTCTGACGGTGCGCGCGGGCGTATGCGAGATGACGACGTTTCGCCCTACATTCCGGGCGGCCTTGTCATTGGAGCGCCCGTCTGGAGGGCATCGCCATGGGTACCTGCACCCGTCGGTGCCCTGGGCGGAAGGGCACGAGTCTCTGGTGCCGTGCGAGTCGGGTAGTACGCCAAGCACAAGCAGAAGTACGAGCGGACCAAGGGCTAGCGGGCTGGCTGCACAGAACTCCCCGATGATGCTGTTTAGTGGGCGACGCTGACGATGACCTGCGTTGGCGGCTGCTAGATAATGCGAGTGTGATGCGACCTTGGACCGAACGGGCAGCACGGTCTGTCTGTAGCGGTGAAGGTGCGTCGGGGAGCGATTTTGACCAGTGCATCCATAGCTCGATGCAAGCCCGATGTTGTACTTGTATGTGGCCTACAGCAAGGGTTTGCCAGGGCATCGGTCCTTTGAACACTGGGACGAGTCACCCGAGTTCCTCACACCGTGGTCGAAATGATGTCTCTTTCCCCCATTTTTCGAATCAAGCATGAACATGTGAATGAAGACACGGGATGATCACCTGTGGCTCATATGGTTCAGCCACACCACGCGTCAGCCAGGCCAGGTCGGGGCAATTTCCAGGGCCTGGTCCTGGTCCCTGCACCTGCCCTGGGGATCGATTTAGTGCACCCCTGCCTAACTCACTAACAGCCTTGACGTCCCGCGCCTCCCTCTTGCGCACCTCCCCCCCCGGTCTGTGCTGAGGCAACCGCGCAATTGTTTTCTTCCATGCGACGGAGGGTCGATTCACCAAGCTGCTGCGTTGGCGGGGCACAATACCTTCCCTAACCTGACCTAAACAGCATCACGACCACGGCCACGGCCACTGCCTCTTCCTCAGACTTCACCTGCTCACTCGACTGCTACCGCTTGAAAATAGAGCTCCCCCTTTTCGGAGGCGAGGTACCCCAAAGCGGCGACCTGCCTGGCCAAGGCAAGCAAGCACCCGACTCCTGCGCACCACCCATCGGATACTTTCGCCTTCGCCCTTCCACTGTCCTCCCGCCTCACCGCGACAACCCGCCCGCGTCGTTTGACGTCATAAGCACCAGGTAAGAGCTGCTGTGCCTGCTGTCGTCGGTACACTCTCCCTCTGCTCCAAGCCCTCGGTCTTGCATCTTTATCCCTGCTCGCCCAATCACGCCAGTCCCGTCTGGTCGGCTTCTCCAGGCGCAGGTGCTTCGGTCCCCTCCATTCCCAGGCCCTCCAGGCGGACAGGACCAACCACGAGACGAGAGGTGTGGCTCAGCTGCTCGGGGGCTTACTCACTGTTGCCTCTGCTGCTGCTGCTGCTGCCCTGCCGTGCCTGGTGTTTCCCTCATTCGGTATCGGATGAAAGCCAGCTGCTGTGCGATCTACCTCCTCCCGTCTGCACCTTGGCCCTGCTGCCTCGCCTCGGTTCCCAGAGCGAGACACACATTGGCCTTGGTGTTTGCACGCCTGGTGATAACTTGACCAAAGGGCACACGTTGCGCCGCTCTTGGAATCAACCACCTCTGCCCGGCCTGGCTTTCTTCGTCTTCACCTTCGCCTTCGCCTTTGCCCTTCGTTCACCAACTCCCTTCACAGCTGGAGACATGATTTGACAACACCAGCTGACCTTCCTTCTACACATAGTCGACCTGCTTTCTCAAACCTCAACCTATTTCCCACCATCACCGTCACCTGCTCGCCTGCCTCCTCCGACCCAAAGCCTTCTTCCACCTCGAAGCAGCTGCGACGTGGACCTGTTAACGTGGCAAGCTGCCTTCTGCTGCTCACTCCGCCGGCTAGCGCACCTCTGCACGTTCGTACATCGATCGGCGAACACAGCGCGACATTTCGAGATAGCATACTGGCTCTCTGCTTTGCCTGGGCCAACCAAAGCGAGCTCCATCCAACGGCCACAACCGAATAGGCTCGACCGGAACACGAATGGGAATGCCTGGCTCGCGAGTCGACGACCCTCCCGCCACTATCTTGAACACCACTCAAGGACCCTCTCAGGGCCTGAGACACAGAAGTCAGGATGCCGAAACTTGACAACTCCCGCGACTACTACGCGGATCTCAACCTGTCTGCGACAGCAGACGTCAACGATATCAAGAAACAGTTCAGAAAGCTAGGTCCGCGCGCACCCTCGCACCCGAATCCTGGCTGGTGCCCCCCCTGCTAACAGGCACAGCGCTTCTCTACCACCCCGATCGAAACCCAGGCCGGGAGGCCGAGGTCAACTCCAAGTTCCAGATCATTCAATCGGCGCATGAAATCTTGACCGATCCCGAGCAGAAGGCAAAGTACGATGCCAGCCGCTCTCGTTCTCGCTATCCCACGGCCTCTGGTGTCCGAGGTAACCCCTGGCAGGATGCCGGAGCGAACTTCCCCCCGCCTCCTCGACGGAACCAGCCGACGCGCAACGCCCCTCAGTCTGGCGCGCACAAGTACCGCAACTTCACCTCTGGCGCCGCACCTACGGCGAAGACGCAACCCCGCGAGGACCCCATGGAGGCGAAGCGGAATGCCTGGCATGCCTTCGAACACATGAGGCCCTCTTCACAGGGCAAGTCCGCTGCCTCGCAAGCCAGGCCGCGGCCCGCCCCCGAACAGCCCGTCCCGCCTCCTCGGCCCGCACAGAGACCTGTGCCGAGAACTCCCGCGCAGAAGCAGAGGGCCGAAGCCGCATTTGGCGGCAAGAAGTCGGGATACGCCCCTCATTCTCCGGTTCCCGGAGATGAGCCTTCCGTAAGCTCCAGCGCGTACGCGACGAACCGGCACACGTATGACGCCTCAGCATCGGCAGCTCAGCAGGAGCACAACGCGATACCCGACCCACTGGCACCATTCCGCGACAAGTTTGGCGATTCCCGGCAGAGGACCCCCTACAGCAGCGGCGGCGGCGAGAAGACGAACCCCTTCGATGGTATTTCTGTGGGCCGCACCAAGAGCACGAGAGAACGCACTCGCCACGACGAGTATCAGGATCCTGGCCTGTCTCCGGGGGGACCTCGACACCGCAGCTCCAGTGTTCCTGGGAGTCCACACGTGGATGACTCTACCGAGGCCGATCAACCTCACACCGCTAACGTGACCCCTGACCTCCCCAAGCAGTCGTTCGCTTCGAGAGCAAGTGCCAAGTACACCCCCGCAGGCAGAGGGAACGGATTCGGAGATGCCGGCGGAAGCAGACCGACGACGGCGACCACAGCTGATGGTACGATTCCGCGATGTGTGCTCGTTAGGGACGCAGGCTGACCTCCTCTAGGCCAACCCGGAGCCGGACCATCTTCCAGCAAGGCCAACGGCCCTTCAATGTACGACGCACCCTACTCTTCTGAATACTCTTCTTTCTTTGCGTCTACCCGCCGCGGCACTCATCAGCCGGTAATGTCAACATCACATGTGTACGGGCAACAGACGGATTCAAAATCTCGAGCCGACGGGAACACCGAGCAGGCAGGAAATCACTCCACGACATCGTCTCCGAGTGGAGACAGCTCCTCCAACACAACTGAATCTCTCACACCCTTTGAGCGTAAACAGCGCCAACTCCTCGAGAGACTAATCCTCGCGGCAAACACCCCCAGCAAACGGCAACGGTCCGAGTTGAACAGAGCCACAGATCATGCTGACATACCCTCTACCAATAGCTTCAACTTTGCAGTCGACGACGACACCTTCACACGAACCACGCCAGAACAGAAGAGGTTTGCCCGAAGCAGCGCTGATGACATCAACACGAGCTTCGTCGATGAGCAGGGCGCCGATACCTGGCAGTTCAGCGCCGGCAGCCCTCACACCCCCCAGCAAGAGGATCCGTTCGCCAAGCGCCGCGCACAGTCGGGCAGTCGGAGTGGACGACGATCGCCTCACAAACGCCCTCCGCCGCGCCCGGCGAAGGAGCCCCTTCAGCCGGAAGGTGAGAAGACAGCAGAGGGGGTCAAGTTTGATGCGGAGGGATGGAGCCAGAAAATCGGCCCGCAGAACTTTGCCCACCAGCCTCAGAACAAGTCGTCCTCCCCCACCCGCCCATCTCGCTCGAATTCGAGGAAGCCAAAGTCGGTTCATCCGACCATGGGCAGCGCAGGCTTGGTCAATGAAGAGAGCAGCAGCAACGAGGAGACCGATGCCAGCGCACATCAACCGGACGCCGCACCGGCCGGGACGGGCAGTCCCATGCCCATGGACATTGATCCCGAGACGCCGCCTCCCAATCCCAGGAGCGCACCGTCCTCGCGGAGGGACAGCGCTCGTAACATTCCCGTCGAGCCATCGCGGCCCGAGTGGCGGCCCGGCAATGTCCAGGGCATGCCCGAGACTCCGCAGTCAAACGGCGTCAAGAGCCCCCCCTTCAATCCCAACGCAGCTGGGTCCGAGGACAGCGAGGACTTCCGCGCGAGTTTTGCCGAGCTCAAGAACGTGGCGCCCTTCGCCCAGAAGCCGTCCGGACTCGGCTCTTTTGGCGACTTGAAATCGAACTTGCCGTTTGAAAGCCGACCCTCTGAGCGAATTCCCATCGAAAAGGAGAAGAAGCGCCAGCCCGAGCTCGACTTTCCGACTGTTCCTCGCGCTCCCACTCCGCCGGCGGCTCTGGCCGTGTCAGGCCTCAAGCCTTCCATCCCCACCTGGCAGAAGTACCTTGTGGAATTCCAAAACTACCTCCAGCAGTGGGACGCATTCAACGCCCAGGTCACCACCCACTTTGCGACGCGCAGGGGGCAGATCCTGGATGCTCGCGAGGCCAGGGGCTACTCCTTCCTCACATCACAAAGTGATGACGGCATTGAGGAATACATCGACTGGGTTCAACAGGACAAAGACGTCCGCCGGAAATGGACTGCGGCGTGCGACGAGCACGAAATGCGCATGCGAGACTTCCTAAAGTACAAGCGGCAGATGCAGTAGTAATCCTGCTTCGCTTGGCGAGACATGTGAAGAAGCCGACGCATCAAGCGTGTTCTCTAGTTACCACACCAGCAGCGAACGACGGGACGACCTGGGCAGCACGGCAACCGTTTGGGACATGGCCAGTAAGAGCCAGGGCCGGGTACGGCACTTTTGCAGGGAGCGACAGCGTTTCTGACGACTTGTTCGGCGCGATTCAGATGCGGTTCGATGACACGGCAGAAGCAGAGACGACTTGGCGTACAGTATCTGCCTCTGGTTAGAGGGCACGAACCATGGTGGCTTGGGCGATGACGATAGACGGGAGGATAGTCCCGGGCGAGGGGCCTGTCTTTTGGGATCTTCTCGGCGTTCAAGGGCGAACGACTAGCGTTTGTATGCCGCGTACTTTTTTTTTTTTTTAATCCCCATCGTTGCTCCTGATTATATGGGAGGGGCAGCTCCCCCGAAGCGCGGCGCACAACCAGTCATGCAGGGGTTCGTCATCTTCATGGTGATTGAGATGGTTGGTGTTGGTTCTCTGGTGCTTGCTTTGTTGCGGGAGGGTATCGACAGGCTTGAACGTCGTTGCGTCGTCGCCTAGTCGGGAGGGCCATGTTGCACTTGGGGGGTGACGTCGCAGGGTGTATCCAGCAAGACCACAGCGTCGTACTGCATCGTTTGACGAATACGGAGAACCTTTGAAGAGCTTGGTGTTCGTGCTTCGCGCCCTCGGCTGGTCAAGTGGTCACGCTCCAGGGAGTCCAGCTTCAAGCATGCATCGCGAACACGTGGTATACTAAATGTGAAGAGGAAACTAGGTCAGCCGCATATGTGTGAGCCTTCGCATCCCATCGTACGTATAAAAGTGAGATCCAACTTCAGCATGTCGCCGTTGGACGCAGGCGTAGGGACGAAGGCAGTCTCACGGGCCCACCGTGGGATCTCTCCAGCCACTGCAGCTCCCCCACTTCCTGGGACGATTAGATAACTGCTTGGCGGGTTCCCGTCAATCCGTCTGCCTTGTTGCGACCAACCCGCCACCTTGAACTCTGCCTCGTGGTCATATCCTCCCAGGCAAACCATCAAGCTCACTCTCGCCTCTTGCTATCGCCCAGCAGAATCGAACATACCTCAGCCGATCCACTCACCTCTACCGACCGCCCATCATGCCTCCCCCGGCCGCATCGTTGATTGTAAGCGACCCCGCGTTGATCCCCCTCCCCCCCCGCGCGCCATCGCAAATGACGTAGGCCCCGCTAACGACGCCGCAACGCAGACCAAACTCAAGGTCCAGCTCAAGCTGGCCATCGCCCGGCTGCGCATGGTGCAGCAGCGCGACGAGGCGATGGGCAAGACGCAGCGGCGGGCCATGGCGCAGCTCCTCGAGGTGGGCAAGGTCGACAGCGCGCGGATCCGCGTGGAGAACATCATCCGGTCGGACATCACGACGGAGCTGCACGAGATCCTCGAGCTGTACTGCGAGCTGCTGATCGCGCGGGCGGGGCTGCTGGAGGGCTCGACGTGCGACCCGGGGCTGGAGGAGGCGGTCAAGAGCATCATGTACGCGGCGCCCAAGACGGAGATCAAGGAGCTGCAGGTCGTGCGGACGCTGCTGGCGGAGAAGTACGGCAAGGAGTTCGTGCTGGCGGCCATGGAGAACGCCGACGGCAAGGTGGCGCCGAGCGTCGTGCGCAAGCTGAGCGTCACGCCGCCGCGCGAGGAGCTCGTCGTCGGGTACCTGGAGGAGATTGCGCGGGCCTACAACGTCGACTGGCCGAAGCGGCAGCAGCTGGGCGAGGCGCCGGACCTCCTCGACGACGACGACGGCAACAACGAGGGCGAGAGCGGCGGCACCCCGGGCGAGGACGGCGGCGGGAGCGGCGGCCAGAAGGCGCTCGCGGGGTCGGACCTCAAGGCCGCGAAGGAGCAGGAGATGCTGAGCAGGGCCACGCCGCCGCGGACGATCGGCGGCCCCAGCAGCCCGCTCACCGTCAACCCGCCCAAGATGACGACCGACAACGTCCACCCCCAGGTCAAGGTCAGCTCGCTCAACCTGAAACCGAACCAGAAGATGGCGAACGCGCAGAAGAAGACCGACCCCAGCGGGCCGGACGGCGCGGTGCCGGACATTGCCGAGCTGGAGAGGAGGTTCGCCGCCCTGAAGAAGTTGTAGTGCCCGGGATGTGTGGTGCGGCGTTTGAGGGGGACCGGTGGGGGGATAGGCATCTGATTTTTGACCCTTCAGATTGAGCGAGCATGTACTTTGTCGTTGTAGTCAGGTCTGGGACGCGGCTTTGTTCCGGTCGTCGAATTCACCCAGGTTCGGTTTCATTGCTTCGTCGTTGGCGAGCGAAACCGTTGCACTTCTGTCATCTCGGTGTTCGTGTTTCGTGACGAGTTCCTCTCAACGGGGACCCGAGGCATGCTTCATCCGCTCAATTAGCACTGGGTAGCAATCGGTTTCGTGAGGAAGGAAGGAGGAAACACCTACCGGGGATGCACCTGCCTCAAGACACTCCTTCCTGCTGGCAACAACCTCCCCCAAAGACGGCAGTTGCCTCCCAACACCAAGCTGACCCTCTCCGTGGCAATAGCGACTTTGTGACCCTGTCACTACCACCGCGAGCTCGATATCATATCATATCATCCACAATCCTCGGTCCAGTTCCCCTTCATCTGGTTCAGCGATTCATGATCTATCGTGAGCCTTCCGTTTGAGCAGCCCGCACGTCAGTCAGCATGGACGACATCGTCTTAAACGGCCTACGGTGCTCCTCTTCGGAGGATCTTGGGCGCATTCCTCAGAGCGAGTTCCAAGACCGCTTCAGCGAGCTCTTCGAGCAGGGGCAGATCAACGAACACACCCTCCTCGTCGGCTCGGCCGAATGGATGGCGGAGCAGGTGCCGTTCATTCCCCTCATCAACCACCTGAGCACTTCACCCGTCATCGAGAGGTGGTGCGCGTTTCTCTGCAGGCTTGGCTGTCCCAAGACCATGGTGCTCGACTATTTCACTCGTGCCAGGGAACGCAGGGCTCGCCGTCAGGATGGCGGGCCTCAGCCCGTGACGAGGCTCTGGAATTTCGCGAAGCGCATCATGGACACTGCGTACGACCGCAAGAAGGCAGAGACGGTCAGGCGAAACAAGCCGCTGTGTGCGTTTCCGGCGTACAGCACCTCTCCCGTTCTTGCTGCCACGTTTACGCAGTCCGTTTGCCGAGACGATCATGTTCGTAGTCTCTCTGGCTCGGCCCAGAGGGCTGTTGCTGCCAATGAGAACGATAACCTTCGGCAGCATATGAGCTCAGAGACGACGGGGCAGTTCATAGGTCAGAAGCATGGAAAAGGCTCATCTCTACTTCCAGACACTGACTGCATACATGATTCAAGGCAACTTCATGGACGGTCCTGCCGATGACATAGCCCTCGACGAGTCAGAGTCACCCTACCGGAAACGTCAGAAGATGACTGAGCGCCTCCGTGGCAATGATGCTCGACAGACGCATCAGACTTCAGACGTGTCCAGCCAGACGAACATGTTCGTATGCGAGGAGGAGAGGGACCAGGATGTGCAAGCAGGCAGGGTCTGGGAGAAATGGCGTCACGACCTATGGGATGCCTCGCCGGACGCAGACCGTGAGACGAGGCGCGAGAAGAAATCTCGCGTCGGCCAGCGCATTCCTCAGCGTAAACGGAGCGAGAGCCCAGCTCGCAATATGCCCGCTGCCTTCAAGCCAGACCTGATGTCTAGCGGAATCGCCCATCGCGAGTCCTACCAGCCGCCTGAAACTGGACGCCTTTCGCCCTGGGAGGACTCTGACGCTCGCTCGCCCATCGCCGGAGCTCGCGCTGCCGTCCCTGTCGCCCTCACCGAGGAGCAGAAGGCCATAGCCCGGGCGGATGATTTCTTGGACGAGTTTGCCGACGAGCTGACCGCTCGGTTCCACAAGGCCTTTTGGTCCGAGTGAGGGGCCGCAGGCACCGGACGGCGGCGGCATCACCAGAGGACCATGGCAGCGTCGCGATTATCATAGGCGAGAGTATGGCTTTGAATGCAAAGATGGTATGGAATATTTCCGCCCGACAGATAGGCATAAACCTAGCTTATTTAAACGCCCAACGCCCGCCAGCGAAGCCTGTGATTTCGCAAGATGAACGGATATCCCCTTGAACCCGTCACGTTCACATCCGTCTCCATGCAGCCACTCCTAGGATCTGGTCCTCCATGTCCTCGGTCCTTATTCGAGCTTGTCAAGATGCTCCAGCCTCGTCAGCACGACCTGTTTACTCGTCTCCTCGATCTCGCCTGCCAGGAACACCTCGTCGAGGATGGCGTAGACCTTGTAAAAGTTGAAAACGAGGTCGAGCTCGCAGACGTTGCCGAAGAAGGAGTCGAGGACCTCGACGAAGAAGTGGATGGCCTCGAGGTAGGCGAGCTCGTTGTCGTTGGTGTCGACGCAGGCGCAGAAGAAGAGGCCCGCGTAGCGGCGGTAGACGATCTTGTTGTTGCGGTGCTCGACAAAGTTGGACTGGTACTTCTGGTCGCGGGGCGCCACGAGGCGGTGGACCTGGGGGGATCGGGTCAGGAAATCGAAGCTTTGCGGCGGGTGAGAGGAGGAGGAAGTCGAATGCGTACCTCGCCCTTGAGCTTGATCTTTTCGTCGTCGCTGTAGGGGGCGTACCACTTTGCGAGGCGGGTTTTGCCCCTGAGAGAGGAGAGGGCTGTCAGCGGGGCGGGACCGGCGGGAAGGACGGCGGACGCGCGGGAGGAGGGGCCTACTGTCTGTTCTGGATCAGGATGAAGGAAAGCATCTTGGCGACGGTCGGGCGCGCATGGGCGGCGCTTCGTTCGTCTGGAGCTTCGGTCTCGCCTCGCCTGATATCGAGATGTCGTCGCTGGACCCCGGAATGGCTGACCAAGAGGTGGGAGGGACCGATTGACAGGTACGTACCCAAGGCCCCCAATCCAACCCCTGCCAGGGGTAGAGCAGTGGGTGCCCCACCGGTGATCTGCCGCCTCTCACCGCCCCGAGGTGGACCTACAAAACCGCGACGCGTGTGGCCTCTTTTGGACTTTTCTCTCTTTCCTTTCCCCATCTGAGTGCAAGGGCTTTACGCGTATCAGTGAGGATTCGTCCGAGATCGTGTTTTTGCTAGTTGAAAACTATAACTATGACCACTCCTAGTTGGCTTCGGCTGGCTAGGGAATTTTTGAACCTCTTCTTCTTCCTCGATGGATGAACCTTTCTTTCTCATTGCTCACGCCTGCGGGCTGGGGTGAAGAGGATGCGAACCTGAACCTCGACACTGTCCTGCTTCCTTCCCCTTGATGGATCTCATTGGAACCAATGCGTCAGAGATGACTTGTGTAGCTGGCGATGTTGACGCTGCTTAGGCGCCTGCCTCGGTAGCTGGTCATCCATCCACACGACAAAACATCGCCCGAAGCATCAGACGCAAGTGACTCCCCGTCAACCTGGCTGAACGTTGCCTTGCAACGCGATCACACGATCACACGACCATAGCGAGCCTGTCCTGGCATTGCATCAATTTCCGCGTCCTACAATACAAGTACTCTTCAAACACGCCAGGCAACCCTGTCGCCTGTCCTCTAGTTAGAAACACGCGCGCCGCAGCGCGACAAGCTGTTGGTATTCCCCCCTCCCGTGCTCCCAAGGCCGTCACGGACGCCCAGCATCGAGGGTATTTCTGTCATCGCCAGCCGGGCCCGAAACCCGCGCTCCTGTCACGGTCGCTCGCAAACACTCCGCCTCACGCGGGCAGGATCTCCTCGTCGCCCATGTCCGCGTCTTCCGTCGTGAGGGGGTTGACGCCGTCAACCGCCTCGCCGTCGAACACCTTGCCGTGCTCGTACGTCTTGCGCCGCCAGCCCGACGGCTCGGACGCGTCCTTGATCCACTCCATCGTCGGGAAGTAGTGCTCGTTCTTCTTCATCGTGATGACCCAGGGGACGCAGTCGAACGTGCAGGCCCTCAGCCGGAAGTCTGGACGCGCGAGCAGAGTCAGTGGCTGCGGAAAAGAAAAAGAGAAAAAAAAAATGGAGAAAAAAAGGCAAGATGGGAAAGAAAGGTCCGCAAAACTTACAGGTGTTGTCTGGGATGTTCTCCACCGCGGCGAGGAAGGCCTGGAGGTCCTGCGTCGGCTTGTCGTTGACGTGGGTGATGAAGTTGGTGGGCGCGAGGCCGTACTGGTACGAGGGCGAGCCCCGCGTGCGCGCCGAGACATAGACCTCGCTGTGCAGCTTGCTGATCTGCTGCCTGACGGCGTGGTGCGGCCTCTGGAGGACCGCGCCGCAGAACGACACGGCGTGGTCCGTCTCGACGTCGTCCGCCGCCGACGTGTGCACCTGGATCGTCATCTCCTGCTTGACGCGGACGACGACGGCCTCGATGACCTCGTGCGAGTACATGACGTCCAGCTCGGACACCCGCGTGATGACCTTGCCGTTGAGGCTCAGCACGATGTCGCCCTCGAGCAGCGCGCCCGGCTGCTCCTTGCGCTCGAACGTGCGGTTGCTGACCATGAAGAGCTGGTGGTGCGTCTTGTTCGCCTCCGTCACCTTCTTGATCCACTCGTCCGAGACGCCCATGTCGCGCGCCTGCAGCAGCTTGATGGCGCGGAACTCGACGGGGAGCAGCCTGAGCTTGGGCAGGATGCCCTGCTGGATCTGAGACACCACCGGCAGCAGGGTCGGCGTGGCGAGGCCGAGGTGGTACTCCTCGTCGCGGTTGCTCACCGGAGAGCGCTCTCCGAGATAGGTGAGCCACAGGGCCTGGACGGAGCCGTCGGCGGCGACGAGGACGCCGCTGCCGCACTGGCTGCTCAGGCTGGTGTCGACGGTGATGGCGTCGACGTTGACGGCGCGGTATCGCGGCGCACCCGGGTTGGCGGGAATGGCCACCGGCGTGATCTCGGTGACCGTGGTCGTCGCGTGCACGATGCGACCCAGCCTGTTGTAGCCGATGAAGTTGGTGGACGCTCCCTGAGAGATGGGCTCGCTGCTCAGCTTGGCGCTCAGCACCGGTGCGTCGACGAGCTTCGGGTCGTACTGGATGATGGCGTAGTTTTGCAGCGGGTGCAGGAAGACGACCTTGCCGTCGACGAAGATGGTGTCGGCAATGCTGACCGTCACATCGCAGAGATCGTGGGGCACGACGGCTCTGGAGATGACGACCAGGCCCTTGTCGGCATCGATGACGAGACCCATGCCCCATTTGCGGTTCTTCGGGAAGCCGTCCAGCTTGACCGGCATGGTGCAGTTAACAAGCACAAAGCTCCGGACCAAGTCGGCAACGGCAGGATTTGAGGTGTACTCGAGCTGGATGAAGGAGCCCGACTGGGGGACGGTGGGCACAGGCGGCAACGCGTCTCCCAGGTCGGTGAAGTCCCAAAGACCGGTCTCGTCGTTTCGCACCGCCATCTTCATCTTGGCCGACCAATGCCTGTCGACGTTGATGACGGTGGTGTTCAGGGTGTGGAGGTCACGCAGATGCTTGTACGTGACGACGACCCTGCGACGGTCCGGGATCTCCTTCATAACCTCGACAAAGGTGGTCAGGTCAGGCGTGTTCTTGCCAGCCACACTCTGGATGAGCCAGCCGTTGTCTGCGCTGTCAAAACGGAACGACCCGGTGGCCTCGCAGACGTAGACGCCCTTGCAGGACACGGCATGGAGACGCGCCTGCTGGTAGGACAGGTCGTGGAAACTGGCGCCCGCAACAGACACAAACCGGTCAGGGGTGATGGCGTGCAGATCGCCAACCTCAATGTCGACCTCCATGTCCTCACCGCCGCGCTGGATCTGCAGGTGGATCGTCTTTCCCACGTTCGAGTCCATGATGTCGTCGAGGCGGACGAATTGGGTGGCCAGCTCGCCATTCACCTTGATGAGGATGTCACCCTCCTGAAGCTTGTGGTGAGATGGGCCCTCGGGCAGAACGATCTCTGCCACGAGCATGTTGTTCTCCTTGGGGAAGGTCTTGCGCGCGAGAGCCTCCCACTCAGGGGTAAGGCCAAGGCGGCGGCACTCGTCGAAGGGCTTCAGCAGCCAGTGGCACTGGATGTCGCCTCTCGTCACGGGCTTGCCCTCTTGGATGCACTGCAGGGCGCGCAGTGGCCTGTCGAGCGGCAGGAAGTAGTCGGTCGACGCGCCGTCGCTGCGACCACCGGCTTGCAGGGCGATGGCGAAGCCGTCAATGTTGACGACAGGACTGCCGGAACTGCCACCGCTCGCCGCGGCGTTGGCCTGGTAGTAGCACGTGTTGAAGTCGCTGTATCCTTCACCATACTCGGGGGCGTTTCTGTCGAGACGGGAGATGAAGCCAGACAGGATACTGAGCTTCTCTCCGGCGTCGTTACCGACAACGCGGATCTCAACACCGACTAGAACTTGGGGTCAGCACGCTACTCCAGCGTCGAGAGAGCTCACGCGACCTACTCTTAGCCAGGTCTGGTCGCAGCTGCAGTGACTGGATATCCATGTATCGAAGAGCCTTGGGATCGAAGCGGAGGATGCCGAAGTCGTGGACGGGGTCACGGTAGACCGGGTAAGCGTCGACCTCCTCATGGTTGTCGAAGACGACGAAGCCCCAGAAGGGACCGGAGCCCACAACGTGTCGATTCGTCAGGATGTATCTGCAGGAGCGCACGTCAGCATCGTCCTTCGACCACCATGGCGCACATGGCGCAGGAAGTCCTTGTGACCTACCCTCTCTCGGCATCCACGACGAAACCGGTGGCCTCGCTCGTCAGGGCTGGGTCCGTGTCGAAGGAGCAGGTCTGGCAGAATCTGATGGATACAACGTTGCTAATGACGTTCTCGATGGTGTGCTGCCACGCCTCGGGCTCCTGGGCGGCAGGGAACATGGGGTTCAGCCGCGCGACGTCTTCCGCCTCGTCGAACTCGTCCTCCTCCACGTAGACCGGCTCGTCGTGCTCGACATCGGGGGTATTATCGCCGGCGGAGAATTTGCCGTTCAATGCGCGGTGCTGCTTGTTCGGGCGCAGGCCCTCGGGGCTGGTGGGCGCCTTGCGCTTGGAGCGGGTGACTTTGGCGCCGTTCATCTTGGAGTTGGTGTCGTCGGTAGGAGCAGCGGTGGCAGCGGCAGAAAATGCGCTGTGGGTTGCAGCTGCGTGAGAGAGGCAGCGTCTGAGGGCGCCGGACTTATAAAGACGTTTCGTGATCGAGCTAGAAACGTAAGGGGGGTGCGAGCAACCGTTGGTGTGGGCGCCCGTGTTGCCTCTGTTGGAGATGGCGATGCACCGTGTCTGCGTCAGGGTCTGGCGGCGTGGATGGGTAGGGTTGGTGGGTGCGGCTATTGCAAGCAGAGAGTCAAAGTTGGTGTATGCTTGACTTCCTATCCTGATCCGTCTGGTAGTGAACAGAGCGCGGTGCATGTGATGATTCGACACAACCTTCGCTGCTGGGAGCCTTTCGATTTTTCCTGGAACCTCGAATCGGAACGACGGACGGTTTGCGCTCGCGGGATCGAATTGGGTTACGGCCTAGTTACATAAGGGTACTGCCTAGGGCGATACGGCCCACCGCCTCCGCTGCCCATCCAGGTCCAAGTTCCCGCTGGAGCTTGGTCTGGTCCCTGCATTATGTATCTAAAACAAAGGTGACGTAGATGGGGTGGGGCGTATACAGTTAAACGGTCCAAGACCCCCGCCTTGGGCATACAGCATCAGCTCTCGATGTGGGTGTCCTACGCGCAGCAGATGGATCACGGGTCGGAGCGCTCGACACCACCTCAGCGGCCAATAGTCCAATGCTCTTCACCGGAGACGCTCACCACCAGGCACGACTTCAGCTGCAGGTCTCGGATTGTCTCACCATAATGGCATCTCATGACTGTCACCCAAGAAGTCTAGGCACGAGGCCGAACTCCAGTATGGTGTGCCCCGTCTGGTAAGACCGTGACGTGAGAGGAGAAATCGGTTTGGGCGATGGGCCGATTGTCCGTATCGTAGCCTTTATCGGGCAAGGCTGCAGAAGTCGCGGATATCGCGGCGAGCTCAGCGACTCTGTGGCGAAAGATGGGCCCAGGTCTCCCTGGGTCCGGACATTCTGGCTCGTGGATCCGCATGTGAGGATGCTCACCGGTGGGCTAGGCGGAAGCGAAGCAGACCTCAAGAAGGTCGTCGCTTCCATGTACCTGTCTCCTCTCAGGCGACTTGTCAAGGAGATCCGTGCTTGCCTTCTAGCTAGACAGATGTACTGTGCGGTTTCTGGGATGCATCTGCAGAGAGCCACCAGATTAAGCCAACATATCCGAGTGTCGCGACTCCACCTCGACAGCTCGGGCACAGAGCTGAGGTTAGCGGCTCGATTTCGTGAAAAACGTCAAGTAGATTTGAACGCTGTGCGCCTCCCACCCCGACGAGAAGGAACGAGCAACCACCTTTCATGGTATTGAGGCGCTGCAGGTGAACCTCAGCCTACCAGGCTCCCACTTCCTAAGAGAATGGCTGTCCCTGGTACCTGCTCGAAGTTGATGGATGAAGGACTTGGTCACAGGTAGAAATGAGCCTGCCGTACTATCTAAAATAGTATGCTTGACTCTCAAAGGATGCAGACATACGACGCCTCTCATCGATATGGTCTCTTTGCCCTTCGGACGTGTCATCAGCAGCTCATGTCATCTAGTAGCATAAGGTAGCTAGCTACTCATTCGAGCATTAGATACGATGCCTCCGTTGCTTCGCTCGGCCAGCCGGGCTTCGAGGAAGACTGTCACATTTAATCCAGACCTGGAATATTTTCATTTGTGAGTCGAGCTGCTAGAAAGACGTCTTCCCACTACTCGTTCTCCGATTGCCGGACGCCTTCCAGACAACACACCTTACTCCACTTGAGTTGAAGCGGTTCCCTTAAGTAAAGCGCTCTGTTGACAAGTCCAAACCTCACATGTACAAGTTGTTAGCAGGCATCTACGTTGTTGCCTTCTTAACTCTTCGGTGATTCATTTCTGCCCCAGACTCCTTTCATACCGCACATCCATCTCCTCGACTTTCAACCCCTCGACTATCAACCCCTCGACTTCCAGCCCCTGACTCTTCCGCGAACAACCTCGCACAACACACCCCTGCTAACAACATCACTCAAACCCCACAGCGCCCCTGAAGAAGACGAAACCACCGACGACGAAGATACAGAAGACATGGCCGACATTCAGAACACCCCTCAGGCTGACGGTGCTGCCGCTGAGCAGTCCCCGGCTGGACAAAAGGCCCTCCCCTGGACTGATGCCGACAAGGTGCGCCTCGTCCCTTTTGTCTCTCCTTTCGCGCCCCCTTTCGTTCTTCCCCTTCTTGTTCACTTTCGTTCTGCCCTATCGTGGCCCCTTCCGCGTTTTTCTTCCGTGTTTACTTTCGTGTTTCTTTTCATTCTTCCCTTTGGCACTCACTTTCGTTTTCACTTTTGTGTTACCTTTCGTAATGTCCGGTCGTGTTCAGCTCGCTTTCAACTTTCCCTTAGTTCTTTCTCCTGCTGTGGCTAACTCCCTTTTACAGGCTGTTGTTCTCAACAGTGTCATCACCCAGCTCGTCTCTGCTGGTGGCAAGCCCATTGACTGGAAGGCCATCTCCGAGACCCTCCCCGGCCGCACCATGGCCTCCCTTCGGGCCGTCTGGGACCGTTACAAGAATGACGTGAAGGCCGCCGCCGGTGGCGAGGGCGGGTTCGTCGCCGTCCCCAACAAGGTCAAGAAGGCCACCCGTATGATTTTCTCTATCAAACCTCCAGACTTCTCCCACTAATGTCTCAACAGCTCGCAAGAAGGCTGCTCCCAAGGCTGCCAATGGCATCACTGGCACGGACGGCACTACCGAGGAAGGCCCCGAGACTCCCGCCAAGAAGAGCGGCGGAGGCCGCAAGCGCGCGACCGAGGCTGAGGGCGACGGTATGCCCTCTCCCCCCATGTTGAGAGGTGAAGAAGCAGACACTGACGTTGCGCAGAGGGCTCGGCCAAGAAAAAGCGCACCCCGCGCAAAACCACCACCAAGAAGACCGCCGCTCAGCCCACCGAGGTCACCGAGGTTCAGAAAAATAACACCGACGAGGCTGCCGCCCCTGCCCCTCCTGCTACCGAAGACGACGTCAACGGTGATGCGGGCATGGACGTCACCGAGGAGTAGGCGAGCAGTCGCTGGCCTTGAATCGCTTTGATCAAGGCATAAACCACCACGTCACCATGTCTTTTCGCGACACGGGCATTCGCTAACTCAATATTGCTCTGCCATGGAGATGAGGGGCTTTGTTCATCGACGTATGATGGCAGAGTGTAGGCTGCGGCTCTAATCGGATCGATGAGTTGCCTTGGCTTTTCGCACCACAGGAGAATGAACAGCCGACTTTTACATGATTGTTTTCGCATGCCCTTTGTGACAAGCGAGTGTTTTGAGAGCGCGTTGAGTGAATGAGTATCGTGGAACACAGACATGTTGTTCTCGTTATCAGGCTGGATCCATGTAGCTACTCTGTCGGCCCATCCCTACGCCGACCCGTTGATTGTCATGAGAATCTGTAGCATCACCTTATAACCCTGTATCGAGGTAAACCTGTCCGCTGAAGTTGGTCACAACCGCCCGACATGGACCTGGTAGAGCTTGGATCGACGGGAATCCCGACTGGTCCACTAGCGACGGGCGCTTGAACGTTCGGCACCCACCAAGTGAGGGTCTCTCCACCAAGGAACCCCTCCCCGGGACCGGACCGGGCTCCCAGGCACGCGACTCGCGTGCCCAGGTCAATGCCATCTTGGCAGATGACTTCACCCATTCCAGACCTGGATCGTCCACTTTCGACCTAACATCCAATCTTCCTCGCTCCCTGGTATATGCCCAACATTGAAAATTATTTCTGCTTCCATCGTTCAGCACGAGACATCCAAGGCTTCCGGCACACCATATCTCAGCATGGAGTCATGGGCCGGTCCTGCATGTCTTGACTCGCCAATCTCGCGTTCTTCAGCAGCCTCGATCTATTGAGCCTCCCGACTGAATCACCCCCACACTCTTCGAGAAGCCGTTCTCTTGGCCTCAGCCGCCCGGCTCGAAGCACGCCATCAGCGGCCGCCATGCCCGGAAGCCAGCCACCCGGCGATGCGCCTCGCCGCCGCCCGCGATGGCTTCGGTCCTCCGTCGACAAGACGCGGGCCTGGTCGTCCGCGACATGGAGCAACCTCCAGAGCAACAACCTGTGGCGACGCGTCGTCAAGTACTCCATCGCGACGACCCTCACCATCATCATCGTCCTGATCCCCCAGGTCGTCGACCTCTTCAGCGCCACCACCTTTCTCGCCCCCCTCACCACCATCTTCGCCAACCCGGGCCAGCGCATGGGTGCCATGGTCGAGGGCCTGCTCCTGACGCTCGTCGGCGCGACGCTGGGGACGACCTGGTCCATTCTCGGACTCTGGCTGTCCAGTCTGGTCGTCGACGACAACCTGCAGGCCGCGTTCGCCATCCGCGCCATCTTCCTCCTGTGCGCCGTCTTCCATCACGGCTACCTTCGCTCGTCCAGCCCGAGGCTCATCGTCTATGTCCTGTTCCACCTCACGTCCTCGACCGTCATCCTCATAGGTCCTTGGTGGACGGTATCGAGCACCATCGTCACTGCGGTTGCGTATCCGATCCTGATTGGCGTTGGCGTCACCTTCGTGATCAACTTCTCCATCTTCCCGGAGCCGTCGAACGACTTCCTCGCGCATGCCACCATTGACGCCATCGACAAGACGACTCTGGCTCTGACACGCTCCACAAACTGGTTCCTCAGCCCTGGTGACGGGCCCGAGGATCCAAAGAGTAATGTCCCGCCACAGGCTGCGCCCGATGCTGCCGGTACTACGACGGCGGCGGCGCACCAGCCAGAAGGGAAGAAACACCGCTGGTACCACAACCTTTGGTCGGGGCTCCGGAACCCCTTCGCTACCCCTCCAGCAGGCGCCCCGAGCAGCAGCTCCCCCGCGCAACACATCAACCTGGCGACCCTGACCGGCAGCAAAGCCGCGCTGCGCTCCGGCCTGCAGCGCTGCCGCGCCGGGCAGTCCGAAGTCAACCTGGAGATAGCGATCGGTCCCCTGCCGCCGTCCAGCCTCAAGCCAATCACCACCAAGGCCATGCCGGGCCTCGTGCACAACGCCGTGACGCTGATCGGGGCGTGCGAGAACAAGTTCGTTCTCCTGGGCGACGGCGAGTCGGAGGTTGGCAGCGACAGCGAGGACGAGGACCCCTTCGTGCGGCCCCTGCAGCGCGCGTCGGCGCTCGAGGAGCTGATGGGCCCCAAGAAGTTCAAGGCCCCGGCGCCGCTGGCCGAGGAGGACCCGATGGACACGCTGGAGTCCGTCAAGCCGATACGCGAGCTGGAGGCCGGCGACGGCGAGGTCCTGGAGGCCATCATCAAGCGGATCCAGCTGCCGACCAAAGACTTCATGGAGGCGCTCCGCCAGGCCGCCCTGACGGTGACGACCAGCCTGGCGTACTGCTACGGCCTGCCGAAGCTGAAGACGGGCATGCCGACGCCCAAGAAGATCATCCTCGAGGAGATGGACATCCACATCGACGCCTTCCTGGACGCCATTGCCATGTACGACTACTGCTCCACCGAGGAGCTGGAGCGCGCGACCATGACCAAGAGCGGCGAGATGGACATCATGCCCCGAATGGAGACCTTTCTCGTGTCCTCGTTCCTGCTGGGGCTGCGTCAGGCCGCGATACACATGCTGCAGCTGCTCCGCTACGCCCGCCTGCTCGTCGAGAAGCGACACAGGCGGCATCGGATGAGCGTTCACTTTCCCGAATACTTTGGCTGGAGGCAGTGGTTATCCACCGGCGGAGAGCGGGACGCCATGGTGCTGCCTCAGGCGATGCGCAAAAAGGGCCGCTCGGGCAGGATCGTGACGCCCAAGCAGAGCAGGATGGAAGAAGAGGGCACCGTCGAAGAGCTGGACAAGCCCCCGACTCGAAAGAAGGCCGACGAAGAGAGCGCGCCCAACGCGCTCGACGCCAGCGCCCAGACGCAGAAGTCGCCATTCCCGTCCCCGCCCAAAGCGAGAAAAGGAGCCAAGAAGAAGCGTGCGGCGGCATCGACGGGCGCCGTCAGCGTCATCCGGACGCGTGTCGCCGACACCTACGAGTCGTTGCAGAAGTCGGACGATGCCATCTACGCTGTCAAGCTGGCGATTGCCTTCTTCATCATCAGTTGGCCGGGCTTCATCCCGTCGTGGCATGAGTGGTATGCCGAGATCCGGGGCGTCTGGGCACCTCTGCAGCTCATTCTGATTTTCGAGGTTGTCATCGGCACCTCGTTTTTCGTTTTCATCCTCAGATTGATAGGTGTCATTTTTGGATGCGTTATGGGCTACGTAGCGTGCGTGGCGGGTAACAGCCACAACGCGTTCCTCGTCATAATCCTGGTCATCGGGATCGTGCCGTCGGTGTACATCCAACTTGGCACCAAATACGTCAAGACGGGCATGGTCGCGATATCGTCCATGACTGCGGTCGCTTTGAGTAAGCCCCCCATTTCCACTGATGGACTTCGACCTTTCGCTGACCGTTCTTAGCAACTGTCAATCAAGACACCGTCTCCCATGTGAACCTTTACACGCGGCTGGTGACCTTCTTCATCGGCTGTTCCGTCGGCCTCCTCGTGGAGCTCATCCTCTATCCGGCCAGGGCTCGCGATAGGATGGTGGAGTCGCTCTCGACCTCGATCAAGCAGATGAGTAGTATGCAGACAGCCATCGCCGTGGGCGTCGACAACCCGGGCAACCTACAGCTCAGATCCGACAAGGTCCAGCAACGCTTCGAGCGGTCTCGCGAGAAGGCGCAGGGCGCGTTGTCAGCCGCGGAAACGTTCCTGCCTTTCTGCCTCACGGAACCGCGACTGAAGGGCAGCTTTCGCCAGCTGCATCCTATTTACCGAGAGATTATCTACGTGCTCCATCAGATCGTGGACCGCATGGACAACATGCTGCAGCTGCGTCGCGTCTACGGCAGCTCCGTCCTCGAGGAGCTGAATGTGGAGGTCCACGCCTACCGCCGCGCCGTGGCAGCGTCCATCGCCATCGCGCTGTTTGTGGTCAACCAAGCGCTCACGACGCGCATGCCGCTCCCGCAGTTCATACCGTCTGCGCGCTTGGCGATGCTCCGTCTGATCAACCGCGTGCGGGAGGCCCTCGTCGAGAAAGCAGCAAAGCATGGCGACACAGAGAGCGGTGCGAAGAAGGGCGGGATGCGGAACTACATGGCCAGCATGCAGGGCCCCGATCGGGTTCCGAGCGAGGACGAGCGCACGGCGCGGGTGGTGACGCAGCACAAGTTCCTCAGCTGGAACGCGAACGCGGCAGGGCTGATGGAGATTATCGAGTACCTCGAGGAGCTGGTGGAGCTGGCGAAGCTGCTGGTGGGGGTGAACGCGTTCCGGAGCGGCATGCTGGAGAAGCCGACTTTCAGGGAGTATGCGAAGAAGGTGAAGACGCGGGAGGTGGCGCTGGACAGGGACGAAGGGGAAGGAGGCGCGTCCCTGAAGAAGACAGAGTCGTGGCGTTCGGGGCCGAGGATCAGGAGGCCAGGAACGGGGCTGTCGAGGCAAGACACGGGCCAGCAGAGGCCCGACACGGGACAGAGGCCCGACACGGGACAGAGGCCAGACACTGGGCTGCAGCGATACGACACGGGTCAGTCGACGGGCCGGCACGCGGGACCCGAGCGGGCGGATACGGGACTGCATTTGCACCGGACGTGGACGAGGGGCAGCAGGGCGCGGTCGGACAGCGGGGAGACGGCGGTGGACGGCGAGGCGGAGATCCCGTTGAGTCTCCGACGGGTGTCATCTCGGAGGGCATCGGTGCGAAAGCGGCGGCCGACGGTGACGGGGGCGGGAACGTGGCGGCGGGAGGACGACAAGGGGAAGGGCATCGAGGAGGAGGACGAGCGGTAGACTGCATAGCGAGGTGGGCCATTAGTGCTTGGTGGTGATGTTTGGACTGCATGATACCAGGGGGTTAGCGTTTGAATCATATTGTCATCTTTTGATGAGATAGGATGCATCGAGGTCGTGAAATCCGTGGGATCGCCTGGTCGGTGTGGCTGAGGTGAGGCGACGATCCAGGGGTTGTGACTCCATCGTGAGATGGCCGCCTGGTGGCCACATTTCCCAGTCTGGTCTCGAATTGCTGGCCCAACCTGGCCTAGGTAGTTGGTCTCGACGAAGCTGACGCCGATGAAGACCTCACGAGAGTGGTCTGTGCGATCGATGCCGCGTCGGATAGGACGGCTTTCAGGAAGGTCGGGGCCGAGGAGTTGGGTTGGAGGAGCTGGCCGAGTTGTTGGACAGGTTGAAGCCAAGGAAGCGATGGGGAAAGGGGATCGGCGATCTCACGAGGTTGTTCGCTTCGGGAAATGTACCCTCGAGGTACTGAGCACCGGCTTGGCAGTGATGCGCAACTTTGAGGGACATGGACGTCCTAATCGGGGTAGCGCTTCTAAACGGCATGTGGAGCAAACGCTCCAGGTGCGGCCCAGTGTGGTCGACGATGACGCTCTTGCCCTCAAAGGCCAGCATTGGCATCTGGAGCGGGAAGGAACGACCGCGGGAAAGGCAGGAAGGGGGACGAAAGAAGGTGGGAAGCAGGGAAGGAGCGAAGGAGCGAGGGAAAGACATGCCCGCTATTGGATTCTCCCGTCAGAAGGCGGCAATTGCGAGGCGGTAAAAAGAATCCCCATATGCTGTCCCATGCCGTCCCATGCCGGAATCCATCGCAACACTTTCCAAGGTTCCTTCGCTCAAACAAGCTCCTTCAACACGATCCCACACAGCGAGCAAGCATCTTGACATTGTCGTACGGTGCTGCTGTGCGACCCCCCCTTCGCTCGAGCGCCTGACCCGAACCCGATCTCGTACCCGGCGCTGCCCTAGGCACCCGTACCGTACCGGCGCTGCCGCCAGTCGCATCTCTCGCATCGCTCGTTCTTGGGAGGCCAATATTCGGGTTCGAGCCAATGGACCCTGCCGACCCCAGCCACGGTGGCTTGAGCAAACTGCTCCCCAAAGCCATCGTGGCCAAGCGACGACGACGCAAGAGACGGCAGCAGGAGGAGCAAGAGCAGGCCGACCGCGATTCCAGATCCTCCCAGTACCTTGAAGACGACGACGGCGACGAGGGCAGCGAATACACCGACGGCGACAGCAGTTCTGCTGCTGATAAGAGGCGCAGCTGGATGAGCACGTCGACTGGCGCTGGCCATGTCATCACTGCCGCGAACCCGGCACCGGCACCGACGGAGGACGGTCGCAGCGGCATGGCGCGTCTCAATGGTGCAGCAGATGCGGAGGCGGCAACACATGGCGCGGAAGGAGAACCAGCGCTGGATCATGACTCGTAAGTGCTTCTCTCCGATGATTCCTCTGGTCCTCGGTCTTGCCCCTCTTCCCGTTTGTCAGTTTCAGTGGTCCTGTCAGCGGCGTTCTGTGTTCTAGCCGTCAGCTCGGGGCTCGGGTTCGTCGTACAGCGAAACGATGATCCCAGCCCGGCGCCCAGCCCTGGCTTTCAGAGCTTCTCCACGTCTCGTCCAGGCTTGTCCAGCTCCCCTGGCAGGCATCCACCCCCTGNCCCCCCCCCCCCCCAATGCGAGACAAGACGAGACGACGAAAGCGAGCGAGCGAACGGCGGAACGACAGAACGCGAAGTGCTGACTGGCATCCCCCCCCCTCGTGGACCATGCACTGGGCTGGCCTATGCATTCGCTGCACAGGCACTCACATCCATTACGCTCATGACCCCATCGCCCATCACCCACCACCCACCCACCATTATCCCCGACCACCTCCGTTTCGTTTCGTCCTTGGCTGACCTGGCATCTCCTCACGTTACTCTGCAGACCACCATTAGCATCAGCATCAGCATCTGCGTCAGCTTCCGCCTCTCCACGAATCGCACCCCAACCACAACCACCACTCCCGTTCAAGCAACGCCCCGAGGCCATCTCAACCCACCCCTCCCAGATTGGCTACCTGACGACATCGTCACCCATCATCCAAGCTTCCCATCTTCCAGAGCCCCGGGGCCTGGAACAGACAGTGCCCGACCTGGCGTCCCGATCCGCCACCGCTCCCCTTAACAAACGCACAGAGTCGGTCGAATCCGACTCTCGGTCCAGTCTGTCTGCTCGCAGCAAGACCGGATCAGGCTTGCAGCCGCCCCAGAAAGACACCAAGCGATCCCCCTCCCCCGTCGGCAAGAAGCTCGCCAGCGTCTTCCGCTCCAAAAAGTCCAACCTGTCCCTGGCCGGCAGCGCCGCCAGTGCCAGTGCCAGTGGGAGCGCCAACCCGAGCCCCAGCGCCAGCCCCGAGCGAAAACCTGCCAGCATCGCGAGCATTGCCGAAGACGACGCGAACAGGAGCCTGCCGAACCTGTCCAACTCCCAGTCCCAGTCCGACCTCTCCAACGCCCCAGAACCCGATGTCGCCAGCGTAGCAACGACCGCCTCCGCCGCTTCCGACCGCCCGACAGAACGCAAGTCTCGCTCCCGAGCTTCCACTCTCTCGAACCGCATCTCCGTCGTTGTGCCGCCGCCCGCCACCCCGCCGAACGAGAACACCGGCCCCGTCATCGTCAACACCCCCCCGACGCCCACTGACCACAGCCAGGACGGCCTCCACTCGCCTCCCCCGACGAAGCAGAGCGCAGATGCTGCCGGCGGCCCTACTCCTTGGGGTAATCTGATTACGCATCGGAGAAGCAGGTCAGGCTCTGCTGGTCCCAGCAAGCTGTCCAACACCACGTTCGCTCCTCTGACGCCCACGCCCGAGAGCCCCTCTGCCACGTCCGCCAACTCAAACAGCTTCTTCTCGTCTATGCTCTCAGCGGCCCAGAACGCCGCCAACCAATTCAGCAACACCATCCAAAACACCAACATTGGCCAGACGCCGCCTAAGAGTAGGAACGTGACGGCGATCAAGGACGACATCCCCGAAGAAGATCAAGTTCAGGTCGAACCACCTCTGTCGCCTTCCACCGGTTCCACAATGGACAAGGAGCCCGCCGTGAAGACTCTCGGCGACGGCGAGCTGACCCTGAACCAGCTCGGCATTGTCGACCCTCCCAGCGTGTCCGGCACGCCAATGACGGCCAAGTTCCCCGAGTCGGTCCGGTCGGAGACGCGCACTCGGTCCGAGTCGGCCCCTGCCGCTGATACCTCCTCGGCCGCAAGCCACGAGTATGGCTCCGACGACGCTCGCCCTCAGGCCAACGCGCCACGCTCGCTGTACGAGAATGGAGGCGTCGGCGACCGAACCCCGCCGCCCTCCAGCCTGTATGAGGACAAGTCGGGCATCACCCGCAGCGGTAGCGTTCGCAGCGCTCTGGGCCGCCGCCGCCATCGGGGTAGCTCCACTGCGACGAGGGGGACGGGCACCACCATCGGCGCTGCGATTGCCGCCGCCAATTCTTCGCTCGGAAACCCGGCTGCAAACACCAGCCAACAAAGGCTCACAGGATTTGCCGTCTCCAGCAAGAAGCGCAACCGGGACTTCCACGCGTTGTTCAAAAGCGTGCCTGACGACGACTACCTCATCGAAGACTACAGCTGTGCTTTGCAGAGGGAGATTCTTGCGCACGGTCGCCTCTACGTCTCCGAGGGCCACCTGTGCTTCAGCAGCAACATTCTGGGTTGGTCGACGACTCTGGTTATGAGCTTTGACGAGATAGTGTCCGTCGAGAAGCGAAGCACGGCGTTGCTGTTCAAGAACGGTCTCATGATCTCGACACTGCACGCCAAGCACATTTTTGCCAGCTTCACCAGCAGAGACTCGACATATGACCTGATCGTCAACATCTGGAAGCTGGGACACCCCACTCTGAAGAGCTCGCTGAACGGAGTTCAGCTTGAGGGCACAGGAGGTGACAAGACTGAGAAAGTTGACATGGGTGACGAGGGATCTCAGATTGAGGGCCCGAACGAACCATTGGATGACCAGAGCGTGTCCTGTTCCGATGACGAGAGCGAAGACGGGGACGACATCTATGATGAGGATGACGAAGAGGACATGGTCGAGTCTTCTCAACCGAACGAGCTGGCGGCCGAATCGGATCACGACAAGGCTGTTGGACGCAAGGCATCCGGCGGCACGGCCCTGAACGGCGCACCTGCCGACCTTATCAACACTGTTGGTCCGCCGATTCCCGCGGACGACTTCCCTGGCCCTGCGACTCACGCACCGACAGACTGCGGCGACGCAGCGTCTCACTATGAAAAGATCGTGGGAGACGACGTTGTTCCCGCGCCGCTGGGCAAGGTATACAATTTACTGTTTGGACCTGCGTCGGTAACCTTTATGTCCAAGTGGCTCGTCAACGAAGCCAAGTGCTGGGATCTCCTGATGGATGACAGGAAGGGATTGAGCTCTGACAACATGACGCGGACTTACTCGTACATGAAGCCGCTCGGTGGCTCCATTGGTCCGAGCAAGACCAAATGTATCGTTTCCGAGACGATTGATCAAATTGACTTGGAGAAGGCCGTCAACATTACCTGTTCGACGCAAACGCCAGACGTTCCTAGCGGCAACGCGTTCATCGTCAAGACCAAATACTGTCTTTCGTGGGCTGAGAACAACTCGACCAGGGTGCAGGTCAACTGCACCCTGGAGTGGACCGGCAAGAGTTGGCTCAAGGGTACGTCGTCCTTTTGGCCTGGTTTCTGACCCTAGACTAACATGTGCAGGCCCCATTACAAGCGGTGCGAACGAGGGTCAGACGACATATGTAAGCGATCTTCTGGCGAGCACCAAGGCGGCCGTGTCGTCCAGACCTCGATCCGGCACCGGCAACACGGGCCCCGGCAAGAAGAAGAAGGGCCGCAAGAACCGCAACCTCCAGTCCGGCGTTGGATCCGAGGAGAAGAGCCACGCCAAGAACGCGCCGCCGGAGACCTGGGGCATGCTCGAGCCGCTGCGTCCCGTACTCGGCCCGATCGTCGACCTGCTCAAGCCGCTCATGACTGGCAACGTTACGTACGGGCTGCTCGTCGGCTTGCTCGTGGCGGCATGGTTCGGGTTCCCGGGTCAGGGCGGACGGCGCGAGATCGGGTTCTACGGGTATCCTGACAGGATTGCCGCGTACGAGGAGATGTGGCGCCGTGAGGAGACTGAGCTGTGGGACTGGCTCGAGGAGCGCGTCGGGTTGGAACGGCTGAACGACGGGTCGATGCCGACGCGCAAGCGCGCGATCGAGCCGCGGACGGTGGAGGAAAAGATGCGGGAGGAGCGCATGGACGAGCGGGAGATCCAGGAGGCGATCCGCGTGACGGAAGAAAAACTGCAGGTGCTCAAGGGCGTTGTGGGGCGCAAGAAGGGCGGCGAGGAGATACCCGTGGAGGAGACGAGGTAGCATGCATGCGTCGCCGAGGGAGGGCAGCATGAGAGGTCACGACGACGACAGGACATGGTATGACACCGACCACAGCACATGCCGCTCCAGCAAGCGGTCTTATTTGTTTGCTTTTTTTGTATCTTCTTCGTTTCATTGCTGCTTCTCCATCAGGCTTGGCTTGGCCGGGTGTACATTATTAGCGGGCGAGCTGGTCGATGGCTGCTCGCGGTGAATAAAAGGACTTCTCATCAAGTGCTCGCCAACTTTTGCCGTGACGTTGATTCCTCAACCCGAGTGTTACTTGCCTCAGCCGAATCCTCCCTTGCCCTGCACCCTCTTGACAGCCCCCACGATGCCCTTGGCCCACGCGAAGTGTCCCGCGTCGACGCCCATGGCGCCCTCGACCTCCTTGCCCTCGTCGTCGCGCCAGACGCCGTCGCTCTGCAGCCGTCCGAAGAGGCCCGTGTTCTGGTTCCGCCGCAGGGCGTCGATCCACGACCGGCACACGTCGGGCGAGTCGATCATGACGTTGCCCTCCTGGCTGTGGGCCCAGCTCTGCGTGTCCTGGTTGCCGCTGCCGATGACGCCGACGCGCTCGTCGGCGATGAGGAGCTTGATGTGGCACGCGCGGGCGCCGGCGGAGTGGGGGATGGGCGCGGCGTGGTCCCGGGCGACGTACCAGTGGTAGTGCAGGCGGGGGCGGGCGGCTTCGGAGAGGCGGGCATGCAGGCGGTGGGCGATGGCCTCGTTGTGGCCGCCCTGGAGGGGGAGCAGCTCGCCGGCGTCGTTGTAGCCGAGGCAGATGTAGGCCCAGATGTGGACGCCGCGCTCGCAGGCGTCGACAATGGCGGGGATCAGCGGCGCGGCGTTGAGTGTCGGGGACTGCAGGAAGACGGAGGACTTTGCGTGCGCGAGTGCGGCGAGCCAGGCGGCGTTTTGCGGGTTCGAGAGGGAGTTCGAGTCGGGCGGGCCGTGGGGGGGACGGTTGACGAGGGCCATGGGCACGGGGTCGTGACGGGGGTGCGGCATGTAAGGCGTTGGCTGCTCGGAGGGCGGGAAGGGGGCGGGCACGAGGGAGGGGGGCACGGTATAGGAGGCCGCGTTGGTGTGGTTGAGGTGGCGGGTGATGGGGGCGTAGGGGTCCTCGTCAGGCGCGGGGCGGAGGGAGGTTTGAAGGCGGAGGATCTCGGCGGGAAGGGAGGTGTCGTAGTGGGGAGAATCGTGGGTATGTTCGGGGAGGCTGGACGTGCTGTGTTCGGAGGTGATGGTGGTTGCATCGGTGTTGTCAGATCTGGCAGGCAGGCCGGGTGGCTCGGTAGTTGTGCCGTTGGGTGCGCCGTGTGGGGCTCCGTTGCTGACGGCGGCTTCGGCCGGTGATGTCTCAGAGACTCCGCCGACGCCATTGGGTCCGGCCGAGGATGACAGACTACTACCGTCAACACCGTCCACAGCATGCCCGTTTGTCATCCCTTTCGGCTGCTCCGGCTTCCCAAACTGCTCCTTCCACGTCATCTTCGCCGGGTCGATCACAGCCTCGAACCCCCTCAGCTTGCCTCCTTCTGCGAACTGCGCGTCCCATTCGTCCGTCCAGCTGGGCAGGTTGCCCTCGTCTGCCGCCGCCGGCGACTCAATCATGGGCATTCCCCTTCCGAGGCTCATACTCCACGTGATGAGAGCCATGTCGTACAGCGAATCGACGATCGGGCCCTCCACCTGCACCGCCATCTCCAGATTCGCGTTGTCCTGGATGTTGTTGCTCTGCACCAGCCCGATGCGGCGGTCCACGAGCATGAACTTGGAGTGAAACGTCCCGAGCATGGGCTTGTGGTAGTTGAGTACCTGCAGGTCGACGTTGGGGATCTCAGCCCGCCGCGGCAGCGCCACCTGCGGGTCGGTAAACTCCTTCTCGGCCACGTCGTAGTGCGGCGTGTACACCTGCTTCACGGCCCCGCGGTCGTACATGACCTTGACGACGACCTTGACGCCGCGGGCGCCGGCGCGCCTGTCGAGCTCGCGGATGGCATTGGTGATGAACGTCACGGCCACGCTGTTGAGCCAGTAGTTCGTCGCGAGGAAGACCTCCTTGTCCGCGCGCACGATGAGGTTTGACATGTGACGGACGATGTCCGGGATGCTAAACGGGAGTTTGACCATCAGCTTATGATGAGAGGCATGTGAGAAGAGGTAGTTGAGGCTTACGTTGAGATGATGGTCAGCGGGACGGTACCACAGCTGCCCATGAGCGAAGGGCTGACGACGGCCTGCTCCAGATCGCCGTCGATGGACTCGAGGGCTGCGCCATACATCTGATGTCATTAGCCGCGGGGGATTTCGTGACACCGTCTCCTCCGGCTCCCTCGGGAAGACTCATGAGACTCACCCGCAAGAACAGCTCGCTCGGCTGCGCCTTCCCCCATTTCCCACATGCCGCGATGCGCTCCAGCCCCTTCAGCTTCTCCGGCGCCGGCGAAGCTCCATTGGCCTCGATCTCGGTGCGCTCGCGCTGCTTCGCGTTGCGCCCATACAGCCTCTTCCACGCATCGCTCGGTGTGAGCGATGGATCACCCGCCAGCAGCAGCGTGACGCTCTCGTACGTCGTGCAATACCTCACCAGCTCATCGCTGATGTTCGCCTCCTTGGCGGCGGCGGGTGGCATGCTCTCTCAGGGCTCTTCTCGTATAAGACTCTGTCGCGGGGTCGTCGCGGCGTTGTAGGAGGTCACAAAAGCTGGACACAAAAATGGTCGATTTCCTTGGCATTCCAGAGCAAGTTCATCACGGGAGCGTCAGAAAGGGCAGAGCACACGGTATATGAGGAAATCGAACTCATCATCATCTTGGCGGGCGCCCTGGCTAGCCTCACAGGTTATCAATTACCCCCCAGCTTCGAATTGAGGGCGGGGGGGTTACACGCAATGTGCTTGCAGTCCTCTCCCAATGATGTCAAAAACCGGGTTCCGCGTACAGGCTGATCAAATGCCAGACTGGGCGCCGTGGCCAGCGACAAACTGGGCGGCAAGCCGGACTGCCGGCGCGTGCCGAATGCAGACGCGCAAAACGGGGTTCGAACCTTGAGGCACGTCACTGGGTTGGCCGGTGGCCACGTTTTTCGTGGGCCGCAGGGCTGGGCTCAATGGGTTGGACGGGGCCACGGTGACGCGTCGCGGGGAGGTGAGCGCAGAGTTTCGAGTCGCAAGGCCGCGAGGCCCGGTGTGTCGGGCTCGGCGCACTCTGCCGAGCGTCTTGGGGGGTCCAGACAGACCGCCGGATCATCCGATTGCTGATGCTCGTTACGCGGCGCCACCGTGCCAGACTAACTGTCGTGTGGAGGAGGCAAGCTTGGGACCAAGTCATTGGCTCCTCTAGATCGTGTGTGCAGCTGTGGACAGCGAATCGCAGGGTTCAAAATCATCAGAGGTGTGAGTGAGACTGGAAAGAAAGAGGAACGGTATCGTCAATCGTCTGTTGGAGACTCGTCAATTGTCAATCATCACGCTTCGCTCAGCTTGGACTCCCGGCCCGTTCCCACGCTCGACTTGGATGACGAGCTCCGCAACATCCTCTCCCCTCCAACGTCAGAAACGGACACGTCGCTGGCGACGCTGCTCTCCCGTGCGAGGGGCGACGTGATTTCGGGCGTGACCGATCTTGATTCCGCCGTGGGCCGTTTCGGCTTGGAGCTCGTCGACAGCTTGTTCCGTCTCTTCTTGTCCGACGCATTGGAGGCCGTGCTGGCCTTGCGACTGACAGGTGCATCCTCGCCGTCGATGGTGGACAATGGGCTGCGAGACGAGCTGGTCGAGCTGCGTCGGCGCGCGCTGCTACCGCGACGCCGGTGTTGCTTCTCGATGGCCGCCGTGCGCGGGTGGAGCTTGTCATGGTCATGATCGTGGTCGCGGTTGCGGCTGTGGAGGGGCGTGGAGGAGCGCGGCGGGCCCATGTCGGGGCGATGCCACGGCAGCCACCAGAACATTCCCCAGCTCTCCTTGGCCAGCTGGCGCTCTCGCTCCTTCAGCTTCTTCTGAATCAGGGCGCGGCGCTCGTTCTCCTTCTCCCAGTATTCGGTGCGGTACAGCTCCCAGTTCTCACGGAAGGTGGGGGTAAAGGGTTTGGCAAGCAGCAGGAGCTTGACGTAGTCGCCTCCCGGGGCGAGATCTTCCTCGTGACCGCCCTTCTCCTCGTCTTCGGCGAGGATCGGCAGGGCGGGATGCTTGTCGGTCGTTAGACGAAGCTCCTTCTCGACGGCGCGCAGGATCGAGGGGTCGATGTAGCGGTAGGACGAGCTGGCCGTGTGGGAGAAGAGGCCGTAGGTCAGGAAGAAGCCGACGGTCGAGCCAATCTCGGCCCACAAGGGGCGTCGTATGATGACGAGCTTTGCGTTGAAGCCGCGCAGCCCACGGTTGGAGATGGCAAACCAGCGCCTCGGCCAGCGAATGCCACGGTCCCAGATGCCGGTGGCCCAGACGAGAATGGCCGTCATGACGCCGCCCATGAAGCAGAGCTTCTCGATCGTCTCGACGCCCCAGTAGACGGACCCTCCGAGGCCGACGCCGTCCTCACGCGGCGCAAAGAATAGAGCATAGCCGAATCCGCCGATCCACACAGTCAGGAGGGCGAAGAAGAAGGTGTGGTGGCGGCGACGAGCGCGCAGCTCGAGGTACTGTGCGCGTAGAGAGGCTTCGAGGACGAGGAGGTTGAGGTAGATCATGGAGGGGGAGCTCGGGGTGTGGCTCAGCGGGTCGCCTTGCTTGCCCGTGTTTGTCGTGACGCCGCTGGTGCCGCCCACATTGTCGGACGCATGCTTGCCAGGCGCAGGAGCGCCCTTAACAACCGAGTCGACGTCGTCGGCCATGTGAAGATGTGGTTCGGGGATGTCGGGAGGGAGGAAATCGGTTGGGGCGGGTTTGTTGGACTCGTGACGGGCTGCCGTCAAGTGTCGAGGCAGATCCGGTGTTTGGATCTGCGGTCCTTCTTTCGATGCAACGAGCTGACACTCGGCATCAATTCACCGGCGGTCGGGGCCAGGCATTTGGAGGTACGTTGTGATGGTGATGGGATGCCTGTGGGAAGGTGTGGTGTTGGGTCAGGGCCTGGGTCTAGATCGGAATGTGGGATCTGGATCAGATGTCAGAGTGACTGAGGCAGGTGCTGCAGGCCGCGGGAGGCAGGTGCTGGATTTTGCTGGCCTGCACCAGTTGACGGCAGGTGGTGCCTGCCTCCGCTGATGCCCGCCAACTGCGTCATGTGGGGACGGGGGAAGGAGCTCCTCGGATGGGGTACGGGAAGATGGTATAGACGGGTGAGAGGGCACCAAACGGGGTGATGCAGTTGAGAGGAAGGCCAGTATGCGCAGCCGAAGGTGGCCCGCTTTAGCCGCCACCCCCCTGTAAATCTGCGCAACTGACCGCTATCCCCAACGAAAGCTCAACATAGCCGAAAACCGTGTAAGTGCGGATGGGCTCCCCATGTCCGATTCTCAACCTGGCACCTGGCTCGACTTCTTCTCGACACACGAAACCTTCTGCGTCCTGCTTTAACATTCTTCGTACACTCCTATGCGCCCGTCCGTCTCCTGCGCCGGTCATCTCCGCAAACCAGCCCGCAAACTCCGACAAGCAGTCACTCCTGACACGGGGCAATTGACAGTCCGTCCCACCCGGGCGCGCCTCCAAACTCCGGCTGCTTAAGTCCATCCATCCAGATCGTCAGGGTACCTCGATACTGGCCAACATCGACTCTGCCATCACGCCTGCCCTGCGCCCCCCGGGAGTCTAGTGCGTCACCACCACCGTCTTTTGATCCGAGTGCGAGAGTCAACCCCCTTGCTGGCCTGATTCTATTGGACCAAACCCGGCATTCGTACGACCATCCGCCCGTCTGTCGCCGCATCCGCACCCGTGCCAGTGCTTACTGAGCGGATTGTTTGTGTGCTGTCGCATATCGACCTCGTTCGAAGTCCAAGCCCAGGCTCCGTTCCCCGTCTCCGAAGCGAAACGCTCCCCCCTACAAGAACCCCGTCGCGCCCCGTCTCGTTCGCCACCCGGCATGATACAACATCACTCTGCTTCTGCCGTCGTGAACGGGTCGCGACTAACTCTAGCCGCCGCCTCAACCATCGTCGGAACCCCCACTACCGCCCCTACCATTCGCGCCCCCACCGTCGACGAACTCGCTCAGCAGAGGAAGACCCAGAGGAGGTCACACCAGACCATGGCCTCCACGCAGCAGAAGACTGTCGACGACAAGGCCAAGCCGTCGCGTCCCAACTTTGCCTACTTTCCCTTGGGCTACAAGGAAGCCGCCTACCAATGGGTAAGATTGTCGCCACCGTCGTCCTTCGACGAGCGAGCAGCGGCCGCAGCATGCTAACCACCCTGCAGTGGACCAGTATCAGCCCCTCGAACGCCGAACGAAGCGTACTCGCCCACATCCCCTACCTCAAGGACGCTCGCGAACATGCCACCATCGACCCCGCTGACCAGTCCGACCCCTTCGGTCCCCGCGTCTGGAAGACCCAGATGGTCAAGCTATCTGGCCAGAACCGCGCCCTGAATGAGTACTCGGTCGAGCGTGTTGGCGAGAAGGTCGAGGAGAATCTCGTCATCCTGCACGGTTACGGTGCCGGGCTCGGGTTCTTCTACAAGAACTTCGAGCCCCTCTCGCGACGAAAGGGCTGGAAGCTGTACGCGCTCGACATGCTCGGCATGGGCAACTCGACGAGACCACCGTTCAAGATGCACGCGAAAGACAAGCAAGGCAAGATCGACGAGGCGGAGGCCTGGTTCGTCGACGCGCTGGAGGAGTGGAGGAAAGCGAAGAAGATCGACAAGTTCACCCTCATCGGCCACTCCCTGGGCGGCTACCTCTCTGTCGCCTACGCGCTCAAGTACCCCGGCCATCTGAAGAAGCTCATCCTCGCCTCGCCCGTCGGCGTGCCCTCGGACCCGTACGCGGTCAACGAGGCCATGCCGGAGCCCGGGTCGTCGACGCTCGAGAACGAGTTCACGCAGGACCAGGAGAGCGTCGTCAACGACACGCACAACCAGGCCAACGCGCGCGTCCAGAACGCGATGGCGACGAACTCCAACAACGCCCCGAAGCGTCCGCTGCCCGGCTGGTTCGCCTGGCTGTGGGACGCCAACGTGTCGCCGTTCAGCGTCGTCCGCTTCAGCGGGCCCCTGGGTCCCCGCATCGTGTCGGGGTGGACGTCGCGGCGCTTCAACCACCTGCCGACAGCCGAGGCGCTGTCGCTGCACGACTACGCCTTCTCGGTGTTCCGGCAGAAGGGCAGCGGCGAGTACGCGCTGCCGTACATTCTGGCGCCGGGCGCGTACGCGCGCAGCCCCATCATCGACCGCATCGAGGGCGTGGGACGGCAGATGGTGGACAAGAACGGGGAGAAGGTCCGGGAGACGGGCATCCCGGTGGTCATGATGTACGGCGAGAACGACTGGATGGACGTGGCGGGCGGGCTGGCGTCGGAGGAGAAGCTCAAGGCGGCGAAGCGGCGGGCGCTGCTCGAGGGCACGGCCGAGGAGAAGAGGCGGGAGAACGGGTCGGCGCGGGTGATTGTTGTGCAGAAGGCGGGGCACCACCTCTACCTCGACAACGCGGACGACTTCAACGAGTACATCTGGAAGGAGATGGATGAGACTCGGGCGCACAGCCTCAAGGGGCTGGCTTGATGCGGCCTCGTCGATTCTCGCGTGCATTTTTGCTGGGGTTGAATTTTGGGCTTTACTCTACACATTTTCGACACGATGACGACAAGACGGTTGCATCGGCACTCAACGGCGTTTTTTCATACCGGAAGGGGGAAAGGAGTAGCATTGTAGCATCATGCGGGTCAACCCCGACAGGACGGGCAGCAGCGTGCATTTCGCTGGCGGCCTTTGGCGGCAGTATATCCAGTAGACGAAGATGAAGAATAAGACGTTCAGAGGCACGTTCCGGGAGGAGTTCCCAGGTCGCTCGCTGTACCTTGCTTTCCTGGCCTCACTCGCCTGCTGGCCATGGCCTGGCGTGAGATGATCGCCGGAGCTTGGCAGGTTGAATCTTTGTGTTTCCGGTAGGCCTCGCTGGGCATCTGGGCGGTCTCGCCGATCACCACCGGGAGACCGGGGAAGTGAGACAAGTCATAACGGCTTGTTGTCTCCTTGCTTCTTGCTTGTTTCCCTCACCGCAGGTCTAGGAAATGGGCGTCACGGGCTGTCGTGTGCTGGAGGAACTCTTTGGGAACTCCATGCATGGCGTCGCTGCAAATGCATTGCTGCTCGAGTCACTGTTTGGAAGTCTCGAGCCACCATTGTCGGCACTGCGCCCTACCATCCATGTCTGCCTAGGCACAGCGGAGCTTTAGGTCCAGAGCAACAGGCATCAGGGAGCGTGCAACATGCAACAGCAACGTGCAACTGGCAACAGGCAACAGGCCAGCAACGGGCAGGGGCTGGGGGCCTCACCGAAGCCACACCGGCCCTTGCAGCCACGGCGCCAGCACTACTCCTTCTCGTATTCACCACGTCCGAGATGAATCCCAGACCAGTCTCTCCCTCCCACCATCACAGCACCCCATTTCACCGCACACTCATCAGCTGCACCGCATCGGCTGCACTGCACGCACTTGCCGAGTCACACACCCAAGCTGGACGCCAAAAGACCCGAAACATTGGTTCCGGCACCTGGCTCCCTTGCCAATCGCCCGCCCCGGCAGTGGTGCAGCAGCGCCCACCCCAGCATCCCGCCGAGTCGAGCGGCTCCACCCAGCGCCCTGCCGTCTTTGCCATCACCCCATCAACATACAATGTGCCCATCGATCATCGGCCATCGACCATCCCCATCGATGACTCGGCTCCAAGCACCGGGCCCCGAGCTCCAACCCACCCAACGTGGACCCCTGAAAACCTCGGCCGCGACCAGCTTTACGTCACGCGAGACCCGTGCTTGCTTCTGCCGCCGAATCGGACGGCGCCGCGCCGGGGACATGGCGCGAAGGCGCTGCGCTTGGCGGGGGTGGTGGAGGGCTTGAGGCGACGGCCATGGCCCGCTGGGCCTTGGCTTCCCGGCTTCGTGTCGCCTTGGCCTGTACTGCGCCTGTCCGTCCAGGTTGTTGGGCGGCTGTGTGACGGCCCCCAGCCCACGCTGGTTGACGTATATCAGCTGTTGCCCCGGATGTTGATCGACTGCGTGTTCATTCTCCCATCTGCAATCTTCATCCGACGTTCTTCAACCATTGCTGTGAGCGGCATCTTCAGAAGCACAGGCACCCTCGAGCCAGGACAACCTCCAACCCCGGCGATCAACCAAACCAAAGACCACCGCCCCAGGAACCACCCTTTTTCGGGCACCACACAGTCACCATGTCCGTCTTCCTCCGGTCTCTGCCGCTGGCCGCCCTCGCCGCCGCGTCTTCCGTGTCCACCGGCTCACCGGACTCCTCGCCCCCCTACTCACTCCCCGCCCGCTCCTTCGGCCTCGCCCTCGCCCAGCCCAACGCCACCAACTCGCTCCCCGTCCCCGGCTTCGGCGCCAATGACACGTCAGACAGCGCCGACGGCGCCGGCGCCTGGGGGCTCCGCATCCTCGTCGCCGCCGACGTCTCCCTCGATGACGCCGGCTCCGGCTCCTTCGCCGACGACGACGTCACCCAGCTCACCGTCCTCGCCCTCGCGTCCCCCAACGGCGCCTCCCCAGACGGCGAGGCCTGCGCCACCATCTTCCGCGGTCTGAGCTCCAACGCCACGAGGAAGGCCCAGGACGACGACGGCAGCTGCGAGGAGCTGAGCGATGCCTGCAAGCGGGACCTCGAGGCCGCGGGCGCGTGCCGCGGGGACGTCGAGGTGCCGAGCAGCTGCGAGGACTGGATCTCGAGCGACGTCGACAGCTGGGCGTTCCGTACGTGCCTCACCTCACTTGTCCCCCAAACATTCGGGTGAATAATTTGCTAACCGTGCCTAGGTGTGCCGAACAATGTCACGGAAACGGGCCGCATCTTCGCGCACGCGAGCGGCGCCGAGGCCGAGGGCTCCGACGCGGCGCAGGAGGCCTACGCCGTCGCCGTCACGAACGTCTGGCCGGTCGTGCTGACCTGGGGGGACAACTCGACGGCGCTGCGGTGCGTGCGCGCCTCCAACGTCGTGCAGGGCAGCGACGAGCCCGATGAGGTGCCCGACCGCGACGAGAGCGACGGCGGCGGCAGCGACAAGGACAGCAGCGGCAACGGCAACGGCAACGGCAACGGCGGCAGCGACGATAATGATAATGATGACAACGCGGCGGGGGCTCTGCGCGCCGGCGTCGTGGGGGCCCTCGGGGCTGTGGCGGCGGCTGTGATGATGACCTTGTAAGGTCTGCGGTGTTGATCTTCGGGCGAAGATTCGCGTATCCGTCGACAACCGTTGTTGTGCAGGTATTTAGAAGCTGTCAACCTCTAAAAGCGAGAGGTGTAATGTGCAATGTGTCAATCTGCAGCCAGCTATCATCGATGTGAACTTGATCCGAGTGTCGATCAGAACTTGCACGACTACCTTACTATACATACGCTTGAAAGTTCAGCAGAAGCCCTCGTGGACCTCAGACGCGCCAGACAGGTTCAAACCCGGATGGCTTGCTCTTCAAGCCGGTTTCCTACGGCTGCTCCTGTGGGACAGTGACTGCCCACGAAGTCGGGACCCGATCCTCGGTTGCACACTCGGAAGCTTTTCAGCTCGCTAGTGCGCAGGTAACTAAGCTGCAAGTAACAACTTCGACCAATGCTAGCCAACGACAAGTTGCCGCATTAAGCATGGACATCGAATCAGCATCCAGCAACCGGTCGTTAGCTGTTCGGGTCAACTAGATTTGTCGGGTTGGATCATGATGGGAGAAGTGCGGCCCTGGGGTTCAGCAGCGCAAACCACTTCAGAATCGACTGATGAATTAAGTCTTGGTGATTCTGGACGAGTTGCACTGACTCTGCTTTTGGAGGATTCTTACCGTCAAGGCCAAGCAAGGCCTTGTCTGCGTGTCCCTCTTAACCTTCCGAACATAACGAAGCGGGTCACCCCAACGCCAATGATAGACTCGGGGCTACAGCGCCTGCAAGCTGCGCAAGGCGCGGTCCCATGCGGATCGAAAAGCTCGTGAACGAACACATGGGTGCGCAGCGAATGAAACCTGTCACGAGCCCAAAAAAAAAAAAAAAAAATTGACTTTTGACAAGGGAAATAGTTCGACTAGCCTGTGTTCTCCGTCGCTCCCGACGTCCGGAAAGAATGTTCTCCTTCAGGAAGGGTGGGAAATGGATCCTGTTTGCTAAGATGCAGTCGCTATCGGGGCGGGCCGTAGGATGGCGTGTCTCGCCACCCGTGTCGTTCGGGGAGGGTCGACAAATCGGTCATTCCCACCGGACATTCGCCGGACATCCATCGGCCGAACAGTGATTTGACGTGAGGGTCTGGCCCCATGAGGGCTGCGGAAACCCCCCCCCCCCCCCCCCCCCCCCCCCCGGCCCTCACTGCAGTCCCCGTGCTCTGTATCAAAACACTATGTTCGAGGCCACGGTATCAGGTTGGTCCTCTTTCATCTACCTTATATTTACTACTCAACCTCAGATATCGATACTTAACACATTAATATGGATCACGAAAACTATGTCCTCGTCCTATTTACTATATTATAACCCGTCAGAATCATGCCAGTTCGTGAGGTCTCGACCCATTACGACCGTCGCCTTGCTGTGTCGGCCATTGGCTATCGCCGTCTAGTTCCCGCATGACCGACGGCGGCGATGTATCTCTCAGCTCAGCCGGAATACCGTACTGGTACCCTCCCAAGCCCTTCATAGCATCGTAGTCATAGTAGGACGTGTGGCTGTTGTCGACCGGCGGCGTGTCTTTTGATACACTGGCTTGGGCCTTACGCTTCCGCCACATGAAGAATCCCGCCACCCCAAGCGCCAGGACCACTACCCCCGCCCCGGCCCCGATCCCTGCCACGGCGCCGGTCGAGAGCCCCCCATTATCCGAGTCTGTTTCGTCACTTGGTATCGTGGATTCGGTATCCGGTTCGGTGCTCGATGGGCTGGCGTTGGGTTCGGTGTCCGTCCCGGTGCCCGATGGGCTGAGGGCGACATCCTCTGGGGTAAGCGCCCTCCAGACACCGTCCCACGACGCCTCCCAGTCGTTAGAGCCACCCTCAACAGTCTCATCGTCTTCCTGGATGACCACGACATCAGGCGAAGCCTGTACCCCCGGCCCGGGCGCCTGGGCCAAGAACCACGCCTTCTGGTTCCAATTGGCGCCGAGAAAGGCGTCCTGCAGGAAAGCCCGGCCGAGGGCGTGGCTTCCGTCGCCGCCGCTGAAGCAGGGGAAGTATGGCTGTGGGTCGCCGCTGACGAAGGGAGCAGTGAGGGTAAGATTCAGGTGAGAGAACGGGACCCGGACGGTGACGGTGTTGGTGTTTGAGTCGGCGAGGAAGGTGAAGGCGAGGACGGAGGCAGAGGATACGATGAGGGGCCAAGAGGGATCCTTGGTGTCCCAGAAGTAGAGGCCAAGGTCGGCGTTGTAGCTGACAGGAAGGTGAGAGGCGATGTTGTCGCAGGTGGACTTGGGGAGGGTGAGGTACGGAGAGCAGCCGTCGACGAAGACGGGAAGGGCGCTGCCCATGGTGTCGTTGTTAGCAGTCAGAAGGCCGTCTTGCTTGGTGTCGAAGGTGAAGGGGGACGCGCCCTTGACGACCTCGATGCTGATGTCCCTGAGCGTGACCGGGGTTTGGTGGAAGCTGGTGTCTGTTACGAGGACGTCGCCGATGAGACGGTTTTTGTCGTAGCCACCGAACCAGAGGGAACCACCGAGTCGGGGCGCCATGGAACCGATGTGAAGGCCAAAGGAGTTGGAAGGGAGATCCCCTTGCTCCCAGAGCCTTCCGGGGATGAGGCTGGCGTTGACAGGGTAGGTGTTGGTGGAAAAGGTCTGATTGACAGCATCGGGACCGCCGAGGCCGAGGCAGCCAGCGGACATTGGATACCACTGACCACCGGGGTAGGCCAGCATCTGAGAATCTATGAGGACGAGGCTTGTGTTTGCGACCAGTTTATCTCCAATATTGGCGTAGTCGACCCAGGAGACGAAATCCCCGCCACGAACGGTCATGCCGAGCATGGCCTCGTTATGGGGCGGGGAGAACTGGATGCCCATGCTGGAGCCGGTCTCTTCCATCTGGGACTGGGCGCGGTTGTAGGTGCCAGCCTTGGAGGCATAGCAGAAGTCCGAGGTGTTGAGACGACAGTAATCGGTGGAGATGACATACGTCTGGTATGGCCGTCCGGGGAAGAGGGCGACCTTGGAATCCGAACCCACGGTAACCTCAACGGCGGGCCATGGACCATCGGCACCGTAGCCTCCGGATGACCATTGTGCCTGAACCGGGGATTGTGCGTGGGACTGGGAGATTATCGAGGAGAGTAGGGAGCAGAAGAAGACGCTGAAACGAATGAAGCGGGAGAGGGCGAACGTGGCCATTGCAGGTAGAAAAGCAAAAGACGGCCTCGTGAGCCGCCTTCAGGCGCGAGACGTATATACGAAATGAAAGTGGTTGTGAGATATGTGAAGACCAGAAAAGTGGAAGGAAGGGGAGGGGAAGGGGGCATAGGGGGGAGAAGAGAGACAGCAAAACCTGGACGACTGCATTTCTAAGCGCCTTGCCCTGCCCACGTCTGCATATGGCGAGATGAGGGATGAGGGCAAGAGGAGGCTTGAAGGCTTCATCGCATCACATTACAACTGACAACCAACGGCCAAGAACCAACAACCAACATCACGACCAACAACCAACAGTCGTCAAGGTACGTACCTCCGCTTCAGTGGGAGGGGCGGGTGTTCTGCAAAAGCTGTCACCCTGGACCCCTGCATCCTGCACCCTGCACCAGCCAAGCCCAGCCCGGTGCTGCAACAGCCAATCTTCACACGGGGGAGACTTCCGAACTGGGGACCTGTCTCAAGCGTTCGTTGAGTTGCCGCCAACGCGCCCTTTTGAATGGCTACTCACAGAATACTGTGCGGACACTGTATACTCTGAGAAGACAACTTGACAGGGGCCAGTGGCAGCGATCAGCGGCGGTAGAAGACAGAGCACCAAGTACCTCCTTCTAAGCGCCGAGTACATGAGCAGGGGTATGGACAGCCGACAGTGAGCCATCCCACGTCGGGAGGAAACGATTTAGATGACAAGGCCTGGTCTTCTCTCCCTCAGTAAATTCCAAGCCTGACAACAGTCCACGTCGCAATGTCGCCTGTTCATAAACCCAAGTGCTACCCTCAGCGGGCGGCTCAAAATCTAGAGGTTCCAAGTCTCCTCCCCCCGCTCCCCCCTCCCTCCCCCAGCTCGTAGCCATGGCAGCGCGCTTCTTCCGTCTCCTGACCTCACCGACGACATACGCGCGACTTTCCGCTGCCGACTACGGCGCAGACGACCCCCATGGTGCCCCCAGAACCAGCCCCCGCCTGACCGCCCTTGTTGCCTCGAAACGCTTTCGCTGGATTGCTGGCCTCGCCATCTTCGCCGCCTTGCTCTTCTTCGGCCTCCAGGGCCACGAGCGTTTCACCGGGTCGGCGCCTGCAGACGAGGCATCGCATCCGAGTGTCCCGAACCCCCCGCCGTCGGATGACCCCGGCCGCGACTGGTCGCGCTTCGCGTACACGCAGTATGTCACCAACAGCGAGTACCTCTGTAACTCGGTCATGGTGTTCGAGAGCCTCCACAGGTTACAGAGCAAGGCGGATCGTGTCATGATGTACCCTAGAAAAATGCTGGAGCCCACCGCATCTGAGAGCACCACCCACGACGGTTCTCTGCTCATCAAGGCGCGGGATCAGTACCGCGTCAAGCTGGTACCCATTGAGGTTCAGCACAGAGCCGGCGGAGACCGTACGTGCCGATCCCCCTCGTCCCACTCCCCTACAACGAACGAGCGGACATCTACCAACGTGTGACCCCAATTCTAGCAACGTGGGCCGACTCCTTCACGAAGCTCCTCGCCTTCAACCAAACCAACTACGACCGCGTCCTCTCCCTCGACTCTGACGCCGTTGTCACCCAAAACGTGGACGAGCTCTTCCTTCTCCCGCCCTGCCCCGTCGCCATGCCCCGCGCCTACTGGCTCTACCCTGAAAAACAAATCCTCTCCTCCCAGCTGCTGCTCGTCACCCCTTCCGAGACCGAATTTGCCCGCGTCCAAGCCCGCGTCGACGCCGCTGGCCCAGACGATTACGACATGGAAATTGTCAACTACCTTTACAAGGACACGGCCCTGGTCATACCTCACCGCCCCTATGACCTCTTGACGCTGGAGTTCCGTGCGGAGACGCACGAAAAGTACCTCGGTTCTAAGGATGAGCCATGGGATCCGGTGGCTGTCTACAACGAGGCAAAGTTTGTGCACTTCTCTGACTGGCCTGTTCCTAAGCCGTGGCTACCGACGCCCGACAACCTGCTGGATGAATATCAGCCTAAATGTGTGAAGACAAAAGATGGAAGCGAGGATTGTACTGACAGAACGATCTGGAATCGTATGTATGCTGAATTTAGGGAGAGGCGAAAGGTATGAGTTTCACCCTGGGCCAGACCATCTTTCATCAGAGGTATACTGACAAACAGCAGCAAGTATGTAACGTTGAGTAATCCTTGGAGGGATATACTTTCAGATGAAATGATCATCTCCGATGTCGTTGAACGAAGCCTGTACATCAAGCATTACCCATGATTTATAATACCTATCTATGTTCCATATGCTTTCAGCGTCTGCCAACAGAATACAGAATGAGCCGTTTGGACCGGCCATTCTTAGCTCCAACTGACTTGCCTGTTCATATCGATAGCTCAAGGAATACAAGTAGTCACACAATCTGGGTTGCTCAACCCTAGCGTCCGAGAACATGAGCACATCATAATAAACCCAACTCTGGGCTAACTCGACAACCTCTACCGAGTAGGTAGCCTTTCTACATTACATGCAACGGTTGGTGTCGGAGGGATCCACTGTATTCTTAATCATATGAATAGGTTCAAACCTTAAACGGTCATCATCATCGTCGCAACCACATCTATGCAGACTACAACGGTACCTGTACGCCGAGACCTAGTAGCACTATCATCATCACCGCCGTTCCTACCGCTGTCATCATTGACCGCTGCTGCTGTCGTTATTCCATCCATCGCTCTCATTTCAATCATTACCCTGCAAAAGATTCGATGACCGGACACACCGCAGCGTCGACCCATCGGCTTCAGACTTCTAGCTCAGCAGAAAAGACTACGCATTGGTCATGGCAGCCGCAGATGCCCCGCCTACTTTGTCCGATCCCTCCATCTCGGTGCTGCATGCACTTGCAAAGATCCTCTATCCTTCCGTATCCTGTTCGGTAGGCCCGAATTGAAGACAAATCAAGCTCAGGACTAGTGTGCAGGTAGAGCTACAAGGAACAGGTCTGAAGCCGCATGTTCCTAGATACTTCTCCCAAAAATAAAGAAGGAAACCCATGAGTCGAGCGAGGAGCTTTGTACCATCGCCAGCAGCCCCTCTTCTCTTCTTAAGAAGGACCCAGGTGCTCGCTGAGAGGTCAGGGCTTGATAACCTCCTTCTCATCGTAGACGAAGGGTTGCAGGCAAAAGTGGTCGGTTCAGGCGGCTGATGTGTTTTTCATGGCAAGATGGCAGATGGCAACCTGCGAGCCAAGGTAAGTAGAAACCTGTCGACTGATGTATGCTCAGCTTCCTCGAGGCTGCCTTGTTCAATGAAGTGTGCAACCTGACTTTCACTAGTCTGTCGATCTGCCGTGGCTGGCCTGCGTGTCAGTTGTCAGATTGTACGACCAGGCCGCCCGCCTTGTTCCCTATTCACACGTGGCTCTTGGACCTGAACATTGAAATGACAGATCAAGCCGAGGCGATAGGTTCTCGTGGCAGGTTTCACTAGACGGCTATGAACAACGCGACGTAGCGCGCCCGGTCGATGGATGTGTTGCCCACCTGGGACACAAGGACGAAGGCGCGGCGTCAGCGTGGCCCCGGTTGCAAAGGCTCTGAGAGAAGGAATTGTTTTCGATGCTCGAGCCGCAGCGGTGCTTTGGCCGCGATGGTGGAAGCGCTTGCTGCAACGGCCGCAGACGCTATCCGAGCCATGGCCAGGACGCCTCATTGGAGATAGTTGGTTTGTAAAACGGCTTCCAATTTGGCTGGTAGTCATCGCGTAAGCGGTCAAACATACCGCCTGTCTGCCTCCGGGCAGCAGCAGCCACGTCCCGGGCGCCAACTACATCAAAATGCTGATTCTGTCACCTAATCCCTTGTTTCCCGTTTTCCCTAAATTTGGCCAGGCATGACCTCCCAGGGTAGGCAAACAGCTGCCCTCTGCCCCGCTTCACACTTCATGTCGAGGGATGTCAGTTTTCCGTTCCAGCCCGGATGTTGAGAGATTGGCCCGGTGAAAGGGGCCGATGCAGCGCAAAAGTGATTGAAAAAATGATTTTAGAGTACGCTATGCAATTTAGATCTCAGACATAACACGCTGCGGATGATTTGAGCAAAGAACAAAAAAGGAGGAAGAACCCTCAGCCTGCTTCACGACGTCAACACCCCGCACACCTCCCCTTTCATATCATCGTACATCGTGTAGAAGCCCGACCACATGACGCGGTCGGCGCACTTGGGGCGGTCGTCCCTCGGCGGCTCGTTCTCGTCGCACGCGGGCAGCGCGGCCTCCCACTGCGAGGCGGAGCGCGACTTCCACGGCTTGGGCAGGGGCCAGTCGCTGAAGTGGACGAGGACGGAGCGCGAGACCTCGCCCATGGCGTTCCACTCCTCGTCCTCGTCGGGGGCGAGGTAGGCGCGGTGGTCGTCGGGGGCGCGGCGGAACTCGCCCGTCAGCAGGGCGAGGCGGCGGTGCGGCAGGATCATGGCGTTGTCGGCGAAGAGGTGGTTGACGACCTCCATGTCGAAGTCGCCCGTCGTGACGGCGTTGTCAACGATGCGGTCGTAGCGCTTGGCGTTGGGCTCGAGGAGCATGACATGCGAGCCGAGGACCTGCTGGGCGATCGAGGGGGCCTGGGCGGGGGCCGCCGCCTTGCCCTCCACGTCCTCGCCCTCACCCTTGTCGCCGGGTGAGGCGGCGGCGGTGAGCCAGTAGGCCCGCGGCACGGCGACGGCGGCGAGGGGCGCGAGGAAGTAGTGATCCATGCTGTTGAGAACGAGCGTGTCCGAGTCAAAGGCTAGGACGCGCGTGTAGTCGGTCAGGGCGAAGGCGTGGAACTTGGTGAGGCTGTCGCGCCAGGTGGCGTCGCCCTTGGTCGTCGAGAGCACGTCGAAGGGGCGGAGCTGGATCTCGGGGTGCGCCTCCTGGAGGTTGCGGATCGCCTTGGCCTGCTTGGAGTTCCCTTCCGACCACTTCTTGGGGTGGATTAGGACGAGGTCGTACTTCGCGCCGTAGCGGCGCAAAAGCGTAAAGTTAATGAGCTGTCGTGTCACACCAAATCAGAGAGATGGTCTCTTTCGGATGAAAAACGACCGGATGGAGTGAAGTGTGATCAGACAACTCACCGCGTTGCAGAGGTAGTCCATGTTGGTCGCGTACTGGACGTAGGCGAACCGTGGCTCGAGCTGCTCCGTCGTCCATGTCGGCTTCAGGGGTTCCTGGGGAACATAGAGAGAGCCATTTTTGGCGTAGACCAGCAGGCCGAGGGGGTCGTCGATGTACCGGTGCTTCAAGAGCACATACGCCGTCGCCAGCACCGTGACGACGATGACGGCGCAGATGGCTCCGAGCCGGACGAATCTGATGGGCACCGAGAGCAACATTGTCACGATCCTTCTTGTCTGGCCTCGTCAAGTCAGGTCACGCCACCAGCGGCAGTTCGTCGGCGGCGGCGACCGATCCTATAAGCCGGAAGGAGTCGAGCGGTGGCGGGCGTGTAAGGGGGCCCGCAATAGGCAGCAACATTTGGGACCGTGGAGTTACATTGATTGCCAAGACCGAGCCGGTGGGCTAGCAGTCCCGGGCCCCTGGTTCCTGCGTTATGCGGGCTGCCCCGTCAGGGCATTGGAGTCGCTATGTCATGTCAAAACGCTGTGTACACTGGCGTCTGGTGGGCGACTCGGGAAACACTGGCTGATGCTGCGCCTCGTATTGCTTGAGCCCAGCTCTTGGCACTCTCACGAAAGCTTTGACGATGTCGAGGGCTTGTGTCGAGCGTGGTCGAAAGCCCCTCGTCCTTCTTCCAGCGCTGTCATTCGGAAGCGAACCCCTTTTCCGTCGTAGCGCCCGCGCCGGCTGCGGCCTTCGGACGGTAGAGCACCAGCTATCCAATGACAATGCACAACCATGAATAGATTGCTGCTAATGACAAGTGGTGAGAAAAAAAGGTGTTAAAAGTCTTATTAGTCTGCCCAACCTCGGGAAATGCAAGACCAGGCACGGGAGGCGGGGAACGCACTGTCAAACCGCACATCTCCGGGTCTGCGGGCATCATCCTGCCGGGCTGTAGTGGGAACTCGGAGCCCACCAACCGGAATTGGCAAAGGAGGGATGACAGCGTCGATCCCTGTCATCCCAAGCCTCTCGTTCGGCCGAGTCTGTTCTCACAACATGAATCTGCCACGGATGCATTGCTCGATGGCATACATGCCATTAAGTTCCGCAGGCAAAAGCCACCAAGTACCCAGGTTCTGACGACAACCGCAGGATGGCAGGTAAGAATCGTCGGGGTGTCGAGCCAGTGTGCTGCCCACCCCTGTTGTCACAAGTCGGCCGAAGAACGACCTGGCAAATTTTGTCAATTGGCGACTTGACTTGTCTTGTGATACCTGGCCAGTGCTTGAGGCTCCCAGCCTGGGCAACAAGCCGGGCCCCCTAATCAACCAAGGGTGTTCAAGATGAATCTGGGCATGACCAACCCCAACTTTGAATCGCGAAAGAGGCTTCTTAGAAGTTGTGGTTCCTTAAAATATTGATGGCGGTTGCTGGTACACAATATTTGATTTGTATTTCAGGGATGTGTATTTCAGCTTCAAGGAACGGAGTACTCAGTCGACATGTATTTGCAATTCAGGTAGTATGAGACCAAGCCAGCTCCTATAGACCTCAATAGTGCGAAAATTCGGGCCACCTCTCTCTTCAATCGCACATTTTATGGTATGTAACCATTGAAGAGTTACGAGGGCGGCTTACAAGTGTTTCTACCGCAAGCCTTCCCCGTACCAGCACGCCAGGGTCGGCCTAGTCGTTCTTTCCTCTATATTGGGGGTTCACGAAGAAAAGGAAAGCAGAGGTCGAAAGTAGTAGGGGGAGCGTCTGCAGAAAGTCAACCAGTGGACAAGAGGCCTGTGCTCAGCATCTGAACAGGCCGGACCACAGGTGCCCAGCTCCCATTGCGAGTGATAGTCCGAGGCACGCCTTACCAGTACCTCGAACGGCAGCGGACAGGCAGGTAGGCAGGCAGGTAGACAGGCAGGCAGTCTTCCTAATACAGGAACGCACTTGCCACAAGCCCAAGGGTAACCGACTGAGGCAAGAAGGTACTGCTGACCACTTCAGCAGCCCAGTCTCCCTTCCACATACTCTCGACCGACGTACATCTGCCTTCCTTCACTCTCTCACTCTTCCTCTCCCCAATTCACCGTCCTGCATGAAACAACGCCTGCAGTGAGTCTGGGCCACGCCGCCATCACAGATACACAAAGACTCAGGTGATCTACCCCTCGACCACTTCACCAGGGCTGCCCGGAAGTGAGTCCATCAGCGACTGTTCCGTCTATTCACCATTTTCCATTCCTTTCACCACCATGAAATTGACTTACAGCATCACTAACTAGTATTCTTTTCAACAGAGATCTTCAAGCATCATTTCCCCATGGCGGAACAAGAGGAAACCGCTAAACACATCCCGGACGAGGAGATCGAGGCCATGATGGCCATCCCCGGTCCGGAGGGGTTTGGGAGCCAGCTTGTCCAAGACAACCTGGACAATCCTCAAGCCCCTACCTTGCTTCCTCTCGCCGGGGGTGGCCTGACACACGCGGGCGATCCCCCCCTGTCCATGGCACGTCTGGATAGCCATGCCGGGCCGCTTGCCAACTTGGCTTATCCCACGCAGAACGAAAGATCTTACGTCCCCAACTTCAAAGTAGGCCGCGAAAACAGCACAGGCTCCGGCAGCGTACTAGATGGCCAGCCCATCAGCTGCAACTTCTTGCCTCCCGACTTCTTTTCACCTCCGTCTCATGGACTTCCCTTCCCGCAGAACAACAACTCAGGGGCCTTTGACTTTGGACTCAACCTGCCCGCTGGGGCGCCACAACACTTGCCGGGCGAGGCCATAAGGCCCATTTCCGTTTCGGAACCAGCCTTCTTCAACAACGTATATCAGAGCCCTTTCAACGACTCTTCAAAGCTGACTGGTGCCTTGTTTCCTGATTCTCCGGCGATGAACTCCCTAGCCACGCCCGTGAGGCGGCCAGGTGCTGTTCTCGATGCTCACACTGGGGGCACCATCACAGCAACACCCGATGTTCCTTCCTCCGCCTTCTTCGAAGACCTCATCGGTGACAGAATTCCCCAGGCTGATCGTGCCGTGCGGCAAGACGAGATTCGCCGGATCCTCAATAAGGACAAAGTCCCCATTGCCGTACCCGAGACGAAAGCAGAGGCACCCGAGAAGCCCAAGAAGGCAAAGAGGAGGAAAATTACCAAGCTTGAGCCCGGCGAGAAGCGACGGGCACCCGAGATGATTGAGGTCCTTCCGTACACCGACCCCCCAAGCTGGCCGCAGCGCCGGCGCAAGAACAACAAGATGTCTGAGGAGGAGAAGAGTCAAATCGACGCAGCAAATGCTGAACTGGACAGACAGGTCAGGGAGTGGAACAAGAAGAAGAATAACGAGTCGGCCAAGCGGGGCAGGCAGCGACGCCAGAACAGGCTCAGCCGGTTGACGGAGGATCTCGCCCAGGCACAGGCCGAGCGCAACTTCTGGCAGGCGAGGGCGGTGGCCCAGGGTGCTGGTGTAGACGAGTGGAAGGATATCTCGGAGGATGTGAAGGACGACCTTGTCGCTGACTTCCGCATCGACCCCGATGATCTGCTGCTGCCTCCTGAGGATGATTTTTAGGTGGCATTCTGAGCGTGGCGGTTGAGGATGGCAACGCAAGGCAACACGGCAGATGCGAAGTGCTCTGGTGATGAGCACTAGACAATGAGAAATGGTGAATGGCGTTCTGGGTTGGTTGGGTTTTCGGAACCGCAAGGGGGAAAGGGTTCCTTGTTCTCGTTCGATTTGAGCCGAGGAGATTGATCAGTTTGCTAAATATGCGATTTTGCTTACACCCGTTCACAGTTGCATGCAATCACTGATCCGGCGAGTCACCCTGGAGCCGATTCACGGCCTACTTCCGATCACATCCTCAATCCGAAAGGGACTGTTGTGATTCGGACGCACGATGAAGCCCCACGCCTTCCGCACGTAGGACTGGGAACAGGCGTGACGGAATCTCGTCTGTGATTCAGTCGGCACTCATTTACAACTCACGCCCTGACTGTTTGATTTTTTGCTGGCTAGTGTCGCTTAGTCTAGGGATGGCTTCGGGACTCCCGCACTCGGCGGCTCGTAGGCTGAACTCGAGACGTTGAGACAAGATGAAGCTGCCTTCTATTGAGGCAGAAGCACATTTCTGCATTGTGATTCTTCCTTCCTTGAGTTACAAAACCCAAAGACATACCATCCGGTCGATACTGGCAGAAAGAGGGGCAAGAAGGTAGATAGGGGTAGAGTCACTGACTAGAAGGCCTGACTAAACCTAAAGTCAGACGGTCTGAGACTGAGCGCATTGACAATGCTATCATCGCCCAGTGTGTAATCCCGGCAGCCCTGGTTGGCTGACTGAGGTCGCAGCATCGTTTGTCTCTAGCGGTGAACACTGCAATGCCAGGTCTTGAGTTTTAACGTAGATAGAGATGACTGGACAACTTTGAGATATGGGTATCGGCTGTTGATTGGTTGTCATCGGACGAAGTTGGATTTCAAGCCAGCATAGTTTAAGGACTTGAGAGAAATCCAGCCTTTACAGCGTGCAAGTGAGCACACTATCTACCCCTTTCTAGATATGCCGTGGGGAGTGGGACTCCAAACGAGTCGGGTGCCCCTTGCCAACGCGGTCAAGATTTCTCAAGTGTTGCCAGAGTGTCAACGTACAACCACCGAGTCTACCATGTGGGCTGCGAAATTCATGTTTCACTTCTCATGCCAACAGTTCCCCTCAGGCTTCACCAGCTCATTGCTGTCTACGTTCATCACTTGCTTCAAGGCCACCAAGCTGCAGGCACATGGCGAAACATGAAGGAATATTTGCACAAGTGTCATAAATTCATCACTTGCATGAGATCAAGCGCCCGGGTATTTCGCAGCCCAAGCAAAGCAAAACAAGAGTGGTATCTTTAGAGTCCGACAACGCAGCACACCACCGAGCTATCTCAGCCATCTCAGCCCGCCCCGCGTCCCCGCTGCTTCCAGGAGGTCCATCCGACCGACAGCGCATGGGAGGTCTCACGCAGAAAGGCGCACGGCTCAGTACTGCTGGGTAGGGGGATACTGCTGCGGCTGCTGCGGGGGGTACTGCTGGGTCTGGTCGTGCGGGTAGGGCTCCTGCACGGGGGCCTGCGGCTGTTGCTGCGGCTGCTGCTGGCCCTCCTTGGCGACGTGGCCCATCTCGGCGTCCGCGGCGGCGGGGGCGACGCCCTCGCGGCCCTCCTTCAGCGACGCGAGGATGTAGAAGACGAGGAGCACGATGGTCAGGACCCTGCTGGTGTTAGCGCCCGACGTTCACACCGCCTCCAGGCTCGGCAGACCGAGCAGGGGGAGGGGGGGGGGGGGGGGGGGGACGATACGTACCACGCGAGCGCGCCGAGGGCGGCGGCGGCGGCCAGGCTGCTGCCGTACGAGTTCTCGTCCTTGCTGGGGCCGTAGCACCCGCCGAAGCTGTAGCACGTCTCGCCGAGGAAGAGGCCGGCGAGGCTGGCGGCCCAGGCCCAGGCGGAGAGGAGGAAGATGATGGTCAGGGCGTAGCCGATGATGAAGGCGAGGCGGAAGTACCACTGGGAGAAGAAGCGCTCGAGGACGACGTGGCTGCCGATGACGATGAAGATGAGGATGGCCTGCTGGCTGTCAGACGTGCTGCCGCGGGTCAGGAGGGGGACAGAGGGGACGCACGGTGAAGAGGAGGAAGCCCGGCGAGCCGGTCCAGGCGTTGGCGTAGGCGGAGCCGTTGAAGAAGGAGAGGCAGTAGGCGGAGGCGATGAAGACGCCCAGGCCGAGAGCGAGGACGACGAGCTGGACGATGAAGAACCAGGCAGGGAGGTGGGGGTGGGTCCTCGTGTTGAGGCCCTTCATGTTGGAGGAGGAGGACGACATGGCGGAGGCAGTCGTTGGAGGGGGTGCTTGGCTGAGTAAGGTGAGGAAGGTAAGGCAAGGTGAACAAGGCAGGTGAACCCGGCACTGGGCAGTGATGTTGAGATGCTGCGACGGAGGAATCACGACGAGGAGAGCAAGACATCCAAGAGCACCAGGTGAACGGGCGGAACAGCGCCCTCTTAATGTACCATGCTGCACCACCTCTCTCTTTCTCTCCCTGTCCCCCAAGTTAAAGCCCAAGCCCACGCACGCCTCGCGCGGCACCATCGTGCCGTCTGCATCATCCTCGAACAAGCTTGACAAGCAAGCCCAAGACGCCCGTGGCGTTCAGGGCTGAAGCACCACCGGCACGCGCAATGGCACGCCAGAGGTAAACGCCGTCCGAGCTCCCAGCGAACCCGGCCGACGAGCGACGACCCTATTCCCAATCCAGACCAGCCACAGGGCCCAACGGCTCCTAGGTCGTTGAGGTCAAGGGTAGGGCTGCCAGTACCGAGCCCAGCGTATTGCCGTCGCAGGCATCCCATTCGTCGGTCCCAAGCGAGCCCAAGAGTCACACCAGGAGACGCCCAGGGAGGGAGGGGAGGGAAGCTCCATGGCGTGGGCTGAATCTGCCTTATCCGCCAGTCATGTTTCGCGACCATGGCGCCTGCGGGTGGGTGTGCTGTCCCGGCAGACGAGAGGGAGATCGCCAGGAAAGGGAAAATAAAATAAAATAGATGCATGCAGGCAGGCTCAGGGATCCCCCCCGTTTGCGCTTCGTCGTGCGTCATTGGGCTGGGCGGCCAAGATGATGGTGCGCGCCTCCAAGCTCGCTCGTCCGCCGGTCCAGGTCAGCTGCTCATCTCCTTACCGGGCGAGAGCTGTGATGGATGGAGCGGAGGGCCCGCGAGTCGGACGCGCCCTTCCCTCATCATACGACACCATGGTCGTGCCATCGCAACAATTCCGCACCGATCCACAAGTGCCGTCCGCCCAAAGCAGGCAAGTGTCCCCATCGTCAGTCCTTCACCCTTCTCGGCGGTGGAGGCTCAGGATGTTCTGAAATGGGCCTCCATCGTCAGACCTCTGAGGCCGCCCAAGCCACAAGTCTGGGCCCTCCATCCAAACCAGCTCAGATCGACAGGAAGAGCCCAATACCAAGGCAGCCGAACCGCTTCAGGTCGCCGGCTGGAAGCCCACCCCCCTCTCCTTCTGCGTGCGTGACATGACGATGGCTTCAAATTTCCTCGCCGGACCCCACCAGCCACCCACCCGACCGATCTCGCACACCGCGACTTTGCTGCTCTCAGAATAGATCATGGGTGCCCTGCCTGAGTACGCGCCATGTGTGTGTGTGTGTGTGAGAGAGAGAGAGAGAGAGAATGCCGTCCTGTCAGACGGGCAGACATGACCCCGCCCACTCACTCGCGCGCCCTGCCTCTTCACCGCGCCCTTTCTCCGAGACGCTACCGGCTCAGCCTTACAGCCGTTGCAGGCCAGCAAAGCCACTAGCTCCCGTTGCTTCATCACGACTTGGACCAAACAAGAAACACCACGAAAGCCGCCCGACCCAGTCGTCATGTCAATCTGTCACATTGCCCAAGATATCTGTCTACGTTTCCCCCCGCCCCCATCTCTATCTACCCCTGGGATGAGTCCATCCCGGGGGCCGCCTCCGTTCGACTGCTTGCCGACCGCGATCCGACGACACTCCTCCCAAAGTGTCCTCGTTCCCGTCTCAAGCGTTCACATCTCATCTGCTGCCCCGACTCTATAGATAACCCGTCAAGAAACAACATGCTTCGAAGTGAAAAAGAGATTCAAAGCCCCATGCTCCGCCCATTTACCCACGACCCCTTGGAAATCAAGTACATGCAAGCTCTCATTATAGTCAACTCGTCCGCTCAGAACGTGGCCACCGCCACGGCAATCGCCTGCGAGTCCGAGTGCGAGATGGACACGCTGACCTCCTTGAGGCCGGCCTTCTTGGCCGCTGCCGCAGCATCACCGTGGAGCTGGAACGCATGTTAGCACCTCTGCTCATCACCATCACAGACCGGGCGGAGGAGTTTCAACTTACGGTGACCACGGGGGCGCCCTCCTCGTTCTTGGAGATCTCAATGTCCTTCATCGCCGCGCCAGCGCCCTTGCTGGCTACGCCCAGCGACTTGAACACGGCCTCCTTGGCGCTCCACCGGCCCGCGAACGAGCTCTGCGGGCTGGGCGCCTTCTGGCAGTACGCAATCTCGCCCGCCGTGAAGTTCCTCGCGACGAACGTCTCGTTGTCAATGTTGACGGCCGAGATGTCCTCGACGTCGACGCCGACCTTGCTGTTGCTCGACACCGTCTTCTTCGCCAGCGTCTCCATCATGTCCTGCGTCGCCTGCGCCGCGCTCGTCTTGACCGCCTTCTCCGACTGCTTCATAAAGTTGGCCGAGTAGGTCAATGACGACGTCTTCTTGTCAACCGACACACGCGCGTCGGGGTTCAGCAGGACCTTGCTGAGCTGCTCCTCGGCGTAGGGCGCGTTGCTCTTGGCCACGAACAGCGTGTTGTTGATCATGCCGTTGTGGAAGAAGCGGTAAGCCTTCTTCTGGCGAGCCTCCACCTTGGCGCTGTACGCCTCGTACGTCTCCTCGTCCAACGCCGCGAAGAGGTACTTGGGGTGCACGCCGATCGCCTGGGCGCCCTTCTGACCGAAGCCGAACGACGTGACCGAGAAGGCCTTGACACCATCCGTCTGGATGCTGCGGCTGGGGTAGACGATCATGTCGAATTGCTCCATGATGGCGTCGACGTTGTCGGCGTTGCGGTTGCCGGGGACGAGACCAGTGTTGAGCACCTGCAGGCAGCCGTTCATCATCCAGGCACCGGCAGCACCCTTGGGGTGACCAGTGAGATACTTCTGGAAGATACCCAGCACGGCGTTGCCCTTCTTGCGGCCGAGGTGCTTGAGTTGTTGGCAAATGACGGACGACTCGTTCTTGTCGTTGGCCTTGGTCGACGTGCCGTGGAACGAGGCGACGTCGAGATCGTCAATGGTGAGACCCCAGGTGGCAAGGGCACCACGCAGCGGCGCAATAGTAGGGTCGTTCTTCCAGAAGTTGTTGCCCAGGCTGCGCAGGACCTCCTTCTCCTGCCTCTGGGCCTCCTTCTCAATGTGCACGGCACGGTCGTGTGCGTACTCCTTCTCGTCGAAGCCCTGACCCTGAGCCTTCATAGCCTCGACCTCCTCCCAGAGGTACTCGAGCTCGGACTCGTGCCACTGCTTGACCTGCTTCTTGCGGAGCTCGATCTGGCGACGACGGTAGTTGATGTCCAGGAGAGGCGACGGGAACTTGCCAGGGTGCTCGCGGGCCGTGGTCAGGACACCCTGACCAGGCGCGGGGACGGATCGGCCGATCTTGTCAGTGGCGGTCGTGGTGAGAGCGACGATGCCGTGAATGGGCACACCCATGTCAAGGGCCAGCTGAGCGGTCATCAGGATTTGGACACCACAGCCCTGAGACTCCATGAAGCCGTTACGGGTCGTGGTGGTAGGACGAGACATCTCCTTGGGGGTACGGCCGTGAGCCATCTCGTCGACGGCGTTGCTGGTGGCCTTCATGTTGGCGAACTCGTACGAGCCCTCCTCACCAAAGTCATCGAAACCACCAACAAAGACAATCTTGGCCTTGCCCTCCATGATGGTCTCGTAACCGATGTCGACCGACTCAACAGAGGTGGCGCAAGCACCGACGGGCGTCTTGATGGGACCAGAAGAGGAGATGAGCAGCATGTTCACCCACGCAGCCATAGTGTTGATGAACGACTCCTGCAGGATGTCGTTTTGGACAGGCTTGTCAAGGAAGCGGTCGCGGTGCATGCCACGGAGAGCACCAGCTCCACCCATGCCGGAACCGATGCAGTTACCAACCTCCGAGACGTGGACGTACTTGTAGAACTCGTATGGGTCGGTGATACCGGACGAGAGGAGGGACTCGGCAACGGAGACGAGGACAAAGAGAGTGACGGGGTCAACCTGGTCGACAATGTCCTCAGGAACACCGTACTTCTTGGCATCCCAGCCAGTGGGGATCTGGCCGGCAACGAGGCGGTCGAAGCGGAGGGCCTTGGGGATCCAGAGGCCGGCACCCTTCTTCATGCGCACAATGTACTCGCCAGACTCGGGGATCTCAAAGATCTCCACCTTGTCGCCGTGTTCGCGCTTGAACTCCTCGGCCGTCTCCTTGGAAGCCTCAAAGGGCTCAAGGTCCTCCTCGATGACGACCTCATGAAGCAGCTGCTTCTGGTTGGGATCGTACCCGTCAAAGAGCTCGGGCTCGATCAGACGGATACCAGAGTGCTCAAGAATGTGCTTCTCGTACTTAGGCTTGATGTCCTTGTCATCAATGGGGTCGCCGGTCTTGACATCGACCCAGCCAGAGTACGGCTTGCCCTTGATGGGACCGTTGTGGTTCTTAATGAGACCCATAATCCAGGCCATCTCGACGCAGCCCTCGATGGAGAACTCGCCATAGGCCTCCATCTCCCATCGGGTACGAGAGTTACCCCAAGGGCCGACTTCGGCGAAACCGGTGACGACGACGACCTTCTCGAGGTCGACCATACCCTTGAGGCGATCGTTAAGAGGAGCAATCTCGGTGTCCCAGTCAGGCAGAGGAGGGAAGTCGAACTTCATGTTGGCGCGGGGCTCAATGACCTTCTTCTTGTACAGAAGCTCAGAGTCAGGACCGTTCACCACCTTGTTCTCGATGGCGTTCTCCTTGGCAACAACGCGGCGGGTCTCGCTAGTCTCCATGATGTCCTTGCGAAGCCTGGTCATGGTTTCGTTGAGGTTGGGGATGAACTGCAGACCACCGTTCAAGTCGGCAAAGACGGGCTCGGACTGGCAAAGATCAACAATGGCAGGAGCAAGCAGACCAAGGAGGTTGAAAGCCATCTCCTGCTGGGAGAAGGTGCGGACGCCGAAGGCCTCGACGCCCTCAGCGACAACGTTGTTGCCGCCCATGAGGCCAGTACCACGAGTCCAGCCAATGACGGCACCGCAAATGGTAAGGTAGTGACCCCAGTCCTCAGAGTACCACCTGTTGAACAGGGTCTCGAGGGCAAGCTTGGACTCAGAGTAAAGACCGTCGTTGCCGAACGTGCCGTGGTTGGGAGACATGGGGAGGACGACCTGGGCAGGACGGGTCTCAAAGCCACGCTCGGACTTTTGGATCTTAACGCAACCAAGGAGACGCAGCAGGTTGGTCAACATGATACGATGAGCCAGCTCAGACTTGGAGTCGATGTTGTCGATCTGGCGGCCGTTCTCAGGAATGGCAGCGAAAGGAATGATGAAATCAAGATCCCAGCCAAGACCAGTCTTGGGGTCGTAGATGTACTGAATGAGCTCCTCGACATCCTGCTTGCTGCCTTGGTTGAAGGGGACAACAACGAGCTGAGAGCCCTTGGATCCGTAGCGAGTGTACATAGACTGGTAGTACTCGGTGACCTCGCGCGAGAAGCGGCTGGTAGTCACGATGACCTTGGCGCCACCGCTGATCAGGCCCTGGAGAACGTCGGCTCCGATGGAACCAGCGCCAGCACCAGTCATGAGGACGTACTTGCCGGCATAGGTGACACCGTCCCTGGCAGCCTCCTCGAGGCAGGTAAGGTAGGAAGCGGTCAGCTTCTTGCTGTAGTCCCAGCCGTGGAGGGTCTTGCGCTTCAAGTGCAGGAAGGGAATGGTCTCGACCTTGCCCTTGCCAGGTCCGTTGGCGCGGATCTTCTTCACGCCGCTGGGCTTGCCGTTCTCCTTGGGGATGATCTGGCTCTCGCTCATGCTGAGGGAGCGCAGAACATCGCCGTACAGGCTCTTGATCTCAAGTTGCGAAGTCTTGGACATCTTGTGCTGCTCACGGATGAGCTTGTAGATGCGCTTGAGATCATTCTGAACCTTGGTCCTGTTGCCGTACTCGGAGATCTTGCCACCCTCGGCCATTTGCTGAACGTAGTGCTCCAGCTTGCGGCAGCTGGGGCGCTGAGTCTCCTCGTACTTCAGGTTGCCCTTGGCGTCAACAGTCGTGCGGGGGCCCGTGGGTACCGCGACATCCTTGTAGACAGGGGAGGCGTCAAGAACATCCTTGCAGTTCTCAATGAGCTGTAGGCCCAACTGCTTGGACAGCTTGTAGGTCTCGCCTCGGTCGGTAGGGCAGTTATCCATGTGGTACTGCATGAAATCGATCAGAGTCGGGTTGGCGCGGTTCATGATGCGAATGCACTGGCTGACGATTTCACGATCAACGGCCTGGAGGCGACCGAAAATGACGTCGTAATACATGTGGAGAGCGTCCTGGCGAGCCCAGTTCCAAGACGAGTCGTAAGTGCGAGCCTTCAGCGGGCTGAAGACGGGCAGGATGCCAGAAGCGTAAAAGTCGCCGTGCTCGACAGTCCACAGGTCGAGCTGGGCCTGGAGGACCTTCTCCGACTGCTGGGAAGTAACAGCGGCCTTGTCACCGGCACGAAGATCCAACTTCAAGTATCGTGCGAGAAGCTCAAGCTGCTGCTTGAACATGGCGCGCTGGTCCTTGGTAAGAGCATCAATCGCAGCCGGGTCCATCATCATTCCACCGCCGGAGCCGCCCGCAGGGCCAGCAGCAGCCGCCGTCGTGAGGCTGATGCCGGCGTTGGAGGCGTACTTCTGCGCAACGTCGTCGAGGAAAGCCTTGGCATCGCCCTCAGAGCCAAGTCGCGCCGGGGGCTCCATCGTCAAGGCCAAGAGAAGGGTGCCATCTTGCCTGCCGGCGGCCAGACCCCATCTGGTCTCGAGGTGTTTCCTGGCGGCTGTGATGTTGAAGCCGCCGGGCATCTTGGAGGAAATGAGACGTGCAATAAGAGATTGCGTCTGCTTGCCGAGCTGACCGTCGAACGTGGCCTGCATCGAGGCACCGAGCTCGTCAAGGGGAGTGTCCTCGGGCTTTTCGGGAGTGGAACCGAATTCCTTGCCCAGGTCACCAAGGATTTCGTTCTGTAGTGTGGATTTGCCTTCGCGGGTGGTTAGCTACATGGAGTTGCCTGACGAGATCGGTCGTACTCACCACCAACAAGGTCCTTGATGGCTTTACTGAGAGGAACCTCAGCAAGAGGCTTCTTGAGCTTCTGGGCAATCAGAGCCCGCACGATCTCGATGGCCTGAACCGGCGCATCAGGTACCTGCGCAGCAGGACCAGCGCTGGGAGCAGCAGCGGCGGCCGGAGCAGCGGCTGCGGGGGCTGCGGAAGAAGCTGGCGCGCCAGCTGCGGGAGCGGCAGCTGGCTCGGGCTCGTCCTCGACGGGGTCGACATCGTAGTAAATCTCCTTTGCATCCTTGTTGTAGCAGAGGATCTGACGCTGGACAGACTTGGCGGCATCGTATGCCTCGTACTTGGAAGCCAGGGTGCGTTTGGCCATCACGCCGAGAGTGTCAGCAGGACCGATCTCCACGATGCGCTCCGCCGTCTTCTCGGCGAGGAAAACATCTTGCGTCTCAATCCACCTCACGGGCGAGGCGAACTGGTAGGCAAGCAGCTCAACGAGCAGGGTGTGGGAAAGTTCTTGCTCGACTTCGGGACGCATGGTGGGCTGACGAGAGCGCGAGGCTCAACTGGTCGGAACTGGGAGGAGAACCGAGGCTGAGGGGGTATCTTGGGCTATCGATATGGAGCCGTCTCTGCGAGTGAACCAGAGAATGAAGCTGCTCGAACAGTTGTGTCGGGCTGTTGTGGGTATATGAACCGGTCTGCGGGAGCCGGGTTGTCGAACTAGGTATTAAGGGAGGTGACCAGCGAGCCTGATTGAGGGAGGAGAAGACAGGTCGAGTGTTTGGGCTGGTCGAGTGGTTGGTTGAGGGAGGAGTTGGGAGGTGGGAGTTGTTGGAGTTGGAGAGTCAAGTCTACGGGAGAGACGGGCAAAGGGAAGAAGACGGGATGGGAAGCGAACCAGGGACGGGAAGAGGTTGCTGGTGATGGAGCCTCGACCTGGGAATCGTCTCCTTCAATTGGCTTTCCTTTCTTTGGGGGAGAAGAGGAGGGTACCGACGGAGGAGCAGTTGAAAAAATAGCGACTGTTGAACCGAGATGGATGGATTGTGGTGGCACACACACCTAACAATGAGCAAGCCAGCAATGAGACAGGCCCCAGGCTCCCCAATTGACGAGAGCTGCCACCACTTTCTCGCCTGGGCAGCCCCCCCCTGGCAGCACTTTCCCACCACACGCGTTCCCCTAGGAGAAAAAGATTGGGCCGGGACCCGACGTGTTTGGGTCCATGCTGGTGGGAAGCTGCGAGATGGAGTAGGCTCCTCAACCATCTGCCACCACTAGGCCGGAAGGGGAAAGGATCCATCAGGGGAACGGGGCGACCTGACCCCTCACTGACCCCACCATGTGCGATTCCACACCAGTTTCCATTGGGATGAGGCAGGTCAGCACCAGGCACGCACATCAGCATCGTCACTACCTGCATCACGTAGCACCAGCCTCAGCATCAACAACCAGATCTAGAGGTGTATGATGCCGCCGCGCATTGGGGCGTAGGTAGGCAGGTACGTTATCGGCGAGCTGATAATCTCCCGCATTCCGTTTAACTTCATTGGTCACCCTGTCTTATCACGAATCGACTTGTCTCGTCTCTCATTGACCATACCGGTCCCCCGACGACCGAGGGACCTTCCGCCGAGGCCTGGCCCGCGAAATATCGAGGTGCAGTGGAAAGTGGCGCCATGATGGCATTTACTGGGGAAGGCGATTGTAATGCGCCGCCGAGCGTTGGTTGTTGCCTGTCCGCATCTCGCTACTGGCTTTCCTTGTACCGGTACCGCCAGGGTCGCCACGACACCATGTTCGGAGGCTTTACACAATACGCTCGCCGCTCGCCCGCCCACTTGCTGGGGCCAACGTTTGGAACATTTGTGGTATTGGCGAGACTCATCGCAATGATCACCTCACCCCTCCATCTCACCCCTATCAGAAGCCTCCGTGAGGTGATGCCTAATGTCCTCCCTTGGGGCGTCTGGAATTGGCTGCATCCCGTGCATGGCGAGACGCTTCATTCTTGACAATGTGTCCTCGTGGCGTGCCCTTGACTCTGGTCGGGCCCTGTACCCCCAAATGCGCGTCGTTGTGTACCGGGAGGAACGGGGAATTCAGGGTCTTGTTTTACAGCGTGGGGTGGCTTGGGAGGCCTTTGGACGCGGGAAATGAGTGGCAGAAATCATGTCGCAGCTCCTCGCACGGGCTGACCGCCTGCCGGAAGACGCCTGCTCGCACATCAACAGGGCCAGGGTAGCTCCAGGGGAAGGTACAGGTACTGGAGCCCCAGTTGACGAACGAGGTCGCCAGCGATGGTCAGAACACGTTGATCCAGGTGTCTCCAACGCCTTATCGTGCCTTGCCTCAGACATATCGGTCCGGCAGCCTCGAATTCGAGGCTAGTATTCGCTGTCGTCAGTTAACCGCCGGGAGAGAGCGCCTTTTGCCCGAGGATTGCCGCGTCTAAAGATGCTTTGCTCTGACCGTCTGTTCCGACGCAAGTCGCGCGATACTTCCGAGTTCAAGCGGAAATGGCCCCCCTGCTACGTACCGGTACTTCATTAACACATTGCCATCCCTGCGGATCACTCGGGTTGCAGCCGCGGTGTGCATCCACTGCAAGCATGGTGGTGGGTAGGATGGCATGGCATGGTGGCAGTTGCAGGACGGTACTGCCTGCCTGCCTGTCTCCATGGGCTGCCTGGTGGCTCTCCCGGTGCTGCATTCCCCCAACAGAACTAAATTTTTGGCGAGAGTAATCCAGAGCTACCCCCCCTGTGCCCCTCCAGCCCCTCGAACCCCTGCTACTCCCTTCCTTCCGAACGACCGGCTCAGACTTTTTTGCTGTTGAGGGCTCCAAGGACCATTGAGGCGTTGTGTTACGTTGGTCAATCCCGCGACAAGTGGAGAGGCCATCGAGACAACCGACCAAAGACCATTCAGGGCACCCCAAGGGAAAGGGAGCTTGGTCAATTCTTCGCTAGAGTCAATTGCTCCAGAATCCCGACATTCAGTCCTCCACCTCCCTCCAGAATTAGTCCAGGCCACTCTTGAACACATCACGTCCTGCCCCTCCCACCTGCCACGCACATTCTGTCCACCTCTTGATCTTTCTCTGTGGACATCCTCAACTCCTCCTGTTTCTCCCCCTCTTAAACAGCTCCCATCTTCATCCCGCTGCCACCTTTTTGGAGTCTGACGATTCAACTACGCTTCTTCCGCCGTACCTCCTCCCCCCTCACACTTTTCAGAGACCCAATCTCCTCGCGAGCCCCGTTGCTCTTAGGGTCCGAATCCTAGACATTTCGCTGCAGCAATCGCGGCTTCCGGAGCAATTGCCAGCACTGCCTCCTGCTCTTCGCTGAGTTCACGGGGTCAGACTCGATAGGTGAGCTTTTTCTCAGGCTTGAGCCCCGATCTTAGGGGTTCCAACTGCACACGAGAATGCCATTCTGACCACGAGCAGCTCCAACGACCACCCGAATCTTCTCGATACCCCTTTAATTCATCATGTACGGTACCGGCACCGGCCCTCAGACGGGCGTCTCGACCCCTCGATCCAATGCCTCCCTCCGACCTCTCACTCTCCGCCACGGCTCGCTCGAGACGTCCTTCCTCGTGCCGACCGCCCTCCACTTCCACGCACAGCAGCTGAGGGACCGCTTCACCGCCAGCCTCCCCACCGCCACAGACGAGCTTGCGCTCGACGAAGAGCCATCATCCGTTGCCGAGCTCGTCGCCAGATACCTTGGTTTTGTCGCCAACGAGGTCGAGAAGGGCGAGGATGACGACCAGGGTTCGTACGAGGAGGTGCTCAAGCTTGTGCTTGTCGAGTTCGAGCGCGGCTACCTCCAGGGCAACGAAGTTCACGCTCTCGTCGCTTCCCTCCCCGGCATTGACGAGAAGAAGCTCGTTGTTATCAAGAGCTACTACCAGGCGCGCCAGACTGCGGGACGTCCTATCAAGGAGCACGAGTCTGCGCTTTTCCGTGCCGCCGAGGACGGCGCAGCCGGCATCTACACCATCTTTGGTGGCCAGGGCAACATCGAGGAATACTTCGATGAGCTCCGTGAGATTTACAAGACCTACCAGCCCTTCGTCGGCGAGCTCATCCTGCACGCCGCCGAGCTTCTCCAGAACCTCTCCAAGCACCCTAGCGCCGAGAAGCTCTACCCCAAGGGCCTCGACGTGATGAGGTGGCTCGAGGACGAAGACGCGACGCCTGATCTCGACTACCTAGTTTCAGCACCTGTCAGCTTCCCTCTGATCGGTCTTGTGCAGCTTGCGCATTACGAGGTGACATGCAAGGCTCTTGGTGTCAACCCTGGCAAGCTCCGCGACAGGCTGAGCGGCTCCACCGGTCACTCGCAGGGTGTTGTTCTGGCTGCTGCCACCGCTGCCGCCGGCTCTTGGGAGTCATGGAAGGAGATCGCGCCCACAGCGCTCACCATTCTCTTCTGGATCGGTGCTCGCAGTCAACAGGTCTTCCCCCGCACGTCGCTCACACCCAACATGCTGCGCGAGTCCAGCGACAATGGCGAGGGCACCCCGACGCCCATGCTGAGCATTCGCGACTTGTCCCAAGCCGAGGTCCAGAAGCACATCGACGCAACCAACCAGTACCTCCCTGCCGACCGCCACATCTCCATCTCGCTCATCAACAGCCCGCGAAACCTTGTCGTTACCGGCCCTCCGATTTCCCTCTATGGTCTCAACGCCCAATTGCGCAAGGTCAAGGCCCCCACTGGCCTAGACCAGACCCGAATTCCGTACACCGAGCGCAAGAGCCGTTTCGTGAACCGCTTCCTCCCCATCACGGCTCCTTTCCACAGCAAGTACCTCGCAGAGGCCACTGAGCTTATTGACGGCGACCTGAAGGACATCGAGATTCTGGCGGAGGACCTTGGCATCCCCGTCTTCGACACCAACACTGGCAAGGACATCAGGGATGAGGTTGAGGGCAACATTGTTCCGGCTCTGGTTCGCCTCATCACTAGAGACCCCGTCAACTGGGAGAAGGCCACCGTCTTCCCCGACGCAACCCACGTCCTCGACTTCGGCCCTGGTGGCATCTCCGGACTCGGTATACTCACCAGCCGCAACAAGGAGGGAACTGGTGTTCACGTGATTCTGGCTGGATCCGTCAATGGCACTGTCACGGAAGTTGGCTACAAGCCTGAACTCTTCGACAGGGACGAAGAGCATGCTGTTCGATACGCGGTGGACTGGGTCAAGGAATTCGGGCCCCGCCTCGTCACCACCTCTCAAGGCAGGACCTTTGTCGACACCAAGATGAGCAGGCTGCTTGGTTTGCCTCCCGTCATGGTCGCTGGTATGACTCCCTGCACGGTTCCGTGGGACTTCGTTTCTGCCACCATGAACGCGGGCTACCACATCGAGCTGGCTGGTGGTGGTTACTACAACGCCAAGACTATGACTGAGGCTCTTTCCAAGATCGAGGGCGCCATCACTGCTGGTCGTGGTATCACTGTCAACCTGATTTACGTCAACCCCCGTGCCATGGCCTGGCAGATTCCCCTTCTTGGTCGTCTCAGGGCCGAGGGCGTGCCCATTGAGGGCCTGACTATTGGAGCTGGTGTCCCGTCTATCGAGGTCGCCCAGGAGTACATTGAGACGTTGGGTCTGAAGCATATCGCCTTCAAGCCCGGTTCGTCTGACGCGATCCAGGCCGTCATCAACATCGCCAAGGCCAACCCTGACTTCCCCGTCATTCTCCAGTGGACCGGCGGTCGTGGTGGTGGCCACCACTCCTTCGAGGACTTCCACCAGCCTATCCTCAGCATGTACGGGCGCATCCGCCGCACTCCCAACATCATCCTTGTTGCTGGCAGTGGCTTTGGCGGGGCGGATGACACCTACCCCTACCTCACGGGTGACTGGGCCAAGGGCTACGGGTACCCCCCCATGCCTTTCGACGGTACACTTTTCGGCAGCCGCATGATGGTTGCCAAGGAGGCTCACACCAGCAAGAACGCCAAGCAGGCTATCGTTGATGCCCCTGGTATCGGTGATGAATCTTGGGAGAACACCTACAAGGGCCCTGCGGGTGGTGTGATCACGGTCCGCTCGGAGATGGGCGAGCCTATCCACAAGCTGGCGACCCGTGGTGTCATTCTGTGGGCCGAGATGGACAAGAAGATCTTCAGCCTGCCCAAGGAGAAGCGCGTTCCCGAGCTCAAGAAGAACCGTGACTACATCATTAAGAAGCTCAACGACGATTTCCAGAAGGTGTGGTTTGGCCGCAACAGGTTCGGCGAGACCGTGGACCTTGAGGACATGACGTATGGTGAGGTCGTTCGCCGCATGGTGGACCTTCTGTACGTGAGGCACGAGTCCCGCTGGATTGATGCCTCTTACAAGAAGTTCACTGGTGACTTCATCCACCGTGTTGAGGAGCGTTTCACCTCCAAGCCTGGCCAGGCCTCCCTTCTTCAGGACTTCGGCGAGCTCGAGAGCCCCTACGAGACTGTCAAGAGGATTCTTGCCGGCTACCCCGAGGCTGACACCCAGATCATCAACGCTCAGGACGTCCAGCACTTCCTTATGCTCTGCCAGCGCCGTGGCCAGAAGCCCCCGACGTTCGTCCCTGCCCTTGACGAGAACTTTGAGTTCTTCTTCAAGAAGGATTCTCTGTGGCAGTCCGAGGACCTCGGTGCCGTCATCGGCCAGGATGTCGGCAGGACCTGTATTCTTCAAGGTCCCACCGCTGCCAAGTTCTCCACCATCCTCGATGAACCCATCAAGGACATCCTCGACGGCGTCCATGACACCCACGTTGAGAGACTCACCAAGGACTTCTACGACGGAAACGAGAAGTCTATTCCCACCATCGAGTACTTCGGGGGCAAGCTCAATGACACGGAGATCCCGGTCGAGGATGTCGACGGTCTTCTTACCTCGTACGACGAGACAAAGAACACCTACCGTCTGCACCTTTCCCCCGCCGCTACTATGCCTACCGAGGACGCTTGGCTTGCCCTGCTTGCCGGTCCCCGCCGCAGCTGGCGCCATGCGCTTCTGACTTCCGAGGTCCTCGTCCAAGGGCAGAAGTTCCAGACCAACCCCATGAAGCGTATCTTCGCCCCTGTCCGTGGCTTGTTCGTCGAGATCTACTACCCCAACGACCCTGCCAAGACCAGGATTGTCGTCAAGGAGCAGCCGCGTCACAACCAGTACGTCGAGGTCCTCGAGGTCAAGCTTGTCGGTAACAACGAGATTTTGGTCAACATGATCAAGGACACCACCGCTCTGGGCGAGCCCGTCTCTTTGCCTCTCAAGTTCGTGTACCGTCCCGAGGCGGGATACGCTCCCATCCACGAGGTCATGGAGGGACGCAATGACCGCATTAAGGAGTTCTACTGGCGTGCTTGGTTCGGCAACGAGGCCCTCGACCTCGATGCCGACGTCTCGAACAAGTTCGACGGCGGCAAGACAACCATCACTGGCGAGGACATCAACGACTTCGTGCACGCCGTTGGTAACACTGGCGAGGCGTTCGTCGAGCGCCCCGGCAAGACCGTCTTTGCTCCCATGGATTTCGCCATTGTCGTTGGCTGGAAGGCCATCACCAAGCCCATCTTCCCACGCACCATCGATGGCGATCTCCTCAAGCTTGTCCACCTGTCTAACCAGTTCCGCATGCTGCCTGGCGCAGAGCCCCTGAAGAAGGGTGACGAAGTCACGACAACTGCTCAGATCAATGCCGTCATCAACCAAGAGTCCGGCAAGATGGTCGAGGTTTGCGGTACCATTGCCCGTGACGGTGAGGCTGTTATGGAGGTGACATCCCAGTTCCTCTACCGAGGTGTGTACTCGGACTTTGAGAACACCTTCCAGCGCAAGACGGAGACTCCCGTGCAGCTCCACCTCGCTACCACTCAGGATGTCGCCGTCCTCAAGGCTAAGGAGTGGTTCAACCTTGACGATCTTCCTCAGGATATCCAGCTCCTTGGGCAGACCCTCGAGTTCCGCCTGCAGAGCTTCCTCAAGTTCAAGAACAAGACCGTTTTCAGCAGCATTCAGACCTACGGCCAGGTGCTTCTTGAGCTGCCTAGCAAGGAGGTTATCCAAGTCGCCAGTGTCGACTACGAGGCCGGTGTCTCGCACGGCAACCCCGTCGTTGACTACCTCGAGCGCCATGGCTCGCCTCTTGACCAGCCTCTCAACTTTGAGAACCCTATTCCCCTGAGTGGCAAGACTCCCCTGCAGCTCCGTGCTCCTTCTTCCAACGAGACGTACGCTCGCGTCTCTGGCGATTACAACCCCATTCACGTTTCTCGTGTGTTTGCCGGCTACGCCAACCTGCCTGGCACCATTACTCATGGCATGTACTCCAGCGCCTCGGTGCGCAGCCTGGTCGAGACGTGGGCCGCTGAGAACAACATCGGCCGCGTCCGCAGCTTCCACGCCTCGCTGGTCGGTATGGTTCTGCCCAACGATGACATTGAGGTCAAGCTCCAGCACGTCGGTATGGTGGCTGGTCGCAAGATCATCAAGGTTGAGGCCATCAACAAGGAGAACGAGGAGAAGGTACTTCTTGGTGAGGCTGAGATTGAGCAGCCTGTGACTGCCTACGTTTTCACTGGCCAGGGCTCTCAGGAGCAGGGCATGGGTATGGAGCTTTACGCCAGCAGCCCAGTCGCCAAGGAGGTTTGGGACAGGGCCGACACCTACCTGATGGATAACTACGGTAAGAACCTCTTCCCTACGCATGGAACTTTCGCATACTGATAATCGCAGGATTCTCGATCACCAACATTGTCAAGAACAACCCCAAGGAACTCACCATTCACTTTGGCGGACCTCGTGGCAAGGCCATTCGTGCCAACTACATGGCCATGACCTTCGAGACGGTTGCCACAGACGGCTCCATCAAGTCGGAGAAGATCTTCAAGGAGATTGACGAGAAGACCACATCGTACACGTACCGGTCGCCCACTGGTCTCCTGTCGGCTACGCAATTCACGCAGCCCGCCCTGACGCTCATGGAGAAGGCCAGCTTTGAGGATATGAAGTCCAAGGGGCTTGTGCCTCGCGACTGCACCTTCGCCGGTCACTCGCTCGGCGAATACTCTGCGCTGGCGGCGCTGGCCGAGGTCATGCCCATCGAGAGCTTGGTATCCGTTGTGTTCTACCGTGGCTTGACGATGCAGGTCGCTGTGGAGCGTGACGCGGCGGGCCGCTCCAACTACTCCATGTGCGCCATCAACCCCAGCCGCATCTCGAAGACGTTCAACGAAGAGGCGCTGCAGTTCGTGGTCAACATGATCGCGGAGGAGACTGGCTGGCTACTGGAGATTGTCAACTACAACATTGCCAACATGCAGTACGTTGCTGCCGGCGACCTGCGGGCGCTGGACACACTGACGGGCGTGACGAACTTCCTCAAGGTGCAGAAGATTGACATTGACGAGATGCGCGACAACATTGAGGAGGCCAAGGACGCGCTGCGGGAGATTGTCAAGGGCTCGGCGGAGGAGACGCTGAAGAAGCCGACGCCGCTGGACCTGCAGAGGGGCTTCGCGACGATCCCTCTCAAGGGCATCGACGTGCCGTTCCACTCGACGTTCCTGCGGTCGGGCGTCAAGCCCTTCCGGTCGTTCCTGCTCAAGAAGATCAACAGGACGACGATCGACCCGTCGAAGCTGATCGGGAAATACATCCCCAACGTGACGGCCAAGCCCTTCGCCATCACGAAGGAGTACTTCGAGGAGGTATACAAGCTCACCAACTCGCCCAAGATTGCGTCGGTGCTGGCCAACTGGGACAGCTACAACCAGGACGCGCCGCCCAGCCAGGGCAGCAGCGTCAACGGTGTGACGGGCGACTTTGGCTCGGCCGCATAGGCTGCCTAAGTCGCCAGAGGGAGGAGGAGCCCGGGGTGGAGATGGAGGGATGACGAGAGACGAGCAGCAAGAACAGACTTTTGATAGACAGGGATGGAAAGGCGCCATGGTTGTACCAAATGGGCGGGGGATCTTTTGATCTCACATTGCGTTTTCTGGTCTTTTTTCTTTTCTCTTACGTTTTGTTCCAAGCTAGTCATGTCTGCATTATATATACTTTATTTTAGTTGGGTTTCGCCGGGCCAGGCGTGGTCGTACAAGACAGAATAGAAGGCATCGCCGCGTATGACAAACTTGGCTGGCTTCCTTCCGATGATGGCCACATGATGCGAGTGTTAAGAAATGCCCGAGACGCGGTGGTACGCGTGGGACGGGGCTAGGGAAGTCGGGAAGGGCAAGCGGGCACGACAGGACGGGAAGGCGTTTGACAGTCCCGATCGACGAGGAGGGTGCTGCAAGGACCCGGCATCGGCGGGGAGGCCGGGGAGCGAAGGAGCTGACACGTTGTGATAATATTTGTGGTGATTTTTGTAGTGGTGACAGTGGTGATGGTGGTGATGGCGGCGGTGGTGTTGAGGGAGTCGCTACAGTGCGGGTCCCCTATTTTTGGGGGATGTTGGGGTCCTTCGAGGTGAGGCACATCTCACGAGGGGAACCCGGAAAGGGACAGGGGGAAAGGATGGGGGCATCGGCTGTGGGCGAGGAGAAAGTGGAGCGTCGGCCCCCGGCGAGCGCCGTGTGACGGTGAGGGGAACCTAAGTACAGTGTGGGGGCGACCTTCACATGGGGCAGGGCAGGAAGGGGGGAACTTCACTGAATTCGAGAGAGAGCAGGAGCAAGTGCTTGCCAACTTTCACCCTGCCAGATCATCCTCTTCGGACACACACGTTGCTTGTTTGACCGTGGCTTGCATCCAGCATCGAACATCCAGCAGAGAAGCGCAACATCCATTGGCCTGGCTGATTGGGAACGCAACCTCAGGGAATTTCGGCCGCCCGCGACCACCCGCTTCGTCTCGGCTCTTATCTCAACGACACACCCACTTGTACCCTGAACTTATCACCAAGACGACTACTGGCGAGACGGACGACGGAGATGTCCTGTTAGTCTGGGCTATTTGTCGACGTATTTCATCTTCTCGGACTGGCACATAAGGACATCGTCTTCTCTTCTCGATTTCGACGGATCCTCGACTGGACTGTTTCTAGGTTTTGCTCTTGTCCACCAGATTTCGTCCGCAATACTCCTCCTCAACCTCACGACACACCATTTTGCATCACGAGCACGACGACCCTCTGATAAGCATTCATCACCACCATGGGTGAACCTATCCATGACAGGCCCCTCAACGGCCTGACCTCCGTCACTGGCAACAAACTCTTTCTCGGCACCTTCATCCACTCCAGATCACGGGAGTCCCTCGAGTACCTCCACTCCACAGCCGTCTGCGTCGATGCCGCCGGCACCATCGCCGCCGTCGAGCCGGACTGCGACCTAACCCGCGCAAAGAACGAGCTCCTCCCCCGTCTCGGCTGGGACGTCGCCTCGGTCAGTGTCACCACCGCCGCCCCCGGCCAGTTCTTTTTCCCCGGCTTCATCGACACGCACGTCCACGCCTCCCAGTACCCCAACGTCGGCATATTTGGCAAGTCGACCCTCCTCGACTGGCTCAATACCTACACCTTCCCCCTCGAGGCCTCCCTCGCCGACCTCGCCAAGGCCCGCCGCGTCTACACGGCCTGTGTCCGCCGTACCCTCGCCCACGGCACCACCACCTCCGCGTACTACGCCACCATCGACGTCCCCGCCACCAACCTTCTCGCCGACATCTGCCTCGCTCTCGGCCAGCGCGCCTTTGTCGGCAGGGTCTGCATGGACCACGCCGACATGTGCCCTGACTACTACCGCGACGAGTCCGCCGAGGCCTCTTTGCAGGCGACCAACGACTCCATCGCACACATCCGTGCCATCGACCCGGCCTTCGACCTCGTGACCCCTATCCTGACGCCGCGCTTCGCGCCCTCGTGCACCAGCGCCGCCATGCGCGGCCTCGCTGCCCTGCACCGTGATACCAACCTGCCGATCCAGACGCACATCTCGGAGAACGAGGGCGAGATCGCCCTCGTCAAGAGCATGTTTCCCGCATCCGCCAACTACGCCGCCGTCTACGACGACCACGGCCTGCTGACGCGCAGGACGGTGCTCGCGCACGCCGTGCATCTCACCGAGGACGAGGTCGCGCTGGTCGCCGCGCGGGGCGCCGGCGTCTCGCACTGCCCCGTGAGCAACTCGGCGCTGACGTCCGGCGCGGCGCGCGTGCGCTGGCTCTGGGAACGGGGCGTCGAAGTCGGACTCGGCACCGACATGAGCGGCGGGTACAGCCCGTCCGTGCTCGAGGCGGCGCGGCAGGCGAGCCTCGTGTCAAGGCACGTGGCCATGAGCATGGCGGAGGGGAAGGAGAAGGAGAAGGTGAAGCTGACGGCGGAGGAGGCGCTGTTCTTGGGAACGAGGGGCGGCGCCAAGATCCTGGGACTGACGGAAAAGGTGGGCGGTTTCGAGGTCGGCATGCAGTGGGACGCGCAGCTTGTCGGGCTGGGTGTCGTTGACGAGGTCGGTGGACGCCAGGGCGAAGAAGAAGATGGGGAGGGAGTGGTGCTCGGGGACGAGGGAAACGTGGATGTCTTCGGATGGGAAACCTGGGAGGAGAAGATCGCAAAGTGGCTGTTCAACGGCGATGACCGGAATACGAAAAAGGTCTGGGTCAAGGGGCGGTTGGTGCACCAGAGGAGATGAACGTGACGGGAGCGCACTGGGGCACTGGTTGATGCATGGGATTAGACATTTACAGATGGAGCTCATAGCGAGGAATCTTGGGATACATCAAATACGAACCATGGAGAAATCATGTTCACGCCTGAGCCAGCGTCCCTTGGTTGTGCTGTAGTTTGACATTAGGTACTGTGTCTGAATCCTGTAGTAAGGAGACGACAGTTCGCTCACCGATTCACCGAGAAGCCACACCGAAGCTGCCGCCCCACCGAGGCCCCACCACAGCGCAGCTCCCTCCCATGCACGTCGCATCACCAAGTCCAAGCATCCAGCATCATCAACACCAACACCCCCCGCAAAACCGCCACGCCAGACCACGAGATGGTGCGCCACCCCCGCCTCTCCTTCGCCGCGGAATCCCGCGTCGTTTTTTGACACCCAAGCTAACCAGCGCAGCTCCCTCTCGGCCTCCTCAACGCCGCCCAAGGGCACCCCATGCTCGTCGAACTCAAGAACGGCGAGACCCTCAACGGACACCTTGTCATGTGCGACACGTGGATGAACCTGACGCTCAAGGAGGTCGTCCAAACGAGTCCCGTGCGTGCTTGCCCCCCCCTTTCCCGTTGCGCCCGCTCGCGACTGACCAATTGTGCAGGAGGGCGACAAGTTCGTCAAGATCCCCGAGGTGTATGTCAAGGGCAACAACGTACGTACACTCTGTTCTCTACAACGACTCGGAAAAATAGGACACGCAAACTAACGGAGGGGCCCCGCAGATTAAGTACCTCCGCGTACCGGACGACATTATCGACATTGTGAAGGAGAACCAGCAGAACAACCAGGGCGGCTTCCGCGGCGGACGCGGCGGGCAGAGGGGAGACCACCGGGGCGGCGACCGTGGCAGGGGCCGGGGACAGGGCCGCGGAAGGGGAAGGGGGGGCCGCGGCGCCTGAGGAAGAGGGGGGGACACGCCGTGGAGATGTCGACTGGTTGGCCTTGGGACAGACCGAGGCGCGGCGACCGCATGGCGTTGCTTCGCGCTGCTGTGCGCATGGGCGCTATGCTCGATACAACAAAGAGCCTTCCGTGGGAGGGCCTGGGACGGCTGGCAAGGCCGCACTACCTTGGCTGAAGCGACTACCTATGTACAAGCGGTCTGGCTCTGTCGCTCGACGGGAGAGCGTAGCCGGGACGGTATGGGCCGGGCGCGGCCACGGTCGCGCTGCAGATGGAGGGCTCGCAAAGCCGGACAAAATATCTACAAATGCATTTACAGCGCCTGCATGGACCCTACTCGCATAGGGAGGTCTCCGAGCATGCGATATTGATGAACCAGTATGTATGTGTCACGTGACCCACCGGAGACCCACTGAAGCTTCAACCTCGTCTCGATCTCGAGCTTTGTCGTCGGAGACCAACAGGACTTTTTCCAGAGTGTGTCGACTCAATTGCGCTAGGTATCACAGTCAACCTGATGTCAGGCCCGCGGATTGCCTTTGACGGACTATGGCGCTGCCTCTGTCCCTCCGTGGACCCTGTCCTCGCCTCTAGGGTCCTCAACGGCCCGGTCCTCCCCCGAACCCTTCACACGGCATCCCGACGACGAGCCCGTCCCTCGACTTCGACCTCCATCTCGACCTCAAACAGCAGGAGACACATAGCCTATCGCCGATATGCATCCTCAACTATCCCCGCCCGAACCGCGACAGCTACGGCCGAACGTCCGATCGACAATGCCCTCGTCCGCTCCATCTTGAAGACACCCCCCCAAACGATCCTCGAGCGCGATGTGCTCCCCGCTGCCTCCGTCCCTGACATGTTCGAGGCACTACAGCAGCTGCAGACGAGGCCGAATAGTTTCCGCACCGCGGCCGCGGTGATCCGCCATCTCATCCAAGACCGCGGGCAGCAGCCCACAGCGGAGCTCTACGAATGCCTCGTCGCCTGCGCAAGAGACACCAACGGCTCGGCCGACATGCTTGCCCAGCTGCTCGCCGAAATGCGCCAGCTGCGCATCAACCCCGGCGCGCAGCTCTGCCACGACGCCCTGGAGGTGCGTCATCGCTCCAACCTTTCCCCCCCATTCTCAAGCAACGCTAACCAAGGGCAGGCCCTCGCCATTCATCCGAACTACCTCCTCCGCAACGAGATCCTCTGGGCCATGCAGGAATCGTGGACACCGCTCTCGCTCCCCGGCCATTGCAACGTCGCCCTCGGGCTGCTCCGTGACGGCCAGTACGAGCTTGCCTACGACAAGGCCGAGGAACTCCTCGAGAAGAACCCGGACGTGCCGCCTCGGCTCCTGGACGTGTTCGTTCTTGCGTTCGCGCACCGCGGCTACCTCGACGAGGCCGTGCGGCTCGCGCATGAGAAGCGCCACGCCACGGGCGAGGACGTCCCGCTCGCGCTGTGGCACCTGCTCCTCGACGCGTGCGCCGCGGCCTCGCACGTCGAGGGCACGAGCTACATCTGGGGCCGGCTGCTGGAGCACGACCGCCAGCGCGTCCCGGACGGCACGCTGCTGGCGGTGCTAGATACAGCGGCGCGCGGCGGCGACCCAGACCTCGCAACGGGGGCGACCGCCGCGCTGGCCGCCCGCGGCGCCAAGCTGGGCGTACATCACTACGAGGCGCTCGTCGACAGCTACGCCAACCGCGGGGACGTGGGCAGCGCGCTGCGCGTCGTCTGCATTATGTTCCGGGCGCTAGGCGTTGCGCCCGCGGGCAGCACGCGCTCCCTGTACGCGCGGCTGAGGGCCTACCCGGGCCTGCTAGACGAGGCGCTCACGGCGCTGGCGGCACTGACGGAGGACTACGAGGTGCCGGTGCAGGCGCTGAACGTGGTGGTCGAGGCGACGGTCGCGACACGGGGGTTCGCCGCCGCGCTCGAGGTGTACAAGAGCGCGCCGAGGTACACGCAGGCGCAGGCCGACGAGACGACGTTCCGGCACCTGCTCGCGGGGTGCGAAGACGTGGAGGTGCTGCGGTTCCTAGTGGGGGAGAATCCCAAGACGGCGCTGCGGGCGGATCGGCCGGCATTCGACCGGGCCGTGCATGCCTTTGCCGAGGCGAGGGACGTGGAACGGGCGTTCCGGTGCGTCGAGCTGCTCGGGCCGGAGGACGAGGCGTGGCTGTCGCGGGAGACGGCGCTGCTGCTCGTGAGGCGGGCGGTGGACGCGCAGGACGAGCGGGTGTGGTCGCTGCTGGAGGAGGCGAAGCGAAGAGACGTTGATGTTGAGTCGGGCCTGTCGCGCTTCCTCGGGCCCTTCATGGAGGGGCGGGAGAGCCGGTCGAGGCGGGAGATCACAAGCGGGCGGAGGGTGGTGGAGGCCGGAGACGAGGAGACGACCACGCTGTGAAGAGCCGTAGGTAGTGTAGCCGCGAGATACCCCTGAATTCCGACAACCATCTCAGCTCTGTCCATCGGCCTGCACTCCTTTTTCTCGACCCCTTCGTACGATACTTACCCTTCCGTCGGTTGCATCTGGAGAGGCATTGTTGTCGTTCAATGATTGCACCGCCAACGATCAGCGCGAGCGTGGTGTCGAGGAAGACCAAATAATGGGGAAAGCAAGGAGGGACAGTCTCGACAATCCCGAGCCCAGACAGGCGCAAGGATTTGGCCGAGAGCTCAACCAGGTGCATGTCTACACCTATGGCACCGCAAGCCGCTGTGAGGGGACGGTCACGTCAATAAGGGACTCGCGCAGACCGCTAAAGAATGGTCGTACATGGGCAGGTTCCCTGACTCTGTTCTGGGCCCTACGAAATGTACACGAGCAGTTCGTTACCGTACAGCTCGCCTTGGCCTATCTGACGATCTCTGCTGTCAAATCTGTGTAACGCTAACCAGCAAATCATCCGCAACATCAACGTACACCATATGTCCTCCGGCGAGGCATCTAGTCTCCAAAGTATCGCCTCCGCAGTCGACCCGCTGTCGCTTTCACTGTCGTCATCCTCGCGTGGGTCATCCGAGCCTTCGGGAAGCTCGGCCTGGTCGCCAGGTTGCCTCATCGCCTCGGATGTCTGCTCCGCAGCGGTGCCGCTGCTGCAAAGCCTTTCGGGCTCAACGGGAGGTCCCCCTTCGACGGGAGGCGCCTGAGCTAAGATTTCTCCCTTTGATTGCACCGCAGCGACAACACGAGCTCTAATCAGCTGGAAGTACATATTCATCAAGAGGGCGTACGAGTCGTCACGCGTCCCTGCGTCCATGGTTTGTAGCGTGGTCTGCTCCTGCTTCTCGGGCCCACGAGTGGCGGCAACAGACGCCTGGATCTCCTGCCTTAAAAGGAGAACGACCTCCTGGATGTGAGCGCGCAATACCTCGCGGACGAGCGCATGCCGCACGACTCGAGTAGTGTTCTGTTGGTCAGCCGCTGCGCCCTCGTCGAGGGGCGCTGCTGGCCTGTTTCGTGCTCCATCGCCTCCCGGCTTTGTTGCCTTGGGGGCACTTGAAGTCGACAAAGGGTCCGTGTATGTCAAAATGCTATCTGCCGTCTCCAGGGTTTGGTGTAAGGCGATATCAAGGGAAAATCTGTCTTTGTCGCCGAATCCTTCCAAGACTACTTCTGCGTGATAACACAGCCTTCCAATGATCCTTGATTCGGGATTCAGAAGGACTCCCGCGTTCTTCATTTGGTTGAGATAATGTTTCAGCAATTGACCTAACAACATTCGCTTGTCGTTCCAATGGTGGATCGTGGGATTCGGGAGCTTGCGAAAGGGGCTGTCCTTGATGTGGAATATATGCGCGAGCATGCCTATGATTTCGAACACCACTTGGAACAATGGGTTTGAGTGGGTTCTTCATACATCGCATCGTCGTTTGCACGGAAGTTACTTACTGGGGAAAACAAAACCGGTTCTTTGACCTTGGATGTCGCCATTTTCGATGAAGCTGACGGTCCTCGTGTTGCAACCAAGGCCGACCAGCGTGTCGGCAAGCTCGGCTCGGTTCGAAAAGTTTAGGAGTTCCATGCTGTTCTTTGGCTGTGTGCATGCTTTACTGGTCCCACCGGGGTCTCCCATCGTTTGAGTGTAGATAGTTGACACCCTCCCGAAAGCGAGATCCCTCACTTGCTTGATAGGTATGGTTTGAATATACATGCGATGCCTCCTTCCAGTGAGCTCAAAGTTGAACACAGTGCAAAGCGCGTCGACCTTCTGTCCATTGACCACATAGTCATTCCCTTCAGCGAGGTAACGACCGTAGGTGCGATCGATTTCGACCCAGTAGATGCCGAGCAAGGCAAACAGTTCAATGAGATGACTCCAGGTTGTTGTGGCGTAGGGCGTTGGGACCCCTCTTGAAAGTTCAAGCCATGGTCTCATTCGCTTCCGTGTTACCACAACGAGTGAACGCTGAGCGAGCGCTTTTTTCAACTTGGCCTCGGTAGGCATGTTGGACGACTTCTTGGGTAGGTTCTTGACCGGCTTGCACCAGGAAGCATGGAGACTTCTGGACAAGGCCTCCATGCTCTCGATACTGTTGAGCAGATCAATCCAGGAATGTGGCTTGGGGTAGCGTTCTTTTCCGAGTCTTCTTCTAACAGCACCAAGAGACCTCCGATCTGTGTCCGGATGAATCTCCCCCACGCTCTGTTTGCTGTCCTTGATGAAAAAGGCTGTGTCTGAATGAAAACCTTTATCGAGGCTTAAGGAGTCGGCGAGGAATATGAAAGGCACCTCAGAGTAACGTTTGCGGAATGGCCCTTTCTGATATGCGGGAATCGGCTCGACATCGAACTTCACAATCGCTGGTCTGGAAAGACCAAGTTCTTGGAAGCGAACTAGTTGTAAGATGGGGAGGGTAATACTGGTCACGGCTAGCATAGATATGACAATGCACGCCAATAACAGGTATAGGTATTGAGGGATCGTCTCTTGGGACTCGCTCCCTTGAGAATCGGAGGTCGAACTCATGAGGGTAAAGTATTGTCTTTCTTAGACTCTCTTGCTAAAAGGCTGTGAAGAGACAGCAAATCTATCGCCAAAATCGAGGAGTGCTCCGTGTTTGAGCTGGCTGAGGGTGGCCGTCCTCAAACCACGTGCATCAATACCCCTGACCGTACATCAATAGTTCCAAATTGGCGACGAGGCAGCCAGTCAGATGCACTCAGCTGGCTGCAGTCGAATTGCATATTCACTGCCCCCTCCCTACCAAGACACGGTTGGCTCTGCCGCCTTGATCCATCGCAAATCATAAAGTGCAGGTGTCGCAGCCTGTTTTGGTGCCAAGGCGTTGGCCTCGAGAGGTTCGACGCGCAGGCACAGTTTGGGATCGTCCTGCTCTCGGGTCGTCACCCTCCACGCAGCAGCCCAACCTCGCCCAAGTGCACCACAAGACAAGACATGGATCCGATCAGTGCCGTTGGAATAGCCGCTGCGTCAATCCAGTTCCTCGATTTCAGCTCCAAGGTCCTTCTAACTACTTACGATGCGTATGCCAATGCGTGTGGTGCGGAAACACGCCACTCGGCACTCGTCCACGTCGCCTCCCGTCTCGAAGATCTCTGCCGACAGCTTGAGAAGCAACACGACGATATCGACCACGAGAAAACGGATGATATCACGCCCAACGAGAAGGCCCTGCGCGCTCTTTGCCTGAAGTGCTGCGAGAAGGCTCGCGACCTCCACAACATCACGAACAAGTCGGCCGAGGCGGAGAAAGCGGCAGAGAAAGCCCGGGAAAAAGAACGGCTCGCGACTGAGAAAGCCCGCGAGAAAGAGCGACTCGCGACAGAGAAAGCCCTAGAGGAGGGCAGGCGGAGAAAGAAGCCACGAAATCTCCGTAACATAAGATTTGGCGAGGGCCATGCGCTGAGGAAATCACCTCCACTATGGACAACACTAAAAGAGGCCATTGGGGCAGTAATGAGGGACAAGGCCGTCCAGGAACTGTCAGATGAACTGAGGGGGATCAGGGTCGAGATCGACTCCACGGTCCTTGCTTGCTTGTGGTGGGTGACCCCTGCGTGGAGCTTGAGAGTGTAGACTCAACCGGCGCTACTGGGATATTAATGGTGGCACCTGGCGGGATACTTTCTTCACGTGCTGATCTCAATGTCACAGGCAAGAGTCAAAGCGAGAGTCAAAGCGACGCCAACGAGCAGAGAGGGTACTGGAGCTGAAAATGGACAGCTTGCTCGACGAGCTTTCACCAGCCGAGACCAACACAAGTCTCTTCCTTCCGGTCGACGAGCACGTTCAGGTGTCTGACACACGCCACACGACTTTCGTTTCTACTGAAGATTCACCAAAGACCACGGCTACAGAGGCTCAAGAGGAACTAATCAGTAAGCTGTGGGCTCCAGAGTGGCGGCCAGAGACTATCGATGCAAGGAATGCGAGCTCTCTGCTCGCCGATGACTCAATCAACAGAGCAATCATCGATTCAATGGATGCCACTGACTTGAAGACGCGCCGGAGTACTGTTCAAAATGCCTACCAGGGTACTTTAAACTGGATATGGGACCTACCGCCCATCTCCGGGGATGTTGCATCCTGGTCAAGCTTTCCATGTTGGCTTGAGCAAGACCGCGACCGATTCTATTGGATAACGGGGAAGCCTGGTTCAGGAAAGTCCACTCTGATGAAGTTTATCGAAGATGATCCCAGGCTTCTAGAGAAACTTGCTGCTTGGAGGCCAGAAACGGGGCACCTCCAACTCCAAGTCCTGAGCTTTTACGCCTGGAATACGGGCAACAGCCTCCAGAAATCTATCGACGGTTTCATACGCACATTATTGACTAGTGCTCTGGGAAAGGCCCCTGAGCTTGTTCCAGCAGTTTTACCCAGGCGTTGGGCCTACTATCGGACCTTGAAGGTGTTGCCTGACAAGGTTTGGGACCACAGTGAGCTCCAGGAGTCACTCGATTATTTTCTCTCTTTGAGCCGAAAGAATTCCCGCCTGCTGGTCTTGGTTGATGGCCTGGACGAGTTTGAGGTGCCGCCGCCCGAATTGATCGCATTTCTCGAATATATGATCAAGAAAGGGGGCATCAAAATCTGCGCCGCCAGCCGTCCTTGGGCCGCCTATGAGGATCACTTCAACGATTCTCCCCGCTTGCACATCCATAAACTGACAAACAAGGACATGGAGGCCTTCATAAAAAATGGGTTGAGCGGAAACAGGGCGTTTCAGGAGCGAGGAGAGGAGGCGCACGATTTGATTGCCAAGATCCTCAACGGGGCGGAAGGTGTGTTCTTGTGGGTTTGCTTGGTCGTCCAGGAGCTCGTACGATGTCTCGAGTGCGGCGGAAGCCTGTATGAGCTCATTCAGATTGTGGAGAGTCTTCCTCGAGAGCTTATGAAGCTGTACGACAACCTCTGGTCTCGAATTGGCTCACTACACAGACACGATGCCCTCAAAACCTCGCAGCAACATCACGACGAAGAGGTCGAGGCCAAAAACGATGCAGCACAGATCATCCAGCTCAAGCAGCTGGGCGCCGATTTTCACTTCATGATGCTGTGGGCGGTCGATGAGCGAGACGCAGCAGATCCGACATCACCTCATATCAGATCGCTGCGTAAGTCGGCCAAGAACTTCTCACGAAACAAGCGTGTCATCTCTCGGCGACTCTCCAGTCGGACTCAGGGTCTACTCGAGATCCAGGACAACGACATGATTGAGTTCTGCCATCGGACGGTGAAGGAATGGATTTCGAAAAAGGACGTGGACGCATACTTTCCTGTCGACCCTAGGCGCGTAGTGCTTCGCAGCGCTGTGTTGAAGGGATTGTGCCTCCTCGGCCCCTTCATAGCTCCGAAAGACGACAGCGAAGAAACGACGCGGCGCTGGCGATCGTGCCTTCTGTCGAGAGTTTTGTTAGAGGCTGAGTACGTCATCCTCGAACATGAGAGGCTCGAGGTTCAGATCTCGGAAGTCGTTTCTTGGCTCAGGTGCTTTGATGACGCCGTGGACTGGGGTGTCTGGGACTTGCAAATCACCAAGAGGCATGACCATGGTACATTAAAAACACAAGTGTCGCCGGTGACTAGCTTTCTGGACCTGGCCCTCATTTATCGCATCACACCTTACGCCAAGAACCGGCTTGTGGATGGTACCGAGCGTCTGAAGCCGGAAAACCTTCGACTATCTCATCTCCTTCTTTATCCGCCAAGCTTGGAAATAAGCCGTTGGTCGGATTCTCGAATGGCGATCCAAGGGCCTTTTGACTTTTCCCTCGAAACCACACAGAAACTTATACAGTATTGTCTCGATCACAGTGTCGCGCATGGTGTATCTTGCCGGGGGCTTCATGACGAGGAGGTCGTTTCGCTAGAGGTCCTTAGTAATGACGTCCACGAATTAGGCAAAACGTTAGTCAAGGAGAAAAAGGCTTCGGAATACTATCGAGCACTTGCCGTGTTTCTCTTAGATAGAGTAAACGCCGCTAAGCAGAAGAAGAAGCCGAGAGTAGAACGGATGATGGGGAAGTTGTCGTCCTTGAAGACGTGGAAACCCACCTCAAAGCGAGAGAACAAGATAGTATAAGCCCGTCGACTTGCAGAGAATAGACGTACTCAGGGCATACTGTGTCGTACTAGTTCTTTAGCCTTGTGGACGTTAGAGTAAATTATTGTCCAATTTTATAGAAGCTACTAGGTTTGGTACAACAAACCGTTTGGTGAGTATAATGGGGTTTACTTACTCCTAGATATAGCCGCAACAGTATACTGTTTCGCTAGTCTAAGGTAGACCCTAGGAGAGGGCCCCTGAATGCTAGACTTGGCCCTCAGAATTTTGTTGCGTGCTGCTCTCTACTACTCCCCTGCACTCTACAAAGTATAGCTCAAGGGGAGACGGGCACTAGAATTCTTCGCTGAGTCACATCTAGCACCTGTATCTGTGGTAGGTAAGGTAGGTAGCCTCTCACAAAACGGGACGACGCCCACCGATTACGCCTATCCCCTTCGCACGACACTTACTCTTCCGTCGATTGTATTCGGCAAAGTATTATTCTCGTTCAAGGACTTATCGCCAGCGATCAGCAAAAGCGAGTTGTTGAAGAATACATGATGAGGAAAAGAGCAAGGGAAAAAGGGAAAGGCCCATCACCTTGCGGGTCGACGCCCTCGGTGGCCAAGACAACTTCACCAATGGGTCGTTTGGCTGTGCAGTATATACCGACCGCACCACCCGCCGACACGAGGGCGCAATCATGTCAACGAACTACCCTCACCTTGAGCGTTTCTACGATGAAGACGCAGCCGGTAACCTGGCTTTGTCGCCCATTTTACCAGTTCAGCCCACTGAAAAGTAACGCTTTCCTGTCGGTGGAGCCATCTCTGCATTCGTGGTCCTCTCCAAACATGTTCGACCCCAGTGATGAGAATCATTTTCTTCAAGGTTGAGAAACGTGTTGGCGGGCTCAAAGCGAGCCCGACTCAGCGCAACATCTAGAGACTCATGTTCTGGCCCACCATCCTCAGCAGTGCAGCCTCTGCAACATAAGGGTCGTGAATACGTTCCAGCTTCTCCCCCCAGTCATCAGACCATTCGAAGTAATTAAAGCAGGATGCAAAAGCCCAATAGCTCGGGTACCAGCCGGCGTCCTCCCAGTCCAGAATAGCCGCCAGCTTAAATCGCCGGGTCCCCTCGTCCCCATCAGCAGTCCGTCGGGGCTCTTCCCGGACGAGGATGTTCTTGCGCTGAAAGTCCGAGTGGGTGAAGACGCTCGCGTGGCCCCGCAGGACGGTCGACAGGTTCCGCTCGAAGAAATCGTTCATCCAGCCGTGCTGACCGCACGAGGCCCAGTACCCGCGCGACCGCAGCACGAGGGCACGGTTGACGTCTTCCTCTCGTGTGAACGGGCCCGTGATGCGGGGGTCCTTCTCGACAGACATGAAGTACCGGTGCTGGAAGGGCCCTCCGCATACGCCGCCGTAGCAGTCCGGCGGGGGCAGCGCGCGCAGTCGGTCGCACGCCCGTCGGAGCTGGGCCACGATCGGCTGCTTCTCATCCTCCGAGAGGGATGGCCAGAGGTCGCTCAGCTGGCTACCCTCGACGTACTCGGTGACGAGATAGAGCCTGTCGTCGTCGCGGTGCGCGGCATAGAGGCGGGGCGCGGGCACTTCGGGGCACTGGGACTGCAAGAGCATCAGTGCGTGCCCTTCGTTCTCGAACACGAACGGGCCATATTTGACCACGAACATGCCCCTCACCAGGACCGTGCGACGAGAGCCAGACCCGAAGATGCTGGGAAACTCATGGGTGGCAGCCTGTATCTCGGCGTTGGTCGGGAGTGGTCCTGGCAGGTCGCCCGGGTTGCAAAACCAAGGCAGCGAAGGGGGCTGTAGACTTCCTGGCGCGACAGTAGACATTTTGAGATGATGGCTGTTGCAGGTTATTGGGTCCGTTGACTGCCTGGGAGGGATAAAGGTAGGGTAGGTATATATGAGTCCCCACCTCAGTAGTACTGTTGGGGGGGGGGCGTCTCGATGGTTTACCCGATAGTCAAGCTCCCTTGTGTTGTTCTTGAGCGCCAACTGGCCAACAGCCTCTCATGCTCCCTGCCAACTCTCATCCAATAAGAGCCACCTGTGCTGACAAAGCGGACTATGTGAGGCCCAAGGAACAGCACATAGGGCTAACATAAAGTAAGGTACCTACCTACTTACCTAAGGAAGTTTGGGGTCCCCTACCAACCCAACTCACCTTTATCATCATGTCCACAGTCTCGGATAGCCGAACGACGCCATCGACTTGTTGCGAGAAGCTTGTAGGCACCTAACAAACGGCATTCTCGGTCACAAAGAATGTGAACCACAGTCTGCCCAGACTGGCCGCATGCAACACCCCCCTTTCCAACTACATCATGCGTGCATCAAAGACCCTCAAACCTCTCTGAATCTAATGGCCCGACGCCAGGGCCAACAACATCAGATTCCAGTATGCCCGTTAATGAAAACCCCCAGAACTGTGATTTAGCGAGCCTTCTCATCAATCTCAGCGCATCATGTACAGCATAAGCCACGTGTTGGTTTGGACGAGCGTATGCCATAAACGGACTGCCGTGAGTATGTTAGCATGTCAGCAGTTCCATAGTTCGGGTGACCCAGGCACAGAGACATAAGAGAGCAGAGCATCATCGCTTGTCTGCTGTACATCTGTTCGCCCCATCTCACTTTTCATTGACCCAGATCGTACATTCTCCAAGTCTCCCGATTCCGACACTTACATCAAGTACCTCTGGCAAAGTATCGTCGACATGTCCGAGTCCCGAAGATATGCTGTGTACAAGTTGAAGTTCAAGCTCAGCATGGCGGATCCCGACATGCCTAGTCCACGGTACCACACCCTCATATTTGTTGAGACCCATGCTGAAGGACTCGGCACCGGCACCAAGCATCATGTCACTGGCGATATAGTGAACGGAATGTCCTACGAGGCAAGGGCATTCCACAACCCGGAGAAATCGCAGACCCTACACTCTAAAGAGCTACTTGGATACACTGCGGCCACGACGTATCCCGAGTCATGGGATCGGCTACTACGGAGCCTGAAGCCACCTCCCAAGCAGAAGGATTTCAATCCTCTTACGATGAAAACGGAGCCAATCAAGACGTTGAACCCGACAACATTTTATAAACCCGGCGAGCCGAGAGAGCCGCTGGTGAAGTGCACGGAATGGACAGAGAAACAGGCGATCCCCGCTCTCTGCGAACAAAAGCTGATCCAGGAGCCTTAACAGTTGCGGCATTTCAGGTCATGTCTTGCCTTCGTGGCGGGTATAAATCTTCCCGTCAATTGCTCCGGTACATTCAGTTCTTAACATAATATAGGACTGCTTCTGGGCCTGGAGCTTCGGTGGCGTCTTGTGAGTCTTCTACATGTCGGATGATGGGCATCAACCGGGCTTCCTCTGCTTTGTTTTGTTTCACCCCGCGGACCGGGGGATCCTCAATCGCAGCGTCGACTAGGACATTGGCGGGGTAAAGCGACTCTAGGTTGGTTGTTGTTCAAGTCGATCATCCTTGAGCATGATGTTAAGAGTCGTGTTAAGATTGTGCTGTAGAACGTCTTCAGTCCTTTCCAAAAAACCATGTCAGCAGTTTTCGCCTCTCTGCACATGCATGCTATGGAAAAACGGCATAGAGGCTTATGTCTAGAGTATGCTCCCGGGCGCATGCTCAAGTCACCTAGTCTCGAAAGTGAGGAATGTAAAGATATGGGGGTATTCTTGAAACTTTCCTTCCACCTCGACGCGCACTTTATCCACTGAGGTTGGAAATCAGGTAATTGTCGATTCTTGGGATGACGAGTCTAGCGGCCTCGAAATTGTTCAGTTGCAGCCACATAGATAGTCATTTCTGTATCCTGGTGTCCTAAATAGCGACACTCGTCATGGACTTTACGATGAAAACATTGGTCACATAGGGGTTCTTGCGCAACCACTCTCGAGAAAAGTCCAATGAATAAGGATATAAGATCTTCATAGTGATGCCAAGACTTCTCAAGTCAGATCCGCGGCCACGGATGCATGTATGTTCTCTCGGCCTTTCATGGTCCCACCGGCGCCGGACAAACTGCTTTGATGCCATCCACGGTGAACATTTAAATGAGCTCAGCTGTTTACCCACGCCTAATCTTCGTTTTCCTTGTTTTTGCAGTGCGAGCATCGTCTCATGGAATAATCTTCGCCTTCCTCATTCTATCAAACACCCCACCCCACGCCTGCAATGTATCCCTTTCCTCCTCAAATCCGGTACCGTATATCTTGCTCACATCAAGCTGCCTATCGAAATCAAACAGCGTCATAATGACATACTCGAACCCAGCGAATGTTTTCGGGCTATCTGCATGTCCCGTCTGCAGGCCCTTCTCTTTCTCCAACTTATGCCATACATCCATATTATTCTTGATGAACTGGCGCATCTCGGGAGGGCTAGAAGTCACGCCCGTGCCCTTGAGGCCAAAGTATCCGCAAAGAATGGGCCACTTCTTCTCCCAGGAACTAGGGGCTCGGGCATCAGCGACGTTGTAGGCTCCACCCTTCTCAGTGGATGGCGAGAGCGAAAGACGAATCGTTTGGCGCGCGATCATCTCAGAGCTGCAGTCATTGCTCAATGCTTTCCAGCTCTTTTCTGAGCCCGGGAATGGGCATTCTGCGCCTTCTCCGTGCACCCTGCTCCACAAGCTGAGGTATATGCCCATGACCGTAGCGAGCGAGCAAAAGTTCTGATTCGGCACGAAACCGACAATGAGGTCGGGTCGCGTTTCGAACCAGCTCCATTTCTTGTCCTTTGCGTATTCAGAAACCCAATCGATTTGCGGGTAGTAGAAAACGGTGTCGTAATGTGGGACTCTCAGTCGGGGCTGAGATTCCGCGTAAGGAACGTGAATGTAATCGGTTGGATGGTTTTCGAGCAGATGGCAGCCATCTAGTGATTATTAGCTTGTGGGAACCAGTTGAAGGAAAAGTACGTACACGTCTTTCCTCCTGTCTGCAAAACTATAAGTTCGAGGCTAGGGCTCAAATGATCCATCGCGAGAACGCTTCGCTTCCACATTGCCACCGCGTCGTCGAATTCTTTTTTGACGTCTAAATCTCCCTTATAGGCAAGATAATACGCGTGTGTAATTTCTTCGACCTTGTCCACGTTGGACTTGATTGCTGCTTCTAATTCCTCCTGTGAGCCGTTCAGTAAGTCTATCCCTGAGACTATGTTCAGCCGCGGGTCGTTTGGCCATTGCGATTGTTGAAGCGAAAGAGGACGATTCGTGAGCGCGTACACGCTTTTCCAGATACCAGGCCCGGGATAATCGTTCAAGATTTCATTGACGAAGCTCCAGCCTGTCACGCCTGAAGCTCCAAAAACGAGGGCGGTTTGAGACATCTTGCAATACAAGCGAAGGTCTTGAAAATCAATAGAACTATTAAAAGAATTAGGTAGGAAGTATTCGAGAAAAGCAGGGTTTCTTGGCTATAAATATGTATTCTATTTATGCAAATCTCGCCATGTCAACAACTTGATCGGACTTATCGGATGCAAGATAAACTCCAGCTTGCGAATACAGCGTACATACGATGAAATGAGTCGTTGCACTTGCTGGCACGTGCTGCTTAATTCGTCTGTTCCATTCGACCGCACGCGCTGTACGTCAGGAGGGAAGGAGGGCGTCGAAGAAAGATCCTTCGGAACTAACATTACTTAGGCATAACGTTAAGCATAACGTCAGGCTTTGCGCTATATCAAATTGAGAGAGACTGCTATGACGTGAAGCATAACGTTGTGTTATCCGAGTCACCCGAACCATTCGGAACAACTACCATAACGTGAAGCATAACGTGATGTTATCCAAGCCTCCCAAACCTTTCGGTACCCTTAGATGTCCGTGCTACTCACGGCTGGTCTGCCGTTGGGGCCCGAGGGCGACACAACGGGTTGTCTCTATTCCTGATCATTAAAACATTCATATTATAGCCTAATCTCGAGCCCTACAGTCTACACCTGCCACGGTGAGACATTATCATCAACCCTGGTCGACCCCTCCCCCCTCGGTGAGCCAACGGCATCCATGGCACTCACGGCATCCACGACACACGCGGCCTCAACGGTCAAAGCCCGTCATAAACTCCAGGGCAAACCCCTTCATCCCTCGCTGGAAGTCCTTGTGTGCCCCGTCTGCAAATGCTTCCCCAGGCAGCCTCCGTGGTGTCTCAGAATATGAGTCCAAAACATCCTCCCCACAAAGTCTGGAAAGCCAGAAGAGAACCACGCACTTGGGAAGCCCCGCGATGGCCGGGCCGCACGAAGACTCGTGAACGCCCATGATCTAAATCCCCTTGCTCTCGACAATCTGCTTCAATTGAGCATCCAAATCGCCGAAACCCTCGAAACTCTCTAGCTTGTAGGCAAGATGCTCAATATCTCGGATCATGCTGCGTTTATCGGTCAGCACGGCCGCGCGAGGGTCACTTGAGCGCATGTGGTGGATGGTCCAGGCTTACCAGTCACGACCAGTTTTCGTCTCCGGGTCCGCCTTTTCAAGCGCTTTGCCCAGCTGCTCCCGGTAGCTCGCGAACACGGGCACCATGACCTGTCCTACCGACCGCGGTGGCAGGTACTTTTCGAGGGCCTTGTAAAGTTTACATGTATCCCGGGCAAGATCTACCATGTACTTGCGGACATCCTTGGAATTAGCCTTGCTCCACTCCATCTCAAGTGCCTTCTTGCACTGTGTGCTTGCGCATGATGCCATAATGTCCGCCATCTTCTGGAAGATGGCGTCTTGGTGTTCCTGGAGGACTCGTCGCACCTTGTCGAACTCGTCCATCAGGCTTGCGCTAGATCGCCCCGTCGGCCCGTGCCGCCGCACAAATTCGCGGACATATGGAATAGTGGTCGCGATGAACGAAACGGCCTGCGATGCTAGGGCTAGGTGTGTTGTGGTGATGTTCTTGAGGCCAGCCGAGCGCAAGGCGCCGGCACCAAGAACGAGTTGGCGGCATCTAGAGTCGAACAGCTGTATGTAAGACAAGAGCGACATGGCGATGTCCACAGTTCTCGACGGGATTCCACTCAACAGGCGGAGAAAGTCCGATACTCCTTCGAGGCAGAGGATGGCTGAGTGAGGTAGTAGGAATGTCTCCTCATCGATAATGGGGCCACTGACTTTGTCCTCTGTTGTGACTTCGTTTCCAGTACGTGCGTCGTCGGTGCTACCCTGCGATAGTGGCATCCAGACCTGACTTGCATCCGCCCAAGCTGGTGGATCCGAGGTACTGCATTCTAGGATCTGCTGTAGGATGATGCTATCCTTAGCAGTGTAATCTCTGACCTGCCAGTTATCGAGGTCCATTCCCTGGGTGAGAGCTTGAGACTTTCCTTCCCCGTGTGCCTGAATAAAGGCCTGGATGTGGTCGTTTACGACGTTCTTGAGTGATGTCCCTGCTCGCCCCGAGATGGCTTCACATTCGTTTACGAAGAAGAGGTTGATGGTGAAGTAGCGGAGAAAGTATGCTAGTGGTAAGCTTGCCGTCTGCTCGGATCGAACCCGGAGAATCTTATTGATCTTTTCGTGGCTAACGTCCACCGCCTGCCCCAAGAGGCTGGAAAGATCTAATGCAAGATGCATCTCCTCTTGTATCTCCAACTTGGAAGCTTGACTGCCTAAGTTTCGATTTAGCGGCTCAGTCGTCGGAGTCTTGACTGAGTTTTTGACATTGGGGTTTCGTAAGGTGCATGCAAGATCCAGAAGAACACTGGATTGAGTCTTGAGCCGCCTGAGCGTCTCCGTGACGCCGATGAAGATTTCGGAGAGAAGCTTCTCGGCATCTGCTGCGTCAAGCGCGCGCAGGTTGGCGGCCAGGACGGATGATTTCTCTTGGTTAGTCCGGGCCCGGCCACCACTGACGGTCGACGCCGACTTGACTGATTCCGCATCATCAGTTGAGCTGGGAAGCGGTCCGCGTATAACGCTGCGAATCTCTCGGAGTACTAGCTCACGATAGGTCTGGATGGCTGTCGAAATAGACATAGATCGGTCAAGGCCGGAGATCTGAGGAGAGAGGGCCGTACGAAGTTCATCAGTCATGAGCATATAGGCAGGCAAGTTTGCAGGCTCTCGCGGGTGGTTTCTCTTTGCCCGTTGCGATGCAGCCCCCCACCTCAAGAGAACTTCTGGTGTCGACACTGAGTGGATATGACGTCGAAGGTCTCGAAGGAGAATGTCGTGAACCTTGGACTCGAACAACTTGCCGATCCAGGACCGGAGAGCATTTAGATCTCCGACGACGTCTTGTAAGGCCACAGCTCCGCGCAAGTCTCGTAGATGGATGTCCGCTGCCGCTGCGGGCCCGGTTGTCTCGTCGCACTCGCCAGACATCAGCAGCTCAATGACATCGATTTCAGCAAGAGCCTTTTCGACCTCGCCCTTGTCGACCAGAGACTCGCTCCGGTTGATGCCGTCCACGATACGCTCTATTTGCACAACGGCGTCGTTCATCTGTCGCAGGTTGGAGTACATCCGCCGTTTTTGCAGGAGGGCCAGGCCCTCACCAACCGAATGTTTGTCAAATGCGGCGAGGAGTTCCCGCAATGCCCTTATTTTGTCGACCGATTCTGCCGCTTCCGTGTGAAGCTCTCGCAGGGAGACGAGAGCAGAGAAGAATTCGGTCGAGGCCATAGAGATGGAATCGATCAGATGTACTTCGACATTGTCCATATACCACGAGAGCTTTTCTTGAAGTATCGCATTCGTGGCCAGGGCCTTTCTTGAGGCAGGTCTGTCCCCATCTTGTATGGCGACAGTTTTCGGGTTCGGCGCAACGACGGATTTCTCGGTGACGACGTGGAACGTCCTGGGATTTTCGAGGTGGAAGTCTTGAGCGAAGTATACATCGGGGATGACGGACAGCTGCGGCAGGCCATGATAGGGTCTACTACCAAGACTGCCCTTTCTTCGCTGTTGATGCGATTGTACGGCCGCAGTTTTCATCGGCACACCGGCGACTTCCTGAGGGGACGGTAGCTGCCCGCCATGCTCGCGCGGAGCTACGTTGCCCTCCGAAGAGTCGTCTGGCCAAGATCTGGGTGTTTTTGTTGATTCATCTCCCGTGTTCTTCAGCCGCTGCACCTGCTCGTACAGGGCGCCTACTTGCAGCAGGTATGGTTGGAATTCGGCATTTTCGACAGTAGGTATCGTCGTCAGGACCACAGGTGCGATGTCCCGCGCAGTCGGTATCTTGTGCAAGCTCGAGGTTGGCGCATAGGTGTGCAATTGGAGACCAGTTCGAACTATTGGCGGCTGGAGAAGGGACGAAATCACTGCGAAATTGGTTGCGTGAGAGAGCATGAAGCTATGTTGGGGGATACTGTTGTAGTCCTATCATTCTGCGTGGGTCAAAGACATTGGTCGGGTCGCTCTCCGCCCATGTATCAAGATGACCACCTATCGACGGCGTCAGGCCAATTGTTGAGTCCCGTCTGGATCTCTGGAAATCGTCCATAACGTCGTCCGCCGTCAGAACCGTAAATCAATGTAGGGGTGGGTTGGGCGATGGCGTTAGTGGGTCCAAGTGGATTCCTGCTATTTAAGTGCGATCGATGTGCCATGAATAGGTACCCCACACTAGATCGAATCCATAAGATAGACTCTATTTTGAGATCTATTCTTGTTAAAGTTACTAGTAGAGTATTACCGTAACGCGTCGTAATGTACGCAGGCTACCACGCGCCCAGAATGGCCGGGAACATGTGACACTCTAAGGGTTACGTAAGGATATCCGGATCACGTGCTCCCACACGTGACAACCAGATCACCGCGATCACTGCCAAGCCTTGTGTTACGACCAAGGTGCGACATTCCCAAGATGATACTACGCCGTCAAAACAAAGCTCGTGCCCAGTCGAACCTCTCATGCCCTGCGGACATACACGACGAAGGTATCCAGAATCGTCTAAGATTATATTCATCAACGCTGGTGGCTTCGGCAGCTTCGTCAGTGCTGAGTCAAGCCCCGTCCTTCAGCCCATTACCTACCTAGGTAATAAGGAGAGGTGGTGGTGATGGGTGGTTCTTCACTTTTGCTGCCCTGAAAAAAGGACAAGACTCGCGATTATTTTGCCCGCCAACTCACAGGCTCAACACTGCTAATTTGTCATGCTCTACACTTCTGTCTCCCGATTTTCGAGCGAATAACCAGAGCAGGGATCTGACAATTTCTTTTGGACCTCATCCCAGGTGTCCCATCCCTTCGGAGCCTTGCCTGGCTCGTCCAAATCGTCAAATTTCCAGACCACGTAAGAATAAGATGCGTCATGACTCAGAAGGAGATAGCGCTCATCTCCGTACAAATATCTCGAGGCAATCCCATCGGACCCTCTTGAGGGAATCGCCAACTTTGGCTCCGATTTCCATTCCTCATCCCCCACGTCGACGTGACGCAGGAAAGGCTCGAAACCCTCAGGCCCCGAGCCTTGATGGTACCAAGCCCTGTGGCATATATTAACGTACAAGCTGTCCTCCCAGAGCATGAACACAAAGTCACCGATGCCTCCGAAACCACCCACGGCGCGCCACTCTTTGAAGAGTGCGGAGGGCTTCTCGCCGAGGAGGTCCAGATGCATGCGTCGTGTGACGATATTGTAGGAGACTAGAGCGACGTCTTTGGATGATAGGCTGTCGACGAAGACGGCGTGGGTGCCGTGCGCGTTGATTGGGCGGAGTGACTTCTGTGACGATGTATTGATCTCGTGTCTATCGGTTCTTCTGGCGCCTTGATGTTGCTGGTTGACCGGGGAGCTGCTTCTACTATGCAATTTGGTGCGCTTGTGCGTCTTTGTCGTGACCAGGCGCCTGTCGTTGTAGTCGCTGACGTGGAGGTGAAGACTGTAGGTCGTTCCGGCTTCCAGATCAGACTCAGCAGGGTCACTTCTCGTCGTTTTGAGCGTTGCGATGGAGAACAACTTGGGGTTTGCGGGGTGGAACATGAAGCTGGTTTCGCCATGCTGATCTGGAACGGCGCGATGAATGTCTGGCAGATCGAGGGCTCGGAGGCCTTCGTCCCATCGCCATAGGTACATCTCCGACTCGGGATACAAGACGAGACCGATGCTCGTGCGGTCTGCATAGCAGCGATCAAGTCGCGAAGGTAGAGACACTTTCCGGAATTCTTGAAGCGCAATGTTATACACCACGCTATTCAGTCAGCGTAAACTTCTGTGATTCAAGAACCTGTTCTTCGGGAAGGGCTGGGTGCGTTACATTAAGTTTCTCTGATCATTTGTCAAGACGACAAGATGGGAGGTCAATGCAATATTGCACGTTGCAATGCCTCGAAGATGCCCTTCAGTCCAGGATACAAGCCGCCGGTATCCCGTGTCAAAGTTGTCGAGGTAGAAGCAGCAGTCGTCCAGCTGCCACAAGTATCGACCTTGGCTGTACTGGTTGGAAGTTTCTCGTCTACGCCCGGAGAACCCGTAGTTATCTGGATCTTGAACTCCGGGATGCATGACTGGAAACTTCCCACCAGGGTGGACGGTTGGATCTGGCAACAGATCCGGCGGCCCTTCTGACCATTCAAAATTCAATAATTCTGCAGTGTTCTCCGCCAGGCAGGCGGTAAAGCGGCAGGCTTGACGGCGACAGGTCTTGCGAGAGGCCTCGTCAAAAACTTGCAAAGCTGGGGCTTGCGGCGCAGTCACCGAGGAGGTTTCCAGCAGACCAGGATAGAAATGGCGCAGGAGATCTCTGGCAACCTCATCCTGTCTCCAGGTGCGTCTCCAAACCTTGGAAACCGCACGACACGATGCAATGTCGCTGAATTGAAGATGAGAGCCAATCATGGCGACGACCTCGGCGGGGAGGTCAGGGAGGCATGCCAGCCCAGTGGGGAGGTCGTTCATCCGTGTGCGGAGGCGCCAACGTTCCCATGGGGATAGAACATCGACGAGAGACTCCACAGCTTTTCTGCGAGCTTCCGTGTCTGGTTGCCCGTCCGAGTGTTTGAGTTTGAGGAATTCGTCTAGGAAAAGGGAGCCCAAGGTTGAGTACGGCCCGGTACTTGAGCTGTGGGATAGAGGCTGTTGATTCGAGGTCGCGTCCATTGCAACGGTTCAAGGTGAAGTTGCCTAATAGTCTGAAATTCAGAGCATCCAACTCGCAGCTCAATCTTGCGAGCGACTTTCTAAATGCCAATAGTCTGGAGCTTTGTTGTGAAATTGTTGCCCAGTCGTGATGTGGTAATGAATTCTCAGCTTGTTTCTCTTAGTCTTGTTGAGGCGCAAAGCACGACAGAGCGTGATTGCTTGTACGGACTATTATGTTAGGCGTTGTTCTTAAAAGAGTGAAGAGGTCCCTCAACAGTGCGGGGCGCAATGGACAGATAGATGGCCCATGGGTATGTGCGCGGTGAACATTTGGAACTTGCTGCGGGGGAGACCCTCCACGACTTATTAAATAGCCCCGGCAGTGTTTCCGCAGCCTGGCCTTGCCCAAAGCGACCCAGGGCTCCGACACAGTGTAAGCTCACAGTCACGCACTGCTATTGCCATCTGTTGTCTATGCCGGGTAAGGGCTCTTTTAGTTCAATGAAAGTAGCCATTGGCCAAAAGAATGGGTGGTTCAGTGTTGCGCCTGTTCCCGATGGCAAGGTAATACGTGGATGAGTGTGGTTGGCATGAGGCGAAGATGGATGGCTCCCTGCGTGCCTGCCCCCCTTTCAAGTGTCAGCCATGCATATCTGTGTGTGTGAGGGAGGGGGAAGTCGCGGGACATAGTGGCCACCAACTGCCCCCTATTGAAGTCTAATTGTAGGGCTCTCCGGGCTGCTCTCACGCAGTCCGATAGGGGCACAAAACCCCACTGGCGACGTGGTTCCTGGGCGCAGCTACGCACTACACGTTTAATCGTGCTCGGCTGGTGGGGGGGTACCTGGATCGTCTTCATGAATTCGGTCTTCGATCTCGACATTTATGTAAGCATTGATAGAAAACAACACGAACAGGTGTACTAGCCAACATTGTACGCAAGAATTTCGTCCACAGCCCGGTGACCCTCGTGAGATTCGGACCTACTTTGTGCCCAACGAAAACGGAGCTAAACGTCTCAGCGAGATAGACTCCGATCTAGTTGCCCAGAGCTAATATCATGCCCCCGAAGACCTGACTGACTGGGGAGGCTTCGACGATGACACTTAGGACTACGCCGGCCACGGCACCTCGGTCGCCGCCATCTTCTACCTGATCAAATGCGGCAACCCCATACTCGACGGCGTCAACGACCTGTCGTGGGAGCTCAGGTACCTGGAACACGGCGGGAAAAGGTAGCATAGGGGCATTGTGTCACGTATTTTGTTTGAAAACCTCTGGTATTGATGCCCGGACGACTCTCCCCTCCTCTGCTCTTGTCCGCGACAACAGGGATGGTCCAGATGTCTGCTAACCTGGTGCAGCCCTGGCACAGGCACAGCTACTCACTCCTGCGCGCTGTCGACCAGCGCTCGAATGGCATCGTCCAACGTCGTCGGCGACTTGACCTTGGCGACGTCGTACAGTGACTCATCAGCAAGCTCAAAGACGCCTTCGCCTGAGAGGAGCTCAACAACTAGTCCGAGGTACTCCCACGTCCGGGCTCTCCCGAGTCGCTGTCTCGACTCGGCGACCTGCTCCCTCAGGGCGTCGAGGCTGCCCTTGTCCTCGAGCTCGACGGGTTTCCCGGTGACGCGGCCATAGGCCTCGGCGATCTCGGCGATGCTGTGGCGGCCCGAGGGGATGCGGAAGAAGCCGCCGTTACCGTCGCGGACGCCGTCGCCGTTCAGGAGCACATCGATAGTGTAGGCGGCGACATCATCCACCGTGGCCCAGGGCAGCTTCCTATGGAGGGCGTCCTGGCCCCAGTAGCGGAAGACGGCCTTGTCAGGGGTGATGACGGGGGTGCCGGGCCCGTAGGGGGTGAGGAGGATGGTGTCAAAGGAGCCGCAGAAGAAGTAGACGGGCCGGATGGAGCTGGTCATGGCAACGTGGTTTTCAAAGGCGATGTGCGTGTCGTAGTGCTCCAAGTCGCCAAACTTCATGCGTGACCAGTCGTTGTTCCAGGACGAAGGGAAGAAGACTTTGATGCCGGCACGCTCGGTGGCGCGCAGCAGGAGGAGGTTGCCCTCAAGGGCGAGGACGTCAGTCGGGGCGTAGGCGCAAATGACGGCGTCCACGCCGGCCACGGCGCTGTCGAGGGCGGCCGTGTCTTCGTGGGAGGGGAGGCGAACGAAGGACTCGAGGGAGGCGGCGATGGAGGGATCGAGCTTGTCGGGGCTGCGGGCGAGGCCACGGACGGCGAGGCCGCGGTCGCGGGCCACGCGGGCGAGGCATTGGCCAAGGGAGCCCGTGATACCAGCGATGAGGACAAGCATGACTGAGGATGGATAAGAAACGAGAGGCTTCTAGGGTAGTATTGATGGCGTGACGGATTTAGGCGGAGAGAAGAGAGCAGAGAGCATAGACGGGCGCGGGCTTGGATGATTCTGTGATAGTTCCGGCTTTGAGGCTGTCGACGCGAGTCTTATTTATTACAGCGTGTATGTCGAGGAGTTGAGAAAGTCCGCAGTCCGCAGTCCGCTGCTAGTGGCTGTTGCTGCGGGCGGACTTTGGAGGACTGTTGCGGATTTGCCGGTCCACTTCGCCTTCACAAGGGTAATTTAGTAAGTAAACGTGCTCAAGTGCGGAGAAAGTGAATGCAGATGTCGACATGATGAAAACACCCAGGTAAGGACGGGATGATAGGCTGATTGATGGATGGGATGGGATGCGCTCGTGAAGAGACAGACATTGAAATCCCGAGAACTATGTGAGAAGATGCAACGGGCAGGCAGCTCCGCTCAAGCTCCTTCCTTCCGCCTGCAGGCAAGTGCCGATGTTGAGTTGATCGCCTTAAGGCCCCCTCCCTTTCCCTGGCAAGCGTACCTTACTTTATCGAATGCGCTAATTCATTTCGGACTAGCGCACCAGCTACTTTAACCCAGCGTCCGACACGGACACATCTGGGCAGGAAATCAGTCAAGTCAAGTCCATCCCACGATCCAAGTCAACAACCGCATCTCACAGGCCGACAATCATTGCACTGAACCACGGCAAGTGAGCTTTTCTACGAGTGGCCTGCGCAACTGCACTTCGCAATGATCAACCCTGCGAGCCTTGCTGCCTCGTTCGCCAGGCGGGCCAAAGAGGATGGAGACATGTTACCTCCCAGGAAGGCTCCCAATGCCCCTCCTGAGTCGATTGGCAACTCGGGTTGGAACTGCTGGAGACTCCTACTGTGGAACTTGCATATTGGGCATGACAGAACTGATACGTTGGTCCGTTCGGAGAGGCAGCTCCGAAAATTGTGTCTCGCTTGTGTTTACGTTCAAGGTGGAAGTCCCGATCACAGTGTCTCTCATGGTTTATTATGCCGGGGCCTTCGTGACGAGGAGGTCGTTTCGTTGGAGGTCCTCAGCAATGACATCCAAAAGATAGGCAAAGTGTTGGAGGAGGAGAGAAAGGCTTCAGAGTCCTGTCAAGCAATTCTCTTGGACAGAGCAAGCGCCGCCAAGCAGAAGACGAAGCCGAGAGCGGACTGAATGATGGAGAAGTTGTGGTCCTTCAAGACATGGAAGACTAAACTGCCCCAACACCCGGTAGTGTAAGCCCGCCGACTTGGGGAGAAGGGACGTGCCCAGGGCGTCATCCCACACCGTGTCGCACCAGTTCATCAGCCTCGACTGCCTGTACCAGCTAGCCACTTACAGGATCTCCTCGCGGGAGCCTCAGATCAAGCGGCGGGACGGGCCTTGGCAAGCCAGGCGTGTTGATGCAGGTCAACGGTCCGCGGATAAGCCTCGCAAACGTTGCAGCAAATCGCAGTTCCATCTGGCACAAGCTACCAGGGTACGGTGCGATTAGCGTTTCAATAAGCGCGGCGCCTGCTGCAGGGGGGTTGCTTATAAGGCTATAACCCTTGATGTGGCCATGATGGTGTGCTGCATTCGCTAGTCTAGACCCCAGACAAAAGGCCCCCAAATGCTGGACTTGGCCCCTGAATGCGGTGCGGCTGATCTCTAATATTCCCCCACCCTCTTCAATTAGAGTCAAGGGGGGGATGGGCACTGGATGTCTTCGCCGAGTCGCATCTAGCACCTGCATCAGTGGTAGGTAGTCTCTCACAAAACGGGACGATGCCCACCGATTAGGCCCATCCGCGTCGCACGAGAAGTTCTTCACAGCTCCTGCTCCACGATGGCGCCAGTCGGGCTCAACATCCGCCACCAATACAATGAGGTCTCCTCGGATGGTTTTGACGATGGAATGCCACTGAAGCCCTACAAGTGAGTGAAGCGCTTCTTTGCAACGAGTATCCAGTGGAAGGAAGCTAATGTCAACCATAGTACCGTCTCGGTCTACTCCAACCACATCACACCGTCTGACGGCGGCAGCGCCAGACAACGCCGCCCCTTCCGCCGCTACTATGTCCGCGGTCTTGTGGGTGTGCTCTCGCCGTTGCTGATAGCGGGCGCTTTTCTCGCCATCTGGAGGGTCTACGTCGCGCCCGTCGGTGAGGAACCCGCGTTCGTCGTGGGACCGCCAGGCGCAAATTACATTTTCTACGCCTGGTTCGCCATCGGCGTGGTGGGCCTCAGCCTCTCGCTGTACGGACTGCTCGGGGTCGAGGCGGGCATTCTCCTGAGCGCGAGTCCCGATGCCCGAGTCCCCATGGGCTCGAAGGTGCCCGCCAGTAGGACGTGGAGCGGTCCTAGTGGATGGGCCAGGGCTCTGAAGGGGGCACTTGGGAAGGGCCCTCAGCGACGGGATGCATCCATGCTGCCTCTGGGAACGTGGTTCGCGCTGGCTCTGCCGAGCATCTTGGTCTTTGTCGTTCTCCCCCTGTCGGGTCTATCTTTTGAGACTACCGCGGGCTTCGTGCGCCGCGCAGAGACCAGCGCTGAGGGACCTGATGTGGAGGGATTCTCCTACGCCACATTCAACGAGCGGAACTTTGGCGATGCCTTCGATAGTGCAAGGACAACCTGGTCGAACGCGATGGACGCCCGCATCCCCGGCATGGGCGTGGTGTACACGCCGCCCGGCGCTGCACCAATGCCCCTTTCGGCTCTCCCACAGAAAGATGGGGTGTCCCGCATCTTCCTGACAGCACAGGCTGCGACCCCGATCGACGGTACAGCCTGGGGTCTTGCGCTGCAGTACAACTGCTCCATCGTCGAGAAGCTTTCGGACCTGACCGTCTTGCGACGTGGCAACGGATCGGACCCCACGGAAGACTCACGAGGCGTGGCTCGAGTGTTCCAAGATCCGTCAGGGGAGACTCAGCTCACAATGGCCAACCAGACTGGCTCTTTTGCCTACTCGACAAACCTATACGGGGTGGTGGAGTTTGGATATCAAACTTGGCCCAACGCCTCGGCGCGAGCCAAACTCCTGGAGGAAGACCCGGACTCGACATTTACGAAAACGACGGGCTGCTACTTCAACCAAGCCGAGAACATCACCGGCGACTATCCCGGCATCGAAGAGCCGACGGTCTTCGAGATGGTCCTGTGGCAGGCTCTGGTTGAACAAGGCTTTGCAGACCCTCCGCCAAAGTACAACACTACTGTCGACCACAACATGACGGAACTGTACGGTGCGTACGACTACCTCCAGTGGAAGAATTTCGGCGGAAACCTTTCCATACCAATGACGGCCGTCGGCACGCGCTGCGTCTCCTCGTCCAGCGTCGGGACGGCCCGCGTCGACGCGGCGCACTCAACCTTCACCGACTTCCAGAGCACCGACACGCCCATCAACACGCAGATCAACCGGTGCGCCGCGCGATTCGGCGCCGCGGGGATCAATTCGATGCTCTCGACCGTGGTGGCGCAGGAGTTCCCATCGGGAAAGGCAGACTGGATGGACCAGCTGTTCGGGAGCGTCGCGGCGCCGCCGCCCTTTTACGCCGCCTTCAACACAGACCCCCTCGACGCGGGGACGGGAGCCATGCTGCAGCTCTCGTACCTCCAGGCGAGCCAGCTCCGGGACTCCCTGCTGCGCGCCCACGCCGCCTATGCGGTGCAGCTCGTCTACAACGGCGGCAAGGGCTTCACGGCGCTCGACGGCAGCCACATCAGCTCGGCGAACCCCAACGTGACGGCGCTTCGGAAGGGGACGGTCTTGCAGGAGGGCGTGGTTCCGATGTACGTGCCGGCGGCGCTTTTCGTTGCTTGGGCGCTCATCGCCGTGGTGCTTTCCGGCATGTACAGCTTCCGGCGCCGGTCGGCTGATACCGTCGATGAGGCGGCACGGTCTTCCAAGATATGACGATGGCTAGTTAGACGGACATTGTGGACCGGGGTTTCGGGATAGTTCTGAATTATTTATTGTTCTAATTGGAGTGAAGTGACCCTCCGTTTGTGTTGCAGCATGCCCCTGTGTTTCGATCGGAATCGACGTCATTCACAGAGCGGAGAGATATCCGAAGTGCTTCGCATGAGAAAACGCAAGTGAGAGAGGAGCGCACGACCCGCGACAGCCAAAGCGTGACGGGAGGCCGCTGGAATCTAAGCCGATGGTCACTGAACAAGCCTACGACTCGGAGGCTTGCGGCACGGAAGTCTCGACAGCCAAAGTCTCGCGGGCTCCTGCCCGAGCAGGCAATATTGGAGATCCCCGCCCCCCCCCTATTACGAACGCCAGGTTTGGACCATTAAAGATTATCGCCCAGCGGCGATATCGTCTTGTCGCCGGATGCCCCTGCCGGCCACTTATGCCATGGTCTCACTGACCACAAATATTATTTGTAGACAATTCAGTCTTGCCACAGAGCCCGGGCGGCTGAACTTCTAACGAGGCTGCCACGGCAGTTGTGCATCAGACCCTTAATCTGAGGCGGCCCTCGGAGCCTAGTTGCGTATGCCTGACGGACCCACAAACATGCCCCTGCACGAAACCATCAGCTTCAAATAGGTCCCTCCCAACGGGTCGCGCCCAAGAGGTATGCCTGCCTGTATGTATTCCAACCACTCGTCCGAAACCTTACAGTCGGAGCATGCGACGAACTCATTTCGATCACGCCGGCCTTTCCTCAACCTGTAATTTGATTTGTTTCGTTCAACCCCCTATTCACTTGTTCCGCTACGGCACGTGTCGCGGCAGTCGGCCAAGGATTTCCCCCGCTCGTCCTGTAACTCAGGCCATGTTCGTTGCCTAACCATGCCGCATTCTCGCTCCCTCACTATGGAAAAAATGGCGCATGTTCGAATGAACACAACTTGTGATAAGTGCGTCGAGATTCTTCAAAACGCCGCAGACATTATCTCGACCAAGTCTCAGCAAGAGTCGTCGCTCATATTGCTTGACTCTGAGTATCAACAGCGCTTGGGGGCCAACGTTAATTCCTCGTCATGTCACATGTGTACGCTCCTACATCGCTTCATTCCACAGCTAATGGAATCCATGGATCCCGGTGAAGCCCGTCAACTTGTTCTCTCCAGGTCTCGGCACGGCAGAGATGCCCTGAGTATTGGGCTTGTTGGATTTGAACTGGGGAATTCAAGCCTCCAAACGCATTATCCAGGAACACTACAAATCCAAGATAGTAAGTGACTGGCTGAAATACCATGCTTTTTTCTCTAGAGGGACGTAACTAATTGTTTCAAGTCAAGGCCGGAAATGTCCGTGTCCTTCAATCTCCAAGCACTTGGTCGCTAGAAACGTTGAATAACATTCGATCCTGGATGAACACTTGCGCTATGCATCACGTCGAATGCTCCAGGCATCAGCAGCCAAGAAGACTCCCTCTCAGGCTGATTGATGTTTCATCAAATGACCTGGGACACCAGCCGTTGCCAAAGATCAAAGCTGAAGAGTTCCCACGTCTGAGTCTCGAAGCGTGTCCTAACATCCGCATTGTCTGTTCAGCTTCGCTGCCTTCAAGCACTGCATACGTCACACTCAGCCACAGATGGGGAAGTCCACCGAGCATCCTACTCACGGCAAAGACTGAGAATCAGTTAGCTGGCGACATCACTCCTCAACTCTTGGGCTGTAATGAGGCAGCGGCTTTTCGGCATGCTATACACGTCACCCGCGGGCTAGGGTTTCGATATATCTGGATCGATGCTTTGTGTATCATGCAGGACAACGAGCCCGAGAAAGCGGCAGAGATCATGCAAATGGATCAAATCTACCTCAACTCCATGCTTAATATCTCGGCCACAGAGGGACAGATTCGGGAAGGCTTAGTCTTCGATCGGAATCTTCTAGGGTCGAATCCATGTCGAGCCACAGTCAAGGGCCTCAAGACACAAGAGGACGTGTGTCTCCAAGTGTTCGCGAACAAGTCCTCTCTTGGACCGTCTGAGGGTCCTTTGAACAAGCGCGGCTGGGTCTTCCAGGAGCGAGTACTGGCCCCACGCGTTGTCCACTTTACGAAGGACCAGGTCTTCTGGGAATGCCAATCTCTTGAAGCATCAGAGATCTTGCCGCAGGGCATTGGGGGGTCCCCTTCAACTCATCTTTTCAAGGCCACCGGGATCTCCCATGATTCACCTTTGCAGCAGCTGAAATCGCAATGGTACAGCCTCCTCGAAGCCTATTCCCACACCTGTCTCAGTTTCCCAGATGACCGTCTGCTTGCATTTTCAGCTATTGCTAAACGTTTCTGTCTGGCTACGCGGTCAGAGTCGTCGGATTATCTTGCCGGCATATGGAAGCCGGACCTACCGTTGTCCATGCTTTGGAGTGAGCATCTACATTTTGACACGTCTAGGTCTGAGCAGATCAGCGTGACTGAGATGGAATATGCTCCTTCGTGGTCCTGGGCATCGGTATTAGCTCCAATCTATGTTGTTGAGCCTAATTCTCAATCAGCCACCGTCGATATTATCGACGTACAAACACTGCGCATTTCGCCAAATTTCTTCGATGGTACCCACACTTGTCGACTGCGTCTTCGTGGAGCAGTCTGTCAAATGCGACGCCTCATTCAAGACGACACGCCTTGGTTGCTTATAGGACAGCACACTCAATATCGGGAATCTCACACGTTCGATTTTGAAACGGGCAGAATCATCATCGTGGAGTGGGATATGTCCCGCCGGGTGCTGGCGGAGAGCCTGCAAGACCGTGGCAGCCCAGCTTCCGGATCAATGTACTATTTCCTCCATGTTGCCTCAGAGGAGAGCCTTACGGAGCCGATCGAACGTGGTGTGGTGCTGAGGAGAGAATGCTCACGGGGCACTTATACTCGTGTAGGGTCATTCTTCATCCCATTCACAAGCGAGTACCGTGGTTCTGAGCTCGAATCCGCCTTCAACGGCCGCCTCAGCACGCTGAACCGGGGCGATTATGTTTCGGTCGACTCGGAAGGCAAGTATACTATCGATATTGTCTGAACCCTTGGGGTTTGCGGTACAACTGAATCTGATCTCAATGCGTGTCGATGCGTTCCGTTAGACGAGAAGTCGAACGAAGTAGATGAGACAGTTGTATGTCAAGACATGGGTGGTGTTCTCACGTCGCTACAACGACGGCGAATGGGGCTTCACGTACTGCAGCCTCCTAGGAGACCGTCAGCGTTGAGGACAGGGAGCGTCACCATCGCCCCGCTCGTGCCATCAAGTATTGGAAGATAAGATGGTTGAGATAGCTCAGGGCGCTGTCGTGCTGATGCGGGCTGATTGCGTGACTGGCTTCCCCTTCCGTTCTAAACAACCCCACCAGCTGGAACCACATGTCGCATCCTCATAAAGTCAGGCATGGCTGACCTTGGCTGCAATCTTTGAAAGTCGTGACAAAGAGGGCACAAAGAGGGTCAGCAGATGATGGACCATGTCTCATCAACAACGGCCGATGTACACTTCCTCCATACCGCGAGTTGCCAGACACACCCATCGCAAATCGAGGAGCGGCTGCACTATATGCAAACAGCGTAAAGTTAAGGTATGTATGTCATGTCCGAGAGACACGGATGATAGATGCCTTGAACGCTCACCATTCCAGTGTCACGAAGGTCGCCCGTCATGCCAAAATTGCATCACGTTCCGCGTCGCGTGCAACTTCACGTCAGGCGCTGTCTGTTATGCATCCCTCCCTTGCTTGGGTCGTCCCTGATGATCCTGTTCACCATTATCTCCTCCTCTCTGAATGAAAGGGTTAGTCACCTGGACGTTCAAAACACCTCATGGGCGTGCATACCGTTCGGTAAACCATCCTTTTCTACCTCTAAACCAGTTGGAAGTTTCTGTAGGTCCAGCTGGCATCATGACAAATGATAGCAAGCCAATACACAGCGTTATGAGACCCTACATATATTATTATTTAGCTCTTGAGACACGCTTCACAACGCTCACCTCGACAAGTAACATCCATCGCCAACCAGCAAGTCCCAGGACACCCCTCATGCGAAGTAGTCCAAAGGCAAGAATGGCAATCAGTATATCGGCAATGGTCATCGCCATGTAGAACAAGCCCAGCCGGAAGGACATTTCCACATGTTTGTAGAAGTAGGAAAGGTACAGAATGACCTGCGATGCTTGGTGACTGGAAAATTGTCCTTCTCAGGCTGGTCTTCAGGAGAGCCCTGAGTGGCATTCTTCCTGAACGTGAGTATGGTCGCCATTGAACGATGATGAGAGAATGCGTGCCCAGAGTGTCTTAATGCATCGTCTCAGTCTATCGGCATGAGTCTCCTCCTCCTTTAATAAGTGTTGTAATGGCACATCGGCGTGGATATCGAGCTCGCGCGATGAAAGCCCTCGATGCCGCCATTCTACTTATCAAAGCACGCAATGGGGAAAGGCCAGCTATCGAAGCAGCTTTTCGTGGCATTCTCGTGCAAAAACCGATACTTCCGGGAATGAGTTTGAGCTCGCAACAGAAGCCTGCCTCAAAATGCGTCTCTTCAATGGGCTGCTGTCAGGCTAGTGGCTGCTCCCCCCAGGCCTTCATCGGGCATCTCCATTCTGGGCAGGCCAGGCATGACGGGATTGCGGGCCAATCAACGATCACGGCGAATCCGAATCGATACCATTGGATGGGTGCAGGGGCACAGCCTTCCGCCCAGGTTGTGGAGCGTGGCCTAGGCCGGCCTGCGCCTGGCCTTGAATCCGACGGGGGGAATGGATTATCACGGACCGGGCCCGGGGCAATCTTTCTCATCAATGTTGTCCGTCTCTGATCATCGGTTCGGTTAGCGTTGATGCCGTCCTAAATACCTCACTATCTCTGCGGTCCGGACTTAGGAGACGAAGGTCGCATGATCACTAGGTACTTTCAGAGAAGTGCATGGTAATTGTCTCTGCCCAAGTCCTCCCTATAAAGGGGCCCGGATTCAACAAGCTGGTTCTCAAGTGTGAATCAAAACCCCAACCATCGTCCGTTTGTATTTCATCATGGCACCTTCTGCGGTTGACACTAACGCCGACACTCTCTCTCCTACGCCAAAGTCGGCCTCCGTCAGTGCTGCCTCGCAGTTAAAGGAGCCCCTGAAATATACGGGTTGCTTGGATCAGTACGAGAGCTTCAACGTCACTTCGGTCATCGGGCGCGAGTTCCCTCACGTGCAGCTCACCGATATTTTGGACGATGACGACAAGGTCCGCGACCTGGCAGTGACTGGTACGTTTGCCCAGTACACCCAGAACAAGCACGGCCTTGTAGAAGAAAGTCTGATTATCTTCCCTGTAGTATCCCAAAGAGGTGTGGTCTTCTTCCGCAATCAGACCATTGATGTCGAAGATCAAAAACGCCTCACTGAGAAAATGGGAAACCTTTCCGGTAATCCAGAGAGCTCAGGTCTTTATCCGCACGCCGTATCAATGGCCAAGCTCGGCCGAGAGATTGACGAAAATGGGAAGATGAATGAGGCGGTCACTGCGCTCGGACCTGAAGCTTTTCGAAATATGGCAAAAGACAGTCTCGGATCTCGGAAACTCGCCAGCCATGGCTGGCATGCCGAGTAAGTCATGGCTCTAGTTTGATCGAACAGCCGGGATACTTAATAACACGGATCACATGCAGCACTACTTTTGAGAACGTCCCCTCGGATTACTCCATCCTTAAACTTGTTGAGATACCAGAAGATGCTGGGGGTGATACGCTGTGGGCGTCGGGCTATGAGGCCTACGACAGGTTGTCCCCAGCTTTCCAGAAGTTCGCTGAAGGGCTGACCGCAGTCCACCACCAGCGGAACTTTTCAGACCTCAAGACAAGATTTGGAGAAGATGTGCTTGTAAGCCCTCGCGGGCATCCCGAAAACACGGGATTCGAGTTCCAGGCAGAACAATATGCTCAATCTTGCTCCGTAGGCATTCAAGATGAAGACACGTTTTCTGACATTTCCGCAGCCCTGTCGTTCGGACAAACCCTGTGACTGGTTGGAAGAGTCTTTTTGCAGTCGCCCATCAGATGGAAGCAGGCTGGTTTGCAGGCGTAACCGAGAGGGAGAGCAACCTTCTCAAGGATTACTGCAAGTCCTGCAAGCAATGTCGATTAGACAACCTACCCCGGCTAACTGGTTGTCCAGTCCTATCCCTGATCGCCGAGAATCATGACCTGCAGGTGCGTTTCCGTTGGCAGAAAAATGACGTGGCTATTTGGGACAAGTAAGTTCAAGACAAGTCCCTCGACGGTTATCAAGTGCCGCTACTCACGAGACGTCTTCACAGCCGATCGGTGTTCCACACCGCCACCACGCAAGTAACTACTACTCGCTTCTCAATTTATATGCTGACAGCTTTCCAGAGACTACATCGGTAAACGAAGGGGCATCCGCGTGCTTTCAATTGGTGAAAAGCCCTTTTTGGATCAAAGATCAGTGTCAAGGCGCCAGGCTCTCGGTCTGCCTCTGTGAATAGTATTCACTGTTATTGAGTTTCGAGAACCTGTTTGGAAAGCCATGCATGGAGGCGACGGGGTGACGTTCTGGAAGACCTGACGTTCTGTGACTTAAAAAGACAAATTTGTTACTCGGTGCTCTTCCGGGAATTCAAATAGTGCAATTCGTCGCGATGCTATTGATAAGATGGGTATTTCAAGTCTCAACTTATACAGATCGGGATCGCTGTCTAGAATAGTATCTCCTCCGGCATTCGATCGTGTAGTTCAACTCTGGTGGAAACCATTTATTACAGCTTTCGAGGAGACCCTCGGAATGTTATTTTCACAATCCCTTGGGCCAACTGGTGCCACCCCTGGATACCCATCGTTCCATCCTTTGCGCTTGCCTTCCCATGATTTCACACCCAAGATCGATGTATTGGTAGCCAAAGCAAGCCCCAAGAGCGCTGATTCCTTTTGACAGATTGGCAATGGCTTTCCAAAGCCCGGGGACTTCTGGTACAGGACGAGCTGGTCCTGCTCAGGGCATCTGTGAAGAACTCTCGCGGCGAATGCAGCGGAATGCATGGCCGACCAGGACGAGCACACGAGGGCCAAACAGTCATGGTCAGATGCAATCGGACATGCGCTTACGAAGTGTTGTGCGATACGAGACTGGGCAACAACCTCCTGTGCAGTGCGGAAGATGAGCAATGCTGGCTCCAGGGAAGCTGCCAGCATGAGAGAACGCATTGCACCTGTGACGAGGTGTCCCCCGATTCGCCATTCTTCTGCCTCCTTGTCGGTTCATTCGATTCAGAGCTATAAGATGGATTGTTTCCGGGCGAGAAGATCTACAAGAGGCAGAATAGACAGGTCTGGTGGATAGTTTTGAAGCGGTGTTCAACCAGGCCCAATGCGTTCGAGAGAGTAGGCATTGGGTGCCGATACCTCTTAGGGCCTACCCAGTGCCAACTGTTTGAATCATGTATCAAGGAGACCATTTGCATTCTTTAGATGCCATCTCTCATTTGGCGGGCTACATGGGAGAGCTGAAGTCAGGTAAGGCGACCTGGCGTGCGGGATGCCACGGGGGGTGCAGCAGAGACGGAGAACAAGGTCTCAAAATCGACACTACAACTGCACAAAAAAGTAACGACGCAGTGTTTATTATGTCTTGGCTATCGTTTGACTACGATAGAGTGTGTCCGTCTGCGCCTGTGTTTGTGGATTATGCTTCAACCGCAAGAGCATCGCGTCTTACCTCCTCGACACCATTCTCAACCACTCCACGCAATGCCCGCCACAACCTCAAGCATGATCGCTTCACCAGGAATCAACGCCTCCACTTGCTCCCCGGGTCAAGCTCATACGCGTACTTGGACCACAGCGCCATGCCCTCCTCGCGCCACGTGTCGTCCTCGAGCCGCACGTTGATCTTGTTGTTCGAGGCCGTGGCGTTGAGGAGCATGTTCTTCGGCGACTTGAGGCTGTAGGGCGGCCACTTGGGAATGAAGGGGACTGCCGAATCTCATCAGATCACACATCTCCTCGTTCAATAGGCAAGGATTTACTCACCCTTGTATGTGTTGGGGTCACCAGTCGCAATGTACGACACGAGCTTATCCACGATGCCCCGCGACAGAGCCAGGTGCGAGCTGACGTTCACAGTGGACGGGTTGCGCCCGTACATGTCGAAGTCGAGCGGCAGGTTGAAGAAGTACGTGTACTCGGCCGAGTGCGTGGCGAAGCCGGGCGGCAGGATGTCGCTGATCGGTATGGACGTCGGATCCGTGTCAAACCTGCTACGGTCAGCATGCCCTGATCCCGTCAAGGGACTGAGACGGGGGGGGAGAGAATGTGCACCGCGTCGCTTACCTGTAGCTGTAGGCCTTGGCGCCGTACCGCGCAAAGCTCTGCGCCGAGTGTCGCCGCCGCGAGATGAAGGAAAGGTCGCCGACCATCGACGCCAGCCGCCTGGTCTGCGGCTCGCACGTGAGATTGGCCACCTTCATGGCTTCGCAGAAGGGGTCCTTTCCGTCGGGGCCCTTCATGGGGAGGGAGTACGGCGACGAGGGGCCGTCGACGGGGTACGCGTCGAGGAGCTGGCGGATCGTGCTGGGGCGCGCGACGGGGAAGAAGTGCTGCAGCAGGGCGATGAGGTTCTCCTCCGTCTTGATGCCCGCGCTGTGCACGTGGATGGTGTGAATGCCCTCATCGCTGTTGGCGCCCGTCAGGAGGCTGATGTTGCGCGGGAAGCGGCCGGCCTCGAGCTGCGACACGGGCGGCTCCTGGATGAAGTCGCCGTCGATGGCAGGCCACCAGAACAAGGCGACCTCGCCCTTCTGCTGCGCCGCGATGCTGGCGTCCCAGCCGGCCTGGTAGAGCGCGAAAGGCTCCACCTCGCGGAGGCAGTCGAGGGTGTTCTCGATCTCGGGGCCCGCGCAGCCGGTGGCGTTGGTGATGTAGTTGTAGCCGTCAGTCAGGTGCGTGCTCAGCGGGAAGAGGCTGTTGGTGCCGTACCCGGCCGTGCCGCTCACGGCGATGCCGCCACGGAAGAGGTTCGTCTTCTCGCCACCGTATGCCAGGATCTGGTGCGTGATGGACAGACCGCCGGCAGACTGGCCCCAGAGGGTGACCTTGGCCGGGTCGCCGCCGAAGGCCCCGATGTTCTCCTGCACCCAACGCAGGGCCATGCGCTGATCCTTGAGGCCGAGGTTCGTAATGCCGGCAGCGACGGCCTGCGGACCTCCCGGGAACCCGAGGAAACCGAGGCGGTAGTTGATGGTGACGGAAATGATGGGCATCTTATTCTCGACGCTCGCCCTGATGACATAGGACGTGTTGGAGGCGGTCTCGGCGCCAAAGCCGGCATAGAATCCACCGCCGTGAATCCAAACGACCACGGGGAGCTTGTCCCCCTGGCGCACATTGGCCGGCCGCACAATGTTGAGGTTGAGGCACTCGTAGGAGAAGGTGGCATTCACGAGTTCGAATATGGCCTCGTCAGATTGCGTCGGACAAAGGGCGCCATAGGACTCTGCGGACCGCACCCCCTTCCACGAGTCGGTGAGCGGCTCCGGGTTGCGCAGCGGCGGCGACTTGGCATAGGGGATGCCGAGGAAGACGTGCTGGTAAAACTCAGGTAGATCGCGGCCGACGTAGGTGCCGTTGACGGTTCTGGCCTTGGGGGCGGACGCGGTGGCGCCAGCCAGGTTGAGGGCGGCGCCGATGGCAAGGAGGGAGGTCAGAGACCAGAACATTATTGCGGAGCTGGCAGGAAAGCTCTGGGAAGCCAGGCAGAATGGGACTGATGGAGCTGCGGTAGTTTCAGAAACGATGGGTTTCTTCATGACCTTTATATGCCCCTCGACGGCACCCTGTCGGTGGCATTCAAAGCGCGCCAAGACCCTTTGCCGCTCCGTTGTGTGGAGGCGATGGCGTAGCGGACCGTAACCCCAGCTGGGGAGGACGAAATCGAATGGGCTGAGATCCCTCTACGTTTTCCGCAGAAGCCTCAGGTCGACGCAGAACGAGCTATCACAGCAGCAGGTTCGAGCCGGGGCCGGGGCCGGGGCCGGGGCTCATAACCCCTATTTGGGCTGGGAGCATGCCACAAGCATTCCCTGCGGCAAGCTGCCCCACAATGAGGGAAGCTAGAACGGTGTGAGAGGTGCTGAATTTGAGCAAAAGTACCTTGTGTTGAAGTTTGTCAAGGGGCTGTCATTGGTGCTGTGCCACCTTACAACCAGAATATCAGGTGAGGGGAAAGGGGGTGCCGCAACCCGAGTGCGAAGGGCCGAGTGCGGATGCCGAATGCGAGGTACCCGAGTGCGAAATGACTGTGTAAGTTATCCTCACGAGCGAAAGTCATGCTGACACTCGAGCCGATGCTGACGAGCTAAAGCATCTGGACGCCGAAGGATCACGAGGCGGAGGCACAGTCAGACATAGCCGCAGGCGACCGGTCCGCGGCGCCTTCACGCCGAATCTCTAGGCAGTTTTCTGGTAGTCGAAGGACTCGGATACCTCACCAGAGAACCATCCGCTCGGAGGCATGATGCGGTTTGATATGCTGTTTATCCACGTTGAAGTGGGAGGGTTGGACACAGACAGTCAGACAAATTGAAGCAATATTTCATGTAGCAATCAGCCTTGCAGAACATGCTGCATCCAGGCTAAATGGAATTCCATTCCAGCAACCACCATGGTTGTCCTATCGGTTCGTCTCACTACCGACGTGGAGGTTCAGGCGCACCGCCCTGTCGGGTCCGCCTCGACATCCTCCGGGTATCATCGCAAAACAAATGCATGCCAGTACCAGTGAAAATGGAAGAAAACACACATTCGTCCGAGGAGAAGTGGAAAACCACTTCATCAGTGAAGAGGTCCAAAATCGGTCTGGCCTCCCTTCCTCTCGCGGCCGTGACCGCACTCCCGATTTTCATCATCCAACGCCGAGCCCTTCCCTGGGCCAAAAGAAAAAGCAAAAGGTTTCGTGCATCTCCTGTGCCTCGGTCCTGCAACGAAAAATTACGGGTCCCTCAAGTCCCGTGGGAGATGATGGTTCCCCTACCGCGCGTTCATGCCCGCCTTGAGCAGGTCGAAGATGTCTCCTTCAGCCCCGCCGTAGCCGTGGCCTGACATGTTGAGCGGGCCATGTTGATGGGTCTGCTGCTGCTGCTGCCGCTGCTGGCCATGCTGGTTGTGCTGGTGGTAACCATAAGATCCCGCCGCGCCCGCTGCGCTGCTCCCATGGTTGGCTGATCCGCCGTCGCGCGAGCCGTAGCCGGTCGAGCTGGAGCCGAGACCGCCGTACCAGGTTTGCTGCTGTTGCTGTTGAGCCGTAGGCTGCGTCTGCTCGTGCGCCTGCTGGCGAGCGGACGTCTGAGGCTGCGCTTGGGCAGAGTAATTGCCGTAAGCATGCTGGGGCCGGGATTGCTGCTCCGCTGACGAAGATCGCATATTGAACTGCTGAACGGAAGAGGGCTGCTGCTGCTGCTGATCCATGGCAGAATGCTGACTTGCGTACGCCGGCGTAGACAAGCTTGACGTGTTCGTTTCGTAGGCTTGGCTGCCTCGGCCGTGGTTGTCCGACCATTTCTGGTTCGAGGTGGCTGCCGTTGTGGTGTACTCAGACGCGGCAGCCTGCTGGGAGACCTGGCTGGCCATCGACGTAGATGTCGATGGGGCCCGCTTGTTATAGCCGGCCTGCGAAGGGAACGACGTAGAGACGGACGCCGATGCCTGGGCAGCGTACGGCTCGTAGCCAAGCCGGCTGGGAGCAGGCTGGTCGTCTGCCGTCACTTGATATCGGCTGCTGTAAGGATGCTGTCGCGAGAGCACGGCCAAGTCCGCAGCAGCGCTATAGGCCGGTGCGACAGGTGGCTGGTTCTGTTGCACCGTTTGATGCGAAGGCGTTGACGAGCGATGGCCGCTGCGCGGAGTCTGGCTTTTCTGTCCTGTCCGAGACTTTGCCCTAGCAGTCTGCTCTGGCATTTGGAAAGGAGACTTCTGGGATGGGGTGTCGGTCTGCGCTGCCTGGGTGTTGGGCGAATGTTGCTGCTGGTGGTGGCGGTCGGCTGGCTTGGCCAGGATAGGCAAACGAGTATCGGCGCTTCCAGAATCAGCACTCGACGCGTTTTCCTGCCATTGATTTTCGTAGCTGTTGGGTAGAGTATGTGAGTGAACATGGGCCTGGTCCTGGTTGAGGCTAGAAGCACCAGACGCAGGACCCGAAGGCAGACTGCGACGTCCATTTGTTTGGCGGGCTTTGGGTGGCGAGTCGACCCTGGACGCCGGGAGTTCAGAATAAGTCTCCTCTGTGGTCACCGGTGGTGCTGGGTAGTTCATGTGGGAAGGGTTGATGCCCTGGTCTTCGGGGCTTATATGAGGGAACGACAAGCCTGCCGAGCCCGTGTTGAAGTAGTCATGGCTGCTCGTGTCCGCGGCGGGCATGAGCATGTTGGCCACAGGCATGTTAGACGTGTAGTCGATCGTCTCGATGTCGTCGGGCTCTGGCTCCTCTGTCTCCTCTTCCTCGGGCTCCGGTTCCACGCGTGCAGCAGACTTGCGCGACGTGGCGGGTTTGTCATTGCTGTCACCTTTCTGTCCTCGGCTCTGTTGGAGGGGATATTCGCAATTTACCCCCGAGGCAATGCAAACAGCACACGACGGCTTTGTTCGGTCACACTATGAGAGGTCAGCAAGCGGTCCCACGTGGGTCTTTTCATACTGCACACATACCTTAGTCCGGCTGGAGCGACACGGCGCGCAGGCCCCCCGCGTCACCTTGGGCTTCGGTGTCTTCTTACCGCCTGGACTCGCCTCAATCCCGCCTGCCTCGACGCCGTTTGAGCTAGCATCCACGGCAGCAGGTCCTTCGGGAGGCTGCGGCGTCGGCTCTGCCGAGCTCCCGCCGCTCGGTGACCCTGAAGCAGCGGCATCCTTGGGGTGGACGATGCGGAGACGCTCGGCACCATACTTGGCGAGCATGGCAAGCGACTCCTTCTGCAGATCGGGGGACTGGTTCGCAAAGATGCCAAACTGCTCCGTCGACAGCGTCTCCGGCTCGACGCCACCCTCAGAGAGCAGCCGGATGGCCGTCTCACGGCGCCTGGCAGCTTCGGCCGGCGGGACGTTGAGCAGCGCATGCGAGTGGATGCTGCTCTGCACGACCTCATCCGCCCTCGTCTGGGCCGGCGTGTCGCCGTTGGCACCAGCTTGCGTACCGTGCACTTGCGACTGGCCGCCTTCGAGCGGCGCGGGGGCACTCGGTCCCGCGTCCGACTCCTTCGTCCTCTTCCGGGGGCGGGCGGAGGAGCCGCCGCCGCCTTCAGCGCCGTCGGCAGCGTTCGACTTGCGCTTCCGGGGCGTCTTCTTAGGCTGGCTGTTCGCGCCTCCCTCGCCGTCCTCACCACCCGTCTCTGCCGCGGCCTTGGATTTCCTCGGCGTCTTCTTCTTCTTCGTGTTGTCGGGCGTCTCCACAGCGGCAGCGGCGATTGGTACCGGCGGTGGAGGAGGGCGAAAGTGCTCGGCCATCTGCGCCACCGTCTTGTGCAGCGGCGTGTGGTCGTACTTGACCGAGATGACGCGGGAGGTTTTGGAGAAGGCAACAGTGAGCGAGCCACGGCAGTCAAAAGCAGGTCGCTCTATCGAACGGCAGTCAGCACCCTAGTAATCTTGCACGGGAGGCGAGCGAGGGACGCATACCAAAGATGGCCATGGCGGGGTCCTTCAGGCTGTAGTCGCCGATGGCCGCCTTGTCGGGGTTCTTTCGATACTGTCGCGTCCAGGCCGCGAGCGAGGCCTTGCACACGTGGGTGACGGTCCATCCCTGGCTTCCTCTAGAAATGTCCCTGACGGCCCACGACGTCCCGTCCACGGCGCTCAGCAGGCCGACAATGTGCTTCGCCACGGATCGCTGCAGCGACGGGTCGTCCTGCGGCTGGTTGACGAGCACGTCGTTAACGCGCACCGTCCTTGTTCCCACGGCACCAGGCGTCGCCGTCAGCGGAGGAGCTCCGCCGCCGAGGGCCGGGTCAAGGTTCTCGAGCGGCGTCTCGTCCTCGCCGTGGCCGTCGGCGTCTGGGAGTGTGAATTGGACGGTATTGCGGATGTCAAAGGTGACGGAGATGTGCTCGGCACGCGTCGGTGTGACCTTGTGCTCAATGACGCGGCGCAGCTGCTCCTGGATCTGGTCGGGGTGGTGGATCGGGAACTTGTTCGTCTGCGCGTCGTCGAGGCGCGAGGCGGGCGCGAGGCCGAGGAGGGCCTCCGCCATGGTGCCGCTGCGGGCGAGGAGCCGCGTGAGCTGGTCACTTGCGGTGGGCGACTGCTGATCGTGGTCGGGCTGGTGGCACCAAAAGGCTTGGTTGTTGATGCGGGGGGTCCGCGGGCTCGCGGTCGGTATCGCTATCGGCGTGCGGGCCGATGCGGGAGCCCAGACGGCAGCGTGAGCGTGAGCGTTGTCTTGAGGTTGGGATGCTTCTTGAGGCGTGGGATTTACTCCACTGAGGGGTGGGCATAGAGCCATGGTGAAGATCCAACGACGCGATGCGCTGCACGTGCCTTCGCGATGTCACGTGATCGATCAATCCAGGGGGGTTGCTGTCAGGACGAAATGACGTCAGAGCCCCCTTCGACTGTGTCTGGTGGGTGTTGAATAAGGAGGGTGAGGCATGAGCATTGGGCCTTCTATAAAAGGTGAATACCTTAGACATCTCCGGGGCAGAGGTCAAGAGGCGGAATAGTCTGGATGGTGAAATGTAGAGGTCTTCATCCGCTCCAGTCTTGACTCCGAGTAAAAGGTCACGTTTACAGGGGGACCTCGAGACTAGAAACTGCAGGAGATTCGCCGTGAATGCTGCCCCAAACTCAATGAAGATAGGGGAAGTTGTTCCTTCCCAGAGTTGTTTGTTGTGGTCGAACTAGACGGTCTATGCTGCCCCCTCTTTCCTTCCAAGAAAAGTTGCTTGGAGGATACGATCTACTCTATCAACAAATGAAAATACTAATCCTTGGTCTAGTCCGCTTGAGATATGCAGCTATGACAGCAGAAAGAAGCCCAATATCGAGTGCGCCGAACCGACCGCCAGGTATACAATCTAACGATCCTCCCCATTCAGCAATTCCAGTCTAGGGAGTTTAAACCGCGGATCCGGGCCAGACCATCGGAACGACATTGACCCGTGTGTCGTTGTATCATGCCAAAAAACACACGTACAGCGCTTATCGAGGCCTATCCTTCAACATCTAGCAACATCCTCTTGGCATGGAGCAGCGCTCAAACCAAGGTCATGTTGTCGTCATTGTCCACAGAGTTGTGCTTCGCCTGGGGCAAGCGCTCCAGCTCAACCGAAGCAGACTCCGATCCCGCCTTCTGACCGCCGCCGAACACACGACCGGGGTGACCGACATTGAGGAGGAAGACCGCTGTGCTCATGACACTGGAGGCGTCAACGGTCAGCAAAACAGTCCTAAGCATGACGATCCTTGGGGGCTTTCAACGTACGCAGACTCTAGGGCGATGAACTTGGCCTCGTTGCGGAACTCGGCGCCGTGATACCCGTCCTTGAGCTCGACGATCCGGTACGCGCACCGCACCAGGATGAAGACGACGGCCAGGAAGAGGAAGGACAGAAAGATCTTCATGCGCCGCGTGACGTCCTGCCGGTGCTTGCGCAGGTACGACACGAGATAGTCGGCGAAGAGGCCCGTGAAGATGGTCAGCGCGACGACCTGGAAGGCGAGGCCGGCCAGGGACACGTCGACGCCGTCCTGGACGGCTTGCTCCTCGGTGCTCACCGCGGACAGGGCGCCGCCGGTGGCCTGCAGGACGAGGGAGACGATGTCGGCGGGAATGAAGATCCAGTAGAAGACGCGTGGGTTGAAGCGCGAGATGGAGCGATCGCTCCAGTTGATCCTGGGGTCTTCCGTTAGGCTGGAACGACGCTACCGACGGGGGCAGGGAGGAGGCTCACATTTGGGATAGCAAGATGTAGATGGCGGAGCACAGAAAGACGGGCGCGATGGTGATACAAACTACCACAGAGTTAGATTTCGCGCTCCGTCGCTGCGGCGGTATGCACGTACTGATCTGCATGAGAAAGGCCTCAAAGCTGAACGGGTTGTCGTGAAGCATGAGGCGGCCAACGTAACCGACAATCTCCAGGATGCAGCCCGCCGCCATGCAGCTTGCAAAAGTCCACGTCTTGTGATATATGCCCTGGATGATGTGGAGTATCATGGCTACCGCGAACAGGGTGATGAAGGTCGTGTTTGCCGCGATCGAGGGCTGATATCGCAGGATACTCCATTCCAGAGGGCAGAGATCGAGCGTACAGTTGGCGTCAGCTCCAAAAGGAATCAGGTTTGACGGTGGGCTCTGCGCCATGGTGTGTGGTGGTCAGCAATAGATAAGCGGGAGGTCGTTTCTGGTAGCCGAATAGATTCGGCAACTGGGTGCTGAGGCTTTGAAAAAGATCGGGACTGATGTGAGGAATGAAATGCTGCAGATTGTAGCTTCGACGCCATATCTAGGGGCAGACGAAATACACTCTTTATCATAAAATCGCCTGGCGCCATAAAGCAGAATCTTTGGGCAGTCTCGGCTCGACAAGATCATGTTGATTGACCCCAGCCGTTGTTTGAGCGACTCATGCATCCTGAGCCGGTCAATTTCTGGAGATATACGTAGCCTAGATGCTCAGCCTTCTTCGCCTGACGAATAATCAACACGTCAGCAACGGTCGTTCCAGGGAACGGCTCGAAGCCAGGACAGCAGAGCCACAGCGGACGGCGTTTCGGAGCTGTGGGCCTGCCGGGGAACTGTCAGCGACCAAAGGACGTTCTCGTAAGGTAAGGGATCTTTCTGGCCTGGTGGACCTTCGATCCGCCTTGTCAGCGGCTTCTCATGATGAAGGGACACTAATACGTGGAACCGCTAACAAGAGAGGATACAAAGTGCGCTGGATGACTTGCTGATATTCTCAGCCTTGACGAGTTTGAGGCGCTCCATCATCTGGACATGACCTCATTGCCGGCGAAAGACCCTTTGGTGACCGGATCCCCCCAATCCAACCAAAAATTTGGTCTTGAACGCATGTTGAAACAGCATTCGACGTTGTTAGTTGAGGCTCACGCGAGCAGCCGCTCGTATTTACTGTGTCAGGTTTGCTAGTCAGCATGGCCCGCTTCAATCTATCCGCCCAATGAGATGATGATTGCGAGTTTACTTTATCTCCTAGAGCTCAGGGAATTGCGCGGTCCAGGGACTCAACGCCGAAGTCCGCGCACTTCAGAGACCGCGACAAATATACAACCGCGCACTCGCAAGTCCGCGATGCGCACCCACCAAGTCCGCGCGTGGGAAGAACACCCATACCCTGCAGGCCGCGCATACGTAAGCGGGAATCACTCGAATAAGCAACGGCTGTTGTTATTTCCAATGAACAAAGTAAAGTTCAGGCTTCCACTGCTCATTGGATTTGCAGAGCGAAGCGGTAGCCCAAAGCTTCGTGCCGGAGGCGCTGCGTCGAGATTCTTCGCAATTATCCCACACCATGAGAGCACACCCGGCAAGGAGTCCTTTCGGTCAAGATGACCTGTGGCTCTGGAACACAGCTGTGGACTACAGGATCAATCGGGCCCGGGCCGGTCGAGGCCATCGGAGCTTGCAGGGTGTGCTTCCGAGGCCTGACCCGTCCCGGACTCGGCGACCTGTGGACTTGGGAACGTGGCTTGGGGACCGAAAAGGTGTCCACACCACGAACAACTACATCTTCAAAACTTCCAACGCGGGGCGCAACTCGGTACCGAGTGACTGATTAAGGTCTCCAAGCATGCCGAGACTGGAAGCCAGACTGGAGGGCCATACTCAACACCTAACAAGACCCTGACCTTCATCCCACACCAGGCACCTCATTTCACGGGCTCAGGAGTTTTGATACAATAATTAGGTTCATTACACTAACAAAAGAATTTGTCGTAGAGGGTATCAAAACCCCACTTTCTTGCTCCCAATCCGTTTCCAGCGGTCCATAAGCCAGCCGTATCGCTGGGCACCGACCTCAAACCGTGCTCCTCTACACTCCACGTGGTATTAAAGGCTAACAAAAAGGCCAAGTGCCCAGACATCAAATCGTGACTTGATGTCCCGGGCTTGCCTGCAGGGTCGAGACGACACATCCTAGTAATAGACCTTTTCGTCCCAGATGGGCGGTCGTGCCCCCTCGGCATCCCACTGCAGCTTGTTCTTGTCGTCAAGAGTGCAGCCCTCGTCCGTGATGCCGATGACCTTGCTCGTCTGGATGATCTCATCGCGGGAGACACCGGCTTGGTCCTCGGGGATCCACAGCAGGGGGGTGGGGCTGGTGACCGACGGCGGGAAGTAGGCGTCCGCCTCGACCTGATCCGTGTACAGCTGGTCAACGTCGACGAAGTCGCGGGGGACCAGGGTGCGGAGCGAGTGGTAGTCGGCAAAGATCCACGGCTTGAGCCAGCGCGTGAGGATGTTGCCTCGCTTCTCCACAATGTTGTCACCGCCGCCGGGGATGACCTTCTTAAAGATGGCAGTCTTCGACGTCTTGCCGTCGGCGCCCTCGCCGTTGGTCGCGGCAGCGGCAGCCTCGATGTCGCCGGTCAAGAGCGACTCCTCCTCGACCTGGAGCGTCCGGGGCAGGCTGTACAGCAGCGGGTTGAGGGCGGTGGCGAACGTGATGTGGCCCAGGATGGTGGCGATGAGAAGCACGACGCCAATGACTACAGGGCCAACAGCCTTCTTGACTGCGAACATGCCGATCATGCAAATCTCAGCGAGGTAGACGCCGGAAGTAAGCTGCTTCAGAGCGCGGGGGTAGATCAAGCCGCGCGTGTCGACGTTCGTGTCCGTGACGAACAAGATGTTGTAACGGTACGCCATGTAGAAGCAGCCGATACCGATGGTCGACCAGAAGAGCATGATGGGCGCAATGACGGCGTAGGCAATGCCTGGAAACAGCGTCAGCATGTATCAGGTTGAGAGGATGAGTGCGTGAACTTACTGATGACGGCAATGTTGGTGTAGACGGGCATGACGGAACCCCACGAGATGGCGCTCATCTGAGCCCACTTGTTGTACATGGACCGGGGCGTGCTCGTGAGGAACTTGTAGACCAGGGTAAAGATGAGGAAGCCAACCACCTGGGAGATGACGCTAGCAGCGATACCCAGGCCCTGCACGATGAAGTACGAGACGTAGAACTGAGAGGATCGGGGCAGCGCCTCCGACAGGATGTCAAACACAGACCCCGGGTTGTTGACGATCTTTTCCGCAGCAGCGACGGCGGAGGAAGAGATGGTCGTGATGAGGAAGACCTGGATGAGCTGGAAGCAGAAGTAGGCATTCTGGGTGAACAGCTCGACACGCGAGGCGGAGGGCTCACCGGCCAGCTTGGCGCAGAGACGCATGATGATGGGGACGAGGGACATCAGAATGGCCATGGCAACACTGGGGAGCAGGCCAGAGACGACGCCCATGATGATGTTGGGGATCTTGTCCAGCCACTCCAGCCACGAGATGCTCTTGAGGGTGTCGACCTGACTGACCATGCCGACGAAGGCGACGGGGATGGCCCAGAAGAGGATGAGAGCCGTGATGAAAGCGGTGACGACGTACTTGCGGACGACCCGCTGCCACCAGGGGATGGAGAGAGACTTCCAGACGACCTCGCCGGGCGTGATGCCGATGTACCTGGGGCTCATGTGGAGGGCTTGATGGTGGGTGAGGACCTGGAAAGCGGCCTGGGCATCCGACTGCGTGAAGAACTCGACAAAGACGGCGCCGTTCTTGGCGTAGTTGCCGGCGCGGTACTCGCCCTGGGCAGCGTCAACCTGGGGGATGAGCCTCTGGAGCTCGGCACGGGCCCAATCAATCGAGTCGACCTTCTTGCCCCAGAGTCCGAACTTGCCAAGGCGGTGTGTGGGGCGCTGCTTCTGGGGGATCCAGCGAGCGGCGACCTGGCCGGGCTCGGCGTCGTTGGAGGGAGGGGCCTTCTCGGCGGACGCGCCCTTCTTGATGGCCTTGAGGCGCTCCTTGTTGACGGTCTTGATGAGCTTCACCTCGGCGCCCTCCAGCTTCATGGCTACCTTGTCACGCTCCTCGACAAGGTCATCCAGCTCTTTGGTGGTACCGGCGATCCACACACGCTTGACCGAGTCGCTGAACAGCTTGCGAATCTTGAGCTCGTCAAGGTAGGCGGTAGGGACGGACGTGAAGAGAACCGTACGCGACGAGATGCGCCTGGCGTAGGTAGGGGACAGCAGGAAAGCCTGGCGGAGGTTGATGTAGAAGACGCACTCCCGGAAGATGGTGTACATGACGAAGCCGTAAAAGATGGCGCCGACGAACGCGTGAGCGTACAGACGATTCCTGTTCGAGGAAGACGAGATGTCGATGTTGGCCATGCTCAGGACGTTGAGCTGGGTCTGGCCGCCGCCGCCGGTTGCGTTGATGGGAAACAGGATGGGCCAGGTGATGAGGAGGCCGGTAAGACAGATGGTGGCGCAGATGCGCAGGAAGCGGAGGAAGAGGTAGGCGTCAAGCGACTGGGACTGGAGGGCGACGACGTCGGGGATCTTCCAGAAGGCGCCCATCCAGTTGAAGAGGCCATTGGGCAGGGCGGGCGTGCGTTCCTGTTCACGTAGACTGCCGAGGTAGGTTCGAGGCGCATAGAAGCGGCGCTGGCTCCTGCGCAGGATGATGAAGATGGTGAAGACAACGGCGGCACTGATGATGACAGGAACAAAGGTGGACACCATGCCTGGAGTGCGGGTTAGCAGAACATTCGGCTCGTCGAGGCATCGGTCGAGACGGTCGAGACGTACCAGAAAGCGAGGAGGACTCGGTCTCCTGGTCGCGGGCTTCGCCCTGCGCCTGTCGTTTAAACACATTCATGGCGTCCATGGTTGCGAAGGATCGCGCGACGACGGTGGCAGGTGTGTGTCGCGACCTGGCGCAGCGTTGTTGTTGGATGGAGTAGAATGTTTTCCAAGTCCAGTTCGGGCTCCAGGTCGGGGGAGGTTGAGGTGTAGGAGGGGGGGATCAAGGGAGAAATGGGCAGGACGGAGCCAAGAGTGAAGTGCCGATCAGTGTGACGCTGGCAGGCGGTAGTGACGTGAGAGGGGGACGGGAACTGGGACTGCACTGCATGCAACAGGCGACAGGCGCAATCGGGGACGTGTCGATCTCCTTGCGTGTGGGTGTGTCGGTGTCTGCGTCTGTCGTGGTAGCAGAGAGACCAACAGCGAGCTAATGCTGCTAGCGTCAGGCCTTCGTTCCTGTTGTGATTGCGGGTGGAAAGTAGATGTCTCGGTTCGTTGGGCTGGCGTGGTTGCTGTCCCCACGGTACGTGCCGAGGATGGAGGGGATGGGAGCAGGTGGACGAGAGCAGGAGAAAACCTGGCACCAGGGTCGCAGCAGACTGAAGGGTTGCTTGCGTCGTGGAGATGGATCAGGCGAGGACAAGGAGGGGATTCATGCTCGAGTTAAGGGTCCTTGGTCCTTGAAGAAATATCAGGGTTTGAGGTGCATGCACATGCAGCCAGCCTCTTGGTGAGCTGGCAGAGAGAGGGCCTGGCAGAGAGACCTGGCAGAGTTGGTCTGGATTTTCTTCCAGGGTCGAGCGAACGAGGATGGGTGCTCTATGACGCAGATTTGCAGGAGGGATGGCAGCTGGGGCCAAGCCGGCCGTGACTGGCTACGGGGGAAGCTGAACCCCTGTCGAGCTGGAACAGGCTCCGCAGGGCAGGGGACCGCCAAGGCCTGGAATGGGCTGCGGTCGGTCGTCCTGGAAGGGGGTCGCTCTTTTGGTCTTTCCTGAAGCTACGCACTGCATCGACTGAGATTGGGCCGTCTCCACTCTGGGCGCTTTCTCCGGGGAGGTAGGTCGGTCGTCCCTGCCACTGGCGTTTGCCAGTTTCTGCAACTATGACTGGGGACCAGCGACTGGGACCGTGACCAGGGTGAGTGCGGTAGACTGTCACTGCCGTCAAGCAGAGGTGGCCCGGGCGCTGCCTTCCCGGTAGACCGTTCGCGCTTTCCTTGGCTGACGGCGTCGACCCAACCCCAATAGCTCCTCCTTCCTCCCTGGCCCCTGCCCCCCCTCCCCCCTGAACCGCCGTGATGTGATCGCGGTACACATCGTCCTTAGCATCTCGGCATCATCGTTGACAGGAATCTCTATTCGCAGGATCCCAATGACCACAACGATCACCACCATCATCACCCTCCTCTCTTCCCGCCCAGGATGCTGATCTCGGAGGCTTTGCGCGATCGAACCGATGGAGGACCCCGGATCAGCCACGTATCCGTCCTTCTCCTCCACCCAGCAATGCCGAAACAGACACGCAGAGACACCTCAACTGGTTCTCCGTTGCACCTCAACTGGTTCTCCGTGACATCTCAACTGGTTCGTCCATCGTCAGACCTCGGCAGCCTCTCGCCTCTCCTTTCCTCGCGTCTTGCATCTTGCGTCTTGGGTCCCATCATTCCCGCCGATGTGCCGAAACAACAAACGGTCCACGCAAACCGTCCTCGTCATACAATCCACAGAACCGACCAGCCGCGTGCTGCCAGCGTCTGTTTCCGTCTCAAACCAGGCCATTGATGTTCACTCCTCCTGCCCCATCCATCGTTAGCACGACAGCACCCCTCTCGGGCTCTCTCCCTTTCGCTGCCGCGGGGCGCCGGCGCATGATTGCCCAGTGCCATCCCGTTTCCGGCGCCGACGGTCGCAAACCCAAACAATTTCCCACCTGGTTCGACCTCAACGTCTGGCGTTTCTGCCACACCCGTTTCGCTACATCATCATCATCATCATCATCGTGATCGCATCTCCGGCAGCCCGCCCTCACGACCTCAGCTCGGCCCATTCACTAATTACAAGCAAGCCGCCTGGCCTCGGGAGGAGAAGCCAGCTGACAGGTCGCCGGAACACTGGAGACACCGCCACACTGCATCCCGCTGGACATGGTAGCACAGGTTCGCGTTCTGGTCCCATTGGCAGGCCTCCAAGAGACACAAACCGACGCCTTCAAGCAAAGCCAACGATGGTCTGCTGTGATCTATTCATCACGTGGCAGGTTTTTTTTTCTTCGACGCTCAAACGGCTGTCTTTTCCTGAAATGGGCTTCATTAATGAGGGGTGGCTTAGACACGTCTGTCATGGTATCCCCAGCTGAAGCCTGCATCGACCGGTCTCGTCTCCACGGCTAGTGCCGGTGGTCACCCTTTATCGAAGCCACCCCCGTGCCCATGGTAGCCCAGATCGATCTCCGCCCCTCAAGAATCCAGCTGAGATGGCTGCTCGCTCGTTTGATACAAGGACTTGCACGCATACCTGTTCGGCCTGTGCCTCAAGCATGCAGGCTGTGCCGTGGCCTTTTAGATCCTTCGTCTGACCCCCCCCCTCATGCATGAGCACAAGATCTCGAGGGGGGTCGGCCCCTTGCGCTGGGCGGCCACACGCGACCTCGTACGGCATATCCGTTTCGCAGCTTCGACTGGCGAATGAATGTCAGGGTCAGCACGACGACCGATGTAGCACAAGTCCAGACCATCCCTGTTGAGCAGCGCACCAGAGACCGCGATCAGCGACAACAAGGGCGCAACACACGACCAAAATTAACCCAGCAGTGACAGACACACCTGGAAACCCCGGCGCGGGGTGTCCGAATAGCTTCTAATCGCCTCCGCCGCCGTGATTCAATTCACCCATCCTTCCCTTCAGTCCAGGGCGGCCACGTTAGCCAGGTCGGTGTATCTCTGCGCCACCACTCAAGGGTCAGCACGGGGCTCACCCTTACTTCCATTATTTGCCATGACCTTTGTCGTCTTTGTCACCTCCGTCGCCTCTACCATGCCGCTGGCATGTCGCTCCTTTGTCAACTGCGTTGGTTTCATTGATGGGTACCCTGAGCCCATGTCCGTCATTGGCAACAGTTCTGTCTTCTTTGTCGAAAGATCCGGTCAAGATGCCGTCTGCTGGCGCGGTTGCCGAGCTGTTTGTTTGTGATAAACCCCAGTAGTTGCCAACTTGACGGGAAGATCTGCTGGCCGAACAGTTCCCTCCGCTGTGACTATACTCTCTGGGAACCCGATCATTGACCATCTCCATCGCAAGGCCTTGCCTACAACTGAACTCAGGTGCATGCAAAAATGACCATCGCTACACCGGGCACCTCCACCACGCAGCCGCTGGGGGTCATTCCCAAGACGCCGTATGCCCCGGCTTACGAGTCGAGATATACACAGCTCTTCGGACCCCGCGAGGAGCTCTATGCCCACCTCAACTGCGGCTATCTCTCGACGCCTGGGCGCGCCCCGACCCTCTTGGCGCTCAAGCAGCACGCGCAGTCACTTGCTATCCTCATCAGGAACATTTCGGTGAACACGGCCTTCGGCGAGGTGGACAACGAAAACAGCGGCCACGGACACACGACTTGGAAGTTCAGGGAAAACGAAGCGTTCGACTGGCTCAATGACCTCTCGCACGCCTACACCAACTCGGACGAATGGCATCAGAAGCCCCTGACGGAACTCATGAACCAGGTCAAGGGCGAGCGGAAAGGCCAGCCGCAGCACCACTGCCCGCTGGCCACGCATGACGACCTCGGCCAGCCGAGGGAGGGCTCAAAGCCCCGGCCGTATGCCAACCACCACGCGCTCACGATGCACGCCAACGAGTGCCTGGAGATGCTGGACCACGAGTACAGCGCCACCGGCGGTCTCATGTCGCTGCTGCCGACGGACGATGCGGCCGACTCTGACACGATGAGGGATGCACGCGAGACGCTGCTGGGCCAGTGGCTCGTGTTCAACCAGCACCTCGTGGGCCGCATGCACGAGCTGGAGATTGCGTACGGCAACTCGCTGGACGCCCTGCGGGGCGAGGCGGTGGTGCCGATGCAGAGCCTCTCGATGATGGCGGCGTCCGGGGACCCGTCGTCGGCGCCGGGCAGCTACGGGCGGGAGATTGCGTACCCACAGGACAAATGGATCCTATGCAACGCAGGTGAGGACGTGTTCGACTACGTGCACAGGGTGCTGGACCGGCAGGAGGCGCTGATCGAGCCGCGGGAGCGGGCGTGGCGGGAGCTCGGGGTCACGGGGGAGCGGATCTGGCGCAAGGGGCGGGGGGGCGAGGTGTACGACGCGGGGCTGGTGGCGTGGGACGTCAAGACGCGGTACATCCGGCTCCGGGGCAAGACGCGGTCGCCCATCTTCGTGATCCCGGCGCACGGGGAGCACCCGGGGGTGTCGGAGACGCGGCGGCTGGAGGCCGCGCCGGGGCTGGTGTCGGTGGTGACGCCGACGTTCCCGGTGCGGGTGTCGGAGTGGGAGACCAAGTTCCGGGACGAGCTGCACGAGGGCAAGAAGACGTCGATCGCCAACTTTGAGCTGCGGGAGGAGAACGACCGGCTGCGGGACAAGTCGTCGCTGCTGGACACGGAGGTGCGGAACCTGCAGCGGGCGACGGCGCGGTACGAGCAGTACTACTCGGGGGCTACGACGCAGGAGGGGGTCAAGGCGGTGGAGGCCAAGATGATGCGGCTGTCGAGGGACTACGAGAAGATGGCCCAGGACAAGGAGGCGGGGGAGCTCAAGGCTGTGAAGGTCATGAAGCTGACGCTGCACAAGCTGCGAGCGAACCTGCCAGAGAAGTACCACGCGCTGCTGACGCCCGTGACAACGGAGGAGGAAGAGGAGGAAGAGGAGGAGGTGGTGGCTGCGGAGGAGGCTGCGGAGGAGGCGGCGGGGGAGTCAAACGAGGATGAGGACATGTAGCCTGCTGCTGGCTGGTGCGAGGCTGGTCGGGAGGGATCTGGTTGCGGTCAGGTGCCTGGTGAGATGGTCGTCTGTGTTGCTGACGGTGTGTTGCCATGGTGTTGCTGTACGAGGACGCGAGGAAAGGTGGGACGTGATCGAGTCAACATTTCGCAAGATGTCTCGATCATCTTGTCTGTGTTCGTCTTCTTCAGCGGGCCGCTCGCTTGGGGTGGTTGCACGTGTACCTTCAGTCTGGTGGAATCGATCTCTTGATATATGCTGTTTCACGAGGCCAAGGCGGCGGGAGGTGATGGCGAAATGTGAACTGGAACTGGAACATGCGCACATGTCAAACACCACGCAGCGACATGAGCCCCACACTCCACTCATCACTCTGTGCTTGACGGCCTGGTAACCATGAGATGAGGTACGGAGTACTGGAGCACCACCCAGCAGAGGCAGACCGGCGACAGGCGACAGGCGGAAGCGGTTGGCGCCAACTGGCCTAGCCAGAAGCGGCAGCCACAGGGAGCCGCAGGGAGCCACAGGAAGCCGGAGTTGTAGGCGGAAGGGATTCATTGGAGGAGCCCGCGGCCTCCAGACCACCGCAGCACCGAGATGAGGGCGATAAGCTCTCGCCTTGCAGCGGCCGTTCAGCCAATGATCACCGCCCGATAAAGCTAGTGCGGGTCCGTTGCCGTCCCAACGGTGGATCCGCCCCCGGACGACGACGCAACCACAACAAAACAAGGATTCAGCCCCCCCTCCCCCCCTCGAAACGCCATGCACCACCCAACCAACCTCGACCACGGCCACCAACCACATGTTCGCCGAGACAGGCAGGCAGGGCAGGCAGATCGAGCACCAGCAAGCCCCCTCCGCCAGTGACGAGCGGCCATCGGCCCACACCACGCGCCATGCCCTCGTTCTAGGCTCGGTAGGACGGCCCAAAAGTTGGTGGCGGGGTCGGCGCTTGTCATCCCTACCCATGCTCATGTTGACATTGGAACCAGGTTGCCGCAGGTTGCCAACTCTGTCGCAGGCCGTCCTTGGACGTTTGCGGTGCCTCTGGTCATCTTGTCATCTTGGAGGGCTGTATATCCCGCGATAAACCCCTCCAACCCACGCCCGCTCGCCTCTACCCGGGGGTGTGTGTGTCTGTGTGATTGCGAACTGGTTCTGCTCCCCTGTCCCCTGCTCCCCTGCTCGTCCTCCTCGATCTGCTTCTCTTCGCCCCATCTCATCCCGCATATTCATTCCACTGCGCTGGCCTCTTCGTGGGCCTCCTCGCCGTTTCTCTCGTTTCACGTCCCTCTTCCCACCTGTGGCATACTCCCTCTTCCCGCGCCCCTACTCGACGGCCGTGATGCGAGCTGAGTGACGCACACGCATCCAGTCAGCGCGCAGAGAGTCGAGAAACAACAAGCGAGACGCAGGAAAACGGAGAAAGAGAGACAGACGGTGGAAGAGAGAAACAGAGAGACAGAGACAGGAAGAGAGACTCAACAATGCATTGAACGACAGCAGAGTCTCTTATCCGACTGCACACAGCACACAGCACACACAAGACTCGCCAGCCACGCCACCATGGCGTTCCGCGCCTGGCACGCCGCCGCCACCGCCCAAGGAGCCATGCGAACGGTGATGGCGGCGACAACGACAACGACGACAACAACGACAGCAGCGCTGCTGCTGCTCTCCGCCTCCCTCCCGGCCCTGGCCTCGGCCGCCCAGGCGCTGCCCTACATCCCGACGACCGTCCTGCTGCCCGAGCTGACCTCGTCGAACGGCAGCGACATTGCCTACATATTCCGCCCCGCCGACGACGACACCCGCGTCGACCTGCTGTCCCTCAACATCTCGGCCACGGTCGACGCCGACACGGACATTGAGACCATCTCCTCCGACCTGCCCTTCCTGCGCGGCGCCGCGGACACGACCGCCTTCCTGCCGACCGTGGCCGACAACGGCACCATCATCGTGCAGGCCGGCGACTGCGCGGCCGCCGAGGGGTACGACGTCTGGACGTACACCCCCTCCGACATGGCCTCTGACTCGCGGGAGGGGTCCTGGGAGAAGGCCGAGGCCGCCCTCGAGAGCGACGGCGGCGGCGGCGGCGGCGACGACAGCGAGGCGGGGCCGCACTTTCTCGGCGCCGCCATCAGCTACTCTTCCATCCTCGCGCCCGACATGTCGGAGCCCATCCTCTACTCCTACGGCGGCATGTGCTCGACCCCCTCCGAAGACGCGGCCTCGTCCTGGCAGTCGGCCGGCACGTACTCGAAGCAGATGGTCCGCGTCGCACGGGGCGGCCGGGTGGGCGGAGGCTACGCGGCGTCGCTCCTCACCGCCAAGGGGCCGGCGTTCCCCGAGGCCGGCTTCTCCCTGACGCCCCTCAGCCCCTCCATCACGAACCGCTCCGGCACGATCAGCCAGCAGAGGGGCTACGTGCTGCTGGGCGGCCACACGGAGACGGCCTTCATCAACATGAGCACGGCCGCCGTGTGGAACCTGCCGGCCGAGTCGTGGTCGTTCCTCGCCATCAACGGCCCGGGCGACGGAGACCGCGGCACGGAGCTCGCCGTCAAGGGCGTCGTCTCGCGCCGGGCGCGCCCGTCCAGCGTCGACAGCCGGTCCGGCCACACGGCCGTGCTGAACGAGGACGGCGACGCCCTCGTCGTCCTCGGCGGCTGGGTCGGCAGCGTCTCGCACGCCGCCGACCCCCAGCTCGCCGTCCTCCGCATGGGCGACTCGTACGGCGAGTGGGCCTGGGAGATCCCCGACGACCAGCCCTCGGGCCCCGGCATCTACGGCCACGGCGCCGTCCTGCTCCCCGGGAACGTCATGATGACCTACGGCGGCTTCGACGTTTCCGGCGCGAGCGACAAGGTCAGACGGCAGCAGAGCGGCGGCGCGCCCCGCTTCCTCAACCTCACCTCCATGTCCTGGGGGTCGAGCTACACGAACCCGGCCTCCCTCTCGCCCTCGTCGTCGGGAGACGGCAGCTCGGAAGCCTCGGACGGGGACTCCAACAACAATAACGAAAATATGAAAAAGGTCGGCCTCGGCGTCGGCTTGGGCGTCGGGCTCCTGGCCGTCATCGGCGCCATCGTCGTCTGGTTCTGCTACAGGAAGCGCGTCAAGAGGAAGAGACAGGAGCGCGACCGAGCGGTCCAGGGGCTGGCGCAGGATGCCACTCGGTTCCTGCACGGCGACGACGAGATGCTCGAGAGGGACGACCCGTGGTCCTCGAGCAACCCCTGGTACACGGGCGGCCACGACCCCTACGACCAGGGCGCGCGGTCCCTCGGCTACGAGACGCTCCGGAACAATCGCAGCACGCTGGGAGGCTACGGCGGCAACGCGCCGCCCGGGCTGCTCATCCCACGCAAGCCGGTCGTCGTCTCCAAGGCCGCGAGGGGCGCGTACCAGCCCGCCGCCTCACGCCCGGGCAACAACATGCCGCCGACGGCGGGACGCATTCATCCGATCTACGAGGCCGATGAAGAAGCCCCCGACGGCGTAATGGCCGCCGGCCGTGACCCGGACGTGGGGCCCGAGACGCCGACATCGCCGACGTACTCGGACCCCTTTGCCACGCCGCGCCAGGGCATAGACTCGTCCATGTCCGCGACGGCGGCACCCGTCATGTTCTTCCCGCCGAACCGGGCCGCGCTCACGCCGAGTCCCGACCGGAACCACCAGCGCGGCTTCGTGGACCCCGAGGTGCAGGACTGGCAGTCGGACGTGGACGCGGCCGAGGCCCTCTTCGCGCAGATGCCGCCCCGCGCCGGCCGCGGCTCCCCCACGCGGCGCGCCTCGATGCGCTCCGCCCGCTCCGGCACCCCCGGCCCGGACGACGAGCGCACGGCCAGCGGCCTCTCCGACTCGAACCGCAGCACCATCAGCAGCCTGCTCTCGCGCTCCGGCTCGGCCGCCGGCACCTCCCGGTCCTACACCCCCTACCGCGCCTCGCCCACCAACACGGGCACGCTGCTCAGCGCGGGCGGCGCCACCAACAACAACAACGACGGCCGCCTCGGCACCTCGGGCTCGGGCTCGGGCTCGAGCACCAGCAACAGCAACAACACCTTCTCGACGGCCCGGACCAACTTTCCCTCCCTGCAGGCCGAGGGCCCTTCGCTGCTGCTCCGCGGCGAGAGGTCGAGCCCCACGCGCGACCGCGACCGCGACCCGCACTACCACCGCCGCGGGTCGAGCTACCCACACGGCGGCGACGACGACGAGGAGGACCACTTCATCGTCCCCGGCAGCCCGAGCAAGAGCAAGCCGCCGAGGCGCGGCAGGGGCTGGCTCGGCAGCCTGCGGCGCGTCTTCAGCGTCAACGGCGGCGGCGGCGACGCCGGCAGCCCCGCCGGCAGCAGCATCGGCAGCATCAGCCCCGCGCGGCGGTCGTCGCTGGACGGGCCCGACGGCCTCTCGTCGACGGCATACGAGTCGCGGCTCGGGCTCAGCGGCATCGGCGGCGCCGAGCTGCTGCGGCGCAAGCAGGGCCGCAGCGGGTGGCAGGAAGACGGCGACGGCGGCGGCGGGGACGACGAGATCGGCGGCCCCTCCGACGAGCGCCCGCCGCCCGGCATGTCCGAGGAGGACTGGGACATTGAGCGCGCGATCGAGAAGAGGCTCGTGCAGTTCATGTTCACCGTGCCCAAGGAGCGGCTGCGCGTCGTCAACGGCGACGAGGCGAGCATCGACGAGGCCACGGCGGCGCTGGACCCGGAGAAGGTCGGCCTCGCGCTGTCGCCGCCCCCGGCAGAGGTCGAGGGCCTGCCCGAGGCCGACAAGGAGGCCGGCGCGTTCGACCCGCGGTCCGCGCCGTCGCCGGAGCCGCTGCGGATCCAGAAAAAGAAGTCAGCGGAGGCGGTGGAGGAGGAGGTGGCGGCGGTCGGCGACAAGGCGCAGGCTGAAGTGATGGACAACGATACGCGTGCGGAAACGAACGAGAAGAACGTGGCCGCGCCCGCGCCTGCGCCCGCGGCGTACGACCCCTGGGCGCCCGCGAGGGGCCGCGAGCTGAGGGTGCCGTCGGCGGCGAGCGAGCGCGACCTGCAGCGGAGCCCGACGGCCGAGTCGGCCGTGAGCGAGTCGGAGCCGCGGCCGAGCCTGACGCTGCGGACGGCCGAGGCGGTGCGCTTCGAGAGGCCCAGGACGAGGGTGCTCCGCATGGTCGAGAGCTTCGAGGGCAAGAGCCGCGAGGCGAGTCCCAGCCCGAGCCAGAGCCCGGCGCGGTAGCGGGACCCCGGCGGCGAGATCAAGGTGGAGGAGTGTGCGGCTGGTAGCATCTGATTTTCGGGCTCGGGGGAACGGCGCGCATACGGAGGGGTGGGATCTGTGAATTTGCTCTATATGGGAACGGGAGGGCACGGGGACGGTGTTTGGTCGTTTCTGCTTTTGGCTTGGATCCTCCCTGATCTGGGGTAGGGGCGGTTGGCCCTGGATGGGACTCGCTCGCTTGGTTTGTAGGCTAGGTAGAATATCTACTGCTGTTGACTTTGACATGCTGTCTTGGTGTTGCCGCCGTAGGTTGTTGTCGTAGGTTGTTGTCGTCGGCTGTTGTTGTAGGTTGTTGTCGTAGGTTGTTGTCGTAGGTTGCCGTCGTAGGTTGTTCTGACGAGTCGAGGCAAGGATGGAGCCGCAATTTGTGATATGAGGGCAGAGGCGATATAGATTTGTACTCGATGAGGAGGCACTCGGCTTAGTGGTTCTCGCTCCCTAACAGTGGCGAGCTAGGCTTTATTCGGATGCCGTGAGAGCGACCTTGATTTGGATCTTGACAGAGTTGCAACAGCAAGACCTAGACATACAGACGAGCGAGATGATTGCCACTCACGACCACAGGCTCACGAAAGCTTCCAAACCTGACATCTGCTTCAGAGACTAGGCTTCTGTCTAGGTCTTGGCCCCACACAGACGACCCTACCAGGTAGAGTATATGGACTGAAGATAGGCGGCTATACTATGAAACAATGTGACATCCCCAGAATCTTAGCCAAAGCCAATAGCATCGTCAGAGAGGTGCAAATCTGAGTTGTTACATTCTGCCGATATGAGTAAACAGTTGACAATTTTCCATTCCCTATTCTTCTTCTCCCTCCATGCACGTCTCTACACATCGTCAAGGTTGAGTACGCGCCTAAACCTGCCCACTCTCCAACCGCGGAGGCCATGCTCACTGACAGTAAAATCATCTACCAGGGCTGCATGATTCAGAGACCATTACCATTATTAATCACCATTTTATCCCCGAGATGCCGCCCGAACGGTCACAGTTCGCACTCCGCCGGCCCGCAGTTATGCCATCGGCAGACAAACATGAAACAGCACGATTTCGAATCTGCCCGGTAATGCTTTCTAATCATGCCGACCGCTTTGATGTAAGGTTCGGCGGAGCGGTGATCAACGTCTCCACGGCGCTGTTCATGTTCGGCGGAGCTGCCACGCCGTGTCTGTCCACCCGCGATTTCGGCCGAAATGTCGGCGGAAGCAGAAACGGTCCCGGCGTCCCCTTGTGCACTCACCGACAAGAGCCGTGGTATAAGTAAGGTGGCTCTACATACTTAGCAACCTCAATCAACGCATCATTACAAAATTACAAGTTCAGACTCTCATCACACTCGCAATACCATCACCATCTTTCCACTAAGAAAAATGGTCAAGATCGCAATCGCTGGCGGCTCCGGCAGTACGGCCCCCTCAGCAGCACCCCAGGCCAACCCCACTGACTGCTGAGCAGACCTTGGCCAGGAGGTCATTGACGGCCTTGTCGCCACCGGAAAGCACGAGATTCTTCTCCTGTCTAGAAAGGTACCCTCCAAGATCCCGATGCTGGTGCCACCATCGCCATGAACCCGCTGATGTTTGGCTCAGGATGTCACCTCCGCTGCGTCTACGCCGGGCGTGACGTGGATCAAGGCAGACTACAAGGACAAGGAGAAGCTGACCGAGGTACTGCGAGGTGTTGATACGGTGCTCTCGTTCGTCGTGGCACACCTCGACAGCGACAACGTGGCCCAGAAGAACCTCATCGATGCGTCCATCGCAGCTGGGGTCCGAAGATTCGCCCCCAGCGAGTGGTTCTCGTGAGTGATAATGACGCGCAACTTCCATCACTGCTTCTCACATGTGTTCCCCGTGCAGATCGAGCTTCGAGCACATGGCTTGGTACGACAACAAGCTCATCGTCCGCGAGTATCTCAAGGAGCTCAACAAGGACAAAAAGGTACGCCTGATGGAAAGATGATCAATATCACATCTGCCAAAAACCACAAACACAGAAACAACGCTGACCATGATGCGAAGGTCATCGAGTACTCGCTCTTCCTGCCGGGTATCTTCATGGACTACTTCACCTATCCCTACCAGTCATCCAAGCACATCAAGCCGATAGAATTCCCCATCAGCTTTGAGAAGCGCCGCGCGCTGATCAAGGAGGGCGGTGAGGGTGGACTGCTGACCCTCACAACGATCGAGGACATTGTTCGTGTCGTCACCAGGGCCGTCGACTACGACGGCGTCTGGCCGGTCGTGGGCGGTATTCGAGGCACCGAGATCACATATGGCCAGCTCATCGCCCTCGGAGAAAAGATCCGCGGCCCCTTCACCGTCGAAAGGCTCCAGGAAGAGGATCTCAAGGCCGGGGTGGTCAAGAGTGACTGGAGGCTGAAGGCCGAGCACCCGGCCATCAATCCTGCAGAGGCCGAGACCTGGGGAACCCACTTCGTCTGTTCTCTTCTGCAGGCTATCCCAGCCGGGGCGCTAAAGGGCACGGATGAGTGGAACCAGTCGTTGCCGGACCTCGAGTTCACCGGGGTGGAGAAGTTCCTGGCGGGATTCTGGAAGGGCAAGCCGTGAGAGCAGTCCACACCCAAGGAGATGCGAAAGTAGGCATACATCCGTGCATTAGGAGCATATATTAGGCCACCTCATTTGATGGAAAGCTTCGTCTTAGAAACATGACTAGAGAAAGTCTGCCTTAGCAAAATTTGCATCGTCTCTATTAGACACATGACGAATCATTAAAATGCATCAATCAGTCAAGATACTTCAGGAGTGTAAGAATGAGATCGTTGCTGAAAACCCTTGAAAATTAAATTGTTGCTGAAAACCCGCTGGCTCATAAGAAAGGAAGATAACCCCCGCTAATAATGCAACCAGGCTCTGACAAGTGTCTGAGCAAATCAAAGAGTAAAGAAAAGAGCTCACTGCTCGGGGTGCCACTTGCCATCATCATAGCCGGTGCCCTCGCCCTCGTACTTCCCCTCGTGCCACTTTCCATCATCATAACCAGTACCCTCACCCTCATACTTTCCCTCGTGCCAGCTGCCATCATCCTCCCTCTTGGCCTTGTCGCCAGGGTACTTCCCCTCGTGCCACTTGCCATCATCATGGCCGGTACCCTCACCCTCATACTTTCCCTCGTGCCACTTGCCGTCATCGTAGCCGGTACCCTCGCCCTCATACTTTCCCTCGTGCCAGCTGCCATCATCCTCCCTCTTGACCTTGTCGCCAGGGTACTTCCCCTTGTGCCACTTTCCGTTGTCGTAGCCAGTACCAGGTCCCTCGTACTTCCCCTCGTGCCAGCTACCGTCGTCGGCGCGCTTCTCCTTGCCGCCGGGGTACTTTCCGGGGTACCATTTGCCGTTGTCGTAGCCGGTACCGGGTCCCTCATATTTGCCCTCGTGCCAGCTACCGTCGTCGGCGCGCTTCTCCTTGCCGCCGGGGTACTTTCCGGGGTACCATTTGCCGTTATCGTAGCCAGTGCCGGGGCCTTCGTACTTGCCCTCGTGCCAGCTACCGTCGTCGGCGCGCTTCTCCTTGCCACCAGGGTACTTTCCGGGGTACCATTTGCCGTTGTCGTAACCAGTGCCAGGCCCCTCGTACTTCCCCTCGTGCCAGCTGCCATCGTCGGCGCGCTTGGCCTTGCCGCTGGGGTACTTCTCGGGCGTCCACTTGCCGTCGTCGTAGCCGGTGCCGGGGCCCTCGTACTTGCCCTCATGCCACTTGCCGTCGTAGTAGGGAGTTCCGGCGCCCTCGTACTTGCCGGGCGCCCATGAGCCGTCGTCGGCGGGCTGGGCGGTAGGGAGAGCCAGCGCCGTGACGGCAAAGGCGATGATGGTCATGGAGTAGCGCATTTTGAAGGTTGTGTGAGGAATTTACTTGGAAAGAAAAATGGGCGAAGACGCTTCTTCGTGATCAAGAGTGTGAGGATGCGGGTTGTGGTGTAAGTGAATCGTTCGTGTAAGTGGTGTTTGGTATGAGATGAGAAGATGAGAAGAGGAGAAGAGGATTGAAGATGCTGTGAGTGTGGAGAGTGATGAGAAACGATGGTCAGAAGTGATAGAATAAGTCATCTTATATACTCGACATGACCTCCAGAAACTCATGGCAAATGTCGGTGATGATTGTCTCTTGGCCGAGTTGTCGTGGCTTGCGAGCTGTCGAACTCGGTCTGGGTAAGCTTCCTGTTCCACCGCCTCGGCCTCCGCCTCCACAAGGGCCCGTCAAAGGCGCAGTTCACCGACTACCCAGCCTTACGCCCATGTCCTCCCTCGCCTTACGCCAATGTCCTCGCCTTGTGGGGCCCTGCTCTGACGGATTGGTATCTCTGTACGAGGGCCCTCGACTCCTTGGGTGAGCGGCCGGTCAGCGCGACTCTGGATCGGGGTTAGCTGACCACACGAGGGAAGCTTAACCCCCCGCCAACAAGCCACTTGGCGTTGCTATTTTCTGCCGTCGTTGGGCATCCTTCAGCCGATCGGGCCTAGCGCCAACGGGGTCCGGCCGTGTTCCCCAACTTCCAGCTCCCACTCCGCCCGGCGTGGCGGATTTCTTCCAATCGCGTCGACCCGCCGCCCGCGGCATGTCTGGCATAAGGGTGTTGCGGCTGAGCAGCTGACCATCAAGCCCGCGGACGGCGCCGAGTGCTAGCTATTGTTCCTTCGTCCACGTCAGTAGCCACCAAGAGTCCGGCGGTCATCGCGGTCATCGCCATTGTGGCTTGCACTGACATCTTCGATGCCCACGCGTACGTCGCGGCCATTTGGGATCCCGACGCCTGCCCGTGACTGGGTGCTTGGTCACTTGAACCCGTTGTCTCTGCGCATGGCTGACCCGAACCTCTCGCTGTCTCGCGTATACGCCATCATACCGCCTCCTTGGCTGACGGGAAGAGCTTGCCCCGTGAGCAAATGTCGCACCGCGGCTCGTGTACGAGAATAGACGGCCCGCGAAGATTTTCTCCAAGTGCGCGCGGCCAGGCTCAGCCAAGCTCCGAGCCTGCTGGGCTCGCTCTGGATCTGTTGGCCGTCTCGACAGCCTCATGGCGTCGCACTTCTCGCACCTCTTACGCAATCACCACGTCGGTCTGATCCCATCTAGAGAAGTCCGACGGACCGACGAAAACCGCTTCCCACAAACAGTCGCATTGCGTGGAAGCAGAGCTGGGCGTTCCGGATCTGGGGAAGTCCCATGGCTCGCCGCAGATCACCAATACGGTCAGTTGGCGTTGGTGCTGGTGTATCTGGTTCTGGCTGCGCCCACGCAAAGTCTGGCCAGGTCGAGCCACGAGTGCACTCGGCAGGCAACGCTTTGGAACTTCATGGAGTGTCCGACCTAGAGCATCTCGTAGTCACTGCGATCTGCGCTTGACAGAGACTTGGTCGAGATTCGCCTAGGTTGTCCCCCGCCGGCTGCCATCTGGGAGCTATCATCTCACAATTGAACAATTCAGATATATAGTATTTGCTTAAATACAAACAGGCATTTAATCTGCAGTTTTCTTTTTTTTTCCGGCTCGCAGGCTGCTCCCCAGACCGTCCACATCATGAAGATGCCCACAGACTCGTCTTGTGTGGTGAGGGAAGCATCCAGGTGGGTCCAGTAACCAGGAAATCAAAACTGATCACAAGGCAGGAATTGACTTTGGACGGCATATCGGCACTGTGTATTGTAACAGCGCTTACCTTGCACCCGGTAGACATGAAAGAGGTGTGATGGTGTGATGCGACACGTGTAGCAAGGGACCGTACCACCAGAGCTAGAGCCGGAGCAACCCTAACCCACAGACACGAAACGACGGGACATGACTCGCCGACCATGAGACTTGCTGTTCGTCCGCCGAGTCACGGCGGAACGGCTCTCTGTTCGGCCGACGCCAGCTCTGCCACTTGACTTCAACCTCCACCTCAACCTCCACCACAGCATCAAGTTCGACCCCCCGATCGTTGGACCGCCGCCCCGAACAGACGGAAACCGCGGACCAGTGCCGCCCCCAGACAGGCAATCCTATTGGCGTCGATTCTCATACCTCGACCCTGAGCATGCCCACGCGCGTGTCTAACCCGAGATGGGGATCTCCGAGCTCATCGGCGGACATTCTGCCGGACTCAGGACCCGAACTCGAGCCCCCGAGGAAGAGGCTTCGCGTCCGGAAGGGCACAAAAAGCTGCTGGGAATGCAAGCGGCGGAAGATCCGCTGCACCTTTGCAGCTTCCGCCGACGCCCTCTGCAACGGATGTGCGCGCCATGGCACGGCATGTATCAGCCAAGAATTCCCCGATGAACCCTCTACCTTGGTACCCACGTCCACGGACACCGAGAGGCAGCCGGGGAGTGGCGACAGACTCGGCCGCGTGGAGGCGCTGGTCGAGATGCTGATCAGGAACCCCAACGCCAACCCGATCACCCGTGGCAATGACGATGGCAGTCGTGGCAATGACGACCTCTCAGGCGTACGACCTCGAAAAAGACCTACCTCGAGGGACGCCTGCACACCCCAAAGCACAACCTCCTCTCCAGAGTCTCTCACGGGCATCTCGACCGCCCCTACGACAGCCCATGCTTCACAGGCAGAAGTCCTTGTGACAAGCAAGCACGATGATTTGTCCCGTGCGCTGCTTGCGGCTTGGCCGTGCTCCGATGATATCGAGATGATCCTGCGCAAGCCCTTTCCCGCCGGCATGACCTTCGCGGGCATTCTTCATAAGATCGACTACATACCCCGCGCTGCCTTCGACAAGGACTCCCCGTCGCAAGGTGCGCCTCCCATACCATCGCCGCGAGACGTGCTGCGGCTGCCACCGCCGGGGTCGCACCCTGTTCTCATTGCGAGGATACTCCTTCTCTTAGGTGTCTATCTGCAGAGCCTAAGACTCCAAGGCAAGTATCGCGACATCATGTCGCACGCAGTTGAGACCGCCATCCGCCTGGTGACGACCAACGACGAACTCACCGGTTCATTGGAAGGCATCGAATGCATCACGCTGGAAACCCTGTACCAAGACAACGTTGGGAACCTTCGCCGCGCGTGGCTGGCGACTCGGCGAGCGTTGGCCGTGGCCCAGATGATGGGTCTTCATCGTGGCGCCGTCAACACGTCTTTGCTAAAGATACTGGAGCCCGAAACGCGTACGCGGATCGACCCAGAGTACCTGTGGTTCCGGCTCGTGCAAACCGATCGTTACTTCTCTTTGATGCTGGGTCTGCCGCATAGCTCCCTCGAGAATGTCTTCGCCACTCCCAAAGTGCTGGAGCGGTGCACGCCCGTGGAGCGCATGAGACGTCTCAGCTCTGTTGCCGGGGGGCGTATCCTACAGCGCAACCACGAGGACAGCGGGGATGATCTCGCCGTCACACATGAAATTGATCAACTCCTGCAAAAGTCCTCGGCCAACATGCCGGCCCAGTGGTGGCTGTCCTACAGCGAGGCCAAGACCCAGATGTCCAGCCCAGGAGGCGAGGACGACGACGACGAAAAGCGAATAATGGAAGAGACGGCACGCATCACTGATCAGCTATTTCACTACCAGCTCCTCGTCCAGCTCCACCTTCCTTACCTCTTCCGCTCGCCTGCCCAGCGCAAGTATGATTACAGCAAGATGACGGCCGTCCACGCGAGCCGCGAGCTCCTACGCCGCTTCCTCGCCTTCCGCGCCATTCACCCCATCGGCTCCTACTGCCGTGGCTTTGACTTCAACGCATTCATCGCCACGGCGGCACTTTGCCTCGCGCACATGGAGGCGCGCCGCCAGGTCCGTGCCGAGGACGGCGCCGCGGGGGGCAGTGTGCTCGGTTTCCTGGCGCACCAGCGGCCGGCCGACCGGGGGATGATGGAGTGCGCCGTTGCAAACATGGAAAAGTTGGCCGCAGCTTTTTCCGATGCGCTCGCCACAAAGGTGGCCACGGTCCTGCGTCAGCTGCTTGCCATCGAGGCAGATGCCGCCGCCGGGGGACAGTACAGCGCAGATTCGTCGCCCGCGGGGCCGCGTCAACACGGAGATTCTTTTGCCTGCGAAAGTGGGCTCGAGGAGGGGGGCAACGTGCTGCGCATCTTCATTCCATACTTTGGCACCGTCAAGATCGCGTGCGGCGGGGTAGATACCTCTGTCTTGTCGAAGATGCCACCAGCATCCGGAGACCAGGATGAACGCGAGCCGGAACTGCGCGAGCAAGCGGATTCCTCGAGGAACAGCGATATGTTTAACGGAAGCAGCAACGCACATGATGCGCAGTTGCTCGCGCCGGAGCTCGCGGCCGGCGTGGATGATTGGGCTCTGCAGGGTGTGGATTTGGCCTTCTTTGACAACCTCATGCGTGGCGCTGAGATGGATGAGGCGGCAGGGGAGTCTTGGGCACCGTGGGACGGCGGCGGGCCGCTTCTCCAATAAACCAATGTTTTATGTCACTATCAATGACGGCCGCATGAGCTTTTCCCCTTGGAGTTTTATCAAGGCATCATGCAGTGAGACAGTTTTGAAACCAATCAAACCGACGGTACATGCTATGAACTCAAAAGAACTAAGACGTCGAGATCTCAGTGATTTTCTCCAACCATCTGTTAAAGCTGTCTCACGGCCCGGTCCTGAGCCTCGGCTAGACTTTATGCGCTGGCTCTTGGGCCGTGCTGTTGGTAGGAACCTTTCACGTTGCATCAGCGACCCAGACCTTAGCTGCCAATGTGTTCTGCGAATGACTGCGTTGAATAAGTGTGTAAACTATCCCGCCAGTCTAAATAATCAATTCGCGACCCCAGGACTGAGAAGAATGGAAATTCGAGATCTCCATGAGGGACAGTACCAAGCTCGTTTACTCATGCAAGTCAAGATCCTCCCCAGACGCGACTTGTTGCCAGACCATCATTTGACAGTGATTACCAGCTCTGCTTCAGACAAATCGTCAGCCTTGGCAGTGACCGTGATGTCTCCAGAACCCCCGTCCTCGGCCCTTACTATGGCAAGTGCCAAGCCACTGAGAGCATTCCTCTCCAACAAGGGGAACTCGGCCATATCAGCTGGATTCCCGTTGTCCGTGGCCACAATCTCGCCAGGGCCGCTGATGGACAAGCTGATAAGGTTGTCCGCATCAGGAACCACGGTGTACTCCTCATCCACGACCTCGACCGTGATAAACGCAAGATCGAGGCCATCTCCGACAATCGCTTCTCGATCAGCGCTCATTTTCAAAGCGGCCGGCGACCCTGTAGTCTTTGTTGTCTTCTCGACCCACACGTCGCCGTCCTTGTACGCTATGACACTGACGTTGCCTGGCTCGTAAACCACATCATCCCAACGGAAGCGGTACTGGAGCGCATCTCTCTTCTTCCTACCCCGCGACTCGCCGTTGACGAACAGTTCGGCCTCGTCTGCAGCAGAGAATACGTGCACAGGCGTGACCTTGCCGGATCTGTCCGGCCAGTTCCAGTGCGGCAGGATATGCGCCATCGGGAGGTCTGGCCTCCATCTGCTCTGATACTGGTACGCCCTATCCTTCTTGAACCCAGCTAGGTCAACAATGCCGCAGTACGAGCTCCGGAATGAATAATAAGGCGTCGGCTCCCCGATATAGTCGAACCCCGTCCATACGAAATCACCTGCCACGAAGGGACTCTCATCCTCGTACGTCCAGACCTTGTCGGGCGGCGATCCAAAACCCGCCGTATACAACCCGTAGTCGCTGACGACACCCGTCTCCGCGTCGCCGCCCGAGGTCTCGTTGACAGGGGCACCCAGGTCACTGGCCTCGACGGGAAACGTGTACTTCCCCCTCACACTGAGTGTCGAGGCCGTTTCAGAGCCGACAATCATCTTGTCTGGGAACGCCTGGTGGAAGGCGGGATAACTGGGCTCGCGGTAGATCCCCTCGAGATTCGAGTAGTTTGGCGCGTCACGGATGCCGGAGCCCTGGTAGTTGATGCTGAGAAAGTCCATCGTGTGACCAAAAGGCATCTCAGGCCGCGCATAGTTCATCGAGGCCGTCGACGGCCGCGTGGGATCCTCGTCGCGTACGATGTCGTGTAGTTGCCGCGCCACGGCCGCGCCGGCCTCGTCGTCGTGCTGCTCACCGACCTCGTTGCCAAAGCTCCACGAAAAGATGGATGCGTGGTTCCGGTCGCGGCGGAGAAACGCGCGCAGATCTGCCTCGTGCCAGTCCTCGAAGATGAGGTAAAAGTCCGAGGTCGTCTTCTTCCGGTACCACGAGTCGAAGATCTCATCCATGACGAGGAAGCCCATGCGGTCCGCGAGGTCGAGGAGCTCCGTCGCCGGCGGATTGTGCGCCATGCGGATCGCGTTGACGCCCAGCTCCTGCAGGATTTCGAGCTGGCGCTCCGCCGCCCGGAGGTTGAAGGCCGCTCCCAGGGCGCCAAGATCGTGATGCTGGTTCACGCCGTTGAGGTGAATCTTTTCGCCGTTGACGAGGACGCCCTTGTCTGGGTTTGTCACGAAGGTGCGGATGCCGAAGCGTGTCTCGTAGGTGTCGACCGGCTTGCCACCGAGATAGACGGTCGTGATGGCGACGTAGAGATTTGGCTCTTGCGTCGGCTTGGGACCCCAGAGTTTGGGGCTCTTGACCCTGGCGGAGGTTTTGAAAGATGTCTTGTCGCCTTTGGAAACTCGAACTTTCTTCTTCGAGAACTCGGACACCCTCTTGCCCTTCTTGCTCCCGGACGCATTGTCAAAGTTGAATACCTCTGTGCCGACCTCCACATTTTGGGACTTCTTCCCGCTGTTTCGAAGCTCAACAGTAAGGTCAAGCGTCGCTGACTTGTCGGTAATGTCCCTTGACACAATATATGTTCCCCACTGTCCGACGTGTACCGGCTCGACCTTGGTCAGCCAGACGCTCCGGTAAATTCCCCCGCCGCTGTACCACCTGGCCGAGTCCGGTGGGTTGTCCAGTCGAATGGCCAGTAAGTTATCGTCGCCAGGCTTCAGGAAAGGCGTGAGGTCCAGGCGAAATGAGTTGTAGCCGTACGGCCACCCACCCACGAGGTATCCGTTGAGCCATACCATCGCATACGACATGGCACCGTCGACATCAAGGTACACAGATTTGCCCTCATCCTCGGCTTCAATACTGAGCTTACGTCTGTACCAACCCACACCGTGGATAGGTAGTCTCCCCATGCCACCTCCAATTATTGGGTCAGCCTCAGTGTAGAAGGGGCCCTTGACCGCCCAGTCATGCGGGAGCTTGACGACTTCCCAGTCGCCATCATCGAAGTCAGCGCGATGGTAAGAGACATTACCGCCAGGGTTGCCTTCTGGGCGCTCGTGTTGATGGGTGGAATTGGCAATGAAGTTGTTTCCGGAGGGCAGAATCCACGGCTTGAGGACGACAGCGTCGTCCACATCAAGATCGGGACGGTGGTCATAGATAATGCCGTCGGGGTTAAACTCGGAACGCCAGAAGCGCCAGTCAGCGTCGATTTTGAGGCGTTCGCGGCCAGGAGAGGTCTTCTCGAGGCGGGCGCCAATATTGACAGCGGCCACAGGGTGGGAAAATAGACTCCCAGTCCAAAGAAGCAGTAGATTAAGCCCTGGGACCTTCATGATGAAGTAACGATGGATAGATGCGACAGAGGTCAGCCGGTCTGCGTGAAGGCTACGCGTATTTCTGAGGAAGTAGCTCAGGATTTCATCATGTCACCAAGGCTTGACTTCCCTCTAAATTTATACAGGAGCCCCATCGTTACGATCTCGAAGATCTCTAGGGAACGAAGTGACACTAGAACGCCAGATCAGACCTTTTTGTCCGATCGACGTTTACCCGAGGCTCGACGTTCCCGCACGTTACATTCGGCCTCCGACATGTTTCTTAAACTGACACCCTCAGCGACAGGTTATTCGTGGATAACTAGCCTTCTTGGATTTTTCCGGGGGTCATCAGAGCCAAACGCATTCAAGGACACACAAGTCCTTGAAGCTCACAAATCATTGGACATTCTCGTGTGCAATAGGTTTAGATCTCCACGCACCCAACATACTTAGAACGAGGTACCCCGCATCATGTAACGACATACCCCGCGACGAGCAGCAAATACCAGCTTGAAATAACGGACGATCATGCATTTCTTTGCCTCGTATTTAGCCGCCGGAATCTGCCGTCGTGGTACTATTGGGACGCTTGTTGTGGATAATACCTAGTTCGTGCAAAAGCAGGACAACCACTACTCAACAATCCAACCCACAAACCAAGAGCCACCTCCAAGTTTTATTCAGCTAGCCCGCTTAAAGTTGAAGCTCCGTGTTCCCTAATACTCATTCCGTTGGTTCTAGTTAACCATAGGAAGTTGTATGTGTTGAGAGATGAATGATGTTTCATCTGTGATCAACTGAAGTCATTCGCGCAGTCTTGCAAGTAGCGCTTGTTGCCCAATGTCTACCATTCTCACACACCATAACTCGCCATTATCTTTCGCAGTCACTCGACATTCATGGCTACTACTTGCTGGAACCTAGGCGTATCCAGGAAATCCAGCAGTCGCAAGTCCGTCATAGCCGTACATTGATTGAGATTATGGCCCTTAGGTTGCTCGAAGCGGTTTGCAGTACCATTTAGGGTTGGTCCAAGAGCCCGGTTCCACGACTTCTTGGTTTTGAATGCCCTAATCTAAGTCGCAATACAACACGCCGCCAGTGTCGCCATGCAGGCTGCTGATCGCCACGTAGCTGAGTCAAACATCGTGCTCGAGCGGGTGCGCGGCTGGTGCCCACCGTCAGCCCGACGCGTATGTTCGGTAAGGAGTGAAGCTCATTTCCCACTGCTACCACTTCCGCGGTTGTTTAGTATCGGCTAATGTATATTTAACGCAAGGGTCTGACTTTTGGTTGCCGTTCACTTGGCTGAGTGACTCATCGATACAGAGAACAGGAGACACAACTTGATTGGTTAGAAAGTGGGATCAAGAGGTCAAATCGTCTTTATCTGCCTGTATTGCTTCTAAGACCTCTACAAAGACGATGTCAATGGTGAATTAGCAATGCAATAAGCCAGCCCATTTCCATCAGTACGGTTGCTGGCGGTCAGGGCAAGTTTCGAAGGCAAGGGGAATAAAGGGGTCCGAGTTGATCCGTGGCGGGTCATGGAGAGGACATTTTGGCAGACTTCGATCATTCTTAGGGGGTAGTTTTATCACCTCCGTCTTGCACAGTCTTGGTTAACACCACTTGGTCTAATAAAGAGAATTTCAGGGTCCGGCTTATAAGGTGGAAGCAGAACAACTTATTGTTTTAAATTTGCTAACCTAGGTTTCCCGAGGAACAAGCTAGAGCATAAACAATAGTATATGGCACCCGACAACATCTCAATCAGTGGTAGGCATGCGGAATCCGGCGTCATTAAACTCATGCGTGCCCGAACCAACCTCGGCCGACTCGCCGCTGCCAGGCATGTTAACAATGGCCCTGGAGTTTGGAGGCACCTCCAGCGTGAGGTGGAAACCGTCACTATCGACGCTCCAATCGGTGGAAACCCGCCCGAAGGGGCTCAGGAAAGAGGCTCGCGCGTCGGTGATGTCGCCTCCGGGAACGGGCGCCACTAGGATTTTCTTGTAGCCTGGCTCGGCGGGGGCGATCCCTCCGACGTTCTGATGGATCCAGTCGGCTACCGAGCCGAATGCGTAGTGATTGAAGCTCAGCATCTCGCCGGGGTTCAGCGAGCCGTCCGGGAGGAGACTGTCCCAGCGCTCCCAGGTGGTCGTCCCGCCCATGACGACCTGGTAGAGCCATGAAGGGTTCTGCTCCTGAAGAAGCATCTGGTAGAAATCTTCTGTGGCGTTGGCCCTCTTCAGAGCACGACCCAGAGGCGCGGTCCCAGCGAACCCGGTGCCGACCAGGTACTCATTGTCGGAGATCAGCTCTCGCAGTACCTCAATGCCGTTTGTGAGATCCTCTTCGCTGGAGAAGAGGTCAAAGTCGAGGGCCAGAGCGTAGGCAGTCTGGGTTGTGTTTGCGAGTCGTCCTTCGGACATCCAGTCATTCTGGAAGTGCTTTTGCAACTCAGAACGCTGCGTACGATACTTCTCAACGACACTGTCGCCCTCACCCAGAGCCTCGACGATGTTGGCGAGAATCCCAGTCATCTGGACGAGGTAGGCATCAGCGACCAGGTATCGGTTCGTCATGGCCTGGCCCGGGTCGTTGTATGGTGCCTCGGGGTCAAGCCAGTCTCCGAATTGGAAAGTCGTGCGGTCCCAAAGGCCGTCACTGTTCCTCTGAATGCCCTTGTCGATCCAGTTCTGGGCTTGCGGCAGCTGCTCCCTCAGCAGAAGAGCGTCGCCGAAGGCCTGGTAGGTGTTCCACGGACTGGCGACGACCACGTCGCCCCAGATCGCCGTAGGCATCTGTTCGCCAAATCCAGACGGTAGGGTGGGCGTGTAGGCAAACGGAACCATCTTTCCGTTGGAAGACATCTCTGACCAAACATCTCGGTGCCAGCTGCGCCAGAAACCGGACGTATCATAGAGGAAGTTGGCCGTGGGCCCGAACATGTGGGCATCGCCAGTCCAGCCGGCGCGCTCGTCTCGCTGGGGACAGTCTGTCGGGATGGACAAGAAGTTGCCCTTCATCGACCAGCGTACGTTGGAGTGGAACTTGTTCAGAAGCTCGTGAGAAGATTCGAACCATCCCGTCTGCTCCATGTCCGTGTGCACAACGATGGCGGTCAGATGTTCTTCGTCTAGAGGCGTCTCGTCAGGCCAGTCATCGACCTGGGCAAAGCGGAAACCGTGGAAAGTGAACTTGGGCTCGTATGTGATTTCCCTGCCGCTCAGCCAGATCTGTTCCTCCTGCCACGCCAGGCGGAGAGGGCGCCGGCCGAGCTCCCCGTCCTCGAGAACCTCAGCGTGCCTCAGCTGTACTCTATGACCCGAGGGTCCCTTGACCTTGATACGAAGCCAACCGACAAGGTTCTGGCCAAAATCGACGAGGGTCTTGCCTGATGGGGACTTGAAGATACGCTGCGGCTTGATCTCTTGGATGGCCCGTACAGGCGGCTGGTCGGGCGAAGCGAGACGGCCCTTAGGCTTGTCCATGAGGCGCGTGCCAGACCACCCGGTACCGTTGAATGTAGGGGTAGTCCAGCCTTCAATCTCGACAGCGATACGATCATCGAAGTGCTCGCCGTTGTAAATCTCGCCCGAAGTGACCGGACCCTCGGTCAACGACTTCCACGAAGCGTCGGTAGGGATTTCAATAGTCGTTCCGTCCTCGGTTGTCATGATCAAGACGGCCAGGAGACCGAGAGTGTCGCCATACAAGTTGCGGTTGCCCCCATGCCAACCCAGGCGGCCGGCAAACCAGCCTTCGCCAACGACTGCTCCAATGACTGACTTTTCACCGGCGACAAGCATGTCTGTGACATCGTATGTGTCGTAGACATGGCGGTGGTTGAATGACTGCCAACCGGGAGCAAGGAGATGGTCGCCGACGCGACGGCCGTTGATCTCGGCCTCGTAGAGTCCGAGGGCTGTGACGTATAAACGAGCAGACTTGATGCTTGAAGGCACGTCGAAGTCTTTGCGGAAGTAGATTGGTCGTTTGGGGCCGTCGATCTGCTGCTTGCATATTGTTGTGATGGGATTGACGTCCTCCCAGGCTTCCGTGAGACCTGTCTCGACGTGAACCCAGTCGGACCAGGGCGTGTCAGAATCGGGTCCGCGGGCACGCACGCGCACTTCGGCGCCCTCGGCCTCGCCTAGGGGCAGGTCAGGCCAAGGGACGTAGACTGAATCGGAGGATTCGACCTCGAAAGACTTGGCTTCTTTGCCGCCGCGAACAATTTCCAGGTCGTAGCCGCTCTGCTCCCAGTTTGAGGCGGTGCCATTGAACCTCCAGGAGATTCGCGGCTCCGCCTCGGCGATACCGAGAGCTGAGCGGTGATGCTCGAAGGAGACGCGGCCAATAGAAAGGGCCATGATTGGGATCTTGATATCAGAAGCACAATGCTCATGAGTTGGAGATGTCTGCATGCATACTCGTCTCGCCAGCCCAGATATTCTTATAGCTTCAATTGGTTCATTTCTCGCATGTAGCTATCCCGGTCGTTGACACGCCCGACGTCCCTCCTGACGTATCGTCGCTTTGATTTGTAGCGAGAAGCCCGATATGTGTAGCACAACTTCAAAGACAACGAGGAGCACCAACCACTCTCCTGTGCGGTTTTGCGGGGTAGACCAGGCTTCCCAACGCGGGGTTGGGTATGATCTGCAGGTGAGAACCCCAGGAATGGACCTGGCCAGGGTACACCAGGTTTGTTTGGCCTGTCACAAACCCCCGTGTGTGCAGTTGTTGTAACCTCTGGTGTCAGCTGCGCCATTGAACTTTGAACATTTTAGGGAGGTCGATTGTTGATCTCTCTATTGGCTTGGCAACCGGGATGCACTCGGGGTCTTGTGCAAGTGAAAGGTCGGAGGGCAGGTGAGGATGTAAGGTATGACTCGGCGGAAATGGCGTGCCCTCGGCGACAGGCTGTTATGTCGGAGCACTTGGCGAAAGAGATGCAATGATTTCCAGTTGCGTAGTGAGCGATATGACACGAGTAGAATGATCTTTGTGCGGGCTGCTGCCACGGGCCGCGGCATCCAAGAAATCAATTGAACAAGGATATATCTCGCGGGAGTATGGTCATGATTTGATATCGACTGTGGCAATTACCAAGTAATACTCGGTAGAGCTATGAGACCACCAAGCACGATTTCGCTGAAGTCCCGATGGACAACAAACAACCTTGTCCCCGTGGGGTAATCAAATCCTTCTGCAACCCTGTTCCGATGCCTGTGCCTCGGGGAGTCCCCGGGGAACTTTGTCAATTTGCCAGACCTGGACCGGATCGCCCCCTCAATTTCCAGACCGGAGAAGCATTCTTCTCATTGGATGTAAACCCGGCGTTACAGTAACCAGGCATCTTAGTCTACTTAGTACGAGGGCAACCTTGATCCGTGCCAATTAACCGCCCAAGTCACCCTACGTTTCGTCGGGGATATCGGAGCCTCCAGATGGCCGTGGTAGTAAACAATGAAATTTCGAATTCACGTGGCTTTGGAGGTTGAAAGTGCTCCTATGTTAGGGTGCTTCGACAACGGCTTAGCGGGAGCTGTCGATAGTGCGCATCACCAGCGGAAGAAGTTGTCGGGGTCAAACTGCATCAAAACCTTGGTAGGGTCACCGAGAGCTCTTTATTTGCCAATGATCAGATTCCTAGACTGCCTGACCGCGAGAGGACTGTAGTCAAATCGGATGGTCACGTGCATCCTTTCGCTACTTGGCGTACACCGACAGATACGGCCGTGAACTACGATTCGTATTCTAAAACCGCGCCAAATGAGTTCCTCTGCAGCGAGAGGATTATTCTCTACTGCCAAGAACTTAGGCTCATTGATCGAGGCCTAACCCCTACCTAGGCTCATAAAGGAGGCGCCTTAAGTTGGCATTCCAGCAACGTGAGCGGTCAGCGGCCTGGTGGCTCGAGGTTACGCTCGAAGGTGGACATCATGACCTCAGAGTAAAAATGCCAATATTTCATAGATGCAACGTGTCAGGGCCCAACTGCGGACCGCCTATGAGACAAGCGCGACAAGGTTTCTGCCTCGAGGGCTGCAGTTGCTGCGGGGCTAAGGGCCGCCATAAGATCCGCGGAGGGCTCATCTTCCCACAGGAAAGAGGGCAGACTTCAGATGTTCTACACCAATATACCTACGAGTTGACTGCGGAGCGCACTATTAGGAGGCCTCCTCACTCTGCCTGCAGATACGCCTGACACAACGCCGCAGAATTTTCGTTTTATGAGCCTCTGCAGACAGGACGCTAGAACCTCGCTCATCCTCTAGGTAGAAGGATGTTTTGCCAGTGACTACACGTTTTGCACTACTCGAGACAATCGAGACACCTAATCTTACACGGCTGTTGATGGCCTTTCATGAAAGTTCCGCCTTGGTTCGGAAAGCCTTCTCCTCGAATTTTGGGGCGCAGACAAGGTCCTCAGATCCATTCTGAGCTTGGCTGGAGAGTGTGGCCAAACTCCAGGACTAAAGCGCTGCATCTCGCGATTGAGTTCATGCATCAGCAAGCCGCCCGCGACAACTGCGGCAACCCCTTCAGCTCTGCGTTCTTATGCCTAGTAGGTTTCAAAGAGAGCATAAGCTACGACTTATGCTGCCTAGGTGAGTTGGCCGAGATCTTCGTTAAGCGCACAAACCTGACTTATACGTGCGTTCTGGTGCTCGGTTCACTCATTGTCTGGGTCTTGCGTATCAAATGAACATGGATGAGTTCATGTTTCCTTCCGTGGAGACTGCAAACCATCACCACGCGGCAGACTAGAGCGAACTAGACGCCTTTTCTCACGCGTATCGTGCACCCCCCTCCGGCGAACTGGAAGGGTCTGACCAAGTGGGAGCTCACCGATTAGAATGCTCATCATTGCCGACAAGTATAGCTAGGTTGAGTTTATGTAAAGAATCGAACGTGGTTCCAGGTTCTGGACGTTTGGTCCACGATGGCGATTTCCACGCTTAACAGAATGTTGAAATAACGGCTGCGCAGAACGTCGAGCGCAGCAGCCCTGAGGGTGCTTAGATGGGCAAATTCCCTCCGACAGGATAGAGACTTGCAGTTCGACCTAGGCTACCGACGTTCACCAAATTCGAGGCGCGGCGATGAAGAGATCATGGCTTGCGTGTGGAAACCATGGTTTTAGCGATATGTAATGGAAGCTTGGTACCTATCCTACTTAAACTTGTCTGGCCTCATTGAGTTTACCCTCTGACGCGTGTTGAGGTTATGTCCCCGAACAAAAGGTCTCGGGAGTGATGACTTCAATTAACAGTCAATGGGCGATACGCCGCGCCGCGCCGCGCCGGAAGCATAGCAGCAGTAGGGATTCTAGCACCGTGAAGGGCAGTATGTCCCCTAGCGAACAGCCGCATCCTGACGTCGCAAGGGATACTATTTGTTCGATAACGCCATATCCATTTATCGAAACGAAATCTAGGTGACCGAACGCCGCTACATGCTATGATGAATTTCAGCCATTGCACAGAAAATGAAACCCCGCGGACCCGATCCTCCGTCGGGCGCCCTGCCGGGGCCTTTCAACCCCGTCCCGACCCCTAGCCGAACACGATCCCACGCTACCACCCGCACCCTCATCCAGAACGGCCCCCGATAATCAAGGCACAAGTGATGATCAATCGCGATCGCATCCGCGACCCGAACGATCGCCCATCTGCACGCCCCTGACGATCACGACGAGCCTCATTCACATGAAACCGCCACCGCGCAACCCGCAACCCGTCCACCTCCCAATCGTTCCGCTCAATCCGCACCGGAAGGACAGACACGTTACGTGCGCACGCAGATCATGGCCGAGAAAAAAAGCGAGGCGCTAAGCGGGACGGCGTGGGTGGATGGTCGGCGCGCCCGGCCGTGGGCCGATCCTCATCTCTGGGCAGACAACATGTGGACCTGTGAGCGAATGAACAGGCGAGCCCGAGGGGGCCGACATGCGACATGCTTGGATTGCTTGTTTCGTCTCCAGGGAAAAGCTCGCGTGTTTGACGCGTTGGTCTGTCAACAATGAAAGCTTTTTTCTTCGGGTTGCCGGAAGCCAGCGCCGTTCTGGAAGGTGTGGGGTGCAAGCGTAATGATGACGAGCGGCACGGAGCGTTTGGGCCTCGCAGCGGCGACTCGCACATGGTTCGGGCGAGAGAGTGCCCGACAAGCTGGGTCCAAGGGGATGTCTTCAGAGGTCGAAATCAGCACTCCCCGCCGCGAGCCCCTTGTTCCGCGCTAGGACGGCGTCCACGAGGGCCCGACCGGGGAAGTCGATGATGACGACCCCCGTCCGGCCGCCATTGCCGTGCTCAGTGCCCCGGTCGAGCCACCGGCCGGTCTGGTCGTTGATGCCCTCCACAGAGCCGTTGATGCCTCCGGCGGCGGCCTGAATGGGTAGCACGCCGACGGTGGCACTCAGGTGGGCGAGGTAGAGGGCCGCGTTGACGTCGTTGGCGGGGTCGGCGGCGCGGGTGAGTGCGTGTTCGACTGCCTCCCACTTCATGTAGAGATGTTCGAGGCTTGGGATGATCCAAAGGTCTTCGAGGATCATGCCCTTGGACTCCCAGATGAGACCATGAGGGCCAGACTGGGGGGCAGCGAAGTTTTGGAGAAGGAGAATGCGGGAGCGCAAGGTGCCGAGGGTAGGGAGCGGCGAGAAGGACTTGTCCTGGGGAGCATAGAAGCGGTGCTTCTGGCCTTCGGCATCAATGTGGCGGAGGAAGGCTTGCTCGTAGGTGAGGGTGTTGATGCCGTGAGGGCGGCCCTCTTCTTTCAGCCGCATGATGATAGCTTCGCTGGGGAAAGCGTCGAGGAAGGCGGTCACGGTGGTGAGGACGTCGACAAATGAGTAGCCAGTGTACTTTTCGGCGTGGTAGATCTGAATTGAATCATTGACGAGACGGCCTCGGACGTCGAGGTACCGCATACCGGCCTGCAGCTGGGCCGAAAGATTGTTGTTCTGGCACTGAAAGAGCTCATCGCGGATATCAAAGGTGAGTGTGTCGTGGGTGCCTGGGACGGAGAGGCTGGTGATGTTCGTGTCGTCGGGGATGGCCTTCATCCAGGCAGGGTGGGAAGCCTCATCGACATCAAACGAATACTCGGACAGGTAGCCGCGGTAGCAATTGTCCTTGTTGGAAACGAAGGCGCATGGAGCTAGGGAGATGAGGTCTGAGAAGGTGTAGAGGAGTAGGAGGACGCCGGAGAGGGTGTAAAAAACAGTCCAGAGAAAGCGTCGTGATCTCGGGAAGGCCATGATGGCGAGGACGTGTTTGGTTGCTAAGCGAAACCTCCAGTGGCGAATTCTTGTCCTGCGTAATGGGGAGAAGATGTGAACAAGTTGAGATCGTTCCGGAGGCCGAGAACTGGACGTTGAGGTCACAGGTCCGAGGTACCTAACCTCAGGCAGACACTTGGCGGCGACGACTCTGTCGACACTTCTCAGGCTTTGGTGAAGAGAAGACGAAGCGAGTGACAAGATTCTGAGTCGATGAAGAAGGATGAGTCTCGTCCCGATTCCCACGATGCCTGCCGAAACTCTTGAGGTGCGATGCGATGCGACGTCCGGATGTCGTTCAGAAGCTGTTGACCTGCAACCGGCCAAGCCGAAGCGACGCCTACGCACCAGTAAGGTGCGCACGGGGCTGCTTCCATGGCACGTCATCCGGGTCGCATGAATTTTAATCCGGCGCCCTCCGTGCCGCCGCTGCACCGACCGGGGCCTGTGCCCTGGAGCCGTGCCCGCCCGCGGGCGGCCCGCGCAGTTGGCGTCAAAGGGTCCGTTCCTGTCATGCCCTGGAGAGTCGGCCATCTGGGGCGGGCTCCAGCTCCCGCTCCCGTTCCTGGGCGTCGCCGGCTTCAGCGCCCGCACGGAAGCCGGGTTCGGGGGGAGTCCTTTGCTCTCAGACCCCGGCCCACAGTCAATGAATCAAATCAACGTGACATCCGATGATGCGTTGCAGAGTCCATGGCTTTTCTCGATCGATGGCTGGGGTGACCGAGGTTGCTCACCATCGCAGACGTCGTCGACCCCTCTCCACTCCGCCGAATCCTACGACGCCGACCGCGCAACAGCCTGAAGGAGTTTCTGTATTCACTTCCGGAGACCAGCTCTTCCACGATTCTGTTGGGACGGGCCGCCCACCAGAGTCGCGGCTAAGGTTTTTCGCTCGCCCATGGCGAGGCGATAGCTTGAACTCCCAATGCCGCAGCCGCCAAACGAGGACTGCTAGCCTCTCCGATCCCCTCCACCACGACATGGCCGCCGCGCAACGGCGCAAACTGTGTTTTTTCGCCAGCATGTCCACATCCGGCCACATCAGCTCACTTCCAGCTCGCACCGAGCCGTGAGATCTCCGGTTTCAGAACCCCAGGATTCAACTCTCGGTCGCTGCGGCGCTCGCGTGCCGGCGCTTCGTTGGGCTACGCCCTGGCCGAGCTGTGCTCATGAGCCTCGCTGCCTGGCATGGCAGCGAACCCGAACCAAAGAGCAGCAAGCTGTGGCCAGCTCCCGTGAGGATGCAAGACCAGGCTCGCCCTGCCGGACGGGAGGGCAGCGTTACCCTGACACACGATCCGCCTGGCTGGCTGGCTGCGGGGGAATGCGTCCATGGTATCATGTTGTGCTACGCGATGTGCAGTCGCATCACCGAGAACATTGTGCGGGGAGAGCTGAGACCCGGCGTGTTGCGACACGTACAGCCCTTGTCCATCTACAGTGATCCCTCCCGTTGTGCGCTGCGCCGAGGTCTGTTCTGGGACGTTTTAACACCGCTAGAATGCGGGGAAGAGCAGGAAAAGGCAAATCGGATGCCAGGTAGCGAAGGGCCGATAGGCAGGGCTTATTCACGCTCGCCCATTGTCATGGTGCGTTGGCCTACCACCGTGCCCAGTTTTGCCCAGCTCGTTCTCGGGCGATCCAGCAAGCATGCATCATCGACATGGACTGGGCGGTTTGTCAGCCCAGCCCAGCCCAGCCCGCCAGCCACCGTGGTGCAGAAGGAGAGGCTCTTGGGTGGGTGGGTGCCAGGCGTGAGACGCGATGAGCGCCCCCCGGAGAAAGGGGTGCTATTGTCAACAAACGCCGGGAGCCATTGGCGAATCGCAGACAGGGCGGCACACAGAACGGTTCCCATCCCGGGCAGAAGAGGGTGTGGTGGCATGCATCGATGGACCGCTGATACGAGGACCCCCAACCCCGATCCATCAATCACATGGAAAGGAGGCCCTCCTGTGGTGCTGCAGCAGCATCTGCAACGTGACAAGAAAGCGAGGGCATTCGGAATGCAGGGCGTTATCCTCGTCGTGATTGTTCGTGGGCGGCGTGGGTCGGGTTTCTTTGTTCCTCCCAACTCTTCTGCCGAGCTTAAGAGCTGGAATAGACCCAACCCCAACCCCGAACCTTATGCCGAGTGTCGTGGCTGGGTCAACGGCGACGCGGCGATGTCGCCTACGAAGGGAACGATGCTACCGTGGCGCACCACGACGGCGTGGTAGCGCCGCTCTGGCTCCTCGGATCATATCATGGCAGACCGGTCGCTGCGTGGCCAGTGAGATGGCTGAGGACGGGCTTGCGCTGGGTGCTGCCAGCAGGGGTGGCACCCGGGCGTGGCCAGGTTCAGGCCAAGGAAAAGGAGACAAGCGGCGGGTATTAACGCTGGTCCCCTGCAATTAGCTGGACGCGCAATGAGGCTTGAGGGACGCTATTCCCAATGTTTGTTGATCGGTTTGCACGAGCTGTCTGTTCCGGACTGCCGACCGAGAACCTACCCCAGAGCAGAGCCGGATCTGGCACCAAGGCCGTGTGATCAGGGAGCGTTCGCGTGAATCCTACGGCTGCGAAGGGGTCACCCATGCCTTCTTTATCGCGGGGAGAACAAGAGGAATGATGCGAGATGGGTTCCCCGGGGAAGATCTGGGGGAGGGAAACATTTGATTGAGAACGTAACAGTGACAGGAGCGTAGGAGAGACATTGGAGATGGGGGCTCAAGGGGCCAGCGGACGGTGGTTTGGGGGTTTTGCTGGTTGAGCATGAGACGAAATCACAGCGCATTCCAGTGGTCGTAAACATCTCGAATGGGTTCGGCCCCGAGGGCGTCGCGGGCGTGGGGACGGACCTACGGCGATGACCGCCTCCCTCGTATGATCAGAGAAGGGAAAAGAGTACGAGGTAAGCCCGTATTGGGATGCTGGGGCCACGGGGGGAAGAAGGAAAGGTAGGGTCGTCGTCGCCGCCCTAATGACGGGCCTGGAGCTAGCGATGAGGCTGGAGAGGAGATGAGACGAATTGAGACAGTTGGCATCTTAACGACGAGCGGCGGACTCTTGTTGCGATCCGAGTCAGCAGCAACCCCTAAGGTGATCTCCCATGCCAGGCCAGTGTCCAAGTCTAGCGAATGCGTTCAGCGATAGCGTTGCGTTTGCGGTCGCAATCGTGGCGGGAGGCAAATTGGGCGGGTATACCGTGGTGGGCAGTGTGCCGAATAGAGGCGTCCGTCCCATGTTGGTTCGTTGTCGAGATGATCATCGTCCACCCGCTGGCGCTGGCGGCACTTGGCGGCGGTTTAGCGAGGTGGGGGGGAGGTAGAGGGGATTCGCAGGAGGCTGAGAGGGAGAGAGGGCGGGTGGTGGCCCCTCCGGATGGCACGGCAGAAGGGGATGCCGAATGACAAGTGCTGGTAATAAATGGCCTAAATGCTCCGTGCGTTAGGTGGTGGTCTTGGGGGGCCGGAGGGGAGTGACGACATGATCTAAGGGGGGGGATGCTCTCACCCGCGCTAATTTCCGCTTGGCGGGCAGCCCAGTAGTCAGGGGGTGGATGGGAAAAAGGAGACGAGTGTGTTTCCCACGCCGTGTTTCCCAGCGACGCATTCCTGGTGAGATCAGATGACTCAATAGCACTCAACACTTGGCGGCATCGTGATGTTGAGCTGGAGTGTGGACACAATTCTTGGGCGAAAGGTCGAGATGACGGCGCGATGGATAGAGACAGAGAGAGAGATGTCCAGGCAGAGCAGAGTGGAGGGAGCACGCAAGGCAAAGCAAGGCGAGGCAACATACGCAAGGCAAGCAAGGCGAGGCAAGCACGTCGAAGACGCACCTGCCAAAGGAGATGCACATCGCACATCGTGGTGTTGGGTTCAAGTACGGCAGGTGGGTATATGTGGTAGATCCACTCCCCCTCTGTCGTGTGCAGCGAGCGGCGAGCCACCCAGCTGCCAAGTACTGTTTGGCGCGGCCACACGCCACCCGATACCTCGCCTCGGTGTCCGCTCTGCCGCACGCCACCATCTTGGGCACCTCCCACCCTGCCTGTAGGCACCCCCCCCTACCTATCGCATCCCCCCTGCCTGTTCTCTGCTCGCGATTGTGGATTGTGGGTTTGTGGATTGGAGATTGTGGGTTATGGTTTCCTCTCTGCCTGCCTCCTACTTTTCCTCTCTTTCTCGCGCCTCGCCTCGTCTCGATCCCAGACTCCCCTTCCTCCACCTCCACCACCACCATCTGCACGTTATCCTTCGCCAACAGCACGCCAGACCGATCCCAGAGCAAACGACCGAGACCCTGCCCTCGTCGTCGTCCCCCATGCAACGACAGGATAGGCTCGTCCCCCGTTTGCTGGTACACCACCTGGACCACCTGGACTAGCTGGCCGGAGCTCGACAATCACAACCCGTACAGCGAGCGCGCCGCCGCAACCCACGCCCCATGCTCCCTGCCTAGTGCCGCGTCTGGTCTCCGCTTCTTCTGTGCTAGGTTGCTCCCGGTGCCTCTGGGCAACAGACACAAGCACGACCAACAGGTTATCGGCCGCCGACTGTCGTTTTAGTTCCACCTCCACCTCCACCTTTCACTCGCTCAAGGTGGGTGTGTGTGTCCGTGAAAGAGGTGCCATTCGCTTTTTCACCTACCTGCCGAGTTGCTCTACCTCTCGCTTTACATTGGCTTTGCTCTCACACTTGCTTTGCCCGCGAGGTTTCGTCGCCTCGATTTCTTTTTCATACCGTTGCTTGGCCGCTGCCAATACCTCCACTTTCTCCCTCCCTCCCTCCACCACTTCCTCCTCCCGCTCGCTGCCTGACGCTCGCTCTCATCCCTCGACGATCGTGTCGTCCCTGTTTCTCGACAAACAGCATCGACAAACAAAACCCCTCCCTCCCTCGCTCTCCCTCGACGCCTACCACCACGGTGACGACGACCACCCAGGGACAGCTCAGCAGTTCGCTTATCGACACGAACCGTCCCGCTCCTCACCTGCCGAGACATCGATCCAAACGATCCAAACGACCAGTTCTCTGGTATCTCGTCTGCCGGCCTCGCCTTGCCGTCCCGGTCAATCGGTCACCAACTCGCAGTCTTGTCGACAGACTACTGCCAGCCTCGCAGACTTTGGTCTCTACCCCAGTAGAGGAGTAGGGCATCACAGCATTCACTTGCCTGGTGTCATGGGAGCAGTCGGCCACACTGCGTGCTGTCTTTAAACTTCCAAACCCGCACCACGACCCGAGCCACCGTTGTCATCGACTACTTCGATGCCAGTGACGAGGCGCTGATTGTTGCGGCAAATGTGCGTACACCCCCACGGCTTAGACTCCAACCTAAACCCCAAGCCCAGCCATCTACTGGCGTACGCATCGGCATGCGGAAACCCAAGACTGACCAGCCTGTCTTTTCCCAGACCTCATACCTTGACACTCGAGGCATCATGGATCCTCTACTACGAACTCTCCAGATTTTGGGCCTTTCCGCCCTCCTTCTACCCCTGTGGACCCACTCAGAGCAGACTCCCGGCGGCCTTGAGCGGCGAGAGGTGCTCACGCAGGATCTCTGTTCCACAGTGAACACGGCGTCGATCCAATCCAGTATGCTGCTCTACCTGCTCCTTCCACCTACAATACTAACAGACGCCTACAGACTACAGCGAATGGCAAAGTCTGGGTCTATGTTCCGACTACTGCATCCAGAAGGACTTTGCCCTTGCTATTGTGCAATATCAGTTGTGCTGGTGCTCCGACGTTCATCCCGCCGAGAACGATGTGGAAGGCGTCGAAAACTGTAGCCAGGACTGTCCTGGATACGACGTGGAGAGCTGCGGAAGACAACCCAGTCGCTACGGTTACTATTCCCTCCTGAAGCCGCCCACCTCCACACAGGCTGCCAGCACCGAAGCCTCCACTCAGGAGTCGACTACCTCGACCAGACCTGTAAGTCCACATGCGCCGCCTGCCTTCGCGTGACTTTTGCATCATGATCACTCCTCCGGATCACCCGTCATCGCCCCTCCTACCTCTGCTCATTGCCCCTCGCGTGCCCTTGTTGTCCAATATGCCCCGCCTGTGTGCAGACGGAATGATTAAATAGGAGGAACTTCAGGCCCCGCCTCCTCCATCAAGTTCGACAGAGCCAGAACCAGAGACTGAGATCGCCCAGACAACCTCATCCACAACTTCTTCCACGTCATCGACAACAAGCTCCGAAACACCCGAATCTTCTGTATGATCATGTTGCCCTCGCACGCCCACTCCATTCTCGGGACACTGGAGACCGGATATGAAAACTCGGTTTCTAAGGATCATTGCTAACTCTTTGCAGACCCGAACCCCCCTCTCATCAGCTGTTCAAACGGTGACTGCCGACGGCACTGTTCGGACGGTTTTCGTCACCCCGAGCGCATCACCAGACTCCTCGGGATCGCCCAACACAGAAACCACGCACAACTCGGAAGAGGTGGGCTCATCATCTGGATCCTCAGGACCTAGCACGGGCACGGTTGTTGGAATCGTTGTCGGCGTTATCGCCGGTGTTATTGCCATTGCCGGAATAGTCCTGTGGCTATTCTTCCGCCGCCGCAAGCAACGCGCTCAGGCAGACGACCCACTCGACGCGCCGAGTCAGCGTGGCAGCTCTGCCGGCATGATGGGCACTCCTCGCAACCCTGAGATGACAGTAACGATGGACGGCCGATCATGGGATTCCGAGACGACCAGCGAACAGCGGCGTAGCAGGCTCATGGCTATGGACCCCCGCATGGCGCCGCTCCAACGGGGCATGTATGCGCGGAGCAAGAGCCACGAGAGCGTCAACACCATCCACGACGACCAAGACTACTCGCGAAAAGTGGCCAAGCCCGTGTTACGCACGACAAACCCGGACCCCGATGACTAGAGGGACCAGAACAGGACGAGATGACAAGGTCATCGCTCACGACGTACACGAATATGGTCCCGGTACAAAATTTCGGTCTTTGCATTACAATTCGAGATACCAGGACGGCGTTCTTCTTTTTCCTTCTCAGAAAACAACAGGGATGCACACAGCAGCAGGGTTGTCTTCACAGCAACAGGGACAAGGGCTGGGCAGTGGGTGACGCAAGGCGTGAGCATGGTGCATCACATCCAGCATGCAGCAAGGCCGTCCGCTTCCCTCATCACCGCCATAGGGATGCGCCGGCCGCTGTCATAATTTTTCTCTTCATGTATTTTCTTCCCTTGACGCGGCCTTCAATGTTGCATTTGGCCGGACAACAAGCCACAACAGCGGACATAGGGGAAACATTGGTTCTTGGACGTCGGGGGTATTAGCTCCGAGTCACGAAGAGCAAGGCGTTGCACACGCACGATGCCGAGCGGGACTTAGAAGGTGTCTCCGCGCAGGCAGGGGTTGTACATATGAGACAACCGGACCAAGGCGACCGCGACGGCCTCGCGATGGATTTACTCGCCTCCTCCGTGGCGATGTTGGGTAGCAAGACACAATACAGCGTTTGCGTATCCAAGACAGGTGGCACCACCTTTCCACGCGTTTCGATGGTTCCTTTCAGCCGCTCCATGAGTCCAGCCTCTAGGGGCAGGTCCTAACTGTGCGGCAAGACATTTGGCTTACACCGTCTTTTGGGACTACTGTCCTGCCTCGCGACGTGACGTGACGCCGCCCGCTATCGCTTACACAATACACGCAGAGCGCTGCCGATTCGGGACGTTGCTGCGCGGTGTTGCCACGAGGGGATTTCCTCTTCGGGGCATGCCTCGAGGTCACCGCCTGCGCGGACAAGGTGCTTTCAGGGTGGCGCGAGGGGGCGAGTGAGACCTTTCGCCGCCGCGCTGGCCATGCACGTTTCACGAGCCGGGCCGAGGAGAGGCCTGACCGACTGTTTGGCGCGGTACTCGCGGGGGGAGGAGAGGCATCACGAGGGGCCGACCGGCAAGCGAGGCGACGGCGTGTGGCATGGCCGTGAGAGACTTTTCGGAGGACTTGACAACCGAGACGTCCTGGCCATGTGCCCTTCGCGAGCGGATGCGGTTGGCGACAATAGCTTTGTGGGATGCGTGTCTTGGAGCTTGGTGATCGGCGGGCTTAGGACGAGACAGGAGGTTTTGGTGGATGTGTCTCAGGGGCCGTGGCTGCGAGGCAGAGTGATTTGTCTTCGATGGCGGGGCTCCCGGTTGGTTTGCTTGTATGTGCTCTGGGGACCCGAGGCCCTGGGCCGCGGGTCTGCCTTCTGATGTTGGTGCCTGGCGGTGGTGGTTGAGACGTGGCGAACGACCACGGGTTAGGAGTCAGGGTGTTCATGTGCCAACGCGGATGCAGTTTTCGAGGCATGGTGTCGTGGCTCCTTCTGGGTCTTCGCACCTTGCTGTGTTTCTAATGTCACCCCCCTTAGTAAAAATCAACTCGAGACTCTTCTCATTATACAGCGCACAATGGGGCCCAGCCGTCGAAGTTGAGCTCACACGTGTTTCGCCTTGGCGATGCCTGTATACACAAAAGGATGAAGGCAGTGGTGGCGAAGCGGTGTCTGTCTCGCCATCACGGTCGTCAAGACGAAGAAATTGGTGCCCACCGGCAGGGAAACGGCCCCGAGCCGCGGGTCACGCCCGGGTGGTATGGATTTGTAATTTTGTATTCAACTCATCAGCAGTCACACGCACGGTATTCATCTCGTCGCGCCTGCTCAAACACCAGACTTCTCCCTGGCCAGCACCTCCATCTCAAATTCATCCAAGCTCACTGAATCCCTCGATGCCCCGACATGAGCCGACCTCCTCGGGCCGTGCTCCGACCCAGCAGACCGTTCCGGTGTCCAGTGGTTATCCGGAAGCTTGCTGAACTCTCCCGGAACAAGATGCGCGGAGCGGTGCTTGGAGCCCTTGTCGTTCGTGCCCGCCGTGTTGCTGAACGGGCCGCCATACAGCGAGCTGGAGGTATGCGCTGAGGTCAGGAGGCCTGGCACCCTCTGCAGCAACGGCCGCAGGGTCGGGAGGCTCCCGCATATGATGGCGCATGTGACCTCAATAATGGACCAGATGACAATGTCAACGTTGTCCCCTTGATTTTGCGTCAGTGGCTGGCACCCCGGCTCCTGGATGGCGACTTACACGTGGAATCTACCGAATTGGCAAAGGAGATCAAGTATTTCAACCGGACCATGCTCGTGACGCAGGCACTGTTCGGCCGTCTTGTCAGCCTTTGTCACATTTGAGACTCCCACGCACGAGGGGGGGATTAAGCCCGCAACGGCAAGCAGTGCTGTCGTGGGGTCCAGGGGCGTGCTTACAACGAGCCGATGCCGAACATGAGACAGACGGCAATTCTCTTCTTCAGGGTGAGCTGCAGCTTTCGCACCTCGGATATGGGAAGGACCAGGATGAAGATGTCCTCCAGAATGCTGAACACGGCTCCAGCCCAGCCGATGGCCGTGACGTTCAAGCACTTTGCGTCCAGGGATCTGTCCCAGATGCCCTGCACGGGAAGACACTGGAAGACGATGAGCAACAGGAAAAGGAGGCCGTGAGTGATGAGGAACGTGACGCTGCACCAGACGGTGATGCGGAACCAGCGCACGGTGAATATGCGCCAGAAGAGGATGAGGATGGAGACTTTGGCGGTGACCTGAATCAAGATGTAGAACATCTGTGCCGTCCAGAACAGCTGCCGGTGTTTCATCAGCGGCCTGAACAACGGGACAAGAGGTAAGACCGACGAGTCTCGTACCTGAAGAATTGTCGGGGCCTTCACTGGGTTGACGTTCCAGAAATGCAGACCGAACCCGAGATCGGCACCTGGCGCGGGAGTCAGTCTACCAATGTCCAATGTCCAGAATCCGGGTAGGGGATTGTCGCACCCGCAATTTTGACGCCCGTCATGCCACCCAAGAATATCTACTGCCATCAGCGCAGAGCCTTGAAGAAATCGTGGGCAGACGAACCGTGGCAGCCAGTGTCGTCCAGTCGTCCCACCACAGCCGGCTGGATATTGTGAATCTAGAAACACATCGCAGGAACACAATGACGAGGGTCAACGACAGGCAGGCTATGGCGGTCGCCCTGACCTCGCCCCGTCTCGAGTCTTTGGGGAAATCGGCGCATATCGCACCGAGCGAAGTTGCGGCCTCTACACAGGGCAAGGGTCGAGTCAGTTACTGGCAAATCTCGACCAGGTGGCATCGAGAGGGGGAAGCCGTACGTGCTTGCTCTGTAAAGGCACACGACGTCTGTACACAGGCTGAGAGCGAGGCTTGGAGCGTAATGTTTGTGCATGCGCAGGTCGGGAGGCTCGGGATGTCATTCAAGTCGCAGTTTCCAGACTGCAGTCCGTCGAGGAGGCAAGGTAGCTACATGGTGGCAGAGAACTATCAGCGAAGCGTTCCTCTCGAACCCCAGGGCCGCGCACAGATAGATGCTTTGGTAACACTCAAAAGAATCCGACAGAGGAGAGACTCACAGCGCACTGGGGTGTCGATGCCAGCACGTCAGTTAAGGTCTGCGCCGCTCCGGGCATGACAGCCCAGAGCAGCACAGCCGACAAAAAGCAAAGACCCTTCATGAATGCCTTACACGAGCTCGAGAACGACGTCGTACAGACGCTGTCGTCCCAGCTCTGTCCAGGACAAAAGCAAGATGCGAAATGAGAATCCGAAAACGGCACGCGAGATCGAGAAGCATGGGATGTTGAGAGATTTCCAAGGGTCAGGGTCCAATGCAGAACCACTGCAATCTTTATTATTCTCCGGCTTTCTGGGACTGCTGAGCTCGAACTCGAGGCGTCCCACGTGGTATCTGCAAGGGGAAGGGGGCACGGAGCCACCAGTCAGCACAATGTCGCCTTTTCAAAAGGCATTAACCAGAGTAAGGCATGCCGCCGGGGTGGGATGTGTGGTATTCATTATGGGGTCACCCATGGATATAGCGCAAAGCCACAACTGTACCTGTATCGTGCGAGTGGATTCCCCGTTGGGGACGAGGAAGCTTACCTTACTACATCCGCACGAGTCATTCGGACGGCCTGCCAACAATGCCAGTCGAAAAGTCTCGGCAGAAGCGGGCACTCCCTTATTCAGGGGCTTGGCCCAGGCCTCTCTCGAGTCAAGGGTCCGCTAAACGATGCAGCTTATATGACCCCCCTGTATCCCTCGCAGCCACGCTTCATGCCGTGTTCTGCCGGCTTCCTCTTCTGTTGCCGCAGGCACAATCGATCGATGAACTGAAATTCCGCTCGCCACCTGTGTATCTACAGGTGTGACCTGCCTCATTAACACACCGGCCCGGGGTTGACGTGATTGAGTGATTGACATGTGCCGGACAGGCGTTTTCGATTTTTACGGAAGCATGGAAGCGCTACTCATTGATCTGTCGTGGTCCCTCACAGAGGACGAGAATGTTTCAGCAGCTGTTCTTATGCTTTGATACAGGACGGGACGAAGAACAGTAGGGATTCCTTCTTTGCATCCGGCCTGCGTAGACCCGCCGATCACTGCATGCTGATGCTTTGTGCCATCAGATGGCAGAAAAAAAGCTGCCAAGCTCGAAACCCTTCCAGTTTGGCAGCCAACATTCTCGCGGCCCCTCTCACTATTTTGACCCAGTCATGACGTTGGTCAGACAAGACGTGTGTCGTCTTGATCGAATACACATCCACAAGGCAGGGTGGCCCTCGCGAGAGCGACAGGGGTTCGCCCTATGCGGTCACTGCAGAATTCAGTTGACATGCGTCCAGCATTATTACGAGATGAACCGTTTAGTACACTATCCCAGGACCGCGTGTTCAATGCCGGTGGGGCCGCCCGTCGACCAGATGCTTCGATTCAAGCCCTCCTTCCTCTCTCGGACGCATGATCGTGATCAACTGCAGAAGCCCAATGGACCGCTGCGCGGAGATGGCCTCTTGATTTGGGGCCACATGTATAACGACGACAGTATGTCGCACTGCCTCGGAGGGCGTCTACGGAACAGGTATGTATATCATCAAGCCGACGCTTGCCAGGACATTCATTGCCGGATGCCCTCTCCTCAGCCCGTTCCCAGCTCGACCTGTCCCGGACCAGCCAGAGACGTCTGACAACTGACGAGATGAAGGCCTCGACTTTTCTGTTGCCTGTTCTGGCCCTATTTGCTTCCGCAGTGTAAGCCGTACCACCCAACACGCGACTCAAGATTCCCCATACCTTCACCACGCCGCCGTCTAACACATCTATTGTTGTAGGCCAAGTCAGCTCGACACAAGGCAGACTGGGACCATCCTCGCTTCCTACGACTATGTCGTTGTCGGTTCTGGGCCCGGCGGAGGGCCTCTCGCCGCTCGACTCGCAATAGCCGGGAAGAAAGTCCTCCTGCTCGAGGCCGGCGATGATCAGGGCGGATCCATCCCCTACCAGGTCCCTTCGCTGAACCTGCAATCGACAGAGTACGAGCCGATGCAATGGGACTATTTCGTCAACCACTACAGCAAACTGGAGACACAGAAAAAGGACTCTAAGATGACCTACCGTACAGCATCTGGGGGCCTCTATGCTGGACTGGAACCTCCCTCAGACGCAACGCCCCTGGGCGTCTTGTACCCGCGCGCAGGCACCCTTGGTGGCTGCGCAGCACACAACGCCCTCATCACGGTATACCCTCACGCGAGCGACTGGGATCGCATCGCCTCCCTCACGGGCGATACCTCGTGGCGGGCCTCATCGATGCGCAATTACTTCAAGCGCCTCGAGAGCGCGCGGTACCTGCCCAACGGCGTTGTCGGCCACGGCTTCAACGGCTGGCTGACAACCACCGTGACCGACCTCGGGCTTGTCATCAAGGACCTCAAGCTTCTGACCGTCATCGTCTCCGCCGCCTCGTCCATGGGCTCGAGCTTTCTGGGTCTGATCCTATCGACTGTCGCCGGCCTCGGTCAGGTCCTTCTGAGAGACATCAATGTTGACCTGCCTTCACGAGACGCTGCCGAGGGCCTATATCAGGTCCCCATCACTGTGAAGGACGGTATCCGTGTCGGGCCTCGTGAGTTCGTTCTGGACACGGCGAACGCGAAGAATTCGGACGGCTCGCGAAAGTACCATCTCGACATCAAGCTGAACTCGCTCGTGACCAAGGTCCGCTTCGACAGGACCGGTGCTAAGCCTCGCGCTGTTGGCGTAGACTTTCTCTCCGGTAAGAGCCTCTACAAGGCCGACCCCCGCGCGCAACAGAGTGCTTCGTCGACAGCCGGATCCGTCAATGCCACGGCGGAGGTGATTCTGTCTGCCGGCGCGTTCAACACCCCGCAACTTCTAAAACTCAGCGGCGTTGGTCCCAAGAAGGAACTCGAGTCCTTCGGCATTGATGTCGTCCTCGATCTCCCCGGCGTCGGCACGAACCTTCAAGATCGCTACGAGACGACCGTCATCGGCGAGAGCCAGAGCGATTTCCAGATCATTGAAGGTTGCACCTTTGGCCGGGACGGAGACCCTTGTCTGAAAAAGTGGCAGGCTGGTGCTTCGTCTGGCGATCGCGGCATCTACGGCTCCAATGGCGTTTCTCTTGGTATCGTCAAGAAGTCGTCCGTGGCGACCGGAGACCCGGACCTGTTCATCGCTGGTGCGCCGGTGGCGTTCCCAGGCTATTATCCAGGCTACTCGGCCGACGGCACGACCGACCGTAAGCACTGGAGCTGGATCACGCTCAAGGCGCACTCGAGGAACCGCGCTGGCACCGTCCGCCTCCGGTCCTCCGACCCCCGCGACATGCCGCTCATCGACTTTAACTACTTCGCGCAGGGCGGCGCGGAGGACAGGAAGGCGGTCGTTGAGGGTATGAAGCTGTCGAGGAAGATGTTTAAGGACGTCATCCCCCTCGCCGGCGGCTTCACCGAAGTCTGGCCTGGATCGAGCGTCTCAGATGATGATCTAGACGAGTGGGTGGCCAATGAAGCTTGGGGTCACCATGCCAGCTGCACGTGTCCGATCGGGAAGGATGGTGATCCTTTGGCTGTTCTTGATTCCAAGTTCAGGGTCAGAGGCGTAGATGGGCTGAGGGTTGTCGATGCTTCAGTGTTCCCTGAGATCCCGGGCTTCTACATCGCGGTGCCGGTGTACATGATCAGTGAGAAGGCGACTGATGTCATTCTGGGTCTGTAAGCATGTGGGGAGAGAAAAGGGGGCACTAGCGGCCTGTTCTATAGGAGAGCGAAGTACTCATCACTGTTGGCCAGCGAGAATAAAGTCTTCCTCGGTAATTATTCATACCAATTAATACATTCACAAGCCCTCTGCTTTCAACCACCTCGGTTCAAATGATGCAGTGACAGCCGATTTATATGATCTGTATTGATGACGGTGTAGTTCTTCAGCGGCCAATAGTTTTCTTACAATGCTTATACTGAAGCCAGATGTCTCCAGCTTCCTGAGCATCTTCGTCTCTGATTCGACAATAGACGTGACAGAGTTGGAAGGTAGGTTGCCCGCCGTCGGTGTGTGGACAAGAACTGCCCGCTGCAGAAGGGCTGATCTTTGGCTCTAGTCTAGGACTGAGTGGGAGCTCCGCCACTTCGTAGTGACGACGCTAGGCTGAGAAACTGAGCCGTGGAAAAAATGACTGCCCAGTTTTTCGCTTAGTAGATCCCAAAGCTTGATAGACGCGATATGATTCGAACTCCTTTCAGTTCAGAAAGATCAATTGATGTTCTTAGCGTTTCAACAATAGCCTTGGCCCCAGCATCCGAGTTCAAAAGCTACTGACACCGTGCCCCACAGCGCGCGCCTTTGAATGACCAAGTCTCCACCACAAAGCCGCACATTGCCGGGCAGGGGCTGCAAGCGTGTAGGGCGTAGGGCGCGTCCATCAGGGGCACCATTTGTCATCTTCTGTCTAAAGCTCATTCACTCCTTCGCCTCGATCTCCTCGATGGCCTTGAGCACCCCGTTGGCCCTCTCGTCAAACTCCCTCCTCGCCTCCTCCTGCAGCTCAAAGGTCTCCCCTAGCCGGTCCACCATGTGTGGCGGCAGCACCGCCTTCTTCGCAGCCCGATAGTCGTAGATCGCGACCTCCTCGATGCACCGCGCCGCAACACGGCGGTGCCGCTCCGAGAGCAGGAGGGCGTCAAGCTTGAGGTGGTCGGAGGTGTAGGTCGGCTTCTCGGCAAGCTTGTAGACCACCGTGACCTGGTCCGGGAACGCCATGGGCTGACAAGTTAGCTTCTTGACTGTCGTTTATGGCGCAGCCAGAGGTGATGCCTACAAATTTGAAATCGGTCTTGATGCTCTTGAGAATGAGACCCACGCCGCGAGGAGACATGATCTCGGCCCATTCCTTCTCTGCCTCGGGGCCGTCTCTCTTGCCGTGGGAAAGAATCCAGTTGACGCGCGCTGATTCGGCAAACTTGTTGTACATGACGTTGTTCACATGGCCTGCGCCTTGTTAGCGACGATCAAGCCTGCTGCGGGAGCGCTTTTGTTGTACCCTTTGACTGTCAGCAGCTGAGCTTCCTCTCCAAGGGGCAAAACTTACCATGGAGTCCTACACCTCGGCAGAAACACCTTCTCGTCAGCTACTTGTTCACGACGTGGGCCGGGTCTCGAGCAAGACTCACCATGTCACCCCAATTGACTTGGTGCCGATCTAGCCCCCTCCAGCCCTCGCTGGTCAAGAACCCATCACGCCCAGCGAGAAAACCAAGCCATTGAGTCTCGGTGAGCCGCAGCAGCTGTCTCGCCTCCTCGTGCTTCCCAGACCTTGACTCTTCAGAGGCAGACCGGCGGATGCGCGCCTGCAAATCCGACAACCACCTCGAGTTCACCGGGGGAGCCGGAGCAACAGGGGCGGGGCTTTCCGGCCCAAGGTTGCTCGGCGTCTGTGAAAAGGAACGAGAGCCCGCGACGGCTAACCTCGTAGGACTGCTGCGAAGTCGACTGCAAATGAGCGCTGAAGGTCGCATTGTGAGAGCAAATGGTGATTTGATGATGAGAGATGGAGGCCGATGACGGCACGCTTGGTGCAGAGGTCGAGTTATGGCGAACGGCTGCTTACGTCAAGTCGAGCGCGCATAGCCTCGGCATTGAGACTGTTATGGGCGTGATGCCAGGCTAGCGTCAGTTAGACCCGAGGGCCCGGCTCCGGTCCAGCGCCTGTGCTCCGCGTGTGGGTCTCGTGCTTCGGATCGGAGGTGCGGGGCCGCCTGTAGGCAAGGCATCTGGTTAAGGGAATGCAGATTCCATCATGTCTATCCTCGTATTTATCGCTTCATCTAATATTACCTGCGCTACAGAGTATATTTTAGGTCGCTAAATATCACAGTTTTGATCTATTCCTTGGGCCTGTAATTGTACTGGTCAGCCAAACATCGGGAGGTGGCTTCTGGTGCCACAGTCGAACCGGCGGCGGCATAATGAGTTATACCCTTAACCTCAACACTGAGCTCATTTGGAAGGTTGGCTGTCATCTGGTCGGTGGAAAGGTTTTCATGTTTCAACAGCCACGAGAGGAGCAGATCCGGGCCGGTCATTCGAGCTAAGTAGCTCAGACATCTAGACAGATGCTAGGATGGCCATCCATTCGCTCTACGACGCTGAATCCACATGATTTCCCGTCCGCATCCTCTGCTTCTATACCTTCCGGTTTACAATGACGCGCAAACAATGACATGATGCTACAACTCGTACATGATGGGTGGCACGCCGCCGCCGCCCAGGTGGTCAAGTTTCTCGACCGTCATTACTGGCCTTCCCCTCCCATTTCCGGTCATATTACATCGTCGTCGAGTTGGGTATCTCTGAGTGGTTCCATGAAGAGGAGACTGAATTTCGCTGAATAATATTGTGATAAGAACGACTCGACTGGTCGCCCGCCTCCGCCTGGCGGTAGCGTGTGGTGAACAAATCCCCGAGGCCCGTCGTGATTCCGAGGCCTCGGGGCCGGTGACAAAGCAAAATAGTGAGAGCAAATTCTTTCCGTTTCGTTGGCGTCCTGACTCGGCCCGCTCCATCTTCGTTCGGTCTTGCGCCGGATTTCCTAGCAATGACCTCCCCGTGCGCCTGCCTGGCCCCGTCCTCCCCTGGCGAGGCACCTAGTAATGGTGGCCTCGGTGACTCGGGGGCAGAGGCAAATCCTAGCGCCTCTGTCTCTTCTCAGCTGAGAACCCGTTCGCGTCCTCACTCCTCCGTTTCCTGCTGTTGTCTCGTGGATCACGTCGATCCTCGGGCGGTCTGAGCCCGGAGTCCCGCGGCGCGCCCCGCTGATGCCTTGAAGCGCTCCCGTTCCATTCCTCCGCCACAGGCCCTCCTGGCCCCATGTCACCCCGGTCGCTACGATGATGACGGGAGTCGCGGGGTCCCGGAGCGCTGTCTCGATTGTTCGGGGGGATCGTACTTGTTTGCAGCTCCCTCGGATGACCGCCAGTCTGGTCACGCGTGGACCGCCTTGGTTCATGTTCGTCCCTAGTTGTCGACCCATGACCTGTGGCGCCTGAACGTCGCTCTCGATGTGAACGGCTCTCCTTGCCCTCGCGCTCGTGGCCCCCGGGGCTACGCTGACGCTCCCGACTGCTCCTCCTGGATACTCGACCTGATCGCTCGGAACGATCGCGCTCCCTGCGGCCGCGATCATGCTCGCTCCGGCCGTGATCATCGCCCTCGTGGGCTCTTCTGTCAGATTGATGAATGGGGTCTTGCTGCTCATGAGCAGGAGTGGTTACGGGTGATCCGCCAGTCAAGACCTGAGCATCGGAGTTAGCCATGTTTGACCGGCTGCTCCTCCCTCGGATAGAGGTGCCCTTGACAGGTTCGGGTCTCGTCTGGGCTTGTTGCAGTGTGCTGTTAATCCCCTCGAGCTGTCTTCTACCGCCTTGCTTTCGCCCACCGCCCGACGCTGGTCCGGTTGGTGTTGAGAATTCTGAGGTAGGTCCATTGAAGCTTCCGGAAGGGGCACGATTGGAGCCTTGCCCGGAAGCCAACGGTCGGTCTGGGGTGTTTGCTGGCGGCCGCGAATGGCCGTGGATCGCTTGGCCAGAAGGCTCACCAGACGAGACCGGCGGCGGCGGACCCATCTGGGCTAGACGATCCGGATGCACCCCGGGAGCGACGGCCGGAGCATCCGATGGTCGAGATGAGGATGAGCTGGGCGTCTCAAGGGGCCCCTGCCGGGAGCGGTCCGACGGTGTCGCCGCGGTCGAGTTGGGTGTAGAGCCTGATGCGTGCTGGCCGCGTTGTCCTCGACCGGACGAAGGTCCCGCTGGTGGGTATCTTTCGTCGGTAGCTGCGGCACCAGGACTACCCGTGCGTGGGAGGCGCCCATCGGCGCGCGGTGGCGGGGGAGGTGGCGTGTTGAAATTGTTCCTTGGGTTCGGTCTGGCGCCTCGGCCTCTGGGGCCCGAAGGAGCGTCAACGACGGACTGGATTGGGTAGTTGTTATTGAGACGGCCATACTGGTCATCTTGTCGCTGACGCCCATTATCGCGGTCACCTCTGGAAAGGAATGCGTCTCTTGTGGGCCCGCTATCCGAGCCGAAAGGCCCCTCTCTTTCGGGGCCCCTAGGGAACGATGCTCGGGGATCATCCGGTCTGTGTTCTCTCAGATCCCTGGGCTCCCGTGGGCCTCTGAGGCTTCGTCCATCGGCGGCATGGGGAGGCCGGCCGTACTGTTCGTCTCGGACAGCATCCATGAATGGATCAGGGTTGAGTCGGTCCGGATTGACTCGGCCGCCTCGCACAGGAGAGTCGTTTCTGGGGCCACCGCGTTCACGAGGCTCGTCTCGTGCTTGGCGAGGGGGGTGTTCGTGTCGTCCTTCGCCAAACATAGCAGCACGCTCGGGGTTCATGAGTTCTGGGCGGTCTGACTCAGGGGCGTGGTGGCGCTGGCCGCCTCGCTGATCTCCCTCATGGGCTCGGGATCGCTCGCGTTCGGGTCGCTCGAATCGTTCCGCGCGGTCGGGGCGGGAAGGAGTATCGTTTTGAATCAAAGCTGCTCGGGCGGGATTGATGGGAGGCTCGATTGCCGATGCTGAACCGCTCGCAGGTGTGCTAGTCTCACGAGCTGGTCTGCTGTTTTCGGAGGTTTGGCTGGCGCTTTGTGTTGATCTTTCCTTCGGAGTTTCGACTTCTCGTCCACCCTGGGCGCGGTCACGACGTGGGGGTCGATCACCCTCAGACAGCCGGCCGGCTTCTCTTGAGGGCACATCAGGACCCCGGCGCTCAGGTCTTGAACTGTCACGGCTGCCCTCCTGCCAAGGGACCTCCGCGCCTTTGGGTTCTCTCGAGTCTCTGGCGTCACGTTGGTCGCGAGGCTCGCGCGGATCACGGCCATCTCTGGGCGCGCGTGCGTCCCTGTGGTCTCGGTTGTCTCGGCGGTCGTTGGGCCCTGCTGGTGCGAATCGGTTAAGTGGTTGGTTTCCTGGAATGGGGCCAGGAGGTCGCTGGGGAAGTCCCGGTCCGCGGGGCAGACTGGACGCGTTCCTGTTCGAAGGTGCATTCGCTGCAAAAGGCTGCCTTTGTTCTCTGTTCGTCAGGCCATGAGTTGGAGGTAGCGCTTCTGATGAGGTCGGGGTGGATGATCGATTGTTGGACGCGGCACCATGGGTGGGCTTCGAGCCACTCGGTGTGGAAACGGCCGGCCTGGGGGAGTCTCGCTGGCTTGACTGAAGGGCACCCTTGGCGTCCTGCCGAGTGCTCGAACGCTGGGAAGCAGCGGTGCCATCCTCAACCTCGCCATCTTCGTTCTGAGTTCTATGGGGATGTTAGGGCTGTTTGAACTAATAAGCAGATGGTGCTCAACTCACGTTGGTCGGAACTCTGGTGCTGTGGCCCGGAGAGCGCCAGCTGAGCTGGAGGCCTGATCGTCATCGTTGGTTGGCGCTGAAGATTGTGCGGACTGCGTAATTATTCCATCAGTGCTTGTTTTCTCGAAGTGCTGAGGTATTGCACTTACCAAGTTTGTCCGGAAAGCCTGCGGTGAAATCCAAGTTTTCTCCATCTTCGCCATGTTGCCCAGGACTCGCTGTGCTGTGAGCCACAGATCACCCCTGAGATTCTTCTCCCGCGCAATAATTGTCTTGAGCTGGGCTTGAAGCTGCGTGCCCATGAAGCTGACTGCTGGGAAATCCTCATGAGCCTCAGTAAGAAACGAGATTGCGTTGCGGATGTGAGTCCATTCAGTGCCTGAGAGACAGGCCTTGAGGGCCAAGTTGATGTTCTTGTGCCACCCGTAAAGCAGATCCTGGAATTCGGAGTGGTCAAGGTGAGCGGTAGGGTGCCCATCTTCGTCGAATGCGGTCGCAAACCCGAGATAGCCGCCAGACCTCTTGCTTTTACCGAGCGCCTCCTTTTCGTAGTCCGCACTAGACTTGTGCCACTTGTTCAGCTCGCGGAGTACGAGGTGGAAGAAGTGGCCGAGGTAAACGCCTTCCTGCACAGTGCAAGTAAAAAGCATGCCACGCAATCTGTTAGCCTTGAAGAGGCGGTCGTACAGCGTCATGAGGCGGAAGTTGGGGCATGACAGCTCGTGGATGTACTTGATGAGAGCGAACGAGTACTCCGAGTCGATCTTGGAGAGGATGATACGCGGCAGGAGACATCGCTCAAGCATGGCATCAGAGACGCCATTCAGTTTGAGCGGCTCGCCGGAGAACCACGTGTCCATGCGCTTGGTGATCAAGACCTTTGCCTTCGCCACCCTCTCGGATTGCTGGGTGCTCTCTTTGATGAAGGTATCCATTGTGTCCTTCAGCTCCTTCTGCTTCGCGCTTCGTTGAGCTTGCAAAAGTTTCCGGTCTTTCGTTACCTGCCGGTACTGCTCCTGGAGACGAGCTTGTTGGGCGTGATAGGGAGCCCAAGGGACGCCCAGGTCTCCGAGCTGAAGGGCCCAGAAAATGGCGAAGAATTCAATGCTGATCTTCTCCCAGGCGGTTTCTGGGGTCGTCGCGCGGATCGATTCAACGATGGGATTCAAGGCGTCAAAGCTAGTGGCCGCAGTTACCTGAGATTCCCCTGGCTGTTCCGGAGCTGAAACCTCGGATTTCGTCGTCGCTTGTGTCTGCTGAGTGGCGTCGGCAGAGTTGGTGTCGTCCGCCATGGAAACATCGCCTTCGGCATCCGGCGCCGAGTTCGGCGGTTGCTTTTGCGCGATTGTAGGCTTGGAAAAGATATGAGCAGCAAGACTCTCGCGGCCGATGGAGAAAGCAAAACTGGCGTCAAGACCGAATTCCGCCATGAGTTGACTGATGCTGGGAACGAGTCTGTCGAATTCGGCAGGGTCGAGGTTCGCACGTAACAGATCGAGATATTGGACCAGGATCTGGTGGCTGTTGTCCATGAGAGACGAAAGATACTTGACGTGCGCACCGTCGTCGGACAGTCTGAAAGTAGCAGACTGCCGGAATTGGGCTATGTTGACAAGCAGTCGTCCAGCAAGACGGGACTCCACTAAAGCTTGAGTCAGGCGCCTCGCACTCGCAACAACAGTCGGTTCGAAGCGACGATCCTGGAGGCTGATCAAGGTGCGTCGCTGGAGCAAAGCCATGCCGGACATGGCGATAACTTCGTCGTATCCAATGTCGGCGGTGTTGACGATGCCGCCCATGGCATCAACCAGTTCAGAAAGGATGATCAGGTCTGTCGAGTTGCCATGCAGTAGCTGATCGTGTACATAGCGAAGGATCGGTGTCGTGTCCAGCTCTCGGTAGCGTTTAAACAGCTTGCCGGTAAGCTTGGAGAGTTCCATCAGCCACGGGCTGATCGACAAGATGTAGGAAGCCTGCGTCCGGCTTCGCTGGTTGCTGCCGAGGGCAGCCAGCAGAGACCAAATCATCACGTCCTTGGTCAAGTCTGTGAAGAAGCGGACGCATTCCACGAAGACGTCGCTCAGATTTCCGTACGACATCATCAGCTCCAGCGCAACTTTGAAGACGATGCCGGGAGATGAGTGGGTCAGTTTGGCCAGGGCCCTTCCCATTTCGACGGCGTTGTCCTTGGATATGCGTTTCATAACACCTTGTGCCTTCGACTTGGTGTCGGCGAAAGCCTTCACCATCGCAGCCCGTCGGACCTCTGACCCTCGGTTGGGCGCTCCTTCAAACCAGTCTGCATAGATGCTGTAACGAGTGGCGATGGGATACTGCTTGACGAGAGACCAGACGAGGTTGGCAGTTGCGGGTGTGCCTCTGGATGTGCTGAGCGCAGGGACCAGGATGCGGCGTATGAGGTCCTGCCAGCGGTCCAGATTTTGCTTTGACTGATCCTCGTCGAGGCTCTTCTTTCCAATGCTCGCCAACATGACCAGAAGCTGTTCACTCTTACCGACATTGACGCCGGAGACATTGAGCAGTGTCGAGGAGAGGGTGAACACGTCGTCGACAGTCTGACAGACAGGAACGTTGTCACACCACTCATCCCAGTAGAACCGATAGTGCTGGTCACTCACGCCTTGGCGACCGTCTGGCCATGGCCATCGCATGGATTTCCGAATGGGGATCTCTGATCGCCTGACAGAACCCTTGGCGACGCCGCTCTGGTCGATATCAGCAACCTTCTTCGGAGGGCAGACCATGGAGGACGACGCAATTGGCCGAGTTTCTTGGTAAAGTTTGTGAATCGAATGCTCCAGGATTCGGTTGATACGGCTTGTGATGTCTGGATAGCCTTGCAGCAACCATGGCCAACGGCCGATCAGGAAGAGGGCTTCCGGGATAGCACCTATGGTCAACAGGCTTATGACCAGCGCACCCTTCTGTTCGTGTGGTTCGTCTTCCTCCTCCTTATCGGTGGCTTCTGCTGGATCAGGTTTGGAGGCGGGCTTTGGCCTGGCGCTGGCGTCCCTCGATCGTATCGGAGGCGGCAGTGTGTCGTCCGAGAGGGCGCCGGCTGTGAGGAGAGCGTTCTTGCTGGCCGCGCCGCGGCTCTCACGCTCCTTCTCTTCGAGTTGCTGTATTCTCTTCTCACGGAAAGACTCCATGTCGTCGTCGTAAGGCCAGAGGTGTGCGTACAGGTCGATCAAAGAAATGAAACCAATCTTGATGAGCAGGGCCGCCAGGTAGAGCAGGTTGGCGGGGAGTGCCTGCTTCTCTCTAAAGTCAGACGCGTAGAACCGGAGTTTGAAACCCAGGAGCTGAGCAGCGACTCGGTTGCCTTGTGGAGGGAGCGTGCCAGTGGCCTTGATCCAGGCTCGCGTAGCTTCAGCCTCTGTCTCGGTGCCAGTGCTGTCGGCTTCGGCGCGATCGAGCTCCTGCTGCGAAGCCTGTCGGCCTCCGAGCTCGAAGAAGGCCTGAATCTGCTTCTCTCGTGCCCTATCCCAGAAATTGACGTCTCTGGCCTGCCTTTCCTTCGCAACAGTGGCTTCGTCTTCTTCAAGGGGAGTGGGAAGGGCCCAGTTCGGAAGCCCGCCCTGGTAGATCGCGTCGAGAGCGGTGTGATTCCGAGGCCACCAGGAGCTGATGCGCAGAAGCTTGACGAAAAACTTACTGCCCTTGACGAGGGAAGTCGCATGCACGTCGAGGGCCACATCGAGGACTCTGCCGACGTCGAGATCAAACGTTCCGATGAGCGCCTTGATCTTCTCGAAAGCAGCCTCCGCGACCTTTGTCGTGGGGGTGTCATAGTCATCGACGTACGAGAAGAGCTCCGTGACCAGTTTCGAGTATCCTTCAGACTCCTCCCGCAACAGGTTGTAATTAGCTTGCCGGTAGAGCATGTTGGTGGAGTGACGGATGGCCATCTTGCCAAAAACTTCCCGAATAAGGCCGAGCTTTTGGAGAAGAGGAGCATCCAGGACTTGGCGGATGAGCGTCGGCGATATGTCCGTCGCAATGAGGAAGTCCCGGAACTCGGGGACGAAGAGATCGGGCCGGTTGTCCATGACGATCGTGATGGTGTCCAGCAAGAGGGTGTGCGGCTCGAAGGAATAAGAATCCTTAATCACCTCCTTCGTCTCTGGCCCGAGTATCTCTTTGACACAGGCGCCCGCGTCGGTTGGGTTCAGACGGTACTCGGCCACCGACTGAACAAACTCCTGGAAGAGGCTGGAGAGTTCGGTTATGTCGACATCCTGCCTCGACTGTACGCCATGTTCGACAAGGGCTTGCCTGGAACCGCTCTCCCAAGACACGATTTTGTCGTCGGTGAGAATTTCGTAGGGATAGTTTGATTGAATCGGGGCGCGAGGGGCTGCTGCCGGTGCAGTTGCGGGGGGGGTTTCGGTCGGGGGCGCGGGCGGAGGAGCAGCGGCCGGCATTCTTGGTGTCTGGTGGCGCGCTGTTGTCGGTGAGGAAGCATGCTGGTAGTTGTGGTACGGGGCTTGAGCAGGCTGGTTCTGGGTCGAGTCTCGGCGATCGTTCCTCCTGCCGCCTCGCCCGCCTCGCCCGCCTCGTCCGCCGCCATCGTAGCCGTCTCGACCGCGTTGGCCCATTGCAGTGTCGGCAGGTCGGTGAGGTGAGGGTCGGTTGCCGTCGAAGGGTTGGTCGGGTCGCTTGCGCTTGGCGGGAGCCATTGTGAGGCCAGTTGCGATTGTCGAATTATGGGCTCATTGGTGAACAGAGCAGACGTGTATGACGACAGCGATGGCTAGGTCGAGTTCGTGATCAGCAGAGGAAACCGATGAAGGAAGTGACATGTCACGGGGAATGGGCGCCATACGTTGTTGATGGAGGAAAGACAGTGTGCGACCGCGCAAGGAAGGGTCGTCGGTTGGGGAGGTTGGTGAAGGGTGTCGACAAAGAAGATCGAATCGGAGCGCGAAGCTTGTTGGGTCGAAGCTCGGTCGTCAGATTGCGGCAAGGAAGGCAGAAAAGTCGCCTGCCTGGGTCGTAAGACGGTCGCGTCTGTCACTTGTCAACTGCAGCAGCCGCCTAGGGGCAGAGAGGGCAGGCGCGAGGTCGAAAAGATGAAGATCCTCGACGAGCCTGAGATGAAGGTCGTGGTCGTGAACACGATAGCTGCAGGCAGTTGCGGTTCCATCCAGCAAAACGGTCGCGCAGAGCAGGTGCAAGTGGACACCAACAAGAACAGCCTTATCGAATGATGAGGCTGCAGTGGGTACTGAAGTCCTGAGTACTTTTCTGACTGCTGCATCAGCACGGGATATGCAGGTCCTCAGGACTTGACCCTGGACCGCGTCTCCGACTGCCGGCCGGTTGCTGACTCATCCACCATCTGGACCAATGAGAGTATCTCAAGTCTGGATTGCGTGATGACGCTATTCTTGCTCCATCAGAGTCGAGAACCCGATCAAGGGTTGCAAATGACTCAACGTGAGGGACCTGTACTACATTCGAATTATTGGCAGCGCAGGAGGACTTACTATTCTATTCAACTTGACTTTTAGTCCACATTGCAACATCGTTTACCCAGAAGCCCGGCCACACCCCGCCATGGCTGTGCAGACTCAGGAGAAGGCCGATGGACGGCCGAGATTCGGTCAGTATTCTCATGCTTCAAATTTCAGACGCATCCGCCCGCTCATCACATCCTCCTCGTTCACCCTTGCACTCTCATGGTCTCCGATTCATATCACACATATTCCAGAAGACCGGTGACTGAATACTTCCAAGAAAGAACGCAAACACAGCCTGAGAACCCGTTCGCTGCGCTCATTCCTGAGCAGCAAATCGCCATCATCCCCTCCTTCACGCTCGAGTCGGGCGTAACACTTCAAAATGTCCCTGTAGCCTACACGACAAGGGGAACGCTGAATCCCAATGGCGACAACGCGATGGTCATCTGCCATGCCCTGACGGGGAGCGCCGACGTCAGCGACTGGTGGGGGCCGCTCCTCGGTGGCCCTGGGCGGTCGTTCGACACATCGAGGTTCTTTATCGTCTGCATGAACAGCCTCGGCAGCCCGTATGGCACGGCGAGCCCTGTCACGGCAAAGGATGGAGACCCGTCCAAGGGACGTTACGGGCCCGAGTTTCCCCTGACCACCATCAGGGATGATGTAAAGTAAGAGATTTGCCCCTATCCGCGGGCTGCCACTCCTCCCCTTGGACAATCACACGACAGAACGCCACTTACACATCAATCAGCCTTCACAAGCTCCTGCTGGACGATCTAGGCGTGAAGCAAGTGGCGGCCGTCATCGGTGGCTCTCTGGGCGGCATGTTCGTCCTGGAATGGGCCTACTTCGGCAAGGACTACATCCGCTGCGTCGTGCCCATCGCCACGTCCAGCCGGCACAGCGCCTGGGGCATCAGCTGGGGCGAGGCGCAGCGCCAGAGCATCTACGCGGACCCCAAGTACGAGGACGGCTACTACGCGTTCGAGGACCCGCCGTCCGCCGGCCTCGGCGCCGCCCGCATGTCGGCCCTCCTGACCTACCGCAGCCGCAACTCGTTCGAGTCGCGGTTCGGCCGCAACACCCCCGACCCCTCCAAGAGGCAGGCGATCCGCGAGCGGCCGCGGCCCACCACGCCCTCGGGCGCGCACTTCCACATCCACAACGACGGCCACCGCGTGTCCCGCGCCGGCATGTCCCGCCACAACAGCGGCGGCAGCAGCAGCCAGGCCAGCGTCCCCGGCACCCCGGCCACCGTCGACGCCGCGTCCGTCGTGCCCACGGCGGACCCCCAGTTCCACGGGCCGCAGACGGAGAGCCTGACCGGCGGCGACAACCTCCCCACGTCCACCTACTTCTCCGCCCAGTCCTACCTCCGGTACCAGGGCGGCAAGTTCGTCAAGCGGTTCGACAGCAACTGCTACATCGCCATGACGAGGAAGCTGGACACGCACGACGTCTCGCGCGGTCGCGCCGGCTCCGTGGCCGAGGCGCTAGCGCTGATCGAGCAGCCCACCCTGGTTCTCGGCATCGAGAGCGACGGGCTGTTCACGTTCGCGGAGCAAGAGGAGATTGCGGAGCACATCAAGCTCGGCAGGCTGGAGCGCATCGACAGCCCGGAAGGGCATGACGCTTTCCTGCTGCAGTTCGAGCAGGTGAACAAGTACGTCCTGGCTTTCCTGAAAGAGGTCTTGCCGGACATCATGAACAAGGAGAGCCAGACGATCGAAGAGGAGGGCGTCGGGCAGATGACCAAGAGCAGCACGTTCGGCGAGGCCGAGGTCGAAGACATCACGGCGTGGTAGAGCAAGCTGGGATCAGGCCGACAGATGGGACGCCGGTCGTGTACGAGGTTATGATGAGGAGACATGGCTGCATCGCCTCTCCGCCCCTCAACGCCCAGCAATGATCTGCTCCGGATTCAACTTCCGGTGTGCTGGCGAGGAGCCAAGCCGCAGAGCTGGCATGGGCGGAAAGCGATGCAGGTCGACGTGGTGTATCCACATGAGGAGGAAAACCTGGCCGTATTGCCTGAGTCAATGGTCGGGAACACAGCTGAAGGCGAATCACTAGAGCAGCGATAGAATGCAGAAACGTCACAATACCCCTATCTGCGTGTACCGAGGGCTATCAGACACGATTGCACGTCGCCTCCACGACTCCATTCTCCCCCTGGTAGCTGACCACACGTAGCTTGTGAACGACAGAATGTTGGGCAAACCGACTACTAAGCCTTGACATTATCTGGCCCCAAATTGCAGCTCATCGGATGCCTTCGCCAAGACCTCAATGTCCCGGACCAGCTGATCCCGCCTGCTACGAGTGAGCAGGTCCTCTCCGGCGATGACATTGAGCTGCTTGTCATCAAGCTCCATCACCAGGGCAGGGGTGAAGATTCGGAGAGGGCCGTCCTTGGCGTCAAGCAGGTAGTAGAAGATGGCTTGCTGGCAAACCACGTCAACGAATCGCTTGCGCGCCACTTTGTAGTAGCTCTTCAAGATGTCGTGAATGTCTTCCTGGACTTGCTGGGCATTCGACTTGTGGGTCATCACAGTGTTCAACTGCTCGGGACGAAAAGCCAAACGCTCAGAACCGTCTTGCAGCTTCAAGGTCTGCGCATGAGCCTTGAGTGACGCGCCGAGCCTCTCAGCGCGAGCCTTCTGCAGGTTGCTGTTGAAGTAATGGTTCAACGTGCTGGGCGGGCCGTCTCGCTCGATGTCGAGGAGGAACTGGGTGTGCTTCATGGCGCGTTTGTACGAGGCGCATAGTTTCTGTCGAAGAACCATATTCATGAGCTGTTCACGCATATCCTCGTCTGGGCAAACTTCTTTCAGAAGCTCCGTGATGAAATAGTGAACGACGTAAATCGCCTGGCTCGTGTGGCGTAGTGCAAGTGGCTCCCAATTCCTGGACTGGTCTCTGAACACGTCTGCTAAGACCGAGCCACCAAACTAAGAGCGTCAGCAAACTTGTGCCGAATGTTTCAGTGTCCGGTTGCCTTCTACTTACAGTACCAAGCTCGGGGCCTCGGGAGCAGTGGTAGGTATAGGCAATGTGGCTCATCAATGTATTCGTCTCGGTCTTGAGATCCTCTCCTTTGGTCTCCTTCAGAATCCCCCGGAGCTCTTTGAACGAAGCCTGGAGCAGCTTCGTGTTATCGAAAGGCGACGCATTGATCGAAGTGGGTTCTTCGTCGTGGTCCTGAAATCTCCGAGAATGACCTTTGGTGCAGCATTCGTCATTGAATTTCTCGTTCAGCTTGATGATGTTGGTCACAAGCTTGAGCTCTTTCCGGTTCGAAAGAAGCTCGACTCCGTTGTAGAGACCTTCGCGGGCTCGCTGGGTGATGTTTTGGAATTCGGTGCTGATCTGACCAAGGCACCGTCTCTGGGAACTGGCATCACTTCGGGCGGGACCCAGCTTATCGAGTTGGGCTTGCTTGTCCTCAAGATACTTCTCCACTTCGGCAGCAACATTCTTGAACTCTTTCTTCGTGATGCTTCGGAGAAGATCTCTCAAGGCCGCCAGAAGGGCCCCAACGCCAACCTTTCGAGTCGACTGGAGACTGGACCACGGGGATGTTGAGAAGAAAATCGACTCGGCTCTGAGTCGCGCGTACTGGTCGGACTCGCCACCTGTGTCATCAGCGCCACGGTTCTTCACGACGTAGTAGCCCAGACGCAGAGGGTTGCGGCGGCCCTGGACCAGGTCGAAGACAGCTTGCTGCATGGCTTTCTCAGGGGCGAGATCGGGCTTGGTGAGCACGCCCATGGTTCGGACGCCGTCCGGATCAACCTCTTTGGCCATGGTCAGGACCTCCTGCGTGGCGATGTCGACATTACAGGGGATGACAGCGAGGATGATGGTGCGCTGGTCCTTGATGTACTTCTTAACCATGTTCTTGACCAGCAAGATATCGTCATCCGTTGTGAGGTTCTCTGTGGCGGTGCGGAAGATGCCTGGCACATCAATGACTGTGAGATGTTGTTGCTGTATTGCATCGGTATCAGTATGCTTCAGAGAATCGGCTTGAAAATGAGGGAAAACCCACGGTAGGTCCACTGATGACGATCTTGAGGATATCCTCGGAGAAGGTGGTCAGGTCCGTCGAGGATGGATCATCTTCCAATCCGCGGATCCCCATCATCTTGTTTGCCTGAGCATGGAGTCAGAAACATGACAATATTGAATCACCCAATAAGAGAACTTACATCAGCAAAGACATCAGCCAAAGCCAAGTCTCCAATAGCGAGAGACCGCCTGAAGCCCCTGAGCCGCTCTTGGCGACTATCGCTGGAGTCCGGGCGAGGAATGATGGAGATCTCAATACCCTCGGTATCATCACGGCGACAAGTGATCTGCGTGGCATACCGCGTGCAGAGTCCAGGGGCGCGCGGAAAGGCGAAGCCGGTCAGGCTCTCGAGGACGGAGCTCTTGCCAGAAGACTGATCACCGACGACGACGAGCTGCGGAAGAGAGACCTGGTCGGCAATTCCGCACTCTCGAAGCTTGTCAATGATGTTGACATAGACCTCATCGCCGAGAGCAGCGGGAGGCTCCTCCGTCTTGATGCTGCCCATGCTGACGAGCGGTGATGGTGCGAGTTTTGGGAAGGTCGGGCGGTACACAGGGAGAATGGGAAACGTGGCTGGGAGGTATGAAGTGCCAATGGAGCTGAAGGATGGAAGAGAATAATCTTGCTCAGGAGGGGGATCTGCTTGCCTTTAACCAACTTTGACGCGTGCCTTCCCTGAGGCAACTTGCAAGTAGGGACAAGCGCTATGAACAAACGCTGCCTGTTGCCAAGGCAGGCTGCCTCCGCCATCACTCTTCATCTTTCTTCGAGGACCAGTCTTTACATTCTTTCACTTTCTCTATGGTAGGCCTCCGGCAGAAGCTCGAGGGTCGCACCGTGGCTGATGCAAAAGAAACCAACACGGCGGCCTGATTTCCGGCCCGGGCCAGGATGCCGGCCAACAAGGCGGACTCCTGGGCGCTTCAAGGTCTCGTGATCGCAGACTTTCGAATTTGAAAAAGATCAATCAATTCATGAGTGGAGAGAACGTGCAAGTGGATTTACGTCGAGACGGTTTGTTGGAAGAACTTGGTGAAGTCGGGCAGGCTGTTTAGGTGCCCGGACCTGGGGACCCCTTGATAACCCCCTGACAATTCGGCACCAGCACTCATGCGACAAGTCTTCGCTTCGCTTATTTACCGGCCATCCTATGGATATGGGAGGGTATCTGAGAATTTCATGCTATGTCAGTCTTGAGGCCTAAACATCGTCTGGGAGTTGAGGTCGGGGAAGCTTGTAATCTTTATCCTCCTATTCGTCTCCACACCTCAGCCAGGCTAAACCAAGCCATGATCATGCGGCATTTTCCTCAGCCATACAACGACCGGGTTCGGTGGTGTAGTTGGTTATCACGTCAGTCTAACATGTGTCTCTCGAGATCTTGGATACACTGAAGGTCGGGAGTTCGAGCCTCCCCTGAATCATCTTTTGCCTTTTATTGCCCCGGGGCGCGATAGATTTTGCTCAGAATTGTGCTGCAAACCATTTCTGGGCCAGACCCATTGTACACAAGAGAATTCCAGCTTATTTGTGAATGGAGTGGGTTCTGTGGCACTTTGATCTGCCGGTTGGGTGGTGGTATTGCTGCACGGCCGAGTCCCAGGTGCACTGGTTGACGCTCTATGATGACTGGCTTGCCCTGCGACGCTTGTATTCCATCCATATCTGCATGCCGTGATGTCACGAGCCAAAATGAGGATTAAGGATTCCCTATCAATTTCACTCTGTGCCGTGTTCGACTGCCCGAGTCAGCATCTTGTCAACGGCCCAGCCCTCAAGGGTCAATCAAACCCACGACCCGGCCCACGACTCGATCCCACTCGGTATCCCAGCGCAGGCTCCCCTCCTCCACGGCCCCCTTCTTCAGGAAAGCGAGCTCGTCCCGGCCCTCGTCGCTCAGCAGCCGCCGGAGGATGGCCTCCAGCTCCTCGGCCGTCTCGAAGCCGCACCCGTTCTCGCCCTCCTTGACCAGCTCGCCGAAGCTCTCGTAGTCCGAGTACGCGGCGACGGGCAGGCCGGCGCCGAACATGTCGACGACCTTCATGGGCAGGTCGACGCCGGAGCTCGACATGTGGAGGCAGACGCCGAGGTCGGCCACGGCCAGGAGCGCGGCGTAGTCTTCGATGGAGAGGAAGGCCGTCTTGATCTGGATGCCGCTGAGGCGGCCCTCGCTCGTGAGCCGCAGGATCGTGTCCTCGTACATGGCCTTCTGCGGGCCCTTGCCGGTGATGATGGCGAGCAGAGGGCGGGTCTCGGCGCGGTCGCCCTTGGCATAGGTGACCAGCGCGGAGAGCAGGAGGTTGAAGTCCTCGTCGGGGGTCCAGGAGGTGCTGCTGACGATGAGGCGGATGTCACCGCGGAGGATGCCCTCCACCATGGGCGCGGACGTCGTGGTGTCCGTGACGGAGGCGGCCGTGAGGACGCGGGTGAGGAGCTTCCTGCGGGTGGCGACGTCCGAGACGGGCTGGAAGTTGGCGGCAGGGCGGTCGTGGAGAGTCAGGATGGGCTTCTCGAAGCTGTAGGGCGGCTTGCGCAGCTGGCGGGCCATGGCGTCGGTGACGGTCAGGTTGGCGGTCGGGGTGATGCGGCCGAAGAAAGACTCGTACTCGAGGTAGGTCTGGACGAAGCGGTTGGAGCGGCCGCGGGTGGTGGCGAGGATGGACCAGCCGTAGTTGTGCCAGTCGACGAGGAGGTGGCTGCCGCGGAGGACGGAGATGATGAGGGCGAGGTGAAGGGTCGGGATGGACGGGGGGTTCTGGATGATGATCCAGCGGGCGGCGGGCGCCTGGTAGGCCATGACGTAGAAGATGGAGATGGCCTGCCAGAGGACCTTGAGGGGGGCGAGGATGAAAAAAGGCAGCCTTTTGGACTGCAGGAGGGCTGGAAGCTCGGGGAGGGGGTAGAGGGTCGCTCTGTCGTGTCCCTGGAATTGCGGGTGAAGGGGGGTGTCGTAGTAGCCGACCAGATCAACCCGTCCACCATTCCTGATGACGCTGAGGGCGTGATACTGCATGCGCGGGCTCCTTCCGATGTCACCGAGGACGAGGACCTGGATGTGGTCGTCTCCGGGGTTGGCGGGGGGGCTGTAGCGGGTGGGAATGAAGCCGAGAATATGAGGGGCGTACAAGAAGAGGCCCAGGGTGATGAGGATGGTCACCAGGGCCGTGGAGGTGATGAGGTTGAGGAGGGCCATGTCGGCGGTGTTAGTGAGCGTCGTTGGTGTCTCTAGGAGGTGTCGCGTCGTCTGGCGGTGCAAGGTGTCATCTCTGGAAGGAGCGCGCTGGAGGCTGCTACTTGGTGACGGGGAAGGGCGGGGGATAGTGGTGGCCTGCGAGAGAGACACGAGGTCGGGATGTCGCCAGCACGGAGGTGGGGTGATGGCGGTGCCGCTGAAAGGCTGTACGTGCTGAGGCTTCTGATCAGGAAAGACCGTGACATCGATTTCACATGATGGACCCTCGTTCTCGGTGAGCTTCGGTCAGGGGATGGTGGGGGGGNGGGGGGGGGGGGGGGGGGGGGGGGGGGGGGGGGGGGGGGGGGGGGGGGGGGCAGCAGCATTGCTGATAAGATGTCTTATCGGGAGGTCGAGGCACTATCGGCAGGACGCTACCGGAGGTGCCGTGTTCGACGCGTCGACGCCATCCCGGCCTGGGCTTCAGGGGCACTTGTGCAGAGCGGGATAGAGGGGCCCTTGCACGGTCGGAAGCCTTCTCTGTGAGGAGCCATCGAATCGAATCTGGTCAACCATTTTGACTCTATTTTTTTTTTTTTTTTCATTATCCTCTAAACACCAGGAAAAGACGTGATCAGACTCCAAGTCGGTGAGGTGCCGTCCTGTTGTTGTTGCCCCGCGATGGCCATCGAGCTGCCCAGATCAGCAAGCGTCGCGTCTTTCCCTGAGCATGGCCCGCGATGGCTGCTGTTAGTGCTGTGGCCACAGCGCTGCGGCCGCATTCAACAGAGATTATCGCGGGGAGATGCCTGCTGCAGGTCTCTCCTTAGCGCCACTATGCACCTCTTGGGCCGTCCCCACAGGGCACTCGCGGCGCCAATGGGAGGCCCCTCGCCCGCGCGTGTGCCACGGCACCTCCCCACAATGGGAAGGAATCTGCAGGGGTTCGGCTGGGATGCCGCATCTGAAAGGGGGAGGTCGCCTCTTGCCCAGTCGCTGTAGCTCCTCCTCTCGGGCCTCTGAGCCTTGAGCTGGGGGCGCTCATAAACATTTGCTCCGCCAGGCCCCAGGCACGGCCTTCCCAGTGACGACGTCGCCTATCGTTCCCGGTCCTCTGCTCCCGTCTGGAATTCAACTGACGACAGTCCTCCTCCGCCACACCTCCACCGCCATCACCGTCACCGTCGCCGTCACCAGCACCAGCACCAGCTCGGACGAACCCCTCCAATCGAAGAGCGTCTGCCCACCGTCCACGACCGCCTCGCCACCGTTAGACCCCTGAGCGACAGTCGGGGACGACTTGGGTTCTGAATCAGAAGAGGGGGGAGACTCGCGGGACACCCACCCACCACCGGGCCCGTGGACTCCGAGTGTCACGACTTTGCTCGCCAGCCACAGGATACACCTCGCCGTCCGAGTTTGTCTCTCCATCAATTGGGAGCATCGCGGTACTGGCCAGGCGGTTGACTGCCGTGATCAAGGTCTCTGGCGCGCTGCGTGATTCAGCGCCGCCGTGCATCGCCCACGACTCGAGCACCGTCGAAACTCGTATCAGACCTCGACCCAGTCTGGACCCCTACCCGGTCGGCGACTTGATCCACGTCGGCCACGAATTCGAACAACGAAGATCTTGCTAGCCTCTTCCGGAGCTCTCGCGGCATCAGATCACCCACCACCTCGGCGGCCCTGACCTGGCCCCCGACCTCCTGCTCCGCCAAAACCCTCAAACGACATGGCATCATCGTATGCCCTTCCCTCCTCTGCGCTGCCACACGCGCACCGCCAACACATGCATTCCCACTCCCACTCCCCGCCGTCTCTCCACGCCCTCAAGTCCACCATGGCCGGCAATGGGCTGCATGCCCACAGCCAGAGCCTGGGCGTCGGGCACGCGCACGATCACGACCACGGCCACGGCCACGACCACGATCACGACCAGGACCACGCGTCATACACTCACCTCGCACACAACCGCTCCGGCTCCCACGACAGACTCGAGCCCTACCCCCAGTCACGCCCCGACATACACTCACACACCCACTCCAGCTCTTGCTCGCACAACCACGACCACGCCCAAGGCCCCGTTCACAGCCACACCTCGGCGCGCGCTCAGGGCTACTCGGCTCACCGACCAAACTCGACCAGCTCCATCCACCTGCGGGAGAAGCTCCCGCCGACGCCGCTGTCGCAGGTCGAGGGCTGGGAGTCCGAGAGAACACCAGGCGGCCGAGAGATCATCACGCCCAAGATCGACTCCTTCAGCGAGAAGATCGGAGATCACCATGACCACAACCACCACGGACACAGCCACAGCCACGATCACGCACACGACCACTCGCACAGCCATGGCCACGACCACGCCCACGCTCACGCCCACGTCCACGCTCACGGCCATCCGGACCCGTCCTTCCTGTCCAGGCTCTTGCTCAAGCTCACTTCGAGCTTCCCCTTTCTGCACTCGATACTCGTGGAAAAGGACTCGCGACGCATCTTCTACTTCCTCGCGTGCGTCTCCTGACCACCCCCCAGCTGCCTGACCCCCTATGCTGACCGTCGACCCACAGTCTCAACTTCTCCTTCATGGGCATCCAGGGCTTCTACGCTTATGCCACGAGCTCCCTCGGCCTCCTCAGCGACACGGTCCACATGTTCTTCGACTGCTTCGCTCTCCTCGTCGGCCTCTGCGCCGCCGTCATGAGCAAGTGGCCGCCCAGCGAACGGTTCCCCTACGGCCTGGGCAAGGTCGAGACGCTGAGCGGGTTCGCCAACGGCATTCTCCTCGTGTAAGTTTGGGCGGCGCGGGTATGCACCCCGAGAGTCAAACCTTAGCTGACAAGCCGCGCGCAACAGGCTCCTGAGCATCGAGATCATCGGGGAGGCGTTCGAGCGCATGATGGAGGGCACGCCACCCAAGAGGCTGGCCGAGCTGCTGACGATCAGCGTGCTCGGCGGGCTGGTCAACGTGGTGGGCCTGGTGGCGTTCGGGCACCACCACCACCACGGGCACGACCACGGCGGCGGCTCGTGCCCCAGCAGCAAGAAGTCGGACGACCATCACGACCACGGACACGACCACGGCCACAGCCACAGCCACGACCACGACCACGGCCACCACAACGAGAACATGCACGGCATCTTCCTGCACGTGCTCGCGGACCTCATGGGCAGCGTGGCGGTGACCATCTCGACGCTGCTGACCATGTACACGGGGTACACGTGGTGGGACGCGGTGGCGGGCATCGTCGTGTCGGTGCTCATCGTGCTGGCGGCGTGGCCGCTGCTGACGTCGTCGGCGCGCAACCTGCTGCTCAGCATCCCGGACCGGGTGGAGTACGGGCTGCGCAACACGCTGGCGGGGATCACGCAGCAGCGCGGGGTGGTGGGCTACAGCGTGCCCAAGTTCTGGATCGACGACATCCTGACGGCGGCGGGGGGCGGCGCCGGCGAGAAGCTGCGGGGCATCGTGCACGTGCAGGCGGCGCGCGGGGCGGCCATCGACGACGTGCGCGACCGGGTGCGGCAGCACCTGCTGGCGCACAACATGGACATTGTGGTGCAGGTCGAGCGGGAGGGGGAGACGGGGTGCTGGTGCGGCGCGGGCCGGCTGCTGTCGCCGGCGGTGCTGAGCCCGCGGGGCTTTTAGATGGGGTTTCCGGGGCTGCCGCGGCCGACGTTCGCCGCGGGGCTGGACGCCATGAAGACGGACTGAGCCGGGCTGCTCGGGCGGAGAGTATCGGTGGAGAGGATGATTTATCTTTCACCTTCAGGATTTTATGCGTAGAGGCAGGCATTCTTGGGCATTGTCTCGGTGTTTTGGTCTTACACGTACGCGCGGCTTGTTCATTCTCTTCTTCTTCCTCCTCTTCGCGGGACGGGCCCCTCACTGCTTGTTACGGGGGCCTGGGACATGTAGATAACCTTTCGAGATTTGTATGAGTATAAACGTCTGCGGCAGAATACATGGATACCCAGATCCGTCCTGGTGGTGCGAGTGACGACGGTTGGAGGACGCTCGGCACTATCTGCCTACCTGCCATGTCAAGGGTACCTCAACTATGACACAGGCATGGCACAGGTATGACAGGCATAGGTAGGGACGGGAGGCGTGTGGGATCCGCCCGCCCGACCGGAGGGCTGGAAACGGAGGACGTCAAACAGGTGATAGATGCTACGGCGAGGGAGGGGACATGACATGACGCTGACGCGACGCCACAGTGCCTAGGCCAAACCACATCCAGTGAGGAGGGATCGAGTGCCGCAGCCGGCCGAGCTGCCGTTGCTGCTGCTGCTGCTGACCATCTCCGATCTCCTCCCCTCCTTCGGGACTCTGCCCGGTGCAGCGCAGCGCAGTGCTCACCGCCCCCCACGCGCCGTGGGTGACCCCACGATGGAGGGGCAGTGACAGAGGGAGAGAGAGGGCAGAGGGAGGGGGACCGCCCAGAAGGGAAATGAGCCGAACGACCGAGGCACGGCAAGCTTCGGCCGGGGCTTTTGGGGGGTCAGCGCTGGGGCGCCGGGGGGCCCTGGGGCCTGGGGCTAGCGGCTAGCGGCTAATGGCTGGGGGGGACCTCCGGGGGAGTGGAGGCCTGGAGGGCCTGAGGATTGGGGGTCGGGGGGGCTGTGGTGAGAGAAATGTATGAAAATGGAGGGGAGCTGGCATGTGAAGGACGGCTTGGGGGGGTTCTTTTTTGGTCCTATGGTCCTTTCATGTCGACTCTTCTTTTTATTTTATATTTTTCATCTGCTTCTTCAAATATTACCAAAGAGAAAATAATCGACGACCACCATCGTCGAGTGTCACACAGAGCGCCCTTCCCTTCCTGCGCATTACTCTCCCGCGCTACCGATTGGTCGTGCCGAGGCTGTTGTGTGACGTAACCGGGATCGGACGCAAGCGCAAACTGCAAGCGCGACTAGCCAGGGCAAGCTCGTCTTTGGTTTCGCGAGAGCCGACCATCCTCACCACCATCTTGACCATCTACACCACCGCCCAACGACCCCCGACCTTGACGAGCCCCCGAGCCTCCACCCCCCCGTCCTGTCGAAGAGGGAGGCCAATCTACACACCACACATCTCTCGACGACCTCATCACACCGGCCATCGACCGCCCGGCCGTCTAGTCGCATCCCCTCACCCCCCCTTCCTCCTCCTCCTCCCACACACACACACGCACACACACACAATGGCTCCCTCTGCCGACCCCGCGACGGCCGCCGCCAAGGTCAACCAGGCCGTCCAGACGAACCTCCCCGCCCCCGTCGCCGACAAGGTCCCCCACCTCCCCGAGTCCAAGGCCGAGGCCAAGGACGACGCGAAGAAGGCCGTCAGCGCCGGCGCCGCCCAGCTGCGCTCCCTCGCCGCCGGCGGCTTCGGCGGCATCTGCGCCGTCGTCGTCGGCCACCCCTTCGACCTCGTCAAGGTCCGCCTGCAGACCGCCGACAAGGGCGTCTACTCGTCCGCCATCGACGTCGTCCGCAAGAGCATCGCCCGCGACGGCCTCGGCCGCGGCCTCTACGCCGGTGTCTCCGCGCCCCTCGTCGGCGTGACCCCCATGTGTACGTTCGGTGCCGTCCCTCTTCTGCAGACCCTCGCAGACCTCGCACAACTCCGCTGACACCACCCCCAGTCGCCGTCTCCTTCTGGGCCTACGACCTCGGCAAGGACATCGTCCGCTCCATCTACCCCCAACACCCGGCCTCCCAGCCCCTCACCATCGGCCAGACGGCCGCCGCCGGCTTCTTCTCCGCCATCCCCATGACCGCCATCACGGCGCCCTTTGAGCGCATCAAGGTCATCCTCCAGGTCCAGTCGCAGAAGCTGCAGCCCGGCCAGGCCCCGCGGTACAAGGGTCCCTACGACGTGGTGCGCCAGCTCTACGCCGAGGGCGGCCTGCGCTCCGTGTTCCGCGGCAGCGTCGCCACCCTCGCGCGCGACGGGCCCGGCTCGGCCGCCTACTTCGGCGCCTACGAGTACATCAAGCGCCGCCTGACCCCCAAGGACCCCGTCACCGGCGAGTCCACCGGCCAGATCTCCCTGCCCGCCATCACCGCCGCCGGCGCCGCCGCCGGCATCGCCATGTGGATCCCCGTCTTCCCCGTCGACACGGTCAAGAGCAGGCTGCAGACCGCCGACGGCCACGTCACCATCGGCGGCGTCGTCCGCGGCGTCTACGCCAGCGGCGGCCTCAAGGCCTTCTTCCCCGGCTTCGGGCCCGCCCTCGCCCGCGCCGTCCCCGCCAACGCCGCCACCTTCCTCGGCGTCGAGCTGGCGCATCAGGCCATGAACAAGGCCTTTGGCGGATAAAAGGCTCGAGCCCTTGGACCGTGAAGAGGAGGATCAGGCGTTGGAGGAGAGCTGGAGGCCTGTAGAGGAGGAAGAGCTGGAGAGGAGGAAGGGCCGTAGAGGAGCCGTAGAGGAGGAGCGCGCCCGAGCCGCGACAGAGCATGCGTAGACGGCGCCGCGGGGAGGGAGGGCGTGCTGGAGATGTAGACGACGCGGCGCGCGCAGGCTAGACCGTTTTCTTGTAGCATCTCAGAGCCCTGGAATTCATTCACAGCATCTTGAATCTTGAACACGCCCGACCGCCGGCACGCGGCACGCGACACGCATGGTTCTGTAGAGTTGTCATGAGGCATGTCCTTCCATTCCGCGCATCCTCGCTCGGCGAAAAAGGATAAAAAAATGGTAAAGCTCAGCAGAACGCTATCCGGATTCCCCCCAACTTTTGGGTGCATTCTCTTTTGGTCCCTGTTCCCACGCCATGCAGTGTCAATCCCCAGACGCCCCGGTGTCCCAAACCCAGTAAATCGTCACGCTGAAACCCTCAACCAGGCGTAAGCACGCTGTCCCCTCTTCTCATGCGGACCGGGCCGTTCACGCCCCCCAGAGCCCCCCGCTGCTGGCCACCGGCACGATCTTGACTGCCTCCTCCACTCTGTCCTCCCCGTCCCGCGACGCCGGTCGGGAGATCTCCTGCAGTCTGTGGGGAGACCGCACCGTCCGGGGCTGCTCTTCCCTAATGTCATGGAGCGGCTGGCCGGCCGACGGGGAGATGAGCTCCGGGCTCGGCGCCTTGGGCGCCGCGAACCGCCTGCCGTCAAAGTCGGGGAACAGGTCGTCGTCGTCGCTCTCGCTCCGCCGGACGACGGGGCTCGAGGGCGTCCAGAGGCCCGTCGACGCCGGCTGGCTGAACGTCGTCGCCCCGCTGCCCACCGTGATGCCGCTGGTGTTGAGCGCGATCCCCCTCGGCATCGGCGACGTCGTGTAAGAGGTGCGGCGCATGCTCGCGAGGTTGGCGTTGGCCGAGTTGCTCCGCGAGCCGCCGAGGTCGAAGTCGTGGAATCCGAGCCCCGTGGCCGAGGACATGGTCGACACGCGGCCTCTAGCCTGCGGGTGCGGCGTGTGGACGTGGGTAGCCGAAGTGGAGGCGGCGCGTGACAGACCGCCGCCGGAAGTGCTCATGTTGCGCAGGTGGTCGTTGCTCGCCTGGATCTTCAGGTCGTAATACTGATCGAGCGGGATCTTTCCCGGCATCAACGGCGCGCTGGGGTCGCTGAGAGGAGCGGCTGGCACGCCATTGGCAGTGAGGACGTCGTCCTTCCGCGCTGCCATGGTCACGGTGGCCACGCCGACGTCCATGAGGACTGGCTGGCGCGTGATGGCACCGATCATGGCGTTGCAGCCGGCCCCGTGCGAAACGAGGATGACGACCGCCTCGGCGTCATCGTCCGCGTCGTCGAGCACGGGCGCGTTGGGTGCAGTGCCGGGCTGCACCGTCTTGGTCACCAGCTCGGCCGGGCTCTCGGCCGCCGCATACCAGTCTACGAGGTTTTGAAACCCCGCCCTGAACCGTCTGTGCATGGAGATCCATTCCTCGCCAAACACACCACCGTCACCCCAGTTCAGGGGCTGCTGCATCGAATCCCACTGGTAGTCGGCAACCGCGCAGGCGTCTCGCGCGTGCGCGACGTAGCCGTCGGGAATCTTGCCGCTGGTGGAGATGGCGTAGTTGGGCGTCGGCGCCACGTATCCCTCGTCGGGGCTGGAGGAGCGCTTGTGGCTCGAGCCGCTCGCCGCGCTGTCGGCGCGATTCCTGGGGAGGGCGCTGGCCATGGCGGGCAGGTTGTCGAGGCCGAAAGGCGAGTTGGAGTCGATGGAGCTGGCTCGTTCGGCGACGGGCGACACCTTGGGGCTGCTCCAAAGCTGGCCGTGGGCCTGCGAGGACATGGAGCTCGCGTGAGATCGGGAGCTCTCGTAGGCGCTGATGGTCTCCTTGCGCAGCAGCGCCACCTTTGCGCTGCTCAGCATCTGCTGCGAGCTCGGCGGGCGAGCGATGGACTCGAAGTACTCGGGGTTCAGCCATTCTCCCAGAAAGGCGTCGAGGCGAATGGGGGTCTTGTGGATCGTGCCGTTCAGGGGTTGCACGCTGGGGTCGGCCGAGAGAGGATTGACCTTTTCGGGTGTCGCGCTGGCGAGGTGAAACGGCGTCGTGGCCGAGGACTGGGGCGCGGCGTGGGCGAGACCGGCGCTGATCGCGACGGACGTCTGGACACATCGGAGAAAGGGCGAGCTGTGGACGACGATCTTGAACCTCCTCGGCTTCTTGGGAGCTGTGGGGGAACCGCGGTCTGCGTCGTCTTGGGCCTGTCGGAGGATGGACCCGATCCTGGCGCCGGCGGCCTGCGCCTGCAGCCAGCCGCCGTAGGTCAGAGGGGGGTCATAAGGTGTCGTCGAGGAGAGGTGCCATTTCTTGTCGGCCTGGTCGAGTCGAGCTCCGTGTCTGCGCGGGTCGCGTTAGCTTGGCTACCATGGTGGGCGGGAGCCGAGGGGGGCGAGGGGCGAAGGTGAGGGGTTGTTGGAGAAAGGCAAGCATGGAAGGGTGACCAACCTGACGACGAAGATGTAGGCGGGTGGGCGTCCCATGATGGACGGCTTGGCCGGGAAACGTGCTGTGTTGTGCAGAAGATATGGTCTAGCAATGTCCGGAGGTCTCGTCTTGATGTAGGCGGTGGTCGACAAGCTGAACTCTGTTTACCTGGTAGGTCGCAACTCAGAGACAAGTGCCGATCGCCGGGAGAGACACGACTGTCAGGCTGCCGTACGTATGGTGCGCAGCGCAGCCAAGGTAGAGAGAGAGGTATGTTGGCGCAACCAGAGGAGCAGCGGCAGCGGCGGAGATATGGTCAGAAGTTGGTTCGCTTTGTCAGGGGAAGAAAAGAGAACACAAGTCAGGTCAGGGCAGGTCAGGCAGGAGGTGTCGGGTGCAAAGTCCGATATGAGTTGTGGAAAGCGGGACGGAGTTTGCGGTTTCGCAGCACAAGGCAGTGTCGCGGTGTTTGGACCCTTGCTCGGGGCAGGTGAAGAGGCCAAGGAGGGGAAGGCTCGGAGGCTCGTGGAAGGGACAACACGAGCAAGGGGGGGAAAGAGGCAAGGGCGAGCAGGCTGGCTCCTGTCGGTTTTCCGTCTTCCGTCGTTTGGGCACTTTCGGGGTCTCGATAGATGATCTCCCGAACAACGGACACTAGCAAAGCTGCGTGATCACGATGTCCTTCTCGCTCTTCGGTTTTCAGGCTGGGCCTGTGTTTCGGTGGGGGGGCGCGGAGGACGGAGGCGCGGGAATGACAAAGACGCTGGACCTGGACGACAGATCCATGGACCATGGATGGAAGCACCGCAGAACAGAGGCAGAAGCACAAGCACAAGCAGGGTGCGTGCGGGGCCTGATGATGTACGACAGGCGACTACCAGCGCTAGCAGGTCCCTCGTGGTGGGCTCAGGTGAGGGGCTCCCCTGCAGCCGGGCTGCCAGCAGCTGGGTGGCGCTGGAACGTCGCGCCGGACTGGCTGCCGCACCCTCTGGCGCGGGTGGCAGCAAGCGGCACTCCCTGGCGCTGGTTCGCTGAAATCCTGGGCCTAACGCAAGAGATTCCAGGGGACCTCTCTCGCTGATGTGCCCTGCATGTGATTCTGTGATTCCCCTCCCACCGTCCTTGGCTCTCTGCATATCAGATCTGCCCTGTCCTCTCTCCCACTCGTCTCATGTCGTTCGACCACTCAGCTCGACTCGCCTCACCCTCACCTCACCTCACCACTTCACTGCGGACGGTCGACCGGCGAGTCGAGAACGTCATGGCTGCACGTGAGGGGCGCATGCTGCCGTCTCGAACGGACTGCCTTCGGTACTCCGGCGCGCCTCGACCTCGTGGAGACGAGCAGCAGGGGACGAGCACCACGCTGGAGCCGCCGCCGCCGCCTCCAGATCCCCCGTTCGTTTTCCGATGTCATGACAGGGAACAAGTGACAGAGCGGTCAAACTCTGCCGCCCCAAGAGGGTCCCGGGAAAATGGCGACATTGACCTTGCGAAGAAAAAACCCCACGGGTCAGGCGGCCAGCCCGGCTTTCACGATGTTGGGTTAGGCCCGGGCGCGCGCTCCCCCCCCCCCGCCCCATCTAATTCGATGAGTCAGGCGGACAAAGGACAGGCTTCCTTCCGACAAGCGACGAGTCTAGAGCTGGCTCGGCATCACGATGCAATTTCTCGGGTCGGCTTCTGTTATTGATCGTGACTGCGTGTGCCCCGAGATCGGACACCATTGTGCTCCTCTCTCTCTCCACCGTCTCCAGTGCAAGACCTGTTTTATCAAGGGGTCAACGGCTGATCTTTTGGAGTTGATAGTCGATCATGATGATCCAAGGGTCTGGACACAACACAACGGCAGAAGATGAGTCTCCGCTGTGCGACCTCTTCAGCTAGGTGCCTATTTTTCCCTGGGGATGCATGCCCTGTAGGTGTGCCTGGGTTTTTTTTTTTATGAACACGCATGGTCATGGCATAAATCCACCTGACAAGATCCCAATGCATTGAAGTCAATCCCTAGCTACATCGGGCAATGGAACCGCCACGGAAGTCCGTCGTCTCCTTGGCAGCCGACTCTCGACCTCGAAAGACGAGACGAGACGAGACGAGACAAAATAGACCATGGGCAATCCAAACGCCGCCCAAAGCAGCATCAAAGACCCTGCGGAGGATAAATTGGCACGTGCGTCAACCTTGAGATCCGCGCCGCTCTTTAGCGTCATCCGGATCCCTGGATTTGTAAGGCGCCCCGTTGCGGACGGTGACCTACCCTAGGCAGGGGCAACACCTAGCGTTCCATCCCATCTCCAGTCTCCAACCCAACCTCACTTCACGTTGAGTCGCGTCGAGTCGCTTGCTACCTACCTTGGCCGAGGACCGACGACATCATCGCCGAATCCACACTACTACCATACCCCTGCCTATCGATTTACGTCCTTCTGGACCGCCCGCCATGAAGCTGTCCAACGTCCTCCAACTGCCCGTCCTGCTGGCCGCCGCCGCCCTGGCACCAGCGGCCCTGGCCGAGCACACCAGCAACTGGGCCGTCCTCGTCGGCACCTCGCGATTCTGGTTCAACTACCGCCACATGTCCAACGTCCTGTCCATCTACCGCACCGTCAAGAGACTGGGCATCCCCGACTCCCAGATCATCCTCATGCTTCCCGATGACATGGCATGCAACCCCCGCAATGCCTTCCCTGGCACCGTCTACAGCAACTCCGACCGCGCCGTCGACCTGTACGGCGACAACATCGAGGTCGACTACCGGGGCTACGAGGTCACCGTCGAGAACTTCATTCGCCTGATGACCGACCGCGTGGGCGCCGAGATGCCTCGCAGCAAGCGCCTGCTTACCGACGAGCGAAGCAACATCCTGGTGTACATGACGGGCCACGGTGGAAACGAGTTCCTGAAGTTCCAAGACGCCGAGGAGATTGGCGCCTTTGACTTGGCCGACGCGTTCGAGCAGATGTGGGAGAAGAAGAGGTGAGCGGGCATTCCCTTGATACACCTCTTGAAGACCCTCCAGGCTAAACCCCCTCTCCCCGCAGATACAACGAGATCCTCTTCATGATCGACACCTGCCAGGCGAACACCATGTACAGCAAGCTCTACTCGCCCAACATCATCGCCACCGGCTCCTCCAAGCTCGACCAGTCCTCCTACTCCCACCACGCCGACCAGGACGTCGGCGTCGCCGTCATCGACCGCTTCACCTACTACAACCTCGAGTTCCTCGAGAACCAGGTCAAGGACATGAGCAGCCAGAAGACGATCGGCGAGCTATTCGACAGCTACGACTACGAGAAGATCCACTCGCACCCGGGCGTGCGCTACGACCTCTTCAAGGGCGGCGCCGACGAGGCCCGCAGCCGTCGCATCACCGACTTCTTCGGCAACGTGCAGCAGGTCGAGGTTGACGGCGCCAAGAGCCTGGCCCTCGAGGAGGAGCTGCTCGAGCTGAGCCGCAAGATCGCCGCCCTCAAGGCCAAGGCCGACGAGGAGGACGCCGCGCTGCGGAACGCGACGGCCCCGGTCGACACCCCGCCCGCCGCCGCGACGAAGAAGATCCGCTTCGCTCAGCCGTTGACCAACGACAACTGGTGGGCGAAGAAGATCATCGGCGCTACGGCGTTGGCGGCGTGCGTCGCGCTCTGGGTCTTGGGGTCGTACCTGGAGCCGTCCAAGACGGAGGAGGAGCAGGCCGAAAAGTCTGCCGTGACGCAGAACGGGTCAGCCAAGGCCAAGGCGTAAAGTATGGGTGACGTTGGAGTGTAGTCTTTTGTATATCCACGGGGAGCATTGAAAGGAGGCATGGCGTTATAGGACTGGGAAATGGGAATTGAGATATGTGTATGCCGAAAGACTTTCCAGACGTCAATGGCTGCCCGTACGTGCAGCTGTGTCCGCGAAACGAAGAACGCCATCACCGCTTCGTCCGCCACATCTGCTCAGATGTCTTGCCCGATGTCCGCTCACCATGTCCATCCGCGACACCTGCCACCTTCGTCCACCACGCCCACCAACGAAGTCATAGCGTGAGCTGATATCATAACAGAAGACAGACAGAGACATACCAGAGTCAGAAGCGTGAGCACCACAAGAAGGTGAGAAGGATGTTTGAGTGCTCGAACTCGATGTACGGTTTGTCTTTGGGCCCTATCCAATTTCTCCCAAAAACCAGCTCGGGAAATTTGGAGTCTCTTCCTCAAGCATGCTCGGATGATACATTGGAGCGGGCTCTTCCCACACTTGGGCGGCTAGTATGACACTTCCTCCAGCTTGCCATGACCTTCTACAGGCATCATCATCTCATCTCAAGCCTGCCCAGGGCGACTGCGGAAAAGTGGTAACAGAGGCCAAGTCGACCGTCGTCTAGTATCGTAGCGTCTTCAAGTAACGAACATATGCTCCGGATGGACGAGTTTGTGGCCCCGCACATCGGCCTTCGTACACCCATGCCTCCGCCGCCTACGGTTCACCAACAGTTGGCGTATGTATACGATGGCGAAGAAACAGAACCCGATACCCACCGCGATTGCTGCGGGCAGTAGAGTGTCGGTGTCGAAGAATGCCGGAATGCTGAAGATAATGAATAGGAGCCCGAAAGGGATGATTAGGGCAGCCCAGCGGATATCGTCGTCGAGCAGGCCCGGATCTTCTTCGTAGATGGGCCGTAGCGATGTAGGTAGGTGTAGCCAGTCTTCGACGTTGCGGCCCCAGCTGATGAGTACCTCCCCGTGCTTGACAAACACGTCCTCGATAACGCATATGTAGAATGCTGCGCAAGATCTGAGGATGGTCTGGACGCAACACTCGGCACAACACTCGGCACACGCTTCTGCCATGATGGTGATGGGGAAGGGGCGGGGTAGGTGCTTGGTGTAGTCTAGTGCTGCTGTTTGAGGTACCTATCTTTCGGAAAGGACAGGTACTTGAGGATGTACAGAGGGCAGATGCAGTAGATAGCTAGGTGAGTAGAAAGAAGAAACAATTAAATATATTCTATGCAGAGGGCGGAGATGCGCAGGCCATTGTGATCAAGGTTGGCTACCTGGATGGCAAACTTTGGAGCTTCTGGGGCGCCGCTGCGTCTACTTTGCAGCCGCAAGTTGCCATGCGATCCGAATGCCCGAGTACCTAAGGTAACTTGGACATCGAGCCAGACTGGGAGGCATCGAAATAAGTCCCCAAGCAACATGTATAAGATGGGAAGGGGCAAAGGGAAAGGGGCAACCGTCCTGGAGTTTAGCCGAAGATTCTCCGATGAACTTCAATTCACTCCAACTTCACTGCAATTGCCCTCTAAGAGCTTTGTTCACTGGGCCGCGACTCTCACCACAACGAACTTCTCCACGACAACCGGGTGCACGCACCTGCCCTCTGATGACCATCTCCCAACACATCACTTCACCTGGTGATTCGCAACATAGTCCCTTATGGAGAGACGTCGCAGCATCATCCCGGCGCCATGGACAACATTAAGGTAAGATCGCGTCCCCTCGTCACGCACATCATGTCACGGCGGCGCGGAGAGGCTTGCTCTTCTCTGCGTCGCGATCAACCTCATTTTCGTCTGGCGGATCCATTCGGTCTTCGCGGGACAGCCTTGGCTTTGTTTACTCTGCTTCGACCCCTTATCGTGTTTCGTTATGAGATCCCGGAGGCTTCTCAACATCCCTCCCATCTATGAGACTGCTTGCACAAGTAGCCAAGTCGGTTCCTTCCACGACACAGCCCTCCAGCATTTACACTGCTGGCTTTGGTTTGCTCCCAGAACCGGACGACTCCAGCAATCTGATGCCCTTGGGCATCGCCACCTCACTGTTGTCATCATGGGTGCCATTGACAAGGACCTGAGTGTCGTGTCAATCGCGGACACGGCAACCTCCGAGACTTCCAGCAATCCCACCATCCATTTTCAAGACCCTGCTGTTTCTGATGAAGACGCTGAACTCACGTGCGACGCAGAGCTAACCGACGATGAACTTGACCAGGTGCCCCAGCTGAACACCATCACTCTGCGGTCCCGCCCGCTGACCACGCACGGCATCACCATTTCCTGCGATGCTGAGCTCGCTGTTGCCGCCGATGACTCGGTCCACATCATGCTCCCCGAGTTTCCAACTCCTGAAGACGACGAGCGTGCCCGACGCGGCGACCGCAGTCTTGGTCCCGATGAGAACAAGCGCATCCAGTATCACACCCACCGCGGCCAGTACATGACGATCAAGCGCCCAGACTCGCGCATGAACATCAAGCTCTTCGACGCAGCCGGTCTCAAGCGCCCCGGAAACGACATCGAGGAGGAGCCCTACTACGGTGTGGGATCTGGGCTGCCTACCGGATGGGGCAGCTCGTTGAACCAGGTCTCCGTCATGGAGTGGTCCCCTAGCGGCGTTGGCTACAACCTGCGCCCAGTCCTTTCTGTCTTGCTCACCAACGGATCTGTCATGGTCTACGGGCAGGAGGGCTCTGCTGTCACTGACATTAGCGTTCGCAAGCGCAGCTTCGATGCCTGGAGGGTTCTCTGGGGCATTGGCGGTGTTCTGCCCCTGCCGGATCGCAAGGCGAAGGACGGCTGCCACCTTCCGGGTGACAAAATCAAGTCCTTTTCGTGGGCTCACCAGATCGCCCCCGGCCGTGCTCTCATCGCGTACCTGAGTGATCGGGATGAGATTGTCATCGTCAGCGTCGAGTTTTTCGAGAACCCTAAGATCAAGAAGGGTCCTACCCTCGCTTGGAGGGTTGAGGAGGTTGCTCGTTTCAAGAACGACGGCCCTCATCCAAAGATGAGCGTACGTTTCCCACACTGCATTTCAATGAATAGTATCTCATATGTTGACAGATCATGGACCCCGACTTCGTCCCATCTGGCTCGGCCTTCTCCATCAAATGGAGCCCCTGGCTTCTCGCCGGCGACAAGCGCGTTGCCGTCCTTGCCCACAACTGCCGCAGCTACCTCGGCTTTCGCAAGATTACCATTCCCGCCAACTGGGCACGAGGCGAGAGGGTCAGCATCAGCGTCGAGAAGACGGACACCCTGGGTATCTGCACCAATCTGATGACTGACGCATTCATCGAGTGGGAGGATGCCATCTGGACCGTTGGAGATGACAAGATCTGCCGTGGCGTCGTCGCCTCGCCGTTTGAGGCCAAGCCCTTCCAGGTCATTCTTAACACACCAGCTGTCCCTGCCTTGAAACAGCACTCGCCCAAGGCCTGTAACAGCCTCTACCCCGAGGACCTGAACTCTCCGAACGAGGGAAATCCTGCCACTGGTGAGTTTTGTAGAATCCCCTCTCCATAAGAAGGCTCGTTAACAGCTTAGGTATCGTCATCCACCCTCCGAACCTGCTCAAGCCGACCCCAGCCCCCGTTTACTCCCTCGTCCGCCTCATCGCTACAGCTACCAACTTTAACTGGTACCAGTCCAACAGAGCTGTTCCCGACGAGCGCTCTGCCGAAGGCCAAGGCTCTCTTCCCCAGTGGGCCACCGCCATCAACGATGTCATCACCCTCTCTGTGCCCGTCGCCATGGCCACTCAGAACGCCGATTCTGACAGTGAGGCTGGCGGTCCCGACTCAGACTCGGACGACGACTTTGAGATGCCCACCGACGCCGGCGAGCAGGTCAACCCCTGGCGCATCCGCATCTGGGGTCTCGCAGCCTCCCCCGGCGGCGGCATGCACGCCGCTATGGTCTCGCAGCAGAGCGCACTCGGCCCCGAGCCCAAGGTAAAGACCAAGATCTTCTGGGGCTTCCAGCCGCGCCGAGTTACGGGTGCTGAGGGCGTCGAAGTCGCCGAAGAGAGCCCTTTTGCTGCGCGCCTGACGACTGAGGGGAAGATGTGGGAGTGGATGTATGGCGGCGGCCCGCCCGTCCCCGGCGCTGTGGGCTGGGAGGCAGACTACAAGCCCAAGGGCGATGAGGCCCTGCGTGAGCAGCTGAAGAGCGTGCTCGAGGCGCAGGTCTGTGGTTTCTGCAAGGCAGGACTCAGCGATGGCGGCCGCTACACTATTTGCGAGAAGGGCCATACTTTTGGTAAGCATGTGTCGCTAGCTCCCCTAGCTTTACTCTTTGACTGCGAACCATCTACTAACACTGCGACTTAGCTACTTGCACTGCCAGCGGCCTGGCCATCCTGGCCCCTGGCATCTCCCACGCCTGTGGCGTTTGCGGTCGTCGCTGCCTTGCTGCCGGCGAGATTGTCAAGATCGCCGAGAAGCATGGCGTGGAGGCGACTGTTGACCCTGCTGCCGTCGAGCTGTGTGGTGGCTGCGGCGGTAAATTCATCGCATAAACGAACGGTTCTTGGGTTGGCGTTTGGAGAGAGATTCCCATAGGCTGTAGCACAACGAGTATACGACTGATGAATCCCCCAAAACCTCATGCATCTGTGCTTGAATCTTCTGGAGAGGAGCCTACCTGCCCGGTGTCGGCTATCCCATTGCCCTGGTGTGCCAATGCCCTCTGGAGTCTCCTCTCCGCCCGTCTAGCTTTCCTGCGTGCTTTGGCCTCTGCCCTCTCCTGTCGCCTGGTTGGCAGAATGGGTTCTTCCATCGCAACCAGTTCTCCCCCTGACAACGGCCTAGGTGCTCGAGCCACATCCCGAAACACCTGGATCAGGTCTCCCCGGACGCCGTCAACCTGGCACTCGGCATCCATGACGGCAATCATGAGCAGCGCCCGCAGGCAGAAATGCGCATCATTCCCCGCGGCGTGCAGGTTCGCGTACGGGATGTCGCAGGTCTCGAGGAGCCCCTGGAGGCTGAGCGGGTAGTGCAGCCGCAGCGGGAACCGGGCGGCCCTGCCCGTGTCGATGACATGGAGGAAGCGGCCGCAGGCCCCGAAGCCGAGGTTCCGAAGGACCTTGATGTCGCTGCTCACGCCGTGCAGGACGAGGACAGCGTCTCGCCCCGCCATGAGGAGCTCGATCTTGGTGTTGAGCTCTGTGATCAGGATGGGCTCCGACGCGCCGAAGAGGAACCTGTTGCGTGCCCTGCGGCAGTAGTTGGAGTCTCCGACGATGAACTGGTGTGAGACTATCACTGCTTCCGGGGACGGCGCGGCCCGGGCGGCATCGACGAGGTTTTGGAGGGAGCGTGTGTCGAGCAGGGAGACGCCGATGTGGAAGGGCTGGTCTGGAAGAATCTCTGCGTACCCTTGGTTTGTGTCAATGTCGAGCCCGACGAGGAGGACGTCTTTCATGGACGAGTTTGGCAATGTGACAGTGGGCTGGCTCAGAGTCTGCATGGAGGAGCCCTGGGGGGTGACGTAGCCTAAGAGCTCTCGTATCATTATATTCTCATCGCGAAAGAGGTCTGGATGAGGCGGCGTCAGGGTCTGGTCGGCCGTTGAGCCCGCCTCGGAAGTTGAATAGTCGGAGCAGTGGTGCATGGAGGCTCCGTAGCTGGGGTTCTAGGAACGGAACGATCAAAACATTCATCATGGAAAATCTTTCACACTGCCAGAATTACAACGCCAAGGGAGGCTTTTATGACTGGTTTGGCCATAAAAGGGTCCCTCGCGCCATGGACTTCAACAGAGTTCACGTTCACGCAGGGACCAACAAGGTTGTCGGCTTTTTCGTCATCGAGTGAGTCCATTCCCGAGAGGTAAAGACACCGTTTTCAGTGTGATGACCAAGTCAATCATGCAAATGATGTTGCAAGAGGGTTTCGAGCCATCCTCAGTTTTCATAACATGAAGTCAGCCCGTGGCCAAGTAGAAGGAGAAGGAGAAGGAGAACGTCAGGGGATGGAGTTAACATAGCAGGGATCGTTCTAAGCGTGATGCCAGGTTCCTTGTATGATGCACCAAATGAGCACAGCGGCTAAGAGGGGCCCGCCCCCACCTGACGGGGATCACGGGCCTCAGGCACCAATTAGATGAGGCCGTCGCGGTCGTGTTTTCGAGACCCTGAAGAAGTCGCGACCTGGGAATGTTTACTCTGGACCCAGATAGGAACGTCAACATCGACTTGTTGCTAGCACAACACAAACATCATCCCAACACCACCATCCTCCTCTGACCTCATATGTGAGCAGCACACCCGCCACCGTGGCAGCCGCTCTCTCCCCCCTCTCCTTCGTACGGTCCTTTGCGTTCATTGCAAGGCGCCAGTTGTTCCCCCCTCAAGGCATTGCGACTCTAGCTCATTGTCGACCCTTTCCTCGCCCCTCCTTGACAGCCCACCACTTTCATCACGACGCCTCGCGCGCGAGGCCCCCACCACTGTACAAAATGGATTTCTCAGACGAATCGATGTTCAGCGCGCAGGAGGAATCGGATGCCTTCTCTCCCGAACCTGTACGTGTGCCCCTTTGTTCCCTCCTTCTTTGTGTACGATCCACGGGCCTGCCCCTCGACTTCATCTTCGACCGACGACAAATGACGAGTGCGCAAACCTCGACCTCGACCCAACACCAACACCAACCGCACCCAACCCCCCCTCATATCACTATCACTCAACGCGATTCCTGCAATGCCCGACATGTCCATGCCCCCACCCCCTCGCCCGCCTGCCTCCGCAGGATCTCCTTCGTGTTCCGGCGCGCCAACCCCCAGTGCTGCGACTAACGATCCACAGAAGCCAAAGGCAGCCAAGGCCCCAGCGAAGAAGGCCCCGGCGGCCAAGAAGCCCGCGGCCAAAAAAATGACACAGACGACCCTGAAGACGACCGCAGCGGCCAAGAAACGCCCAGTGCCCGTGAGCGACGACGAAGGCTCCGGCTTCTCCAATACTCCTCCCAGCTCTAAGAAGCTGAAGCAGGCTCCGGCCGCCAGCAAGTCGAGCGGCAACCCGCTCGTCGAGATTGAGAATGACAGCGTCATGCTTGACGAGCCCAGCGCTTCGGCGCCTGTGGCCAAGAGCAAGAAGAAGACGGTGGAGGAGACGTACCAGAAACTCACCCAACTTGAGCACATCGTCAAGCGTCCCGACACCTACATTGGCTCTGTCGAGCGTACCGAACAGCCGATGTGGGTCTTCAACAAGGAGACCAAGTTGATGGAGTTCCGCAAGGTCGTCACCGTCCCCGGTCTCTACAAGATCTTCGACGAAATCCTGGTCAACGCCGCGGATATCAAGGTCCGTCGCGAAGAGAGTGGTGAAGAGCCCGTCACCCACATCAAGGTCACCATCGATCGCGAGGCTGGCCAGATCAGCATCGAGAACAACGGCAAGGGTATTCCGGTCGAGATCCACAGGGAACACAAGATCTACGTCCCCGAGATGATCTTCGGTCACCTCCTCACCGGTTCCAACTACGACGATGACGAGAAGAAGACGACTGGTGGCCGAAACGGTTACGGTGCGAAGCTTTGCAACGTCTTCAGCACCGAGTTCACCGTTGAATGTCAAGACTCGTCCAACGCCAAGAGGTACAAGCAGACCTGGACGGACAACATGAGTAAAATGGGTAAGGCCAAGGTTACCACCAGCAAGTCCAGCGACTTTGTGCGCATCACTTTCAAACCCGACTTCAAGAGGTTCAGCATGGAAGGCATCGACGATGACCTGGAGGCCCTGCTGTACCGTCGCGTCTACGACATGGCTGGTACCATCAAGGGCATCAAGGTTCACCTGAACGGCACCGTGGTCAAGCCTTCGGCTTTCAAGGGCTACAGCGAGATGTACGCCAAGGCCATCGCCAAGGAGCGCGCCTCTGAGGAGGGTGTTGAGCCCAAGGTCACCGTCGAGATGGACAAGAATGACAATCCCAGATGGGAGGTTGGCTTCACCGTGTCCGACGGATCATTCCAGCACATTTCGTTCGTCAACAACATTGCTACGACGTCCGGCGGCACGCACGTCAACTACATCACGGAGCAGATCGTCACCTACCTGACGAAGCATCTCGACAAGAAGAAGAAGGGTCATGCCCTCAGGCCGCAGCACATTCGTAACCACATCTTTGTCTTCGTCAACTGCCGCATCGAGAACCCCTCATTCAACTCGCAGACCAAGGAGCAAATGACTACCAAGATAAGTAGCTTTGGTAGCAAGTGCGTCCTATCGGAAGCGTTTCTCAAAAAGGTTGCCGCGTCCGATGCTATTCAGAACATCATGGAATTCGCTGAGAAGAAGGCCGACAAGATGATGGCAAAGAGCGACGGCAACAGACGCTCCCGCATCAACAACGCCAAGCTTGTTGATGCTAACTTGGCTGGCACCAAGCGCGGCCACGAGTGCACCCTGATCTTGACGGAGGGTGACTCCGCCAAGAGTCTGGCCGTTGCTGGTCGCGCAATCCTCGACCCCGATCGCATTGGTGTCTTCCCCCTCCGTGGTAAGATGCTCAACGTGCGTGATGCTTCCATTGAGCAAATCACGAAGAATCAAGAAATCCAGAACATCAAGCAGTTCCTCGGACTGAAGCACAAGCAGAACTACACGGACACCAAGAGTCTGCGTTATGGCCATCTCATGATCATGGCGGATCAGGATCATGACGGCAGCCATATCAAGGGTCTTCTCATCAATTTCCTGCAGGTCCAGTACCCTTCCCTGCTTCAAATTCCGGACTTCTTCCGCGAGTTCATCACGCCCATTGTCAAGGTCTGGCAGGGCAAGAATCCGAAGAACCCCCAGAAGCTCAAGGCGTTCTTCACTCAGCCTCAATACGAAGAGTGGAAGGAGGCGCACAAGAGTGAGATCAGCCGCTGGGAGTACAAGTACTACAAGGGTCTGGGCACCAGTTCCAACGAGGATGCCCAAGTCTACTTCACGAATCTCGACGACCATCTCAAGGAGTTTGAGACCATGCAATCGACCGAAGCGGAGCTGTTCGACCTGGCATTTTCCAAGAAAAAGGCAGATGCTCGTAAAGAGTGGCTCGGCAACTTTGTTCCCGGAACGTACCTGGATCACTCGACCAAGTCAATCACGTACAACGATTTCGTCAACCGCGAGCTGATCCTCTTCAGCATGGCTGACAACATGCGATCCATCCCTTCGGTCCTCGATGGTCTGAAACCTGGTCAGCGCAAGGTCATGTTCGCGTGTTTCAAGAGGAACCTCGTCAAGGACCAGAAGGTCGTGGAATTGGCAGGTTACATTTCCGAGAAGGCCGCGTACCACCACGGCGAGGCGTCTCTGCAGCAAACCATCATTGCTCTTGCGCAAAACTTTGTTGGTTCCAACAACGTCAACTGTCTCGAGCCCAGCGGTAACTTCGGTTCCCGTCTTGCCGGTGGATCGGACGCTGCCAGCGCCCGTTACATCCACACGCGACTGTCTCCCTTTGCTCGCAAGATCTTCTCCGTGCTGGACGAGCCCAACCTGGACGTCCAGATGGAGGATGGAAAGGCTATTGAACCCAAGGTCTACGCCCCCATCATCCCACTCGTGCTGTGCAACGGTGCCGATGGTATCGGTACCGGCTGGAGCACGTCGATCCCCAACTATAACCCCATGGAGATCGTCCAGAACATCAAGCGGAGGATGGGCCGTCTTGACCCTGACGACCTGGAGGGGAAGCCTTTTGAGCCCATGATGCCCTGGTTCCGTGGCTGGAAGGGAACCCCCGAGCCCGCTGAGAAGGACAGGTACAAGTTCAACGGTATGTACGAGACCGATGAAAAGTCTGGCGACATCATCATTACCGAGCTGCCCATCCGCATGTGGACAGACGATTTCAAGGCCAAGCTGGAAGAGGTCATCGGTGGCACCAAGGGTCCCGCTTGGATTAAGGACTACAAAGAGTTCAACGACCACAAGAACGTCCACTTTATCATCCAGCTAGATGATAAGCACTCCAAGGACATCCACAAGACCCACGAAGGCATTATGGACAGGTTCAAGTTGAACAAGCAGGTGGCGACGTCGAACCTGGTGGCCTTTGACACCAGTGGCCGCATCCGCAAGTACGAGAAGGTCGAGGACATCCTGGAAGAGTTCTACGTCTACCGCCTCGATATGTACACCGCGCGCAAGAAGCATTGGCTCGGCGTTTACCACGCAGACTACCGCAAGCTGAAGAACCAGGCCCGCTTCATCCAGGAGATCATCGACAACGAGTTGATTGTCTCCAAGAAGAGAAAGCCAATTCTCGTGCAAGAGCTCCGGGACCGCAAGTACGAAGCCTTCCCCAAAATCGATGCCAAGAAACAGTCGACGACTGGTGAAGAGGAGATGGACGCTTCCGACAATGAAGACGAGAATGAGGGTGGCGCTGGCGACTATGACTACCTGCTCTCGGTATGTAACCTCCAGCATTCGTTCACCCGTAGCCTGACCATGCTAACCACTTTTACAGATGCCTATCTGGTCCCTGACCCTCGAGCGTCTCGAGAGGTTAAACTCGGCCATCCTGAAGAAGAAGGCTGAGCACGATGCACTTCTGGCACAGAGTGAAAAGGATCTTTGGTGCCAGGACCTTGATGAGTTCTCCGAGGAATGGGAAACTCAGCTCAGCATGGACTCGCAGATCCAAAAGAAGATCAACCGCATGGGCCGCCGCGTGTCCAAAAAGATTGGTGCTGGCGGCGGCAAGGGCAGCCGAGCTAAGGGCGACGATGACTATGAGCCCGAGAGGAAGAGAGCTGCTCCCAAAGCAAAGGCAGCCGCCAAGGTGGCGCCCGAGAAGGCAGCCAAGAGGTTCCAGGACATGTTCGATGCGAAGCTCAAAAACACGAAAGCTGAGACACCGGTCGACAGCCATGCTTCCTCGGACGATGACTTTGCAATCCTCGCCAAGCCAAAGACTGAGCCTAAAGAAAAGGAGCGCGAGTTCAAGGCTGAAGAGTCAGACGGTCTTGATGGCACCGCTACTGCTGTTCTAAGTCAGAAGAGCAGCGCTGCTGCCTCGAGGCCGAAGCCCAAGGCAAAGGAGCCTACGCCTAGGTTTGCTGATTCTAGCGACTTCTCTGACGGTGACCTGGACAACATGAGCGCAAAGAAGAGCAGGCCTTCTGCGGCTGCCGAACCCGCCGTCGGCGGACGCACGAAGAGGGCTGCGGCGGCCAAGGCACGACCTGTCTTTGACTTGTCAGAAACCGACCCTAGTGACGACGATTTCGGCGATGTTGGCGACATTGGTCAGATGGTCCACGGCTACAAGTCAACCACGACTGATCCTTCGAAGGAGACGAAGAATGGCAGGCTTAGTTTGCACGGCATGAACCGACCCGATTCCAGCCAAGGCGCGCGAGAGCCTACTCTTCCCAAGCTGAAGACGAAGGCCTCCAGGCACATCCTGGATGAGGACAGCAACGACGAGACGAATTATGAAGCGCTCGCAGTGCGGTCGTCGCCCCACAAACCCGCGGCCAAGGATGATGATCTGGATGAATTCCTTAGCGACGATTCTGTAGCACCCCGCAAGCCGTCCAAGGCGTCATCGTCCTCGCGCGAGCCCGCCCCTGCTCCGGTGTTGGAGGTCAAGAAGGCTCGCGGTCGGCCGGCGGGAGCGAAGAACAAGCCCAAGGAGGACGCGGCGGCCAAGGCGCCAGCCGCAAAGGCGAAGCCCAAGGCAGCGCCCAAGGCCGCCGCGAAAGCAGCGCCCAAGGCGGCTGCCACCAAGCCCTTGCCCTTGTCACCGGCGGCTAAGGCGTACCTGGCCAACAAGGACACGAAGAAGCCCGCGAAGCAGCCTGTGTTCAGCGACGACGACAGCGACGATATGATGGTCGATGCGGACGCTGCTGAGCCCTCGTCACCGCCGCCCCGCCCCGCCGCTCGGGGCCGGCCCGGGCGCGCGGCCGCGAAGAAGAAGCCCACGTACATCATTGAGGACGACGAGGAGAGCTCCATGGCGATGGACGAGCCGGAGGAGCCCGAGTTCAGCGACAGCGACTGAAGAGCCGGCGGTCTTGAAGACGAGCCAGCTAGAAAAAGTCTTGGGTTGGGGCGTTTGTGGGCGGGAAGCACAGGACGGGATGATTCTGATGAACAAGCATTTTCTTAAGCTCGGGATTCCCTCACTGCGGGGTTATTTTTTGGGAGGCTCGTTTCTTCGTTTCTTCGTTTTCTTTCTATCCAGAGCGGGCTCGCAGCTGCGGCCTCGACTGACTGACTGATACCTGGGTATCGTCTCATTACCTTTCCTTGCTGTTGATTGTCTTGCTCTTGTTGTATGAGTACATTTCGGACCGGTGCGGAAATACCATTGACTTAACGTTGCCATTCATTCGTCGGTGATGTGGTGTGACTGGCGCCGCCATGATGTCTCTCTATAGTCTGTATAGATACATATGAGCCTCGCTGGCGAGATCGACTAAAGGGATGTTGCTGGATCAGACAGGCCTCGTGTAGTGACGGCGTTCTAAGCCCCCGGTGTACTTGGTCGAGATGCGCCACCCCGGCTTCCATCAACAAGCAGACCAGCCAGTGTTCCTTTCAAATACATCGGCAGTCCTGCAGCACAAGCATCGACTGAGCACAACGTTGGCCACGAGCAAGGCAAGGCAAGGCAGTCCAGTTGCAGTAAATCATATTATTAGGCTCCTACGAACCGTCCCGTTTCCTTGCCACGGCATTCTCAATCTGATAGGTGTCCCTCTTCCTTTCGCCGTCGCCGGAAATCATGAAAGGGAGCGAAACGAAAAATCACCAAGGAGACCCAGGTCGTCATCCACAATACAGTACATCGTTACACGCAAAGCCAACTTTCTCCGAGGCGACGCACGTCAACGCTGGCGTGCGTGGCCTCGCCACCGTGCGTCCCCCTGTCATGCGAGTGCGATGCGCGAGGACGCCTTCCGATCCGATAGAAAACCTTGCTTCCGAAACCAAGTGAGAAAAAGAAAACCCAAGCCGCGCCGGATTCAGGAAGCTCGCAGAATGATCTTGCTCTCATGTCCACGTAAAACTACCCTCCTCGAGGGATATGATAGCCACGTCGTGTCGTGTCGTCTCGTCTCATACCATGCGTCATTGTCGTCACCAGACCAGCGGCATCGAATCACCGTTTTGCACAAGAGTCTGCTTTCCGCAGGTAGGAATCACTCCGGTGGAATGATTTAGGAGGCCAGCTGGGGGTTCTCGCCGGGGACGACGGGCTCGGTGGTGGTGTCGACCTTGCCGAACTCCGTGTTGGGAGCGGCAGGGAAGTCCTGCTCGGCGAAGGTGTTGACGGCGGGCTCGGCGGCGGGCTCGGGGACGACGGGGGCGGGCTTGGCGGAAGCCTCGGGAGAGGGCGAGCGGCCGAGCAGCTGCTGGGCCTTGGTGGTGTAGTCGCCGACGTACTGCTTGGTCAGGTCGGTGGCCTGGGACGCCTGCTTCTGAGCAACGGAGCGGAACTGGGCAGTCTGGTCGTGGATGACGTCGCCGGCCTGCTTCAGGTGGTGGTCGATGAGCTCCTGGTTAGAGGTGTAGATGAGGGGAACGACGAAGAGGGTGGTGGTGGCGGCCAAGGCGAGACCCCAGAGAGGCATGACCTTGACGAGGTAGTAGGAGAGGAAGGCGCCGAGGAAGGCCTGGAGGTTGGGTTTTAGCACTCGTGCGGCTGACCGGGCAGGTCACGCGATCAACTTACAGCAGCAGAAGCGCCGACGTTCTCGGCGAAGAGGATGCGCTGGGCCTCAATGACGAAGAAGTTGACGAGCTCGTGGACGTCTCCGATGGCGGCATCGAGTGTCTCCCTCGAGATGGTGTGGTAGCGGCGGGGGCGCAGCTGCGTGGCCAGGCCGTTGTTGAGGACGAGCTTGCCGGTAAGCTCGGCAAGGACGGTGGTGCCGAGCACCATCCAGGTCAGCTTGAAGGCGTAGCGGAGCACGTCCAGGTAGCGGACGGCAAAGATGGCGGAGACAATGGTGGCATAGGCGATAGCAGAGGCTCCTGGAGAATGCTTATCAGCACGGTGGCCCCGGGAGTTAGGGGGTGATGGCATGACGTACGGGGGTTCTTCCACGAGAGGAGCTCGGAGAAGAAGGAGTGGTAGTGGGTGAGGGGCTGGCCGGTGGCAGCAGGCTGCGAGGGAGTCCTGCGGGAGGCGGCGAGGTTGCCGAACTCGTTGGAGGTCTTGGCCGACTCGGCCTTCACGTTCTCAGCCATGGGGCCTGGACAGGGAGAGACTGGTCAGCTAATTTTTCCCTCTGGGTATTCCGACAGGAGATAAGGCGCCGATAGGGCCGTCAGGGACCAAAAACATACCGTTGGCAAGCTGCTGGTAGGCGGCGGCGGCGTCTGGAGGTAGATGGTCAGTATGATGGTTCGACGTGGGCGTGGTGTGTTGACACGGCGGGGAGCTTGAAACACTGTCGTCATGCAGTTAGCAAAATTGTTACGAGAGACGAGAGGCACGTCGGGCTGGGTGGTTGAGACCCAGGGGATGGAGAGAGATATCTGCCTTTCGATCACGTACCTTACTGTCCTTGGTGGTCTGGACGTAGGAGGAGCCATTGGCGCCAGGGGCACCGGTAGGGGCGTCGGGGAAGTCAGCCATTGCGATCGGGTGACGGTGGTGTTGTCGTGTGGAGGTGGTCGTGTGAGGTTTTGGCAGAGAGGGCAGCAAGCTCGGGCGAGGGAGATGCTGTGGATGCTGAAGCTGCTGCGGCGGGGATGGCAAAAGGCAGACGAGGATGCACGTCGAGGCGTGGAGTTTGTGAGGAGAGGGAGGTGAGGTAGGAGATGGTTGGAAGTGTGTGTGTTTGTGTGTGTGTGTGTGTGCAGTGTGGGAGCGGGAATGGGGAGAGAGAAGATGACGGGCGATAGCACCTGGAGGAGAGAGAAATCCGCCCCTTTGTGTGGGTTGCTCGCGCGTGGTGATGCAAATGACGGGACCGCAGGAGCGACCTGGAACCCACCGGGCAGCAGCAAAAAAACAGGCCCTAGACCGGGCAGGCCCAGCCAGCAGCCTGCCTCCCTGGCGCCCCTAACCTGGCCTGCCTGCTGGTGCTGGGCTACGGGCTGCGAGCTGCGGGCTGCTGGCTCCTGCTCTCCCCCCCGGTGCAGCCGCTCAGACCAAACCTGCCGACAGTAGCTCGTGCCAGCTGCTGCAGCAAGCACCGAGCACCAAGCAGCAAGCACCAAGTCGAGGAGCAGGAGCTCCAGCTTACCTTGCACTGTGGCTAGTGCGGGCCCGCTGGCTCGAGCGATGACGCAGGTGTGCCACAGCAACAATCGATAGGACAGCTCTTTTTTTTTTATTCTCCTGGTCTCGGTACATGCCTGCCAGCTCATTTTCCGTGCCCTCAGCCGCCCGTGCCAAGTACCCTCTACCTCTCCCTCGATCATGATCCCTCCTCGCTTTATCCCCCCCCACCGCGACCCTGAAATCATTGCGACATTTCCCATCATCGTTCGCAAGACGACAGAGCCTGGAACGCCCGCCGTTGTCGTCATACCGCGCGACCGCAACGCCGCAACGAGTCCTGCATCTCCCCGATCCTTCAAAACCGGCAGACAGGCGGCAGCAGCTTCCACCACCTCTTTATTCGTCGTCTGATTTCCCAGGCCATCTGACAGTTAGCCGTATCTGGCCACCTCTGTCCTTCTACCAGTTTGTCCTCCTGGTGGCCCCACCTCATGGCAGCACAAAGCGACCCGGCCGACTCAAGGGGGAAGGGGGGAGGGGATGGCATCTCGTTTCGTCTCGAGTCGCCTGGGCGTTGCATGTGATTCCCCGCTTTCGATGCCACCCGACCAGCCCGACCTGGCCAGACCACCACCACTACCTGCTCGCGACCCCTTCGTCAGCTCGCACCTCAGCTGCCTATCTACCGTCCGCATGCATATCATGTCTCTGCTGCCTGCCCGTAACTTCGTACCCCGAGGAGACGCTCCTCAACTGCATGCCAGTCATCCCACTGAACACCCGTCACCAACCACGGATCATCCACGCGACAGCAACGTGTCCACAGAACATATTGGATTATGTGTCAATTCCCTTCAAGGCTACAATGTTCGACGGAAAAACACCCGGCGTAATCCCCGCCGGGGCAAAGCGAGAGAACTCGTCTGGTCCTCCCGATCCCGAAAACGCCGCCCAACTCCAATGCTATGTGCAAGCAAAGCCAGTCTAAACTGTACTACCCCTCTCTGTGTATGTGAATACGTGGTCTTTCTTCGCTTCGCCACGTCTTTTACGCCCGTCTCCTCTAAAGCCCCCCCGTCTCTCTAAAGAGGCCGGCATCCCAACCCCGGGAGCCGGCTGAAGAAGTTCATGAATAACGGCACCGGGTACCGACAGACAACGTTCTATGCGCCGCCGCCCGACAAGTAGAATCTAATCGGCTCATGCTCGCCGCCATCCCCAGAACCCTCCCGCCTGGGCCTGGGCCGCAGGCTTCTGCTCGACCGGCGGTGTCGTGACGGCAGGCGCCGCGGCAGCCTTGGTGGCGTCCCCGCCCGTGAACCGGCCGAACACGCCCATGGCGGACGAGGCGGCGGACGGGGTGTGGGCCACCGGCGGCGTGTCGCCGGGCGCCAGGCCGAATGCTTTGCGTAGGCTCTCCAGCTTCTGCTTCGTCTCCTCTGCCTCCTGCCGAGCGATGGCCTCGGATGTCTTGGCCTGCACGAGCTCGAGGAGCAGAGCCTCCTGGTCATTGTTCGGAGACGGCGCCGTGGTCACCGTGGGGATTGTCGAATCATGGGCCTTCGGAAGAGACGACGTCCGCTTGCCGAAGGCTGATCCCGCCTGCGATGGTGTCGACCTGCTCCTACCAAGCTTCAACTCGCGCAGGCCACCGGCCGCGCCCGCCGCCGGCTTGGGCCACTCGCTGATGTTGGACGCGCTGGCGTGCGAGTTGGCCGCCGTATTGGCGTTGGTCGCAGAGTCGACCTCGACGGCCGAGGCCCGCGCCCGCATGTTGAGGATTTGCTTCTCGAGCCTCTGCTTGTCCTGGTGGAGGCTGCGCGTGTGGGCGTGGCTTTCCTTGACCTGCTCCTTGAGCGCTGACACCTCCTGGTCCAGATCGTAGATCCTCCGCCCGTAGTCTTGAGACTGAGAAACCGCGTTGGCGAGCTGGTCTTTCGTGTGGCTGAGCTCGTCGCGGAGCGAAGACTTGGACTGAATCGTAGACGACCGGCGCCGAGTGGTGGCCTCCTGCAGGCCGAACCTCTGTTCGACCACATCCAGGAGCTGGGACAAATCGTCTGCGGAAGGCGCCTTCGAGGCATCATTGTCGTCGTTTCCTTTCTCTTCGTCGGCCGCGCTGGCCTTATCGTCGTCGCCCGCGCCAGGTTCGGACACGTCCGAGGACTCGTTGGCCTTGATCGTCTCGACGCTCGCATCGGTCCCGACAGAGTCATTACTAGCCTTCTTGCGCAGACCATCGAGCAGCGACCTGACGGCCCGCTTGTCCTCTTCTCGCTGCTCGCGCTCCTGCTGCAGGTCCGAGGCGAGCAGTGCGCTGTTGCGCTGCAGCTCGCTCAGCGCTGTCAGCAGGTCCTCAATCTGGCTGTGCAGATTCCTCTCCTCCGTGTTCTTGTGGTTGGCGCCATTGCTGGGCTTGATTGAGGCGCCGTCGTCGGCGGTCGTCGTGGACGAGTCCCGCGACACCCCGGTCGCATCGGTGGAAGAGGAGCTCAGCACGCTGGCGGAGCTGGCCTCCATCGAGTTGAGGGTCGAGGCGAGGCTCTGTTTGGAGGTGCTGCGTCGTAGAATGCTCATCGGTCGCGAGGGTGCTCCGAGGCCAGGACTGAGGTTGGATGATTTCGAAGAAGACGTGGCCCATATGCGGCCCAAAAAGCGGGAGGCGGCGGTGGTCACGTCTGATGTGCGCGCCGCATTGGCGGTCGCAATCTTCTCCTCCAGGTACCCCTGCTCGAGTTGCAGTAGCTTCTCTCGGCTGACAACGCCCGTCAAACTGACAAAATCCTGGACGAACTCGTCGGCGTTGTAGTGGTAGCAATCCCACAGGCCACGAGACAGGAGGAGTTGCATAACGTCCTCGAACTCACTGCAGCCCAGGATGCGGGCTTGGTTCTTGCGCATGAGCGACAGGGCGACGCGCATGAGGGTCTCCGGGGCGCCCTCCGCGAAAATGACATCGTAGATGCGAAACAGCATCGGCAGGGGGCATGTCGTCGCGAAGAAGCTGAGGAACCACTGTGAAACGTACGCCGGGTCAACCTGTAGATCTTCCATGTGTCCCGACAACAGGGGTAGGTTCTCCCGCAGCAGCTCGCGAAACTGATAGATCCGAACGTGCAGGCCTGACAGGTCGGGAAGGAAACAGCTCCGCAGATCATATCGTTCCATCAATCTGATCATGTCGCGGTTAGCGTGAGTTCGTGGTACGAGGGACGCATCTGCCATTCACGGCTCTTACCGGACCAAGACGCAGAACGCCTGCTTGTCAGGCATGTGCATGAGCAGGGGCCCAACGAGGAAGGCCAGTCCCTGACAATAGCCAATCTTCTGGTCGTAGAGGCTGAAGCACTTGAGAACCCTGCCGAGCATGCGCTGGCCGTCGCCCTCCGGGTCGCGGAACATGTCGACGCCGGGGAAGCTCCGTCCGAGATCCTTGCCGATCATCGGCTCGTAGGGGCTCGACTCCCCCGAGAACCGCTCGTATTGCTCCTCCAGCGACGCATCGCGGGCGCCCGACATGCTTTGCCAGACCACGCCTCGCAGCGGAGGGGGGATTCCCTTGCGGATCTTGTTGGAGAGCAGTGTCGGAAGCCGGGCAGCAGTCTGTTGGTAATCTTTCACCAGGGCCGCGTAAAACTCGAGATCGGTCATCGGAGGGGGAGGCAGCATCGAATACCGAAGGGCGGCAGGCGGCGGTCCGTTGACCATATCTCGCAGCTGCGCCATCGAAGGTGGTCTGACGCGCTGTTGGTTGGCAAGCTGCTCGACTGCCTGCACCTTGACGCTCTTGGGGTTAGTAGCCAACAAGTCGTTCTCTTTTTCGAGCATGGCGAGCAGCATTGCGGTAGACTGGACAGGAAAATCATCAGTGGGCGGTCTCCAGGCTGCATAGGAGAGTAACTGTGCATACCTTGTCCGTCTCGTCATCCTTGGGTTCCTCGGCTTCCGTCTTTTGCAATTGCTCCCAGTTCACCTCCTCTGACATTGAGGAGCGGCGTGACGCCGCGGAGCCTCGCTGATCGCCATTTCCCTTTGATGATTCCGATCTGCTTTCGTCGTTGTCTTCCATTAATTCCTCCTCTATGCTTCGAGTTTTGTTCGTCGGCGGAAGGGGCGTCGAGGGATCGCTCGACACATCGTCGTCAGAAGAATCATCGCGCTCGCTCTCCACCACATCCGCCAGCGGCGTCTTGTCGAACCGAACCGTACTCGGCCGGCGTGGCGCCGCTGCGGCGTCCTCGAATAGATCGGAAGTATCGAGGGTCAGCGTGGGCGGCTCGGACAGCCTCACGGTGACCATGGAGTCGTGGGCCATCTTTGGCGTTGCGCTGCCGGGGACCTTGGGGGTGAACGCCTCGGGCTCGGGCTCGGGCTCGGGATCGGCGGCTTCTTTTGTGTCTGTGTTTGTGTCTGCGTCGTCGGGAACAGTATCATTTGCGGGTTTTGGGTGGTGCTCCTCGACGGGAGAGAGGGTTTCGTCGGACTGAGGCTCGGACTCAGGTGTGGGCGTGGGCTTGTGCTCTGACGTTGGTCGTAGCGCTGGCTTTGGTTCTGCCTCGGGCTCTGGCGTTTGTTCCCGCTCTTGTTCTGGCTTCTCTTGTCCAGGCTTCTCTTGTTCTGGCTCCTCTTCTGGCTCTTGTTCGGGCGCAGGGGTTGGCTTAGGCAACACCTCGGGCTCCATCTCCACAGATCGGACGGAGGCTCTCGGACTCGTCGTGGCAGACGTCGAGGGAGCGGCATCGGCTGGAATGTCGCGGTCGGGCCCTGCGGTCGATTGGGCAACGGCAGGAATCTCGACGTCGGCCGACATCCGGTCGACAGCTGCTGGTGGGGACGGCTTCTTCTCCATGGTGGCTGCTTCCATCTCGACTTCGCGGGTTCGATGGCAGCGGAGGAAGCAAGGAGGCAGATGGACAGGCAGGCAGGCTCGACTCGTCAGACTACCCTCCCTAGCTGTAGAGGTAGAGGTGCTCGACCATGCCCGACGGCGACAACGACGACGGCGATGCTGGCAGGCAGGTTGCCTTTTCCCGGTTGGCCACTCAACCCGTCTTCGAGAAATTGCCCAGTCTCCAGAAGTATGGGATTCGGCTAATCGATGTCGCTCCTGCTTCCCTTTTTTCCTGATGTTTCACTCCACGGGCCAGGCAGACTGAAACACGGCGTCTCGATGGAGGGGGTGGGAAATCGGAAGAGAGGCAGGGTCGATGGGCGAGGCGATGCCGACGGCAATTGATTCACAGCAAAAAAAGAGTCCTGAGAGGAGGGAAACGACGGTTGAACGACAGTCAAATGAGCCGGACGGGCTGGGCTGGGCCGGACGGGGCTCTGGGGTATTGGAGGCCGAAAGGAATAAACCTCGCTTCTATGCAGCACCCGCCTCCTTCTCCTCTTGTCCCTCTGAGGTGGTCCCCTGATGTGCCGGCTGGCGGGCGGGCTAGGCCCAACATCGACACGACTCTAGGTCCCTGTCAACCCATTCATCCATCCATCCAACTTAACCCTACAGGTAGCTTTGTTGGCTAATTACGAGCCTGCCTTGTGCTGGCCTCTCCTCTCCTGCCTGGCCCTCGTCCAGTGACTTCCTTGAACGGGTCTTGTGATGGATGTGGTCAATTTCCTACCCCAATCTCCTCGCGTGTCTATTGGTCCGTTTTGTTGATATTGATGATCACGTCCCCTGGCCTGGCTTACCCCTGAATCCACCCGCCCAGTCCCCTCCAATGACAAGGCCCCAGGCCCTGCATTGTACATGTGGATGCTGCGCCAGTCCCGGGTCTGCAGACCAAGAAGCAGATTGTCCTGTCTTGACGTGTCTGGGCGCGTTCCAACGACGCCATACGAGAGCGCCCTGGGTACCCAAACCCAAAAATCCAGCACACGACTGTACCGTTGGAGGCGGGAGGCAGACCAGACTCGCAATCTCGGCCTATATCGACTCCCATACCCACCCGCGAAACAGAAGCATACCTCTAGAACCGCCATCGAATCTCCTCCTGTGCCAGTCAGTCCCTGAGCCAGCCCAGCCTGTCACCTCGCAGAGACCGACAGAACGAGCCGTGGGGCGCCGCCGAGCCGTGTCATGCTCGAACAGGAGGTACCCTCCAGACTGCAACATCGCGTCCAAGCATTGCCCTTGGCGCCTCGATATCAGCTCGTAAACGTCACATCCACTCCTCATTCTCCTCTTCTTTGTTTTTTCGCTCCTCTCCCTGGTGGCGACCGCCGGTGACGTCGTCCGGCTGCGTGTCCAAGTCCACCCGCCGACGTGTTCGCGATCGCCCGGCCGCCGCAGGGTCCCTCCCCGTAGCCTTCCGCCCTGCCCTCCTGCGAAGTCTTCTCCCCCTCCCCTCCCCACCAAGTACCCCCCACCTGGATCCCAGGGCCGCCCGGGAGAGCATTTGTGTCAGCACGCCTCACCCGCCCGTGGACTCACCTGCAAAGCATAAGGCCCAGCATGGCACCACCCGCATCTGTGCACCCTGAAACCAAGCAGAGGCTGCCGCGAACCACGAAATGTGCGACGTGCAGCAAGCGTTTGAGCAGACAGCCGAGCTTCATCATCGGATTAAATTTGTTGTCGAGGCCCGGCCCCGATCCCCGGCCACCGGTCCTGCTTCGTCGGGTCCATAAGTAAGTACATCGCGTCGCCTATATACCCAGGCCACCAGTAACGCCAGGCTGTGATACCCTTCTTTTTCCCCATATACATTCTCCCGCTTAAACTACACGGCCCAATCGCCTGCGCTGTTCGATCCAAGCAGTCGATTCAATCAGCAACCAAAAGATAGTTCTCCCCAGATTCTCCCAGCGTCGCCGGCCCCCAGCACTTCAAGATGGAACAAGAGGCAGCTGAGGGGCGGATGTCGAGGTTGGCGTCTGCGGCGGTCCTTGCGAGTGCGCAACAACTGGGCTGGCCTGTGCCGTCCCGGACTTCGGGCCCTGCCCTCTGTTAAGCGTCGGCTCCTTCCTCGGATCAACTCCCGGGTAGAGCCCCTGTAGCTGCGTGTAAAGTTCCACCATGAGCTTCTGCCTCTGCTCACGATCTACCATCGGCTCAAGCGCTTTTGTCTCTTCATCGGCGCCGGGCGGGTGGGATCTGACCCCAATCTTCATGTTGAGCGGGGGGGGCGTCAGATAGGCTGGGCTCGGTGGGAGCGTGGCAGGCTTGCGGTCGCGATCAACCATAGTAGCGAGATAGCCCAGGTTTCCTTGGAGCCTGCGCATGCATCTAAGATGAGGTAAGCAAGCTGAAATCGGACGAAGGCTGTTCCCCATGTTCTTACTGGTTGTAATCCTGCTGTGCCATCATTTCCTCTCGGGATGGAGCAGCGCCTCCTTCTTGCGGACCCGCCTCCTCCTTGAGCTCCTGCAACGTCTGTTGCATTCGTATCGACTCGTAGAGTAGCTCATTGTTGATGTTCAACAGCACCATCATTCTTTCCTGCTCTTTGGCCACAGATCCGGGGCTGAGGGGTGTCGCAGATGGTGCGCCGTTGACGGCCGCGTTCTGAACGTTCGAGGGGAAGGTCGGTGTCTGCGGTGTCGCTACGGCGTTCGGCTGTTGCGGTTGGCTCGCAACTGGCTGGCCTTGTGGCGCAGGCTGGGGTGTCGAGTGCTGGGATGGCGGTCCTGGCGCCATGTTGTGATTCGGGGTCGCTCGCGACGCGCTTGGCGGCCGTTGAGGGGTTGGGCTTCCTGACATGCCAGGCTGGTTCGGTTGCTGCGGCTGCTGCTGCTGCTGGTGTTGCTGCTGGTGTTGCTGCTGCTGCTGCTGATGTTGCTGCTGCTGCTGCTGATGTTGCTGCTGGTGTTGATGTTGCTGGTGTTGCTGGTGATGCTGCTGCTGCTGGTGTTGCTGCTGCTGCTGCTGCTGCTGCTGCTGCTGCTGCTGCATGTGCTGCTGCTGCTGCTGGGCCTGGTGTTGCTGATGCTGCTGCATTCGCTGTTGCATCAGCTGCTGCTGCTGCTGTGGGGTCATGTTAGAGTTCGCTGGGAAGCCGGACATGCCAGGACCCATATAGTTCGGAGGGAACTGCTGGCCGCCGGCGGCGTTGCCTTGAAACTGCTGGTTCGGGTAGGCCACTGGTAGAGACAATCAGATCAGCAGCCGTTCTCCTCGCGTGTGGGGGAGGACACATGGGTGTGTCGAGACGCAAACATGGTGTGCCAATCCTGGAGACGCACTTTGTACGACTCCAATGAGACAGGTATTGCGGTCAGGCTGTCGCAACTGCAACTAACTCGACGGGTGACCAAGGTGGCCCTGGGCGTCCTGCGTCATGGAGATGCGGTGCTGAGTCGGCCACGGGCGACGGCGACGGGTGGCCAAAGGAAGGGCAGGTGTGGCAGGCTGAAGACAAGGGGGGGCAAAGGACGAGTGACGAGGTGACGGGGGAGGGCGTGAACACAAATAGCAAATGGGACGGGAGGGCTTACTCTGGCTTGGTTGGCCATTGGTGGGCATCTGTGGCATGGCGGTGCTCTGCATCATGCCTGCAGGCCCAGGGCCCGACATCATGGCGGGATTGGGCTGACCGCCGCCTGGGAAGGAGGGCTGCTGGCCCGGTGGCATTCCGCCGGCAAACTGGTTCGGGTTGTACATCTGGGGTTGCTGCTGCTGGGAGGGGAGCGCGCCGGGCTGCATGTGAGGGTTGTGGTTGTGGTGTGGAGGTGGGGCGGCGTTGTTGAAGGTTGGAGGAGCATTGGGGTTCGAGCCGTAGCCAGGGCCGTACATGGTTTTTGCTGGGTGGTTTATTATGGCTGGGGACCGGCGGTCTTGGCCCGGCAGACGGGTTCAGCAGCAGATTCAGGCACGGGGCTGGGCGGGCGCGGCGTGGGGTCAGAACGGGGACGGAGGTGTGGCCGCAGCGCAGCACAGCACAGAACACCAGAGCGGCAAGGACCTGCTTGGGTCGAGGGTCGAAGTCGGTCTGAGAGCAGGGCGAAGGCGTGGGCGGCGATCGAAGGAGAATCGAGAGGCCGACTGTCGTTGGACGCGGGCGACGGCGTGATGGTTGCGTCGCGTTGCTTTGTCGGACCTGCGGCGGGCTGGATGAGGTGATGGGGCGGCAAGTCGCTGTGGGGTGTGGGATACAAGAGGCCGGCAGGTGGGAGAGCCGTGTGAGAAAGTATTGCGCGCAATCTGGTACAAGCCTGCAGGCCCGTGGACCTCTTCGATCAGGGGCGGCGCGTGCCGGGCTTGTCTCGCGGCTTCGGTGATGGACGGGGTGGGCGCGACGCGAATGTCAGCTCAGGGCGAACCACCGGATGGACGACGTGGAGAGACGAATCAGGGACCAGAAAGCGACGGTGGGAAAGGGAGAGTCAGGCAGCCAGCCTATCGATGATCCGATGGAGGGCCAGCCAGGGATTCTCTGTACGAGGGACGAGGGACGAGGGAGGGAGGCCCGGAACAGACTCGTACTGTGAGGTAAGTACCGTCTGTACTGGGGGAGGCGCCGCGACAGGCAATAGGTGGTCAGGTCTATTGATCGATCGGGACGAGGGCCGGGCTCCGGTAGGGGATGATGGGGTCCTTGGGTCCTGCGTCCGTGTGGGAACGGCTCCGGCGTGGTGCGAGGCGCGGCGTGTGTCTGCTTCTCGTGCCTGGGCGGGCTCGCGGAATGGCCGGGAATCGACAGTGTGCGAGAGAAAGTGTGTGTGTGTGTGCGTGTGTGCGCGGTGCGTGTGTCGTGTCATCAATCAAACAGGCATGAGAGAGGAGGAGAAAGAAGATTTCTGCGGGTGTCCCAGTGTTTGCGCTTTACCCAGCCCGCCGAGCCACCTCTGCCTGGAGGCCACGGGCTAGCTGCTTCAGGGAAGGTGTCGCCCGCCGAGCGGGGGCACCGGCTGGGGGCCGCAGGGGGGTGTCTGCAGCCAAGCTGCCTGCCTCGGCCGGGGTGACTCTTGCCTCGAGCGTCTTGTCATTTGGACTCTTCCTGCTTCAAAAGGTCCGTCTTATTAGGGTGACTCCTGCCTCGAGAGACCCGTCTGTGACTAACGGGACTGCTTGCGCTACCACTGGTGCCGGAGCTTGGAACACTTCTGCCGGGACACGCTGCTGGGACACGACTCGGCGAGGGCAATGGCTCGTGATTTGGTCACTCTCTTTACAGCATCAAGCAAGGGGATGTCGAGCCGCCTGCGCCAGTGCATCTATACCTCAGACCTCTTTTGCCGCCTCCGAGGCATAGTAGGTCCCGTACTCCGACCTCCCGTACGCGACATCGACAAAATGCTCCGCAATGATCTCAGCTATCACCAACGTTATCAGCACCGGCACGGCCCACGAGCAGCATCACCAGAACCAGACTCACCTGTTCTCTCCGAGTGGTGCAGCTCGTCAAACCACATGAAGCTCGACAGCGGGGCCGACGAATCAACACACTGCCCCGTCCCAGGGTCGCACTTGTGATAGACCCCCTCCACGTTCGCCGGCGCCGTGAGGTACTTCTCCGACTCGGCGTGGATGTCCCGCATCAGCCTGTGCACGTCGTAAATGCCAAACGTCGCTCCAGGCCACCGCTTCTGTACCAACAGCTGGAATGGCACCCCGTAGTCGAACATGGTGTTGACGTTGGTCGTGTACTGAAGCATCTTGCCAGAGTAGGCCGTCGTGTTGTACGCCGTCTTGTTCGTCCAGAAGTTGCTGTCCTGGAAACCACCCTGGTCCGAGGGAGCGTAAAGGGGCGCGATATCTAGCGGCGCCTGTTTGAAGAGGACAAAGTGACGGCCGCCTGTCTTGTAGATCTGGTCGAAGATGGTCCAGATACTGTCGACAAAGGTCGAGATGGTCGCCCCGGCCGCTTGCGAGTCGCTGAGGAATGCGCCCCAACCCAGGTCGTTGGTTCCGATCCACAGCGCGTAGACCGTGTTGTCGGCCTTTCGGTCATCAAAAAGTTTCCCGGACGCCACGTCCGCCGCGAAGGCTGGGATCTCATACTCAAGGACCGACGGGAAGGGCTGCTTGATCAGGTCAAACTGGCGCTTGACGATATCGTCGGAGCTGCATGCGCCGCTGACAGCGTAGTTGTAGTACTTCGCGCCCGTCTCGTTGGCGACGAATTGACCCCAAGCCAGACCGCCCGTGGCCGTCGTGTTGCTCTCGGGAAGAAGCTCGCCCGCCGGCGGGGCCTGTCCGTCGTTGTTGATGAAGTACCCCAGACGACCCGTGTCTGTCCAGCTGTCGCCGAATGTGACAAGGTTCTCGAACTTGCGCAGGCCGCAGGAAGAGGCTGCGATGACGGGCAGGGCGGTGAGGGCCAGGAGAGAGCGCATATTGGGCAGCTGTAATCACTTGATAGTCTTGACAGTAACAGAGAAACAAGCTCGACTCATGGAACACTATTTTGAAAGAAACAGCGGGCAGAAGGAATAAGTACCCGGCCGTGCGGGTGAGGGTGTCTCGCAGCGGTCATCGCGCTTGTTTATCTCGTGAGGGGATGCTGCCGTCCATTCATCCGACGGAGGGGTCAAGCGAGGGCGGAACGACGAAGCCGTCGCCATCTCCGGGCCTCCGAGGCGACTAGCCCCGGCACTTCTGAACTCTGCAGATGCAGGTGCCGTGAGATCCGTCTTCGATGGGAAGGATCCAGACAACACGCTCAGATGAGATGTAACGTGAGGCGGCACCGGGGTCAGCGACATAATAATCGGGGTCAGAGGGCCCTGACTCGCCGGTCGTCCAGCGTTCCGTAGCTTGATGACTTCATCGTCGCCGTCGTGTTGATGATGAGGGGTATCGGATCCAATGAAAACGAGCAAGGATTGATCGCTGCGCTGCAATCAGCCTGAATGCCAGTATATCCTTGATCTCGAGTAGACAGGGCTTGTGACCGGGTTGGTGGGCGAGAAGAGTCGCAAATTACACGTGGTTGTGATTTGCCCTCCCGCGGGATGAGCGCAGGTGATGATGGTGTCGCGAGCATTGATTAAGCTGATGCTGCATGAAGGACTTCGAGGTGGTGTATTCCGTCTGGTCAACAACGGTGACCGAGAAGAGCACAAGGCGTAGGTGGAGCGACATCGGCACCTAAGTCGATGGTGGTCCGTGCAGCGAGGAACGTATCTGCATGGACACCCGGGCGGTCCACCCAGGGACCTTTGACTCAGATTTGACCCTCGTCGAACATTTGAATTCATGACTCTTTTGCAACGATAAGAGGTGTACGACGACGACCTCGAAAACATACAAAAGCCCAATTGGACTCAAGAAAGTACCAATTGACTTTGGATCAGCAACTCACAACGCTTCAAGACCTTGCATCATGTCGCCATTTAACCTGGAAAAGTGTGCCAGACCCAACATCCTGGCACTGCAACCGTATCGATGTGCCCGAGAGTAAGTTACTCATCTCGCCTCATTTCGCCTCCCCGCCTCCCCCGGTCTCTACGAAGTTCTTGGCTGACCCAGCCCCAGTGACTACAAAGATGATGGCAAGAATATCCTACTTGATGCCAATGAGAACGCCTTTGGTCCGTCTCTTCAGTCCGATGTCCCCAAGGGCGACATCGACATCGACTTCCTAGGCCTCCACCGGTACCCTGATCCTCACCAGGCAGAACTCAAGCAGCTACTCTGCAACCTCCGCAACACCCACACTCACACATCCAAAAATCTGACGCCCGACAACCTCTTCGTCGGCGTCGGCAGTGATGAAGCCATAGATGCTCTGCTTCGCTGCTTCTGTATCCCTGGCAAGGATCGCATCCTCGTGTGCCCGCCCACTTATGGCATGTACTCCGTCTCCGCTCAAGTCAACGATGTCGGCCTCGTTAAGGTGCCATTGCAGCCGGCCCCCGAGTTCGGTCTCGACACTCAAGGCATCTGCGATGCCCTGAGCAAAGAGGCGAACATCAAACTCGCCTACCTGTGCAGCCCTGGCAACCCCACCGGCGCCTTGCTATCCAAGGAGGACGTCCAGAAGGTGCTCGAGCACCCCACCTGGAACGGCGTCGTCGTTCTGGACGAGGCCTACATCGATTTTGCTCCCGAGGGTAGCTCACTCGCCGAGTGGGTCGCCGAGTGGCCCAACCTCGTCGTCATGCAGACGCTCTCCAAGGCTTTTGGTATGGCTGGCATTCGCCTGGGCGCCGCCTTCACGTCGGAGCCCATCGCCCGCCTCCTGAACAGCCTGAAAGCCCCCTACAACATTTCTAGCCCGACCAGCGCGCTCGCATCATATGCCGCCTCGGAGAAGGGTCTGCAGGTCATGAGGGCCAACATGGTCAAAATCTGCGCCCAAAGAGACCGCCTGCTGGCCGAGCTGCCCAAGATTAGCGGTGTCGGCCGCCTGCGAGGTGGCGAGGCGAGCAACTTCCTGCTTTTCGAGATACTTGACGCTTCTGGCAGCCCGGACAATGTAACGGCGCTGGCAGTCTACGAGCGTCTAGCCGAGACTAAGGGTGTTGTTGTCCGATTCAGGGGCAAGGAGCACGGCTGCCTGGGGTGCCTCAGGATTACAGTCGGAACAGAGGAGGAGGTCACGCGATTCATTGGATCACTGGAGCGCACCCTGGCCGAAGTCCGCGGCGCTGGAAAGCAGCAGGACGAGGAACAGAAGGAGGCGGCGGCGAGCGGCGTCATTGCTTAGAGGACATTGTCAATCCGCATTTAGAAGCCGCAGAAGACACGCAAAATAGATGACATCTTCTTCCTGGAAAGCACTAGTGGAGAGACGCCCTCGGTTTTGAGCTCGATGTATCGTGAAACCCTGCTTGACCGTCGCGCGACACTATCTCATGAGGTGATTTGTTGCGTCAGAAGACGGAAACGATGTGCCACCTCGTTCGGTCGATGACAGCCTCGACTCCGAAGGTTCTCAAGGTTCTGGAAACCCTTCGATATGAAGCCATCAGCATTGCTTAAAAAAAGACGACGGAGGTGGCACTTGTCAATTCCAAACTCGGTGCTTGGGAAGGATCACTCCGCACGCCTGCCCAAGGAGACGTGTCCAATGTGTAGCACCTGCATTACTGTGTTCTCTACGCAGTATCACTTCCAACTCGTCCCTTCGGCTCGAGTGTCTCCTGGTCTTCATTTATTCTCGCTGCGTGCCGGCGTTGGCGGTGTCCGTGAAACCATACGGCTCTACAACGACAGGCCATGGTTGCAAGATTGGAATCAAACAAGTGTCTCGAATTGTGTTTCTGCCATGCAACTTCTACGGACAGCCGTCGGCATAGCCATTCCAGCGACGGTGGTGGCCATGACGCTGGACACATCCGATTCCGGTATGCCACTACATCATTCCCCTAGTCTCCTAGGAAGTTAATATGTGAAAGGTTCTATTCGCGACATCGCAAGTACTATTGCGCACGGAGCCATGTCATATTATACTAGCAATGTATCTGGCCAGCCCGAGGTATGCCACACCGCCTTGGCGAGCCTCCGTATCACTGACCTGGCACCAGATGGTCGGGGATCTCCCCGATCCATACTATTGGTGGCAAGCCGGAGCCCTTTGGGGAGCCATGCTTGACTATTACCATTACACCGGCGACCCAAGCTACAACGAAGTTGTCATCGAAGCGCTGGTTGCCCCCGCCAATACTGGTCCAAGACACGATTACAACCCGCCAGAGCATTACGACGAACTCGGCAATGATAACCTCGGCTTCTGGAGCTTCGCCGTCATGTCTGCAGCCGAGCGCAACTTCCCCCAGCCCAGGTCTGACGTGCCATCATGGCTGACCATGGCTCTGAACATCTTCAACGCCTTGTCGTCCCGGTGGGACACCAAGACCTGCCGAGGCGGCGTGTATTGGCAAGTCTTTGCTTCAAACCCGAACGGCATCAACTACAAAAACTCCGTGACAAACGGAGGCCTCTTCCAGCTCGCCGCTCGAATCGCACGCGCCACTGGTCAGCAAGGCTACGCAGATTGGGCCTCCAAGGTATGGGACTGGTGTGTTTCGACGGGACTCATCGGCGACAACTACAACGTCTATGATGGGGCCCATGGTAGTGATGACTGCAGGGACATCAACTACATCGCGTTCACTTATACGAGTGGCATATTCCTACACGGTGCCGCTGTCATGGCTGACTACACGGGAGACCAAACATGGGCAGACCGCGCACACAAATTGTTGGACGCCGCCGACTACTTCTTCGACAACAACATCCTCTATGAGCCAGCTTGCGAGCCGGGAAACATGTGCAATAATGATATGAAGGTGTGTGGCCGCGAGCTCTACCTGCTGGAATCAGCGCTGACCATGTGGCGCAGGCCCTCAAAGGGTTTCTGGCCCGCTTCATGTGGCAGTCAACCTACCACCTCCCATCCCTTCTACCTAGAGTTAGAGCGCTCCTCGAGACATCATCCCGAGCAGCAGCGCAAGTCTGCTCAGGTGGTGAAGACGGCGTTACATGCGGCCAGAAGTGGAATACCGGAGGGTTTGATGGGAGCGTAGGCCTCGGGCAGCAGATGTGCGCCCTCGAGACGATTCAAGGTCTGCTCATCGATGAGTCTCAGCGACCGCTCCGTCGCGGTGAGATTAAACCAATACGAAGCCTTGACTGGAGCAAGAGAAAATCTGTGTCATCGACTCCGAGGAATCGGAGTGTGTTCGCTCCTGGTAAGAGTCCAACACCAGGGCCCTGGGCTGTTTCCCCAAGGCGAAGACAGCCTGGCGGGTTGCTTGATATGTCATGGGTCCGGAGCACAACTAATACATTTCTTTTCACAGAGCAGGACGAAGACAACCGAAACAGCTTGAAAGATGCCAATGATAATGGGAGGGACCAGAAGGACCAAGGAGAGGGCGATGGCGGCCTCGCAGTACCTAGATGGGCCGTCATCGGAGTCGTGATGTTTTCTTGCGTCAGTTTTCTTATGTTTTAGGCACACGCCTACTTGTTTGGCTGTTGGCTGGGTAGAGTAGGATTATTGTATGACATGCGCATTGCATGGGTTAATCGAGCGCATTGCTCCTACCTTGTCACTTCCTTGTTTGCGTGGCTTGATCCGATAACATTTCGCGCTCCCACCGTCAGCCAAAACGGGAGAAAAATAACAAAAGCAACGAAATACATAGCATGGCGAGGTGATCTGGATTGAGGTCCGCAGGGAAAAGAAAGACGAGCTCCGATGAGGTGACCCAATCTCGGACACAATGCAGAAACGAGACATGAAGTCGCCATAACCTCGCCAGCTTACTTAATCCCACCCTATCTGAATCCCGATCCGACCCCTGCGGCTGACGCGCTGCTAAGCGGCAGAACCCCACCCAGCGTCCGCACCGCCGGGCCAAGATCGCCGTCACCGTTCCAGTAATTGATTGTCCCTTGATCCAGCGGGAGCCCCCCCTTGCTGGGCCGGTCTTGTGGTTGATTATCAAGGGATCCCGTTTTGCATGGGTCGCGATTTCTCCTGGGGCTGTGTTAGTTGAGTAATGCCGATCTGTCGGTTGGCACGTGTCTCGGCGGCTCGGAGACGGACGAACGCTCGTCGTCCGGGGCCCGCGGAGCTCGGGGGCTTGGAAGGCTCGGCGGCTGGGCTTCGGTCATGGTGTGGTCATGATGAGTGGGTAGTAAGCTGGGGACAGCACGCGGCGTAATGAAATGGTGTCCGAGGAGTATGACTGTACGACTAGCCTGAGGCCGTCGGATAAGGCGCGTGGCCTCGTAGTATTGAAAGGGGATCTATGATCCATGACTTCGTAAATTCAACGCCAGTAGGGGGTATAACTCCAAATCGGAGTACATGGTGGGACAGCAGTCTATCCGATGCTGCCGATGGCCATATTCGGCCAAGGGTAAAAAATCAAGCCCGCTACGCCAGCCAGGTGTGCAATGCAGACACCATCCAACACAACTCCCGTGATATGACCAGTCATCAGTTCAGCCCGTTGGCGAGCGCCGTGTGCTGCTCGACCGTGGGCTACGTGCCTCTTATCCTCCTTCCCTTCCCTTCTCTGATGTACACGCTCTGACTACATCACAATCGCCGCCAGGAGGATGCTCCCTACTGATCCGGCCCACAGCCAGGTTGTCTCCAGCCGACCGCCGGCGTTCAGCCCTGTCTCCACGGGCAGCGAGCTCGTGGGCAAAGTGCCGTCGAAGAGAAAGTCGTCGGGGAAATTGGCGTCTTCGGTGGATTGAGCGGTGCCAGAGATGTCATCCAGGGTGTCCGTCTTGGAAGGCTGGTCGGCGAGGGTGAGCGTGCCCCACTGGACCTCGGAGCCGCTGAGCGTTGATGTCCAGCTGATCTCTGTCGGGCCGGTGTGAAGGCCGGCGACAAAGCCGGATTTGAGACTGGAGTACGCCGAGCATGTCGCCGCCGTGGTGCCGGCCAGTTGGCACTCTAGATTGGCCGTGCTGGGGAGCAGGTCAGTGATCCGGTCGACAGAAACCTGCATGATGAAACGTACTATGTTGATGTGAGGGTGCCCTCGAAGCGGAGCGTGTTGTCGCCCTCGGCGAATATGAAGGGGAGTTCGAGGGCGAGGCCGCAGCTGGGTGTTGTTTGCGGCGCGCAGAAGATGGTGTATGTCGTCTCGTCGGCATCCTGGGAGCAGAAGAGTCAGTCAATGGCATTTCGAAAGGACCGGCAAGGTCTGCGAACATACGCTTGTGACGACGCTGCCCCGCACCAGAGACCACGATTTCGCCTCGTAATAGGGCAGGAAGATGGGGACGGTCGTGTGGTCTTCGGCTTGGGCCCCCGCTGTCAAGAGGCAGAGGGAGAGAAGGGCGAGAAACGGCTGAGGATATTGCATGGTGATGGTCGAGGAATGGGGTCTGGCGCCGGTGCCGGTGGTCGAAGGTATCGAGTCGCGCAGCCAGTCCGAGGCGGACGCGGGGCCGGGGAATCGAGGGGCGGACGGCGAAGAGCTGTCGTTCTGGTTGTCGATGGCCTGCGCAGGTTGACAACGAGAGTTGGGGACGAGGTGACGTAGGTTTCGCAAAGCCCCGTCTTCGACTTGAGGGACCGCTGGGCCAGCTAGGGCCGAGGCGCAGGACAGGTAACGGCTCACTAGCTGAGGGCAGTGGCCGGTCGGGTCGGGAGGTGTGGTGTGTGATCGAGACAGCGGCTAGAATGGGCGGAGGACGGCTGACACTAGGCATGCGACTCCAGGTAGGTCCTCCTTCAGCTTCACGGCAGATGTGCTGGAGACGAGAGGGACGACAAAAAATATAAGGGAGTCCTTGGAGGAAGGGCAGGGAAAGCTGAGAGTCTCAGCAGTCGGGAGTGAAACACCATGTGCAGCGCTGAGCCATTGGCGTTGGTGACGGGGGACCCTCAGGACAGCCTGACGAGAGAGGAGGGGGGCGATGCTCGACCAAGGCCTAGGGCCGCTGGGCACTTGCTGGGCGGGCTCTGGGCGCTGGGCGCTGGGCACTGGGCGCTGGGTGCTGGGCAATCGAGCTGGCGGTTCTCGTTTCTCGCTGGGGATTGCCGTAATTGCCGTCGTTTGCAGGTGCAGAATCCAGAAGGCCAAGGAGCCAAGAGGTTGCGCGAGCTGGGCCCTAAGGCGGAGGCGGAGGCGAAAGCAAAGAAAGAGCAGAGCAGAGCAGAAGAAGACCGAGGGCGGGCAGAGATGGCTCAGGGCCACAGCGCAGTGATCTGAAGCAACTGGCGCATGATGAGTTGCCAAGTGCAAACGCCAAGCCCGCTGGCGACGTTGTGACCAATGCCCAGCGGACCGCCAAGCGACCGAACGCGCATGTTTGGGGAGAAAAGGAAGAGAGCCAAGACTACCAAATTGTCCAGGACGACCAGCACGACATGGAGGAATGGGAAGGTCCTGCTGACTGAGACGGAGACGCTCCTGTACCCCTTCCCCCATCACCTCTCAGGCCAAGCCTGCCATTGGCTGCCTGGGAAGTTCCGGATGGGAGGGAGCTCCGTGCCCAAAGCGGCATTTCAGCAGGCACTAGCTACTGAGCAGGTGCCCACCTACCCGCCGCGACCTCGCTCGGGTCGTCGCTACCAGTTCTTGTCGGTCCTGCTTTCTTCGGCCCTTTCACCTGTGGCCAGTGTCTCGCGATGACCTCAACAATCACAGCCTTCACTATCGAACCCGGACGGAGCACTACCACTATCTGCCATCAGTCCATCAAACCAAGCAGACGAGTGTCGCCACAACGCACGACGACTTGTCTCGGCGGGCTTCGGTCTTTGTCACAGGCCCCCCTCCTGCCCAACCTTGAGCCGTCGACTGGCACCTCTGCCTCAACCCACGTGAGCTCTCTGTGATGCTCGGCATCATCTCAATTTCCCCGCCGAGCAAGAGGACACCAGCACGGCACGAGCAGCAGAGGACCGTCTTCAACCAAAGCGTACGAAGTACCTTGTTCCCCACTGCACGTTGAAATTTGGCCTGTGCCCCCGGTCGCCTCGGACCCCCCACACCCCGATGGCCCTACAAGGCCTGGCGGCTCACTAAACGGAAGATCTCAACGACACGGCTCATTCAAGCCACGTTCGGCGAGGCACAGTCCTGTAGCTCTTGGCCACCGTTGCTCATCATTCTCCTCTTCTTCCAGCTCACGAGGTTCTCGCGATGCTCGCTCTGCCCCCTCTTGACCATTAGCAAGGTCGTGGCGGAGTACCGTCGACGGCACAGCAATCCCTTGCCTGCCTTCGTCTCCTCCCGCCACTAGCCACATCTCATCTCCTAGACGCAGTCTATCGTTTGGCAGGGGTCGTCACCTCGATCCTTTAGGTGCCGGGAGGCCGCTACCTTGTTTACCGGACCTTTTCATTTAATCGCCCAAGTCCCGCCAACTCATTGAATTGATGTATTCCGTGATTTTCTTCCCTGCACCACGCATCTCTCTCTCTTCGACCGGCTCACACTGTACATTCGTTCACCCCATACATTCGTTCACCCCATACATTCGTTCATCCCGTACATTCGTTTAACATGGTCCGCAACAACGCATCCAAGCTGGCTCTCATGGCCCTCCTCGGCGCAGCCGCCGCCGAGGATGTCGTCGTCTCCCTGATCATCCCTGCACTTGCCCCCGATGCTGTCGCCGCCTCAGTCGTCAGTGTCGGTGATGATCAGACCACCTTCACCCTTGGCTGCCAGTCCCAAGTGCCCAAAACCGATTGCGGATTCAGCGACCCGGTTGTCCTCGTCGCGGGACCGTCCACCATGGCCTTGACTGCGACGCTCGACTACGAAGGCTCCGGGTGCGTGGTTCCGCCAGCTCGCTCCGACCATCGTGTGGATTTTGGACGCTGACCGGGTGCGGACCTCTAGCATCCCCGTTACCATGACCGCCGAGTGCGACATCGACTCCGCCGCCAACGAGGCCACCTGCACCCAGTATCAGGTCCAAAGCACCGCGAGCTTCAGCGAGTCGACCGTGATCACGGACATCTCCTCCTTCCTCGCCCCCCTCACCATCACCGCCGGCGCAGAGAAGCTGACCGACTTGCCCGCTGCCACGTCGAGCGTTCCCCGCGAGACCACCACCGAGGCTGAGGCTGAGGCCTCTGCTACGACCAGTGAGTCTCCCTCCCCCCCCCCCCCCCCCCCCCCCCCCCCCCCCCCCCCCCCCCCCCNCCCCCCCCCCCCCCCCCGCGTCGAACCCCAGCGGTGCTGGCGATTTCACACCATTCCTTTGTGTGCGACCACTAAGCGTTGACCAGGCCAAGACACGGACAGCGAAGACGAGGCGTCGTCAACGAGCGCAGATGAGTCTGCTTCGACTGCCAGCGGCGAGGCTGCTTCGACTGCCGGCGGTGAGGCTGCGACGACGACGGACGATGGGAACGCTGCTTTCCCTCGGATGACCCAGAACGCCATCTTGGCGGGTGCTGCCGCCGTCGTCGGTGGTGCCATGATGCTGTAATGGAGGACTCATAAGGATGCGAGTCGGGACCGCCGTATGTGTACGGAAGTCGCGAGCCTGGCGCGTAGAAGCTCGATACCTGTAATTTTGATAGCGACTGGATTGATGACAGCAGAAATCTCGAAAGTGCAGTGTTGCAGGTGCGCTTGGCATGCGCGCCTCTCGTGGAGTGTTGCTTAGCTTCTGACGCCATCCCTGACGGCTGTTATAAGCTGTCTCCGAGCACCCAGACCAGCCAGTAGGCTGTATGTGCATGGCCACAGAATGACACATGACGAACTCTCACCGCGTAGACCTGCTAGAACATGGCCGCTCTTGCGTGGCTGACTGGTTTTGAATCACACATGCCCACTGACAAATGCATGGGACACACCGGCTGTGGGTTCCTCTCAATGGAGTCATGCCAGCCGGTTGGGCCTCAAAAAGATGAATCGTGCCGCTGAGAGCCTTATGAAGATCAACCTTTTCGCAAGCCACTCATTCCCAGGTTCAAAATCAACGACATGATCACGACGGCGACAGCTGCCCCGCTCATCGTCTTTACGACCCTCTTCTTCGTCGGCCTCGTCGGCTGGGCCTTCTGGAGGGCGACCATGGCGCCCCGCGCCGTTCGGCAGAACAGCCGACGGCGGAAGGCGAACCAGCCTGATGAGATGCCGGGGGTCTGAATTGCGGGTAAATGCCATGTTGGGCTCTGACGCGGGCAGGCCGGGGACCGCCTCTTTCGCGCTTCAGCAAGGTGAATGGCAGGCAATACAAGCAAGGTGCAAGGGGTTCGGTAAGAGAGTTAAAACTGGAAAACCGTCCGTCGTCTTGGGCTGGTGTCTAGACCCCTACAAACAACGATAAAGAACTACAAAGCAAAGCTAGCTTCATACTTGATAAAGCACCAATATTGACGTCAGCTCGAATCGCACGTCTTGAAGAAAAGAGAAATCATTATCCTGGTGTGCTGTGTTGTCCTCTTCGGCATTGGGGTTTGCTTCGCAGTCTGGCATTTTTGCCTAATGTCCACGCGAAGCCGGGCCGAATGATATCGTACACCGTGGTAGCGCACGGCATCATGGCCGGTGCTGGAGATGAACATGTGGCCAACCAGGAGGGGCTTGGGTGCGAGAGCTATGCGGCTGGCTCGAGATGCGTGGATGAAGCCGTCAGTGGGTTTGGCAGGAGAGTGATTCATGAAGAAGACATGCGTCTCTAGAAGACAGGTTCTTCTGAATGACCAGTTACGAGCTGCTGAGGCTCGACCGGTACAAAGTTACATATCGAACGGTAGTCATTGAGGGGTGTCACAGCAACGCTCAGCTACGACTTGTACTCAACCGACCTGTGAAGTGAACAAACCATCATGAACGGAGTACCGTCCTGATTTTCGTGACAGGACGAGGTAGGTGTGCCGCATGGAACAGGCAAAACAGGGGCGCTGATCACGGACAGAAAACAATGGCCATGTATTTAGGAACGAACGGCTAGCTAGGGTGGTGCAAGCGGCAGAGCAAACAATGCATGCGAAACAGGTATGCAAGAAAGGATGAACCAACGCCTTCCAAGGATGTTCATGAGTGACGTGAAAGTGATATGATCGGGAATCATGTCATCGATGCAGGAAGAAAAATGATGCAAAACACCGCCCGATGAGGATAAACACGAGGTGCTGGTGGCCAGGATGTAAGCTCCATGACGAAGGCTCGACTCGCTCAGTAGCGAACGCGATCCTCCCGCCCATCGAGCCAACTTGTGCAGTTTACGCAACGAATCGACTGCGAGGCACGGTCAGTGACGGGCCAGGTACGTCTGGCGTGTTTCTCAGGCATACCGCTTCATTGACGCGCTTCCTGCAGTACTTGCACTTCTTGGTGTGCTTGATGATGGGATCTGTCGAGAAGAGCTGGTAGAAGTGGGCGAGGCCCCAAAGGGAGAGGCCCACGCAGAAGAAGCTGACGACCTGGTTGAAGAATGAGCTGCACAAGGTCAGCCGTCCATTCGAAATGGCAGGACGTGTCGCGGTCATCCAGCCGGCGCCAAAACGGGCGGAGCGCACCCAGGGGCGGCGGCGGCGTCACTCACCCATATGCCAGGACGACGGCACCGTCGTCCTTCGCGCGGGCGAGCGTGGTGTACCCGTCCTCACGGTTGTACTCGGGCCCGGCTTTGAGGACGGCGAACTTCTCCTCCATGTTGTGGTCGAGCGGGAAGATGACGGACAGGGGCGGCATGAGGACATTGGAGACGAAGGAGTTGACGAGGCCGGTGAAGGCGGCTGCTAGGCTGTGCGCGAGTGAGCATTTCCGTATCTGTAAACCCCATGTGAGCACCCACATCAAACCGAAGGCTATCTCGAGGATGTTCCCCTGCATGGCGAAGTCAATAAAGCCAGACCACAGGCGGCGGGCCCTAACGCCGCCGCGGGCGAGGAGGCTCTCCTCCTCGTCGCTGTCAGCGAAACGCGGCATGGTTAGGTCGGACACGCGGGATCCAAACGAGAGGATCGATTCGCGGATGCTCGAGGGCATGCCAGTGGCTGAGAACGGTGGAACGACTCGAGTGTACTGTACTGTACTGGACCGCCGGCCAGCAGCGAGGGGCTCCCGGTGTTTCGGGTACCTTACAGAGGGGGGGCGGAGGGATCAACGCGACGCAGAACGTAGGGGTCCTCACGACGCAACCATCTGTCAGGTCAGGCACGAGGCGAAAAAGCACTACACACGGTAGAAACGGCTGAAAGCACGAGGCGGTCACGGTGGGTGTGGTGAGGGAGGTCGAAACTCGAGGGCTGGAACCTGCTTTGAGGTTAGGAGGTTGGATGCTGGCGCCTGTCTCCCACCCCCCGGCGACACGATAAGGGGTCACGCGCTAAGCTATTTCATGCGGGGAGGGGCTTCAGGGTCTTGGCTGGGCAGCAGCCACCGCCAGCGAGTCGTGACAGCGCTGTGCCTAAGCCACAGCGCACCTCTTGGGGCAGGCCCCGCCCAATCATGGCGCTCTCGTAGCTGTCCCTTGACACGCGCTTTTCAGCCACGACGCGCTGCTATGACGCCATGTGGAGAGATCGCCGGCAGACGTCATGGCAAGCGTGATTCTCGCTTCTTTCTGGTCTGCGCAGCCGTTGCAGCCAGCATTCCCAGGTCGTGTTGTTTGCTTGGCGTGGGCTCAGCTACTGCCAAAATCAGTCTGGACAGGTCTAGCAGGGAATGGAAGTTGGGGACTAATTAATTTTTTTCATGTCAACCTGCGACCGTGGTCGAGCTCGTGTGGGTTCTCACGATGCTGCCGGGTCTAGATCTCCCATTAGCGGTGACGTCCACAATGGAACCCAAGACCCCTGATCAGACACGAGGCCCGATCTGTTTCCCAGGTCTTTCTCTGGTTGGCCTGGCCAGCTCAGGGGTGGGAGATCTACCTTTGTTCCCCGTTTGCCAAGTTCTCTGAGACTCTGATTCACCCGTCTCTGATTCATCCCTGGTCTTAACGGGCGACCAAGTTGGCAGGCTAGTTGCATCATAGGGGCGCTAGGAGTTTGTTTGGCCTGGCCCTTGCCTCGAACCAAGCAAGACCTTAAAGGGTCTTGTCTTTCTGACTCGTTTCTGGGCAGCGACATTCCTCCCGCTGCACTGTCAAAACTCCGTTGCTTGTCGCCCTTGGCTTCCTGGCAACATTCACGAAGGCCTTTTTTTCCTTCCTCGCCACAGACGAATTCCGCTTCTTAGACGAGATAAACAACACCGCACCAGTATTAGCGATCGACCTCACAGACCACTGCCCGTTTATCATCGTCCGGAGACGACAGCAACCGCAAAGATGATGCGCTTCACTGTCATCCTCCCCTTCCTCCTCTCCGTGGCGGCCTTCGTCATATCCTTCCTCCTCCTCTTCGCCGGCCACAAACAGGGCTTCATGGAGGACTATGCTCTGGTCAGGGTAAGGAACCTCCTCTTCGTACCGCTACACCACGCGGGATCTCATCAAGATCGCAGATCAACATGTCCACCCTCGGATACGACGTCCTGGCCGGCTCGGATCAAGGCGAAGACCGCAGCGGCATCGGAGGCTTCATCGACGATCTCTCAGACGGCACCAGGGAATTCATCAACGATATAGGCAACGACATCGCTGACCGCCTCGCCGACGAGCTCGGCATCTCCCAGTGGTACTCCCTCCACCTGATGACCATGTGCAGCGGGGACTTCACCCCGAACGCCACCGACCCCGACCCCGGCCTCAACGTCACCAGCTGCACCAAGCAGACCCCCGCAAGCACGTTCAATCTCTCTCTTCTCTTGCCCCGGCCCTCCAGCTAACCGTCTGCCAGACCGCGTCAACCTCACCGAAATCATCGACCACGAACTCGAGGTCGGCCCCCTGAGCATCTCCCTCGCGGACATCAACTGGCCCTCCGAGATCCAGGACCACGTCGACACGGTCAACGACGCCCTCCTCGCCGTCTTCATCCTCTACGCCCTCGCCATCGGTTTCTCGGGGCTCGCCATCCTCGGCGCCGTTGCCGCCCTCTTCCTCGACCCGCGCCGCACCCTCGCCGCCGTCCTCAACTTCCTCTTTGCCCTGCTCGCCGCCATCGTCCTGCTCGCCGGCAGCATCGCCATCATGATCGGCGGCCGCAAGGGCGCCGACGCCCTCAACGACGTCGGCGACACCGTCGGCCTCTCCGCCGAGGCCGGCGAGGGCTTCGTCAGGCTCTCGTGGGCGGCCTTCGCCGTCATGGCCGCCGCCGTCATCTACTGGGTCGTCATGTTTTGCTGTGGCCGCAGGGAGAAGAAGAGGGGATACTCGGAGAAGAGGGGGTGGAGGCACTGAGGCCTACTTCTGCGGGTGATGCGGTGCGCCGCTCGGAGGGACGAGTTCAATGACATGTGAGCTGGGGTGACAACGCAGACCCTTTTTGGCTCCGTTGAATTAGCGAGGCGTTTTTTTGCCGGTACGGTAATAATGTTTGGATATCCGCTCCCGGTATCTGGTATACTGGGCGAGGGCCACCCGGTGGTCTAAAAATGAAAGACTTCCATCTCAAATAGCTCTCAAATAGCATCAAAATAGCACAAAAACATTCATCTCGTCTTGAGCTGCCTCCCCTGGACAGTCGGCTTGGCCAGCCATCATGGCAGCGACGTAGTGAGGGACTAGTAGCTATGGCTTCCGTAGGAGGTAATTTCGAGAGCGTCAACTGATTCGAACTGCTTCGCGAAAGTGTAAAGTCTGCAGCTTCCTCATCAACACAATTCCGTGCTGGTGTGTTATTGATCTGTCAGCAAAGTATTTAGGCAGCTGAGCAAACTTCTCTTCCCTACTGGGCTGCTTCGCAAAAGCTCAGGGATAAGAAACACAAACCCAAGTAGCAGCACCACAGCAAGCAAGCACATCGAGACGACAGTGAGATCTTCGGCTTCATGTTCGGCATGTACGAGCCCTGTCTTTACATCTATGTACGCCTCTCCACCTCGTCTCTGTCCACCATGATGAATCTTCCCTTTCCCGCCCTCTTACCAACAATGCACTTCTCGATGCCTTCCGCCACAGCGGCAGCCTTCGCACGCCCTTCCCGGTCCGCCTCTGGAGTATTCTCGCTGATCGGGAAGCCATACCGCAGCCTCAGCGTCGTCATCTTTCCCCAGTGCCCCTCCCAGTCGATCCTGTCCCCATCCCGATCGTACATCAGCACGGAGAACCACGCCGAGCAACCAGTCAGGTCGAGGTACTCCAGGCCGTACAGACACCGGCTCAGCCTGCGCAGCAGGATGATGGCCTCCGCCCAGTCGTCGTCCAGGCTGTGCGAGTACGGGCCCGTGCCGCTGTAGGAGACGTCGCGCCCCTGCGCGCCGGCGACGGTGGAGAACCTGGCATTCGGGGTGAGGGAGGGCTCGGGCCAGTAGGCGAGGCTCAGGTGCGTGAGTGTGGGAAGCTTGGCGGCGAGGGCGAGCAGATGCTTCCACGAGGCGGCCGGGGTGTGGGAGGGGTCGATGGCGAGGGAGAGGTGGGTGAGGTTCGGCAGGAGTCGGGGTGGCAGGGAGGGCGCGTCGGCCGTGTCCCAGGACTCCTGGACGGCTTCGGCTGAGCGGGCAAGCTCGGCCGGGAAGAGGACGTCTGCCAGTTCGCGGACGGTCAGGCCGTGCCCGAGGGAGCCGGACAGGTCGAGACAGTAGAGGTCATTGTTGAGCTCGTTGACGATATCAACGTCGAGGTGCGTTTCTGCCTCCTCGTCGCCGTCGTACCCACCCCTTGGGGGGAGGATGATGAGCTTGATGTCGCTGGCGCTGACACCGCGGCCTCCCCACGCACCGATGTATGCGATCAGAGAGGACCGCAGACGGCTGTGCAGCGAGCCCAGGTAATGCTGGTTGTAGACGCTCTGGAACTCCCACTCCAGAGCCATCTTCCTCAGCAGCAAGTCCGTCATGGAGCCTCGATCCGGGGCGTATGCGCCGGGCAGCTGGTGGAACTCTGCATGACCCTCGTGATGGGCTAGGCGGCCGCCCAGTTGGCGGGCGAGGTTTCTGCGCTGCTCGCCCCAGCTTCGCGGGGCGCCAGGGCCCGGGGGCAGTCTCCTCCCATTGGCATCGTTTCTGGGTGGCCTCCTGGGGAGGGGGGCAGGCGTCTCTGGGATCTGGAGGATGTGTCGCAGGTCGGGAGGTAGCGTCGGGCCGCTGGGGGTCGCCGCGGACACGAAGGCGGGGGAGGTGGGAGCTGAGGAGGAGGAGGGGTGGTTGGACGAAGCTAGAGAGGCTCGACGCAGGTCAGCCAGCAGCTGGTTGACGCCCCTGGTCTGAGTCCCTGCCCAAGACACAATCAGGATTAGCGAACGATGGTCAAATGATTGAAGCTGGAGGGTCAACTGCAGCCGAGGCGACAGGCGGGAGGCGGGAGGCGGTCGACAGGTGGGGAGACATGCGACGGGAGGTACCGTACCTGACGGAGGTGGCCTGGAGGCAGATGCGCCGAGAGAGGCCGGGGCGGTGGACTGGGGCTTTGCGAATTTAGCTTGGTGTTTTTTCTTGGGCATTGCCGGGTGGGACGAAGGGCGAGGGACGAAGCTGAGAGGTGCTCGGATCAATGCCAGCAGACACGGCAAGCCATGAGGGAAATGCGGTGCCTCCTGTCGAGCCAGGTGTCGTCAATATGTTGGAGGCAATGGATGGCAGGCAGGGCAGGACCGGCCGGCGGGATGAGTCGAAGTGTGACAACGGCCAGCTAACGTCATCCGCAGCTGCTGACGCTGATGACTCCCAGCCGATGACTCCTAGCTGCTGACTTTCGATGACTCCAGAAGGTACCTAGGTAGGCGACGGTAAGGTGGGGGGAAGAAAGGGAGGGGGGTCCAGTGTAGGATGACTACTGGTAGCACCCTACGCCCCACTGAGGCCAATGATTTACTGTTGGAGAAGGGGGGTGTAGCGAAGTGTCCCCAGGCCTGTCAGTGGACCTCCCGGGGGGGAGGGGCTGGTTCTGTGAGAGGTGACCACCGCCGCCTCAGCTGTCTAACCAATCGAAGGGCAAACGCTTGGTCCGTGCATTGTCGGCTGGCCACGTCGAACGACCTTCCTCCCTGGCCCGGCTGGCTTCACTTCCACCGATTCAACCAAGGAATATGCCGCGGGAGAGAGAGAGGAAGACGAGACAGGAGGGAGGAGGACGGAGTCGTTGAGGTGACAGCTGGTGTCCCACCTGTCGGAGGCCCAATGAAAGTTATTGTCTGGGCCTGGAGTCCTCTCTTGTCCTCGATGGCAGGCACGTCGGGCGCAGGCTTCGCTCGCTTCCGACTCCGCCTTACTGACATCCGGCCGCGCCATCCCTGATCTACGCCCGGCCCGATGGCAAACCCGTGGTCTCCATCGAAACCACGCGAGCCATGCGCCAGCAGCCCTGCTAACCACCGGCGAGTCCCACTGCCGAACCAGACCAGAGCTTAAGACGACGTCGAAAGACACGAGGCCGAGGTTTTTTTTCGGCAGGGTCCTGCTGATGCCTGACCCAGCTTCTTCTCCAGCTTTGTCCCTGGGTCCCCCATGCGGCCGACTCTCCGACTGACAGCCATGACAGCAACGCTAGTGTCTCGAGGGCACAGCCAAGGGGTGCACAGGACGGAGCTGGCTCCAGGGCTATTCGCGTTGCTGATCCGCCTTCGCTTGAGTCACCTTCCTCATTGGACCTGCTTGTCGCTCCCTGGTCGTACCCTCGTTCCCCTCCTGAGCAGCGTGTGTCGACCCCTTATCCTAGTGAGACGCCCCGTCATGGCGGATCAGCTGCTACGCTCTCCGGAGCTGACAGGATCCGTCTCCGTTGGCACTTCTCATCCAGAGCCAGACCGACGAAGACGAGTAAACCTCTTGCTGCCCAAATTAGTTCTTTTGGATCGACGGATACCGACATCCTTAGCTGCAGCCAGGACTGGAGAGACACATGTGCGTCCATTTCGACCGAGAGGGGCAGCCACCAACGAGGCGAGCTAGCCAGCTGTGCAGCTTCGATCGAGCACTGGCTGCTCGGCGCCGCATCACCATCCACAGAGTCGGGCATTCAGGGGAAGGCTAAGATGGCGGCGTGACCAGGAAAGCTGACACTGGCTCTCAGCCACACCGCTGATGGGATGCCGCACGCCGCCATGAGGCCTGGCGACCCCATGTGTCAGTCATGAAGATCTTTGTTCAACGTTGCGTGCTCGAGTCGCGTGGTCATTGGCAGACACTGCCGGAGGTTGAAACAGGATGTGGAAAAAGGGGGCGGGCTTGTACATCTCACACGGTGTTTGCGAAGGGACCCCTCGGCGCACAAAGCAAGTCGGTCTCCGTATCGGCCCAAGCGGCTGGGGTATAGCTTGTTTGATGATGGCCTCTGGCATGCTAGTATCGATCCGGGCCAGGGTTGGCAGCATCCCAGCAAGGAAAATACCGCATGACCAGTCTTCATGGGCCATTGTAGGCCTGGGCGGCTGGCCTGGTTCGTGGCAGACCCCAGAGGCCACCCGCGGGGCCGCACCGCAGAACGATGGGCTGAGCCCGCGAAACCAAATTGCCGGCCGGCGCGAGTGAAGGTGTGTGGATTGGTCTTAAGGGTTGGACAACAGATTCGCCGGGTGCCCGATGTGGAAAGAGAAAGCGAACAAATCCGGATTCCTCTGCTCTAACAGCTCGATCTGATACCAGAGGCGAAACGGAGAGAGGCGCCAGAGAAGTCCCGATCCCCCCCGACCGAACCCTCCAAGTGTGCCGGCAGATGAAAGGTCGCGACCCGTATATGTTGTGGTCGTCCCGAGGGAGTGGTTCCAAGGATGCTTTCATCTCCGTGGGTTACGTACGGCTGGGATAGGGCCGCCTGATGACCCGATGATATGAGCTTCAGGGAACCATGATCACGGCAAGCGATGGGTCTTTCTCCCACCGCTGACACGGACCGACATGAGTCCTTCCCCTCAAAACGAGAACCAATGTGGTTTCGCAAAAGTTCTGGCCCCAAAGATAGTCCATAGGAGAGTGTCGGAATCGCTGCAGTGGTCGAATGACGATGGGGCCCCGTTGTGAACCTTGCTTAACCGATGGCTGATCTGATATCTTGCTGTCGATGAGCTGGCAACTCAGGCTAGAACACCTGCTTGGTCAGTGTTCCTGTACTTGATGCCGCAGAAGTCGATCACTGCCTGCCTGCCTGGAGGACTTTCTGCCAGTGGACGACAAGTGCGGACGGGCAGGCAAGGGCCCAAGCCTCCGAAGCCCCGCCATGGCCAATCCGAAACCGTGATTGTGCTTGCTTGCAATGTCGTGGAATCATCTCGACGGTTGTCAGGTAGGTAGCCTTGCTGACCGCTGCTCCGACCTCCAAGGAATGTACCATCCCATACAGGCTATGGAGGTTGTTTGCAGCGTGATGCACCCTGCGTAGAGAACAGTGTGGGATATCGGAGGACCTGCAGTGACTTGGTGAGGAAGAGATAGACTATGTTGTAGGCAAGAAGTTTACCTGCTTGCGAGTTGACCGAGATGCTGCTAGCCGAATGTCGTGACGACTCAGCGACTCGAAGAAGAGCAGCCAAGCAAGGATACCATTTTTCTCTCCTCGAGCCCAGAGTCACACGTATTATGGCGCAAGGAATTTTTGGCAAGGTAACTAAAGAATGCAGGACGAGCATGAGGTTCCAGAGAGTTGACAAGGACAGTGACGATGTACCTAGTGGAAGGTGGAAGTTGACCGCCCCTGGTACCTGCCTTCGCATGTCTTGGAGGTAAGGGTCAGGGGCTTCACCGGTCTCTTGACCGAGACCCACCACTCTCGCCCCACTCGCAGACGTCCCTCTCTCTCGCCCCCCCTCCCGCTCTAGATGTACAGCAGCCCAGCGTCCCGTCTCTCCACCTTCCTCCAACCACGTAATCATACCTTTACACCATCTATTCCGAGCCGGCACGTTTGACGTCACGAAAACGCCATGATCCCGACTCCTGGAAAGTGCAGGCCCGTCAGGAAGTATTAGCAGCGCCATTAGGCTGCTTCAGTCCTCTGCTCGAATATCGTTTCGTTGAGCCATCCCAGACAACGCTTTTCACGGTGGCGCCCAGAGAGTCGCGGTACACAAACAAGCTCAGTGCCACCCTCCATCTCGAACCATTCAAGCCATTCCCCCCTGCTGTGGCCTGACTTCCATGCACTGGAGATGGTGCTTCGTGTGCCGCAAGCCTGCCTGACGCGCCTGAACGCCTGCAAGCCGGTTCATTACCACCGAGCCCTCCCACCCCCGGCGTCGCTCGTCCTTCCTGTCGACGAAGAATCATGGGACTCGGTGACATGTCACCTACCACAAGATCTGGGACAATCTCTGAACGCAGAAGCATGTGGCATGGGCATTCATTGTCTCCTACAAGCTTGCCCTTGCCGTGGCCGCGGCCGCTACGACGTCGATGCTCCCCACAGCCACACGGCGCTTCCTCGACGGGACGCTATGAAGCCGCTGCCCTGATCGCTAGGCAATCGTCAGCTCATCCCTCCGGCCTAGAGGCGCTGTGATTTGGGGGCCTCGAACCCTTGAAACCCAGCAGAATGGCCACCAGAACAATGGCCCGATCTAGCCCATCGCCACCCCATGTCAACCTGTTCCCTCAGACAGTTCCTCCGCTGGCATCAGCGGCATCTCCCATTGCTAGGTGCGGACCTCGACAGACCTCCTTCCGTTCATGACGGACTTCGGAAATTGCCATGCGGATAGCGGACAGGCCACGCCGTCGGTTGTCCGGTACGCCATCGACTTCCTCCACGGCCAGATGCCTGGCTAATGGACGGTCGCCCCAGCGGTCGACTAATCCAGCCTGACCGCCGCAATTGTCCCATCTGAAACCAACCATGCGCTCAACATGCTGCCCCATCTGCGGCAGGTGCGTATCGAGTACACACACGCATCAGTCCCCCGAATGGTTCATTCGAACCGACGGGAACCTGCGCAAACGACGCTGCAGCACCTACCCTGACATTGTCCTTGCTGTCTCGATAATCACGAAAAGGTGCAGAAACCAGTGCTGTTCCGACTGGAAAAGGCTAGCTGCCCTGCACTTACCACCGTCTTCGCGTGGTCAAGCAACCAGGCCGCTGGGAGTGTGATTTTCGCCTCTCCATTCTCGGGTAATAGTCTCTGCTATTGGTTGATTGCACATAAGCCAGACAAGAGAATCGACCTGGGGCCTGTTCCAGAGGACTTGCGCGTGGGGCTCCGAGAGTTTGCCCTGCTGCCCTCCCCTGTTAGTGATGAGCAGCTGAACGCTGGCCCAGCGGCATCAATGAACGGGGTTCCCTGTCCTAAGGACTCGGTTAGCACTTTCCTGGACTTCAACATCACGCCTCTCCGCTGCCCTCGGCGAAGCCGGGAATCAGAGGCCAGTTCGCGTGAATGTACGATGTATTCAACCCGCACCACTGGCATGGAGTTGATTAGTCGCCTTGCGTATGCAAATTGGATATTGAAATTGGACACTGAGCCGCGAGAAGACGATGAAATTGTTGTCCCGCGTGGCCAGACCTTTCCATCTTTGAAGCTCAAAAGACACTAGCCTTCGCACGGAGCAGACTGATACCTCTTTGTGGTGCCTCTTTGCTTCTAAATCGGTTCCGAGAAGGCTCGCAGACCCGGCTTTGGCGCCATCTCTCCGACTCAGTGCAAACAATTCGATCGCACGGGACCGAAGTTCTTAGCCAACCTGCCGGCGCTATCCTCCTGCAGCTGACCTCGCGACGTCAGTGAGGGATTACGACCGACGCTCAGCATCAGGCGATCGTTGATCCAAGCGGCGGAGAGTGCCAGCGAACCACCTAAGAATCCTGCCTTCGCGGCTGCAGCTTGCCGTGATGGACCATTTACTAGCCAAGGAGGATCCTTCCCTATCAGAGCCGTGTTTGTGGCGTTTCAACTTGGCTCTTGGGCGACGGGTAGTTGCAGGTCTGATGCATGGAAGGCGAGGATCAGGAGAAGGCTTCCGGTCAGCCAGGCAGGCCTGCTTGAAGGTCATTGTCTTTTGTTCACGCAGAGGAGACCTCGATGGGTAACGAAAGAGGAAGCCGAAAATACACGGATTCCTCTATTGGACCCAAGACACACCGGGAAACAGCAGGTATGATGTGTGTCAAGGCGAGGTTCCTGCCCAGGCAGACGTGGTTACTGGGCTTCCTTCACCACCCAGGGTATGCCCACCACCATCGTCGAGAGGAACCAGTCGCGATCAAGAAGGCGGAGAACGGCAGCGCCAGACACGAACACTTTGGCAGACTTTTCTTCCCACAGATGACTTACTGGTACACGAGGAAATACACCGTTCAAGTCTGGTGCTTTCTTCTGGCCTCGCGTCAACTGGGGTCCCGATATGCCATCCATCGGCTACCGAGACCTCGCTCGACAGCAAGAACCCATTCGCTCGGGCCAACTGCACAAACGCGTGTCTGTCATCGGCCCAGGGCAATAAAGAAGACTGGGGCTTCGAGCACTCCCCAGTCGAACGTCTATTTGCCGTTGTCTCAGACTCTGCGCAACCACTCCTCTCATGCGGGAGAGACCTTGGAATCCCAGAAGCCCCGCCATCCCTCTTCCGACCTCGCCTTCCTTGCTCTCCAGCAGGCCTAACGGCAGCCTACCCAGTGCATATTAGGTCCCCGGCCATTCATTCGGCCTGTGCCACCCATTCAGCAGTTGAGTCTTGAGCCTCCCAGTCATTGACTGTTCTGTGCGATTCCAAGCCACATCTGGTGTTGACGGTATGTATATAGTGTCCTCGCATCCAGATCCTTGACTTCTCGCCCCCCTTGGTGAATCGTTTAGGCGGTTCTTCGCTCACCTTTCTACAGCTGCATATTTGTAGATGGTACGTCAATCACTTTGATCTTATACTACAACTGCTTCGAGGATTTGACCTGTCGTCCGCGACGGTCCACACCCACATCGACACTCACACGCAGAATAGCGCCCAGCCCACTGGTCGTCTGTAGAAGAGTCGGACATTGAAGCGCAACAATAACTACAGTGAGTGATTGCAACCCATGCTACGACGCAAAAACCGGTCATTCCACCCCTCTTCTGACTGTCTGAATCCTGCGCATCATTTTGCCTGGAAAGATGGCGGCTCTTGCTTCACCGTGACCCGGGAGTCTCTCCCACTCAACGTCGTCGGCATACGTTAGGGGAGAGGACCGGGCGCGTCAGTACTGTACAGAGTCTTGGACTGATCAGCCACTAGGAATCGGCGTCGACGCGAAAACAACAAGTCAGTGCCCTACACACTCCCTGAAATCACACCCAAGTGCCGCGTGGAAGAGGGCGTGAAGTCCTCTTTCCCCCGCCACCCCCCCTCCCTCTTTTCGCGACTCGAGACAGGCCGTCAGATTGGTTCGACCAGTCTGGCGATTCCCCTGGCTCGATGATTCGCATCCGCCGACAAGGAGGACTACCGGGGAGGGGGCATGCGGATAACTCCACTTGCTCAGCAGCCGCTGACGATGCTGGAGAGTGACAGGTTCGATCGTTCCCTACGATTGATCACACCCTCGGCAAATGACAGAGACATTATTGGAGGTCAAGATTAGTCCCCGAAACAACTGTAAGTGTCGATGCTGATGACTGTTGCCAGATTGTCAAGGATTTCGGCAACGGACCTCCTCACTGTGCCAGCTCAAGCCTTTACAGCGTCGCCGCACCATTCGGCGCGCCCGAGGACGGTGGCATGAATCATAAGGTAGGCCCCTCCCCGCAACAGCACTTGCGTATGCCTTGCATCGGCAGCCCTGGATTCACGAGATGGGGAGCATGGGCCTGGACCTGGGGCGTGATGGCCGACGGACGAAGCGACAACAAAAGGACTCCACCCAACAGCCGGAGAACAACAGCGGTGCGAACGGTTCTCTGAGGGCCGACAAGGCGTTTGTTTTCTTCCAGGGTGAGTTGCGGTCTTCAAACAAGACTCTTTCATAATGGTTTCCTTGGATCGGTCGCAATGGCGGAAGTCTTGGCGCGTTTGAATGATGGCATCGAAGCCGAATATCCCTTCGCGATTCATCATGGTTGAATCTGCATTTCGAGCCGCGGACAGACAGGCGGGATGCACAAAAATGCAGCCTTCTCTTGTCCTACGCTACATACGCTACCTATGCTCATACCCCCTCCTCTCCTGCTTGCAGGCGGCGCTGCAAGGGAGTGCAGCCCGCTCTTCAGATTCCCTCCCACACTACCCATGCACAACATCACTGGTCCGTCTCCGGGCCCTTTCCATGTACCCTCGGGGGACCGTCAAGTATTCGGTTGTACCCGTCACCTCGAGTATACGGTGCCCCCGTCGCAGGCTCGCGCCAGCTCCCCAGAAACAATACTCTTTCTCTTCATCTCACCACCCGTCTGGCAGCGTTTGTGATTCCGCATCGAGTCCCCTTCATCAGACGTCAATTTGGAGCTCAGCTAACGGACCCGGGCTCCTGCTCCACAGGTCACAATCAGCTTTGCATCGGATCACTATCGCGCAACCCCTGTCTTAGGCTCGTCCCGGGATCACAAGGGGCTGAATCGACACGACCCTGAGAAGGCGCTTGCAGGATCTCGTTCTCTCTTGAATTCATTTGTAGTTACGATTCTGACCTGTATTGATATCATAGCCGGATTACGAACCCTCAACGGCCCCTCCCGGGTTGGAATACTTGGACATACCGTCGCAAGGGCATGATATGCGGTACGTTCCGAGCTCTCATTGGTTTTATCTGGCTACCTGCCTACATACCGTAAGAGTGTGGCCTGGAGCCGGCGACCTGTATGCTGCTGTCTTCTTAAAAGCCCACCCTCTGCCTCTGCACGTTTGCTCCTCTGCACCCCTCGACACCTTCATCAGCACAAGTCCGAACCCCGACGATAAGTCGAACCCTCTTCCCTACGTCTGAATCGATTTCTTGGTGTTGCCCGACGAGACGGCGAGACTCCCCCTCCCCCGAACCTGGTCACGCAAGCGGCCGATATGCGAACTCATGGGTAGCTGCTTTGGCACCGGGTGTGCTACCTAGAATCTGGACACTGAGGTCTCTGTCCATTACCGCGTGGTGTGGGCTCCCAGCTCCCGATCCTGTATACGCTGTCCCTGTGCGACTCCAGTGCTGGCAGTACGACGAGTCGGTGACACTGACACTGTGTCTCGCATGGGGCCAGCGGTACAGCAGCCGCTGCTCCAACCCTTCAACGCTCTATGCCTGCAGCGGAAACCTGGCTGTGGACGGCCCGGCTGACTGGTAGAATAGATACGACCAAAACACCAATGGTTCTTCTCTGTCAATAGACGGCCCAACCCAACCTGCGCCTGGATTGATAAATCTTTTCCATCCACCAGTCCTGAACACCACCGCACCATACTCCCCAGACGGGGGTGCCTTCTATACTTCCGCGTCTAGCGTCTTCCACACCCTCGACGTCCGGCCGCGTCTGGGCTCAAAGTACGTTCAGCCTCCCATCCCAGCCGCCGAGAAGCTCTCTCCCCTCCCAGTCTGGGACCGCGAGGCACCGCTAACACGTTTCCAGCATCGGTCCCTCTGTGGGCCCATCTCTTGGTCCTCGAACGACGGCACTGCCCCATCTAGGGGCTCAGATCAGTGCCCGAGACCAGTACTCAGCAAGTACGCCGACCTTCAGGAGGCCAGCAGAGCACCCGCCGAGGTCTCCTTCCTTCGCGACCTCTGTCAATAGGCGCCATCCACTGTCGCCAACACCCAGTCCGATCACCAACTTCACGAACGCCGTAAGAATGGACCAATACTCTTCGAAGGCACCGCCCAGCGTGCCACCACTCGGCTCGATCAGCACCCTGGGCACGCTTTCCTACGCTGACGCATCATCGGCGACGGGAACGCTGCCAGTCAAGATCGAGATCCAAGGCAACATTGACAAGGGTTTCTTCCAGTCCGACTGCGAATGGACGTGCTACAGGCGCAACTACTTCTCTTGCATTTGCTCATACAACCTGTCGCCATACTACCCTACCCAACCCCTGCAATACCAACAGCTCGGTTCCAAGCAGTCCTACACAGTCTTCGGCTTTGCCATGTCGATTTCTGCTGTGGTCGCTGACAACGACAGCCACACGATCGAGCTCGTTCAGCATACGCCCAAGAGGGACAAAGGTCCCATCATGAAACCGGAGAAGGTTCGTCTACTCCCAAAGCCTCTCCAGGCCGCCCACCACCCCCTCGGCCTGTACGGGCACGATGCCGGCCTCGGTGGACCGTCACGACTGGGATACGGAGACACCTTCAGTGGTGGTCATCCCGCCGACGCGTACCAAACCGAGCACACTTTTGAGAGAATCCAGTTCAAACAAGCCACGGCAAACAACGGCAAGAGACGGGCTGCCCAGCAATACTATCATCTCTTGATTGAACTCTGGGCCGATGTTGGCGCTCAGGCTACCGAGAAGTTTGTGAGAATTGCCTATCGGAAGTCGGCCAAAATGATCGTGCGGGGCCGGTCCCCGGGGCACTATCAAGGGGAAAGACGTGGAAGTACGAGCAGCGGACCCGGCGGGTCAGGAGGCAGCATGGGCGGGTTCAGCGGGGGCTCCATGATGAATCCCGATTATCCACCCCCCGGGCCGACAATGGGCCAAGGTTACGGCAACACCTTCGAACCGAGAGGAGGGGCCAACAACTTTGGGCCGGCACGCCATCATCACGACATGCCCTACGAGGCCATGATTCCCCCGGAGGACGCGAAGTCCATCGATACGACGAAGGGTTATCAGTATTACCCAGGTCCGCTGTACGAGGGCCAGCACAACGACAAGAATGGCATCGAGTTGTTTACGGGGCATCGGAACGGACAAGACCCTGCTGTGTCCCACATGACGGCTGGCATCGATCCGCTCCACGACAGGGTCAAGAAAGACCCAGATGCCGACATGCTCGCTGGCCGATTCATGCCAGGACCACTGGCGAGCAGCAGCCGCTGTGGACCGTACGATGGCAAGGGAACCTCGACAGGTTACTACCCAACTGTGCTGCCTCCGACTAGCCTCAACATCGCCAACATCACCTGAACAGGGTCAGCTCAGGAATCCGAACTTGACAACGGACGAGTGTTCAGGGAGGCGTGATGGTCGTGCTGAGGACAACTTCCTTTCTTGCAGTGAAATGTCGATAATGATTTGGATGGCGTTGCGTAATGATGACAGCCGAGGAAAAGAAGACAAGGCAAGGAGTATGTTCCCAGGGGGGTGTCGGGTGAAACGAGACAAATGCACGAGGGACAATATTGATTTCAGGGGACAAGGCTCGGCAAAAGATGGCTCTACAGGACTCTCCTGGGGAAAATTGGCACGAGTTGACGGGATGACGGCCGAAGAGCATTGCGAGAAGGGATACCCGCGGTGTGCTGCCTTTACATTTCTTTCTTTTTCCTTTCCTTCCTCCTTTTCCCTTTCATTCCCTCTTCATTCTTTTACACACCTGGTACTAGTTAGGGGTGCTTTCTCTTCACTTGTTTTTATTTCTGTCGCCGTGCGAAGATGGGGAAGACACTCGCAGCGGTCGGATCTGCTGTCCTCGGGTGAGTGAATACATGTGGTAGGGGAATTGAGGGGACATGGTCACGGGCGCTGGGCCAGAGGGTGGGGGCGGTGGCAAGCTGATGATAACGAGGACAGGGTGAAGGATGGAGCCAGCACCCAGGAGCATTAGCAGGCCAGTGCCCGGTGTCTGGTATGTTTCGACCTTTGGTCATGGTCTTCTTTGCTGTCTTTCTCCTAACAATTCACTGGCTTGGCACTCCCACCAATATGTTCCCACTCATGGGACCATCGATCGCGCTGCCGACGGGTACGTCGATTTCGGCCGCCACGAATGATCGCTCGGAACCGAGGACACGAGAAGGGAAGCAGGAGGGTCGCGCCAGGGGAGCCAACGGAGTGCCCAGCTGAGGTGGCATGGCAGTGGTTCCGAGCAAGTGACCAGGCAGGGAGCCCGACAGGACAACAGATGGGCCGCTAGGGCCCGATGCGATTTTCACCGCAGCTCAACGGCTTTACTCCCTCTCCGTTCGGTGGGTGGCCAGCCCGCAGAGTGGTTCGTTGAGGGTAAAATGGCTCTCCCCCCCCCCCGCGGCCCACACCCCCCTACAGGCCACCATCTGCCGGACTGCCCAGTTGTGATCAAAGAGGCCTTCGGACGAGAGACGACTCGGTCGTGAACGTCCCTGGATGATGATCCGGCTGTTGGTCGCCGTGGCTTCCATGCGTTCCATCGCGCCGGAACGCTCCAAACCCCACGAGGTTGGCCTCTCAGTGGACATGATGGTCTTGAGGAAGCAGCTGGCGTGCTACTCCTCTACGCGGAGCCACCTGTCCCGTGTCCCTAGGAGGATCCTTCGATGTGGAAGGGCGGAACAGGCAGAGGGAGGTAGGTAGGTGCATGGGCTCGTTATGGTCAACTTGACAGCACGCGCACGAAGATTGCCCAGGTCACAGACGCCTCGAAAGATCCCTTCAAGATCGAAGATCTCGAGGCGCATACGCAGGGTCCTCCCACCATGCCAACACTGACCTCTTCATGGGCAGAAAGAAGGAGAAACAGGGGCGGGACTGCAGGATGTTCATTTAAGGTTTTGGCACTTGTCGGAATTCGGGCGCGGCTCCGGACTGACTCGGGGCATTTCATTTACTTTGACGGACGTTTGGTCAGGTTAGGTACTGCCTGCTGCTGATCGAGGTGAAGAAGGCAGGTTCGACTGGAGAAGGGATCAGTGGAGCCGGAGGCAAGGGGCAGGCCAAAGAGGCAGGCAGGAGGGGAGGTGTCGCTGCCGAGGTGTCAGAAATGAGGCAGGAGAGGACCACGATGCATGGCCTGCGGTTGCACATTCAGCGAGTCTTCCTTCCTCTGAAGGACCGATGGCCGGTAGAAGCGTAGAGGGCTAGAGGGCAAGCGGCAGGGCCACCGGGCTACCTGACGCCTGGCAAGCACTTGTAGGGGGTCCCTGTGGGCTGTCATTAACAGGGGGCTTCGGTGAGTGTAGTGCGTGCCGGACACCGTGTCAGTGGAGATTTGAGCTCCTCCCGTCACACATTTCCCCCATCAAAGTCCCCTGACCACCACGACTACCGCTGCCGCTGCCACTGCCACTGCCACTGCCACCGCCACCACCACCGCCCTCACCTCACCCTTCGCCTCTGTCACTGCCGCCTTGTCCCACCTCCCAATGTTTAATCCTCATATCATCTCTTCTCCAAACAGGCGGCACTCTTTTATTCTCTCGTTCACACTCGTGATGCGAAATCCGGGCTTCCAAGCCCATCCCAAACCCCGCCGGCTCGGGTATGGCATGACCTCCAGCCGCTGGCTCGCGTTCCATAGGTCTGCGCCTGCGGCGTCCACCAGGCCCCGAGGACAGGTGCATCGAACCCTAACCGGTGGACGACCTGCTCACCAAATTACTAGGCATGGAGAAACCCGAGAGGCCCCCAGTCCCTTTGACGCCAGCCACGGTAACGGACTGGGGAAACGGTGGTCGTTGAGGCCTACACCGAACCCCCCCCCCCCCCCCCCCCCCCCCCCCCCTTCTCTCCTGGTGTGGTGTGCTGCCCTTGCTGACGGATGGGCGGACGGTCTACCCCGGCCCTGCCACCAGGAACCTCAGAGGAACCCTCAAGTACCTCTCCGTACCTCCTTGACCCTCGCGATACTGTGCGGCGCCTCCAAAGCAGTTCCGACTGTACGCTCGCGTTTTGCGGTCCCTGTGGCCCCCAAACTTCATCCACCCCCCGGCAGCTAGCAACGCATCCGAACTCACATCTTCGAACAAGGGGGCCCTAGCACCACTTGCCACCAGAAAGCAAACTGCCGCAGGCCCAGACGCAGATAAGTTGTTGTGGACTACACTTACATCGGCATCGTCGGGTCGAGACCGCGCCTTCGCAAGCGCTGGCAGGCGGGATACTTGGCTGACCGTTGTCCTCCTCCTCCTCGAAGCAGTCACCCCTTTGACCATCGGCGCCGCTGTTTGGACAAGCCGTCACTTTCCTTTTTCCAGGTGCATTCGCCAGCATCATGCGTGCCACAGACATTTGTCCCCGCGGCCATCTTCGCCCCCTGTTGTTGCATCGGCAACTCCTTCTCAGCCTTATTACACAACAAGCATCTGTTCTGTGGCCGTTCTGCTCTACGGTTGTTGCCAGGACCACCCACACTTCTACGACCACTTACGACGTCTCACTGCATGCAGATCAACCGACTTGCGGCATCATAGTGCGTGCGTGCGTGCCTGTGTCATCGCACCTTTCGCAACGCAACGTGGATCACCGGCAGGTCACCCACCCAACAAATCCGCCTCTCTCAGCCTCTCATCACATTCTGACTTCCCAAAGTCACCTCTGACTTGGCCGGGAAGTCATCCCTGCCATCTTTGCCCAATCGGAATATTCTGCTGTTCATATGCAAGCCGGAAGACTAGAGCAACAGGTTCCCATCTCCTCGCAGGCGGTGTGGGATGGCGGGCTCATTCATTTCGTGGTGCGAAGGGCCCGCCCGGTGCAATCCCTCGCTCACAGATTCGTTCGGACCACTCAATGGCCCCAAGACGGCCTGACCCATCACCGTCAGCCATCCTTCCGAGCGCCGTCACAAGCAAGGCGCAGTGGCTTGTCCGATCGGGATCCGCTTCAAGTCGAGATTGGCTCAGTAATCCTAGCCGGTGCAGCGCCATGCCACACCGTCGCCATGCAGCAGAATGCAAGCCCGGGAGGGGCATCATGGCCCTCACACCCGGAACACGAGCACATGCGTTTCACTCGCCATCAGGACTGGCCAAGCCAGCCAGTCCACCTAGTTCAACGCCCCCGGCCGCTCCCACCCAGCCTGCCTCCGTTGGCATTGGCATGTTCGGAAGCTTTTTTGAACACGTTGTCGGGCGGCTGATGTGGGCTGGGAGGTGTCTTCGTTCACCGGTCTGGTGTGCAGGAGTGGCCCCGCTGGCTGACTGGCAGCCTTCCCTCTGTCCTGTAGCAACCGGTGTGGCAATTACGTGGACGTGAATGCCCTTTGCTGTCCCTTCCACATCCCACCCCCCCTCCCCCTTCGCTTTGAACACCCCTTGTGGATGGCGGGCCACACTGGCATGTAGCCAACATTGTGACAAGTAGTTCCGAGGTTTTTCGGACGATGCTCAGCATGAGATCTCCTCTGACATGGAGCTCTCGAGCTTGATCGAGTCCGCTCGCCCCCCGCGCAGCGACAAGAGGCAAGGTGTCAGGATTGCCAGGGCCTGAGGCCACACAGCAGCGGGAGTATACGGCAAGTTCGTGAGATTACTGGCCTGCGCGTTCGTGTTACCACACTGGGCCCGGCCTAGGCGATCTGCCTCGTAGCAGCTGGCCAGCTAAGCTGACGCCAGGTGCTGACTTGGGTCATCGCAGGCTAGTAGCCTGTTGAGGGGAGGCGAAATCCAGAGCCATCCAATGCTCTGATGGCATTCAACTCGGGGCTTGCGAGGGGGTGACGAGGACTGTGGCGCACGTGGAAGAACGCCGGCGGTGGCGCTTTTGCTTGAAGCCGCCACCACGGCCGTCACATCGCATCATGGTGAGAGTCCGAAGTCCAACTCGACCAGTCATCGATTCTCATCTGCAGGTGCTTGAAACACGGATGTCGACCTCGCTGTTGTCTCAAGTGTTGAGGAGCCGTTTGGCCGGAAAGTTGTGCTCAGCATGAGGGTCTTGCCGGTTTCCAACCGCGCCCAGCGACTTAGCCCCCGTAGTCAGTGTGTCACACCCACAGGCTATTCCCAAGCTTGCGCCCTGCGCTTACCTGAACGATCAAGTCAGCGGCGTGAGCCGGGCTGGTATGTGACAGCTGAAATCCAGGGGTGATACCAGGGCGTGCTGCGGCACTTTGGAGCCCTGTCGCACAATGACGCCGCACCCGCCCACGATAACGGGCCGCCGCCAATGGTACTCGCAAGACAAGGTTGCGACTGCTGAAGGGGAGCCAGCAGCAAGATACCAGTCGGTCCTGATGATGGGTTGGAGCAGGATGCGACCCCTTTCAGATTGTAACTTCAGCAGCTGGAGGCCACATGCCCGTGCTTCGGATCTGGTCCCGGCAGGCAAGGATGTTCGTGTTTTGGGAGCTGGTTGCACGCCGAGAGCCACCGAGCCCTTACCGGGACAACAAGCTCGCACGAGAGACGTCGGGTCGTGGTTTCAGGGGGGCTGCGACGGGAGGCTCCCGTCGTGGGCATGGTGGCTGGTTTCGCTTGGGCATGGCCGTGGAGGGGAGTCGACCGTTGTGTTGTTTGAGGGCGTTGGGCTTGAACAAAGCCCCAGATGTTTGTTGTTGAGACAATGGCCTGCTCATAAAGTTTGAGGCGCACACCCGGGAGGAGCGGGGCAATCCAAAGTTCGGTCTTGTATGGGACGACGTGGGCTGACATGGAATTTGGGTGGGAAATCTGCAGGCCTCTAAGGATGTCCTGGTGCAGAGGGCAGGGTAACATTTCATCGGCATTGATGCTAGGACTACCTTGTCGTGCCAGCCAGCGATAAAAATTAGGTCTGGCAAGTAAGAGCCGGCGATCGTCAACAGGGCGTAGACCAACAACGATTCAAGCCAGTAGTGGAAGTGACCCTGCCACGAGCGTGCCAACACACAATGGCCTTGTCAGATGAGGAGTTTTCCCGTTGCTGCTCATCCCTCATCTAGCAGCTCGCCTGCTCCTCGCGAGGCCTTGGTGTTGATCTAACTTTTCCAACCTCGGCATGATACTCTATGCGATAGGTGTTTGCCGTTTCCCCAGCCGAGGCGGCCCCGATACTGATCCGTCCGGGGACACCTCAGCACACCACGACACGCTCACCGACGACGGAAGATGGCGTCGGCCATCCTGACGACCTGGCACATCTCGACAGCGTCGTGGACGCGGACGACGTCGGCGCCGCCCGACACGGCAGCGGCGACGGTGGCGGCGGTGCCCCAGATGCGCTCCTCAGCCTTGGGCACGCCGGTGACGCGGCCGATGAAGCTCTTGCGGCTGGAGCCGACGAGCCAGGGGAAGCCCTCGAGGCCGGGCCAGGCGCGCAGCTCGTGCAGGCGGCTCAGCAGCTCGAGGTTCTGCTCGCCGACCTTGGCGAAGCCGAGGCCCGGGTCGAGGACGATGCGCCAGCGGCGGACGCCGGCGGCCTCGGCCTCGGCGACGCGGGCGAGCAGCTCGCGGGCGACGGTGGGGACGAGGCCGTCCGGGTAGTCGTTGAGGGAGGACATGGTCTGCGGGGTGCCGCGCATGTGCATGAGGCAGACGGTGGCGCCGGTGCGGGCGACGAGGGGCAGCATGGCCGGGTCGAGCTGGCCGGCGGAGACGTCGTTGACAAAGTCGGCGCCGGCCTCGAGGGCGGCGGCCGCCACGGGGGCGCGGTACGTGTCGATGCTGATGGGCAGGTGGGCGATCTCGGGCATGGAGCGGACGAGGCGGATGGCCGGGAGGACGCGCGCCGTCTCCTCCTCCACGGAGACCTCGGGCCGACCCGGCGCCGACGACTGGCCGCCAATGTCGATCATGGTGGCGCCGGCGGCGTGGGCGGCGAGGAGCGTCTCGGGGAGGGAGGCCGAGGTGTGGACGCCGCCGTCGGAGAAGGAGTCGGGGGTGATGTTGACGATGGCCATGACGTGGGTCTTGCGGGTCGGCGTGAGGGCCGTGATGAACGGCGCCGGCGCCGGCGCCAGGGGCGTTAGCGGGGAGAGCGGCGGGTGGGAGGGGGCGAGCTCGTTGAGGTAGTCCTGGGTGAGTTTCCAGGGGTTGGAGGCGTAGAGGGGCTTGGCGGGGATGAGTCTGGGTCACGTCAGCTTTGGTGGTGTGTTGCTGGGTGGCATGGGGACTGGGGGCCCCAAAGGCAAAGGGGGGAACGTACTCGGCCAGTGGTCGCAGGACGAACTCGCGTTCTGGGATGCCGATGTGCGGGACTGTGAGGCGCTCATGGCTGATCTTCTCGTCGCCGTACAGAAGAATGTCGAGGTCGATGTTTCGAGGCCCCTTGTCGATGAGCTTCTGCCGGCCCAGCGTCCTCTCGATGTCTTGCAGCACGTCCAACAGGGCCAGGGGCTCCAGCTGCGTCTCGACCTGTGCTTCAGTTGAGCAAACGGGGGAACTTTCTTGTCACGCAGGTCGAGATTTAAGAAAAGGAAAAAAAATCAAGGGGGGAAAAAGGTAGGCCACGGTTGGCTGAACGAACCTCACAAGCTCCATTGACGAATCTATCTTGATCTAGGACGTACATGGGCTCCGTCTCCCACAGGCTGCTCGTCCTCTTGACGCGGACACCACGGGCGTCCATCTCGCGGCAGGCCTTCTCGATCCAGCCGACGCGGTCGCCGAGGTTGCTGCCGAGCGCGATGTAGGCCGTGACCGTCTTGGGCGCGGCCGGGGCCGAGGCGGAGGCGCGCCGGCCGCAGCCGCAGCCGCCGACGGGCTTGCCGTCCTCCATGACGGGCTTTGGCTTGGGTTCGGTGTTAGTGCGGGCAGCAGCGGTGGTGTTGTTCACGGGCCAGGAATGCTTGGTGAAGGTTCGACGGGGGGCGCGGCGGCAGACGGGGATGGGCGCCGTGTGAGGGCAGCGGGCATGACGGAACGAGACGGACCAGCCTCTGTGCAGAGTGGAGGTGAGAGAGGTGAGTGATTTCATGGTCGATCCCCTCACTCCTTGGAAGGCTGGGACGTCCACTCTTTACCTCTGCCTGCGCAAATTGGGCTTCAGAATCTGCGACGTCGAACGCTGACGGATAATCGAATGAAGACGATGCTGACTTATCCACCATAGGCATCAACGCGATCTATGACTTAGTCATCAATGGTTCTGCCACGGATCTCGAAGTCTTGACCATGGCGAGAAGCAAGCCACCCATTCAGGATTCCATCCCACGAGGCATCACCAAACCATCGCGGAATCATCAACAGAGTCCCTCGCGGAGGTTTCCCCCACAAGAACTCGCCGTGCTGCACCGCCCCAGACGAACATGAGGGGAAGGAAGCCAACGCAGCGCAGGTCCAGCTTCTCGTCCCTCGGCATCTTTCCCCAGATCTCGTCTGGGGTCGGCGCCATGCCCCTTCCGGCCTAGCTGCTGAGATCACAGGTGAGCCTCGGCTCGGCTGAAGCGCAACTGTGGGGGAAAGGAGCAGTACAGTCAGAAAGACGAGCGACCGCGGCCGCCATTCGACACGAGTGCCGCGCCCGCCGGAGGCCTGGTGACGCCCTTTAAACACCAACCCTCCTCCGACTCTTCTGCTTCCGTCCTTCTCGTACCACCAACCATCTCTTCCTTTTCTCTCTTCCCAGCGACCACATCTCTCTGTCTCCCATTCTACAGAGCCATCTCCTCCTTCTTATTATACCCATATACCCCTCTCGCCCCCAGACGTCAGACGCAATGGCTTCCCCTCGTGAGTCCCGCCCGCTGTCACATGCGCGTGCCCAGCCTGGATGCTCTGGATGGATGCTGACCGACCTCCGCCCGCAGAGAAGATTCGCACTCCCATCACCGATCTGTTCAAGATCAACCACCCCGTTCTGCTCGCCGGCATGAACGTGGCCGCCGGCCCCAAGCTGGCTGCCGCCGTCACCAACGCCGGCGGCCTGGGCGTCATCGGCGGCGTCGGCTACACCCCCGAGATGCTCAAGGACCAGATCGCCGAGCTGAAGGAGCACCTGACGGACAAGAACGCGCCTTTCGGCGTTGACCTGCTTCTGCCCCAGGTCGGCGGCAACGCCCGCAAGACCAAGTACGTGCCGAGCGACCCCCGTCCTCCCGCCGCCGCGCCCACGGACAACCTGCTGACGTGTACTCCCCCTCTCCCAGCTACGACTACACCAAGGGCAAGCTCGACGGCCTCATCGACATCATCATCGAGTCGGGCGCCAAGCTGTTCGTCTCTGCTGTCGGCGTGCCGCCCAAGCACGTCGTCGACAAGCTCCACGCCGCCGGCATCGTCTACATGAACATGATCGGCCACCCCAAGCACGTGCAGAAGTGCCTCGACCTCGGCGTCGACATCATCTGCGCCCAGGGCGGCGAGGGCGGCGGCCACACCGGTGACGTCCCCACCACCGTCCTCATCCCCTCCGTCGTCGAGCTCGTCAAGGGCCACAAGTCCCCCGTCACCGGCGGCCCCGTCCAGGTCATCGCCGCCGGCGGCATCTACAACGGCCAGACCCTCGCCGCCGCCCTCATGCTCGGCGCCGGCGCCGTCTGGGTCGGCACCCGCTTCATCCTCACCGACGAGGCCGGCGCCCCCAAGGCCCACAAGGAGGCCGTCCGCACCGCCGGTCACGACGACAACATCAAGACGCTCATCTTCACCGGCCGCCCCCTGCGCGTCCGCAACAACCCCTACATCAACAACTGGGAGACCGAACGCCAGCAGGAGATCAAGGAGCTCACCGCCAAGGGCACCATCCCCTACGAGGCCGACCTCGAGAAGATCATGAACGGCGAGACCGCCGAGGGCGCCGCCGGCCAGGGCGACAACGCCACCGAGGACGACGAGGACCCCCTCGACCAGTACCGCCCCTTCCTCATGGGCAAGGCCGCCGCCGTCGTCAACAAGCAGGTCCCCGCCAAGGAGGTCGTCGACGAGCTCATCAACGACGGTGTCGCGTGGATCAACAGGGGGAAGCAGATGGTCGTGGCGAAGCTGTAAGCGGAGAGCTGGGGCGAAGCGGCGTAGAGCGTGACATGATATGACCCTGCATAGTACCAAAGACATGTACATTCGAATGATTCATACAAACAAAGTTCAAACACTCTCGTCCTGCATGCTTCGCCTGTGATGGTGGAAAACAAAAAACCGTGTTGCAAGTCTATTCGTTGCGCGTGCCTAGTCGACGCGATTTCATTTTGTCTGCTGTCAACTCACCAAACCCCCCGGATGCTCCAGATGCAGACTGCATGCTGAACCCTCCGCCACCACCAACACTGACTTGACCTCGTCACACCGGCTTGTCCGGCACAGCCTGTGAGGCACCCCAGAAAGGGCCAGCCTGGTCACGAACATGTCTCATTAAGGAACTACGCTGCCACCACTTTTTCGCCCCCCCCTTTCCTAACCCGCCCATCTCCTCTCGATCCGGGCCCCGGCCTGATTCCGCTCAGCTGCCGAGGTACGCGCGGATGGCGCCCTGCAGCCGCCCGCCGACCTCGCCCGCCATGTTGCTCAGGTTCTCCAGGTCGTCGCCGGCCGTGATGCCAAACTTACGGACAAAGTCCTTGGCCGCCGACTCCAGGTCGCCGTACTCCTCGGCGGGCTCGTCCTCGGGCCGCCCGAAGTAGGCGTTGGACGAGATGGAGGTCGCGCCCTCGAAGCCCTGCAGGCGCGTCTTGGCCTCGGCCTGCTGGTTCGGGTCGAAGGAGCCCTTGCCGAAGAACTCGTCCGAGGAGATGCCCTTCTGGGTGCCGAACTTGCTGCGGGCGTACGTCTCGTCTTCGTCTGGAGGGTGGTGGTCAGCATGTGGAGTAGCACGCGGGGCGCAAGGGGAAACGAGACAAACGCACCTTCGACGGCCGCCTTGATGGGGCCGACGGAGCCGAAGCCCGTGGCGGCCTTCTTGGGCGCCGCGGCCTTGCCGCCGCCGACCTGGCCGAAGCCCAGTCGCTGGACGCCCATGCCGAGGCGCTCCGTCTCGGACTTCTGCCGGGCGTGGCTCGAGGCGCCGTATCCGCCCTTGGGGCTCGCGGGGGTCGGGATGCTGGCCTCGGGCTTGATGACGTTGGCCTTGCTGTCGGCCTCGGCCTCGGCCTCGGGGTCGTAGCCCAGCTTCTCGATGCGCTCGGCCTCCTCCTTGGCCTTCTTCTCCGCCTCGTCAAAGTCGATGAGGTCGGCCGTCACCTTCTTGGCGCCCAGCTTGGGCACCTTCTTCGCGCCGAGGACGCTGGCCTTGCGGGACCCGCTGGTCGTGGTCGTCTTGCGCAGGGCGGCGGAGGAGGTGATGCGGCTGGCGGCTGGCTTCGCGGGGGCACCGGCGGCGTCGGTCTTGGCGAGGGGCGAGGCGGAGCGGGAGATGTCCTTGCCCGCGGCGAGGCCGCCGGCGGCCAGCGGGGAGGACGTGCGGCCGATGACGGGCGGTGTGCTGGTGCGCGAGATGGGGGGCGTGGGCTTCTTGATGGCGGGCTTGTCCCAGGAGGAGAAGAAGTCGTCGTCGTCGGCGCCCGAGGGGGTGGCGCTGCCGTCGTCCTCGACGGCGTCGGTGATGACCACCTCGTTGGGGTACCTGAAGCGAGCGAGCACGTGTCAGCAAGGTAGGGAGAACCCCCAAACAGGGAGGGAGGGCATGATGGGGGGGGGCTGGGCGCGCGTACTCCTTAGCATCCCTGGCTGCTCGCCTCTTGAGCTCCTCCTTGTACTTGACGGCGGCGCTGGACTGGTACTTGGTCTTGGAGTCCTTGCTGTTCAGGGCGGCGGTGCCGCCGTTCTGCTGGAAGAACTTGGTGGCCGACTCGTTGCCGCCGACCTTCATCATGCGCAGCTGCTCCCATTGCCATTCTGCAGACGCGTTAGTCTGGTGTCTCTCTCGAGCGAGGGAGGCCGGGCGCGAGAAACGCGAGACGTACGGTCGAGGTTGGTGGAGCGGACGAAGGAGATGTGCACACCGAGGTTGCGGTGGTTAGAGGAGCAGTCGAGGCAGAGGTAGATGCCGAAGGGGACAGAGGTCCAGGTAGGGTGCTTGGAGCCGCAGTCGAAGCAGACCTGTGCGAGGCGGCGCGCGTCAGCCAGGCCATCATCGCCCATGCGACGTCCGAGGAGGCAGGATTGGGCTTACCTTGTTGGACTGCTTCGTCTTCAATTTCTCGAAGATCTTCTGCGACTCCTGCTTGGAAGCCAGGGCACTCATGATGGCGATGGAAAATGTCGGCCAATATCGAGTGGGACGGCGATGATGCAAGCTCCGTGGTATTACGCTGGCGACACCTAGCTGGTTATCGCTCAAAGGTGATGAAGAGATCCGGAGGCGATATCGAGGTCTGTTCGGTGTCCAAAGTTCAGGAGTTGCTCCTGTCCTTACCGCAGGGGGGGGCACTGGATGTCGAGAAGTGGCATGTAATGGCCGCACTAGCCGTCTCTGGCACTAGCGCGTCTGGCCTCTCCACATGCCGAATTCTGCCAAGGCGGTCACGAGCTTTCCCTCCTCTGCCCCGTGGAGCTGGTCGCAACTCAAAGCTTCGACGTCCGTGTAGCTTCACACCTCGAGGTCCAGCTTCTACAATCAGTTTCGGTGCCGCTGTACGATGGCCGCCGCCCTCCCGCCAGGATGAAGATACCTACCAGCGCGCTCGCGATTCGCACGCCGACCACCCTCAGCCACGCCTCTCAATTACGACCCTTCCTACTCCAGCGACACTATGCGACGCAGACCGGCCTCGGAACCACCCCGCAGGAGCCCAAGCGGAGGAGGGTCACGCCCTTCAACGATGACGGACATGTGCCGTGGTCGAAGCTCTCGGCCGGAGAGAAGGCCGGCCGGGCTACCCAGCAGAGCTTCAACTTTGGCATGATCATCGCCGGCCTCGTCCTCACTGTCCGTGCTGCCCCTCCCGTTGCACTTTCCATGGCCAACAACTGACGTTACCAGGGCGGCGTGGGCTACGTCCTCTACACCGACGTCTTCTCGCCCAACAGCAAGACGGTCTATTTCAACCTTGCGACCGACAGGATCAAGAAGGACCCCAGGTGCTTGGAGCTTCTCGGCGATGCGAAGAAGATCATGGCGCACGGAGAAGAGACGATGAACAAGTGGCGGCGATCGCGCCCCCTGGCGTACGTTGACACCGCCTATCGTCGCCAATACCTAGACTGACGTTCCCAGGTCTTCCGAGCACAAAGACGCCAAGGGCAACGATCACTTCCAGATGAAGTTCTACGTATGTGCATCCACGGCTTGCTTGCATTCGGACCTCGGACTAACAACGCGCAGGTCGAAGGACCTCTGAATACCGGTCATGTCCACATCCACATGATCAGGCCAGCAGGCCAGAGCTCCTACGATTACAAGTATCTGTACCTGGACGTCAGAGGACACCAGAGGATCTACCTGGAAAATGCCGACACGGATCCCAACAACCCGAACAAATCGAAGGTTAAGTTCTTGGGCATCAACTGGGGTTGATTGTACAGTAGGCAGTCCATGCGGGATTGATCCAGTGCGGCTACTAGCTGATTGTAGGATGGTGATGTATCAATAACATGCTTGCACGGATATCGACGGATCAATTGCTGTCACTCGGATGTTCTGATGATGGCCCCTGCTGCGAGCAGTATGTGGCGTTTCTAGATCATGTCTCAGATTGCGGCGGGAAAGACAGGCAGAGCTGCGACTTGACGTCAAATGCTGGCGGAGAGTAACTCTCTGGGCTTCCCTGGACGTATTCGCCAGTCTCTTCAGGGCCGTCCGAGGCTGTGGAGAGGGGCTCTGCCAGTTAAGCAACGATCATGATCTACGAGGGACTGCTCTGAGATGACTACATATCAGTTGCTCAGGCTCTGAACTCGCCAATACGCAAGGTGCCTTGATTGGGTATGTTCATCGTGATGGGCACACCACTTGACATCCAGCCAGTTGGTTCCCGGTAACTCACGCCGCCTTTCATCTCGCCGCGACTGTCTGCCCTGCTATCTCAACGTTTGGCTTCGAAAGCCTGCGCAAAGGTCCCGTTCCCGTCCCAATCTGCTATCGACCTCAGGTTCAGTTGCCCGTCAACAATCCAGCGCGGCTCGTTGGTCCAGGGGTCAGATACTTGCTTGGGGAGCAGCTGGAGTTGCAAGGAATCGTGCGTTCAAACCGCACACGAACCTTACCTTCCTCTTTTGCTGCTCACTCAAGGGTCACGGGACCCTGATACTAATGGGATCGACCCGAACATCTCCCGAAATCTTTGATATAGTGAGTGGCGGTGTAAGCGTCATCTCTAGTGCTCACCATGCGACCCTCTGTTCTTCCGCGGACCCCAAAGGCTCTGCCAAGTCCGTTGCGTTTTTGGTCGGCGGACGTGCATCATGGGCTGAAAAGGGCAGAAGAAGGGGGAGAAGGGGCGCGAGAGCAAGCATAGTACGGAAACGATGAAGCTGGGTGGCCTAGTTTAAGAAGCCCTGGGGGGAAGGCTGCCGCGAACGAGGGTCAACGAGCTTACGGTGTACGTCCAGAGCCCAGTCACTCTGCAGATCAAGCCCGAGAAGTAGATCACGTATTTTCTGCTGTACATGGCGTTAAGAACTGCACAACTCGGTGTCTGCCTGAATACTGGAATAGTCTGCAGACATGGGTTGAGGTTCAACTAGTGATGCTCACCGTGTTCAACAGGGTCACGATAAGCTGGCGCTTTGCGGCCTGCCACCTCTCGTGTATGTCACGGATCTGACCTTAGGGGGTGACCACGGCCGTTGACAAATACTTGAGCATCCCGCGTGCCCCGATCCTGGTGTTCAGCGTGACATCCCCCCAACAAGAGTAGTGGCGCCCGCTGCGATTCAAAGCGCGTGAGGGGTTCGTCGGCGCCATGGTGCTTTGGCGTCGGTCGAGGGCGCCTCCATGCCCCCGGTGGCGATGCCTATCGCAGAGCGGGGAGCCAAGCACCGCGAACAGGCTGGACAAGACAGTGGTGAAGATGGAGATCCTTCCCCCCTCTCGCCTTCAAGTATCCTGCCAGGTTGGTACATTCACTAAGAAAAGCCACAACAGACTCGGTGACGAAAAGATGCCACCCGGTGAGAAGCACGCACGCGGGAAGTCGGGCTGGGGGGGGGACCTGCTGGCGCGGGCCGACTTCCCATCAGCTTTGCCACCGCCACGGCGACCTGGGGTCCCGGACAGGGGCTGCATCGACAAGGGGTTGATCCAGTCGCCGGATTCCGGGGATTCCCCCAATCCAGATCCCGTAGATTGTGTTACCCCGAGTTTCCCTCCCAGCCCTCGCCAAGTGCCAGGAGAAAGACGTCGTCGGGTGCGGGGCGGCCAATAGAACGGGCCCTGGCGACGCATGGCGACGCACGGCGGCGAGGGCGTCGCTGAAGGTCGTTGACCGAGACGCATGTCGTGGGGTCCCCGTTGCGACGGTGGTATTGCGGGGAAGCCAGCCGCTCGACCTGAGGGTGTGAAGGCGAAGACGAGACGAGAACGCGGGCCAGGGGGGGTGTGGCTGGCGAGGGTGAGAGGTGAGACGAGATGAGATGAACGTGCAGCCAGATATGCCTCGTGGAAGTTTACCCTCCTCCCTGAAAGGGGGGGTGACTAGTGGTCTTGACAGGGCCTGGCCGCCGCTCGGATGAAGACGAGCATGCCGCGGATCACATCCGCACACCGAGGTGCAGACGCGAGGTATCGTGGGATTCGGCGGCATGACGGCCGGCCATTCTCCCGTGTGGGGTGCGCATTGGGAGGCTGCGATACAGCCGTAATACCCATGACAGCGGGCAAAGCCAGGTAGCCGGGGTACCAGGGCCGAATGCAGGTCCAACACCCGACCTCGAGGTTCTCCCGGTGAGGGGCTTACCAACACGCCCCCCACGGCCTCGGTGAGGTGGGTGCGGGATGGACTGACACCTCGGGGTCCGTCTGGGGGAGAGTTGAACCAGGTGGGTGTGAGGACATCATGGTCCAGGCCGGGGTTGCGGGTGGGAAGAATGGAGAACGATGGAGCAGCTGCAAGGGGCCCCAGGGGGCCTGGTTGCCAAATACCACCGACATCCCCCAGAGGCCGGCGGCTGGCGCCTTCTCGGTGGCTTCATTTGACCGAAGTCCTCAGACGGAATGGCCGAAGAGTGGAACGGCGCGGGCGCTCGGGAGGAGGAGGCAGAGAGGCAGATTGCGCGGGGGCCAAGGCGATGGGTGATAACGGATGGACGGACGACGGGCGAGTGGTCTCCCAAGGCTTGTCTTCCGAGGTAAAGGACGCTATTACGCCCAACTTGCGTGAGATAAGGCTTGGGGTGTCGGCAAACTTGGAAGTTGGAAGTTGGTAGTGGACTTGGTACTGTTCAAAGCCACCATCGCGATCGAAGAGCTTCGGTCGTCCCATGGGCCCACGATGACGATTCTGAAGAACAGATGGCACGATCTCGAGATGGGGAGGGGGGGGGGCCTTCTGGCGGTTTACCTAGATGGGATGGGCCAGAGTGATGCAGGCAGGGGTTGTCGTCGTTCGAAGCGGCCGGTCCCGCCGACGGGATGATTGCTATTCACGTGCAAGTGGATACTCCGCTCCCTTACGCCACGAGCACCCAGACCACCCAAAATTAAACGTGGCTGGAAACCCTCTACCAGAATGTCTCGGGAAGACGTGTGACAACGTTGCTTGTGAACATGGGCTGTTGCCTTGGGATTTGAAGTTGTACACTAGTTTCTTGGGACTACCCTCGACTTCACACTCGGCTCACCTTGTATCCGCCTGGCACCCTGTACTGGAAGAAGCCGGTCGGGTCGTACTTGGCCGCCGTCTCCTTGAGGAACTGGACGTTGTTCGCGCCGTACGACCCGATGACATCCTGCTCCGGACTGGCATAGTTCATGTACAGGTAAGGAGAGTGGTTCTCCTTTGATGCAGAAAATGCCCTCAGCTCTTCGATCACCCGAGCCATCTTGCTCTTAACCACCCCTTCGTACGTGGCGTCGGCGGCCGCCAAGGTTCCTCGGGCCTCAAAGAGAATAGAGTCAGTCGGAAGATTCTCATCGTGCCCAAGAATATTCCCGCCGGGCTTGACGCTGGCCAGGTTCTTGGGAAGAGGCTGAAAAACAAAGTTCAACGAGACGGGGACGTGTGCCTCGTCCATGTCCTGCGTCAGCGTCGCAAAGACGTCGGCGACCTTGTCCATCATCTCGGTCGTTGCTTGCAGAGTCAGGCAGAACGAGATGTAGTGCGAGCCTCCTGTGTCGGCAATCGAGTTGGCAACGGAGCTGAGGGGTTGCTTCGCTCTCCTGTCCCTGGTCAATGGGATGGCGTCAAGAGGGGCGAAGTTGGCGGATGCCTCGTTGCCGTCTGTGCTGACGGCCATGATCATGATCGACAGAACGCCGCTGTCTGCTCGATAGACGACGAACTCGTGATCAGGGCTACCCGAGCCTATCGAGTTCACATAGCCAATGAACTGCTCGTTGACAGCGTCCAGGTTGTCCCATGCCGTGAACACCAGGCCTCCGTAGGCACCGTCGGGGGGGAGGGTGAAGGTCCGCATGTCGAAGCGTGTGACAATACCCAGGTTACTTCCACCGCCCTTCAGGGCCTTGAAAAGGTCCTCGTTCTCGCTCTCGTTGGCCTCGACGACGGAACCATCAGCCAGTACCACCTCGTAGTTGAGCACGTTGTCGCACGACAAGCCGTAGAGCTGGGTGTGGTAGGATGCGCCACCTGAGACGAGCAGGCCACCTACGCCAACATGGCCGGAACGGCCTCCGGTGACGCTCAAGCCGTACTCCTCAAGATGGTCAATGACGCTTCCCCATCGGGCGGCGGGGCTGATCTGGGCGACAGACTAGTTGGCCACGTCAGTCATGTCCTACACAGCTGCGGACCCAATGCCCCAAGACGAAACGCACCTTTGTCAGTCTGCTCGTGCCGTTCCACCGCCCGGCAGCGTTGCAATCGCTGCCTGGAACAAGCTTGGTCGAGTTGAAAAATGTCAAATCGATGGTGACGCCGTGATGGACAGCGTTGTTATCGAAGTCGCTATGCCCCCCAGAGCGAACGGCAATGTCCCAGTGGCCACCTCCATTCACGCTGCCTAGGGCCTTGACGGCCCTGGAAACATGCTCAGTCGAGCGGGGCTGAACAATACAGAATGGCTGGAGGCGGCGGTTCTCCGACGAGTAGTACGTCGAGACGCTCTCGGCATACCCAGCATCCACGGGGAAGACCAAGATCTCTTCAAGCCCTTCGCTCAGGAGCGCATCGCACTAATGGTGTCTGGTCAGCCCCTCAGTCTCGTAATCCGTGCGTAGGGAACGAGCTCCAAGGGAGCCGCCGGATGTCACTCACACCTTTGAATCCTGACAGGGTCACATTCCCGGCCAGCACGTGAGCGGAAAGGCCTAGTGATGCAGCCGCGCAGAGGTAATGCCTGGGAATCATCTTCGGATACCTGGTGATCAGCTGATGAAGAACTAGCAATTCGCTGTCTAGAGGGGAACAAGCTTCCATTTATCTTCAACGTGGACATCTTCCTTGCATAGTCTGCTTATACCCGGGCGGGGGCTTGTTGCGCTATTGATGCCAGGGTCACAAGTCCATGCTCCGACAACTGCCCGCGATATGTCCACTTAAGGGGTCCGGTCAGAACTGCTTTGTTCATCCGGTGGAGAGACGACGAGGAAAGGAGACAGCAAGTTGTAGAAGGCGTTTGAACCTTGGGAGAGAACAACCTTATAGCCAACTGATTCAATTGCACTTGCCCTGAGACATCTTGAAGATCTTGTACTCGATGCAGAACAGCTTGGATCATGGTAAAGAGTTCAATCTGAAGGTCCGCGGAAGTACGTCGCCGGTAATTGCCTTGGTCGAATACGATGATTGATCTGCTAAATTTCTTCTGCATTGACTGAATCATACTCCCTGTCTCGTAAGCAGCAACTGCGGCTCGGAGTTATTTTGCGGACTTTCACGGCTCGATGTTGGCAGGCGGTTGCAATAGGCGACACCTGAAGCTATATCCCTGTCGGTTTCCAGGCCCGATTCGGACATTCTTCAGCGCCCAGACGGGGCTGACTTTCTGGTTCAAGGAGACCTCTTTAAAGTTTACAGACACAGCAACCAACACGAAGTTCTGATTCGCTTGGCGAGTCATAATGGCTGTTCCCCGGCCGGTGACAGCCAATGATCCCTCTCCCTTGATGCTTCATGTTTACAACCGAAGACCCCGAAGGCTGCTGCGGAAAGCGATATGTCACGACTCACGACCGTTGCAACCGTAATTTGCACTGCATCTCTTGGAACTGCGACAGCAAACGTATGATGACCATGGCCGCGGCGATGGAGATGTATGCAATGGGCAGATTTTTCTTATCTAGGGCTGGAGCCTGCATCCTAACATGATGCCCAAAGTCTTGTACGATGCCTGGTTTTGTTAAAAGGGCGGTAGACAGCTCCCACGCGCACACCCCAGAGAATTAACGACATGGCCTGGACTCCCGAGAATCTGTCCGTGCTTGTTCATGCGTCAATATGGGTGGTAAGTGAGGTGATCGCTCGGATCGGCCGCCCCTCCTCCGCACAACTAACACGCTAATCAGAAGAATTCCGCAGCTCTTCTTCGTCGCGACGGCAGCACTCGCCTTGAGGATCTTCAGCAGAGCCCGCAAGATCGGCATAGGACTCCAGAAAGATGACTGGGTACTTGTCGTAGGGTGGTTCTTCGTTCTCCTGGCTTCAGGAGCCATGTCTTGGCTCATGGTCATCTTCTTGATCCCGGGCAGCATGACGAAGATCACGATAGCCCGTGTCCACCACAATCTTCAGACTATCGCCCTGGGAGTGACAAAGACGTCTTTCGGCATGACGCTGCTGCGGCTGATGCCGGGAGGTTGGGAAGCAAAGCTCATCTATGGCTTGCTCATCACCATGAACCTTCAGTTTGCCGTACACATCATCGCCTCGTGGCAGGCGATTTGCGGTGCCCCGGATCAGGGCCACATCGGAGGCGACAGGTGTTGGAAGCTGACACAATCGGTGACTTTCACAGTCTTTAGCGCTGGTTAGTCTTCCTCTGACGCTCATCTCGTGTCGGCAAGCTCGGTCTAACTTGGCACTGAGCAGTATACTCGGCGTTGTGCGACTTCATACTCGCGTTGTTGCCCTGGAAGATGATTTTCAACCTGCAGATGAAGCGATCGGAAAGACTTGGCGTTGCTCTAGCTTTGAGCGTGGGAGTCGTGGCTGGTGTTACCGGAATTATGAAGGCATACACGGGCTACAAGCTGATTGACGTGAGGAATCCTGACTGTAAGTGGCGTGCCCGTTTGAATGTTCCCGCGGAAGTTCGTTTCCCCTTTTGACATATTCCCTGTTCAGATCTTTACAACCAGGCAGTCTACTGGGTCTGGTCGATGGCTGAGCCAAACGTCACAATTATTTCAGCTTCCATCCCCGTGCTCCGTGGTTTCGTCCGCAACGCCCGCATCCGAACCGAGTCCAACCCTGCAGGCGGAGGCTATATCAAGACCGGCGGTAGCAGCAACAAGTTCTACAACTCGGGCACGGTCACGGCGGTGCGCGCTGAGTCCAAGGACAATGATGGCGAGAGCGACCGTAGCATCTTGGACCGAGAGCCTGCGGATAGAGAGAATGGCGGTATCACCTGGACAACGGAAGTCAGCGTCGAGTTCGAGGCACGACCCTCAGGAGATGGTGCCACGGGCATCGCGATCACGAAGGACACAGCGAGCGGGGAGGAGTTCGAGATGCGGAGAATGGCGCCTCGCCCAGGCCCGATAGATGGTGCCAAGGGATAGTGCACAAAAATTTCGGAACTTTCATACGCTCCACTGTTTTTGAATTGCCACATTAAGCAGTTGCTGACCCAGATTTGCATCGACAAATACCAGGAACCTGGGCTGCCTTTGTACTAAGCACTTGAGTAGAGAAGCTTGATATCCAGATGGGATGGAAAGTGGATATCGCGGGGGACAACAGCTCGATTACCTAAGCAATGGGTGGTGTACCTGAGGGCAGAGCATGTCTCCACTCAAATCCGCCAGGCAGCAGTCAGGGGGTGTAGTTGGCGGAAAAACCACAAAGCAATCCTGCGCCTGAGCATCATCTACAAGCCAGCCAGCCGTGTTACCCGGCTTCTCTCACCACAGTCCCCGTGAACGGATTCTGCGACCGATCATGTGTTCATTCGTATTCAGGTTGATCTGTTTCGTGAGCGATGATCTTGGGGGCGAGCGGCCTACATCAAGACTAAGCCACCGATGGCTCTGCAGCTGCGGGGGAGCCAGACTACGATCGTCGAGTTGGTGATCCCGATACGGCAGCAGCTCATCTAACAGTTGAACCAAATAGATAAGAGACGGACGCTTCAGTCCTCGAGAGCAAGCCACCCCCAAAAAGGGCACAGCAAAGCTGCTCTTGCGTCCGGGAACGACACGAGGCCTGTCCCCCACCCACTGCTATTCTGCCGGCCCATGTCCCGGAACCGCGTTCGAAGTCGTCCCGGATCTCCGTTCGCTGCAGATTTACCCGCACCTCCGTGGGCGGCGCGTCCATGCCAGGGCTCAAGCGACAGGAGACCCCAGCTGCCAAGACTTCGACAAGCGAGGGCCTCGAACCTTCTCACCCAGGCTTCTCTCGCTTCCGCGGCTTGCAGACATCGCGAGCCGTCGCATCCAAGCACCCAACCACGCAACCTGCAGCTGCCAACCTCACATGGCAGTCTGGTTCGCCAATTTCCTGGGAATTTTGCCGTCTCGGCAAGCTCGTCGTGACCTCGTCATGGGGTCCGGCGCTGCCATCATCTTCCAGCGGCGCAAACCTCACTGTGGACACACCTTGTTTGCTGAGCCAGCGAAGCGCATCCGCTGGTCTGATGTCAGATGCGGATCACTCTCAGCCCCTAGGCGCCGGAGAATGACTGGCCGCGCGACCTTGCCGGGGTCAAAATGGTTGACGCCAATCACGACGGAAGCACGCCTTCACTCCAGCCCTCTGGTACCGACAGGCCATTCAACCCTTTTCTTGGACGTCTCCGCCTGAACCAATCCACAGGTGGCAGCCCGAGGGGGGCAAGATATGACCTGAAGCAGCACCTGGCGCGTGAAGTCTGGGACGTGCTCTTGGCAGCCTTGGGTTTGGTCGCAATTAATATCAAACCGCAGATTGTTTTGCCCGCGATAACGTCGACAGGCTACTCCGCAATCCAGGAGCTGGGAACCACCGGGTCCCTTCAAATGGCCGAAATCGCGACCTCACTATCGAACGGCCATCGTGGCACCGCGATCACCGGAGGATGCGACACTCGCTGGACCTTGTTCCGCGTTGTCGATCGACAGCCTGATTTCCAGCCCTGACAGCGCACCGAAGGACGACACCGTCCGATGACTCCACCCTGCTTCTCAAATGATCAAATGCAAGAAGACAAGTTACACGTTAAGGGCCCCTTCCTTTTCCCTGGCCTCGGTCGTAGTATGTAGCCCCGAGCGCGGGTTGAGCAACCTGAGCCTTCCGCCGGCGACGAAACCCGAGCTTGGCGATAATGGAAGTTCAGCCCATCAGTCGCTGCCTGCGATTGTGTACCCTGGCCGGGCTGAGCGACTGCCTGTTTTCGACCCCCCAAGAGGCCCCCTTTACCAGGGCGGACCCTCCCTGTTCGGATTCCCAAAACGAGGTTGCATGAAGTCATGGGCTCTCCACAACCCCGTAAATCGACCCATGCCCGGAACTGATCTTGGGGTCGAAGACCCGCGGGGCACGGCGTGGGGGTTTTTCGGCCAGCGCGCGGGAGGAAGGGGGTCGTGATCAAGCACTTGACCAGCAGGAAGATAATTTGACGAGAATGAAAGCAGGCTCGTGAGCGCTTCACGGGTGTGCATTTACGACCTTGGTTCCCTAGAGAGACCAGGTGATGGATGGCTACCCCCTGTGTCTTGCTTTCCGTGGGCTTGGCTATCTTCTACCGTCACGGAGGTAACACTCCTCACGGGTCGGCGTCGAGAGACATCACCCTCGGAGGGGTGCTCGTGATGTTTGTCTTCTGATGCCAACAGTGCCAAAGTGAACTAGGCGTCCCGATGGCGCACTTACACAACCACCCTCGAGGCTAGCAAGCCGACTCACAGGGTATGGCGACATCTTCTTTTCCTGATGTACCTCTCTCAGCAGGTACATGAAGCGATGGGGGTAGGAATAGGTGTGGCAGCCACCCCCACACATCAGTCATTGAGCGGATGGATGTCATCTTGCCAAACACCCTTGAGGCAAGCAAGGAAAATGGTCCCTGTCGACTCGTCAGATACGCAAAAATCAACCCCCCCGACGCGCAACGTTGGCAGGATGCCGTCCAACGACCGCTGGCCCTGCCTTGGCACAGTAGGAGATGATCTACAGGGCTCGGGGCCCCGGTTTCCTATTCCTGGACGGGTTTCCCTTATCTGGGGCTAAGGAAATGCCGGGGACAAAGCCGCTGTCACCACTGAGTCCCGTCTGTCTCAAGCCCCCGGGGATCGTGTTTCAAGCAGCTCATCGGAGGGGCCCCAACTCAAGCCAACATCGGTGTCGCGGACTGTGGGAGAAGAAAAACGAAGACGACGAAAACGGACAAAATTTGAGTTGATCGTCTCTTCCTCGAGCCACGCCCCCCCTACCCTTGCACGGCATGGACGCGAACAGCTTCAGCAGGGCGATGATGATCAAGGAGTGCGCGGTCCGCGAAACATTGGCGTCACTGCACACAGCTGAGGCGGCCAGCCCAAGCGGGCCACGGGGCGGCTGGCTCGGGTTGAAGCCGGACTAGAGAGGGGGGAATCATGGGAAATGGGGAATACGCCAGCAAGAAAAAAGCAACGTGATCGATCTGCCTGTGCAATTTCGGGGGCGGTTACACACGCGACGCAACCGCGGTGCAGCCCATGGGGTATTGGTACGGGGAAGGAGGCGGGGGGGGGGGATGGAATTGCTTGGTCTGGCCAGTCATCGACTCGACCCCGTCCAGCTTCCGCGCGAGACGGAGAAGAAAAAAGGTCTGGGGCGACGGTCCGTGGCGTGGGCGTGAGAATATTGGGAAAAGGGTTTGGGGGCGCGTACGCATCGCAAACCCTCTCGAGTGACAGACGCGCGATAACCAGAGGACGACGAGGCCAGCGTTGATGGCTGGCGCACCACACCACTACACCACGACACCACACCCTCTTGTCTGCAGCGGCGCGGTACTGTACGGTACGCCACCTGCACGCGGCTGTCTGGATGGGATGCCTATTTGCTGCGCCGGTCTGGCGGTGAGGAAGGAGGCCTGACCACACCTCGCAACGTGAAATCTCTGGTCAACGCGCTGACGGATCGTGGAGGAGATTGGGGGAGGGCGCCATGTCAGACTGGGCTGAGCGATGCCTTCCTGGTTGGATGCCTCACACTGCCGCCGCTGCCTCTGGAAGACCGGCGACCCAGGGTAACAACGCACTACAGGACCAGCACAGCACAGCGCAGCGCAGCACAGAAGTGCAGAGTACAACACATAGCGCATACTAAGCATCGACGGGCCTAACGAAACTCCCCGCAAAACTGCGAATCATTCGCTAGTCCTCCCGCTGTCCCGCGCGTTAGCGACATCGCACAGGGCGGACGGGGAGGCGAGGCGGTGACTGGCTCTCTGCCTTGCGATGAAAGGGGGACGAGTGGGCGACAGGTTGCCAGGCCAGACCGCCGTCTCGGTACGTGGACAAGGGGGAGATCGGTCGGTCGTCGAAGAAAGCGAGCACCTCATCACATCCGTCGTCGATGTTGGGAACCAAAGCAAAAGAGATGAGAGCGAGAGAAAGGAAAGACACTATTGACACGGGTGTCCCAGGCGAGGCGGCAGCCTACCTGAGATGAGGCGTGAGATCGATGCAGCCTGGGGGGTGAAGGTGACTGGGCTGGCTGGCTGGGCTGGATCATCATCTCCCCCTTCGCTCGAGCGCTCGCCAGGAAACCTCGTAAACGCCGTTGCCCGCGCTGTGCCAGCAGCTCGCCCAAGGAGGCAACCAGGCTGCCCAAGCTGCCCAAAGCCAAAGGCAAATCGCAGCCTGCTGTCCCTCCCCCACGGGGACCCGCGACCAGAGCCTCTCGGGCAGCGCCGCCCCTGCAGGCGAGACAATCATCCCCAACCGTGCGACCTCAGCTGGCTCGGCGGTGCGGTGGCGGTGCCATGTCTCTGGCACGGCAGGTCGGTGTCTCTCCCCCCCTATTCTTCGGCAGAGGAGAATAAGGTTGGCTCCAGAATGGAAAGGGGGAGCGAGCACATGAAATAGTGACCCTGCTCATCGGCCATTCCAGAGCAGGCAGCGACTGCAACAAAGAAAAAAAAAAAAGCAGGAAAAACAACAAGACAGCCAAGCATGGGCCTGGGACATGCGACAGCCCGACCACCGGGCCCGGGCTTGTGTCACCGCTCCCACGGCCACGGCATGGCGACATCATCCCGCCCGCTGGCGCGTTACCCGAACAGCCCCGAGCCCTCCCGCGGGGCCTCGACTCCTGCCTCCATCGATCCTCGCCCCAGGTAGGTTGAGGTGACGGCAAACCAAGGCACACCCGACGGTCTGACTCGCACCCTAGGTTGCAAAGCCTTCTGGTTTCGTCATGCGAAAGAGAGACAGAGCCCGCCCCCATGGTGAGGGAGCGTGTGATGTGACGGAGCTCCATCCATCCATCCATCCATCCACCTCCGGCCGCAAGCAGACAAACCCCAGGCGGGCCAAGCGCGGATAAGCCAGGTCAAGCAGCGAGCGAGATAAGGGAAACTCGCCCAGCCGCACGCCCGGCCGTCCGCCCCAGCTGCCCCCTTTGGTTTCCACCACCCCTCCCCGTCAACCGAGACCAGCCGAGCCTGGGGGTGGTGCAAGACAAGCGATCAAATGGCAGAAAGAATGCAAAGTCAGCCCCGACGGGACTCCCAGGGGCAAGGCGGCACAACAGCTCGAGCACAAAAAAAAAAGGACGAACTGGGGGCCGCACCACCCGTGGTTTGCCTTTCCGTCTAGGGGTCTGACGTGATATCACTCGCGCGCTTTACGCTGGCGTGGGGAAGCGAGGGATACGTAATGGCCAGGGGGCGTGTGTTTTACGGGGGTGAAGGAGAAGGACGTGGGCGGGGCAGAAGGGGAGATGGGGCCAGAAGCCCAGGGGGGGGGGGGGAGGTAGGTACTCTTCCTGCGCCTGTGTGCGCCGGCGAGTATCAGGTCTCTTCCAGCATGACGACGCTCATCAACAATTAGTCAAGGCGAGAAGCACACCAGAGCACTGTGGACACGGATTGAGCCTGCTAGTGAAAAGTGTCGCCCGTGTCGAGATGACTGTTGAGTCACCCATGACACCCCTGAGTGACGTGCTGGCCCCCTTCTTACGTACCTTGGCTGCTGTTTGGTGGTGCCTGGACGGGGATGGTTTGGTCAGGGCTGAACCAGTGTCATGTCTCCGGCCGCCGCACATGCCCGTCACGATTGATTGCCTGCCTTCCCACCCGCCTCTTCACACTAGTGTTGCAGCGGCCTGCCGAAGCCACTGCCGCGGCTGTAGGTCGTGTCCGGATTCCTGGGAGGTCTCTCGTGTCGTCTGCTGCGAGAACCGGCCAGGAAGAGTACATTCATCACGGGGAGCGGGAGCGATCATGAGAATGAGAGAAGAACCAGTTGATTCTGAAGAGCCCCTCAACAAGAGGTCTACATGGAAATACGCTGAGAGGCGTCGAGCCAGCCGTTGCAGGCGGCGACGTAGTACAAAAACATAAACCAAGACCGAAAACCCAAAATCCGACAATGGGTCCTGAAGACCCAAAGGAAAAAACATTTGTCGCATCGCCTGCCATGCCCTGAGGCCCCTTGATGAGCCGTGTATACCGTCAAACCCCGTAACCGCCGTCTATATGTTGTGTTGTGTGATATCCGTGAATAAGCCCGCTTGCAAACAACGCACCCGAGTACGGGTGAGTGAGAAGAGAAAGAGGGAGGTCCAGAGAGGTGGTGGTGGGGTGCGCGTTTTATCGCCCAGGAGCCTTGCCCTGCTGCCAGGCATGGCCAAACACTCTGAGGGGAGAGGAGTTGCGTTGTGTGTCGGCATCTCGAGCCAGGCTCGCTCGCCGTAAAACCCCAGTCTAAGCCGCCTGCTGTGGTCTGGAAGGGCTGGGTACGTGGGCACTGCTGGTGGTGGGCGCGGAGTGTCGTGATGATTAGGAGGAAGCAGTGGCCCCGTTCCAACCGGGTTGAGTAGAGAGAAAAGTGCAATGACGCCAGTCTATATCCGTAATAGGAGCCTTTGTCCAGGTCGTTAAGTCATCTCGATTGTGACTCCATAAGGAGCCACGCTGGTCGTTCGAAATTACATCCGATCCATGAGGTCGCCGCCAGCGAGGCTGCCGGCGGCCGAGCTCCTGCCGCTGTTGAAGCCCTCGTTGTTTGTCAACAGCTCGTGAACCCCAATCTTGGGGACAGGGAGCTTGCGGCTGGCATCTGGCCTGCTGATGATGTCGCTGAGCGAGACACCATTGCTGCGAGGGGGAGCACCACTGGTGGGAGCCTGGGGTGGGCTGTGGAAGGGAGCCTCAGGCCTCGGCTCGAGAACTCCCAGGGCAGGCTGCAAAGTAGGCTGCAGAGACAGGTTGCGGAAGGGGGGCAGCTTGACGTCGTTATCCGAAGGGCGAAGACGAGGCGAGTGAGCAGGGGTAGCAATGGGCGTGTGGTCAGGCGTGGGAGACAGTGAGTCGTGAGAGAAGGTGGGCGACGAGGGAGCCGTCGAGTTGGGTGAGTTGGGGCGGGACCGCTTCGCGTGCCTGTAGGCACTGGAGTAATGGTCGTCGCCGTGCTCCTCGTTCGAGTGAGACCTCGACATGTGGTAGGCGGACAGCGAAGGATGGCCACGAGCGCTGTGCATGTAGGGGTGGTGGCGGAAGTGGGGAGGAGCTGCGAGAGTCTCGCGCTCGACCTGGTTCGCAGCCTTGGCCAGGATCGAAATGTCCATGCTCGGGCTGCCCTGAGGTCCTCGGCCGTAGTGGTGGAGGGTGGAGTGGGTAGGCAGGGCGAACTGGGAGTACGAGTGAGGCGGCGAGACGTTGGGCGAAGACAGGCTGGAGGTCGGCGCGGAGCGGATCGTCTTGGGAGGAGGCATCATGCTCTCCGAGTGCATGTGCGTCTGAGGTCCCGAGTTGTACTGGTTCTTTCCTCGCCTCGAGTTGGGGTTGCTGTGTATCCTCGAGTGACGGGTCAGCTCGTCGGAGCGGGAGAACTTCTTGCTGCAGCCAGGGAACTGGCAGGCGTGAGGCTTCTCGCCGGTGTGCGTTCGGATGTGCCTCGTCTGGTGCTCAAGGCGGTGGAAGGCCTTGTCGCAGAGAGGGCACTTGTAGGGACGAGGCAGCTCGCCGGGGTTCTCAGCAGACTGAGCACCTGGCAGAGGTCCGTTGGGCTTCAGCTGCTGGACGGAGCCCATGCTGTCGCCCTCGGGCGTCTGCTGCTGCTGCTGCTGAGTCGAGGCAGCCTCCTCCGACTCGGGATTCAGCAAGTTGCCGAACATGGTGTTTGTTCAGTAAGCTTCAGGGGCGGTGATGGGAAAATCGACAAGACACTGCCGATTCTGTTGATGTAGCCAGTTTCGAAGAACTGCGGCGTCGTGGTAATGCCAAGGTGGTCCGAAAAGTGTTGTTCGTGGAAGCGTTGTGATATGGTGGTGGGTGGGTTGGACAAGACAATGTTGGGGGGGTGAGAGGTCGTCTTATCGTTTCTGGGGCTGGCTTGGGTGGGAGGCCTTGGAGTGTGGAGGCGGGTTGGTGGGTGATGACGGATGCTTGGAGCTGCGGGCTATAGTGTGTGTTGGATGGGGGGTACCGACTTTTTCTACAGGAGCAAGAGCAAACCCTTTTTCTTCCGGGCGGGAAGGAGGGATGGGGCTTTAGTTTTAAAGAACGCAGCTGGCGTGTCTGGTCTCTGTTCTCTGGTCGGGGGGGGGGNGGGGGGGGGGGGGGGGGGGGCGTGAACTGTAGCTTGTAGGCGGTGGGTAACTAGTGGGCATCAGTGGGCTCACTCGTCCCTTCCACACATCAGTCTCTGACTACATGTGTCCAGGGCAGCAGTACCTGAAGAGTGGAGGGTACTTGGAAGGCACGGGGGGGCGGAATTGGTGTGGGAAACCAGAAGCCGCCAGGGAATAGCGGTTAGACGCCCGGGGGGAGGGGGGTGGGTTCTGATGGGGAAGGACATGGTAAGGCCAAGACAGGTACTCTTTGGCGCAGGTACTTCCTTCCTCGCCAGTTCGCCATGCTTGGCTGAGTTTTTTTTTCCTACCCTTCCTATTTTTGCCTGGTGTCTGGGGGCTTGGGGGGGGCCGAGATTTGTGAGGAAGCCGGGTCGGGGAAGTGGGGACGACAGGGATGGTGGTGGTGGGGAATGACACTGAGCGTCGAGGTGGATATCCCACTGCGGACTGTTTCCCGGGGTGCACGAGGGGGGTGGCACGAGTACCTGTGAGGATGGGAAGGAGCCAAGCGCAAGCCCTGTGATGCCGCAATGCCTCGGTGGCTCGGTGGGGAGGTCTGGGGTGGCGATAGCACGGTCTGGGGACCTCGGTGGAGGCGGGCGCCCGGCTTCTTCCACTCCTTCATTCACTTTCACCCACCAGTCACGACTCTGCTTCGACCCTCGCCGTCTAGGCCTCGTACATCGCACATCGCTGTCTCTCTCGGTCGGCTCGTTCTCAGCGACAACCCCGGACGCCCTCCTTGGTGAGGCCTCGGTCTAGCAGCTCCTCATGCCCTCGGTCTCCTCATTTCACTTGACTTCACTCCCACCCCCTGCGTTCACTCCCATGCCCGCGTCCGAAGCCGAATCCGTCTAGACAACCCCCATCCACCTCCCTATCGTGGAGCAGCCAACCCAGTCCAGAGATCGCGGGGCCGCCTTCGCTCCCCATGTCCATGCCCTTGCCATGATGGCTCAATCGCGCCGATGGCATGCTTGTGCCGGCTCGTGTCCATGTGATTGGACACTCGCCGTCGTCGTTCAGTCCTCTTATCCCACGCCCTTGCGCGGCTTGGGGGCGGACTTGCCTATTGCATCCTCCAGACTCGACTGCCTATCTCTCCCCACAGGCCGGCCATTCGACTGCCTACTCCAATGGCACAATTCTGCCCGCCGCTTTGCTCATTGCGCCACCCACGGGGGGGAGGGGGGGGGCATCATCCACGGGGGTCACCCACGGGATCCTGCATCTCCTGACATAATAGGAATCTGGGGAAGGGTGGCTTGAGTTAAACAGTGAGTGAGGCGACTCCGGCGTCTCAATCGTTGGTCCCATTCATGTGGACAAGGCCCGCTGTGTGGATCAGTTGCCGGCGAGCTGTCGAGGCAGTAAACTTCAGGCGAACGGCGGATTCCAGCAATGTATCTTGCCATTCCCTCAACGCCGTACAACAAGGGGATGGAGAAACCGGCGGACCGTGTCGTTGGCCGTCGCACAGCCGCTGCACATAGTATGCCATGCAATGCGTAGCCAATGAGGCGAGTTACGAGCCCTCCGACTCTATCCAACGAGAAGAGCATTCTGCTTTCTTTTGACCCTGTGGGATTGTGTCCCTTGACAAGACGATTCGTTGGTTCCCAGACGAGAGCCCGTGAACGTATCACGGTCATTACAGCCACCGGGAGTAGATCCTGGTGGGACGATCAACGGGCTCACTCTCAGCTGGCACAAACAGCCCTCACAACCCGCCACACGACTGGCCTGGGCCTGGGATTGCAAGACAGCCCCAGACAACCCATGCTTGGCATCTTGTCCAGTCGCAAGCCGACGCTTGCTGAACCCGAGGCATTGCTTCTCCCGCCCCATAGCCCCCCAGTCTCGAAATCAGCTATCCCGAGGGCGAGGCTATCTGACCCCGTCATGTGCCTCTCGCTCTCTATCAAGAGAACACTTCATCCGGCCAGCGAAGAGCAAAGGGCACTCCCCCACATTCGATACTCGTCAAAGAGCGGACGGACGCGCCGCACCCGCGAAGCCAGATTCGGATCACCAGACCTTGCTGATCCTCAGCCAACAGCGCAGGACCCTTCGCGCATATTTCCTGGGGTCTGCACCGTAGGTCGAATAGCCGGTCGCTGTGCCGGGTTTAGTTCAGTCACCTGTCAATTTCGTCTATTGCTCACCCGACCTCGTTTTCACTACCAGATGGCTTGCTCGGTGCTAGAGAGAGGTGTGCGCTTGACTCTTGCTCACGCGCGCCAACGCGCTCAAGCCGTACTGCCTTGACAGCTGCGTCGTCCGCGTCAACCGTTGACGCCGCGAGAAGCGCCGAAAGAAATACCTTGGAAACCCACCAGCTCCTCGTCCGTTCAGTAGCCATTTCCTCGGTCTCTGGCTGCGTAGACGACTCTCCAGGCCCGGACACAGGCTTCAACCACGCAGATTCGTCAGCAAGGCGACCCTGGCCTACCTACGGAGGAGCTACGAAGGCATCGCGTGCTGCGGAGGCGGTTCACAAGTCCGGCGGCAGCATGCTCGGCTCGGTTGTTACTCATCGTCTCCCACCTATGGACTGGCCGCGCTGGGGGTTTCGGTCAACACTCGGTAATCACCGCCCGACAGCAAAACTATTATCCGGTCGGGAATCTTAGACTAAAGCCAAGATCTGGTACCCTCGGCCTTTCTCTGCTCGTTTATCCACAGTGGGTCCAGCATCTCTAGCCCCAGGGTTCTGGCTGCTGCGCTGGCCCTTGGGTGAGGCTTGCCGGATGTCGCTCGGTGTGTCAAGTCGAACCTCCACCCACAACCAGGGCACGTCATTCGGCTCTACTCTCGTCAAGCAAATCTTTGCAACAGAGATTTCTATCGCATCATCAAAGGTGCAGGGTTGCTTTACCCACCCGCTGCCTGCTTTCTTCATCTGGGGCACAAGAGCGAGTCTCTGTGGCTCCTCCATGAAGCAGCGGAAACCCGGGAACACTTCCTTTTCCGCCCCAAGACCACAGGTCCGCCCCCCAATAGGTTTCGGCGCTGCCAGGGGGTGGTTCTGGCTGTCGCTCACCCGAGAATGCAACAGGGGTCGTTCCACCCACTGATCCCCGGAATGGGCGTGGGGGTTATCACTGAGCCCCTTTTGACTACGGTTGAGAACTGCGTTGGTCAATGCTGTCTGAGAGCCACGGGTCTCTCCATCCGGATATCATTGGTGCCGTGCCGCCGCTCCGCGCCCGCCCTCACAGCCGCCAGGGTCGCACACCTCGTGATTTGCCAGCCCCAGAGGACACCCCGATGGCCCAGAGTGCCTAGCGCCAGAGTTCTGAAGCTCAGGTCAGCGCAGAGGCTCTCTCGATGGAGCACAGGGTCGCGGTGAGCGTCACAGCCAGTTGATCCCTCCCTCAGAACCAGGCCAGGTGTCATGTCACGGACTCAAATGGGTGGGATCGGAGAAGCGCTGCCGCTTCCGAACAGTCCGGGGCAAGGTGGAAGTCACATTCATTTGGTTGCTGGCAAGCCCCAGCTGTGGAGATGGCGGCTAGCTTGCCAATGCGTCCACGTCCACTCTTACGACATGGCAAGCCTGCCTGCCACTGGTGCAGTCGAAACATTCTGCCAAAGCGTCTGGCAGCGGAGATTGGTAAGACACGAATAGTACAATACTTCATTACTATTGATGTGCCCCTCCGGCCGGCAGGTACGTTCTTAGGGTACGAAAACTATTCAGCATGCTGTGGAGCCTCGGCAGTTTTGTAGTCTGCACCAGTCGAACCATATGAGCATGGGAGCATGGCAGCATGGTGACAGAATATGGTGCCAGCATTGGTCGATTACCGTGTCTGGCCGCGAACAGCCTTTCGGATGCAACTTCTGGTCCAGCCCACATGCCATCCCCTCGAGTCTTCGAACATCGGGCGACCAGGCCAGGCGGGCCAGTGCCTCCGTCAAACGAGTCTTGCGTTTCCGTGTTTCTGGCAACTCTAGGGCCCTTCGGCTTGGGCAAACAGACTCAGTTACCGGTAGCTCCCTAGAGTACATCCCGTCGATACGCCAGACTGAACGCACTTTCCTCTTCGCTCTAAGGGGCGATCCTCGAAGGCACATGCCATCGACTCTGGAGATTGCGGAGAATCACACCACTCCGGAAGCTTGGTGGCGGGGTCACCACACAAATAAAAAGCTCCGATGGAGGTCCTGGGGTTGCGATCATCTTGCATGACATGACGCGCGGTGTAACACCGGTCGTCCGTCAAAGTCGGCGGCGGCCAAGGTGCCCTTGTTATGCTTGGGGTGTGTGATTGCGATATAGCATTAGATTCACGAGTCACGGACTGTCCATCATCTACTTCCGAAACACATACCTATGCAAAGCACAGAAGTGCAACCGCAAGCGCAGCGCCATAGGATGGCGGAGAGAAAGCCGAAACACCTGTCCGGCGGTGCAGGAGTGCTAAGGCACAAACCCATGGCAGAACTGTCTTGGAAACGATGCAAATCAAGGAGCCAGTTCAAAAGCTTGGCTGGTCTGTGAGTTGGAGATGGTTAGGAGAACGGGCTCCTCGCCACCCTGCTCTTTGGAGAGCCACTCCACGACTCCAACTGAGGACGATTGTCTTGCTTCTTGGAAGTAGCTCCACGTCGAGCTCGAGGCGGCTATCTCGCCTTTACCAACGAGTCAGTCGACAGCGCAACGGCCAGACGAGAGGAGGCCACAAGAGGAATGCCGCGATCAACGTGGCTAGATCTGCCCAAGCTTCCCCGGACATCCTTCTTTGCCTCCCTCTTCCATGCCGAACCCCGCAAGCCCTCCAAGGCCAAGGTGGTAGTACGTCATTTGACAAGGTTCAACCCAATCCAGCCTGGGACTGAGTCAAGTCAGCTTTCAGGAAGAGCATTTCTCCTGTCGGGCGGTCTTGTCTATTCCGGCCTCACTTTTCGCGGACTCACACTTATGAACTAGATGGACTACCTGTACCCTGTCCTGAAGGCTCAGCCGTCAACACATTACGCCTGGGTGTGACCTGGGCATGGCGCTGGCCTCTGAGGGAATGACACGGAGATATGGTCTGTCGATTTAGGGACAAGCGCCACGATGAGGCATGACAGAGACTGTGGGGAGAGATATAGACACGCCCTCACGTCGAGCGGATCCCGCTGGGCTTGTTTCCCAGCCTTTGTGGGTCCCGCGATTCTCCGCCTGCGTTCGACTGCGAGATGAGGCTCCGAGAAGCCCCGACTGTAGTCACAAAACCGCTCACTTATCTCAGCAGGCGCCTGCACAGTGGCTCGACAGCACATGGCGGTCAGTCGTCTGCAGGGCCAGTGCCAAAGCCTCATGGACCGTGTAGAAAATTTTGCCTCGCAGCCCCTCTCTCAACAACATCGCAATCAGCAAATGGCTCCTTGCACAAGCGAGCATCTGCAGAGAACATCGGGGGTTCCCTCCTTGGTGGACCCCCCTCGCTGGTCTCCATCACATGTTCGGCCAGCGTGGCAGATAAGAGCCTCATTGAGGCAGACAGGGAAGACGGTCCCTTTATCCCGAAAATTAAGCCGTGGTTGATGCCACTGCCCCAGAGAGGCCAGACCTGTGCCGAAACGGTTTGACGGGACCACATGCTGCATTCCTCACCTCCCAATCCACCAAAGAATACCGCCGGAATTGCGCCTCGGTGCCGGCACTGGCAAAGGCCTCGCCCCTATTGCAGACGTGGTTGCAGAGATGACCCCTCCATTCCAGAAGCCTCCTTGGCATGCTTTGTCGGACTCGTCACCCCGACTCGATTCGCCGTCAGGACAGGTGGTCTGGAACACTTCTGAAATTCTTATCGCCGATACCTGGCTCACTCTTTTGTCTGGTCGCTTATTACCAGACGGCAATGGAAGGACCGCCCAAGATGGCCGTCGGCTCGGATATCGCGCTCCAAGGTTTGAGGACGGCTTCATGCGCCCCAAACCCTGCCCTGATCCTCCCAAGCTCGAGGCGACGCCCTGCGGCAGGGCCACCCCTGGGGCGCCCGGCCGTTTTCAGCCCGGAGAGACGGGAGGTGATAGGTGCGCGTTATTCGGCGGACTCGCCATTGGATTTCCCGGCCAAGACCGCCGAATTGATCTGAGCAAGGATTCAGCCCAGGTGATATGGAACGGGTTTGGCGCGGTGCGGAGAAATAGCCAGACCTGCCAGAACAGGCTGGGGGCGCCGCTGGCTAGGTTTCCCGATTCCCGGGGCCACGATGCCACCACATCCTCATCAAGCTCGCAAGCAAGCGGCCATCGGCCTGGACGGGGTTTAGGGTGAGGATGCGCGTCGCGGGGAAAAGGAGGGGGGGAGAGTATGCGAATTTCGGTCTTGCCGCGAACAGCCAGCTAATCGGGTTCATAGCGGCTATCTCGCGCCGACGACGCCGTGCCACCAGGCCATACATCTTGGCTCTCGCGGGGATGAACCAGACTGTCGGTCTCGAGGCGCCTGGGCGGTCACTCGCTCGCTGGAGATGGAGGGGCGCGAACCCCGCAGAGAGCCAGCCTTCATCTCATCTCGTGCCGCGGGGTGGGATTTAAATCCGTCGTTACAGCGTCCGCGTGCGCGCACCGATGAGCCCGCTGCTGGCATCGCATGTGGATTGACGAAAAACTGCGAATAGAGCGCCCCCTCGTGGGCTCGTCAGCTGCCCATGGGGGCCACGGCCTGGGAAATGAGGGTATCGTGTCGGCCGGGGGCCTGGGCGCGGCTTCGGTGAAGACACGACCGAGATAGCCTGAGCCACCAGCAACAAAGTCCGGAGAATCTCCTGCCCACGCTGGGCTGCTGCCGCGAGACCGAGAAGGCCGAGAACTCAGCCCGGATCCCTCGAGCCAAAACCCCACACATGCTGGAATCTCCAGGTTTTAGAAGATAAGGTTCCACAGAGGTATTCGGCGGATTTAGACAGAGGGGGAGGGGGGTGTGAAACCTGGAGAAGAGGCCAGGTGTTTGGCGCAAAGCATGTGCTCGAGTGTGCGGGCGCTCGGTCGGGTTTCCGGCGGGAAAGCTCAGCTCCGTCTTGGGGACGAAACGAAGGGGACCGGGCCGCTATGGAATTAGAAGTGCCAGAGTTGAGCTGATGATGACACTTGGCATGTGACGACGGGGGGGGAAGGCGGCATCTCACGACAAGATGGTGCACCACCTTGCGCGATGGGTGGGCGGGTGAGTTTGGCGGGGTCTGGGGCAACGGCAAGCGCAAGAATGTGGCTTGTAGTCGTGGCTGGTGCATCTTGTGGCGCACACGCTTCCTCTGCCTGACTGATGTCATTGGAACCATGACTGCCTGGAGGAAAAAGAAGACATGTGTGAAAACACTCGATCAGACACTGTATCTCCTCGATCCGAGCTTGAGCTCAACATCTACACCGCACAAACGAACCTAACGGCCGATGACGTTCATCCGTCACCCAGACATCATTCGATGATGGACAGGTATCACTCGATCCACGGCCAGGATGAGGCAAGCTTTGATCTAACGTCAACGCGTATGTGCCGATGCCCTCCATTCGCCGGACCATCCGCCCCCTCCTTCCTGCCACCCCCCCTCAACCGAACGCCTTCCGCACACTTGCTGATCAGAAGGGCGTAGATCGTCTTCCTACGGTTTCGGCGGTCGATGCACTGGAGGACCTCGATGGCGCCACTTCGCGATACGTGTCCACCGGACTGCCGGATCTGAACGCTGCCCTCGCGCCGGCGACGGCGGCATGTGATGATCTTCGGTCGACGGCGTCGAGGCCCGCGGGGGGGATTCCGCGGGGTCAGGTCGCTGAGGTCTGGGGTCCTCCGGGCGCGGGGAAGACGGCAGTTGGGTGAGTTCACTACTTTACTTGGATCCCGATGCGTCGTGACGTTGTGACTGACGTCGAGGGGGTGGGGGCGTTGAAGTATCCAGCTGGTTGCGAATGCACTCGCCGACGGGCAGAGCGCGGTATGGGTTGGTGCGTCTTCTCCTCAGGGCCTTGTCTTCTCGAGACATGTGCCTGGGTGATAGGGCGATGTGCTGACACCTCGGCAGACTGCTCGTTCTCGGTCAGCGGGCAACGGCTTGGGGATGTAGCACGGGCTGTACGTGAGGCTCGTGGGACGGGCTTAGCCTCGGAGCCGACGACGTCTGGGGCAGACGCCGAACGGTTCACGCACTACGCCTGTCCGACCTTGGCGCATCTGATCGCCCTCCTGTGCAGGCCGACGGCTGCCACGCTGCCTACAGACACGGCGGTGGTGGTCATCGACTCGTTCTCGGCGCTCGTCAATCACGCGTTCCCCAAGACTTCGGAGAACAGATCCGGGCCACAGCTGGGAAAGGGTGCGTGGGGAAAAATTGCGCCGTCGAACGTTCGGATAGCCTCGCTCACATGTCACGACAGGTCCCGGTCCGGCAGCTCGGCGGCTGCAGACGCTGCAGCACATTGTCAGCGCACTGCAGAAGCTGGCGGCGACGCGCAACTGCGCGGTCGTGGTGCTCTCGCAGTGCGCGACCAAGATGCGGGCGGAGAGCGGCGCGACGCTGGTGCCGGGCATCAACGCCAACGTCTGGGAGCAGGGCGTGTCGACGCGGCTCGTCGTATTCAGGGACTGGGTCTGGAAAGACGGCAACCCGGCCACGGTGTGTTTCGCGGGCGTCCAGAAGCTGGAAGGCAGAGCTGGGTCTGAGGCGGTTTCGAGTGCGGCCGCATTTCGCATCGAGGCGGTTAGTAGGCCCATTGGCGCGGCTCCTTCGAAACCCTGCCCCTCCGCCTCGACTAAGCTGAGGCTTGTTCTCCCGCGCAGTGCTTATTGCTGACACGCAAGGTGGACAGGCTGGTCTCGTTGGCATCGAGTATGACGCTAGCCAACCTTCGGTCGTGCTGACGAGCACACCGCGGCGGAAGCGCAAGACGGACGACGCAGGGCTGGAAGTACCAGACAGCGACGAGGGCGAGGCCGACTACGGGTGGGAGGTGGAGGACGACGCCGCCGCCCCGGTCCCGCCGCAAACACAGGGCAGCGAGGACCTGCTTCTCGGCGTCAATCGCGGTGTGGAGGAGGACGAAGATGCAGGGGAAGATGACGAGGACGGCGGCGGCGGAGGCGACGACAGGGAGGTGCAGGACAGTGAAGACGACGGCGGCATCGTCGTGAACGACCGAGATAGCGGCGATAGGTCCGAAGCCGAGGACGAAGAGGGTCCTGGCCAGCAGGGTGGATGGGGAGAGGGGCCAAGTGCCGGGCCGGTCGCGTTGAGCAGCACAGACCGCCGATAACGAGATGCCACTGCTCCCCAGGGGGGCCCTGAACGTCGACCCCAGGAGCACCCAGGGCTCGGCTTGGACTCTCGGCTGGACGGACGGGCGCGGCGGGCTGGCGGCGGGCAGTAGCATGGCTCCGCCAGGGCACCGCCTCAACAGCGCCATTAACTTCGTACGTGGACGGAACAAAACAACCCCCCACACGCATTCACGGCACACTTGGTCGTCCCTGTTTGGCTTCGCATAATAATGACGGGGAGGATGGGTTGCCAACTCGGCCGGGCGGGGTGTCCGGAGTCCGAGGGAGGCGTTGGTGGTGACGAGGCCGCCGAGCGGCTCTTCTTGCCACGACCGGGAAGAAGAGAAAATTCGGCCTTGATCGCACGGCGAAGCATCCTGGATGAGGCGGCGAAATTGGACTGTCGTGATCGGTCAAATATCGGCATGTCAGGCGGCGCGACTCAGCAGCTCGCAGCTTTCGACTTGTGCAGTGGTCCCCCCCCGCCGGTCGGACAAGTCCGGCCTCCATCACCGGAGCTATCACAAGGTAGACTGAGCCCTGCCTTGGGGGGGCGTGTTCGTCCCTAGGTGCCCGGTGGTGGGAGGGCCAAGACACGGACTGGAGGGAGCGGAGCCCTTCTGGAAAAATCGAGGAAGAAAAAAAAGGAGACAAATGGCATCATCGAGTCAGGGCTTTGTCTCTCTTCTCCACCTAAACGCCGACGCCATCGACAGGACCAACTCCAGGCCGCGACCGTATTACACCATCACCGGCCCTCAGCTTCGCTGGAATGCAAATTGGCCCCTCCAAAAGCCGACAGCCCCCCTCTTGGCTCTGCTCTCCAGCCTCATTCGAGGCTTGGCCTCCGTCGGCGATAGAGAGGGCGGGATGCATCCAGCAGCACCGGCCACCCACCACCACCACCACCACCAGCTAAAGAGAAACCCACAAAGACGCCGCTCGCCGCCGTGACAGTCTTCCAGAAGGATGAAAAAAATCCGTCCTTCGCTTCGATGGCGTCGCGTCCGATCCGGTCCTTCGCTGGGACCACACACAAACACAAGCACACCAAAAGTCCTCGATGTATCTCTGGAGACGAGGTACATGCGCGGTACTTTTCACAAGCTTCGCCTTAGCTCTGGTGGGCTCCAGAGATATGATGCTATCTCGCCGCTTGCCCCAGATCTTCCAGCACGTTGTCTTACGGCCACGCCCCCCGGGCCCCCCTTCACGTCCCCTGCCAGCCTCTAGCCCCCCTTGGCCCGCCCTTGCCTAATTGTGCCCTCCCCTCCACTCCCCCTCCCCTCCCTCGCTGCCAGTCCCGGGCCAGCCCTGCGCCAGGAACAAGACCGCTTTGGTGCAGGTGCAGGCGCATCGTGCAAAAAGGGGGATTTTGGAGAGTAGTCCAGGGTGGACGGCAGGTAGGCGAAGATGCGATACCACCCTTCGCGACCTCTGCGGCGTTGAAAGGTCCGCGCCACTGACCGGCTGCTCAGGGGGAACAGACGCAGACCGAGGGGGGCTTGACCCATTCTGGTCCTTGGCTTGGACCTCGCCAGCTGAAGCCAGAGGCAGAAGCAGCTTATCGCAGCTGCAGGAGCGGGAGCAGGAGCAGGAGCAAGAGGCCGGAGGCCGAGTCGGGGTTTTGCGTATCATCTCTCGCACACCTTACCCGGCTCGCCGAGTTACATCGCAGGCTCGCATCCCTTCACACCGACATGCTGCCTGCGGTCTCCTCTTCGTTTATTTTTTTTTTACTCTTTCTCGTTCACCGATTATGCATCGTCTGGTTTTTGTGCCGCATCAGACGAGCCTGCACCCTGCCCCTTTCGTCGGTCGTTCGATTTTCAGTGCCGATGGCTTGAGCCACCTGTCGGTCGCATCACATCTGCGATCTGCCTCTTCGCTCGTACCCTCTTGGGAGATCGCTGGCTGAGGCCGATCTCCGATGCGCACGAGACCTGACAGATGAATCGAACCGCACCAACACAGCCGGTGGAGGGCAGAGGCAACGATATCATCAGTGCCCGTCTGTGTGAATTTGCTCACGTCAGGGAATGAGGCTAATACGAGACCGGCCAGTCGGCGGAGGATCGCTGAATTGTTCGCCACCCAAGCCTTCGTTCCTTGCTTCTGGTCCGTCTGTAGGGGTCCCGGTCCGACACCCTCCAGGACCCTCCTCCAAGCGGAATGGCGGGTTTGCGGGGAATGAGGGGAGAGCTCGCTGGCTGCCAGTCCTCCTGAGGGCGTCATGGCCCGCTGGTGATCATCTCCCCAGGGTGACGTCCCCGGAGCGCGCCAGCACGACTCGCGACGGGCGCCCGCCCTGATTGCGCAGGTCTGTCGTTCCTGTGCTGGGGCATTGATGTGTCAGTAGGCCAGTCTCCAAGTTTGCCGATACTCCGCCGCTATCGCGAGATGAGCCCCAGCGCCTCTGGCATGTTCCGTCACTTCGCACCCTGCCCTGCAAGCGGAGAGCAGCGCTCGCGACATTCTCGGAGGGTTACGCCCATCCCTCCCCCCCTTCCTGACTCTCCCCCCTCCGTTCGCGATAAACTCCAATTACAGGCAAACCGGTCAGTTCAGCTCACCCCGCACTGCACGCCCCGGAGGTGGTCCCCCCCCCCAGGAAGCACCCCTCGCCTCTGGGAGGTCGGTCGGCATGCGCATCCTCCCCGCCGCCCGCGGCCGCGCCGTTCCTCCTTGACCGGTCCTCCCTGCCTGCGCCGTGCATGTTTGACGTTCCATCGCCGGCCGCCGACGGCATGCAGCTTCGGGACCGCTTGTATCAGGACAGCGACCGCCAGCTTCTCAAACTTAAGGGGTTGCATGCGTGTCCCTCCCCCTCTCGCTTGCCCCTGCCGGGCTGGGGTTTGGGGGAGGGGGACCTGCAGCGGCGGAGACGCAGGTCGTGCTTCCCCGGCGTGTCGCTGCGGGTTCGTCTCGATCGGAGGCGCACGGAGCGGGATGCTCCTTGGGGACGGCAGAGGGCGGGATTCGGTTGTCTTTGCCGGATTCGATGGCGATCTCGAACTGTCCTCTTTGCGGAGGCCGGTCTGGAATCTCGTGCGGCTCTTCGCTCTTGGGGGAAAAGGGCCCCTTGGCCTGCAGGAGATTCGGAAGGGGGCAAGCATGCCTGCGTCGGAGGGAATCATGAGAGTGAGGGGCGTGAGCTGAGGCTTCTCGCTTCGGTGCCGAGGCGGTACTTGTGCTCCTTGTGGCGGTATTGGCTGCCGATGACAGGAAACTTGGCCAGATGGGAACAGACGGACGGTGTGTTTGTGCCGGTGATGCTGACCGGTGACGCTGACCGGTGATGACGAGGAGCGTGTGCTCCTGCTGGGCATCACTGCATCCCGGCGGGGCTCCGGCGCCGAGACGGGAAGAGCGAGGATTGTCCCCATCTTCACCTGTTTCCATCGGTGCTGATGACATAATGATGGGCCCTGCGAGTGCTTTGGTTCTCTGACGGCTTTGCGGCCCGCTTGCGAGTGCTGTTGCTCGACGTCCAAACGAATATCCAACCGATGCAGAGGTCGTGACTGGCTTGCCGCCGGCAACATGACCGCGCTGACGCCGTTCTAGTCGGCAAAGCCTGCCATACGAGGCTCGACAAGCAGAGGCACGCGCCTGACGTCTTTGACCTTGAGACGCTGCTTCTGGTCTTCACCAAACCCCGTTTACCGTCGTCCGAGGCGGGACATCTCCTGCGTGCAGCCTATTCCGAAGGGACAAGTGGGCAGCCACCAAGGGGGCACATCGACGGCAATAGAGCCCATCTGAAACAGCAGCACCGCCAAAAAGATAACTAGCCACGGGTGGATTCGAACCACCGACCTCCCGGGGAAGAAGTATGATACTATTAGGTCTGCGGCAGCGGAAGGTTTCTAGGGAGAAGAGACCCGGGCGCTCTACCACTGAGCTACGTGGCTTTTGTTGGGGGGCCAAGGGACGTAAGTTGTTTATAAAGGAGCGAGGCGCAATGGGGGGGGGATCGTGAATAGAGTTGCCGTGGCCGCTGGGGGCTTCGCAGAGAGGTCGACGTCAAGGTCGATGTCAAGGTGGGACATCAAGCCTCTTCCTCATCCATCGTCGTGACACTCTATCAGTGGCGCAACGTGCAGGTCGGGGAACGGCCCAAGGTAAAGGCATTATCTACCGAACTCACCACGTCTGAAGTCCAGTCCTATCACTCATGTTCGGACCGGGCAGGAGCTGTTGTAAAGTCTTGTATATGCTAATGTCCTGCCTGAATTACGGTAGCTAGGCATACCTTGAGGGCGTATAGCCGTATTATCGCGCGTACCCATACAATGAGCTAACTTCCATTTAAAAAAACCCCCCATAGCCGTATTTTAATCACTCGTCAACAGGATCTAGACATGCATAGAATGCGGCACTGCCATGGGTGCCCGCGAGCCAGCAACGACAGTCTCCCTCGTGACATCGGCGTTCCCGGCCCTCCGCGTGCCGTTGGTGGTGTAGAAGGAGGGATCGTTGGCGGCCACGACGGCCCTCGTGTTGCGGTAGAATCTGAAGCACTCCATGACGGCCTGGTCGACGGTCTGGCCGTCCTCGACGATGCCCGTGTTCAGGACGGCCTTGAGATGGTCCTCGACGCCCTCGAACTCGGCCTGGTTGATCCGGTAGCGGTCGGGCAGGCCCGAGTTGTGGAGCATGGCGAGCATGCCGGCGACGACCGTGTTGACGCCGGCCATGATGGTGATGGGGAGCCCGTTCTGGTAGGCCATGGCGCCGACGCCGGTGAGGGCGGCGCCGACGAAGAGCTGCAGCATCATGCCCGTCCACCGGAGGAAGGCGACGGCGTGGAAGTAGAGGAAGTACTTGCGGCGCTGGACGGCAATGTCCTTGTAGAGGCCGTCCGGCATGCCGCGGGTGGAGCCGAGGCAGGAAGTCGAGGGGTGGATGGGTGTGTGGTCCTCCGCGTCCTTGAGCGCGCCGACGGCGAGGGCGAAGATGGTCCGCTCGGAGGGAGTGAGGAAGCGGTAGCGAATGGGTTTCTGTGTCTGTTTCGTGGGTGCTCTCTCGGTGCTGCCTGGAGACACGGGCAGCGTGTTTGTGCCTGTTGGGGTTGCGTTGTCCGACATGACGAGCGATGGTGACGAAGGGGTTGAAGGAGAATATGTGGGGAGCGGTGGTCTTGAGGGCTTGGGAGAAGCAGGAAGACAGACGACGAGGATGAAGGGGAGATCACGGTGAAGGCGATACTTCTCGTCCAGTTCCTTTCACGCCCTTCCTGGACCACTTGGTCTTTTCTCAAGGTGAAAGGGTCTGTCAAGGCAAGCAGGCTCGCTTGTACAAGGTACCGCGATTGATCCTTCCGCGGGTCATGGGAGCCCGCCGTCAAACCTCACGCGCCTTCCCAGGTGTGACGTCCTTCTGTTTGTGAGGTCGGAGCACCCAGTCGAGAGAAGAAGGTGCAGCCCACTAAGGCATGTCTTGAGGAGGAAGGACACGGGAAGGGAGAAGCGGAGGTCATTTTGCTCTGGGAGGACCTGTAGTGTCAACTTGGATTTAGCAAACTAGGCATTCAATGTTTCTTCATGATTGAAAGCTCAATCAAAAGGGAATAAAGACCGGAAATGATCGATCCATGATCGTGATGATGGGTCCTGGATGTGGTTTGGAGTCTTGGGGCCCTCGAGACACAATTGACCGCCTACCAGATATAGGATCGGCAAAACAACGCCCCACTGAAATTTCTCGACGGCTTCACTCACCTTTCCGAGTCACGACGAGAACATCGAAAAATTCACTGACGGCCAATCATACTTATCCACTGCCCCTCATAACATGACTGCATGTCTCTTTCAACCCTGGGCCGTTCCTTCCATCGAAGCTCGACACGCCTGAAGCTCGTCTGCGCTCTGTCACCGACAGCATCAACATCGTCTCTGAGGACTACCATCTCACTCGGAACAGCTCTCACCCATCGTCTTGCTCATCTCACCACACCCGTTCTCGCCAGGCGCATCACCATGGCATCCGCCGAGCAGGCTCAGGCTCCGGCCGAGAAGGCGATCAGCGAAGAGGCCAGCGTCACGTATGACGGCAAGGACTACGATGTCATCCAAGAAGGCATGGCCAAGATTCTCGTGCCCGGCGGCATCAAGGAGAAGAAGGACAAGGACGCTCAGCAGGTCTTCTACAACCCCATCCAGCAGTTCAACCGGGATCTTTCCGTGCTTGCCATCCGTGCCTACGGCGAGGAGGTCATCGCCAACCGCAAGACCCACCCCGGCGCAAAGCGCAAGGACGACAAGGAGAAGAAGAGGAGGCGCGCCGACCAGAACGATGGCAACGACCGTCCAGCCAAGGTCCAGGTGTCCGAGGGCGAGGGCGATGCCGACGTGACGATCAAGACGACGAGCGATGCTCCTGCTGCTGCTGCTGCTGCTGCTCCTCAGCCCGCCGAGACGGAGGGCGACGCGCAGAGCGAGCCCAAAAAGCCCGAGCCTCGCTTCACCGTCCTGGACGCGCTGTCGGCCTCGGGCCTGCGCGCCCTGCGCTACTCTCACGAGCTGCCCTTTGTCACGTCCGTAACGGCCAACGATCTAACCAAGTCGGCTGCCGAATCGATCAAGCTCAACGTCAAGCACAACCAGCTCGAGGACAAGATCGTCGTCAACCACGACGACGCCATCGCTCACATGTACCGACGCATCGCCGATGATCTCTCGAACCGGGACAGCCGCGGGCGGCCCAGCACGAAGAATAAGTACGACGTGATCGACCTCGACCCCTACGGCACGGCCGCCCCCTTTATCGACGCGGCGCTCCAGGCCGTGCGGGATGACGGCGGCCTCCTCTGCGTCACCTGCACCGACGGAAGCCACTGGGCGGGCCACTGCTACGCCGAGAGGAGCTTCTCGCTGTACGGCGCCGTCCCCGTCAAGGGCATGCACTCCCACGAGGCGGGCCTGCGCCTGATCCTCCACACCCTGTCGTCGACCGCGGCCCGCCACGGGCTGCACATCGAGCCGCTCCTCTCGCTGTCCATCGACTTCTACTGCCGGCTGTGGGTGCGCGTCAAGAAGAACGCCAACGCCGTCAGCTACCTCGGCGGCAAGACGATGGTCGCCTACCAGTGCTCCGGCTGCACGGCGTGGGAGACGCAGTACCTGGTGCGGACCAAGCCCGAGCCGAAGAAGAAGGGCGGCCACTTCTTCAAGCACGGGCTGTCCAAGGGCCCGCCGACAGACGAGAAGTGCAGGCACTGCGGCTCGGCCCAGCACATCGCGGGCCCCATGTACGGCGGGCCGATCCACAACCAGGAGTTCGTGCAGCGCGTCCTCGACCTGCTGCCGACGGCGGACCCCGAGGTCTACGGCACGCTGCCGCGCATCGAGGGCATGCTGACGACGGCGCTGGAGGAGCACCTGCCCGGGCCCGCGACGGACAAGGACGTGGACCCCAAGGACGCGGAGCTGGCGAGGGTCGACCACAGCCCCTTCTTCATCATGCCGTCCAAGCTCGCCGGCGTCATCAACTCGCAGCAGGTGCCGGACAACATGTTCCGCGGCGCGCTGAAGCACCTCGGCTATCGCGTCACCCGCAGCCACTGCCGGCCGGGCAGCATCAAGACGGATGCGCCGTGGGACACCGTGTGGTTCATCATGAGGGAGTGGGTGCGTCAGAAGGCGCCGGTCAAGACGGAAAAGATCCGGCCGACCATGCCTGCGTACCGGCTGTTGGGGCTCGACAAGGCGGAGGTCACAAGCACGGAAGGAACAGAGGCCGGCACGGGTGCCGCCGGCAAGGAGGCGACACAGGACACAGAGATGGGCGAGGCCGACGCCGCCGACGCAGCGGCGAAGGCTGGTGCTGATGCCGGTGATGGGGCTCCGGCGGGCGAGGCGCTGACCGAGGAAGACCTCCGCAAGACGCTCGTCTTCGACGACGCACTGGCGCGGATGGGCAGGGCGAGGGAGGACCGGAAACTCGTGAGATACCAGCTGAACCCGCGAGAGAACTGGGGGCCTATGACGAGAGCAAAGGGAAAATGAGGATGCACGACATGGTGTGCAGTGGCCCCCGCTGCTCCTAGATGAGAAGGACGCTGAGGTAGACCGCGTGGGGGGGAATGTACAATGCGCAACACCGAGATATGAAGCCCCGATGATGTTTTACAGCTGTGCATGTCACGCGTCAGGAAGCAATGGAATCAGTGTTCCATCGCGTTGAAGATCAGCCCCACTAGCAGGGTGAGGAGGCGAAGAATTGACATGACATGTGAGCGAGCGAGTGTCAAAGGATCTAAGGAAATAACGCAATTGCGGACCTCGATGCTTAATCACCATTTAGCAGGCGCTGATTGTCGCACGACGTCCTTCATGAGAGAACAGGCAGCAATGATGTGTGGCTAGCCTTTCGGGATTGAATACTCGTATCTCGCGGCTGTCAGCACGGAACCACCGGCAAGGCTTCTTTTGACTTTGGTGATAGCCTCATCCAACCGCACCTCACCTCAACTCCCTCTCCAGAGCTCCTTCCTTCATCCCAGCCAACCACAGCAATCACCATGTCATCGTTCGCCATCGGCGCTCTCTCGCAAGAGCCCCTGCAGGCGACGAACGCTCATCTCGACGATGGAAATCTGGCATACACAGCCGGCGACGGCACCGAGCACCACCTCCCGGTCGAGGAGATCGTCTTCATTCTCGACAACAACACGAGCGCAGGCGCCGTCAAGGGATTCGTCCTCTTTCATCTCCATGAAGACGCATCCGACTCGGAAACACCATACCGCCTCGGCGTCCTCATCGCCGAGGCCCTCCCCCAGCAGATCCTAGACCTCCACCTCCTCGCATCGCGGCCTCGCCACTTCCAGCCCGGCCACGACCTCCACGTCGTCGTCTCGACCGGGTCGGGCCTCGGCATGGCCCCCAAGTTCTGGGACCTCGTGCTCCGGCCGCTCCTCCGCGTGCTCGTCGCCGGGGACCGCCAGCCCGACGGCGAGGGCTACAGCCTGCTCGTGACCAAGACGGCGCGGTGCGTCAAGGACTTCGCCAGGGCGCGCTGGGCGGCGCGCGGCTCGTCGTCGCCCGCGGACGAGACGATCGTGCTCCTCAGCGGCGACGGCGGCGTCGTCGACCTCCTCAACGGCACCGCGTCCGCGACGCCGCCCACGGGGCCCCGGCCTTCGCTCGCCCTCGTCCCCCTCGGCACCGCCAACGCCCTCTTCCACTCCCTCCACAAGCCCCTCTACGCCGCCGCCGCCGCCGATGCCCCCGTCGGCCCCTCCCCGCTCGTCCTCGCGCTCCGCACCCTGACGCGCGGCCGCCCGGCGCCCCTCCCGTCCTTCCTCGCCTCCTTCTCCCCCGGCGCCCACCTCGTTGCCTCCTCGTCGTCGTCTCCCCCCGGCGAAGACGACGAGGTCGTCGCCGCGCCGCACCTCCACGGCGCCATCGTCGCGAGCTACGGCTTCCACGCCCAGCTCGTCTGGGAGTCCGACACGCCGGCGTACCGCGCCCACGGCGCCGCCCGCTTCGGCATGGTCGCCGCGGACCTGCTCGCCGCGCCGCACGCCTACGCCGCCACCGTCGAGGGGCTGGGCCCGGACGCGGCCCCCGCGGGAGCGAGCCACGGCTACGTGCTCGCGACGCTCGTGTCGAACCTCGAGAGGACCTTCACCATCTCGCCGGCCAGCGCGCCGCTGGGCCGCCGCCTGCGCGTCGTGCGCTTCGGCGCCGTGGGCGGCGAGCGCACCATGGAGATCATGAAGGCCGCGTACGACGGGGGCAGGCACGTCGGCCTGGAGGACGTGGCCTACGAGGAGGTCAGGGGGCTCAAGGTCACGGTGCGGGAGGCCGACGCGCGCTGGAGGAAGGTGTGCGTCGACGGCACCATCGTAGAGGTGCCTGAGGGGGGCAGCTTCGAGGTCAGGACCGTCGAGGGCGCCTTGTTCGACGTGCTGGTGGATCCGTCCGTGGCGGACGCGTGACGGTGACGGGGTGACGGAGTGACGGAGTGTTACTCCTGGTGCGGCGGCATTCACATGATCAAGGGTGCACAAATGTAGAGAGATAGACGCAGCACGAGCTACGAATGACATGACTTCATCCAAGCGTGACGTGGTATCCAACCCCTCCCCCAAAAGTTCCCGTGCTACCGCAGCAGCTTGGCCACCCTCTTCTCGACGCTCTCCTCAAACTCGGTCGTGCCCTTCTCCAGCTTGGTCAGCTTGCCCGCGCGGAGCTTGTACACCATCCGTCGCCGCGGCGCCGCCTCGTCCTCCTCCTCGTCACTCCCCTCGTCGTCGCTGTCGTCCACCAGGCCCTCCACCGCGCCGCGCATGAACCACCGGTCGTGGCTCACGAGCACCACCGCCCCCTCCCAGTCGCTGAGGGCCTCGCGCATGGCCGTGACCGTCTCGTAGTCCAGGTGCGTCGTCACCTCGTCGAGGATGAGGCACTGCGGGCACTTCCAGAGGAGCCGCGCCAGCTCGCACCGCACCAGCTGGCCGCCCGAGAGCTTGGTCAGGGGCACGTCCGACGCCGTGCGCCCCGGCAGGCCGAGCGAGCCGAGCAGGCCGCGCAGCTCGCCCTCGTCGAGCTCGCCGTCCACCTCGCTCGTCAGCAGCGAGAGGGCCGTCAGCGACTCGTCCTCGCGACCCTTCGCTTGCAGAGCCTCTACGGCGTGCTGGGAGTAGTACCCCAGCTTCAGCCGCGGATGCCTCGTCACGGTGCCCGAGGTCGGCTTGGATTCCTCGACGAGGAGCTTGATGAGCGTCGACTTGCCTGCGCCGTTGAGGCCCAGAATGCCCACGCGGTCCCCCATGTGGACTGTGAGGCTGACGTCCTGCAGCACCGGCGGCGTCGGCGTCTTGGTCCTCACCTTCGTCGGGTAGCTGAACGTGGCATTCTCCACAGAGAGCAGGGCACCCGGAAACCGCAGGTCGGGCGGCTGCGGCATGATGAAGCTCACGGGCCGCTCGTCCTGGGGAATGTCGATCTCGTCTCGGGCCGTCAGGTGGTACCCGACCAGATCGCGGTTGAGCTTGAACCGACCACCCTTGGCGCTCACCGTCAGGCCCATGCGGTCGTCCAGCTTCTTCTGCCTGGATTTAGCCTGCCGCAGCTTGTTCTGGTCGTCGTTTGCTTTCCCGGCCTTGATGTTGTTCTGGATGCTCTGCTGTATGTGGGCCTTCTGCTTGTTCTGCGCCTCCTTCATCTTGGTCAGGTGGAGCTTCCTCTCTGACTGGGACGACTCGTAGGTGGGCAAGTCTCCGTGAAAGTAGGTCAGCTGCTTGTCCTTGACGATCAGCAGGTCGGTGCAGAGACTGATAAAGTCGCGATCGTGAGAGACGAGAATCAGGGTCGGCGCGCCATCGTCGTCTTCGAGGGACTGCAGATACTTCTGTAGCCAGATAATGCCCAGCAGATCGAGATAATTGGTGGGCTCATCGAGAATCAAGATGTCCGTCTCCTGCAGCAGAGCCGTGGCGAGGGCCGTTCGCATGCGCCATCCGCCCGACAGGCTCGTGACCGGCTTCGCCATGTAGGCCTCGGAGAAGCCCAGACCGGTCAAGATCTTCTTGGCGTTCGACTCGATCTCGGCGATCTTGGTGGGCTCGACCTGCAGCTGTAGGTCTGCCAGCATGTCCAGCGCCTCCTGAGTCTCGTCTTTCAGGGTCTCAGGTGAGATCTCATCGCCAGGCTGGTCGATCCTAGCGAGTGTGTTAGTGTCGTTGCGTTCTGGGCAAAAGCCCGCAGACCGGCCTACAAAACTTTGGATTCGGCCGTCGTCTTCTCAAAGGCTGTCAGGGCCTTGCGAGCAGCCATGCCGCGGGCGCCGCTTCGCAGCCGAGCATCTTTGTCGAGCTGAAAGAGGCGCTTGCGGTTCCTCTCGTGGCGGATGGTGCGGAAGGCGCGCACGGGGCCCATGGGCTCCGTGGCGTTGATGCCCGCCGACAACGCCCTGATGTCCTGCTCGACATCGGAGCGGGCGGTGGCCTTTTCGATGACCTCCTCGAGCACAGAGCGTGCCTCCCGAGGTGCATCCTCGTTTTTGGAGGTGCCCTCCTGTGGCGGCGAGTCGGTGTCGGTACCGCGTGCGTCTGTCTGCTGGAGGATGGCGATGCGCGCTTCTTCCGGGATGCCGGGGATCAACTTCTCGGCAATGGCCTTGAGAAGCGCTGGTCTTCGTGTTAGCAAACCAGGGGAAGAATAAGTAAAAGGCACACGCGACTTACTCGACTTGCCGGAGCCGTTCCTGCCCACCAGAGCATATCGCTGGCCGGCCTTCAGCCTGAGCTTGGCATCGGACAGGATCTCGAGGCCTTCGGCGCGGGCTTTGGACTTGGCCTTGGAGGAGGAGACTTTCTTCTTCTTCTCGCCTGATTCGGCCTCGGATGCAGGGCCCGCGACGACGGTGATGCAGAGGCCCTCGACATCGAGCTGGTCATGTCAGAAGGCATTGAGCGGAGGACGAGCCAAACGGGCTCAGCGGGCGTACCTCGCGGTAGTCGGCGGTCTTGATGTCGAAGCGGGTCTGCTTGCTGGTGCACAGGATGGTGGCCACCGATTCAGAGGCGATTGAGGTTAACATGGTGGCGCTTTTCGATGGGTTGTTGTTCACGGAATATGGTGCTCTGAGGCTGGGTATGAGCGTCGCTGGTGGATGTTGTCGGCCCTGGGCGGTTGCGCCGGTTTGTCTAATCCCGTCTCAGACTCTGATGTTGAAATTCAATTGCACGGCGAGGCTAAACAAGTTGGGTTGTCAATTCTTTTATTGCCTCTGACGAGGTGTCTCCAGACAAACAGACCGAGGCATGATCGTCTCTGCGATTCAATTTGGATCAAGCGCAAACGGTCCGACGCCGTCTCCTGCTGCCGGTGGCAAGCGGCATCTGCGTCGCACCTGCTACGCTTCGGACTCGGCTTGGTCGAAGTTGCAGGTACAAATCGAATGTACTTGCTGCGGAACCACCCCACACTGAGTCTTGGCCGCTTCGCCAGTGACTCACGCCGGAATTGGGGGACTGAAGGCGCGGCAGGAGACACAGCGGCGCACGACAGCAGTGGGTGATGCCCCGCATTCTCCAGGACCAGCCAAAACAGAGATTCTGGCGAACGGACGCACAGCTTTCGGAGCCTGGGGAATGGGAAAGGCGATATTGCTCGGTCGTCTTGTACTACAGACTTGCAGCACATCTACACTCGTCACCAGCATGCCCATTTCGGTCACCATCCTGCCAGCACCGTGACAACAGAGGTGATGGCCAAAAGGGCAAAAGGATTGAGGCACACCCGATTCGAACGGGTAACCTTCAGGAAGTTCCAAGACTGGAATCTGACGCGCTACCGTTGCGCCAGCGCCCCAATTGATGCTGATGAGGGACTTTGTTGCCAACCATGTCGACAGTTGCGGATACGGCATCGCGCCAAGACAGGGTTGGGCCGGTTGATGCCGAGAGTCGAATGGCGATGCTGAACGAAAGTCTGAAAGAAAGTTCACCATTTGGCTTTGCTTGGGCCGTCACACGCCGAGTACAAGTTTCGATTGGTGTGCACCGGCCAGCTCGTGTCTCACTCACTCACTCACTCACTCACTCAGCCTGCGAAAGTGGCGGCAAAGGCCCTGGCCGCCTGCGCCTCGGGCGACATGTCATCGGCGACCTCGTGTATCTCCAGTTCCTTCGTCGACCATCTCTCCGCACTCCCGTGGTCCCCATTTCTCGCAGCCGCGTATGCCGCGAGCCTGTACGCCTTGGCGAGATAGTCCGTCAGTCCTTCTTCCTCCACCAGCCTCACCAGCCGCTCGGCGCCCGGCAACATGTCGCCCCCGTACGCCGCCCGGCTGAGCTCCGTCTCGAGACCCGCGGACAGCCTGCCCATCTCGGCCCTCCGGTCGTCGCCTGACTCGTCTCCATCGGCGTGACATGCTTCGCAGTCGCAGTGGAAGCCATACTGCAGCAGCCGTGCCCGCCGCTTGTCCGTCGGCTCGGTCAGCGGGGCATACGTGACGGTGACTTCTTCACCCACCGCAATGTCTCGCCCCGCCCAGATGATTCGTTTCCCGAGGCTTTCGCTGAAGACATTGACCGCGTTCGGCCGGCACGAGTGGTTGATCTTGGCGATGCGAGGGAAGATGCCGATCTGTCCGTCCGGCATGCTGTACGCGTTGCTCCGAAAGATGAGCACCTCCCGGCTCGCCGACTCCCCAGCCTTCCGATGCTCGTGGCAAGACATGTACTCTTCCCTGGGGCCGCGCCCGAGTCCCGCGACGGCGTCTTCTACCGTCCTCGTCATGCCCTGGAGCGAGTAGCCCTGGCCGGAGACGAACTGGCCCGGGTCGACGGTGAAGAGCGGCGCCTCCGACATGATGTGCGTGCCCCTGGATATTGACGTTTGCGCAAATACCCCGAGCCCCTTTCCCGGCGATGGTCTCACCTGCCACAGGTATTCATTCGATTCTGGATATGCTCAGATCAGTTAAGGTCCTGCAGTAGTCGTCGGTTTTTACCATACTCAAGCCGCAGTCGCCCGCATCACCCTGTCTGTCTTCTCGCGGCGGCCTGGTACAGGCCTCACCAGCCGATAAACTATCAATTGCGCACGCATCTAGTATTTGCAGTGTGTTGCATATCCCGGGAGCCCTGTCAACACGGCGGGCCGTACCGGGTTCGCCGCCTGCCACCACGATCGAGACGGAGAGCAGCAAGAACGCCGCGAACATGCTGCAATTGATTCGTCGCAATTCTTTGCAGAAAGCACATTCTCCTTTTCTCCATCTCCTGTTATCTATTTTTTAAGGCTTTTGGGTCGAAGACTGCTATCGCGATGAAGCCAAGACTCCTCCCCGCCGAGTGAAACTCTAGGCCGTCACAAGAACAATTCGGCGCTCCAGGGAGGCAAGAGGATGCTGGGTGTCTGTCATGTTCTATCGGGACCAAGAAACCTGCACCGCCATCGACCGGGATGAATACCTCGTTACAACTTGCTACCGGCCCTGTGTCCCTCCCTCTCCCGTCTACACCTCTACCTTCGATGCCTCCCCCTTGCTGCTGTCGCCAGCAGACACAGAAACCGTGCGACGCTGTGTCCTGTCGCCACGCATCTGGGTGAAGCCCTGCTGGACCCGGTACGCGGGAGACCGTCTCGGCGACGACTCCTTCATCATCATCTCGATCTGCTCCAGAGACAGGTCCTTCATCTCCGGCACCAAGAAGTACGCAAAGGCCAAGGAGAGACAACACGTGGACCCCAGGATGAAGAAGATCCTCGGCCCCAGGTTCGCCTCGCCCGGGTCTCTGCCGACCAGGAAAGGCGTACTGGTCGCCATGACGCATTTCCAGAACCAGTTGGACGCCGTCGAGATGCCGATGCCGCGCGACCGCATCGGGAGGGAGAAGGACTCCCCGACCACCACCCACGCCGTCGGGCCCCAGGTGATGGCGAAGCAGAAGATGTTCATGCAGATGAGCGCGATCATGGTCCTGACGGCGAAGAGGTTGTTCTCCTGACGCCGGCCCTCGGTGATGCCGATGCTGGCGATCGTGAACTGGATCATGATCATCCCGACCGCTCCGCCGATGAGGAGCGGGCGCCGACCACACCTGTCGATGGTGAAGAAGGATATCGGCGTCGAGCACACGTTGACCAGCGTGAACACCAGCGCGATGAGGAACGGATTGTCGACGGACCCCAGCTGCTGGAAGAAGGTCACGCCAAAGTAGAAGATGAAGTTGATGCCCGTCAGCTGCTGCATCATCTGGATCGACGCTCCCAGGATCGTGCGCCGTAGAGGGCTGCTGCCGTTCCTGATCGGCCCCCTGAAGCACAAGAGCCAGGAGCCAATGTAGCTGGTGCGGGGGATGAGGTGCATCTCGTACTCCCGGCTTGCCACCAGCTCGGCGATCTCGTCCTGCACGCATTCCGAGTTCAGGGGCTGTCCGCGGACGCGCGCCAGCGCCCTCTTCGCTTCGGAGATCTGGCCCTTCTTGATGAAGTAACGAGGCGATTCGGCTGTTGATATTTAGCATTTTTCACAACGTCTTAGAACCCAGGGGGGCTCACGCAGCACAGCAAGTCCGACGCCGAGGATCACAGCCCAGAGGAACTGCACGCCGATCGGGATCCTGTACGCGCCGCTATCCTCACGGCTCTCCGCAGCGTACACGGCCGAGTTGGCCAGCAGAACCCCCAGGCTGATGCAGAACTGGTACGCCGCGACGAACGCCCCTCGGCACTGCTTGGGGGCGATCTCCGAGATGTACATGACTATGACGGCCGAGACGAAGCCGATGCCGTTCCCGGCGATCAGCCGCCCGAAGATGAAGAGGATGACACGGTGCTCGGCGCACATCTGCAGGGTGTTGCCCACGCACAGGATCGCGCTCCCGAGAATGACGTTTTTCCGCCGGCCAAAGGCATCCGCCATGTCCCCGGCCACGAGCGCCCCGACAAAGACGCCGCAGGCCAGGATGCCCGTCATGAGCGCCTTGTGGTGGGCCGTCAGGCCGAACTCGGTGATGTCCTTGTCGACTGGCGCGTAGGACGTGTAGTTGAAGTCGACATGGGTGTACAGCTCGATGAAGTAAGGCGTGCCGAGGAGGCCGGACATGACTGCCGTCTGGTAGCCGAAGCAGATGCCCCCGAAGGCGGCGAAGGCACAGATGACGTAGGTCTTGTAGGTAGACGGCGCTTCGACGCGGCTGAGGTCCACCTCCCGGTGGTGGATCGAGTCGTCCGCGTCGTTACCCGCGGGTGCCATGGTGAGTGGGTGGTATCGGTTTCCTCTGGGCGTGCACCATCTCCGAGAAGGTCGACATGCGATAACGACCCGAACGAACCTACAAAGTAAGATAGTAAGCCTGGAAGGCCACCGGGGGGTCGTCGGTGCACATGAAGAACATCACCAGGAGATATATGTCCATTGGGAAGGGCGCGAGATCCAGTCGAGCGCTGGGCTGTGGAACAGGCGCCGCGAGAGGCCGACGCAAGAAGCAAGCCACTTGCCCAGCAGTCGGCTCATCACCGTGACGGCTTCTGAATGACGCAGGACTTGAGCAGGTTTAGTGGAGTAGCGATATGCCGCATCCTCAGCAGCGACAAGGTCTCCCACAAACGACGCCTATTAGGTGTCGAGGATTATCAACCTGGCTTCAAGATGATGTGCTGGGAACCCTCGTCATGACACAATGGCTTCTCTCAAGTGTTGAGACGAAATCAGAGTTCAGACCCCTTTCCGCGGTCATCGATATATCATCATACCTCTGCCCGATTGGCGGTGGCAGTGCTATAAGGACGCGACCGCCCTCTTGACTAACTGCTGTCCTGCTCACATATCTGGCTTGCATCTAGGCATCATCAACCCATGCACTAGTACCACATCCGCTTCTTCAAGCCGCGCTGGAGACTGTTCTCATGCAGGCGGTTTGATCAGCCGGGCAGGCCATCACAGTGACGGTGCGCTGAACATGAGAGCATTCCTTTGCAAAGAGCCGACTACCCCATAGACACCAAGGGTTCTTCTCGCCCAAGTCAGCTGCCAGCCACTGCATCAAACGAAATAGCTGAAATACGGCTAGACTGTGAAGTAAATCCTGTGTTGGCTGGGGCGGTTTATCTAGAGGAACCTTAAAAAGAAGGTTAAAGGCAAGGTTTTCGGCCGAATTCAAAACATTGAACCCACCAACAAAACGTCTTGCCGACATGAACAATCTCGACAATCGATTTGCTCAAATCCGATTGCCTTCTGAAGGCCTCTTTACAACCCACCCCCGTACCTAGCCGTATAATGCCAGGGCCGCTTCTTCCAGGCAGGGCGGCGCGGCTGGCCGATGGCACCACATCACGACAACGTACCATTCACCACAGGGAAACCATGAAAAGTAGTTTCAGCGATCGTGCCAACCTTCTTCTGCCCGGCACCCTCGAGAAAGTCCCCGTGTGACCCGGGTAGCCGCAATGTCGAGAACTCTGCCACCCGGTAGATGACTCGCGCGATGGTAGGGGTAGCAATGAGATCGACGGTCAAGATCCTAGCCAGATTGTCGACGTGGAGTCGATCGAACACGAGGTCAAGGCCGTTGAATTGCGGGGAGGAGCAGGGAAAATACACAGCAAATGCGATCTGAACTCTGATACGGCGGGAGGCTGCCTGCCTGTCATGATGCTGATATCTCTCACATGCTGATGTTACCTAGACAGAAGAGAGCCACTGCAACTTTGCCCAGGAAGCTGGTAGCGTCATGTGTCGGCAAGCTGCCAGAGTTTCAACTTCCATCCAGTCGAGCCAGGTGAGGTGCACACTTCAGATGAAGTCGGCCCACGCAGCCTCATCTCAGGAATGTGGAGTCTTCGTACGACAACACCGGCAACCCGGACTGTCAGGGTCCATGTGAGACACGAGGAGAAGCATAAAGGAACGACGCAGTAGTGTGCAATGCCGTGATGTTATTAATTACCAGGGCGAGAAGTATTAAGGTAATAGGTACGGGCGAGACGTGAAGCACGTCTCGCCGGGGGGGAATCGTAATCGTAGGTACAACGTCGCGTCCCAGGTATATGCGCACAGAAAGCAAAAAAGCTCCAATCCAACCACCTCTCCTCCAGTTCCTCTCCGTTTCCCTGTCGTACAAAATGTAAAACAGGGCTATCGCAGTAACATGATGTCGTAAGAATGTGTCGCTCCAGATGTCGGGGGAATCATAGGTGGTTTCAACAAAGGCCAAACAACATCGCAACAATGCACGGATTTTATGATGTGTTGTGTACCATCACGCCTGCGCCTTTCCTTGTCGTCAGACTCATCAGTCGTGGCACGCTGGTCGCCCAACGTCCCCAGTTTGTATGAGTGTAAGGCGATCAGAAGAGGGCGACGAGGAAGGCAATGCCGGCGACGAGCGCCAGGCCGGCAGGGCCGTTGGCGAGAGCGGCCGAGTCCTCGACCTGGCTGGGCGCGGGGGGCTCCGTCGTCTCGGCCGCAGTAGGCGCAGCGGAGTGGAAGGCGGAAGAGGACACAATCGAGGTGGCGTTAGAAGCCGTGATGAAGGTGCTGCTGCTAGCGGGCTCCTCGCTCGAGGACACGGGCGCGTACGACGTGCTGTTGACAGGGGCAGCGAAAGTGCTCGACTCGATAACAGGGGCGGGCGTGGTCTCGGCGATGACGACGGAGGATGTGGAGATGGAGGTCGTGGAGATGGAGGTGGAGGACTCAATGACATAGGCGCTGGAGGTGGAGGTAGGCTCGGGGATGTCAGAGGTCAGACCGCCAGTGACGCCGAACTCGGTGGCGCACTCCTCCAGGTTGAGGCCGTTGGGGCAGCACCAAGTCTCGACGTCGGAGTCGTGGGTGCAGTAGTAGTCAGCCAGGCAGGAGCCTTGAAACCGTGTTAGTCAAAATGCGCGCGACTGAGCCTGACGGTCGTTACTTACTGCCGGTGCCAGTAGAGCAGCAGGATTCGCTGGCCTCGGGGTTGTAGCAGTGGACGGCAGAGTCAGAGGAGCTGCACTGGAGGTAGCCTCCGCCGCAAGCCTCGGCGCAGGTGCTGCCCTCGCCGGCGCAGACCTCGTCCTCGGGCTGGTACCCATCGGACTGGCGACGCAGGACACCGAAGTCGCGGACGGACTGGCTGGCGCGGGTGAAGGTGATGAACTCCTGCGCGGCGGCGGAGGTGGTGAGGGCCAGGACGGCCAGAGACGCGAGAGAGTACTGCATTTTGGTGGATGTTGGGATGTCTTGTGGATGAAGAATCGAGTGAGGTTGAGATGGAAGCGAGAGACAACTGGTGTGGGATTCTCAAAGAGTGTCGATTGCGGTGTTTAAAGAGAGGACCGAGCCAAAAATGAGCTCTGTAGGTGTTGCAAAAGAATGACTGGGCTGAGAATGCCTAGGGACCTGAGGTTTGACGACGATGGAGGTGACAGGAGGTGGAAACGGGGAACAGGCCGAGGGGGACTGGGGGTGAAGAGGGAAATCGGGCGAGCACGGGCTTTCGGGGCTGTCAGGGAAGGGGCAGTGCGTTCGCGCTTGCACTCGCTGGAGTCGCTGTCCTTGTACTGGGAAGGATCGACTCTCTAATTTTACATGGGCTGGCGAGACTTGGCACTTCCCTTGTCGCGCGCCCTGGGAGTGGTCAGAATCGCGGCAGTAACTTCCAGATTGCTGTGTTGCCGCGGTGTCTGTCTGATAGTCTGATGGGCGAGACAAGTCGAGGGCAAGCGCGGCCGGCCTCGCCTTCTCCCTTGGGCAGAACTCATCAGCCAGAGGTAGTAACGACCAGCAAGCGCAATGAGGGCGAGAAACAACCATGGGGTCTGGGAAAGTACCGAAACACTTGTCAGGGGGGCTTCCAATGGGTCAAACACCAATGGGTGGGTGGTCGGTTGTGCTGGCGGTGGTGACGGTGACCGCCTCGACTGCCACGACTGCCACGACACCTCACCGCGCAGTGGTGTCACACAAACTTCGTCTACCATCGTCATCTTGCCAACGGCGCAAGCCATGTGTGTTGAAGATAGCCACCGTGGAACCGCTCACCACGCACCAACCAGCAACACTTCGTCATCCGCAAGCCATTGATTGACTCGACAGCCTGCCTTGGAATCAGAAGCAAAGCATCGAGGCCCCCCCCCTCAGTCGCCACCCCGTGGTGCCCGGGATAAGGGGAAATGAGCAGTCTCGCCAGGACCAATCTCAGGAGATGAAGTCCTGCAAGCCTGGTTGCCCCTCGCGCTCTGACTGGCTGCCGCAATCTGCCGCATGACGCACGGACCAGCGGGTACCTTGCAGCGACTGGAGTGGACGAATCCTTGGCGTCCAAGGCCGTCATGGCCAATGAGAGGCCCGGACGACAGGGACCAGCACAGTCCAGGTGCCGCGTTTCAGGTCATGAGGGCATTGGCGCCGTCGTGCGCTCACGATCTTGCGCTCCACGATCCCCACGCGCGCGACGAGAGATTTTGGACCTCGCGATCGCGTCTTTTTCTATCGAACCTCCACCCGCGGAGTAATAAATTTTCTGACGACCCCATCATGCAATCAATCGGTCCCAGGTCGTCCGTCGTTCGCGAGTCAACGCCGCCGAGACTATGGGGACGATGGATCTCCGCTGGCAGGCCGGCAGACTGAGGTCTCAGACTCATCACCGCCGCGAACCCTGCGCCCGTCCCGCTCGGCACATGTTCGCCGGGCGCGAGAGCTGCCTGCTGTTCGGTCGAGGAAGGGTGACTTCCTGCGACCTCCCTTCCGCCGGATGCTGTAACCCCTCGCGACGGCGACGGCGACGGCGACGGCGACTGGAGGCCGAGGGCGGTTGCCGAGACACCAAGGGGGCCTGTACGCCCTGGACAGACGCCCTGGAAAGTCGCTCTGGCCCGCCTCCTTCAGCGCCTTGAAACGCCCCGTCGTCACATCGCGTCATGGGCCCCTTTGGTTGCTGAGTCTGAACCCCTGCTCCGAGCAAGTCTTCTTCAAGTTTGTCGTGCACAGATATCGAATGAACAATAATGGAATCTCCCAACCATAGCCAGTAGCAGTAATCCATTATCAAGACGTGGAGAGAACAAACTAGCTCTACAAGTACATTCGACGCCGCGTCTGCCTCGGCATGCTTGGATATGATACAGTCAGCTGATAATACACCTTAAGTCAAGACCAAACCACGGAAAAAGAAACATAAGCCCGTTTGCCTTCCGTATTACCCCATCCTTGACGACGAGAGGCTCTCGCGCCTCTAACCTCAAGCCAGCCAGCGCAGCAACTCATTCAACAGGCTCCCGCATCAGCTTGGAGATGGTCTTGATCATCTGGCTGTACTTGTCTTCGAACGTCTTCTGGAACTTCTCGCAGGCCGCCCACATGGGATCGGTTTTGTTCCAGTACGTGTAGCAGTTGTCGAAGATGAGCCGCACGTCGGCCGCGAACTCGTTCTCGTTCGTGTACTCGTGACGGTCCATCTTGAGCTTGACCGTGGCAAGGTCCATGGGTTTCTTGATCTTCTCGAAGTAGTCTGGCACATGGTCCTTCTCAGGGTCGACAGGGTCCTTGAAGGGGCCGACGAGACGGGTCCAGAAGCCTGAGACGCGTCAGCCATGATCATTTGCAGCGGGTGAGCTTGAAAAGACGTACCTGGCCCTGAAAGCATCCGCTCCAGGAGGTCGGCGCAGAACTCCACCTTTCTCTCCGTCGTGATATCGCCATCTGATATGGGCACGGCAGTGCTAGACTTCCTCTTTGGCAGAGAAGCTCTGGCAGGCTTGCGGATCGCGGGAGGCTTCCGTTCCGTTGGTGGGGCGGACACGCTTGACACGGCTGGCGCCCCGCCAGACACACGACGCGACTTCTTGGAGCGAGCACGCTCATCTTCGCTATCCTCTTCAAGGTAATGGACGCTCTTTCGGAATGTCGGTGCTGTGGGCGGCGGAGCTGCCCCAGGCGAAGGCTCGGGAGCGGCAGGAGCGGATTCAAGAGAGCTCATAATGATGACGAGCTCACTGAGGACCTCTTGAGGCAACGACTTCGCAAACTCAGCGCGTGCGTCAGACGCCCTCATGTATTCGGCCGCCCACGACAACAGCAGCTTGCGAATCGACGAGCCCTCTGGCGTGTCTTCCCAGACCTGGATAAGGAGAGGTGTTGCGGGGATGCGCTGCGTAGTGCGCCTACATTCCAGCATCGCAGCCAGCGCCTTGTCGCAGAGGCCATCCACATCGAGCATGTGGCCGAGTTTCCAAACACCGATTAGCACCTCGTAGGAGGGAATCTCACCAGATGCGGGAACCACATCACCGGTGTAGAGAAAGTTCTGAGCGAAGCCGAAGACTTCTGGTGTCGTGTTGGGGAGTCGAACGGTGGGCTCGAGGGTTTGCGAGTCCTGCGTTGCGGCAAGCTTTTGCTCAAAGTATTTTGACCGGGAGCAGATAAAGTCCAAGTGAAGGGCGAAGGGGATCTCATCCGGCCCGACTGAGATGACGACGAATTGAACATGAGGTTGGCTGTTCTCATTAGCATTAGTCCCGGAACGAAGGAAGATGTGCTCACAGCCATGAGAAGGGCGCCTTGACGACCGGTTCACTGTGTCCGTTCACATTGTTTGTCTCGACGGGGGCGACGGCCTTTTCGGCATTGTCGTCCCCGTTGATGACAGGCGCGGGAGGTTGCTCTGACATTGTTCCCCCCTGCGTCCTGGAAGCGACTGATGTCAGTGAAAAACTTCAGATAGATCTGGCGCCCCGCCGTGATGAGGACAACGGCGTCGACTGAGATGAGGACTGATATCAGACCACGATTTGCAGCCACGACCACAGGTCGCATACGACGGGAGTGTTCTACTTTTTCGAAGCTCTCGAGACATGTGGAGCATACGGAGAGCACCAATGCCTGAAAGAACGTACCAGGTGGATGGGCGAGAAGCAGCTGTTGACTTACCTTTTCACGATGCTCAGACGGCCAGTCAATCTTATCCGCGTAACGTCGAACGGCCAAGGGTGGTTTGAGTTGCGCGTTGGCGGCGTAACAATTTTGAAATAGGCAATGAGACGAGACCTTTAATCGCAGCTCCAGATATGAGTTGAATCAATGTGGCAGGCGGCAATGCGTGATGGATGGGATTGCGGTTGAGATTTTGCTGGACAAGATTCCTGACGTGAAGTCCCAACACGCGATTCGGGAGGTGAGAAGGTGCCATGAACCACGGGGTATGTTGGAGCTTGGACCACCAGATGACACGTGCACACGCGCGGGCCGACTGCTCCTGGACTTTCCCTTGTTCATGACTTTCCGATTCCATCCCAATCCTCATGAGAAGGCAACTGAATTATTGGACGATAAGCCTTGCATTCAATGCGAGGCTTCATTGGTTGAATCGTCTTCTGTTCAATCACTAATCGCACTTCAATCTTCAGCGCGGGGCATAGCATGCACGTAGGCCTTCAGAACGATGTACACGAACGTGGTTAGGCTGGAAAGGCGACAACGGAGGAATGCGACATATTGGAAAAGAATATTGTCACTGATCGTATATAATGCGATCTGTCAATCGGGACCTGTGCCCTTTTCCGATGACCTGGCGTGCTCGAGCATGATAACCTGGCAAACCAATCATGGACCAACGCCGAACTCCCCCTCTCCTAAAACAATACGAGACGAATGCGCCGTTGAACTCACATCCCCTCGCTTTGCCATACTCGACGCTGCCTTACTCCTCGTCATCCTCCAGCTCCTCCACCTGCGGGGCGCTGTAAGCGGCACGCTGATGGGGTTGATCCGCTGCCAGTTGTGTTTCGGTCGCGGTCGTGACGGCAGATGCAGGGGCGGGTTGACCAGTCGCGGCAGCAAAGGCCCCGCCCGCGCTGCCGCTACCACCGACAGCGGCACCGGAAGACTTCTTCTTCTTTCCCTTCTTGGCAGTCTGCGAGATTGCTGTCAGCTAGGAATCCTGCGAGTGATAGTAGTCAATGGAGCTGAGCTCACCTCGTGCCATGCCCACACTGGCCGGAAGCTGTCCATGAAGGACACGTCTTCCCAGAGATTCGGGAACAGCCAAAGACCAGGCGACGCGACGAAGTATGTGATGCAGAAGAGAATAACACGGAAGATGGCCATGACAAAGAAGAGACCGAGCAGAACCAAGAAGCCCCAACTGAGGTAGTAGACACCTTGGCGCAGCTTCAGGGGCCACAGCGGGTAGCAGACGATGAGGAATATGACGAGTAAAGCAATGGCGGCGTAGACCTTGCGCATCACTTGGCTGCCTTCGTAAAGCCAGGCGTAGTACATCTCCTCCTTGGCCTCCTGCTGAGGCTCGATCTTGACGGTCCAGAGGCCCTTGACGCGCTTGGGCTTCTTGTGGTCGTGTCCGGCGTGGGCATCCGTCTTGACGACGCGTAGAGCGAGCATGGACATGGGCAGGAGCTTAAAGGTGTTCTCGAGGGAGGCGCGGTCGGTGATCTCGGGCAGGAGAGGGTTCTTTTTGCGGGCCTTCTCATAGGCGGGCGACTGCAGCGCACGCAGCGCACGCTTGACTGTGATGTGTAAGCAAGTAGAAAAGCAGGACCTGGAGAGATCACGAACCCTTGAACATGTCCTTGCGCTCGCCGTTGAGAATGCAGGTCCGCGGCTTGAGATCCTGGCCACGCAGGAAAGCCGCGAGCGCCAGAGCCTTGGGGTTCGGAGGCCCAGGCGTGATAGGCTGCGCGCCGCCGGGACGAGCACCGGGAGGAGGGCCAGGACGAGGGCCAGGCGGGCCGTGTTGATGGGGGTGCGCATGGCCAGGCTGTCCAGGAGGGCCGGGCTGGCCTCCCTGCTGCGCTGCTCTCTGCGCAGCCGCCATCCTCTGGGCCTGGGCCTGCTCCCTCAGCTTCTCGACGAACTCAGGAACGGTCATACCGGCCTTTTGCGCGTCGGCCTCGAGCTGTCGTCGCATGGCTTGGATCTGCTCGGGGGAAGGCATCTGGCCTGGCTGCAGGGGAATGCCCTGGCCTGGCGGCGGCGGGCCTGGCATCGACATCGTGACAGACGGTTGGGGAATCGAGAGAGCGACGGTGGTTTTAGTAAAAGCTCGAGTGCTGAAGAGAAGAAAGGGATGAGCTGTCGAGGGGAGGCGTGGGGTTGTACGCTGGCCGATTTGACAGGTGGTCGGTTTCCTGCCGTGCTTCCCTTTTGGTGCGTGGTGGTTTGGCAATTGGGCACTACGAAAGGTACGTCACTCAGACAGCCAGGTGTTCTCTTCCTCTACCACCAAAAATTCTGGAGCCACCTTCGTGTTAGGAGCCAAAGCTTCCGCTGATCGAACGACTTTTGCCGAAGTGGGCCCGCCGTCGGTCGGGCGTCACTTGCTGATGCCTTAGGTAAGGCAACTCAACAAGCACTCACGTGATGTGGAGGCCATACTCCTACGGGTGGGTCCCACATGCCCCCAGGTGGTTGCCCTCGACGATCCACTCAGGCTCGATCATTCCCAGGCTCCCTCTGCAGCAAAGCCCGACTCTTCAGCACATGTGCAAATGACGACTACAGCCCGCCACTCGATGGATCTAGGTCCATCAGCCGCAGTCTCGAAGCATGTGAGAGAAGGCTTCTCCGCCACCTAGTGGTGAACACTCAGCCTCGACCTGAGCGATCGTGATTCAGGATGATGGTATTCTTAGGAGAGGCAAAGACAGGGGGCCACACCAAACGCTTCGCCATCGCCATCGCCGTCGCGGCCGCCGTCATTGTCCTACCGGAGACGGCATTAGGCATCAGCTCTCTGACAAGTCCACGTTCCGTTAGGCTTCCCGCGTCTTTTATTTCGGTGCCTTGCATCCCACACACACTTCCGTCCGTCCGCCCTTTCACGTTCGGCCATGTCACCTCCTTGCGAAGAAATCAGGTCTGGCACCCCAGCCAGCCGACTCGTCGCGATCAACCTGTCAGTCGAGGATAGGACAGAACAGGAAAACGGCCCCTGCAGATTCGCGGCCGCGCTGGGAAGTCTCCCGCGGCGTGCGGCCGCGCACGCGATTGGCCCTCGGCCGTGGAGTGGTACACTTGCCGACACGCTGACAAGGAGGAGGACGACGTTTGATGGTTTGGTCGCTGTCCTTCCCTACAGGGCGAGCTCCCGGGAGTTGTTGTGATGGGATCCAGGGTGAGATCCATGTCGAGATCAAAGGAGAGCCCTCTTTTCGCCTGGCACCCAATCCGAGCGGCGCACGCGACCCCCTTCACGGAGACTTGTGGCAGCGAACTGGTGGCCTCGAGTGACCAGACCAAGGCATTCTAAGACATCGACTCGCTGAGCCAGCACCTGCATCTTACACGGCTGGCAACACTGGGTCGGGATGGTGGGGCACGCCATCTGATGGTGTAGCGCCAGCCATTCGAATCCGACCACACTCTGCCATGCTAAGCGCCGACTGGCCCGCGGCCGCTGCATCGTGGCCTATCATATGCCTCTTCGCGCACCCCTACGACGAACTCCCACGACCGCCCTCTCAGCTTGGCCTATGAAGCCGCTGATGTGAGGTCAAAATGGGAATCCAGAATGAGCCCGAGTGGGCACTTTCTTCGGCCTTGCCTTGCTTCTTAATTACTCGCCGTCTCGCATCTCCTCCCGCGTCACCGCCGCTGGGTCCAGGCACCTGAGCTGTTCCCTGGTTCTCTCATTCTGTTCGTCAGATCGCTGGCCGTCTTTCGTTCTTTTTTTCTTCCAGTTTTCGCCCCTCGCCCTCGTATTCCCAGCTTCTCGGCAGCCAGGCATGCGGATGTGGAGAATCAGCCAGCAGTTATGAAGGGCTTGAGTGGCATGTTCGAGGGAGCCTACGCAACATGGCGCTCTTCAGTCTCTCAACTCTGCACCCCTCTTTCCGGCTGTCTAGATGATAAGCCCGATCACAGTGAGTCCAACGTGTCGATGCGTACCGTACCGTGTCGCCCGAGAGTCAAGCCGACGCCAAGGGGACGATTGTTGACCCGCGAAGTAATGGCAGAGAAGAGATCCGTGAGAGTGCTGCGCGACCAACCTTCGCCCGTGCCTAGACCGTACGCTGGTCCAGGACAGGAGCCTCACCGACCAGGAACCGGCACATCATCAGAGAAGGGACACGCCTCAAAACAGAGCTTTGCATCATCAATCCGAGCCAGTCTCTCAGTGAGAAGACGGTTACGGTCGTCCTCCAAGACGACCCCGCGCCGGCCGCAGATATCCGCCCCGTCCAACTTTCGCCATCTTCATTCCGAGTCGTTCCAATTCCCTCAGCACAGTCGCATGCAGAGTGTATCACGGCGGCCGCCCCTGCCGCCGTCCTTTCGCCCCATCGAGCTGAGCATCTACATGCCGAACAACGAGCTCTCCCCCATCCTCCCGCACTTTGACTATCCGAACATCATCCCCGCGCCGTCAGCGGCCCGGCTTCCGGAAAGCCGCGTTGACGACTTCACCTTGACTCGCCAGCAGAGTTACACATCCATGTCTTTCCACATTCCCCGCAAGCCAACAGCGTCGCCGCAAACCTCGCAAGAAGATTCGCCCCCAAGGGTGCCGCCTAAATCGAGGGCCCGTGCTTACACGTCTCCCAACGTGGATCAAATGAAGCTCCGCATCGCCAGTGCCATGAACGAGGTCGAGAAACTTCAGAGGGAGATCGACTCGGCTATTGAGCGTCAGAGCCTTTACGCCGCCAGCAGTCGACCCTCGACAGCTCACTCGATGGCGCTTACTGGTAAGCTTACGTCGCCGAGAACTTTTTGGCTCTCATACTGGTCACGTTTGCTGACTGACCCACCAGACATGGAACCGATGCCTTCCATCCCAGCCCTGCCACCTGCCGCACCCTCGTTCTCTGAGCGGCTGAGCCTGGAGCGCCCTCGCACTGCGCCTTCGCAGCTGCCACTGCGCATCCCCCGCCGGGCCAAGACGTTCGCCGAAGCGTCGGCGGCCTTCATCACCCCACCGCCGAGTCGCGAGGGGCCGGAGCACCAGCCGCCGCCCCCGCTGCCCCTCGTTTTACGCCCTCCCCTGCGAAAGAAGAAGTCTTTCTCCCGCGTGTCCAGTTGGCTTTTCCCTGGCGGTCCGGAACACTCACGCGACATCAGCATCGACTCGGTTACGAACCTGCCCCGGCCGGTCAAAGGACGGGAGGGCTTCTACCAGTGCGTGTCGCCCCCCGAGGGCGCAGCCAGGCGGAGCTTCGACAGCACGGCGACGGTCTCGACGTGGACGTCCGAAGATGAAGACCAGACGGTGCCCACGACGACATGGTCGCCCGGTAGCACGCCCATGACGAAGCAGGAAGAGGCCCCGCTGGAGCGTGTGAGCACCTTTGGCAAGGAACAGGGTGCTATGATGCCTCGGGGTCTGAGCGTCGGGATGGCCTTCTGAGCGATGATGAATTTGGATGAGCGTTGTGATACCATGACTGTTCGGGATACCTCTGGTGTTGGGATTGTAACCAATGTACATAAACGATAGATGCGGGGAGGTGGCGCGACGTCGTTTCCGCTCCTGCGAGAGCTAATGGATGCCGCCTTTGAGGCGAAGAGCTTTGCTTTTACACATTTCCTGCCTCAGTCTCGTCTATTTCTCCCAACCGCGAGTTGTGACAGGACACGCCACCTGCAATCGGGTTTACCCCGTGGTACTGGTGCAATCAGCCGTAACAGCTATGTCCGCTGCCGTGAGCCACGGATATGCTGTGTCCCGCGCCGCAGCGATCAAGTGCGGTGTGCAGGAATTCCTGCGTCTGGCGGGGCCATGGCGCCATGGAGCAGAAAGCGCCGTTGGCTCTGACGGGAAGGACCAGCCCGAGTTTCTCCACTCGGTGAATTCGGGTGGGGCCGGATCGGGGGTCCAATCGCGGGTGCCGGCCGGCCATGTCGGTGAATTCGACTCCGTCGCTCGGGAAATTGCAGGAAGGCCGAAAGACGAGTTTCAGAACCGTTTAAAAAAGCCGTTGCCACTATCGCGCTTGGCTCCAGTAGTGTGATTAATGTTACACACGTGCAGAGTGTGCGGCGTGCTCCATGCCGACCATGGACAGGATTGACCCCGGGGTCTGATGCTGCGGTGATACGGGCTGGGGGCGGGGGGCGTGGGACACGGACGTGGCAGGCTTTGTGGGTGGCTACCGATGCTGCACTGCACGGGACTGTATGGGGCGGTCTGGCGGCACCTTATTTGAAAATGAGGTAAAGACAGGGAAAGAGCAACCCGTTTGTCGGCGTTCGGTTCGGGGCTTGGTTTCGGGAGCAGGAGCTGCCCACAGGTTCTTAAGGTGGCCTCAGCCAGTCTCCCCCCCTTCTTTGCTTTTCGTCCTCGTTAGTCCCCCTCTCTCGTCACTTGACAAACACAGTTACACGCATTTCTTACCTTCGCCCCTCTCTTCACGTATACCCCTCGCACGATGGGTTCTGGTTGCTGCTCTGGCGGCAGCAAAGACCGCAACACCGCGTCTTGCGGAGGCCCGTCTTCTCCCGTCGCTGCGATCAGCACCGGCTGTTGTGCCACCACCAACATTGACTCTACTTCAGAGGCCGTCAACAGCTCTCCTCTGACCTCTGAGGCCAATGCCACAGCCGAGGACGGCTGCTGCAAGAAGGGCGAAGACCCGTGCAACAAGTCTGAGGAGCTGTCTTCCGACAAAAAACCTGTCCAGTCCTGCAAGGATGCCTGCTGCGACATCGAGCCCAAGAAAATGGCTTGTGGAAACGCAGCTCAAGATTCATGCTGCAGCAACACGCAGGATGCTTCTACCAAGAATAAAACAGCAGCCTCTTGTGGAGATGGCTGTTGCGACGAGAAGCCTTCCGATGAGAAGCCAGTGGAAAACACCTGTGGAAGCCAGAAACAGCTTTCGAGCGGCTGCTGCGACATCAAGCCGGAGAGCGTCACCCTGGGGACCGCAACTCAAGATTCATGCTGCACCGACACACAGGATGCTTCTACCAATAATAGAACTGCGGCTACTTGCGGCGACGGCTGTTGCGATGAGAAGCCAACAGCCAACACCTGCGGAAGCCAGGGGCAGCTTTCGGCAGAATGCTGCGACAGCAAGCAGAATACTTGCAGCAAGGACAGCCGATCTCCTAGCATTAGTTCCGATGCCACTACTTGCTGTGGCTCCGAAGAGCGGTGCAATGGTGCGCAACCCTTATGCACAGCAGGGAATGCTATTTTCCAGGCTGTGAGGTGATCGAAAACAGAGGGCTGACCTTTGGATAGAGAAATGCATCCTGGCAGTTGCTGCCATGGAGTGCGAAAGAGCCTGCGACGAGGACTTCAAGCACAACGGTAAGCAGCCCCCCCCGGCATCATTGTGTATTGCCTCGACTATTGCGTCTTACCTGTTCCTGATGTTCCCTTTCCGTATCTGACGCTAACATTGATACGTCCAGAAGCCGAAGGTCACCATCATGATCACGACAAAGACGGCCACCACCTCGAGTCCGCCTGCACGACCCATCTCCAAAGCGCCATGAGCAGATACGAAGCATACATCGAGCAGGCCCGCTGCATCTGTCGCAGCATTCTCAACAGTGGCCTCACGAAGACCAGCTGCTGCGCGGCGCGCAAGGCGTCCGACCCACGATCAAGCAAGAAGAAGAGCAAATCCCATGGGCCTCTTGCCCCAAACACCGTAAAGCCGCGTGAAACTAGCTCTGATGCGGCCAAAAATCGCCTGGACAGCTCCATTGATGACAGCCTGGTCATCACCTCTGCAGGCATCAGCGAATCTGGTTGCTGCGATGCCAAGAAGGCCGGCCCTTTGCCTCCCAAGGTTTCTCCCCCTGAGCTATTCAAGGTCCGAGAGAAGCAGAAAGACCTCGAGGAAGGCTCCGGAATTGAGGTCGTCACCGTGTCTGTCAATGGCATGACATGCTCTGGCTGTGGCGACAAGCTCTCCCGTATCCTGGAGGCCACACCAGGCGTATCTGAAGTACGCGTCAACTTTGTCATGAGCAACGCTGACTTCAGCGTCGACTTGTCCTCCACCAAAGCCGAAGACGTCATTAGATCCGCTGAAGGCTCGACCGGTTTCCACCTCACTCGACTCGCTGGCGGCGACTACTACCTCGATGTGGTGGCTTCGGGGCTCGCCGTAAGGAGCTTGACCGATGCGGCCATCAAAGGCGTGACGGATGTTATGGTTCTTGATAAGAGGACCGCAAGGATTTCGTACGAACCCACCGTTGTGGGCGCTCGCGATCTGTTTGACGAAATTCACGATCGCACGGATGGCCTCGCGCCACCCCGGTCTGACCCGTCTCTGGCGAATGGACGCAAAAGGCTATACGATCAGCTGACCAAGACTTGCCTGGCGGCTATTCTCACCATACCGGTTGTTGTATTGGCCTGGGGCGACAAACTCGTTGATGACAAGACCAGAGCCTACGTGTCAATCGTCTTGGCAACATTCGTCCAACTCATTGCCGTGCCCGAATTCTATCAGCCGGCCCTCTCCGCCCTTTTCCGCGATCATGTTCTTGAGATGGACATGCTGGTTGTCATCAGCATCACGGCGGCGTACATTTACTCCATTGTCGCGTTTGGCTTCCGCATGGCCAATCGACCCCTGGAGACGAAGGAGTTTTTTGAGACAAGCACTTTGCTCATCACACTAATTCTTCTCGGCCGCCTGGTAGCGACGTATGCCAGAGTCAAGGCCGTCTCGGCGGTGTCCATGCGATCTCTACAGTCCAGCAACGCGATGCTGGTAGAGGAGGGCAAGGATCGTGAGATCGACGCCCGGCTTTTACAGTACGGCGACACGTTCAAAATCCTCCCGCATACTCGTGTGGTGACGGATGGTTTCGTCCTCTCGGGATGCAGCGAGGTCGACGAGTCGATGCTGACGGGCGAGCCGATCCCGGTGTTGAAGCAGTCGGGGGACTACGTCATTGCTGGCACTGTCAACGGCGATGGGACCATCATGGCTCAGCTAACCCGTCTTCCTGGCAAGAACACGGTGACGGATATTGCCCAGATGGTCGAGGAAGCCACAAACTCGAAGCCCAAGATCCAAGATCTGGCCAACAAGGTAGCCAGCTGGTTCGTCCCGGTTGTGTCCGCCATCGCTGCCATTGTCGTCGTCATCTGGGTCGTGGTGGGCCTCCGCGTCCGCAATGAAAACACGGGCAAGGCTGTTGCAGACGCCGTCACATACGCCGTGGCTGTTCTCGCAGTATCTTGCCCCTGTGCCCTCGGCCTCGCTGTGCCCATGGTCCTGGTCATTGCCGGCGGGATCGCAGCCCGCGGTGGAATCATCATTAAATCGGCAGACTGCACTGAGAGAGCTCGCAAGTGCACCGATGTCATATTCGACAAGACAGGCACTCTCACGGACGGCGATTTGGATGTTGTGGCCGAGGAGTATCTTGGCGCCAATGATGAAGAAGCCAAGGCGATCGCAAAGTCCCTCGTCACTGGAGGCAAACACCCGGTCTCGGCCGCGACGGAAAGGCATCTTGATAGCCGGGCGGTCAAACCTCTGTTCGGGACCTGCGATCTCCGGGTCATTCCAGGCGCAGGGGTCGAGGCGACGTTCAATGGGAGCGTGCTGCGGGCTGGCAACTCCCGCTGGACAGGGACGGACACGCTGCCTGCCGTTGCCAGACTCCAGGACCAAGGGCTCACGACCCTGGTCGTCACCCGTAACTCAACCCCCCTGGCCGTCTTTGGACTCCGCACCCAGCTCCGTCCCGAAGCTGAGCGGGTCATCAGCGCTCTCAAGGCTCGCAACATCACGGTTCACCTCGTTTCGGGCGACCAAGCGCGCGCCGTGCGTTCTGTGGCAGAAGCCGTGGGCATCCCAGCGGACAAGGTCGCCGCGGAGAAGACGCCGTCGGAGAAGCGCGACTACGTCGCGGCGGTCATGGAAGACCCCCGAAAGTACGTCATGTTCTGCGGAGACGGGACCAACGACGCCGTGGCAGTGGCACAAGCCCACGTCGGCGCGCAAATGGGCGGGGCACTGTCGTCGAGCGACGTGACGCAGGGAGCGGCGGACGTGATCCTCCTGGCAGGCCTGGAGGGGATCCCGTTCCTCCTCGACGTCAGCAAGGCCTCGTTCAACCGGATGGTGTTCAACTTTGCGTGGTCGGCGGTGTACAACGTGCTGGCCATCCTGCTTGCGGGCGGGGCGTTTGTGCGCGTCCGAATCGAGCCTGCGTACGCCGGGCTGGGCGAGATCGTCAGCGTCTTGCCCGTGATCCTAGCGGCGCTGTCGATGCTGCTGTTGAACATCCGCGGCAAGAGCCAGCAGTAGGCGAAACGAGGATGCGGCATTTTGGCCAGAGACAAGCAGCGCGCAAGGTCACGATGGTGGTATGGTTCAGGTGGTGGCGATGGGGTGAGACGGTGGACGGTGTGGTGGTTGGAGGATGACTGGCAGAGCTGGGGGTGGGAGAGGGGCGATGGTTGTTTCATCTTGGCGGTGCGCGGCGTGGCTGTGTAGTCTCTTTAAACACCTGTCAGCTAGGATTATTTTGGAGCCCGTGCTGGGTGCTGGGGCCCATAGGCTCGGGTCGCAACACTCGGGAAACCGTCATGTCCAATGTGGGCGCAAGCCCGAGGTCGATTCGCCAAGGGGAGATGCTGTTGCTCGACTGTTTGGCCACGGTGAGAGAGTCGCTTGGCGGGTGTTGCGCTGTTTGAGTATATGATTCCTTGGCGATTTGACACATCTGAGGCACTTGTATGTTCTTGCTGGTTCTTGTTGAAGCTTACTGGTGATGGAACTTACCTGTAAGGGTTCGGCTAGGGTGATGTTGAGCGGAAGGTTGAGGATAAGCCAGTGGGGTCTCAGGGGGGGACCTCACCGAGTTCACCGAGACTTCGGGTGTTGTGTGCAAGTGTGCGGGTGAGCGGGTTGCGGGTTGCGGTGTGGGTGCGGGGACCAGGAGGGGTTCTAAAAATGGAACACCCGCTGACAGCTGTCGTCGTCTGAGGCCTGACAAGCGACAACCTTAACCACGGCACCCAAAGCCAAGACGTCTCACCCGGGCACATCAAACGCTGCACTAGCACCATTCCCCCCTCCATCGACCCGGCCATCGCCTTCACATCGTCCCATCTTTTCACCCTCTCGTGGTCTGGTCCAGGGCCCGAGTATCAGTCGCCAAGACCCGTCTCAGCACCCTCCTGCTTTGGGAGCCAACTCCGGCGTTCTTCCACGGACGATCAGGCCAAGCAGGCCAGCGAGCCCCTTCCGCCCAGGGATCGGATCGCCCGTGCCTCGTTCCCCTCCCCGCATCAACCTGGCCCGGTGCATTCCTCGCTTGTCATCTCATTCATCCCTTGCCTATTGCTAGGGAACCGTTGAGGGAGGGTATATCAGGCGCGAGCGCCCAGCTTCCTTTCCGAGCCGATCAAAGCTTGACCTGCCCACCTTATTCTTAATTTCTGCAGAAAAGGAAAAAACACACACCATGGGTATCACCGAGTCGACCGCCTCGATGAAGGCGTGGCTCCCGGGGCACGGCAGCCACAAGTACGCCGCTCTGCCGGAACACAGCCCCACGGCTCCCACATCATCAACAGAGAACGAGCAGAGGAGGGGGTTCTGGGCAAGGAACAAGGCATGTCTCACCGTTGCCGGCGTCGCAGCGCTCGTTCTCGTCGGCGTTCACGCCGGTGCCATCTATCGGTACGTGTAGCGCCGCACCCTTTTCGGCCGACCTCAGGCCTTGCTGACGCACACAGCTACCTCTCGGGCCACCGGCACGACGCGGATGACTTCTCGCAGCTCTGGGGCCAGTACTCGCCCTTCTACCCGGTGCCGTCGGCCATCGACCCCGCCATCCCGGCCCAGTGCGACGTCACCTTCGCGCAGGTGCTCTCGCGCCACGGCTCGCGCGACCCCACGGCCGGCAAGTCCGAGACGTACCTCGAGCTCGTCGGGCGCATCCAGGACGTGGTCGAGGACTACGGCGAGGGCTACGAGTTCATCCGCGACTACAAGTACGGCCTGGGCCGCGACCAGCTGACGGCGTACGGCGAGCGCGAGATGGTAGACTCGGGGGCCGCGTTCTACCGGCGGTACCGCGCGCTGGCGGCCATCTCGGAGCCGTTCGTGCGGGCGTCGGGCCAGCGGCGCGTGGTGGTGTCGGGGCGCAACTGGACGCAGGGGTTCTACGGGGCGCGGGCGCGGGACGGGCTCGAGAGCCCGGACGACGTGGAGGAGGACATGCTGGTGATCCCGGAGCGGCGGGGCACCAACAACACGCTCAGTCACGGGCTGTGTCCGGCGTTCGAGGCGGGGCCGTACTCGCGGCTGGGCGAGGCGGCCAAGCTGGCGTGGCAGGACGTCTTCATGCCGCCGGTGGCGGCGCGGGTCAACGCGGCGCTGCCGGGGGCCAACCTGACGGACCATGAGACGGTGTACCTGATGGACCTGTGCCCGTACGAGACGGTGGCGGACGCGGAGCGGCGGCAGTCGGCCTTCTGCGGGCTGTTCACGCGGGACGAGTGGGCGAGCTACGACTACTACCAGTCGGTGGCCAAGTACTACGGCTTCAGCGCGGGCAACGGCATGGCGGCGACGCAGGGCGTGGGGTGGGTCAACGAGCTCGTGGCTCGGCTGACGGACGCGAGGGTCGAGGACGGCACGACGACGAACCGGACGCTGGACGGCGACGGCGCGACGTTCCCCCTGGGCCGCGGCATGTACGCCGACTTCAGCCACGACAACGACATGCTGACCATCTACGCGGCGCTGGGGCTGTACGACGCGGCGGCGCCGCTGTCCAAATCGCGGCGGCAGACGCCTGAGGCGTCGGGGGGCTTCTCGGCCGGGTGGCTGGTGCCGTTCGGCGGGCGGATGTACGTGGAGAAGATGCGGTGCGAGGGGGCGGAGGAGGAGCTGGTGCGGGTGGTGGTGAACGACCGTGTGGTGCCGCTGGAGGCGTGCGGGTCGGACGAGCTGGGGCGGTGCGGGCTGCGGGCGTTCGTCGAGGGACTGGCGTTCGCGCGGAGCGGCGGCCGGTGGGACGAGTGCTTTGCCTGAGGGCGGGGAGCTTTCACGAGTGACGACATGATATCCGGTAGGCGCTGTGGTTCTGGTCTGGTTATGGGTTGGGATTTAGTATTGGTGTTCGGCATCTAAGGGCGAGCGACCAGCATCTTGGTCTGGGCTGGAACATGACGGCATCAGACGCCATCTAATAGGTATTCGATAGCAGGAAGAAGAAGAAGAAGAAGAAGCATCATGCTAACCTAACTCGAAGGCGTTCAGGATGAGTGATGCTCGGCGTAGGATCCATCTCATTTCATTGAGCTGACGCCCCTTTAGTTAGGTAGTCAGGTAGGTACTTTGGCGTTGATTCAGGTAGACGAGGCCCCACTGGCTGGACAGGGAAGGAAGGAAGGAAACATCTTAGGTGAGCAGAGGTGAGCCGCGGCGGAAAGGGAGCAAGAGATTCCATGCCTGTATTTTTCTCCTTTCTTTTTTCTCCCATATTCTTCATCGATTCTGGCTTGACAGAACGGGCAGTATGATCGACATCTTCATCGAGCAGGCGAGACAGGGAGGACGGCGCGTGAGACAATACAGGGAGCCGAGCATTCCAGGCCATTTTAAGCTGGTTTCGGGCGACTTGGCTTTTGGCGCCCCGTCGCCGATCGCAGCCGGACCAGATTGGCCAATGGGGGCAGGGCATGGGGCATGGGGATGGAGCAAGTACTATCAAGTAAAAGTAGCAGGCACCATGGACCCATGGACTGGAGAAGGTACTACCAAGAACAGCAGCAGGCACCATGGAGCTGCCAAAAGCGGGGCCACAGTCCATCAGGCCCAGCCGCTTCCCGCGGACAACACGACGGCAACCTGGCGACGACACCTCGTTCGAATTGAATGCGCTTCAGGCTTCTCCATGTCCATCCACGCTGACGCCCACACGCTTTCCTGAGGCTTCCGATTGAACGACCTTCGTCTTCTCTCCCCCCCTCTCTCCATCTTGCGACGAGCTCCCGACAGCTCCAGACAGCTCCCGACAGCTCCGGCGATCGACCACCCTCCATCCTGCCTGCGACACACGCCCACTCGCAAAAAGCAACAACCCCATCCGCCCAGCAAGGCAGCCCGCAATGGTCTCCACCGCAGGCGGCATCGTCATCGCCATCGTCGTCCTCGCCCTCGCCGGCGCCCTGGCCTGGGTCGTCTTCACCCAGCTCCGCGCCCGCAAGCTCGGCGTGGGTGCCCCCCCTCCTGCCCTCCCCCGGTCCTCCCAGCTAACACCGCGCCAGCTCCCTCCCCCGGCCCTCACCTCCTACATCCCCTTCTTTAAGCCCGACCCCTACGGCTCCTCCGGGTCCGGGTCCGGCCCCCTCAGCGGCATCAAGGCCTGGTTCCGCGCCCGCAACACCCGCTCCGCCGCCGGCGCCTACGAGCAGCCCGCCGGCGCGGGCGGCAACAGCGCCGCGCGCCGCGGCTTCGGGCCCCTCGACCCGGACGAGGCGTGGGACTCGCGCGTCGGCCACGAGGCCGACTCGTACGGGCCCTACGGCGCCTACGAGGAGCAGGAGCTCGGCGACCGCGGCCGCCACCACGAGATCCGAACCGGTGGCGGCGGCGGCACCGGCCCCCTGAGCAGCAACCCCTTCGAGGACGACGCCGAGCCCAGCAACATCAGCATGAGGGGGGTGAGTCCCAGGCCGATCGACACGTCGGCCGGCCCGGCGCAGGGCCAGGCGCAGGGCGGAAAGGGGGGCAGCCCGACGGAGAGGCGGTCGATGTTCCGGGAGAATGTGTGACGAGGAAACTTGGCGCGCGGGGCGTGGGGAGGAAAGATTGGGAAAAAGAACAGGTCGCGGCGTGGTTGACGCTTTTTTCGGTCCGGCACGGGTCTGGGGGCGCGGTTGTCTGTTTTCACTAGGGTGTCGGGTTATTCTTGTCAGTACTGGGTAAGGCTGGGGTCGTTCATGATTGTCATGACTGCGTTACGGGCCTTGTATATTGAAGCGATCATTTTCCACAATATTTTCCGTTCACGAGACTTACATTTTCCTTCCACGGCGGCATTCGTCACAGTCCAGCAGGTATCATGAACATCTCTCGAGAGGCGCGAGGCCGAGATGGAGCCCGGGCAAGCGAGTGTATTCGTGCAGGGTAATGAGGGAAGGTCATGTCTAACTAAACCCCGCAAATGCATCCAGCAAACGCGCCGATCCAGAGAAAAAGAAAAAGGAAAAGATTGAACATCAAAATGCCCCCGCTCATCAGTCACGTACAGTCTCGTCTTTACACGGCAAAGAAAACGCCACGCGAAAACCCGCCATCGTCCATGCAGCTCCACCGTCTAATTCTCCCCCCCAAAAGCAGCTCGAACCCTCACGCCGCGCTGGCGCTCGCCTTGGGCGCGGCCACGTGCGTCGCATCTTCGCTGCCCACGCGGTGAGGCGTGAAGCCGTCCGGCACGGGCCCGCCTAACGGCCCGGGCGTCAGGAGGTTGAGCAGCCACATGACGACGAGGATGAAGACGATGCGCGCCTGCAACGTGAAGAGCATCGAGCGCGCCGACGGCATCTCCCTGATGTAGCGGGAGACGGTCGAGCGCGAGCGCCCCAGCAGGCCGGAGCTCTGGTGGTCCATGTAGGGGCCGTCTTCGTCGTCCTCGCTGTCGTCCTCTCGCTCCTTCTCCACGTCCCGAGGCGCGGGCCGCGGGGCGGGCTCCGCCGGCTTGGACTCGGACAGGATGATCTTGACGAGGTTGTTCGTGGCGTTGGCGGTCAGGGAGCTGACCCACAGGAAGACGGGCACGATGATGATGAGCGACTTCCAGCGGTCAAAGTTGGAGCCGTCACCCCGGAGCTGGTCGATGAGCAGGACGCCCTGCGTGTCGGCCGCCAGGAAGAGGTGGAACTGGAGCGTGTACGTCTCGAGAGAGCACTGGCCGAGCCAGGCCATGGCCTTGGAGTGGTAGTTGCGCACCGGCGCAGAAACGTTGCGCACGGCGATGAAGGCCAGGATGGGCACGAATGACAGGTACGGGTGCCAGAGGCGGTAGTCGTTCATCGAGGCGAGCTTGGTGCCGCAGGCGTATGCGTAGCCGGTCATGACGACGAGACCGACGAGGGCCATGGAGCACCGCAGCGCGAGCCTCAGCTCTTCCTTGACCTTGAGGTACGCGATGGCCGAGAGCATGCCGATGTAGACGATGAACAGATCCAGCGCGACGCGGTACTCCCACTCCTGGAGGCTCCACTTGATGTTGAAGAAGATGCGCAGGAAGCCAAAAGTCCAGCGGGTCAGGGGGGTGGCGAGCACCACGACGGCGACGATGACGGCCGAGATGCAGATCTTGGCGAGCACGAGCTGGATGTCATCGTTGTACCGCTTGTGGCCGACGGCCATGGTGAGGTAGACGATCATGAACCAGAAGCTGACGAGCGGCGAGAAGTAGTAGAACATGTAGTCGGTGTTCATGAAGTAGGCGAGCGAGACGCTCAGAAGGTTGAGGCGCAGCATGACGGACGCCATGCGCTTGAAGGAAAAGTCCTTCTTCAGGAGGAAGAAGGTCGTGTGTCCGTAGCCCGTCTGGAAGAGGTACGCGGCGACGAGCAGGCGGACAAAGATGTAGATGCCGGTCGAGCGCGCGGCGGCCGTCCAGTGGTAGACGAGAATGACAAACTGCATCCAGCCCTTCCACTCATCCGTCTGGTCGCGCGAGAGGAACGGCTGGTCCGCCTCGACGAGCTGGCCGGGCTTGGCGCGAGGCGCCTTAGACTTGCGGATGGTCACGATGCCGACGGCGAGGCAGGGCGCGCACATGATGGCAAAGTTGGCATAGTGCCAGACCTTGGCGCCCTTGCCGAGCATGTGTGTGCGGTCGGCGAAGAAGCACATGAGAAGGGCCATGACGAAAGATCCCGTCTCCATGTTGAAGGCCTGGTAGCGCGGGGTGCTCCGGCGGGCGATCAGGTCCCAAATCTCGGCCAGGATGCAGACGGCGAGGTACACCATGCCGAGACCTACGAGCGCCAGCTGGGTGAGAGGCTTGCTGCCGCCGTAGTCGGAGCAGCAGGTGCGCTGGTACGGGTAGCCCTGCACGCGGTCGAGACGGGCGTTGCATCGGAGGTTGAGGAGAATGTTGGCCTTGATCTCGGCAACGCTCTCGATGACGTGGAAGCCGGTCTGCGTGGGGTCGACAAAGGTGGCCTTGTCCTCCTCGACAAGCCCGGGGATGGACCAGACAAACTGATAGTTCCACTTGTCCGCCGTCTTGCGCAGCCATTCCTGCATGGCCTTGATCCTCTTGGCCGCCTTGGTCTTGCCCTCTTTGTGGCTCTTGCCGGTGTAGTACGGGCCGGCGGGAGGCGCGAAGAAGACCTGGTTGCCGATGCCGTCAACGGGATCCATGGGCGCCCTCCAGAAGTCCTTGCGGCTGCCCAGGATGTCGGACGCGTTGGAAATGGCGGCGTGGTACTTGTCCTGGTTGCTGGGCTCGCCGTCCTTGTCGTCGCCGGAGAACCAGGCGCCGACTCCGATCATGGCGAAGGCGGCTCCCTTCTGCTTCTTGATGGACACGGGCTTCTCGAGGTCGGCTCGCATCAGGTCGAGCTGCTCGACAAATCGTTCAATGTCATGCTCGCCCTTGATGTTGCCGTCCTTGTCCTTGCCCTTGTCCGCGGCGAAGGGGGGGCCGTCGACCTCGAGGAAGGGAACCCAGTGCTGCTGGACGTCGACGCCGTGGTAGGTCAGGTTGAAGGAGGAGTGGAAGTCGACGTGCGTGCGGTCATATTCGGCTTCGTCTCGTTGAAGCTGTACACAATCCGCGTTAGAACTTGTGACTGTGGCCAGACATGCAAAGGGGGTGGGGGCCTCCAGGCATCCAACTCACCAGTCGCGCAACGCCGTAAGCAATCTGCCGGGTCGTCGAGTCGCCGGCAAACACAATGTGCCTACCGTCCATGCATTGTCTGATGTCGGCCGAAGTGTACTTGTGAAGGAGACAGCCCTCAGGCTGCCAGGTCTTGAACGGCAGTCGGTCGCCGTTCTCGTTCTTGGGGTCGATCCAGTTGCCGGTCTCCTGGAGGGCGCGGCATCGGTAGGGGTCGTCGTCGGGCGTGAGGCTCTTCCAGGTGACGGCGGCGAGCAGAAGGGCGCCCGAGAAGATGAGCAGAACCCTTGAAACGAGGTTCAACATGCCGGGCAGTCGGGGGCGCGAACACGTCGCACAAAGCCAAGTGTGCCAAGTGGCCGTTCGATTCGGGTCGGTTCTGCAGGTCGAGAAGGGCGTGCAGGCGAATGGGAGGTTCTGATAAGGGGTCGGAATGAATGGCGGAGGGCTCGGGGCCTCTCAAATGTGGTCGGAAGTGACAATGGGCGTCGCTTCGCAAGGAAGTGGTGAAGATGCCGAGAAGCAAAGACGACGCTGCCAAACGAAGGAAGAAGGATAAGGAGGCGATGCACAAGGGATAATCTCGGACGCCGTCAAGGAATGGAGTGATCCCCTAAAATGGATCATTTCCATTTCCAACTTCTGGAGGCGACGCCGCGCGATAAGGCGAGGCACGGACCAGAAGAAGGCACGTGATGTGGACTCAGGGGGCGGTCGCTGGTGAGATTCGTCAGATGGCGCCTTGCCAGCCCAGCCCAGCCCGCCCCAGCCCCAGCCCAGCTGCTTGCTTGCTTGCTTGCTTGACTGACTGACTGACTGACACCTTGACACGCGAGCTAGACCCCGCCTTCGTCTGAACAAGCCTTGCATTCTTCTTCGAGATTCAGATCATCATTTCCACCCTCCCCGCACGTCCCGCGTCTGTCTGCATCCTCGTCCATCGTCAGTCACCAATCGCCAATCGCCAATCGCCAATCGTCACCATGGCCGACCTCAACCTGCAAGAGATCCACGACACCCTCGTCGCCGTCGCCTACGAGGCCGGCAAGATGATCCTGGCCGCCAACCCCTCCAACATCGACCAGGGCACCAAGCTCAACTGTACGCCCTGCCCCTCGGCCCCTCGACCCCGCCGCCCGACGTGCCCCAGCTAACAGCCTCCCCCTCGAGCCGTCGACATTGTCACCGAGGCCGACCAGGCCGTCGAGAAGATGGTGTCCACCCGCCTGCGCGAAGCCTACCCCTCCGTCACCTTCATGGGCGAGGAGACCTACACCCCCGGCACCCGCGTCGGCCCCGAGCCCACCTTCATCGTCGACCCCATCGACGGCACCACCAACTTTGTCCACTCCTTCCCCGCCGCCTGCATCTCCCTCGGCCTCGCCGTCGACCGCCGTCCCGAGATCGGCGTCATCTACAACCCCTTCCTCGACCAGCTCTTCACCGCCATCCGCGGCCGCGGCGCCTTCGTCCGCCGTGGCGGCCCCGACGCCCCGCCGCAGTCCCTGCCCCTCGCCCGCAACCCCCAGCCTCTGACCGGCCTCGGCAGCGCCCTCGTCGCCGTCGAGTGGGGTTCCACCCGCGACGGGCCCAACTTCGAAGCCAAGCTCGCCACCTTCCGCAGGCTGGCCGCGAGCCGCGAGAACGGCGGCGCCATGGCCCACTCGCTGCGCAGCGTCGGCAGCGCCGCGCTGCAGCTGGCGCACGTCGCGGCGGGGCAGACCGACATGTACTGGGAGGGGGGTTGCTGGGCGTGGGACGTGTGCGCGGGCTGGTGCCTCCTGGCAGAGGCCGGGGGCATCATGGCGAGCGGCAACCCCGGCAACTGGGAGCCCGAGCTGGACGGCAGGCTGTATCTGGCGGTGCGGGGCGCACCGAGCGGGCAGAGGGAGATCGTCGAGGAGTTCTGGGCCGTCATGGGCGACCACCGCATGGACTACTCCGTCTAAAACCCTGGCGTCCTGTGAGGAGATGCTGCCATGGACCTGACGCGCAGTGGAAGATGCCGTCGCATGCAGTGCGCTGACGAGCGGGGTCTGCGGGTGTCGGTGCCATTGGCTTGGTGTAAAAGTTTGCCGTGAAAATAGACGTATGGGAATGAAGTCAAGATTGACGAGACAAAGGACCGGCATTGGAGGGGCAAATATCATACAAAGGGAGATCAATCTCGTCCGCGGCCGCTGACAGTCACATGCCTGCGCCGGACGGATGGGATGGACATCGCACGCCCCGAGCACGTCATCCGCGCTTGTAACCAAGGGCGTCGTGGGCGAAGTCCGAAACATGAATGCGTTGGCAATGCGATTTCTGGCAAAATCCTATTCGGTCTTGATGGCGCAATCCCCTTCACAACGTCTGCCCTAGCCCAACGACGGGAGGCCCTGGTAGTGATGGTGGGCTGAGTGGTCGAAGCTGACTCGAAGCTGACTCGAGCCGTCATTCGATGTCGTCGTAAGACCTATTCAAACAGCGACTATGTGACATCACGAGTGTGCCGTGAAGAGGGACGTCCCGGGCAGTGGGGTGTCTCACTTCACAGCAACCACGGCAAAGAGGGCTGGAATGATAAGGACGGAACATGACGTTGAGTTAACAGTCGCTCCCGTCAGACCATCCGAATTGCGTGATCGCAGAACCTGGGGTAAAGTCAATGACCTTCCCAGACGAGACATCGTGAGCCCCGGCGGTCCCGCAAAAGCTTAAGTCGTGCCGGCCAGATCCCTTCACCTTTGGTTGGATTAATGATCTGAAGTCGCGATGTCGTGATTTGGAGACGACCCAAAAGAACCCAAAATCCTCCCCAAGGGGCCCACACCCTTCCACTTTGGGGGGGCCACGCGAACGGGAACTAGCGCAAGTCAACGTCCTGAACCCTGCAACCGGTCCAGGGGCCGGGTGGCGGTTGTGCATGGGGAATGCGGGGCGCTGGAACCGATTTTGAACGACAGTCGAAGGGGGGTTTCGACGTCGGATTTGAGAGGAAGCGACGATGGCAGGCGCAGAAACACGCTCGACGGCTCCGTTTGAAGGCCAATTGTGGTGGGAGGGAGGAAATTCCGGCGCATGAGAAGTGGTGGACCAAAGCCACCGTCACATGTTGGGTGTTCGGGCCGGTGACGGGCGAAGTCGGCCGAGGACGGATAGGGGGTAAACAGCGTTATGCACCAAAGCGAGTGGGGCCCTTGTCCCCCCCCCCCCCCCCCCCCCCCCCCCCCCCCCCCCCCCCCNCCCCCTTCTCCTCCCCGCCACAGGAAGAGGCGAGGAGGGGAATCGATGTCAGTTCTGCGTCCCATCGTCTCGCCGTCGAGTCAGCTCACTCGGAACTCGGTGGCGCTGCAAGTAGAGTTCTTCCCCCGTCAACTGATAAGACGGTCACACGGCGTGCATGTGCAGTACATCTCCCAAGTTTATCCGGCTGTGGTGTCAAATACCGACTGGTCGATAGGGAACATGCAAGATAAGACCCGGACCATCGCGACATCTGTCCACCCCCTGACAGCGTGCAGGATAAGGTGACAATGAGGCGAGGGCTTGCGAACGCCGTGGAAAATGCCGTCGGTGATGCCAGATTGAAGCGCGGTGCAACGACAACCGACGTCGGCGGCGGGCCCTCAACCCGTTGTTGGCGTGTGTGGTGGATCTCGAAATACAAAGACATGGGTCGTGTTGCTCCTTGCTTGTGTGGCCAGTGCTCGACCGACTAGGACTTGCAAGGATGAAGGTCCAGATGTCCCACCGCTCACTCGATCGAGCCGGCTAATTGCACGGAGATGTGTCTCACGACAGAAACAGAGCCATCATGCCCTTCGTTCGTCACGACATGGCGGTGTTGAGCCCTCCCCGGGATTGCGCCTCGCGCCCGGAGTCCAGCCGATCCTATCAGTGCGCGTGGAAGGGACTGGTTTTTGCGGCGGTTCCCGTGGTTGCGCGTGCGGCGGGATGGGGAAGCACAAATCAGCACAACGCAGGCTGTGCTTCGCTAGAGCTGCCAGTCCATCAGGCTGTAGCTCCCTGGCGGCCGTCGCATCGCAGCAGTAGCGTGTTCGGCAGCAGAGGAGGGGGGCGGCGAGGCGGACGGCGAAATTTTGAAAAAAAGGTGCCGTGTCGACAGTCAGCCAACTAGTTTGGTGGAGGCTCGGATACAAGAATGCGAACGAGCTGGCCACTCGCTCCACAGTCGAATTTGCGGCGAACTCGGCTGGCGAATCATGCGTCGGGGGCGCTCGGACGATCCGACATTGCTGCTCCTTGTGGAGAAGCCTCAAGGCCTGGACGACGTTCCGCCTGCATTGTCGGTCTGGGCATTGGCCGGCCGGCTTTTGTCGTGGGACGACGAATCCCTCTTTCTTGTGCTGTGCTGATTTGCTGTCGACACACTGGTTGCATAGTCATCCATGTCGACGACAGCTCGCAGTTTGCCATGCCTTGTGGCCTTTGGGTCATCAATCTGTGCTCTCGCTGATCGGAGGCAAAGGCGGGAGAAGCGGCGTGTGCGAGTGGTGGTGAGGCGGCTCGAGATCGGCAGAGGCGATACTTCTGGCTGCCGTCAAGCGGTGAGCCGTGTGTCGTTTCGGTGCCCGCCCTGTATCTGTATCCACGGCCATCGGGCCTGGTGCCTTGTCCTCGTGCCTCGTTTTGTGCCCAAGCTTTCGAGTCCCCATGTTGGTGCATGGGTGGGTGCTGCTACTTTTCCGTAGAAGACGGCCCCTCCGCGGTCGGCATTAGTTGGCGGGGTGTCAAATGAGATGACGCCGGACCCAGGTCCTTGTCCTGCTCCCCGTGGTCTTGTTGTTCTTTGCGCCGTCATCCCAGGAAGGGTGTTACGTAGTTGCTGGCAAGAGATGTCGAGTCACCCGATCAGAACGTCCTTAGGTCGAACAAAAAGCAAAACACCCAGAGGGTGACAGGAAACGTTGGGATTCCAGTGGCATACATGGGGTGTCACAGGGAACGGTTGACTCGGAGATGGAAGAGGCAGGATCAGCGCCGTTTTCTAGTGTGTAGTCCCAGCCGTCCCGTGTGCGTGCGCGTGTTCCATTGTTGATGGTGTGAAGAGGAGGGGGAAAGATTTTTGGGTGGGTGGTTGATGTGAGTGAGTGGGAAGGGAGGGGGGGGGCAAAGCGAGGCGGCTCTGGTTCTCTGTCTCGTGGGCCGCCTCGATGCAAGCATACGCTAAAACTAGCGCCACTCGCACTCTGGCCCGTGCTCGCCTCCGCGTCTGCATCTGCTCCGCTCGTCGGCTGTGAATGCCCGCCCATGCCTGCCTGTGATGCTGTCCACTGTCTGTGGCCTGTGCCTGTGGATTGGATCCCTGCACGTTCGGATGGCACTTGCGGTGCTGTGCGCCGTGTCATTGGTCGAGGTGTTGCTGTTGCGACGAATCTGGGACGGTCCTGGTCGGTCTAGAAAGTGCGGTTCTTCGATCTCGGACCCACATTCCTTGGTGGCCAGCCCGCAACCCACCGCGGACCCAGCATTCCTGCCGCACCGTGCCTTGCCTTGCTTGCCCGCCTTGCCTGCCCACCCTGCGGGTTTGCTCCTGCCTGCGCGCTCTGGTTTGGCCCGGGTGGTGTCCAAGGTGTCTCACCGGGGGGTTCTCTTTCCCTCCCGTTTCCAGTCTTTCGGCTGCCAAGCGACGTGGTTCAACGGGCAGGCATGCTAGCGCCCCGACGTCATGCATTCTCTGGGTGCTCCTTCCCTCTCGCTCCTCCGACGCTTGCAGCAAGCCGGGGGCCGTTATCAAGGGGCCTGGTGAGTCGAGACACCTGGGCTTTGCACTCCCGAGTCCCAACCCACGCGGCCCTTGTGTCTCCACGTCCCTCGACCAAATATTTACCCCCTCGCTCTTCCTGTTCTCAGCACTTCGCTCATCTCCCTCCTCCATTCCTCTCCCACCGACCCGAACGAAGCCCTCTTCTTCGACAAGAGTTGTCCTGCTTCCGGCCGCTTCTTTCTCTCTTGCCTGGACGTCGTCGCCTGTATAAGAAGTCCTGCTTCTTTGCTCTCCTCGACCACACAAGAAAATAGAAGAAGCACCACAGACACAACGAGCATCTCTGCCCTCGCCACCACACACACACCGACGACTCACCTGCACATACACCCATTGTCCATCCACACCTCGTCTCGCTCTCGTCTCAGTCTTGGATCCCTTTCACTTGACTTGACTCGACCCCGACTTGGCCTGCCTTGACTTTGGAGCCACCGTCAAGTGCCGTGTGTGTTGTGTTAGAGTTGCTTCTGTGTCCGCGTCGTAAGACTTTTACCAAGTCGAGAAGCCATGTCTCTAACCAAGCAGAGTTCCTCTCGCAACCCAGACGCCTTCCCCACCGTCCAGCTCTTCCTCCTCGGTGAGTCCAAGTCCACCCACCCACCTCCCCCCCCTGGCCCAACCAAGCAAGACCTGGTCCGGGGCGAGACAACCCACATTCCGAGCAGCCGGCTGACCTCGACATAGCCATTGTCCGACTTGCTGAGCCCATCGCTCTCACCTCCATCTTCCCCTACGCCTGGGCCCTCGTCAAGAGATTTCAGGTCGGAAACGAGGAAGATGCGTCCTTCTACGCCGGCCTCCTCATCTCCGCCTTCTCCCTCGCGGAGGCCCTGATGGGGATGTACTGGGGCGGCCTTTCCGACAGGATCGGCCGCAAGCCTGTCCTCCTCATCGGGTGCATCGGCACCATGTTCAGCATGGTCATGGTCGGCTTTGCCTCGAACATCTGGCTCGCCCTCGTCGGACGAGCCCTCGGCGGCCTCCTCAACGGCAACATCGGCGTCATCCAGACCATGGTCGGCGAGATGGTGAAGAAGCCTGAGCACGAGCGTAAGACAACGCATCCCTCCCCGCCTCGCAGCCTTCCCTTGTGCTAATTCTCGCAGCCCGCGCCTACTCCGTCATGCCCTTCGTCTGGTCCATCGGTACCATCCTGGGTCCCTTTGTCGGCGGCACCATGGCCGACCCTCACGAGTCGTGGCCCAACGCCTTCCCCGTCGGCAGCCTCTTCCACCGCTACCCCTACCTGCTGCCCAACCTCATCTGCGCCGCGCTTCTCCTCGTCAGCATCGTGCTGGGCTGGTTCCTCCTGGAGGAGACCCACCCCGACATGCAGCCCCTCTCCTCTTCGGCCGCGCCCCAGAACGCGTTTGTGTCGGAGGAGACGCCTCTCCTTGTGACGTCGGATGCCATGAAGAGGCCGGCCGTCGACCTGCGTGACGACACGTACGGCACCGTGCGCCGCCGCAGCGCCAGCTTCGACGCCGCCCTCTGGTCCCAGCTCGACGAGAAGAAGGAGGAGCCTTCGTACGACATCTTCACCAAGCGCATCATGACGCTCGTCGTGGCCCTGTGCATCTTCACCTACCACTCGATGACGTATGACCACCTGATGCCCATCTTCTTCGAGGACGACCGCGCCTCCAGCAGCAGCATGTCTCTCTTCTCTGCCGCCGCCTCCTCCGTCGCCGGCAGCCCGGCCCTGTCGTCTGGCGGCCTCGGCATGTCCCTGCGGGCCGTCGGCATGATCATGGGCGTCAACGGTGTCATCGCGCTCTTTGTGCAGGCCGTCATCTTCCCGCTCGCCGCCCAGAAGTTCGGAGTCTACAAGCTCTTCATCACCGTGACGGTGCTCCACCCGATCGCATACGTGCTGGTGCCCAACCTGCTGCTGGTGCCCGAGTCCCTGGTGTACCCGGCCATCTACTTCTGCCTGGCCGTGCGCAACGTGCTGTCCATCATCCTGTACCCGCTCCTCCTCATCCTCATCAAGGAGGCGGCGCCGTCGCCCAAGGCCCTCGGCAAGCTGAACGGCATGGCCGCCAGCGCCAGCGCCGGCTGCCGCATGATCGCGCCCCCCATCGCTGGCTGGCTGTACACCTACGGCAGCAAGATGAACTGCTCGGGCCTTGCGTGGTACGGCAGCGCCGCTGTCGCCGTTGTGGGTGCCGTCCAGTGCTTCTCTGTGCCGCGCGAGAAGTGCGAGGACCGCACCGAGGAGGCCGCCCAGCCGGTCGCCGCCAAGCAGCCCACCATTGTCGTCACTGAGGTGGCCGATGATGAGCGGGTGTGATGCTGTTCGTGCTCGCTTGCACATCCGGCTCTGCCACCTCGGGCAGAGTCATGTTCGTCCTTGACCGCCACCGCGGTCTTGAGGATGACTTTTCAGTCTGAACATTTTTCGCTATTCGACGTAATCATCTAGACCGAAGATATCCCCGGGTGCGATGGGTAGCGATGGTCTTTTTTTGGCGTACTGGGCTGGTTTGGGAAAAATAGTCTCGCGTTGTGCTGATTTTGCTTTGGGAGTTTGGTGTCTCGATCATCAGCGTTTTTGTCTTTTTAGCGAGCGGGCCTTGTTTTGTCCGTGCCTCGAAAACAATTCAAAAAATCAAACAAACGAGACCTGTCGCAAGTGAAAGTGGTAAAATGCTGCTTTGTATGACTGACTACCTTACGTTCCGTTGTCTTCGTTGACGTTGGAGCGGCCCAATACCCAATGGGCTTCTCCACCAAAACCGCGCACCTTCGAGCTGGAGTTGTCATCTAAAATTTTCATCTTCAACCTCACGCCGGCACAGCACGACATCTGTCTGACCCGCTCATTCGCACAGCTCAACCACGTTCGCATCATCACAGTAAAAGAGCCGCGCCTTTCTCTCAAGAAGTCCGCTCGAGAGGTCACTCGGGGGAGAAAAGCCTACCGGCCGGAACCAGGGTCGCCATCCACATCACCACACCACCACAACAACGCTGCCCAAGATGAAGGTCGACGACATCACGGCGCAGCTCCAGAACATGCTGGCGCAGCACGAGTCGCAGCCGCAGCCGGACGGCACGACGGGACCGGCGCCGGCGGCGCGGCGGACGGTGGACGAGGTGTACGCGGACCTGCAGACGTCGCCGCTCTTCATGACGGAGCTGGACGAGGACAACGAGACGGTGGCGGCGCTGCAGGCGCTCGCGTTCGAGGGCACGCCGCTGGAGAACGGCGAGAACTTCAAGGGCCAGGGCAACGAGTGCTTCCGGGCGCGGCGGTGGGCGGACGCGCGCGAGTTCTACACCAAGGGCGTGGGCGCGCTGGCCCCCGGGGAGCGGGCGCGGCGCAACGGCGAGACGACGCGGCGGACGGAGCGCGAGGTCCAGGAGGACGGCCGCGAGATCGAGACGGAGGTCGAGGACGGGCCCGACGAGATCGAGCGCATGCGCGCCTGCCTCGAGGCCCTGTACGTCAACCGCGCCGCCTGCGAGCTCGAGCTGCGCAACTACCGCGCCTGCTGGCTCGACTGCGGGCTCGCGCTGCGCCTGAACCCGCGCAACGTCAAGGCCCTGTTCCGGTCGAGCCGCGCGCTGCTGGCCGTGGGGCGCATCGACGAGGCCGACGACGCGTGCGCCCACGGCCTGGCCGTCGACGGCGACAACGCCTCGCTGCGGGCCGTGGCCAAGGACATCGTCGCGGCCGCCGAGCGGCGCGACGCCAAGAAGAAGGCCGACGAGGCCCGGGCCTCGGCCGCCCGGCGCCGGGCCGCCGTGCTCAAGGCGGCGCTGACGGCGCGCGGCATCCGCACCCGCACCACGCCGCAGCCGCCCGAGATGGAGGACGCGCGCGTGCGCCTCGTGCCGGACGAGGAGGACCCGCGCAGCAGCCTCGCCGTGCCCGTGGTGCTGCTGTACCCGACCGACCTCGAGTCGGACTTTGTCAAGGCCTTTGGCGAGGCCGACGTCCTGGGCGACCACCTGGGCTACATCTTCCCCCTGCCGTGGGACCGCGCCGGCGAGTACACCGTCGCCGGCACCGAGTGCTACGTCGAGACGGTCGCCGGCGGCCTGATGAAGTGGGGGAAGAAGGTGCCGCTGCTCAAGGTGCTGGCCTCGGGCAGCGTCGAGATTGTCGACGACGTCTTCAAGGTCTTTGTCGTGCCCAAGGCCAAGGCCGCCGCCTGGGTGGAGGACTACAAGATGAAGAAGGGCGCCGAGAAGAAGCAGCTCGTCGTGGGCTAGTCCGCAGGCGAAAATGAATGAATCATGACAGAGCGAGATCACTCGCGCAAGTGAATTGCCACGTTTGATGTTGCATGTTGATATGATGAATACAAGGCGCCACTGACATGTTTAGAGGTCTGTCTCAGGGGGCGACGCAGACATGTCTCCAAGCTGTTGTAGGTCACGAGACGAATCAAACACCCAGCCTTTCCCCGGCCCCCTCTCAAGTTGTTATCATATTGACACCCCGAAGCATCCTACTGTAAAGGTCTACGTTCAAGCTACGTTCAACATGGGAGCCAGGGAGCAGATCCAGGGAGTCAAGGAGCCTACATGGGAGCATGTCGATTCGGGCTTAGGCTATCAATATTGGGCGACGACCCCGTCACCAAGGTACCTATTGAGTAATGTTAAAAATCAGCCGACTGGTCGCAAGCCGGCCCTCGCATTGCCACATCAACATCAAGTGCACAACAGCCTCACTGGTGAATGCCACGAGCAAGTTAACCCAGACTTTTCAAGGAAATATTCAATCTGATGCTACCCCCTACGCCGCCTCCCATGCGAGCACCCCCAAACTCCGACCAGACCTGAGTCGTCCCATCTAGCCCACCGATCCCCCTCCCCTTACCCCTTACCTCACACAAGGAAAGACGACCAAATAAACGACCAGAGAAACAGTCAAGACCGATGAAGCACCAATCTCTAGAGCAACCCCCGGCGAGGAGGCAAGCTCGCCGCCCTCCGCCGCTTCGCCCGGTGCGAGTCCGGATCCCAGTCCGCGTCGCCGACGCACCCCTTGGACCTCGGACCCGCCTCCCGTCCGCCGTGCGCGCGCCGCTCGAGCGCCCGGTCCCGCACGCTGAGGTTCATCAGCAGCAGCGCCGCGTTCTTCTCTGCCGGGTCCACGCCCGGCGCGTCCTCCTCCCGCCGCTTCTCGGCGATGTACTTGAGCGCGGGGCTGCCGTTCTGGCTCTCCCCGCCCTCGTACCCAGGATCAATGTCATCGTGCTCGATGGGCCGCTTGGCCGACCACCTCGATCGCGGCGGCGTCGGCTGGCTGCGTGGCGTGCGAGCCGCTGCTGCGTGAGAAGAGGGCAGAGGAGGAGGAGGAGGAGGAGGGGCGGGGACCGGGGCGAACCGCGGGACGGCGCTGAGCCAGGGGTTCGGGGGCTGGTGGACCGCCTCTGCCGTATGGTACGGCGGGGAGTGACGGGCTACAGGGACTGGAAACTCGCGGTTCGCAGCCGTCCAACCGGAGGCGTGACGCACGCGCGGCGGCGCCGACGGGTGGTGGGCGTAGCCGAGAGGGCCGGAGCCGGAGCTGGAGGCCGAGTCTGGGGCCGAGTGGTGACCTTCTACGTCCGTGTCGGTGCTGTAGGGGCTCATGAGCCGGGTGTTGACGCGGAGGCGGCGGTCGACGTCGCGCAGGGGCCGGAGGGCTCGGTGGTCGTGCTGGGATACCGGGCTGCTGGTGTAGCCGGCACTGGAGGCGAGGGCTCGGTGGAAGTCTCGGCGAGACATCTCTGCCTCCCGCTGGGCATCGAATATGATTCGCGAGTTGATGATCATGCGCTGGAAATCAGGGGCGCCGGGGGGCACGCACTGCGACGGAAACGATGGCCCGAAGATGGGGATCAGGGCGCCGGCAATGTCGTAGCAAAAGGTCGCGCAGACGGCTTTGGCGCAGTTGAAAGGCATCCAGTACCCTATTTACAGTCAGAGAAACCGCCAGGCAGGAGGAGTACGACGATGTGAGAGCTTACCTTGGGCTGAGATCGCGCCGCCTGTGATGCTATGCGTGATGTCCTTCAGGCCAGGGTTGAGGTTCAGCATCTTCGCCGGCACCGTCTATCAAACCAGTCAAGTCAGCAACAGCGGTATCATCATAAAACACCCTTAACTGCGTACCTTTCCGTATTTGCAACATTTGAAGAAAGGAGTCATGCGGACCAAGCCGACGTTGTAGTCCCACATGACGGTGTACTCTGTGTCGACGCCTGGCACCTTGAATTCGTACTTGAAGACTTGAACCAGACGTCAGCAAAACGGTTCAAGGCCGATACAGCCGGAACGCACCTTCAAAGCTTTCTCGCCCTGTCTTCTCGTAAAAGTCCTTCTTCCCGCTGTTGTACGGGATGTGCGCGCAGCTGTTGCGGATCTGGCCAAAGGGGGCGACCTGGAACCTGTCGACCTCGCGACGAGCAGCGTGATCGACATCCTCGTAGGGCCAGAACTTGATGATGCCTCTGGGCTTTGCCTTGACAGTCAGCAGCTCCTTGGGCATCCTGAGCTTGGACGACACGACTGGCCGGCTGACACGCAACGGTGAGGCGTCGTCGGCAGTGGATATCGTGGGGGAAGAGATGGTAGGGCTGGGCAGAAACTGGGGGGTGTAGGGGGCGGTGGAGGTGGAGGAGGTGACCCGTTGAGGAGACGGATTAAGAAGAGAAGCAAGCGAGAGCATCGTGCCGGCTGCTGGTACTATGCCCAACGTGTGTCTCGAATGTGATATGTATCCTGCGCAGCAGAGTGGCTACCGGCCTTGACGTGATTGACTGACTGACTTTCTGAATGAAATGTACTGACGAGCAGCGGAAGCTCGAGAAGTGTAGGCGGCGATGGGATGGGTTTAAGACAGTCCGCTGCAGGAATAGCGAGACCTGGAAGAGAGAAAGAAGGCCCAGAGGGACGGCTGGACTCCCTCCTTGTGCTATGGTGATGGACAGGGGGGGCGGGGGCAAACACCTGACGTATTCGCTCCGGGCACCGCTGCCTCGCGCGGGACGCTGTATAGAGGATGGAGGCTGAAGCTCACTGAAAGTAAAGCGCGTGACGGGGCCAAAGTCGACCAGGACAAGGGTTCAGGGATGTTGTCTTTTCCCCAGTGGCCACGACCAAGGTGTTCGGCGGTGCCGCAGCGGTTCGGTATGGCCAAGGGGGGGAGGGCAAGGAAAGGCACTCTCCTCTGTGACTGGGCTTTCAGTGTTCTCGGTGCAGATTCCTTTGTCCAGCTGTCTTGGAATCGACCCTCTCAGGACAGCGAGCTCCGTTTGTGACAGTCCACCGCCTCTTCTGGAGCAGGCTATCGAGGAAGGACCACCAGATGATAGGTGACGAGGACGAGGAAGAGGCGTCGAGATGCCAACACCATTGATGGTGGCGTCGTCTAATATGTCGGCTCTGGATGGACAGGATGGCTCACGAGGGAGGATCGTTGAAGATATGCAAAGCCACGTCCGACACGGGGTGGTGTGGAGGTTTCTCATATCAAACGGCACCCAGGAGGGGGGAGGGCAGGGCATTCAGGCTTTTCCGCTCCTTGACCGACAGGCGAACAGCCGGGGGACGAGTGCCATGCTGGTAGGGGAGCTCTCATTCACTCAAGCGCCTAGCCCACAGCCTCGATACCCAAGCGTAGTCAGGTTTCAGTACCTCTCACAAACCTGGGACGCTGGCCGGAAAGCGGGCTCTGAGGTGACTTCATGACACCCGCGGATGACCCCTTGGTCCTCTCCCCCTCGCCTTTTGCCCCCGGGGACATAACAGCGGTCGAGCCGCCAGCAGCAATGAGTTTGGCAACGCAAATACTGGCTGGACCGACTGCCTCCCGCGGTATCAAACAGGGAAAACACGGTGTTTGGAGGGCACACGGGGTGGGCGACCTGGGCAGAGGGGCTTCACGGGTAGCCGCAGGAGAGAGCCGTCTGGCCACATCGCCAGGCGGTTTTGGCGGAATGGTTCAACAAAGCCAGTCATGGTTCCATGTCAGACTGTCCTGGCCAGAGCAGAGCTTGACTCGACACACGTGGCCGTGCTTGCTCGGCCATGAGAGGTGGACAGAAAAGATGAGCCCCGCGATGCCATGACAGGTAAGAAACGGCAAGCCTTGCTTCTTTTCGAGGGACCCCCCCTTCTAACCTTCTCCTCTGATCAGCCCTCTGTTCCTTCTGGCGTTGAGTGGACGGTCTTCGTCAGACCGCCAGAATCAACCGACCACATCCTTTGTAGGCAGCCTATGTGCATAGCCGTCGTCAACTCAGCGACGCGTGGAGCAGATTCTGGGGCTCTTCGAGAAGCAGCGCCAGGCATCCTGCTGCTGAATGGTTGTCCTTGAGGGGTGGTTGCAGCTGTCACGACACGGATCCCTTGTCTCCCTCTACCACCCCACGACCCCGTATGTGTACAAGCACAAGGAGGGAGGGAAAGTAAAATGTCCGACATGGGTTTCACAAAGCATCTGTCTTCGTCTGGAAGTGCAATCCAGGGTCTGACGGACCTGGTACGCCCAGTCCTTGACGAGCGCCGAAGCCGGAGTGAGGGCGGACTGACGTCGACGAGTGAGGTCTCTTTGAGGCAAGCCGAGATAGGAAAAGGAGTAATCGAGACCATGGAACTCTGTTTCCGTCGGCGTAAGCAAAGAATTTATGAAGGTGAGGGTAGAAAAAGCATAGTAAAGTGACAACAGATATGACTGGGGTCATTTCATCTCGGCGGGCGTCGAACCAGACCGGTTGACCAAATGTGAGAAATATTTAGCACTGCAGTATATCATCAAAATCGAGTCAATAGGTATCTGGCCTGTCAACGGCAGCATCGCGAGACAACGTCATCATGGTTTCTGCGGCTACCCGACAGTACCCCAGCGCAGAGAGCGCTGCGCAAAATGTGTGCCCCATGATCGGCCTGGAGTTTGTGAGCACCGTACAACCGCAAATCGAAAAATCTGCCCCGAGATCTGACCGGTCTGCCCCAAAGGACACAGTTTCGAGCCTAGGAATCCTTCAAGATTTCTTCTCATAGAGCAGATCACTGGCCACGAGTGGGGGGCTTATCGGCGCAAAACCGTCAGTTCCTGTCACGGCAGAACAGACCGGGTTGAGCTCTGGGTCTCATGACGAACAAAAAGGCTAAAAGAGGGCCAAATCCGCAAGGTTGTCGCTGGGGGTTCAGGGTCCTCAGTCTATCCGTTTTTCGGATGGTCAATAGTCACGATACTGGCCTTGACGTGACCACTTTCGGCAATAGCCGATCCTGGACTGGATGCATGAAGCAGGCCACAACGTCGAGAGGCATTCTTTCCTTTGAATGGAGATCTGTGGGAGCGCTTTTGGGGTTTCAGAAACGTGTACACTTGTCTCGGTGACACCGCAGAAAGTGACAGGAGAAGCCGTGGCGTCCGGACGCGCCGTGAAACGAGGTCAAGGCCATGACTATGACCATGACGGGCGAACACATTGATCTTCCCCTTCCTACTCTCACCACTCGTAGAGGCGAGGGGTCAGTCGCACGTCTCCTGGCCGGCAGAAGGTTGGCTGTGCATCCGCGGGCCGGTCTCCAGCTTCACTGCCTCAACCACGGGAACGAGGCTGTCCAGTGTGAGAAATGACGAGGAAATCATCCCGGCATAGCTCCCACCCAGGCAGCCAGGAATCAACATAGTAAAACCGAGGTCTTGGGCGGTAGGTCATCCTCAACCATCCTTTTGTTTCAAATTACCGTGAGAAGAGACCCCAGTGTACTCATGCTGCCAGGCGATGACCCAATATCTTCCGATCATGCTTCGCAACTGTCGCTGTCGTCGGTATCGTTGGCGACATGATCGAAGCCGGGTAAGTGACTTTTCCAGGACAACGTCGCCCTCGTGGCTCGGTGACAACAGGCGGAGCACAGCAGCAGTTCAGGACACCGCAGGCGGCGCATGGATGAGTGTCGAGGGGCGAGGCCAGGTATGGCAGAGAATGAAGCTTAAGTCTCCAATTGCGGAGAAATGAGCGATTCCGGGCGTACTAACTGAGAACGCGACAGCGGTTGCCTCGCATGGTGCGACGGGCAGGCCGTCATACAAGTCGCCCTCGACGGATGACGACCGGCGGCAGCGGCCAGGAGGCAAACTCGTTGGCCGTCTCTGATGCGCTCATGCTGCTTCCGTAGGCCGCTTTCGCCCGTATTCTTGCTCGCTATCACATATCACAGGATGGCGACATGATGTGATGAGAAATACTGGCTGCTGTTGACGTGTCGTTGTGGTAAAAACCATCGAATGTGAGGCTGTCACTGCCGCTCACTCTTTCACCACCACATCACGTGTATTGTATGATTCTTGCATCGCCCCCCCTTCTTGGGTTCAGGCGTCCCTAGTAACGACGTATTGATGTTATAGGTACCGATCGGCCCCGGTTACCTTACTCGATGAGGCATCTGCCTGAGTACATCATCTCCCCAAGCGAGCAAGAATTCAGGGGCCCGCTCTGCGTCTCGGTTTGGCCTCATTTCTCGTTGCTTAGGGGAGTTGAGGCAGTTGGACCTTTTTGAACAGGAAGTCAATGATTCGGACCACTGCCTGTACCCGCCGAAAGATCGCCGAGGTAGTTGGAACGGTGTGTAGCCCGGGATGTTGGAAAATTGCTGATACTTTTCTCCGGTATGCCACTGACTAACGTCTCGCGATCGTCATTTCCAGTGTCCTAGGTAGGTTTCCGTCAACATAGATGCTGCAACTGGAGGATGGTCATCCAGGTCCAACGTGTTGGCTCTTCAGCGCTTGAGTAGCACCTTTGTCCCAGCCCCCTTATCGTGAGTTGAACCGCGTAGTGTGGGTTGAAGACCTTGGGTATGGCGATTTGGCAAAGTATGCAACAAAGATATACTTCTCTAGAGCCAGAGATTGATGGTTCAACTATGATGTGTTTGTCGAAGAGGAGCAGCCGATGCGAAGAAACGAAACGTTTCCTTAGGCTTTGAGCTTCGTAGACGCAATATTGTTTAGTGATCGTGTAAGTCGACGACTGTACCTTATCCGACGCGAGAGAACGGCCGATGACACTCAGAGCACTCGAGGCAACGGATATCCCTGCCCCCCTTGGAATTGATCGGAGCAGCGGAACGACGCGTGCAGAGTGTGTATTTGACATCGCAAGCTCAGGAGGGTGGCTGGGTGGGGGAAAGGAGCTCTTGTCTCTCATCCTTTTCAGGTTCTTAGGAACCTGCGACAACCGAGGCGCAGGATACATGCTATGCGGGGTCCGGCGGGCACTTGCGAGGATCGTCTGCCTGCAGTCAGCAGACAGCGGTGATTTCGAATCAGATTACAGTCTCCAGGTCATGATGCGGCTGGCTGGCTTGCAATATGGCTCTTGTGCAATGCACAATTTGTCACGCCACTGCCTGCTTGTGAGATGCAGACGCCTGGTTTCTTAGCATCCCAATTATTGAGCACTAAATCGCCTTGGCGCTGCCATTGTACAGTACCTACAGTGGTAGAGCTGGTAAGCAGGTCGCCAAAGACATCGGTACAGCTCCCCGGCCAAGACCGTGAGATGTACCGTCCGCACAGAGGACGAGCAACAGGCTGGTAGCGGTCGAAGAAGACAAGCACTTCAATGCTCCCGGCGATCGAGCTTGTCAGGCAAACATGTGAACATACGGCTCGCCGGAAGGCGACTGACGGATCGGACATACGACCAGAGTCGGGGCTGGACACGTCCAACACCGAAGCCCTCCGATGCAACAGGGACCCGGTGGACCTTGCCGGCGTGGGACCCCCCTGGGATATGGCAGGGACGCAGACTCATGGCTCTTCCGGTGTCGCTGAAAGTGGAGGGAATCTCGGCAGTGACGAAGTGATAGTCATAGTCCGTCGGGTTGTGCGACTTGCCGTTGGACTTCCCGGTCATTCTGGGCAGCAGCAAGACCTGCTGGTCTTTTGAATTCAATGAATGTGACGCGTACACTGCGAGGACGAAGCGGTGAAGTGATGCTCTCGGGTGGAGTGGTTGTAAGGCATGGAGAGGGCGGTATGTTGGCAGGCCTATCTCGATGATGGCAGCGTGATGCCGCTTGCTGCGCTGTCGCGCTCTAGGAGTCTGGTAGTTCCAAGCTAATAGCAGGCAAGCCCCTCTCTAACGCGGACGACGGGGCAGACAGAGTCCTGCTTGTTCCCCAGCACACCGACGGGAGCAGAGGAAGGGTGGTTCGAGTCGGGCAAGCCGGATCCAGCATGTCTCTTAAATGGCGCTCCGATTGACAGGTCGACTCTCCACCCTTCACGCTGGAATGCGGGAGCGTGCTCTCGTGTTGGGGGCCTGTTCATGCGCGAAGCAACGCTCCAGGTTAGTCTCGATGGCCGCGATACCCAATCCACGCTAGAAGGGCTTCGCTGTCGGCGGTCTCGACGAGATGAAGAATCCGCTCCGGCTGCTGCGTCGGATTCCCTCTGATCTCACGGCCCAATGAACTGGCCGAAGGGCGAACGAGTTATCTAATCTGATGGGATCTGGCCATCTCGGTTGGGCCCTTTTGATGAGATTTAACCGCTGCTGGCGCACGGCCTGAGCCTACTGATGTGCAGGCGGCCTGGGTTTACGGCGGGGCCCGTTGTGCTGCGCCGACCCCCAGGCCCTTGCTCGCCCAGAAGCTTGACGAATCTTGCCCGCCATTTCGCTCTGCGTTCTGGGGCGGGGAGGGGATAGGAAGGGAAAGGGAAGCAGGGAGGCGGCGGGCCGGTCGGCATCGCTGGGCAGCCTGTGGGAGAATCAATTTGGATTCGACACAACACGGAATGCCGATGGTGTGCAAACTTGCCATGTCTTGGACGGCCGCCACCAGGGTTCCTTTTCTTCCGACATGGTGCTTCAGATGCCTTCTCCTCGTGAGTCATCTGACGCGCACCCGACGCGTGCTGGACGAGAATGCCAGTACGACAAGCGTACCATGGATGGCGAGGCGAGATCGGGTGCAGCGTGTTGTTGGGCTGTCCAGGTTCCCCCCTGTCTGGTCTCAGGACAGGCTCTGTGACTGGTGGGCCTGGCAGCCTCGTACCCGCCTTAAGCCGAGAGCTGACCTCATCAGTCACGACTGCCCAAGCACATCCTGTGCCTTCCTTCCTGCCCCCCACCAACACAGTAGGGACGGAATCCACACCGACTGCACCTGCACCTGCGCTGCGCTACTAGGCTGCACTGCTGTACCCGCCTGCGCTCTGCGGACTGCGTGCCGCCCCTGCCCGCTGTCTGTGGGCTTCTCACATCACATCCCGCCCCGGGAGTCCACCACATCCACATCCACACACACACACACAACCGCACCACCTGGAGGAGCGCGTGTTCCAGGTTGGACCGTTCGTCACTGCCCTTGCACCTGACCCAGCTGCTGACGCCCCTTGCGCCCCTTGCGCCCCCATGCTCCTGCTCCTGCTTCTGCCCAGGCCCACGCCCATCTACTGCTCCTGCTGATCCATCAGGCCCCCCCGGGCCCAAGGCGCACACACAGGCACAGGCAGGCAGGCAAAGCAAGAACTACCAGCGGAAGAAGGAGGAGACGAGGACCGCACCCCACCCACGCCTGCCCGGGCTGTCACGGCATCGCTTGGATCTGCACCTCCCGTCCCGCCGCGCGGTGGCCCTGCCCCTGCTGTCCCTGCTAGCTACAAAGACCCTCTCCTGCCCACCTGGATATACCCAGCCAAGGCCATGTTTGGCGACAGGAAACCCTCTGCTTCGAGTTCCGCCCATCCACCCCCCCAGAGCGAGCTCGGGACACCCCTTCTACAAGCCTCCGAACCCGGCGACCCTCTTCCTCTCCGGCTCGAACCTCTGCGCCAACGCCTTCGAGCCGCCGAATCGTCGACAGCGAGCGCGAAGCCTTCCCGAGATCCAGACACCGAGCCCGCGACGAACACATACCACGACTTCGGTGCCGAATATGGTGGAGAAGACACTGCCAGGTCACGTCCACACACCCCTCTCGCCCAACTGAACGCCGGCGCGATGGCCCCCAAGCCCCCTCTGCTGCTCGCGACGGGGAGGAACGTCTCCTACGGTTCCGTCTCCCAAACACCCAGCGGCAACGTCTCGCCCACCGGCAGCGAGACGAATGTCCTTCTTCGCACCGTCTCGCGATCCGACACATCCAGACAATCCACCCTCTCGAGGAAACCCTCGCGTATATCAGACGACGTTGACGGTGCCGTCCTGGCTACCGGCCCCGACGGTAGGTTTGGGCTCGCCCAGTCGAGTTTACCGAGCCACGTGTTGCGGGACAAGGTGAACGCCTCCGACAACGACGACGATGACGACGAATACCGGGTTGACGACTCTGGGAGCGAACACGGTCCGGAACCCGTCGACGATTCGCCTTACGATGCCGTTCGCGCTTCCGTCTCTCCGGTAGACAACACTACCTTGTCGATCAACACCCCGAGGATGTGGATTCTCTCGTTGCTCTTCTCCATTCTCGGATCTTCCACGAATTTGTTTTTCTCGTTACGATACCCTAGCGTCTCGATCACGCCCGTCATTGCTCTACTGCTCGTGCACCCTCTCGGCCTCATGTGGGACTACCTGCTGAAATCCCCCGCCGATCCCCGGGAAGTCTTCGAAGACGGCGTCCTCGACCATATCTTGGACGACCACCCCGAGAGGCGGACCAGATGGAGCCGCTTCCGCCTCTGGCTGGCCCAGGGCCGGTGGAACGAGAAGGAGCACACGTGTGTCTACGTGAGCAGCAACGTCTCCTTCGGATTTGCCTTTGCGACGGATGTCATCGTCGAGCAGTCTAGGTTCTACAACCAGGAGGCTACGATCCCGTACCAGTTGCTGCTCATCCTGTCGACCCAGATTCTGGGTTATGCCTTTGCCGGCATTACGCGCCGCTTTCTGGTTCGCCCGGGTGGCATGATCTGGCCCGGCACCCTCATGTCTGCAGCCATGTTCGGCACTCTCCATAAGGAGGAGAACAAGCCTGCCAATGGCTGGCGCATATCGCGGTGGAAGTTCTTCTACATTGTGTGGACGGGCGCTTTCGTCTTTTACTTCCTCCCCGGGCTGCTGATGCCTTGCCTCAGCAACTTCAACGTCATTACCTGGTTCGCACCGAAGAACGTTGTTGTTGCGAACCTCTTTGGCGTATCGTCAGGCCTCGGTCTTTTCCCTCTGACATTCGATTGGGCGCAAATCTCGTACATTGGCTCGCCACTTCTCGTCCCATTTTGGGCGGCAATGAATGTCATCGGAGGCATGTTCATCGTCATGTGGTTCATTGCACCGATCGCGTACTACGGAAATATGTTCTACTCATCTTACATGCCGATTCTCTCCTCGTCTGTGTACGACAATACGGGCAGCATCTACAACGTCAGCAGGATCCTGACCAAGGACTTCCTTTTCGACAAAGAGGCCTACAGCAAGTACAGTCGCGTATTCCTGCCGATCACCTACGTCCTGAGTTACGGAGTCCAATTCGCTGGTTTGTCCGCGTTGCTGACGCACACGGCCTGCTGGCATGGGAAGGACATGTGGGAGACGTGGAAGACGTCTTGGCAGGAGGCACGGGAGGAAAGCAAGCCGGCCTATCAGCCACTGTCGAATGAGCCCGACTCGGCCGCCCCTGGCAGCCCTGGCACACCGGGCCTGTCGAGGGCGTCCTCGAATTCCGAGAGCCATCTGTTCAAGGAGGATGTGCACAGCCGACTGATGAAGCGGTATAAGGATGCTCCGATATCCTGGTATTTGATGACGTTCGTGTCGATGCTGGCGATTGGCATTTTTGTTGTCGAGTAGTGAGTTTGCTGCGCTCGCTGGTCAGGCCTCTGCTAACTTTCTCTCAGCTACCCGATCCATTTGCCCTGGTACGGACTGCTCCTCGCGTTGGGGGTTTGCGCCGTCTTCTTCATTCCCAACGGCATCATCATGGCGGTGACGAACCAGCACAGTAGCATCTACTTGATCTGCCAGTTGATATGCGGCGTCGTCTTTCCCGGACGTCCCATTGCCAACATGGTGTTTGTGACCTACGGGTACATCTCCTCGGCACAGGGCATCAAGTTTGCCTCGGATCTCAAACTCGGCCACTACATGAAGATTCCGCCCCGCATCATGTTCTCGGTCCAGATGGCGGCGACGGTGGTCTCCTCCGTGACGCAGATCTTTGTGCTCAACTGGATGTTCGCCAACGTGCCCGGCATCTGCACCAAGGACGCGATCAACGGATTTACCTGCCCGTTCGCTCGCGTTCACTTCAACGGTTCGATCCTATGGGGTGTCGTCGGGCCGGGCGAGTTCTTTGGATCCAACGCGACCTACCGGAGCTTGGTGTGGTTTTTCCTCATCGGAGCGGTCACGCCGATCCCGCTATGGCTGTACAGCCGCAATAAGAAGAACAGCCTCGTGCGCAAGATCAACATCCCGCTAGTGTTTGGCACAATGTCGTGGATCCCGCCGGCGACGGGCCTCAACTTTTCGGTATGGGTGTTGGTGTGCTACGTCTTCAACTACCACATCAAGCGGCGTGCGAGCGCGTGGTGGGCCAAGTATACCATGACGATGAGCGCAGCGCTCGACTCGGGTCTGGCGTTCGGCATCGTGGTGGTGTTCTTTGGCTTCGTCTACCCCGGGCTGATGAAGGGCTTCAGCTGGTGGGGGACGGAGGTGTACAAGCAGGGCTGCGACTGGCAGGCCTGTCCCTACAAGACGCTTCCCGAGGGGGCGCGCTTTGGGCCGGACACATGGTGATTCATGATGGAATGTAACGATTGTTTTGGGCATGGCATTGAACATAGACATGGTTGGTGGAATGGCGCACGCACTACAGCACCTGGCATGATAGATCTGCTTTGAAGCAGCATTGGACTGGCTTGAATATCATTTCGTGAGCGATTACCCCTGACGACGACCAGAGGAGGGACATGTGCACAGTGAATCTTTTAATGAGTAGCACTGTGTCTCCAGGTTTTGGAACGACTTCAACTTCGCCTCGTACCGGCACAGTGAGCACCCCTCGATATCAATATCCCACAGGTCTCTCTCTTCACCCCAAAGCAACCTCTCGTCGATAGCTGGTTATTATGATTGCTTGAAATCACTGTATTCAACAGATTCGAATACTGCCACGTCTTTCTTCTCAAAAAGACCTCAAGATGAGCGTAAAAGACCTCCTCGAGTCCTTTGAAGACGAGGTTCTCGACCCGGAGGAAGGTAGAGCGCTTTCCCATCCTACACATCCCACCCCAAACTGACCGAACGGTCCAGAAACATTTGCCCTCTTCTCCGCGCCCATCCCCTCCGCAAACCTGGGCTTCATCGACCCCCGCGCCGCAGAGCTCGACATCGCCCTGCCCCCGAACCGCGACTTCACGATCCACCAGTCGCCGACGCTCCTCGCGTCGTCCCGCGCGGGCGGTACCACCGGCGCCGTCCTCTGGAAGATCACGCCCCTGTTCGCCGCCTTCCTCTCCTCCCCGGGCTGTCCCTTCCTCTCGTCCACCCCGGGGGCCGCCGTCCTGGAGCTCGGGTGCGGCATCAGCGCGCTGACGGGGCTGGCGTGCGCCGCCCGCGTGGCGCGGTACGTCCTCACCGACCAGCCGTACGTGGCGCGCCTCGTGCAGAGGAACCTGGACGCGAACGCGCCCGTGCGGAGAAAGGGGCGGCCCGGGGCGGCGACGGCGGCGGCAGGGGAGGTCTTTTTCGAGCCGCTGGACTGGGAGCTCGACGAGGTGACGCCGGCGCTGACGCGCTGCGACGAGGTGAGGAGCTTCGACCTCGTCGTGGCGTGCGATTGCATCTATAATGACGCGCTGGTCGAGCCGCTCGTGCAGACGTGTGTGGATGCGTGTCTCCTGCGGGCGAGGGACGAGGGGATGGACGGACGGCCGGCGGTATGTATCGTCGCCCAGCAGTTGCGGTCCCCAGAGGTGTTTGAGGCCTGGATGCGGGCCTTCCACCGGCGCTTCCAGGTCTGGCGGGTGCCGGACGAGGTGGTGGGAGAGGGCCTGATGGTTGGATCGGGGTTTGTAGTGCATGCGGGCATCTTGCGGGATGACGCGAGGTGATGCGGTTCACATCGCGGGACACGATTCAAGAAGCGACAGGGGAGAAGTATGTGAGATCTTGCGAAAGAATATCTTTGCTATGAATGGCCACAGGGCCCGTACTTTTGAAGTCGTGTTGTCCAAAATGGTCAACTGAAAACCCAACAATAGGCCCCCCGGGAAAGGGATAGGCCAGATCGTAACCCTTCCCATGATAATGATACGCCGGTGCTAGGACCTTCATAATAGCAATATAGCCCGTCCCATAATGATAAATGCCTTCTCTCACGGTTGCAGCCCAACAGCTTACCACTCGAGAGGCTCCTTCTTCGTCTCGCCACGGTTCGTCTTGGGAACCGGGACGGGCTTCGCCGCCAGCTGGTTACTCCTGCCCTTCCTCTTGAGATAAGCAGTACCATCCAACCAGGGGGTCTGCTTGGTCATCCTCCTCTCGTAGTCGCTGATCTTGTCGTCCATCTGCATGGTCAGGCCGATATCGTCGAGACCGTTGATGAGACAGTGTTTCCTGAACTCCTCGACCTCGAAGCTGCAGATGGTGCCGCCAGACGCGTTCTTGATGAGCTGGTTGGGAAGGTCAATCTCGACATCCCGGCCGGCGCGGGCCTCGGTGGCGATGGCCTCAAGATCGTCCTTGTTCGACACGATGATGGGCAGCATGCCGTTCTTGAACGTATTGTTGAAGAAGATGTCACTGTAGGACGGGGCGATGATGGTCTTGATGCCGAAGTCGAGCAGAGCCCAAGGGGCGTGCTCACGGGAGCTACCGCATCCGAAGTTGGGGCCAGTAACGACCAGGATCTTAGCCTGACGGTAGGGGTCCTTGTTGAGGACAAAGGCAGGGTTCTCGGAACCGTCCTCGTTGAAGCGCAGGCCGTGGAACAGGGCAGAGCCCAGACCAGTGCGCTTGATGGTCTTGAGGAATTGCTTGGGAATGATGGCATCCGTGTCGACGTTGGTCATGTCCAGGGGCGCAGCGATACCCTTCAGGTTGGTGAACTTGGGGAGGCCGGCAGACTCTCCAGACACAGACGTGTTGACGTGGGGGTTGCTGTCCTCGGGCTGGTCTCCGATCAGGTCCCTCTCGGCGGCATCTTCCTCGACTCGCTCGTCGACATGCAGCTTGGCCACAGGAGCGATGGCAGCCTGAACATGAGGGCTGGCCTTGTACTCGGACAGAGTCCTCACGTCGGTCAATGTGCCAACAATGGCGGCAGCCGCCGCCATGACGGGAGACATCAAGTGTGTCCTGCCGCCGGCACCCTGGCGACCCTCGAAATTCCTGTTCGAGGTACTGGCACAGCGCTCCTGAGGAGCCAGAATGTCGGGGTTCATGCCCAGGCACATGGAGCAGCCGGCCTCTCTCCACTCGAAACCAGCATTGGTGAAGATCTTATCGAGGCCCTCGGACTCAGCCTGGTCCTTAACTAGACCAGAGCCAGGGACGATCATGGCGCGCTTGATGTTGGCGGCGATCTTCTTGCCCTTGACGACGTGCGCAGCGGCGCGCAAGTCCTCAATTCGCGAGTTGGTGCAAGAACCGATGAAGACCTTGTCAACAACGATCTGGTCCATGGGGGTGCCGGCAACAAGGCCCATGTACTCAAGCTTCCTGCGGCCACCGGCCTTCTTGGCCTCGGTCGAGAAGGTCTCAGGGTCGGGCACGGTGCCAGTGATGGGAATGACGTCCTCAGGGCTGGTGCCCCAGGTGACGGTGGGGATGATGTCCTTGCCGTCGATAAAGACATCAATGTCGTAGACTGCGCCGGGATCGGACTGGAGGGACTTCCAATACTTGATGGCGCGCTGCCACTCCTCAGAGTCAGCCTTGGGCGCCAAGGGGCGGCCCTTGAGGTACTCGAAAGTAATCTCGTCAGGGGCGACCATGCCAGCCCTAGCACCACCCTCAATGGACATGTTGCAGATGGACATCCTCGCCTCCATACTCAAGTTGCGAATGACGGATCCGCAGAACTCGATGACGGCGCCGTTGCCACCGGCCGTTCCGATCATGCCAATAGCGTGCAGGACGACGTCCTTGGAGCTGACGCCAGGGGACAGCTCGCCATCGACTTGTATGCGCATGTTCTTGCTGCGTCTTGTGATGAGGCACTGGGTGGCCAGGACGTGCTCGACCTCGCTGGTGCCGATGCCGAAGGCGAGGGCGCCGAAAGCGCCATGAGTAGAGGTGTGGCTGTCACCACAGACGACGGTGGTGGCGGGAAGGGTGAAGCCTTGCTCAGGGCCGATAACGTGGACGATGCCCTGGCGCTTATCGCCCAGGCCGAAGTAGGTGAGGCCGAAGTCCTTGACGTTCTCCTCGAGAGTCATGCACTGCAGTCTGGAGTCTTCCTCATCAATGAAGGAGCCAATATCCTTCATGGACGCGCGGGACGTCGTGGGAACATTCTGCCAAGGCCAGCCGTCAACACCGCGAATTTACCCGATTGCGATCGAACCGCAGTGCAACATGCACTGCGCTGGGTTGGAACTTACGTGGTCAGTGGTCGCGAGAGTGCAGTCGGGTCGTCGAACTTGGCGGCCGGCATTCTTCAGGCCTTCGAAGGCTTGCTGCGGCATAGGGTTAGTGGGTCTGGGCAAAACGACGTCATTCGGGGATTTTTGAGAGGGCAGCTTACAGGTGAGGTGACTTCGTGGACAAGGTGGCGGTCTGCGATTTGCCTGGTCAGCCAAGAAAGCTCGTCGAAAGGGGTTTTTTATTGGGAGCGAAGTGGCATGGGAACGTAGAGAGCACGTACCGATGTACAACAGGAGAGTGCCGTCAAGCTTCTCGTCGACGACGTGGGCCTGGAGGACCTTGTCGTAGAGAGTTTGCGGGGAACCTTCGGCGACAGGCATGATTGCAACTGATGGAGGAGGCTTCCTCAGTGGACAATTGATAGCTGTGCAGTATTCGTGGAGGCCGTGACCGGCAGTAGAGGGGAAGGGAGCGAGCAAGAGGTGATGTGAATGTCTGGTGCGTTTGCGACGGGCCTGCTTTCCGGTGTGGGTGTGAAAGTGGGTAGAAGTCGGAAAAGAGGGCGGGAGGGGAGGGAGGGAGGTAGAGAGAGATGGAAGGGGAAGTAAGAAAGGATGGAAGGAAGGAAGCTTTTGGGACGGGAGAGGTAATGGCCGGGGCAGGTGCGAGTGTGGGGGAAAAGCCCGTTATGTAGTAGCAGCCAGGGCAGTCAGTGCTGGGCTATTTTGGGGCGAGGAATGAGGTGCTCGGAGTGTCTGGGACGATATCGCCTGTCGAAGCTGGATCAACAGTCACAATCGTTCCTGAAAAAGGCAGGCACGAAAAGAGAAAACCCAGTCATCGAGGCCCAGAATGGATCCCGAATTGCCATGACATCCAAGCAATGCCTGTCGTTGGTGAGGAAGCCCTCGTCGAAGAGGGGTCCGATGGTCGGAGGCCCTGTCTTCCTGCCAGCCAGCTCCGCGATCGGAACGCGGGGTACCGGCCGGATTTGCAAATCAGTGCTGCTGATTGGACGGGGTGGGTCTCGCCCCAACGGGTTCCCTCAACTCGGTCACCGCCTAGCGGCGGCACTGTCGCTGAGGCCTGCGCCTCGCTCATCAGTCTCATAATGTAGATCCGGTGTTCGGATTCAGAACAGACCTCCGGCCTGCTTGCCCAACTAGCCAAGTAATAGAGTTCCCAGGATCCACCATCACCATGTCGTGATGGGGTGTGCATGGCTCGTCTCATGTTTGCCTGCGTCAACCACAGGTGTCTTGCAGCAGGTCCTTCGCCGGTTGCCGCATCATGCCACTCGTCGAGGCAGGGGCGTGAGGGGCAGGCAGACGTGAGGAGGGTTGAATGGACGGACACGGAAGGGGTATCCGACCGACCTATGGCGGGGTTCGTGTGACCCCATCGGCGCCGGTCTCCGGCCTCGGAGACCCGGATCCCAACCGCTCCGCCGGTTCCACCCCGATCGGCCTGGCCATCATCTCATCAACGCCCAAGCTTGTGGCATGAGTACACGCATGCTCACTGCCCAGTAGTTCAGTGGGAAGGAAGACTATCCCCGTCCAAAGGTGTGTCCTACCACCAGACTTGAGTCGGGTATGACGGCTTGGCGCACATCTCGCGAATACAGCAAGATCGCGAAGCCTGACGAAAGAGGCTCGAGAAGCAAGCCAGCTCACACCTTGACAAAGCTGACCACGGGGCTTCCAGCTGCACCATTGGCCAATCTAGCAGCCTGCAGATCGCCATGCTCATCGACTCGGCCGAGAAGCTAGCCAAGCGGCATCCTGACCTTGCCCACCTTATCTGCCTCCTAAGCGGGTCGACGTCAAGGCCGGGGTAGCTCATCCACCCCCTGTCTCGCGCACCGCGCCGCGGCTCTCTGGTGGAAGGCCGGTCTCGGAAGACAGCTCTATGCTGACGACACCAGCAATGGACGCCCAGCAAGCATAGACAGACTTCGCATGTAAATGAGGCCATTGCTAGGGAGGATCAGGAAGACTATCGTCCGGTACCATGATCCCCGTCCGTGCCTGCTCTCCTCATGCATTGGTGTGATTCACAGCTGTCGTTGTAGGGTCCGGTCTCGGGGATCCTGCTCATTACCAGTCACGTCACCTGTGTCCATCTTAGTCTAGCATGTGTTACTTATTTCATTTCCTATAGATCATCACTTTCAAACCATCCGGTGCTGGCTGGGGAGCCTTGGTTGACAGGCAAAGCCGTCTCTAGATAGAGACTCCTTGCTCGTAGGCTAGTCGCAAGTGCTTGTGATAGAAGTCGTCAGGCCCATTATTTCCTTCAAGTCAATTAAACCCACAGGTCTTTGCAGTCCTCTACTTGAATCTTGCTCAGTGGGCTGGAGCGGGTGGTCATGAGATAGCTCATGGCGCCATTGTGTCAAGGGCTCGCAACATGCTTAGAATATGCATTGCTTGCTTCCCGAATCGCTTGGCATTGAGCGACTACTACAACCACTCGGCGGCTGATGTCACCAATACAAGAAGAGACAACGACAAGGGATTCTCGTGGATATACCTCCTAAACCTATTACACGTAGAACAGCACCCATTGCCGGCATCTTCTGCAATGCGATATTGTCCGGATTGATCGCTACGAATCTTTCATCTGCAGAACGACATTCGATGCCTGCGCCGCCTCCGGGGATCCAGCATATCAGTCTGGGTGGCTGCTGACATGTACGCAGGTGGGCCGTTCGTTTGCGTGGCTATTGGGATGTACGTAGGCCGGGAGCACGTTGGTTTGTGGTACCGAGAAGATGGACCGACGTAGCTGCGCGAGTGAGTGTCGTGATGGGGCGAGTCGCGAATCTCTGCAACGTATTCCATGTCAACGCGCGAGGGAATGTCATTCTGCTCGGGTCGAAGCCAGTAGTGGTGGTGATGTGTGTGCAGACATACTCGTTCCCCATCCTTCATTTCTCGACAATCGTGGTCTTCTTGGCTGTGTGCGTTTGAAAAAGCATTCGCTGTCTGACGTGTCCCTGATCTCGGAAGCCCCGCCGCGTCGACAGCCGGGTTTGCTTCCACGGGTGCGATGTGGGACTTGCGGCGCTCTTGGGTCCCAACGGGCACAGTGACATGAGATAGCTTACGTTGATAATCTGCAATGTCCACGGGCAAAGGCGCGGTACTGACGGGAAAAACGGAAGACCGGCGCCGCATAGGTGTATGGATGACTGTATCTGATGAATGACTGGCTTCTGGCGGTGTTTGTGGTGCTCCCCTAGGCGCCTTGGCTTGTGGTACAAGCTCCGTTGTCGATCCCTGGCGAGAGCCACTGATCGGACTGAGGTCAGGTTCAACGACCGACGACCATTGCCCAGGATCACGACGCTATCGTACTGACTTGCGTGCGCGCACGACGTCTGCGGTACTATTGGCGGCATTGAGCAATCGTTCTCGTTCACGCTGCAAGGTTGACGCGTGATCTCCTTGTCGCTGGCCACCGACAGGCTTCCTGTGGGCCAAAAATACGCGCGAGCCACGTTGCTTCAGAGCGAGTAGATTTCGTATCAAGTCCTCGTCGCCACAGCTTGTCTGAGATCCGCTCGAAGACGTCACGGTATCAAGCTCGCCGGTATTTGGGTTGACGCCTTGGACGCCGAGGTAGTCGCCGCTCTCTCGTAGTAGCCGCCGCCGCTCTTTGCGTTTTTGGGCTTCTGTTATGGGAACTGGAGGTAGTGGGAGGAGAGGGAGCTCCTTGGCCGTGTTCCAGCTCGTGAGCTGGTCTGAACTCCCTCCCACTCCTTGAATAGGGGTCGATATGCGTAGTGTGCCGCCCTTTTCCGGGCGATTGCTGGGGTGGAGGTGCTTGAGTCTGTCGAACACCGCCGCCATGATACTACTGCTGGGTGAAAAAGAAATCGAACCGGGCGACGAGGGGGAAATGAAGGGAGTGAGAATGGCGGCTCGGAAGTAGGGCAGCGGCAAGTGTGGCGGAGAGCAACAGATGCCATGTGGGAGGACAACAACAGGGGAGGAGCACTGGACGGAGGGGAAGAGCAAGAGGCGAACGAGAGGAGAACCAGGCGTTTGACTCGACATCGAGGTTCGGCTAAGGCCAAGCCAAACGACGCAGACCTGTTGCTTAGTGGAAACAGTTGATTCAAGGGAAAGAATGCACGGAGACCCGAAGGCAAGAAAGCTGAAGGGATGTGATTGAACAGTCAAGAAAACAATACCAACGCCGCCTATGCTATTATTGCCCCAGTAACCTCTTACTAGACAGCCATTTCCTCTCAACGCGCCCACATCTTGGGGTATCGTTCCTGACTGAACCTGTTCTTCTGTGCCTGAGCGAATGGGTTAAGTGAGGGTTCCTCTCCATCGTTCGCCGTCGTCAGCCTTCGGCTGTCCTTGACCGGGCTTGCTCTCCGCTGCTCCAGCGCCGCCATTTCTCTAGAGTTTCTCGGTGATGAGTAGTCCGAATTGAGATCGTAGAGACTGGTGGCCTTTTTCAAGGGTGAGTTTGCGTGGCTAAAGACGCCGAGGTTGCCCCCGTACTGTGTCCCTGTGCTGGTGGAGACGCTGGGGGTGGCGGCTGCAGAGGCAGGTTGGTAACCCGCCGGCAGGCTCTGGCGAGATGGAGATCGTGTGCTTGGGACAGGTGTGAATGACCCGGAGCGCCTGGACTGGCTTGTTGGCGTGAAGAGTCGAGAAGCCACGGCACTGTGCTGGACATTGCGGTGCACACGGGCAGGCGTGTGCTCCGGGTCAACGTGGCGCATGTAGTTAGGGTTGGGGTGCGTTTGAAACTCCTTCTTGATGACAGTGGTGGGGGTTCCAAGCTCGACAAAATCTCCATCCTCTTCGGTCTCCTCCTCAAATGACGCCTGCGTGCCCACATCGCGAACCAAGGGGTGAAGCCGAGGGTGGACGAACTTGGTATCGTACTCATGGAGGACTTCCTTGTGGATGATGGCCGTGTCCTTGATTTGCTGAGAGAAACGGGATTGAAGGAAAAGCATCTGCACGCTGAGGATGGCCTGCAGGGTAAGGCAGTTGAAGACGGTGACGCTCGGTCGGGGGTCGAGGTTTTCCAGAGGCAGGAACAGCATATAGACGAGGACGTGGCCGGGGCTGAACAGGCAGAAGAGCTGTAGAGACACGGGTAGAGGGTCCCAGACAGCCAGTTCCCACACGTCTCTTGTCTTATCTGGGTGTGCCCTCGATTCGGCCGTTTCGGGAACTATCAGGTTCGACAAGAATCGAAGGGGCGACGATGCGACTGGCGAGGACTGAACTTTGACTCGGTGAGCAGATGGAGTTTGCGGCGCTTGCTCGACGTTGACCTCGAAGAGTCGGTAGTGTCTCGAGCGCTTCATGGTGTAGAATGCGTTGGCGCCTGACAAAAGAACAAGGACCCAGGAAAGAGGTCGGATCTGGTACGGGTTAGCCAAGATCTCGAAGCGTGAGAGGATCGAGACGCACCAGGTAGTTAGTGAGGCGACTGCTGCCCCCATCGCTAAAGACATCATCATGCGTCTCCGACGCCGCACAGTTAGCGCGAGCTATGAGGAAGATGAAGTTGAAGGCCAGGCCGAGCTTGGTTCCCAGTGCCTTGGAGTCCCAGTCCCTCGTCTCGAGCTCCTCCGAGACCCAGAGCAGGAAGTCCATGGGGTTGAGCATGGCCTTGACCCTCTCGGACCAAGGCTTGCGCCTAACCATGCGCGGCATCTTGTCGTGCTATGCGACGCTACTTCGCAAGGGCAGATGTGACTGAGGCCCCGGAGTCGTGCGTCCGTCCTGGCGATGTTGGAGGAGGAGAGCTGATCCCCGACCGTCGGTGATGTTTGTTTACCAGGGAGCTTCAATTTCTTTGTCCCGCCGCCAGAGGTGCAGCCAGGGTGACGTCCAGGTGGAGCCAGTAGGCACCAGCGTGGGGTGCCGCCTGGGCTCGGGGGCGGCCAAAGCTCTAATCCGCTGACTGGGCTTGTCCCGCCCTTTCATGGGCTAGCGACCAGTCCATCTGCTCCTGTTCCTGGCACTTGACGACGGACGACGACGTCGACCAACCCCTACATTCTCGCTCGGCCCCGTCCCAACGAGCAACCCTCACTCAGTATGGCGTCGCAAGCAGATTACAAGGACAGGCAGTTCCTGGCCGTCATTGGCGACGAGGTGAGAATCGCACCCGGCTCGCGCAGCTTGGACTGCCCACTGACGCCATGACCAGGACTCTGTCACCGGGCTGCTCCTCGCAGGTATCGGAGTATGTCTCGCCGCCCTCTCGAACCGATGTCACGATATCTAACGTGGCTCCGCAGCATGTCAGCACCGGCGCCGACCAGGCGAAGAACTTCCTCGTCGTTGACAGCAAGACTGAGACGACCGCGATTGAGAACGCTTTCGAGAGTTTCACGACCGAGCGAAAGGACATTGGCATCATCCTGATCAACCAGCACGTATGTACCAGAGCTTGGGGCGTAGAATCACGCAGCAGGGCATCTAACGCGAGCACAGATTGCCGACAAGATCAGGCATCGCATCGACACCTACACGGCGGCCTTCCCCACCGTCCTTGAGATCCCCAGCAAAGACCACCCTTACGACCCCGAGAAGGACAGCGTCCTCAGGAGGGTTAGGCGGTTGTTCGGCGAATAAATCACGCAAGATTCAGATGGCGTGGCGCTGTGGCTAGCTTGGAGGAGACTTGCGAGAAGATCCAGGGTCACATTCGATCCAGGCCTTACAGCGAGCAGTCAATGTTACGTGTGCAAGTGTGGGCAAAGGCTGTTGATGCCCAGTACAATTTACCTATCCTATGAATGCGTGAGAACGCCAGCTTTGCTTCGTCAAGGATGCCCGTGTCCGGACATCATCAATGCTAGGAAAAACGAGAGAAAAATCACCAAACATCGCAACCTGGTTTATGTGCAACTGGGGCTATGACACGTCCCAACCAGCAACCCATCGTCAGTGCATGAGTTCCATTTAATCATCGTCGCCTATCTTCTTCAGAGCTCGAGTCCAAGGATGCTTCCACGGGAGAAAGCGACGGCAGCAGTCAAGCAGGTGATAGGCTCATCGTCCTTGGTGTAGACGTCGGCGAGGACGGTGTACTTGCCCTGTGACGGGGGTCAGCATGGACTTCACCCAGTATGATTGATTGACAAGCACTTACGGGGGGGATCTCGGCGGGAAGCTTGACGGTCTTGGTGAGCGACAGCTCGCCATTCTTGATGGGGCACTCCAGATCGACGTTGCCGACTTGCTCGCAGAAGTCGGCCTTGGTGCTGATCAGGCGGATCAAGCCGTACTTGACCTGCAGGAGCACATATGCGCCCTCCTCAATGTCCTCGTCGACAGTTCCGGTGGCCGTGATGACGAGCTCCTCGCCACTGTGACCGCTTGGTTAGCATATACATTTTTGGGCGTTGGCAGGGCTGCGGGTCGAACGTACGCTTTGGGAGGGTTGGGCGAGAGGTCGACCTTCTTGATGTGAACAATATCGTCATCATGGGGCTTGGGACACAGCTCAAGAGGCGAGTCACCGGGAATCTTGAGGTCGTCGCCGTTGATGACGCTCTGGTCCCTCTCTACCAGGACGGACCTGGCCGATGCCGGCACAAGGCCGGCGGAGAGGAGGGCAACGACAGCGGAGGTAAACCGCATCGCGTATTTTGTTGATATGAAGTGTTTGGTTGTAGATGATATTCGATGTAGCTGAATGGAGTCGATCGAAGTGCGAACGTCGTCGTGCGTTATCGTGGGGATGCGGTTGAGAACGAAGATGACCAGTGACTGGAAAGGTACCGCCCGCACAGATACTGGATAGAGACGGTGGTTGGGTGCGGAGGCGGAGGCCAAAGGCATGGGGGAGGGAGGCTGTGAACGAGGCAAGGCCTGGCCCAGGCGCTAGAGAGAGCACGTCATGGGGCAATCAACTTGCCCTATGATTCGTTGCATCGCCACCTAATCCACTACCACTCCTGCCAAGGTTCCTGAGCACACGGATCAGGCAGCCCCACGTGACGGTTTCCAAGGGACGGCTTCCATGCCGTACTTGCTATGCTGTCTTATCTTTCGCCCGTGCTTCCTCTCCATCCATTGGCGGACCATCGCTTTCACCATATGTTCCTGGGATTGCAGTGCTTCGATGGGTGACTTCTGTCACTCGGTGCTCGCCTCGATATCGACATGTGCCACTTGCTTCTGGTATCATGTCTATCCACTGCGGGTAACCCACAACAGGAGGCGCTTCGTTGCAGTAAGGAAGCACACTACCCTGCGCTCCATCATGGCCTGAACAACAAGAGGCGTTCGGCCACAACAGTGACTATCAGGTAACACACTTGTCAACAACGCCAAATCCCACCTTGCCGGGCACCTGAGTTGACGGCCGATGTCCGTCGCCAAGCTCGTAATTCAGTATACATTTCATATCCCATCTTGTGGCGGCCACCACCGACTCACAAATCTGAAGATACCATAACCATACAACTACGTACACCTATGTGTCGATTCCGTCTTTCCGACAACCAGGCGCCCATGCCACCTCTGCCGGCATTCGGGTCGGTTGGGGGCTAGTGAGATGCCTTTCCTCTACCATTGTTTCTGAACACCGACCGGGTTGGTGTCTGCCGCCGACCGACGAGTGGCGCCGAAGCGTTGGATGGAGTTTTCGAGGTCCTTTGGAGAGGTACCATGTACTTCGTGCATGATAAACACCACTGGGATGCCCCGACAACCCTGCACCCGCAGAGCTGGTACGCTCAACCAAAGAAAGGTGAGCCACGACAGCCCAATGATAACGATGTGACGCGAGCCTCTGCAGGTTGGGCGCGCGTGATCTTCATTTTTACTCATGAGGTCGCACTGCTGCTCCTTTTTGGCCTGCAAAGGATTCGCTACTCGGCAGAGACGGTGTCATTTGAATGGAGAAGCTGTTGTAATCGTCACAAAATCATACCTTGCGCCCCCAGGGTCGAAGGCGGCGAAGACCGCCTGGTTCAGCCCGACAATTCGAGAACTGAGCACTGACCACAGCCTATGGAGCAAGGATTTGTAACAATGCGATGCCAATTTACGCTAGTAGGGTGGACCAATGAGACGATTAGGTGCTGTGAGACGGGACAGAGGGCTCAGAGGTACAGATACTTGATGCCGGCACATGCTGGTGACTCGGGCTTGTGTCACGACGGCCGCAGATTCTAGGTACTGGTACAGTGGCACTATCAGTTGACCAATGTGACCCTTGAGCCATGGCGTGGCCCCTTTCGTCTGACCATTCATGGGTCACGTTGAACCTGCACCTCCACTGCACCAACCTGGCCTTTGCTCGTGCCGGAAATCCACGGCAGGCAGGCCACTTGTGTGTTGTTGATAAATCCTGCACGAGTTCATCACCCTTTCTTTCCAGCCGTTTCCCTTCCGAGCCCCCCCAGCCTCTCCGTTCCTCCCCCATCTCATTTTCCCTCAGTTCACGCGACGGACCCAGAGCCCTTGAGGTTTTGCCCTCTCACCACCCCATCGCTTACACCAAAATCCAACTTCCTTTTTCCCTCTCACTTTGCCCTCTCTTTGTTTGGGCTTGCCTTACTGACTTGATTATCTGATCGCTCCAGGAGTACGTCACGGCCAGAATCCAATGATTCTCCTCCTGCCATATTTACCATATTTCTCTTGATTCTACAAACCTTTTTCAACCTTTCGACGTCCGAAAGAAAAATGAGTTTCAAGAAAACCCCCCAACATGCTATGCTCTCTGGCATTTACACTCGAGCTCGAGGCACTCCTCTTCGGGTGCAAGTTTTCGTGCCAGGGAGGCGACCACTACTCGGTCCCAGTCCCGTTCTCGAAATGCCACCCTCTCTGCTTCCGGCCTGAAACGGCGGCCTGAGGCTACTCGACTGCCGTGCAAGCTCGCGTCTGATTGGCGTGAGCCAGCCACCAAATCAGCGAGTCCACCGCTTTTTTCGGTCTAGCACCTGAGCAACTCGAAGTACAGGTACCAGGTACCTCTATTCTCCAGTTTTCTTGTCCATTCATCTCACCCATTCGGCTGGCCTGCCTTCCTAGCGGAAGGCGGACAGGAGGATGGAGGACGGGCAGGAGCTCGCACCTCCAGTGGCCCTGGCGGCGCTGCCTGGCGCTGCTGGTGGTGCCTGCCTGTCCCAGTGGTCGTGTCCTGCGCTGCTGCGCTGGGGTGCTCCTGCCGCCGCTGTGCTGCACCCGCCATTGCTGGCCTTCCACTCCAGCGCACCTTCAGTCAGTGCAATCACTGCCTTCTCACTCTCCCGTCTCTCTGTCCCTCCCTCCACCCCCCAAAGCCCAAGCCAGCCAGGCAACTCAGGTCTCCCACGCTCCACGCCAGGCGCCCACCCCCCAAAATCCAATGCTCGCTGCACTCGCCCAGTCTCTTCCCTCACAGACTGCCACTGGCCCCATCCATTCTTCTCCTTCGTGTCGTCCCCTCTCCTCCTCTTTCCAATCTCTTTCCCTCCCATCCTCCCCCTTCGACCACGACGCCCTTCTCCATTCCGAACACTTCGCTGGACTACTCTCGAAACAAGTCGCAGTACTTGCTTCATCACCTCAGCTCGACTTTCCGACCAAGATTTACTCTTTGTTTCTCGGGCGCATGCACCGAGAGTAGCCCGTGATTCCCCCCTTCGCGCGGTCTCGTCCTCGTCGTGCCTCGAGAATTCCCATTTCGCGACCACGAAGAATTTTCCACAACAAACCCTCCACCTGATCCCGCCAACTGCGAACCCGACAATCTGCGATTGCAAAAACACTCTTGCGACTTGTCTTTCGACTTCGACTCGCGCCCTCGCCCTCCTCCCCTCTCCTGTGCCCCCTGGGTACCGATCACGACCACCTCAGACTCGGAACGAACTCTAGCAGCAGCCTCTGTCTACAATCATCGAGAATATCGCGGTCTCTGCCGAATGAGAACAGGTTCCGGCGTCGCTGCTCCGAACAACAGATCGGCACATCGTTCACGCGCGTCTGGGCAAGCGTCGTCATGCTCTCCAGACCGCAACAGTAACTAGCTCGCCCACACCCTCCGACCGCAATCACCCAACGCGAGGCCCTTTTTAGATTATGACCGAAAATCCGCAACCGTTGCCGACGCAGCTCGCGATTCCTAGTCAGGCACTTGTCGCTCCAAGCGTTCCTGTCTCCCAGCCCGCCCCGGCGCGCAAGGTCGAGACGGTTGAGGAGGAGCCTTACACGATCAAGTGCATCTGCAATTTTTCTGACGATGATGGAAACACGATATACTGCGAGACCTGCGATACGTGGCAGCATATCGAGTGCTTCTACCCTGACAGCAAGGAAGAGGCACTTCGCGAAGACTTCTCCCACTCCTGTGCCGATTGTAAACCCCGTCCACTTGACAGGCAAAAGGCCATTGAGCGCACACGGAGGCTCAAGAACGGCCCTGCCAAGGAGGAAGCCCAGGACAAGAAGACTCGGCGACCTCCCTCCAAAAGTCACAAGAAGAAGCCAAAGCCGACAGACCTGCAACTGAACGGACACCCCGGTGGCCAGGAAAACGGCAAACACGCCAGCCCTGGCGACCACCCTCATCCAACAAAGAAAGCCAAGGCATCCCATCGTCCTTCTAATTCTATCAGCTCACAGGCGAACAAGCGCAGCCCGTCCGATGGCAACATCCGATTGAATGGCCAACCTCCGAGCCCTGCTACGAGTCCTCCCGACCTCCCGACCGACTTTGAGATCCATGGGTACTCCGACCGCTTCATCACTTTGTACCAGAACGAACCCGAAACGGACCCCCAAAAAACTCCCAGCAATTCCTTTTCTAGCCTTGCGACGTCGAACACCATGTCTCTTTGGCTTCGGGAGCCCGAACGAATGAGGCAAGAGACCGGCGAGTCCTACAACGACGTCTTCCAGAAACTACCCGAGGACATCAACAAGCGGCAACAGCAATTGGTCGTACAAGACAAGCAAATACCGCTGACGCCCGAGACCGTTCTGCGATGGAAGTACCTCACAACTCCGGCGGCGATCGAAAAGGACGTTCCGCTGATCGAGCTGTGCGGTCAAATCCTCTTCCAGAAGGACTATTGCGCCGATCCCACCAACCTTTGGGAAGAGCTGTCCTCGCCTCTCCCCTTCGTTTTCTTTCACCCCATGTTGCCTTTATGCATCGACACCCGGAACGAGATGTCTCAGGCTCGCTACGTGCGTCGGAGCTGCAAGCCCAACGCTGTCCTCGACACCTATCTCTCCAATACATCCGAGTACCACTTCTGGCTCGTCAGCGATCGATTCGTCGCCGCAAACGAGCAGATCACCCTTCCTTGGGACTTCCGCTTGCCCAAGGCTCAGAAGGCACGAATGATGCACCTCATCGGTCTCGGCGACGACGAAGTGACTGGCCGTGATGAGCCGGACATGGACGAAGCCGAATACCAACACACATCCGGTTGGCTTCACCGTGTTCTCTCCGAGTCCGGCGGCTGTGCATGCGACCTCGGCAGCAATTGCGCCTTTGCTCGATTTCACAGGCACTACCAAGCAAGGACGCAGCCTCGAGGCCAGGCACCAAAGAAAAAGTCTCGGAAGCCGAAAGTGCACACCATCTCGCCCACAAGCACAGGACACGCGTCAAACAGTCGAGCGGCTAGTGAAAGCCATAATGATGATGCTGACCAGGACGGTCGGTCAACTTCGGAACGAAGCAAGCCGCCAAGCCGAGATCGCACCCCCCTTCGACAGGGCTCCCTCGACCAGCCAGGCATACTGACTGAACCCACCGAACGAGAGAAACGCAAAGTACAGATGGTTGAGGATTCGTTCCGGCGCATGGAACAACAACCTCCTGCCCGCAAGAAGAAGCGGACGTCTGACGGCGCCAGCTCCAAGTCGTCCAAGTCAAAAAACGCATCAACTTCAAGCACTTCGGGCCCGAACGGAAATACAAGGTATGTCGATGCTGGAACTTCAAGGAGCAAGTCTGGGTCTCCGGCCAGCGCGCATTCTGCGGCATGGCAGAACCCATTCAAGGGACCGGCATCTCAGACGGACTCAGTCGCCTCGCACTCCCGACCAGCATCGACTGCGCCCAGGCCGAAGTACTGTGATGCTTCCGTGCAGACCGACCCGGTAGCTGGGGAGTGGTACAGCGAGGCAGACTCGACCCCGAAACCCCGACGAAGGATCATTTCCCTGTCACAACGTCTCCTCAACAACCGACATCGGGCGCGATGTGACGGTGTGGATCATTTCAGGCGACGGACATCGCTGCCTGCACCGCCGCCACCAACAGCCATGGATGTTGACCCGCCGGCGGAGCCGGCCAAAGCCTCAAAGTCGCCATCCCTACCAAAGGAGCCCGAGATGTTGCCTGCATCCCCAGCGCCGGACGTTAGAAATGTTGAGGACGTCGCCATGACAGATGCGCCAGGGACAGAGACAACATCTGTGTCGCCCACTACGACCAAGGCATCTCTGCCCAGTGCTGAACAGGTCAACGGTGTGAGCAGCCCGACGGAAATCAAATCACCAGAACTGCGTGTGCAGTTGCCTCCGGTTCCTGCATTTGGTGATGCCACTTCTGCGGTGGCCAACGTTACGACTCCCAAGATCACAACGGATTCGGTGGTTCAAGAGACATCCTTGCCCAATGCGTCACATGGCACGCTTGTCCCCCCTGCAGCCAACGGCCTTGCACACCCCAGCCCCGTCAAGAAGAAGCTGAGTCTGAGTGACTACACGAAGAGCAGGCTGAACAAAGCAGCGGCCAAGCCCGATGGCGGACCGAAGACACCAACGACGAAGGAGACGAAGCCAGGACTCGACAGCATCGCCGATGCGCCTGATACGATCAAGACGAACGACGCTGGGGAAACGGCCCAAGTCAATGGAATCAACCCAGTCCTCGCAACGACCGATACCCCCTTGTAATTTTTTATAGAAAAGGACAGTGCGTGCGACGCTCGGAGTCGACATAGCCGCCTCTGGTTCTCAAATCCTTTGTTGACAGAGTGTCGGGGCAGAGGAGACTTGATTCTTTTGACATTTTTTTTTCGGCGTTGAACGGACGGCCAACGTGCCGGGGCGGGGCGTCTTGGGCCAGGGGAAATGCGGATCGCCTCGGAGGCCGAGGCCGGCGCGCGGGGATTTCACGGAGGTGTGGGGGACAGAGGACGTCACGAAAAGCGAGTTCTCCGTCGGGCGGGCAGGCGCTTCTTGTAAACAGTTGCTCTCTGATTTATATTGTTGGCACGGCCAGAGGGATGGCGGCAACATGTTCTGTGTGTACTATACGGTTTATTCCAAGGGACAGTCGTTGGGCGTCTCGTCCCGCGTCAGGGAGCCTCCGCTAGAAGGTTCTGATGAGGTATTGATTCAATGGATGACGTGCGGCCAAGGCTGCTTTTTCCTCACACCACTTTTCCAGTGCGCCTTGCCTTACGAGTGTCCTGTTATCGTGGTCGTCACCGTCCCTCACTAATGACAACAACAGACTACTTCGAAACCAGGTCCACACGGCACTAACATGGCGGTCACGATACTAACGAAAGAACTCTTCCCTATCTCACTTTCTACTTGGGGTATCTGCAATGCGGAAATAATGCAACTCGATCCCGACCTTTGCACGGTCCGCGATCGGATCCTCGAATCTATCCTTTTGGGTTTCCTTTTGGTGTTACAGCCACAGAATCTCATCTCCAATGGGGGCCACGGCAGCCCATTTACCTCACATCGTGCATTGTCCTCTCTGCTCAGGCTGAAAGCCGTGGATCGGGGTGGCAAGCGGGAGAGGGCAGATCAGACGGCGGTGGTCGAGAAGCCCCAGTTGTCCTCCTTAAAGATCAGCAGGGCGAGGCGGTGGCGGACGAAGAGGCCGAAGAGGCCGACGGCGAGCTGCAGAAGAGTGACCTCCCAAGCGAGGCGGTCCTCGCGCAGGGGTCCGCGCCAGACGAGCCAAAGGTTGAGCAGGGTGAGGTTGCTGGTCTCCTGGATGGAGGTGGGGTCGTCGTCGCGGACACGGAGTTGGAGCAGGCGCAGGCGGGCGAGGAGGCGGAGGGCGTGAGCGACGAGGGGGTGAGGCTGGCGGTGGCGGTCCCAGGGGGTGACGCTGGGCTCCATGAGGCCGGTGCGGGCGACGTAGCGGGGGAGGCGGTGGCGGGGGCAGGGGACGAGGCCGAAGAGCTGCGGGGTGGAGTAGAGGAAGTTGGCGAGCTGGGGGACGAGGAGGAGGCCGAGGGTCTTGGAGAAGTGGCCGAGGATGCCGACGGTGGCGAAGACCATGCCGGAGAAGTAGCAGTAGGTGTCGCCGACGAAGACGCGGGCGGGGAACCAGTTGTGGCAGAGGAGAGCGGCGGAGACGCCGATCCAGGGGAGGAGGAGGTAGAGGGAGAAGAGGTGCGAGTCGGTGGCCGGGTGGGGGTAGGGGGTCAGGAGGTAGAGGGCGTCGTTGAGGGCGAGGAGGAGGGAGACGACGAGGCACTGGGAGACCTCGATGCCGTTGATGCCGGCGAGCATGTTGATGGACTGGGGGCAGAACATGGCGACGCAGGCCATGTAGAGGTAGTAGAGGGGGCCCAGGTTGAAGAGCTCGCCGAGGTAGGGCTGGAGGGGGATGGGGATGACGATGGAGGTGACGCCGAAGTCGACAAAGTAGACGACGAGGATGGGGATGGAGGCCAGGCCGGGGATCCACCACTTGTGCCGCCAGCGGATGTCGAAGAGATCATCGCCAATGCCGAGGAGGGCGGTGGTCTGCAGGGAGATGATGGCGGACAGGTAGCTAGCCAGCTATGTTTGTGTCAGTCGGGGCTCGAAGAGCGGATGTGGATGCACAGACCTTGCTATGCGGGAAGCGATGCAGGAACCGTCCCTGCTGGACATACTCGACGTGCAGGACGACATCACGGTTGCCGCCGCCACTCGTGGCCGCCACGATGTCTTTGTAGAAGGGGAAGGGGATGAAGACGATGATGACGAGGAGGTAGACGGCGGCGCAGACGGCCCCCATGCACTCGGGGATCAGAGGCTGGTGGGCCTTGGAGAGGTCCTTGCCTTTGAAGCCGGCCTTGATGAAGGTGGGGCCCAGCCAGCGGACCATGCAGTAGGCGAGAGAGAAGGCGACGGCAGACAGGGCCAGAGATGCGATGAGCGGCTCACCCTCGCCCGTGAAGGTGTTGGCGAGCACGAGGAGAGCGGCACCCGAGATGGCGAGGTGCGTGAGCGTCTCGGTGCGCGACAGTTCGGAGGGCACCGCCATGATGAGGCAGCGACGGTCGGCTAACGAGTGTCGAAAAGGGGCCAACAAAAGAGACGATAATGATAGAAGCTATCACGGCGCTATCATGGCGGCGCGACGATCGAGATGATGCGCAAGGGCTGGCGCGAGCGCAGACGCTGATGCTGATGCTGGTGCTGATGCTGTGGTTGGGACACAGTTTCCAGATGCCGAGGCGGAGTTTGGCGGGGATCCAAGGCACGGTACGGGACAGTACCTGAATGGCGTGGAAGGCAAGTAGATGGGGCCGAGTTCTGGAAGACGCGCCTCGCACGAATGAAACGCGACTTCCTCCTTGTCTCTGGCGGTCTTGGGGGCCCTCTTGCCTAATCCGTTCGTCAAGCCACACTGCCGGCGCGTTGAGTGTGTGTCAGATCAGATTTCCCCTTTCCCTTTCCCATATCCCATGTGCTGCGGTCCACTTATCGGCCAAACGTCGCTTAATCACTGTTGGAGAGAGGAGGGTCCGTGCCACGCGGTGGGTGGATGACGGACAATCTTCCGGGTTCGGAGTTCAAGAGATGCGTGCTCCGACGTCCCGTCATCCACCACCCTCTTCCCCCCCTATGCCCTCCAATCTCTCTCTCCACTCTTTCATCATTTGCTTGCGGGGTGCATCATTCCACGCCCTCTGTGGACATGGCAACGCCTTGTCGTCCAACAAACGCCCACCCGCGCCTTTGGGAAACATCGGGCCGCTCCCTGCGACGCAGCCGTCGAAGCTATCCTGAAGCCAACGGTTGTTTGAAAGCGGCCTGCTTCTCTCATTCTGCTGCTGACCTTGCCGAGGCATCCCTCAATGTTCTGGAAGGCTAGTTGATCCCTTGCCGCCAAGCCGGCCTAGTATGGTTGGATTTCAAAGCAAATCGCCCAACAGATCGCACCGAGCTCGACACGGCTTACTCCTCCTGCTCCTCGACTTTCGGCTCTCGGCACCGATACCACACGCAACCCTCCCTCTGGCCTTGATCACTCATACAAGTAGAGACTACTTTACCCCGAAAGATGACTGCCCCCGGCCGAGAGAGGCCAGCCTACCGCATGCGTGACCGCGCCCAACGGACATAAACTGGAGTTACCTGCGTAAAACCCCATCTCCGCGTTGAGGTCTCCACTTGGCCGTCGGATCCGGTCCGCGACAGATGGAGATGATGACGGTGAAGGTGCCGAGGGGCGGTGCCGAGGCGAACCACCCACCCACTGCGGCCCTCGAGCCTCTTGAGCCCCTCCCCCTGTCTGGCCCGAGACGGCAAGTGGAAACGATGCCCCATCGAGAGCGAAGCAGAACGGGGGCATTAGGCCCCCGTCTTCTTTTCCTTTTTTCCTTGGGGAACCCTTTTCCGCGACCGCGTCTGGCCGACTACCAACCTTCACTTAAAGTTAAGCAGCAGCGGCCGACCCCATCATCTATATGCCCCCCGCCCTTTCCTCTCGTTGCTATCTTGGCGTACTACTCTCATACTGGACCCTTGCGAAGACAACAGGGGGAAGAGAAGAAAATAGACAAAGCCAACCAAGCTTCGCTCACAACTTGAACACCGTCGCGATTGCACCGACCCAGTGTCGGTGCCGGCCTTGCCAATTCTCACCCCGTACTGACGACATCGTATGCTACCACATTCAACGGACGCGCAGCCTGAGTCAACGTCATAAAAAACCGTGAGCTCTCGTCATGCGCGAGGAAAAGGAGAAGGACTTGGAAGCCAGCTGGGCCTCTGATGCAACCGTGGAGCGCTCTCGTGAGGACGCCGAGCCCGAACCTCAGCTGTCGTCTCTCAGCGACCGAGATAGCGTCGAGCATGATGACCTGAACGCCAAAAGTGAGCGTGGCCGCAGCCGGCAGGAGCAGAGGCCAGATCCTTACGAAGAAGTGCGTTCCGGGCCCTGCCTTTGCCGTGCCATCCCGCCCCGAACTAACCTCTTGCCAGGATGTTGTCGAGAGAGTGCTCAGCAGACAGCCTTCCCAGGCAACAACCAAGACGAGGCGCTCCTTTGCCAGCTCGAGACGCAACAAGGTCCCTCCGCCCCCGCCAGCACCCATTCCCGTCTCCGACCTCGACAACGGCGTTGTGGGCTGGGAAAGCCAAGATGACCCTGAGATGCCCATGAACTTCAGCGCCAAGCGCAAATGGACCATCGTCGGCTTCGTCGCCGCCATCACCTTCCTCACCCCCTTCGCCTCGACCATCCTCGCACCCGCTATTGGCTTCCTGGCCGAGGACTTCGGCGCCAATGGCGAGGACGACCTCACCATGGCCTCCTTCCCCATCAGCATCTATCTCCTCGGCTACGCCGTCGGACCACTGTTTCTCTCCCCTCTATCCGAAATATACGGCCGTCATGTCGTCCTCACCTCTGCCAACGCCTTTTTCTGCGTTTGGCTCATCGGTTGCGCTCTTGCGCCCTCACTCAACGCTCTCATCGTCTTCCGCTTCCTCACAGGCGTCGGCGGCTCCGGCTGTCTGACCATTGGTGGCGGCATCATAGCCGACATGATCCCCGTCCACCAGCGCGGTCGTGCCATCACCATCTGGATGCTGGGCCCTCTCATCGGCCCCACCATCGGCCCGCTCATCGGTGCCTTTGTTGCCCAGGACATCGGGTGGCGCTGGACGGCCTGGATCGTGTTGGCCGCCTCCGTACCCACTGTCATGGCCATTGCCTTCCTCTCCCAGGAGACCAACTCCCGGGTGCTCATCCAACGCAAGACGGCCCGCCTCCGCGCCGAACTCAACCGCCCTGACCTTCGCTCCGTCTACGTCGACGCGAACGCTGCCCCGGTGTCCAAGTCCAAGGTTCTCCTCCGCGGCTTGACCCGGCCCCTCAAGATGCTCTTTCTGTCCCCGCTCTTATTTTCCCTCTCCCTGTACATCGCCTTCTGTTATGGCGTGCTCTACCTCCTCTTCAACACCATCCCTCTCGTCTTCCAAGACCAGTATGGTTTCTCCCTCGGCATGACCGGCCTTGTCTACATCCCCATGGGCATCGGCTACGGCGTGTCCCTGGCTCTCTTCAACTACATCTCCGACCGCACTGTCATCCGCCTTACCGCTGCCAACAACGGCGTCTATGAGCCCGAGATGCGCCTCCCCGACTGCGTCTATTTCGCCTGCCTTCTGCCCCTGACCTTCTTCTGGTACGGCTGGTCCGCCTATGCGCGCGTCCACTGGATCTCTGCCATCTTGGCACTTTTGCCCTTCGGCCTCGGCCTCGTGGGTGTCTGGCAGCCCATCCAGGCCTACATCATTGACGCCTTTCCCGAGTATGCCGCCAGCGCGCTCGCAGCGTTTACCGTGTTTCGCAGCGTCGTTGCTGCTTTTCTGCCCTTGGCGGGGCCACAGATGTATGACGCGCTGGGCTTGGGCTGGGGAAATAGCTTGCTGGGGTTTGTGGCGATTGCACTGATCCCCGTACCGGCATTGATATACAGATACGGGAAGAGGTTTAGGGCGCACAAGCTGGATCTGTAGATGGGATTTTAGGTTGAAAGTCAAAGTTTACACAAGACGCGTTCATCATACCACACTGTCCACGAAGGGTGATTGCGAATCCTTCTAAGCCAACCACAGGCCACTGGGCCCAAAATGCAGGCACCAGCATTCTGGGACTTACTTGCAAGGTCGGTTCATGGTGGCAGCGTAAAACAAGTGCCGCCATAAACGACAGGAGACACCGCCTAGTGTATGATTACAGAACTCGTTGTCTCTGCTAAACTCTTGCATTCGAACGGATCGAACCTCACCACCCAACACCCACCCGCGTGGTAAGACCCACTCGACGCCCTCCAAAAATATGGAGGCAAAAACATACAACACCAGGTATTCGCTGGTGGTCACCCACCCAACTACTGATCCGGCCCTTACTGGTTTATCTAGGGGAGAGCGGACGGGATCCCGAGTTTTCCAGTAGGTATGGTCGTATGTGATAGTCAGAGCGCGGAAGACGGCTCATAGTCTAGACGACTGCGTAAGATATGGATACGGAGCTGGGCAACGACATACAAGTTCGATGGAAGTGACTGCACGGAGAAGGCATGAGGAAGGCCGTGCGGCGTGAGCATACTGGAGCCATGTAGAATGCTATGGGTTGTTCGGTGTGGCCTTGTTGGGCTCGGGATGCGCCTTGATGTTGGCAGCTTCCAATATTAAATCAAAGAGGCGTCGCCGAGGCTCGGGAAAGCAGGGTAATAGTAGTCGCATATTTGAGTACCTCGATTCTTTGAATAATCTCACCGGGCGATACTTTTCCCTTTTGATCTTGTGGCAGACTTTCTCCTTAAAAGACTTAGAGTGGTGGCCAGTCTGAGGGTTCGACACACAAGTTTCGTTCAGGACTAGAGGGGGCTGATGACAGGCTGCAGATTTGACAGTCTATTTCATAACTGACGACGGACGAAACATCGCAGGGAAAGATTTCTTGACACATTGAACCAGCACTATGAGAACCAGGGTGATCGATGTGGGCACCCTGTCGGCTTGAAGTCGTCGCGGTTGGAATCAAATTTTAATGTGGCGGAATCATGATCGGATGAAGCGGCTGCGTTGCCAGCTGGGCCCATCTGTCAGTACCACCCATTTGGAGATTTTGCATGCCCCGCACCGTCATACGCCGCTGGTGCCGTCCCCCCCAGTCTCTGTCCCGCGTGGCCGGCTGCCCGCTTGCGCTGCCCCTCCAAAAATTTCCCCCCTCCAACGGTCGGTTATCGGAGGCAGAGATTCCAGATGGATTCCGAGCGCTTCCCTTCCTTCACGACTCGTTGACCGCCCTCCTACAATGACACAGCTTCCGTCCTAGGACTTCAATCTTATCCTCACCGACTTCGTGGTCATCCATCGACGACCCGCGTACCCGACCCCTCCTGTAGTGACGGATCTACAGTCGCGACAACCTCCCACCACACAACCGCTTCTTCGACCCGCAAACCGACAAAATGTGTGGCATCGTCGGTCTCGTCCTGGCTGATACGGATTCGCCCCATGCCGATGCCGCCGTCGACCTCCACGAGAGCTTGTATTACCTCCAGCACCGTGGCCAAGATGCGTGCGGCATCGCAACCTGCGCCGCCGGCGGCAGGGTGTTCCAGTGCAAGGGAAACGGCATGGCCGCCAAAGTCAGTAGCCTCTGCTCACGGGCTTCGGTTTACCCTGGCTAATTGATCAGGTCTTCCAAGAGGGCAAGCGCGTTCCCGACCTCCCCGGCTCGTTCGGTATCGGTCACCTTCGCTACCCCACGGCTGGCAGCAGCTCGGTACGTCCCCCAGCACCCCCCCTCCGGTGCGATGCGACAGGCGGCTGACTTCTCTCTCTCCCTACCGCGTAGAGCGCCGAGAGCCAGCCCTTCTATGTCAACTCGCCCTACGGCATCTGCTTCGCGCACAACGGCAACCTGATCAACGCGCCCGCTCTGCGTAACTTTCTCGACAAGGAGGCCCACCGCCACGTCAACACGGACTCGGACAGCGAGCTGATGCTCAACGTCTTCGCCAACGCCCTCAACGAGACGGGCAAGGCCCGCGTCAACGTCAAGGACATCTTCAGCGCGCTGACCTACACCTACGATAAGTGCGAGGGCGCCTGGGCCGCCACGGCCATGATCGCCGGCTTCGGCGTGCTGGCCTTCCGCGACAGCTTCGGCATCCGCCCCCTCGTCATTGGATCTCGCCCCTCTGCCACCCTGGAGGGTGGCGTGGACTACATGATGGCGTCCGAGAGCATTGCTCTCCGCCAGCTGGGCTTCAAGGATATCAAGGATATCCTGCCAGGACAGGCTGTCTTCATCGAGAAGGGCGGCAAGCCGCAGTTCCAACAGGTGTCCCCCATGAAAGGCTACTCTCCGGATATGTGAGTCTCTTCTTGCCGTCTTTCGAGACGTTTACTAACGCTGCCTAGTTTTGAGTATGTCTACTTTTCTAGGCCTGACTCAACCCAAGACGGCATCTCGGTCCATCGCAGCAGACAGATCATGGGTGCCAAACTTGCCGCGAAGATCAAGGAGATCCTCGGCGAGGAGGGCGTCAAGAAGATCGATGTCATCATTCCCGTGCCCGAGACCAGTACTACTTCGGCAGCAGTCGTCTCGGAGATTCTAGGCAAGCCCTTCTCGAACGGCTTCGTGAAGAACCGGTGAGTTTCGATGTTGCAGAAGCGCCGATCGACATGCTAATATTGTCAGTTATGTGTACCGCACCTTTATCCTGCCTGGCCAAAAGGCCCGCAGGTCAGCCATCAGGAGGAAGCTGAGCGCCATGGAAAGCGAGTTCGCCGACCGTGTTGTGCTGCTCGTCGACGATTCCGTTGTTCGTGGCAACACGTCTCGGGAGATCGTCTCCATGGCGAAAGAGGCCGGCTCGAAGGAGATCATCTTCGCGAGCTGTGCGCCGCCCATCACCCACCCCCACATTGTAGGCACATCAGACTTGCGGCACACCGCGCATCGCTGACATGATTCGCAGTACGGCATTGACCTCGCCAGCCCTCAAGAGCTCATCGCGCACGAGAAGACGAGGCAGGAGGTGGCAAAGCACATCGGTGCAGACGACTTCATCTACCAGGATCTCGACGACCTGAAGGCAGCGTGCACGGAAGCGTCGCAAGGAAAGATCACGGACTTTGAGGTCGGCGTGTTCTGCGGCAAGTACAAGACGGACGTACCGGAGGGGTACTTTGAGCACCTCGACCAGCTGCGGGGTGAGAAGAAGGAGAGGGAGAAGAAGCTTCCCTTGGTGCACGATGTCAGCCATCCGGCGGCTGTGGGCAACGGTGGCCCCGTGAGCGTTGCCGTCCACGCGCCGACGCACGACACGCTGCAGATTGACCTCACGGGCCAGGAGGGCGTCAATGGCGAACAGAACCGGACCATCACGTACAGCACAGCGCCGCGAAGCCCGGAGAACCGTGAAGACGTCAGGTGAGCTTCTCTACCAAACCCAGTGTGCTGTAGAACCCCTACTGACTCTGGCGCAGCATCCATAACCTCGCCATGGAGAGCACCGAGCACCGCTAGACTGTGGACAGCAATGCCGGCAGCCGCCCGGCCCTCTTGACGAAGCTCGGAGCCTCGCACAAAAGTTGAGTTCAGTTATGAGATGGAGAGAGTGTGCCCTTCCTTTCTTTGTGGACGAACTGGTATAGACGAGGTTTGAAGCTGTTTGAGTGCGCGGTAGTCAATCGACTCGAAGGGGATTTAGAAAATAGAACATCATCAGTGAAATAGCATTACGAAAACTCAGAAGAGAGGAGTCGTTGGGCTGTCCATGCTTCACCTTGGTCAATCGCCAACGTCTTGATGTTGTGTGAGCTCAGTGATGAGAGACTGCGGCGATCACGTTGTGGGGAGTGTCCATGTGGTGCAGTGCCGACCTCCCGCTCCTAATAATAGGATGGAGGCGGCGCTGGTAGTGGCTGCCCTGCAAGGCCAGGCAGGCAGAACAGGCAGTCGGCACCCTGCGCCCCTGGCCTTAGCGCCAAGGAACAGGGGGCCAGGACGCGCAAGGCACCCCACACTGGATCCCCACCGGCCCCCCGAGCTTGCTGAGTCCTGAATCCCAATGCTGTGCACCTACCGGTTCGTTCTCGCCTCCAACAAAGCTGGGCTGATGCGTGAAGAGCGAAGACTAACCTACCACCTCTCTCGTCTTCTCCTCTTTTACCTCGACACGAACAGGCTGAATCCGCCCAGCCCATCACCATCCTACGACCCCCGGCCTGTCCATCCCGCGCTGTGCCACATCCTTCCTCCATCCATCGCCGCCAGCACGTCCTGTCGCCTTCAGAGTCACAGTCATTACCTTGCCTGTCCCACTCACTGCTGCGCACCAATCCAGGTCCAGCCAAGAGACGATACCTTGTCCTCGTCACACGCCTCGACAACTGTGCCGCTGACCATAAGTTCTCCCCTTCACCGAGCACAACATCGGGACAAACAAACCACCTGAGGCACCTCGACTGGCTGATTCATATCACTACACCCCGCCGTCTGTACGCTGCGTACCTTCCTCGACCCGACCATCTCTCTCTCTCTCTCTCACACACACACACATACTCTCTATCTGTGTCCATTCTTTCCTTCTTTCGATCTCATATCTCCTCACATGGCCCACGGATACCTGCTGTTCCATCATCACTAAATACTTTCTATCTCTTCTTCTCCAATCGTACCACCATGGCCGACGTCGAGGAGCCACAGTTCACCACCCTCGCCGAGAGGATTGCTGCCTTGAACAAGCAGAAAAACTTCAAGGCCCCCGAGGTCAAGGCGAAGCGGCCGCCCCCGCCCCCGCCACCAGGCAAACCCGACAACCGAAGCCAGACATTCCCCATAGCTCCCGTGGTCGAAGCCCCGCCAGAACGCCCGACGCCGATGATACCCCCTCGTCCCTCAAGGACACTCCCTCCCAAGGCTGCGCCCCCACCTCTACCTCGACGAACGACCGAATCTCCGCAAATCGAAGCGCAACACCTGCCAGTCCGAGACCGTGTCGCGCCACCGCCGCAGATCCTCGCGCGCAGCGCCACTTCGCAGAACTCCCCAGCGCTTCCTCCTCGAAGACCTTCGAACCAGACGCAATACCTGGATGCCCGACGAAACTCGAACGCCTCGGAGATCTCAACGCTGTCTTCTCTCTCGCTCAACAACAATACCGTGTCATCTGCTACGAGCATACATTCCATTGACGGTTCAGCTCGCAAAGTTCCTCCCGTCTTCGACCCTTCAAGCTTACCACCGCTGCCACCAACCAAGAGAGAAAAGGAAGCCCAAGCGAAGGAGGCCGCTGCTAAGGAAGCCGCTGCCAAAGAGGCCGCAAGGCCACGTGCAGTGGTTCCCGTCAAATCTGCGCCAGTCATCAGACAGATCGAACCTCCTCAGCGGCCCAGTTTGCCCCCGCGCTTGACCAGCAAGCCTGTCAACCAGCAGGTTCAGCCGCTACACCACCAGGCTGCGTCGGAGCCGGAACCTGTTCCCGCCAAGCCTCGACGACTGCCACCCCCGGCCTCACAGGCTCCGGTGGTAAACCCTGTCATACGTTCGCAACCGGTGATCAATGGCAATCATTATCAGAACGAGCAACGTCCCCCTAACGTGCCGTCATCAACATCAACCGGGATTCCTGACGAAGACGACGCTCCGCCCCCTATTCCGCTCAGCTCCCGGCCAACATTCTCGCAAAGCAACGCCGTGCCAGCTCAACCTGCGCCGGTCGTGCAGCAACGCGATGATTGTCTGACTTGCCGCGACTTCTCAGGCCCAGATGGCGTGGCAGCTCAGCACCCGCGAGAATCCCTCCCGCGAGACGATCCTGTAGGATATCTGGCTCACTATCTCTGCTCGCCCTTCGCATCGTACACGGACAAGGCTCGAGCCATCTTCACGTGGTTTCACCACAATATCGCCTATGACTGTCCGGCCTTCTTTGGCAACAGTGTTAGGGCTCGCGGCGCCGAGGAGACCATTCTGATGGGCAGAGCCGTGTGTTCAGGCTATGCCGACACCTACAAAGCCATCGCTGAGCGCGCGGGTTTGGAATGTCTGACGGTGACGGGTCACGGCAAGGGCATCGGGCACACGGCGCTCAAAAAGGGCGAGCGTCCTCCACCGAAGAAGGCCGATGGCCATGCCTGGAACGCAGTGCGCATCGATGGGGGAGAGTGGAAGCTTCTCGATTCGTGCTGGGGCGCCGGCAACGTCTCATCAGCGACCAAATCCTACACACCGTCGTTTAAGCCACAACAGTTTACGCGGTCAAATGAGATGTTCGGCCTGTCTCACTATCCCAAGGACAACAACCACTTCTTCCGCAGTGATGGCCGCATACCTACGTGGGAGGAGTACTTCATCGGTCCCGTTCATGGAGAGACACCAACAGTGTACACAAACGCTCACCAGGAGGGCGTCGCTGAACACAGCGTCAGGCCGCAGGAGAAGCAGATTTCCGTCTACAGCGGCGAGTGCGTGCGTTTCCAGTTCTCCAAGATATGCGAGCATTGGACATCGGAGAAGCACGGCCTCGGAAAGCCGCCGTTGCTGCTCTTGAGCATCGGCGGCCGAGATGGCCGGAAGAAGGAGATGGTGCCTATGGAGACAGACGGATACTGGTGGTGGCTCGACGTCAACGCTGTTGACCTGGGGGCACCCGGTGAGGGCCTCAGCATTTTCATGGTGACCAAGTTTGATGGGAAGGATGCCAGGGGTCTCTCCAAGGAGGAGTTCCTCGCGAAGAGGGGCAGGGTCGGCATGGCGTTCGCAGGAGTCATTAAGTGGGACTTGATCTGAGCCAGCATGTCTTGGACATGATGACAACGGGAGGGACTGGGAGGGACTGGGAAGGACACAGTTGGATATCCTAATCGCTTGGGGTAGGCGTTTTACCTGAATATTCGACTTGATATCAGTAATGATAATATACGCATCAGACACGGCCAAAACAAGGAGTTGGTATGAGAGCGTCAGTAGTTTACAACAACGAAGGCAACAAAGTGCCGATTCCACTTGTGGGAAGAAAGCTTTTGGAAAACCTCTCCTTCGATGGAAAGACGGAAAGCCATGCTCTGTACTATCGGGTCCGTCTTTGCCGATGCATCATTGCTGGGCGCGTTTGGGAGATCAAGACTGACATGAACTGTAGCACCGCGCAGAGGCACCATATTGACTGAGCCTAGATGCCTACCTTGGGCGGCAGCGGCTAATCCGTTACCTGCCTAGTTGGGGCTTGTCAAGGAGCAAGAGTCGAGCAGAGGACGGCGCAGTTAGTTAAATCAAGTTTTTGTCTTCGCCGCGGAGGCTTGCCTATCCTTACATATCTACAAGCACTCGCCGTAAGCCATCCGCGCCAGTAACGCACATCGCTCCCAACGCCGAAAGAACCAAAAAGAGCCCGACCCCGCGCATCCACAGCCGCAGAAACGCCATACAGCATAATCGCAAACGTATCCAGATTCCGAACTAGTAGACTGAGCCGAGGAAAGCAAGCAGTCCACCCAGTTCCCCTTTCATCAAAGTCGTGTCTCATAAGACCCGTGGGCTCGTTGCGAATCAACAAAGGACCGCTCTGGCTCACACCATCCTCAGAGCCGGCCCGTCATTACCTCCTTCTTGAAGATACGGACTCCCCATACATCGTAAAAGTGCACGCCGTCGATGGTGTCGAGCTTCAGGTGCGCCGATATGTCCGTATCCTCGTCATCGCTATCACTGGGGCTATCCCAGTTGTTGAGTGGCAGAGCTGGGAACGTGGATGCCCCGCTGGCCTCATCAGAGTTCGCGGCCGTCGCCTTGCCCTTGCCCTTCTTCTTATCGCAGTCGGCCCGGTCTGAGGGGAAGGGCCCACGGAGGATGCGCTCGACACGGTCGTCATCGATGGAGATCCACTCCAGCACAAGCTCCGGGTGATGGGAAAGGTTATCGATCAAGAACCGGCGTGTCTCGCGCATGACCCATGGACAGGTATCGTCACTGCGGAAGTGAACGACATTCAGAGCGTGGAGTTTAGGCAGGCCTGGGAAGTGCTGCAAGAAAGTGTGCTACAGAGAGGGGAGGTCAGCTCACGGGTTTGACAGAATTGAAGATGATGGGTGTGACAAGAGCGCAGGAGAGCACCCGGTGTCGAGGACGTCTCTGGGACGAGCAGAGCACAGAGAGATGGCCGACGACTTACCAAAGAGCGGATTCCCAAGGCTACCGCCAACTCTGCCAGATCCTTACCGCGGTTGCAAATCAGGAGCACCGTCTTTTCATCCGCATCCCAGCTTGAGTCCACATCGTTCTTGATCATCAGCCTCTTCAATTTGGGTATGTGACGTCTGAGCACAAGTCGACGAATCTGATCCATGTTCACAGACGTTTTGGGCGCGAAGCTCTCTGGCCGATAGTTCTCTGCTCTCTCGAGCATGAAGAGCTCCGAGATTTCCTCTAGCTGAGCAACACAAGTGAGGAATGCCATGGACACGTTGTCTGTGAAGATCTTGCGCAGTGGTAGTGGGGAAATCTTGTTCTCCTTGGAGAGCATAGACCAGATTCCACTTTGCGAGCCAACATTCAGCAGCGTGAGTCTGTTTAGGACTCGAAGATCGATGGATGACTTGAGCACAGATGCCTTCACCGGGATCAGGTGAACGCTGAATGAATGGAGCGGAACACCACGGGTAGACCGTATATAGTCGCTCATCGTTGCAGAGTCGGGCTGGTCTTTCTTTTGCAAAGCAATTGACTGGCTCCCCATCGTCTCTTCCGTTGCGGCCGAAGAAGTCTTGGAGGCATCCGGTGAGCGGCTCCTAACGCTGCTAGATGGCGTAGGCTTCGGCGTGGAGGAGGACGTCGAGAGAGATGCTTCTTTCTCGGTTGCACCTTTCGTCTCCAAGGTGTCATCAGCCTCATCTGGGACCGGCTCCTCCACGTCGATATCCTCGGGTGAAGCCTCCTTGAACACCGACCTTCCAGTAGGCTTGGAAGAGGACGAGGGGGTATCCGTAGGTTTTGTGGCGAATTCCTCCTTGTCGGCTTTAGGTGTTGTCTCGGGCTGCTTCGTTTCCGTAGGTTTCTTGGCGTTGTCGGATTCGAGGTACTTCTGAGCAGCCTCTTGGATCATACTCAAAATCCCCTGCCTCGACTCGATGTCGTCCTGCTCTGTGCCTTCTGTACCCGCGATCAGCTTGGCTGACACCTCTTGCAGCCTGTCCATGAAAATCTCAGCGCCTGAGCGCGATTCCCCTGAATCGTCCCTCTTCTTCTTCCTTTCCTTCGTCGTCTTCTGTGCCGTTTCAACGGAGACAGGGTGCACGCCGAAGATACGGGCCAGCACTTCCTCCTGACGCTTTCGCTCTTCTTGTGCTCGAAACGCCTTGACTGGGGCAGCAGCGTCATCCCAGTGAGACCCGGAGGGCATGGGCACGACCTGAAACTCGTCGTCAGGGTCGTCGTCTTCAGGGTCGAGGTCGGGGTTTGGTTTCCGGGACTGCAAAGCAAGGCCGGGAGAGAAGGAGAGCTTGAGCTTGTTGAGGGTCAAGGATGAGGCTTCCACGCATTTTTTGATTTCCGAAACAAGATCCAAGCTGTCGATATCCAAAACAGCAAGCGACTTGAGCTTGCTGAAGCCAGAGAGCGTGGCAGGCTCATTCGCAGAGGAAGGTTTCCGCTTGGTTTTGGGAGCGTACGTCTTGGGCGCTGGTGGCAAGGGCGGCGGGAGTACCGGTGGAGAAGCATATGAGAAGCTGATCATGCCGGGTAGGAGACCGACCGGGGGTGGAGGGGGGGGAGGCAGAGTGATCGGGGCATGCCAGTCGTTGATCGTCGGGTTCGGCTGGGGCGCCGTTGCCGTCGAGTAGGGCAGAGGAGGGGGGACCTCGAACAGCGAAGGCCCGGCCTGGAGTCGCAAATGCAAGTGCTTCAGACAGCTAATCTGATGCAGCGCTTTGTAAACGGGGCGGCTCAGCTCGACGCGAATGTTCCATTTGAAGGTCTCCAGGGACCTGGCCTGGCGCAGGGTGACCAGGAGCAGGGTGTTCAGGAACTTGCCGCAGCTGGCGCTATATAGGTAGGGCTTGTATGCGCTTTCGGCCTTCTCGCCGGCGCTCAGGGTGTCGAGGGAGATGTCGCGCAGGTGCCTGGCGTAGTCGTAGTCGCTGGTTGCGAAGGTCTCGAGTCCGCCAGCGAGGCTATCGATGGGGGAGTCGAAGGCGGGATCGTCCTCGTCCGGGAATACTATGTGAAAGTTGCGGTAGAGCTGAGCGGCGGCAAGGTCTCGGAAGTGCCTAGAGACGAGAGCGAGACATATCAGATCGCCCTGCGAGCACTGGTTGTCATATGTTAGCCGTGGTCAGCCCCAAATTGAAGCAAAGCAAGAAGCGCCCCCATTTGAGGACGGGGCGGGGATGCGGGACCGGCATCGCAATGCGCCTTACGTGATTGAAGATGAGATTCTGGGTTTCAATGGGCAGATCAAGAAACTCAGGTGGCCCCTTGCCGAGGGACTGGCCTTGGTGGCTCTGCGACGCCGCAGGGGCCATGGCGACGGAGGGTGTGCTGCTGCTGCTGCTGCTGCTGCTGGTCGTCGGAGTCAATGGATGCGGAAACCAGCGGGTGTAGGAAGTCCTGATTGAGGGGGGGTATGGGTGGGTTAAGGCACTGTAGGCAACCAGATCTGAGGTAGGGTCGCTGGCACACGAGGGAGGCTGCGGCGAAAACGAAGGTGATGTCAAGGGTTCTGGGAGAGAAGGACCGCCTTCTGATGTTTGCAGGCAGAATCCAGCGGAAGCTGTTGGTGTATGGGGAGACAGATGTGAGGCGAGGGGAGGCGAGGTGAGGTGAAGTGAGGTGACAGCTGGAGCAGGCGCACTGCCAGTGCTGTTAGCGGTTGGTTCCAAGATGGGGCGGCTGCTGGAAGGTGCTTGGATTGGCCGGAGGATCCCTGGAGGAAGGCGCGGGGGACGGGGGGACGGTGGAGATCCTCTGGCACGTGCGGATACGGAGGGTGGGCGGGCTCCTGTGGGCTCCTGCTCCAGTGCTCAAGTTAGGTAGGTACCTCCCTCAGGTCGCTCGCTAGCGCGGCATCTTTCCGAAGTACCGGCAGCCTAGACCCTTTCTCGTGACAGCCATCTTGACTAACCCATATGTCCACCTCACCCCAGGTAGGCCCCTGCTACCTAGGGATTGTTCAACCCGATCCTGCACAACCATCAGCAGACGATGCCGGGCCACACCAGGCCACTCGCCAGGCTCCAAGACGGAGCCAGACGCACGAACGATGACCATTCATCAAACAACACGCACCCTTTCGCCACCTCAGACGGCAGACAGTGCGATGAAGGTGTTACTGATGATGGAGCGCATCTCCAACGTAGCTCGTCGCTTTTGACGAACCCCGAGTCACGCCCTTCGATGTTAGGCGGGCTTGTGACGAAGGCGGTGTCAGCCACGAGTGCATTTTCACAGGCAATAACCCAATTCGACCTTGTTGCCAGTCATGGCCATCGTCCCTCTTCGAAAGAACCTCGTCATGCCATGGACATCATCTCCCTTCACAAGAACTTTAAGGCTTGTCGGCATCAACTGAAGCTCAGTAAGAGTGCATTGTGGTTGCACATCGAACGGGTAGCTTGCAGTTAGATTCCAGAGCATCAGGCCTTGCACGAGTGATATGAGGTGCTCCCAATCTCCAGCGCCTACCCAGAACCCTTGGGGCCGGATATCTGAACGGCGAATCGCCATTTCAGCAGGATAGGTCCGGGTTCCTCCATGATCGCCGTCGGTTGGTCGAAATCGTTGCTGTGGATACAAAGAGAAGAAGACCAAGAGAGGCATGCCCCAGGGTGATTAGGGGCTAGGCGCTCGATGATGGCACTCAGCATCAAGCTGGCGATGATCAGCATGACCAAAGCCTCCAGAATGACAGACACGCATGGAACGGGTGGGAATCCTGTTGCTTTGCTGTACTTTACACTACGTAGTACACGTTCACCCATCAGGGCGTACACTAACATGTCCATACTCCTACAATACCGTCCTGGCGACCCTCGACCAAATACCCGTCCCGGACGCGCACCTGCTCGACAATCGCCGGCGACTTGCCCTCCTCTGCCTCGGCGATGCCGGCGCCGCACTCCCACTGTCGGCCCTCGACCTTGTCGTACACCTTGACCACGTCCTCGCCTGCCGCCGACACGATCCGGCGTGCATCGAACATCATACCCGTGATGCCGTGGTCGTAGGCGTACGCGTCTGAGATGGATCCCGTTCGCAGGTCCCAGATCTACTTGCTGTTAGCACCAATTTCGATCGACACACTCCACGGAGAGCTTACCCGGATGCTCCTGTCCGCGCTACCCGTGACAAGGTGCACGTCGTCGAACTGCAGACATGTCACGGGACCCGTGTGCCCAACGAGGCTCCGGTGAACCGTCCCGCTGCGCAAATCCCAAAGCCGCACCATACCGTCTGCCGTGCCGCAAGCGAGCGCCGACTCAAAGACCTGCACAGCGCCGACAAAGTCCGCCGACGAGGACGACGAGCGGCTCGTCTGCCGCCACGGGCCGTCGTCGCCCATGCTGGCCGAGGCCTGTGTCGCCGCCCACATGATGTCCAGCGTCTGGATGCACCGGCCCTTCTCGAGATCCCAGTGTCGCAACGTCTTGTCGGCCGATCCGGAAACCAGAATGTCGCCGCGGAAGTGAAGAGCCGTGATCTCGTCCACGTGCGCTTGCAGCGTGTAGAGGTGGCAGTCGTCCATGCTGCCCTCGGGCGGGTCGACCGGCTGGTCGTCGGGGTTCTCGAAGGCGATGCCGTCGTCTTCCTCCTCCTCGGCCCCCTTGCCAAATTGGCCGCCCTGGGGGTCGTAGTGCGCCTTGCTAAGGTCCCACAGCCGAATGGTGGCGTCTCGGGATCCAGTGGCCAGGATGTTGTCCTCGACTTGAAGCGCACGCACAGAGGCAGTGTGGCCCTCCAGAATGCCCATGCACCGGCCTGCATTGAGATCCCAGACTTTGACGGTGTCGTCCATGGCAGAACTCACCATCGTGCCAAAAGGAGCGTCAAAGTCGAGGGCCGTGATGGTGTCTTGGTGTGCTCGGATTTCCCTGATCGCCGTGCCGGGTTCGAAGTGCTCGTGGAGGATGGGCATGGACTTCCGTCGCACAGTTCTCGGCCTCTTAGACTTGGAGGGGGTGTTGGGGGAGGAAGGTATCTTTTCGTACACCGACTGAGACATGAAGCCGTCGTCGTCCTGGTCGCCCACGAGGTCCAGCTCTTCCCGGGTGGGCGTCTGCTGGGCTATTGACTCGGCCTCGTCGACGAGCAGTTGTGCGTCCTCGAGGCGGCCCTCGACATCGATCACTTTTCCGGTTAGCATGGCGGCGTTCCGGCCGGGGGCAGTCGGGGTCCTCACGATCGTGTTCCAGGATGGCTTCATCCTGCTCGAGCCCCGCTAGTCTCTCGAGGATGATTCTGCGCATGCCGCCCAGGTTCGCGATCTTGATATCGATCTCTCTGATCTCGCTGCTGGCCATGTTCTTGCGCACGCTCAACATCTCCAGCTCGTGCATCATCGTGGACTTCTCCTTCTTCAGGTTATGCAAGGACTGCGGGGTGCCTGGGCTGGCCTTTCCGTCGTCGATCATTTTCCTGCCTCTTGACACACGCCGCTTGTGCTTCTTCCCCTCATCGGTGAGCTCGGGGAAGCTGGCCTGGAATCCTTGGAACAGCGAGTACGAGTTGTCGTTATCGGGAATGTTGACGAGCAGTTCGTCGGGGAGATAGGTCAAGGCGCGGTGTTGGATCTCGTTCTTGGACAGCTTGGCCCGAACCATCTCTGATGGCGTCGTTCGAGCCATGGAGAACATGCTGCGCTGCATCGTCGGCCGCTTCAACTGCTTGTGGACCTCGGCCATGGCGCTCTGGTACTGAGGGTTGCCAGGCCCTGCCTCGCCGAGAGGGCCCATCAGGTGGCTCGCTGTCGTGGTGACCTTTCGTCCGAAAGCTTCTATTCCACGGGTCTATGCGTATCATCGATCAATACGGGTTACTACGGGCACAATGGCAGCGTCGCCACCGGAGGCGCAAAGACGGCAATACTCACAGAGACGATGGGCTGGTCGTCCTCGGGGGCCGTTTCGTCATAGTAGCCATACTGGTGGTCTGCGTCGGCCATCCGTACTGGATTCTGGCGGAAATCGGGGAAAGAGAGCGAGCCACGGGGCAAGCGACGAGGAATCAGGGGGGGTGGGCAAGTGTTGACGTCGGGGTTTTGCTGGCTTCAACTGCTTTCGCGCGAAAGCCGAATCCGAACCCACTGCACGAGGCCCGCCGATCGGTAAAGGCCCGGGTTGGAGCTCGGGCCACCTAGCTTCATGCTGTGACGGCTGAGGCTGAGGTGATGCAAGCAATGGGATGCGAGGCACAACACGCAGGTCTAGGCTCCACCCTCGCACCTCGCACACCTCAAACCCCGCAGCCAAGCAAAACCGCCACCGAGCTTCACCGACACTCTGCCACGGGCCGTCACAGCTGCGAGCGGCTGGTCACAGAAACAGTGAGCACCCCGCGGCGCCCATCATCGGAGCTTCATCGGCGCCGCTTTTGTGCCCCTCCACTTGAACCGACCCTCCCTGACCCTCTAACCCTCTCCCTCTGACTCGTGACATTCGCCGGGCAGAACTGACTCTACGTACGTCGACGACTCTTCCCCAAGTTAACACAGATCATCACTGACTGGTTCCTCAGCGAGGTCCACGTAGAGTTGAATGTCCTGGAATATCCTACCTCCCGCCGTGATGGATTCCCTGATCGACCTCAACGATGCTTCCAAAGCTCTCGACCTCAACCGGATCCGGTACCAATTGATGTGAGGAATCGAGAACCCATCCTCGGCCACGCCAGAGATCGAGCTAATGTGTGACCCGGACAGTCGCTTGGAGGACACCATCACCTACCACCTCATTGAGCGCGCCCAGTTCGCCCTGAACAAAACCATCTATGTCCCCGGCGCCCTCAACATCCCCGACTCGGAGCTCAGCTTCGTCGACTGGTACCTGCGCGAGCAGGAGAGGCTCCAGTCCATCATTCGCCGCTACGAGTCCCCCGACGAGTACCCCTTCTTCCCGGACGTCGTGCAGAAGCCCATTCTGAAGCCTCTCAACTACCCCAAGATCCTGCACCCCAACAACGTCGACGTCAACGACAAGATCCGCCGCTTCTACGTCGACTCTCTGCTCCCCGCCATGTGTCCCGACTTTGGCCGCAACGAGGACCGCGGCGAGTCGCAGGAGAACTACGGCTCGAGCGCTACGTGCGACATTGCCTGCCTCCAGGCCCTGTCGAGACGCATCCACTTTGGCAAGTTCGTCGCCGAGTCCAAGTTCGTGTCGGAGCGGGAGCGGTTCGTGAAGCTCATCAAGGCGGAGGACCGGGAGGGCATCGCAGACGCCATCACCAAGCCCGAGGTAGAGAAGAAGGTGCTCGAGCGGCTGCGGCTCAAGGTCACGACGTACGGAACGGATCCCTCTAACGGGACGATAAATGGGGAGGAAAAGCCAAAGATCGACGTCGACGCCGTCGTGTCCATGTACAAGGACTTCGTGATACCCCTGACGAAGGAGGTTGAGGTGGAATACCTGATGCAGCGGCTCGAGGCCACGGACTGATGCAGACAAAGCCCCCTTAAATCAAAGACAAAGAACAAGACAAAAATAAGAGAAACCTTGAAAGAATTTGCTGGTTCACCCTCGCGAGGGAGGAGCGTGTTCATTGCGGCTTGAGATACTGCTCTACGGCGTCCACAGCCCCCTTCCACTTCCCAGCCTCCACGAGCATCAAGTATCCCTGCGGCTTGATGCCCATCTCCTGGAACGCCCTCTTGCTCTCGGCTGAGCCCTCGTTCTCATGCGAGTAGGAGTAGGCGCCGTGCGCGACGGCATGCTTGGCCAGCACCTCGTCCTCCGGGTGGAAGTACCACATCGACGCGTCGTCGCCCTTCTGCTTCTTGCCCTTGCGCTCCGTGCGCAGCTCGGCATCGGGCTCGACCTCGCGGTAGGTCTTGGACAGAACCAGGTAATGCGTGAACTCATACGGCTCCTTGTCCTCGACGGCGGCCTCGACCTCGTCGATCAGCATGCGGTACATGGGCGGCGCGATCTCGGTGGGCATGTTGATGAGGCGCTCGGTCAGAACGAGGCCGACCTGGGCGCCGCTGGAGAGGAGCTGCGGGATGGGCGCCAGGGCCTCGTTCGTCTGTGCCTTCTCGACGATGTACTTGGTGAGGTCGGCGAGAGCGGGCTTCTCCCGGTGCTCGTGCAGGTTGAGGACGGTCATGAGGGCGTAGGCATCGTTCGCCTTGTCATCGACCTTGACGGTCGAGCCTATAGTGGGCTGGGAGAGGATGAGGTCCGCGAGGCCGGAAATGTTGAACTTGACGGCGTCAACGTCGAGGAGCTGGCGGAGGAGGGCCTTGGTGCCGTGAAAGTCGATTTCGGCGTCAAAGTTGAACCACTCGAAGTCTACGTTGACAACATCAAACTACCCATCGGTCAGCGAGTGAGGCACCGGCAAGGTTTTGGGTGGTAGGACGTACGTCATCCTCCGAGTCGTCCTCGTCCATCTTATCGCCATCGTGGGCGGGGTTCTGCTCGTCTCTCTCCCTCTTCTTGCCCATTGTGACTAGTTGTGGTGATGCTTGAGTTCTGGCGAAGAGATTATGGTCAAGACACGAGGAGCTTCGAGTCTCGGCAGTTGTGTGATTTGACTTTCGTGAACCTGGAATCCGTCTTTACGTTCGTATCGTCGATGCTTGAGTCTCGTGGAGACGAAATTTCTCGAGAGGTACCCCGCACTAAACCTATCCTGGACCGATAAGCACTGCGATAACGGCGTCTCGACATTACACCAAGAATCGACGACCGTTGACTGTCTTGATTTCTTGCGGAAACGATCAATCTTCCTCTCTTTTAGCAGTCAAAGGGCGGCGGAGGACGCATTGAAGTTTAGGGCGTTCTTCAAACGCTCGATTATACCATCTCTCCGTGTCATGCTTGAAAACATCGTTTGCTAGACATTCAATGCCGACAGCCGCCGTCTCTTCAGTACAACGGACCAGTGCCGGCAATCATGCTCTGCACGAGGACGCGCAAACGAAGACCCTCCAGTCATTTCCGACCTTATATAGGCCCTTTCCGTTAAATTCGAAGTGGGAAAAGTACAAGATATATTCATTTGGCTTCAGATCATGACTCCTACAGCAAGCCATTCTTCCCTTCACTCATCATTCGCACATAGCAGATGAACATCACAGGCATCGATTAAACCCAGTCAACAGGATTCGCGGCTCGGACTTTTCGAGAAAACGGGTGTCAGGCTGACAAAATCCCTCCTCAAATGAGCATATGCGTCCAGCTTGATGATTCGCGGGCAACGCGAACCCCTGCCTTAACGTGCTGTTTCACGAGTCGACAAAGAAATATGTTCAATAGTCAACCCATAAACCTAGGTTGCTTTGTCTTCGGGCCATGCCTTGAAGTATATAATAACGATCTATGACCTCAAGTGAACAGGAATGAAGAAAGAAAAGCACTCTGTGCGACATGTGTCAAGCAACCGACACCACCATGACCTGCGGCCACATCCTGAGGTCCTTCGCAAAGTGCGACAAGGGATCCAAGTGTGAAGGCGAGAATATCCTCAAAAATGATATAAGCGACACGTGCGCGGATTGTGACCGGGGCGCCCGCAACCACAAGAGCAAAATCCTTTACGAAGCTCACCATGAAGCGCTCATGACGCTATACATCCAAGCGAAGAAGTCTGGCGACACGACTGTGATGTCTAGACTAGAACATCTCATGATGGATCTGCCTCGCCGCGTGCGTGCCAAGAACGCTGCCGTCGGCAAAGTTCGCGAGAACTACGAGGTGGTGTGGCCCAAGCCGATGCGGTCATAGTTGCGAGGCAAGTAAGTACATATCTCTTGAAAGTAGAACACCATGACAAACCATCTCTCCTGGTTTTAACAGCCGTGTGATACCCCCTATGAATGAAACCCTTGATCACCAGCGGAAACTCACCAAGGACCAGCGAAGTTAAAGTGCGCCCCCAAATACACATCCGATGGTCCCAGGAACTGCGCGACATCCCACGCCGAAAACTGCCGATGCCCTTGACTCGGCTGCGACCCCTGCTGGTTATTCACACCATCCCCGCTGGTCGAGTGCATATCCTTCTTGGCCTGGGTGTATTCCTTGGCCCTAGCTGTGCCTAGCTTGCCCGCCCTTCGCTTGTCAGTGGGGCACCGCAAAAGGGGCACCTGGATTATGGCGTCGAATACGTCCTTGACCTTCTGAACGGGCTGGCGATGGCGTTTGGCAACGGCTTCAAATGGGAATGTCTCCAAGCATGTATCCGCAATGTCTACAATGATGTGTTTCGCAGCAATCGGTGTCTGTGGTGGATGTGCGGACGGCTTTTTGGGAGTCATGGTCTTGGCAATGGCTGTCAAACCTGAAGGCTTTGGCTGCGAGGGGATCGCGCTGGATGCCTTGGCTGATGATGGAGAGGGCTGAGGGTTGTTCTGGTTCAAGTGTGCGGAACCAGGAATGAGTGTGTGTTGCGTCGGGACGGGTCCTATTTGGCCGGCCCCAAACTGCTGAGGGAAGAGATGACCGTATTCCGTCGGTGAAAAAAACCCATCGGGATAGGAAGACATATTCAAAGGTGGAGTCCACGCTGACTGCATCATGTTCGTGAACGGAGGTGGCACCTGGGATGTATTGGAGAGAGAAGAGTTGGTCGCGGGAACCATGCCAGCTGCCGAGATGGTGGCGGCCTGTAATCGAATCCGGTCCTCTAGGCACTGTCGGCAGGGCCCTTTAGCCTTGGGTCCGTTCTTACAACCAGTGTTAGAAAGGCTGTGAGGTGCGTTGGCCATGGGATGATGATTGCTCAATGGTTTGTTTGGCAACGAAGCTAGTTCTTGAACATTGTTGATGACGCTACTAACTTTGGTTTCAACGGCGGGACGGCTCAAACCAATACCTGAAATGGTCTCTGATGCAAGAAGTGTTGAGTCTGTAGATGTGATCTGGTGTGCTTGATGAGAGTTGTTGGAACTCTCCTTTGTAGCACCATATTTGGCAGCCGAGGTGGGCTCAAAAGCCTGAACTGGCGGAGCGGAAGGCTGCTGATGGTATGTTTCCTGTCGATATTCAGCTTGCCGCCGAATGGATCCTCGCTGATGTGCCGAGCCCTCCTCAAGCGTACCGTTTGGGAGACCTCGAAAAGACCCAGCCGGGGCATCTGCCGCGCCACCTTTGGCAGCCTTAGGGGCAGCCGCAAGTATGTCGGCTAGCATGACAGAGGCAAAATTCGCAGATGCGGGTTTCGTATTCGCTTCTCTGAAGTCGGCAAGGCTCTCACTCTTGAGTGGAATATCAAGTTGTTGTCCGGACTCGACAGCCAAAAGACCCTGTGAGATGGTTTGTGGGAGCTGCCTGGGTGATAAGACAGGGGAGTCGTGAAGTCTCGTTGCCGGCGCGGTCCAGAGTGTGGCGAGGCACCCCGGTTTCTCCAAACCGGGCATTGAACATCCCCTCATTGGATCCCACTCAGTATGTGCAAGAGGGAGCCGCGAGTTCTCACCGCCTGTACTGACGCTCCTCTCAGGTTGATTGGCAGTGCTCATGTTTCCGGAAGCACCAGGGACGGGTTGTGTTGACGTGATGGCATTGTTGGACTGGGGAAGAGCAGGCGAAGAGGCGGCCTCGTCGCTGTCCAGCTTCCTCCTCTTCACGGGATTCTCGGAAACGAATTGAATTTCATCATCTTCTCTCTTGGCGGGAAGCAGACGGGAGGGTGCCTCGGGCCTCAAGACGAAGGGACCAATCTGGGTTCTGCTCGCTGCCTGGTTCAGGATGTTGTCGGGAAACATCGGGTCATCGAACATTTTCGTGTGAAGCATCCACAAGAGAGAATCTCATCAAGAACGGAAGAATACGAGGAACTGAATGACGGCGGGCAACTGTTCGTATTTGAGTCGTTCCAGTGCAGGCAGCAGGTAGGCTACAAATCAATAGTCGTCAACACTAGAGCTCATGCTAGACAAATCAAACAAGTGCAACCAACCGTTCTTAGCAGAGGCTGCGGGCATATGAAGAAGTTTTCAGGGGGTACCTCTGCCTGGTGGTGTACACAAGCGGGCCGCGTCTGTATTTTCCGGATGTCTTCCTAACAATCCCAGGTTACCCGCCCCTTTTTCGATGGAAGAAGCTGTGAATATCGGGATGATGCAGTCTGTGTCACAAAGAATTGCAGCATTGATGGCCAAAGAAGAATCATCATGCAGCAGGCGAGCAGTAAGGAAAATATTGGACAAAAGAAGACAGCAGTCCGCTGGACGCTTCAGTGCCGAAGCAGGTCGAATAAGGCAGGTAAGGCAGGTATTGAATCCAGCCTACCTGACCGAGAGGGTCAACATCTCCTTCAGGATTGGGTAATCAGCAAGGCTTTCGACTTCACTAGTGTTCTGATGGCTTGTTGCGTGGCCAAGATACTTTACTGCATTCATAGGAAAACCAAGCAAGAAATCCAGCATCCAACCATTGGAAGAAAACATTAACTTGAGGCGTTACATGAACTCTTGTTGATGACGGCGCATGCCTGTGTTGATTAGATAAGCAGTTGGAGATCGCGGGGCAGCTTCAGTGGCAGGCAACGACATGCCAAACGGAGCTTCAATCCTACATCTCTCAGCTTCAACACCAAGGACTTTGTACGTGTTCGCCCGACCCAGGCAGAAAGATCTTTATACCAGCCTGCTGGAATTGACAATCTTTGTCCACCTCCAGGTCCAAGGACGACGTCCTATTCCTGCGCAAACCAGCCCGTCATGTCGTCCAACGCGGGCCCCGAGTCGGCCAACCCGCTGATCTCGAACCAGTCTTCTGAGCTCCAGGCAATCCTCCACCCTCTCGTCCTCCTCAGCATTTCCGACTACATCACACGTCACACCCTCCGAGAGCAAAAATGGCCCATAGTCGGAGGCCTGATCGGCCAGCACAACGGACGCGAGGTCACCATTGAGCATGCTTTCGACTGCCATGTCGCTCCCTCCCCCGACACGCCCTACAACTACAGCCTGGACCTGCCTAGAGTGCTCGGCCGGATAGAACAGAGTATGGGACTTGCCCCATCCGATCCCTAGGCGAAGCTGACCCCTTACAGTGCGTGCCGTCCACAAGGACCGAAACCTCGACTTCGTCGGCTGGTACACCCTCCTTCCTAAGACTGGCCCGACCCACGAGCTCACTTACATCCACAACACCATCCTCAACCACATCAACGAGTCAGCCATCCTCCTCGGCTTTCACCCGAAAGAAGTTCTCGACCACTCCGTCGGCGGCAAGCTCCCGCTCACCGTCTACGAGAGCAACTATGAGGTCGACGACGCCGCGAAGGCGTCCGACGGGGAGGGCGACAAGACCATGGAGGACGGCGAGTCCACGCTCAAGCTCCGCTTCCGCGAGCTCGGCTACACTGTCGAGACGGGCGAGGCCGAGATGATCAGCATGGACTTTGTCGCCCGCGGCAGCGGCACCGCAACGGCCGTCGAGGCCCCCAAGGAGAAGAAGCAGAAGGGCAGGGACACCGGCGGCAAGGGCAAACAGAAGGCCGCCGCCAGCGACAGCCTCCTCCCCGTGGACGAGGACGCCGTGCTGACGCCCGAGGAGGAGGAGACAATCGCCGCGCTGACGGCCAAGGCCAATGCGACCAAGATGCTTCTATCGCGCATCCACCTCATCATGACGTACCTGGAGCGCCTGCCCGAAGCCTACGTCTCGGGCCAGGACATGTCCGCCAGCCCCACGGGCGAGGACCAGACAACGCCATCCAACACGATCCTGCGGCAGATTCACGCGCTTGTCGGCCGGCTGGACCTCATCGAGCCCTCCGACGTCGAGGCCTTCCGGAAGGAGATGGTATGCGAGCAGAACGACGTCCACCTCGTTTCCCTCCTCAACGACGTCATGCAGAGCGTGCAGGATGTGCGCGCCATGGGCCGCAAGTTTGACATTGTCGACAGCGCCAAGGCCCGCGAGCACCGCAACAAGATCCCCTGGGACATTCCCACTGGGAAGCCTAGCCCTTACGGCGACATCCAGGGCGCAGGCGACATCATGTTCTGAACGCTGGAGGGGGTGGGGGGAGACACTTGGCTTACGGGACAAAAGGCATCAGGCATTTTGCAACGGTATCATGACTGCAAGGCGTTCAGGTTTTCGGCACGTCATCACAGCCATATGAAGCAGGCGGGTAGGCAGACAGGCGTTGGCCACGAAAGGAAAGAGCAATAGCCGTATTTGTGTTTCTACCCATTTCTTGGCCAATGGACATATAAAGATATGACGATGAAATTTAAGGCTTGTGACTGCTGTGCCTCATAAATGTCGAAGCATGCTTCCTGCCCATATATTCTCAAGTCTACCCTCCAACCCACTGGCCGAACAAAGAATGGGGCGGAAAGGCCGTCTCCCGAAGTGAACCACGTATAATCTTGTATCCCATAAGCTTGCAAATTTCAAAAGTCCTCCCGGCAGTCGCTCAATCCGAGCAATACCGTCGCTAACTGATCGTGCAAGGCATGTCGTATCGTCGCATGCTGATCCTCCGAGTCCAGAGTCAAGTGTTCCGTCCAACCGTCCCTTTTCAAAATGATCCGTGGCATAGCAAAACTGTCTAATTCATATGTGCCCCCATGTCTTTTTGTCGCATGACCAAACCATGTAGCCCCGAGGTCATACGTTGAGTGCCATGATTATTACCGATAGGCCGTACGTCAAGGCAAACCTGTCTAGGCCTCAATGACAACCTTCAACACCAATTTTCCCTCGTCGTCAAATGTTCGGCTCGCGAGCTCGAAAGCCTTGGACGCATTGTGTAGCCCTTTGAAGCGGTGCGTGACCATATCGTCGAGATTTGGGATGTTGGCTCGGTTCTTCGCGCACAGGAGCTGGACACCTGTGGGGTAGGTGTTGGCATATCTGAAGATGCCGAGGATATCGATCTCCTTGAGATGGGCGACTGAGAGAGGAAGTGTCTGGACAGGCGTCCCCATACCAACCATAATGACCTTGCCGCCAGGCTTCGTTGCGTACAGGCTTGTATGCATGCAAATCTCCTTCCCCGTGCACTCAAAAGAGATATCAACACCGTCGTGCTCATCGTCGTCATCGAGGTACTCGGGCACCTTGGTAACGGCCAAAAGTTCGGCGGCGAGCGACTTGGCGCCGTCGAACTTGCTCTGAATGCTCTGCACGGAGAAGATGCTGGACGGCGTCATGGCTCCCGACTCTGCTGGCGTTGATGTGCCAGACTGAATGTTGGGCACCACGAAACCGTGTGTGGCGAACCCCTTGGAGACGGCGTAGTTGACCCGGCCGGCGTCCACGTCCGTTATGGTAACCTCGGAGCAGCCAGCCTGGCGGGCCATGGCGGCGGTGAGCAGTCCAACTGTCCCGGCACCGATGACAAGTGCTGTTGACCCAGGCGCAGGGGCGGCCCGGTTGACGGCGTGGATGGCGACGGAAAGGGGTTCGAGCAAAGCGGCGGAGTCGAAAGAGACATGATCGGGAATCTTGTGGCACCAGTTGGCAGGATGGTTTATCCGGTCCTGAAGGGTGCCCTGGTAGTGAGGCACGGATTTGGCACTGCTTCTAAACCTCAACTTCTTGCAGAGGTTGTATCTGCCTTTCCTGCAGGTGGAGCACTGGCTGCAGGGCACGCCGACTTCGAGAGCCACGCGGTCACCGAGCTTGAAGCCATGAACTTGCGGCCCGATGGCCACGATGACTCCAGATGACTCGTGGCCAAGGGATAAAGGATGACAGGCACAAAGATCGCCGTTGGCGAACTTCTTGTAGTAGCTCACATCAGAGCCACAAATGCCTGTGCTCCGGATGGAGACCTGAACCTCGCCAGCACCAGGGTTCTCGATGGTCCTGGTTTCCTGAAAGAATCAGGTCAGCTCTGATGTTCCAGCTGTCATGCCGGGTAAGAGATAGGCGAGAATAGGCGAGGACACGCGAGACGCGACAGCATGGGGGGCGGGGCAAGCATCTTGTGTAACCTGATATCTAACCCCCACGCCCGGCAGAACAAAGCAACTGGCACATACCAATCGTAGGTCTCTGGGTCCATGCAAGACGGATGCATTGATCGCAGAAGGCTTCGGGCTGTGGACGGGTAGTTGCATTGGTGCGAACTCCTCCGTGGCAACAGGGGCCATTATGAGAGCAGATGACGCCGACGGCGTGGGATGAAGTGGGATGCTGGTAGGGTCTCGAGGTCAGGATAGCGTAGGGTCCTTGGCCCGACTGCCTATTGGGGAGAGGGCGTTCAGTGGGATTGGCTAATGAGGCCAGAAATGGAGACGGAGGTCGAGGATGGGCGAGGAAGCAGAGCGGAGTGGCGTGGGATGAATGGGGGGTTATGACAGATTAGTGGCAGGGCGGTCGTGGGATAAAGACTTGAGAGAGAGCACAGGCGAGGCTCGGTGATGATGAAGGGCGGACGGACCTTTATCACTGACACGACGGAATAAAAGGATGGCAAAAGGATAAAATCGACGCACGGCGAGTGCGAGTGCGGCTTCGCAATGCGCTCCAGAACGCCCTCCCCACTTCCCACGTCTGTTGCCCGAGTCTGCTTGGAGCATCATGTCCCTTCCGGTGAAAATCATCTCGTCAGTGACGACCAGGTGTCCGGGGCCTGTGATGCCTCCTTTGGGCGAAGGGGAGGCGGAGCTATCTGCGCGTGCTGAAGGGGCGGCATGGGAAGGGAACTGCAGCTTTGCCCAGTCATCGATGGACGAGTTATCAGGGCCAGGCTAGGCGCTGCTCAGTCCATGTAATCTCGGGCCATCATCTGCAAAGGGGGGACCACCGCGACGGGGTCAACTGTTGTCTTCGACAGGGGGGTTCGATGGCGGATTCGTCGAACGGAAAAGGGGGACAGCGGCGATACTCAGGCCAAATGGGAGGGACGGTAGGCGGAGGAGCTGCCGTATCCTCGGCGTCGTTGGTGCCCTGTGTCAATCGGACGCTATGAAGCCCGGGCCAGGGACTCCAAGGTACCGCCTGGCCTACTTCCGACGGCGCGCTGGAGGCCATGCTCTTCCTTGTCTTCCCTGTTGTCGCCTGGGCTGGACCCTTGTCATGATGATAGCTTGTGCCTGGGTGTAACGCGGCAACAAGGAACACAGAAGCCAAGTGCCAGTCACCTGTGACAAGGCCTGCGCTGGTGTGCCGAGTGCACAAGGAGTTCTGGCAGCAGGTCGAGCAGCTCGGAATGACCAGGTATAGAACTTGGCAGGCATGAGAGTAAAGGCAAATGGGTTCAATTCGGTACCAATCTTGTCGTTCGACAAGATGAACAGGTCCTGACGGGGCGGCCGAAAGGTGTACGAAGATATCGTCCATGGTTGCAAGCCAGTGTACCTGGCGGGTGCCGCAGGAAGAGCGGTGACAGTGTGAGTCCCCGCTTGCCCTCCGTAGGGCACCATGACGAGTACCTGCCAGCGTACAAAGGGGGCTGGCTGGCTGGTGGTTCTGAAACCAAACGATTCGCCTCGCTGGCGTGCCTTGCAATGAAACATATGTCGATTTGTCCTGCCTGCATGGTGTGGCGGACTGGGTCGCCCAGTGATGTAGGGGAAAGGTGACGAGCTTGAGAGCGCCATCTCGGATGCAGATGGCACGGACAGATGCCGCCCGAGAAAGGATGAGAACCAGGATAGACTGGGAGACTGAGAGGTCGAAGCAGATCCACAGTCAGGCTTGTCAGGCTCCAATACGCGATGATGTTCTCGCCATTATATCTGTGATCGATCAACAGCCGAGGGACTGATGAGACGGAGGCCAGTAGACAGCCCGAGATCGCGAGTCGACAGCCGCACCGACTCTCCTTGGTTGCATGCGAATATGCAGACCCAGAGCTTCCGAAGAGAGCTAACTCGAGCTTGACCTGCGCGGCGAGGTGTTGTTTGCCTGCCTACCTTGTCTCATGTCGGTCAAATGGAAAGACGCTGGTGGGATTGAGGTTGCTTCGGACCCCCTAGTGACGATGCAAGGTTGTCAGTCTTGTCGTCGAGGACCGGTACCGGTAACTCGCCTCCCATCCAGACTTCATCCCTTGTCAGCGGCCTGGATCTGCATTTTGTTACGAGTACGCCGACGCAGGGTACCTTGGCGAGCATGGGACCAGTATCGAGACGACCTAGGCTAGTCTGTGTGGCGGTGATGATGTGCCGACGAAGGACCACACGCTCCTCCGTTACAGCCGTAGGTCGAACATGGAGCGAAAGAAGGACGGTTTGGTTGTGCTGTGCTGGTGGAAGGCTCGAGTGTCACAATAGGAGGATGAGTAGTTGAAAAATGTAAATTTGGGGAGGCACGCCTGGCTCGGCTTCTGGCACTGCTTAGGACCTAACATCAGACGGCAGCTGCAAGGGACGACATGACTGCCCCTCCGTGGCAAGCGTTCGTGGCGCCCTGCCGACTCACGAACGTTTACACCCGCCCCTCCAGCGATTAGCACATAGCAGGTGCTAGCTCTCCAGACACGCCGCCCTAACTCTCGCATTCCCGGCGGGGTCAAAACCCCAGACAGCAGCCCCGAGCTTCCCCAAGTAGCGCCTAGCTTACCTGAGGGGTTGGTGAGGAGCTCCCCGTAAAAGAGCTCGCGCCCTGTGGAGACATGTGTGGTCCAAGCGCCATGCCGTCAACCCCTCGGATGATAACCCAGTCAGACCATCCGGAACCTTGTCCTCGAATCTCCCATCCACCGAATTCTGCCCGTCCTCCCAGCTTTGCCAAATGCGACACCAACTGCAACGGGCGTTTGCGCGGCGCGACTCGGCCGTACTGAATCAGGGACGACACCGGACAGGAGTGGAGGCACGGAATCGTCGATGTTACGAGTCGATTCGTCTCTTGGTACTGACCGACCCACATGCCGTGTCAAAGGCCGCGAAACCAACGACACGGCCAGGTCGCCCGCCTGGAGGATTCCTGCATCCTGCCAATTTATCCGTGAGCGCCGGATGAGCTGGAATTGCAGCTGTCACAAACTAAAGCTACATCTGCACATGGCAAATACAGGGGTCATCCTGGCCAAGAGTGTTATCTCGGCCTGCAATATTCTCTGCCTGGTGCTTCGATTTGTTGGTGTTCGGCACCCTGAGAGCGCTGCCGCCCCCTCTGCCGGCATAATACGACCGTCTCTACTTACGAGATCACGTCAAGGGGAAAATTTGCGCGCCGAATGCCGTGACTACACCGCCGTATTAGATTCGGCAAGAAAACCAGACCAGCTTCATCCTGGCTACCATGTAACTGACACAGCCTGGACGGGGCCCTTGCATGTGAAGGGCAGATGACGAGCCATGTCGAAAGACTCGACGCAATTCGGTATCAGTAGATCTTCAGTCTCGAGCAAATCATGCCCGTAACCTCGATGGCGTTGCGCAAATCGCTGCCAACGCGATCCTCTCCGTGATCCACACGCTCTACTTGTTACAAGCCGTCCTCTGGGGCCTCGGAGTCGGCAACCCGGCCAAGCAGGGACTGGACTAGAAAGGATCTACTTCGCCGCCCTGATGAAGTCCCTGGATTTATCTGACTGACCTCATATAGTCCAGTCTGACGTACTCCCCGTCGAGTCATACCGCCAGCTGTCTTGCATGGTATCGGGGTCATGACGGGCAGACGGTGAGCCCAGTGACAGAGAGACAATATCCCGCGAATCGGATCTCACGCCTGGCATGGCGAACTGCGAGTTGCTGGTTCCTGGAGCCATGGCCGTCGCATCACTTGCTCTTCCGAGCAACCGACGCCGTCGCCCGTGGCTTGATAACTGGCAAAACATCCTGGTCTCAAATCCAACTCTGACTGCCACCTACACAGCACCTGAAACTGGCCAAATCATGTCGTTGAAGAGCCAGTTTGTCCGAACTTTTCCCAAAGATCTTGTGAACAAACTTCCCCACTGTCGACAAGGGGTGCGGCTAGCTGTCGGGTTTTCTGACAGAATGGATTTGGGGAAGCTCGGGGTTGGGTGCTTTGACCCCTCAAAACCCCTCCTTGATTAAGGAGACAATGTCCTTTGGTCGCCGGCTCGTCGGTACGCAACCCTGCCGTTGGCAGCAGGCCCGCCGGCTCTGGGTGCCCGTGATGCCACCGATGCCATGTCACATTTGCGCATACATGACCCGACACCGATCTCAACACCTCTTCAGGATGGTACGTTTCCGACGCGACCGGTTCGACCGCGACCGAATTCGAGCATGCGTTCGACAGCAGAGCCTCTGATGTTTCGCCCTTGACGGCCTCACTGTTACGTTGCGGCTAAATCAAGACTGCAAGGCCCAACCAGGTCCCCGGGAACAACTCTGAGACATGTCAGCAGCCAGATCACTTTGCAGACGCCAGATAGATTGGCCAGACAGTAGCTCACGCGAAGGCTTGGTCAGGCCTCACGAAGAGTACGCAGACCTTAAAACCACTGACATGAGAGGGCGAGTCAAAGACTATGACCAACAGGCCAATGTGTGGTGCGGCAGCACCAATGCTCCGAGGACCACCCCCCTTCAAAGATAATGAGACTGGCCTGGAAAGACGTCCGGCCGAGCAATGCGCCTTTCCAGAATGCTGCCACACGCCGGCGCCGAGCCTGAGCTCCTAGGAATTTGCTCGCTGACTTCGCACACGCGACTTCTCTCGCCCCCTCCCAAGGCCAGGACACCGAGTTGCTCGATTCTCAGACCACTCGGTCGGGCGTTTGGGTCCCACGACATGCTGCCAGTGGAAATTTCGACAGACGTCAGTCAAACCAGCCAGCTTCTCGCACGACCATCCTACAGCCTACCAATCCAAGAATTGTTCGTTATCTGAGTGTGTCATTGATGCGCCGGCCGAAGCCTAGGGAGACTCCCGATTCGGGGGCTGGGAGAGCACAGTCCGAGGCATACAGAACGGGCAAGATGACGTCCGCCGAGTTACGAGGAGCAGGGAGATGCCGTGCCATGCAACCGCATATGTCGCCTCACATGGCTGGAACCTTGAGGCACAATCCTCTGGAAGATACACTCTTGGCGTCTTTCTGTCCCTCTCACTCACCGCTAATCTGTCCCGATCGGAACAGAGCGAGGATTGCTCGCCAGCGGCATGTGATGGCATGGCATGGTGTGATAGGCCCCCCCTCGCCTCGCGGCAGGGCGTTCTTTGACGCCGCCGCCGCACCGCTCCGTGAGGGAGGGCGGATGGACCACGCTGCAGCAGGGGGCCTGCGGCAGCAGGCAGGTAGGCGAGGTCGTGCATACAGGCATGCGCTCCCCGGCTGCAAGCTGCGCGCTGTGTATCACTGCAGGGTAGGTGGGCGAGCGACGCCGAGGGCAGTGGCGGTGGTGGTGTGCGTGAAGAGGGGGAGGGGGGGAGTACCTAGGTAGGTTACGCACCAACTTGCCAATCCCGTCGACTAATGCCACCATATACCCTCCACCGGCACCCGGAGGCATAGCCGGGCGAGACAGAGTTTCGTACTTTGCATTCCGTCATTTCTCGACCAGCTGGAGTGTTGCTACGTGGACTCGTTCAGGAGACGACCTGGGACACCTTCAGCTGCGGGTGCGCGACGTAACTGCGGGACGGACAGAGAGCACATGCTTCAGGGCGCATCAAGATAGGAACCTAACGGGCCGGCATGTGGTAGAGCGCATACAGGAATGAATACAGCATTACACATCATATGGGGGATGGTCTCGTCTGCAGGCGTCGGTCTCTCAGTGCCGCCGCGCTGTCTAATCAGGGGAGGGGAAAAAAAGGAGGCTTGGGGATCACTACCACCACCAACACCATACTGCTCACGATGCTACCTCGCCACACCCCCTTCTCTTCCTCGTCTTGCTTCTCGTCTTGCCTGCCGCCGGCGTCGCCCGAGGTCGTATCTCAGCATCAGAACGTGCTGGTCGCCAATCGGCTCGCCGCGTTCCTCGCGTCGATCCGGTCCTCGTCATCCTCCTCGGCCAGAGTGCCCCGCGCACCGGCTGCCTTGCTCTGGCCCGCGCCCTGCGGATCTTCAACCTCGCCATCCTCGGTCAGGTTGGGCATCATGCTGCTCGAGAGGGTGCGGTGGACCTCGGACCGCCTCGGCACGCCGCTCCAGGCGTCGCCCTTGGGGCCCTGGCTGGCAGCCATGCTGGTGCGCCGCACCGTGGGGTGCGCCTCGCGGCCGAGCCTGCTCAGGCCGCCGGACGCATCGATGGAGCGGATGTCCGGGCGGACGCTCTCGAGGAGGGCGAGCGTGCGGCGCTCGGCGTCGATCTCGCGGAGGACGTACTCGCGGATGCTGAGGCGCAGGTCGGCCGCCGTGCGGTTAAACCACTTGCGGCGCTCCTGCACGAGGTTCTGGGTGACGCGGGTCGTCTTCTGGTACAGGTACGTCTCGTTCTGGCGCGCGTCATCGAGGGCGGTGATGGCCTCGTCGACCTTCTCGCGGCGGACGTTGGAGCTCGCCTTGAGGCGATCGGCGGCGTTGAGCTTGCTGCGCGTGTTCTCCTGCGCCTGGATGAATTCGCGTGTGAGGATTTGCCTGTTGGTCAGGGTTTCCTTGACGATGAACGCGTCGGTCGAGTGGTACTGAAAGGGGTCTCCGACGGTCGTAGCCTGTGCCGTCGCCTGGGCGGCGTGGTAGTCACCCACAGTCTGGATGACCTTCCCGAGCTTGCGATAGGCGTTGGCCAGACCCTGGTGCGGCTCCTGCACGTTCATTGAACCGAGCTTCACTCCAAAGTCTGACTCTGACAATCCGAGGCCTGCGATGTGTCGGTCAGCGATTGGCGTCGGTCAAATTAGGGGCTGACTGTAACTCACCTCGACGGGCCTTGACCATCTTGTCCACCTTGTGCCCGGCATCCATGGTGCCCAGATAGAACAGCTTGACGATTGGTCGGGCCTCCTGGAGCTCTGGCGTGTCATCAGGCGGCGGGGCGAACTGCTTGAGAATCTTGCGGCGCACGCCGGTGGCCGGTTGCTTCTTCTTCACCATGGGACTGTAGCCGAAATCGCTCTCGACGAACAAGACCATCTCCTCGTCTCTCATGAGAGTGTCGCTGCTGCAGACGTAGTTGAACCAGCGCTGCAACAGCCCTTTGACGCGGTTCTCGTCCTCGTCGGTGCCGGCGCCGGCGGAGGTCAGCGCCGGAGGCACTGCTGGGACCAGCGAGTCTGGGTTCGCAGAGATCAGGTGTTCGGCAAGCTTGACGAATTCGGAGTGTAGGCGGCGGACATCACGGTACTGTGTGGTTCGGAACCTCGGAATGTTGGTCTGCGAGCTAAGTCAGTACTGTACTGCACGCGCTGCGCCAGCGTCTGACGTCTGCCGGTCCGTTCTCACATGAACATCAAATCTCAAGAGGGGATCCTTTTTCCCGGTCCTCTCGAGACCAGTGATCTTCGCGATGAGCTTGTACTGCGGCTGCGGGGGATGCTGAGGACGTGGACCCTGCTGACCCTGCGGCGCACCCGTAGGTCTGCCGGACTCCTGGTCAGACGCCTTGTAAGGTGTATCGGGGCCGCCCTGCTGCTGCTCGCTAGGCGTTGTAGCCTCATGCTGTTGGCTGTCGGGCGCGGACTCGGTACCTTCCGCCTCCTCGGTTCCGGCGTCGGTCCCTGAAGCGGAGCTCGCAGTTCCGGGCCTCCGGAACGAGTCCTGGCTCTCGAAACCACCTTCTTGATCTTGCGAGAGGCCGTTGCCGGAGGATGTGGAATTGAAGCGGAAGGGAGACGCAGGGGGCTCGCTGCCTATAACCGAGCCGAAACCTGTTTTCGCCTGGCGCGGTGAGGAGGCGGGCGAGTTACCCCAGGGCGAGGCCCCGGCGGGATTATCGTCTTGCATAGAGGCACTGTAGTCCATGGCGTTGCGGTGATCAAGTTTCGGTTCGGCGGTAATCGGTCTTGGAAGGGTGGGCGGGTGGCTTAGGATGACAGGTTGGCTGTTGAGGACCGGATGATGCGGGGATAATGCCGATGGGCTCGGGGAGGGAACTCGGTGCTCAGGCGGTTGCGCTCATGGAGAGCTAATGTTGACGGAATCGGGGACTTCTTTGATGGTGTCGTCGTGCCGTCCGAGGAGCGAGTATCGACGTCGATGTAAGATGTCGCAAGATCAATGGCTCAGACTGCGACTGGGAGCTTTTCTCCGCCTACGTAGCTGCTGCCTCGCCTCTCGTCTTAGTGGATGGGATGGGATTGGGAGATCAGGCAAGGTATGGGGTTAAGCTTGGGCCACTCGACTAGCCAACCGCGCGACAGGCGCGGCTCACAGCGCTTGTCAGGATTGAAGATAGCTTCGGCCAATGAAATGACGTCGTGTCTGGACTCGTTCTTCTTCTTCTGCAACAAACAGCCAGCCAAATCGTAAACGAAGGCGCAATCGCGACACCCTCGAGATCAGAAGACAGGCACAGTCCCTGGTAAGACCGGCCAGTCGAGACATGGCGCACATGATCAACCCACTGGCGACGGCCGCGCAGCTACATCGACGGGCCTCCTTCAGCTCTCTACCGACAGACCTCCAAGACATCATCCTCTACTCTACACAATGCCTCACACAAGCCGCCGGCATGCTCCTCGAGCTGCCACAGTCCACAACTGCGCAGGCCAACGTACTTCTGGCCCGGTATTGGCTCGTTGAGCCGCCCATGGCGCACGAATTCAGTGTACGGCCTCCCCTCCCGCATCCCACTTGCGCCAATGCTAACAGCCCCAGGACGCCTCAGCAGCCGCCCTCTACCTCGTCGCAAAGATGGGCTCTTTCCCACGATCACAACGCGATCTCTCCAACGTATACGCATATCTCCTCTCTCCCAGCTCAGCCTTCTTCCGCGGCGACAAACCGCCACCAGACCAAGATCCCATCACCTACTACCAGCACGATGACGAGTACTTCGCCTTCCAAAACCGAATCCTCGCCATCGAGGCGCGCATACTCTACGCCTTGTCTTTTGACACGCATGTTTCTTTGCCGCATCCGCTCGGCGTGACATACCTCCAGACTCTGGACTTCTTGGGGCAACCAAAGGGCAAGGTCGGGAAGCGCACGATCGAGTACCTCAACACAGCGCTGCTTTCGCCGCAGATGCTCTACCTGACACACCAACCAAACGCTCTTGCGACAGCGGCGATATACAACGCCGCGAAAGACCTGGAAGCCAAGATGCCAGAATGCGAGTGGTGGGAGGTCTTCGATGTCGATCGGGAGGAACTGGGATTTCTGGTGGTAGGGATGAGGAGCTTGGAGGGTTGGGTAAAGCAGCAGCAGGAGGCAGTTCCGGCTGTCATAGGCGAGGGGATGGTGACGAGGAGAAGGATTGATGAAGAGCTGAAGAAAAGGGGGATCCTTTCCGGAAATGGGAACAAAACGGTTGACGAAGAGGAGGAAATGATGCGGAAGATGGATGAGAAGATGACTGACGCTTAGCGGTCTTCCGGCCGCTAGAATGATACCACAGCGCTCTACTTGACTTTGCGCTTTTCACGAATCGCAAAGGAGACAACTGACATCTTAAAATGTGCGTGTGTTCAGATGTCACAGGCACCATAGTGGCGCACTGCGCCCTTGAACCATTCACTATGAGGCCGTGCCATGGCGATTCAGAACACGACGTAAAGGTCACTTGACCTGAATTGTGGCTCAGAAGAGTGGTCTTTTGGTAGCCTTGGAAAGATAGCAGCGGAAGCTTTCTCTCAAGGTGAGTGTCCGCGCAAATGCCTCGACTACTCGTTCAGCACACCGCAAGCAACGGGAAATTGGCGAGCGCATTATCGCACACGGTTTTAGCGTGGGTGTAAAGTAAGAACGAAGCCGCTGCTTAGACATATTGGATTAGGTCTATAGAACCTCGCGGAACTGGGTCAATGAGAGACCATTGCAGAGGAGACCCGATTTGATGCGTGCCCGGTGTGGAAGTTCCGAGTCGGCAGTAAATGAACGCCCAGAAAGTTCACATCTTCACCGAGGGAGGCTGGTGACTTGACTACGGGGTAAATGAAAGATTGGCACTTGTTCTCTCTTCTAAGCTGTGTTAGTAGATGCGACTAACAACTGCCGCTGTGGCTCCGTTTCGCTGCCACGTCGGGCGAGCTTTCCGGGCCAGGACGTTCTTACGACTGCACGGCGATGCGGGGCCGTTGGCTCCGGCATGTGGACCGCAGAACCACCAATGCATGTAGTTTCGATCGCCCCGTCACAAAGTGAGGTGAGAGAATTTGACACCAACTCAAATGATCAACGATTGATGAGGAGACACTTCTCGCACCAAGTCCCGACCTGAAGTGATGGAGACGGTACAAACTCCAAATGATGTCTTGCTGCACGAGTGCAAAACTGCGGCAGCAGACATCTTGGCCGAATCGCGCGACGGCATTCGCGAAGCCGACTTGTCTGCGCTCTCGGCTGCCGAAAAAGGACTCCGGGCGTTGCCCGAGGAGCTCCTAGCAACGCTCACCCGTCTTTCAACTGACGTGCTGACGCTCCGGGCTTTCAGTCAGTCTGATGGTTCAGTATCTGCGGTAGATGCAAAGGAACTACTGAAACAGCTCGACGAGGAGCTGCAGCGAACGTACAAGAAGTTCTACGATTTCGTATACCAGGACTTACCGTATTGCTGGCGCCAGTTGTATACAGACCTCAGCCTACTCAAACTCGGGTGTCTCGTTGCTTCGCTACGGCCAGTCGGCGGACCTCATGGTTCCGTGCATCCAAGCGGTAATGGCTCGACACCAGAGGAACAGACGGACCAGATCGTCACCAAAGCAGTGGAAGCGCTTGACAAGGCATTGATCCTGGCCGGCGGCGCGGGACTCAAACGTGGAAGAGCAGCCGTGGAGCGCTTGCTCAAGCTCCTTGAGGTAGCCACGGAGAAAACTACAAAGCCGCAACCGGATCATACACCCCGTCCACCCAAAAGACCACGCCTGAATGACGAACCCACAAGCCCTTATCAGTGGGACAGCGAGCGTTCCTTTTCGCAAGACCGCATCTTCAATCCTGGATTGAAACACCCTGTTGAGAAATTTCAACAGATGTCGATGCAGAAGTTTCAGCAATACATGGACGAAGGCAGTGCCCCGGGCGGGAACGGACCTCTGCCGTTTGTTGTCAAGGGACTCATGAGTGACTGGCCTGCCATGACCACCAGCCCTTGGCGTAAACCTGCCTACCTCCTCTCGCGGACCTTCGGCGGACGAAGGCTCGTACCGGTAGAGGTAGGGCGGACCTACGTGGACGAGGGATGGGGCCAGGAGCTCATCACCTTCCGAGATTTTCTCGACAGAATCGAAGAGACTGGCGCGTCTTCACAATCCTCGGTCCATGATGGCCACGAAGACGAGAACTCGGACTCTTCAGGCCTCAAGCCCGTCACCTACCTTGCACAACATGAACTCTTCACTCAGCTCCCCATACTCCGCAACGACATCCCGACGCCGGACCTCTGCTACACCAGCCCACCGGCCCACCCCCTGTCACCATCCCTCAATAAGCCGGAGACGCCACTGCCGCTAATCAACGCCTGGCTCGGCCCCGCTGGTACCATAACGCCCCTCCACACCGACGCTTATCATAACCTCCTCGCCCAGGTTGTCGGCGCCAAGTATGTTCGCCTCTACTCACCCCATGACACCGAGGCGCTCTGCCCGCGGGGCGAGGATGAACAGGGCATTGATATGCACAACACGAGCGCGTTTGACGTCGGCGTCATTGAGGGCTGGGATGCCCTGCCAGAGGGTGAGGATGCACGAGACGAGATCGAGCTAGAGGAGTTCAGGGGGCTCAGATACTGGGAGTGCATCCTGGAAGAAGGAGACATGCTCTACATACCGATAGGGTGGTGGCACTACGTGAGGAGTCTGAGCATCAGTTTCAGCGTGAGCTTTTGGTGGAACGGAGATCACTACGTGGAAGGAAACGAGGAGATCAGAGAGCAGTGACGGCGGCAAGAGACTAAGTGTAAACTGTGCAATGACTGCCGAAGATCACCTACGTGACCAGCGAGCTGCGACTGATACGTCATGACCTAGCATCTCCAGCGCCAGGGTCATCTTCGGCAGCTGCATTCTCAACACTGCCCTGCGCCTCGCGCCTGGCCTTCGCCCCGGCCTTCAGCTTCTCCCACTTCTCACGATACTTGGCCAACGTGCGCTCCATCTTCTGGTGGTCCTTCTCTAAGGCCTCCATGCGCTGCACCGCCAGAGCCATCTGCTCCTCTAGCTCCTTGTTCTTCGCCTTCAGCGCAGCAGCATCCTCGCCCCCTACTGCGGGCGGAGGACCACCGCCCGAGGTGGCCAGGGGCGAAGTTGGTCGTCGGAACCGCATGCTCTCTGCGAGCGCGAGGCTCGAGTTCTGTGCGCTCGCCTCAAAGGCGTGCAACCTGCGGCTCAACTTGTCGAGCACATCTTTGAGGCTCTTGTTCTCCATTGCTAGTTCCTCTGCTGTCTTGTACGATCCAGAAGCTGCCGATCGGGCTTGGTTCGCACTGCTCATGGTGCCGCGACCGCGACGCCTGGTGGGCGAGGGAGGTCCAGCCGGTGATTCACGAGCATCCACAAAATCGTCGTCATCCTCTTCGAACAATCCGTTGTCACCGCCGGCATGTAGGGACGCATCCATGCGGCGTCGCTCCTTGTCGGCAAAGTTGAGGATGTTGGCGTACGATAGGGTGTGTCCGCTCGTGGGTACCACATAGAAAGACTCGTTGGGATTCTGTCCGGACATAGCACGCATGGTTGCGCGAGAGTATATCTTCGAGAGATCCGGTTCGGCAGGGGGTGCCGGCGACTTGTGCTTGACACGCTTCACAGGTGGGGAGGCTTCCGGGGTCCAGGTTTCCGCGACCTCCTGGAGGGCGGATTCCTCCGCGATCAGAGGCAGTCCGGCAAAAGCCAGAGGGGCGGAAAGCCTGTTCATGATAGTTCCAAACGTGTTGTAGAAGCGGGAGTAGCCATCATCGCTCGCGATTGCTGTTTCTTCGGCCTCGGCCCCCAACTCCTTCGTCCTTTGCGTCTCCGCCCTCGAGGGTCCGGTGGTGGGCGGAACCCAGCCCGGCCTGCCGGATTGCTCAAGCACGCTCTGCATCTTGGATCTAGATCTCTCACTGCGCGGCGACACCTCGAGGTTGCCAGGGGCTTGATCGTTCGTAACGCTGGGTGGCACTGGCTGTCCCCTATCGCGAGCCTTGATGCCCCTGGCAGAGGCCAAGTTGCTGGCTATGGAGGATGTCATGGGTCGCGCTGTCTGATATCCCTTGGACTGTAGTAGCGAAGGAACCGGGCCTGATTTCGCGGGAGGCGCCGCTGTTGGCTGTTCTGTCTTGCCGCCTGCATTGTCTGTGTTGTCCGCCGCCTTATTTGAATGCTTTTCATCGACGTCGGTCGGCTCGACACGGCGCTCGGGAAGTTTCAGGAGCTCGGAGAGTCGCAAGTGGTGTTCTTCGAGGAGCTTAAGGGTTCTCAGGGCTTCGATGCTCGTAGTGGTTTGGGCGGCGTTGGCGAACTCGCCGGCGGCAAGGGTATGTTCGTTGATTGCGACGGTACTCGGTGCGTTCGCGGCCGCCCTCGCATGATCATGCGCCTGTGTTCATGGTCAGACATGAGTCTGCAATCTGGTCGTTAGGGGGGCAAACCTTTGTCAAAGGCGACTCCTCCATGTTGCTGGATTACTATCGATCGTATGACGCACGCAGATTGTTGGATGCCGCATCGATCATAGGCAACCTGTTGATGGTTCTGAAACTATTTGGTTTGTTGAAGAACCTCCCTAAAGCGGACACAGGACTCTTGGGGGCGGCAGGGACAAAGACGAGATGGTTGGACTGCTTTAGCATTCGCGGATCCGCCTGTCACACGGTGCTTATGGGAATCTTTCGCCGTCTTCGGTCGGCTTCCTTCCCCGGATGTTCCCCGCAGCCTGCACCTGGATGATCGTCGCGCGCTTATCTGATAGGCTTGGCCGGCGATATGGCGCGGCAAATAGCGTCGGCTGAACTGTCCAATCATACTCCCGAACAGCCGCCCGGTCATCTCGGTCCCTTCCAGGAACGTCGTGATGCGGGCAGTGAGATAAGGTAGATGAGGTAGCTTCATCAACACCTTCTACCAACACTTTGACATTTTATCGCGTGCTTCACCCTCGCTCAATACATTGCGTCTCCCGCTTCGTGCTAACTGGACCATCGGGAATCACTCGAATTGTGGTGTTTCATTTCTCAAATCGCTCCGGCCATCCCTCTTCTCAACCCCTAAACCACGGTACGACACGACATATATCCACCAGACGCCCAATGCTGCGTCAAAGACAACAAAGCTCACACCACCAAGACCATCAACCCGAGACATCTACTGCTTCCAGCTCAACTCTCATTCAAGACAACGGCCTAGTCGACACGATGAGCTGGGCTGCGCAAAACAAGTGGATAGTCCTCGCGATCGCGAGTGGCGCCTGTGCTGCCTTCAACGGCGTTTTTGCTAAATTGTGAGCCGCGAGAATATTTGCGATGCCTCCAAGGCCTTGCACACTTACACTGTCATCAGGACCACCACCGAACTCACATCGACCATTTCAACGAGCCTCGCTAAGTTCCTCCACCTGACGAGCGTCGAAGGCGCGTTCGAGGTCGTGCTGAGAGCTGTGAGCATGCTTTTCTCCTTTCATCGCGCCCACCAATTGACCCGTTGTAGGTTTTCTTTGGCCTCAATCTGCTCTTCAACGGCATCATGTGGACCCTCTTCACCCAGGCTCTCGCCAAGGGCAGCTCCACGACCCGCGTCTCCATCATCAACACCTCCTCCAACTTCGTACTCACCGCTCTCCTCGGCCTTGTCATCTTCTCCGAGTCACTACCGCCCATGTGGTGGTTTGGCGCATTTCTTCTCGTTGCTGGCAACGTCATTGTTGGCCGCAAGGACGACTCTGCTGGCGAGGGAGCCACCGATGGCGGGTACGCGCCGGTACCTCAGCAGCCTGGACTCGTCCCGGAGAGCCCAGTTGATGAACGTCGCCCTAAGGCGAATGAGTATGATGAGGATGAGGACATTATTGACTTAGGCGATTTGACGGCTAATGAGGGAAGCAACGGGCCAGGACGGAGGTAGATTTGCTGACGGACTGCTGTGCGACGCTTGAAAGCGCCGATAGAGCAAGCTTCGGGTACATCGCGTCTCGCATGTGATAGACTACTGAACCCATCATAGACCTTAAAAAGATCCCTGAAATGGCAGGCGCTGTTGGACCTTTGAAAATCACCTAGAACGAAGACTGGGAGCATATTGTATCACTAATGTCTGCCGTAACACGAAATAGTTGCAGAAAATAAACATTGGCACATGAATGGCGCAGATGACGTGCACGATGGTACAGTTAGGGTAGCTTCAAATGCTGCTGTGGCCGACTAGGAGGGCAACATGATCATGACTAAACTGCCACCGCTACCTGCACACATACAATGCATTCAGCACCTTGATAAGTCCTGGAAAAATATCAAGTATGATACAAGGGTCAGCCAATACATTGCAGGCACTACAAGTCTAAAATTCTAAAGCATAAAATCGTACATGATCAACGGTTTTCGAGCTCCACCCCGCCGTCATTGATACCGTCTTCATCTCCGTCCATAATCTGGGCACCCTGTCTGCTGCCGATAGGCCCACCAGCTCTATGTGCCTCGTCGAAAGAGCTGAGACGTATCCTGCCACCAGAAGCGCTTGTGACCTTGCCAGATACCCAGCCTGCAGCCCTGCGTATGACGGTCCAAAGCTTCTCCTGACCCTCGACAAGATTGTGGTCCATGCGCGGATTCTCCGCCGCCTCGACCTTGAACTGGTACTTGAGGCAATCCTTCACAGTGACGAGGCCAGCGAGCTTGCCGTGGTACTCGATAAGGATGACGCGCGGCCCGATCTTGCGGAACAACTCCATGACCGTCTCGAGCTGGAGACGGGGATGAACCGTGACCGGTGTGGTGTCGATGTAGCGGCTAAAGTCCACAGTACTAGACGGCGTGGAGTCTGTGTTGGTTGGCAGAGTAGCCGCACTTGAGTTTGGTGATCCATGCGCCGCCGACGGCAGGAAAGCGCATTTCGTTTGAGGCGTGACAGTCCTCTCACGCTTTACACGCTCAATGGCGTATTGCAGCTCAGTACGACCAATGTAGCCAGCCAGAATCTTAGTCCTCGCATCTTCAACGATGGGAAAACCTTGGTACTTGTGGTCCGTTAGCAGCCGCTCTACTTCCTCAATGGCCATGCCATCTGCGGGAAGGAAAACGATGGCGTCGCCCATCACCTCGGACACTGGAACGCCAAAGTTGTGCTCTTCCTTGTTGTCGAGGAACGGAAACCCGCTGAACCAAATCATCCGATCAGCGATTCCACCGTGTCCGCAAAGATCGCTGACGGCTTTTGTGACACCAACAACGATCATCGTTGGCAGGATGTACGTTAGAGCGCCGGTGAGCTCGAACATGATGACAACCACAGAAACCGTGATGTGCATGATGCCACTCAGCGCAGCAGCAGATCCAAGGAAGGCGTACGTCCCCGGGGTAATACAGGGCTCGTCAGGCTTGCAAGCAGCGAAGAAAACGCTTTGTGGGTTCGCCTGGTGTATCATCTCAACCAGAATACCCACAGCTCGTCCAAAAGAAGCCCCGATGGCCATGGAGGGGACAAAGATGCCGGCTGGGACTTTGCAGCCGTAGGAGATGATGACGAGGAAGATCCTCAGGATGGTCGCCACGAATAACGAGACCACGTTCCACCACTGCTTGTCCTTCTCGCATAGACCGTGGTAGTCCTCGCCACCCTCACATTCAAGGAACAGAATCTCCATGCTCTCAGTCATGTCGATTCGTAGGAACACGTTCGGGTAGCAGATTACGCCAGTCGCGAGGGCGAGCAGAGTAGCCTCGAGGACCGGGTACTTGAATAAGTATTTCTTCCTGAACGCTTGGTAGCGCAGATTCCATTTCATGACAAAGGCGCCGTAGAGACCGCCAAAGATGCCCAAAATGATGTAGAAGATTGTTTCAAAAAAGTGCCAGTCGCGGTCATATTGGACTTGGAACATGACCAGCTGGCCTGTTCGGAAAGGGTTCATTGCCGCCAGGACTGCAACGGCCACCAAAGCGCAGAAGTAGCTTCGCCACATGGTTTTCAGGGGAAAGTAGCTGGACATCTCCTCGAGGGAGAACAAGACACCTCCGATAGGGCTGCCGAAAGCAACGGCCACGCCAGCTGCGGCGCAAGCACTCAAAATCTCTCGGGTCTTGGATGCGTTGTTCCTGTACTTGGCGAACAGTCTCGAAATGACGTTGCCGGTACAGACGGCGTAGTGAACACTGGGCCCCTCCTTGCCGACGGATAGACCGGAAGCGATAGCCAGAGGCAGGCAGACGGACTTGATGACCAAGGTCCAGAATCCCAAGAACCCCTTCATCACGAAGCCGGCGATGATGCATTTGATCTCGGAGATACCAGAGCCCGCAGCATACGGGGCGAACGACTTGACGAGAGTCGCAGACGTACAGGCGAAAATTGTCGCGAAAACAATATAGAGGAAGTAATTGGCGGGTTCGAATCCAGTCCATCGATGCCACTCGTCGCAACCGTTGTCCTCGCCCCAGCAGCAGAAGTTTTCGTTGAGGTAGAAGGCGGTCGTACAGTAGCCCATCTTGATGTCGGACAGCCACTCGGTGATAATGTTCAAGAAGGCTGCGTTGAGACCAATGGCTATGCCAATCAGGGTGACTACAAGCCAACCTTGTGCGGCGTCGTAAGACTCCCACAGGCGATACCTCCATCCGGGCATGCCATTATCGAAAAGACCAGCTTTCCGACGGCGCCGGGATTTCCTGCGTGCCTGTTCTCGCGCGGCGTCCTGCACCCAGTCTATTGTTGTGAAGTCCTCATATCTCTTGATCTCGGCAATTTCCTCCTCAATCTGCTGCTGAGCCGGCAACCTTCGCCTGGTGCCTTCGCCCTCTTCGGCTGTAGATATAGCGAACGAGAGCCTCGAGCTGATGGACGGGCGGCGGCTGCTGAGGTTCGAGGGTTGCGCGAAAGAGCTGGTGTGCGACATTATGATTTAGAGGGCGCGATCATGTTCGCGGGGAGATTTGGAGGATGCAGGAGCTGTAGAAGCTTGGACGATGTCGGGAGGGTCGGGGTCACGATCGGTTTGGAGGGGTTGACTTCGGTTTGTCGTTCAGATGGTCACTGAGCTCCAGCTCGAGGCAGCTTTGCTGTTCTTTGAGCGAGGCACCTGACGTAGGTCCCTAATTGGTGAGGTAAGGCAAGGGGCATTGGGGAAGCGCATTCGAGGGTGGAACAGCTAGGCTGCTACTGAGAGACTTGACAACAAGAGCAAATCTGGGCGCCAGGAACAGTACCTCAGTAACCCCACCCGCCCCCTGCCCCATCTCATCTCTTGCAGCAAGCAACACTGGGTTGATGGAATGGGGAACCGACACACGCACCGCACTCGCACCGCACCGTCTCGTCATCCTTTCTCCTGCCAATTGCCTCCATCGACAACAGCCGAACGTCGACCACACGAACCCGAAATTTGACTTCGCAACCAACCAGGCCTCGGCGACGACACAGTTCTTTTACGCATCGCATTCATCGAATCTCTGCTTTTCGATTCAAAAAGCATCGACGGGGAAGGTCGAGCAACCCCCCAACGAGGCTATTGCCCCACGTCTTCACACCCTGATCCATCCCAGTGCTACATACCACCTCACAGAGACGTCCCTCTCTCTCTCCGACCTCACGACCAGCCTCTTCATCCAACGACGTATCTATCTCTTTCGCTGACGATATCAACGAACCTCTTCCCGACGCATACGACGAACATCAACACACTCACGCGCAGTTGCTCGACTTCACCGCACCTTCCCTTACCATCCCGAGCTTCCTCTCAGTAAACATGGACACCAACATGGAAGACGCTGGGCGCCCTGCTGAGGTGTCGCCCGTCTTGGCAAACCTCGAGCCCACCACGATTCCTACGCTTGATGGATGGATCGAGAGCCTGATGAGCTGCAAGCAGCTGGCTGAGACGGATGTTCAGAGACTCTGCGAAAAGGTCAGTCCCGTCGCCTGCCGCGGGATCATCACAACACCACACGACCTTGCTGCGGAGCCTCGCGTGACCCTTTGCCGGATCCATACTGACCCTCATCGATGTCCAGGCGCGCGAAGTCCTACAGGAAGAGTCCAATGTTCAGCCAGTGGTATGTGCTCGCCATGACGGCCGCCGCGTCACTGATTTGCTGACCCCGCATCGTAGAAATGCCCTGTCACAGTCTGCGGTGATATTCACGGTCAATTCCATGACTTGATGGAGCTGTTTAAGATCGGCGGCCCTAATCCCGACACCAACTACCTATTCATGGGTACGTCTAACGAGCCTTCACGATACCCTACACGGTTTACCGAGCCTTGCTGACCTGGTGACCAGGTGACTATGTCGACCGAGGCTACTACTCCGTCGAGACGGTGACCCTCCTCGTTGCGCTGAAGATTCGCTACCCGCAACGCATCACCATCCTTCGCGGCAACCACGAGTCGCGCCAGATCACCCAGGTTTACGGCTTCTACGACGAATGTCTCCGAAAGTACGGAAACGCCAACGTGTGGAAGTTCTTCACCGACCTGTTTGACTACCTCCCCCTCACCGCCCTCATCGATAACCAGATCTTCTGCCTTCACGGCGGTCTCTCCCCGAGTATCGACACTCTCGATAACATCAGAGCCCTCGACAGAATCCAGGAGGTCCCCCACGAGGGTCCGATGTGCGACCTCCTGTGGTCTGACCCCGATGACCGCTGCGGATGGGGAATCTCCCCCCGTGGCGCGGGCTACACGTTCGGCCAGGATATTTCTGAGGCTTTCAACCACAACAACGGTCTGACCTTGATCGCGCGCGCGCATCAGCTGGTCATGGAGGGATACAACTGGTCGCAAGACAGGAATGTCGTCACCATCTTCTCCGGTATGTTTTGTCCTGTGGACGTGGTGTGTGGACGAGCAACATGGCTGACTGTTGACAGCACCCAACTACTGCTACCGTTGCGGCAACCAGGCGGCGATTATGGAGATTGATGAGCATCTCAAGTACACCTTGTCAGTACCCCCCTTTTTGTCTTGGCCCCGGCAGCAGCAGTCCCTGGTGTCATGTGGCTGACCCCCTACAGCTTGCAATTTGACCCGTGCCCCCGTGCCGGCGAACCCATGGTGTCCAGACGCACGCCTGACTACTTCCTTTGATCGAGTCCCCTGTATACCCAAGGACCGTCGTTTCATGAGCATCGCGCATGCTCTCCATGGGATGGTGAAGGCTATGATACGTCTTGGGCCTTGAGCCGCAGGCGCTGGGGCGAGTCGACCCCGGTCTTGTAGGAAATAATCCCAAGAGCCATCATCCACCCCAACCCTTTCCAGGAAGAGCCTTGTGCTTGCTGTCATAGATATGATGGGGGAAGACTCTAGCGTTTCGTCTGCGCGCGATATGCACAAGCCAGTAGATGTTCACTATGAGGGCCAACCCTGTGTAATGGTCGTCGGCGGCATCCCTAGATACTCATCGGATCATAGACAAGCAGCGACAGGTCAAGATGCTGATGCCTAATGAGAAGTTCATGTTACACCTTTTTTTTGCCATACGTACCAACTGTTCTTGACTGCCGGGTGCCTGTGGCCTGAGGGCTTGAGGCGGGCACGCGCATAGGTCGTCCTCAGGCGAGCCTGGTGTGTACCCAACTACACGACGCGTTGGCTGCAAGGCAACAGGCCAGCGCAAGGCATTCATGGATCGGTCTTTGTTTTCCCCTTCCTGCCAGTCCACAGCCTGTTAGCCCAGCGGGTGTGGACGCAAGTTACAACCAGAAGGGCACTGGTTCGAATCTCACGCCCACCCAAAACAATCCTAGCGAAACCGCGGGCCTCGTGGCGGTTTCCGTACCCAGGGTCCATCACCCCTCGCCCATCGGCCCCCTGACGCAGGGAGCGGGTGGGCCGGGGGTGACCGGCCCTGGCGAGCGTTTTGCTGCTGTTTTTGACTTCTAAATCGAGACTGCTAGAAAGTATTGACATGAGGATGTCACGATTTTTTTTATCAAGGAGCATGACATTGTGATGGGATGATGATAATCATTAAAATGCCTGTGTCTAAGTGGTGGGTGTCTGTCTATCACGGTATTAAGCTTGTAATCGTACCCTAAACTGAGTGGTGTATCGAACACTGCTGTTCACGCCTTCTCTACTCCTCCTATACCCTCTCCTCATACAGGGGCCCCCTGCCGGTAGACGGGCTATGCAGGTCGACGTCCGTCCCGGAGTTTACCTCCCCGCTGTCCTTCCTGTCAACAAAGCTGCCGGGCGACGTGGCCCCTTGCACCTCCTGCTCTGTCCGCTCGCGGAACCGCTGGTCGAAGCGGAAGACGAGATACGCGGCCACGACGATGAGCTCGAGCCCATAGTTAAAGCAGTAGTACGCGGGCCGCTCGTGGTACCACGCCGGGTCGCCGGGCATGCGGCGCGGGCTAAGGAGGCTCGCGGCGCGGTAGGCGGCGCCGATCGTCAGAACGGCGGAGCCGAAGAGCATGAGCAGGGCGTTTCCGCGGATGGTGCCGCCGCTGCCGTTCGGGTGGAGCGTGCGGTTGATGAAGCTTCCCCTGGTACTTCTCTGCTCGGCCGGAGCGAGAACAGCGATGACGGCGGCGAAGGGGGCGGGCAGGAAGGCGACGACGGCAAAGATGACGGCGGCGACCTTCTGGGCCGTGAGGCAGTCGAGGCGAACCTTAGTGTCGTTGGTGAAGTAGGAGAGGATGGTAACATTGACCATAGTGAGGAGCATGATGGGCAGTAGTGGGATGGCGGCGAAGAAGGGGATGGTGGAGACCTTGCGGCGCCAGCCCGTTGCGCCACCAGCACCGAAAAAGCGGCGCATGAGGCGGGGGGACACGAGAAGGTTAAGGACGAAGATGACGATGACACCAGCATTGGAGATGATGTTGGCGGCTATGGCGAGGTTGGTGTCGGTCTGAACAGCGGCGTAGGAGATGCGTAGAATGAGAGCGACAGCGCGGAAGACGCTGTAGACGACGAGGAGAACCGAAAAGGGGAAGGGGGTGGAGCGGCGTTTGTTCTGGCGAAGAACGAGAATGTTGCACACTATACTGATGACATAGCAGGCAAGGAGGACGGATGAAACTGGTATGTCGGTCGAAGTGTTGGGGATGAGGCCTGGGAGAGGGAATGGAGAGAGGTATGGGGGGTGGGACTGGGGTGTGTTAGTCGAGGTTGATTCCGAGGATGCTGAAAGACGTGGGCATACCTGGGCGTCAGGGGCCCCTGAAGTGTTACTTTGGTCGGCCATTGTGGTGTTGTGCAGAGGTGGGTGGCGGGCGTAGGGCTGATGGCGATGTGTGCCAAGACAACGCGGGAGTCCGCTGCGAGGTCGTGATGGTGTATCGGAAGTCGACCCGGTTTGGCAATATGATTGTTGCTGCTGCAAGGGCTTTCAACAATAAAGCACTTTGTGAAAAGATGTAGGGGACGCGCAGTGGCGATGAGGCCGAGATGGTGCTGTCTTATTTCATCTGCGTTATTCTCGTTGTCTGGTTTGAGTAGGCAGGCCCATCAGATAGAGTCGGAACCCCAGAGGCATATATATCGTGACTTCATCCGGCTGGCTGGCCCCCCTCCATCAACGCTTGATCGGAAGACGGCATGTCCGTTAAATCCAGACGAACAGGCGCCATGACCTGCAGCGACGCAAATGCCACGAGATGACATAACCCACCATCCAGTGCTTCCTTGCAAATCTAAGAAAAGGCACCACACATCAGGCGGCTCGCTCCGTCCGTAGGCAGGAAACAGAGTGAGGTGGTGGGTCACCAGTCGTGATGTCGGCGGTCGGCGGTTACGAAGAGCGCCGATCACTGGTCAGTTGCTGTAAATCGCGGACAATCTGAGCGCCGTGATGCCGTGGTCGCCCTAACCCCGCGAGTTAGATCCGTAGCGAGCACTGCAGACCAGGCCTGGGCTCGGTCCCGTGGAGGCGGATGGTACCCGATACCGAACGCAAGCTGAGTAATTTGGATTCCGCGCGTCCTGGGCAATCCCATCGATCCTTTCGCCGTGGAGCAGCCATGTCCCAAACTGATCCCGACCGATTTGCTTGCCTCGAGCCCAATCGGTCAGCGTCGGACATCGACTTGCGCCGCATCCATAGCTCCGGTCGTCTCAGGGCCATGTTGCCGAGAAGCACGAGGAGGGTTTCGAGGCCGCTGCGCGACCACCTTCGTCACGCTCTGTGGGAGGCTCATGTCGAGCGTTGAGTGGCACAGCGGCTCCTTCGCGATCGACGCCTCCAGGTTCGGGGAGCATATGTTGCCAGTTAGATGGTAGACGTCAGCTGGCGGTGGACAATGGCCAAGGCCAAGCCTTGAGGCGCGCTCGTCACGAAAGCCAGCGGCTTTGACGGTCAGCCCTTCATTCCCGTTCCATCAATGACACCCCACGACCTCCCACGCCATGTGGCGACACGACCCAAGCCCACGGGTATCTTGTCCTCCCTGAGGAATGAAGATGGACGCATCTATATCACGGCGCCAGATATGCCGTAGGGCGATGCATCGCACAATACAACTTTGCGCGAGCGACCCCATGCAAGAGCATAGTCCTGGACATCATGCGCCTCAATGATCGCATTGACATGCGGCGACCGGAGCCATGATGATAGCATTGGCTGTTATTCCACATTTTTACATCGATTGCTGTTTCGAAGTGCCGGCTCGCGACCCATTCCTTCGCATAGGGGTCCCAAGGGAGAGGGACCCGCCGTCTGCACGAGCGAGACAGGCCCAGCGGTGTGTTGAACTGGTAAAACCGGGTCTTAGATTATCGAAGTAAGGGTTCGAGAAGCCAAACAGGTGACGATTTGGAAATCTTGGGTGTGATGCTCATCACTCAGGGGCAGATGTAACATCAAGGTTGGTGCTGGCTCGAGGAGCACTTTCGTGTGTCTGACACAGTTCTCAGGCGACATGGCCAGGGAGAACGAGTATGGGAGGACAAGAGGCTCGTCGTTTGAAGGTCGGAGAAACAAAGCAGCCGAACCAGCACTTCCCATGGTAGAGTGGCGCGCATCGTGTTGGCCAAACAAGGCGGCAGTTGGGGCGCTTGGCGGAAATTGCTGTCGGTCTTCCTCTAAGCCAGCATGGGAGGGCACCTGGCACGACGAAGGAAGCGATACCACGGTAAACGCATCGTCATTTCGCTCTCCTTAAGCCCCCGACTGTCTGGCAGCCCTGTGCAGCCAATGGAAACCGGCCAGCCCAAGACAAATCTTAAACGTGGCCTTGGCCAGCCGGGGGCTTTCTTCTTCTGGGCTAAGGCTCTTCGTTAGTGGCCGTGTGTGATCATCCTGGACCCCGGCCCTGGTCCTTGTCGCCGCTCCTTGTCGGGTGTTTACTCGACCTTGTCGACCTCGTTGCCGGATGGTGAGACCTCCTGGGCGTGGGAGGGGGGGAACCCGCCATGATACGGTGTTTGGAGCTTCAGTCGTGTATCGCAAGCTTGCAAGAAGACAGGCGTGTGTCGGGCCCTACCTGCTAGAACGGGATTCCGCGCAACCCTGACGACATTTTCGACACCTGCTGAATGATCAGACGAGATTTCGAGATGGGTGGATGCACAACTGCGCGCACCGCAGCCGTTTTGCGCAGCACGGACGGGGTCCGGGAGCCGACTGGGGCGTCGTCGTGCGAGAAGTGATGTATTCCAGCTGTCCTGCCAGGCGGACCGGACGTTGGGCGAAGGGCTCGAGATTTGTTGTCTTGGTCGAGAGATAAGTAGCGCCCCCCCTCGGGGAGGTGGAGGAAAGTCCCTCCCGTCAGATGTCCGGTTCGTGTACCGCGACAACGCGTCACGTCGTCTTGTGCAAACGGGAGGCGTCTCGCCAGTGCCGACGAAAGACGGGATGACACTGGCTGAAAACCTTTGCGCATCGCTGTTGCTGGTCAGACGATGCGTGTTGTTTGCTGGCCGCAGGCATGATCCGTCCACCATGATGCGCCGAGTGGAGGAACTACCGTTCGTCCAACATTGGGTACTGTCTCTGGCGCAAACGTTGTGGTGTGCCCGCCTTCTCTTCGGCCCATGAACGAGCATCAGCATTTGAATGTGCATAGTTGTGTCGAGAAGCCAACAATCGCACCCTTGTCCAGGCTGTCAAAATATTTCACAGCCCACCTGGCCAGTTCCAGGGCACTGTTTCTGGCCCCGACGAGCCCCAGTCGCGGTCGCGGGCCGGCTGGAGCTCCCGCTGTTGCGTGCTTGTTGCGCTGTGTGCCCTGAGAAGAGGGAGTCGCAGCGCACCTGATGTTCCTGGACCGACCTGAGTCAGTGCTGGGATCCCCTAGTCTGGGCATGTGGAGGCAGGCAGGGCAGGCACACTAGACCTCCAAGAGTTAGATCCACTTGCCGCTGTTATTCCTGACAGCCCGTACTGTGCATCCGCTCAAAAGCTCACTGTCATAACCACCATCACGGTATTCTTGAGTTGCTGGTCCGGGACTTGGTTTTGATTCTCGAGGTTCTGCCTCCATCTCTCTCACCGGTCTAGCTAGATGAAGACGACGACAACTCCGACGACGAGACGTCCAGCGGGGCCTGGTCAAGTCAGCTGTCTTCACCACGAACCATCAAGCTAGCGACAGAGAGTCAACCCCTCACAATCGAGCAATGGAAAACGAACCGATCCATGGCACCCTTTCGGCTCGGGTCCTTACCATACTCGCCGTGCAGTTCATTTTTAGATACCGGCAGAGCTGCCCATTCGAGCGCCATGGAAAAAGGTATCTAGTTCCCTAGGATTATGGAAGTAGAATGACTGGCCCTTGATCTCGAAATCAACGATCGCACAGTGTGCTGCCAACATGTACCCACTTCACACTTGAACCATGGCAAAGGCGGCGGGTGTCAAGGCTCAGGTACGTACTGCCAAGTGGTACAGGGATCCCTGGTCACTTCGTCTTGGCCCGTTCGCCAGCCTCCACTCCTTCCACGTCCCCTCCACTTTGTCCTGGACCACCTGGACCACTTGGACCTTTGATCTTGCCCACCCAGCCCATTTCCCTCGTCTCTCTCTGTCGCCGTGTTGTTTCGTCTCATCAGGTCGTCGACGTGCACTCCTTCCGTCGACCTCGTCAAGTGTACCGTGTGGCATCCCGCGCGCCAGAGGCCGGAGCGAGCGAGAGAGTCAATTCCTCTCACCGAAGCGACAGCAACGAACGAAAACCGCCTCTTCGGTAGCCGTAGCTACTCGACTCTGACTCCCAGCCTCGCGACTCAGTTCAACCAGAGACCAACGAACTCCATCGCCCGGCCACCACGACCAACCGTCCTTCGAGACCAGATCAGCGCCCTTGTCCCTCTTAATCGTACTCAGTACACCTCAACGCGCACCACACTCGTTACTTTTTCCTTCGGAATTCGACTTCATCTTCACCACTTCTACCTCGAAGACGACGAGGCGCCTAGCGGGCTCGACTGCGACTTTCAGCTCTCGCTGTTACGTCCCACCTGCGGCCATTTCCACCACCCAATCCGCAGCCACAAGCAGAGGCAACGACATCCCCCCATCGCGTCCCCGCCAGGCCCAGTCCACCTTCCGTTACTCTTCAGCGCGCCTTTCCTTCGAACCGTTACCTCGTTTTTTTATTTTACTCTTCGACCTCTTAATGCGATTCGTCTTCTGGAATTAGGTTCGTACCTTCCACCCTGCGTTCGAGTCGTGTCGCGCAATCCTCTAGCACCCGCCGCTCGTGGCTTCCACGCTTCCAAGCGCCGGCGCTTGTGAAATCCGCCGTCGTTGGCATGGCGGCCTGGAACGAGGGCGATCCGGCCAGACCCGACCTTCACCATCCTCTCTGCTTCTCTCATGATCAAATTGACCAACCTATCTCTTCAGGGAACTTCTTGGTTACCAGGTATCACGCCTCCCACCTGCCTACCTCTACATTTCAGGGACGATCAGCTCCTATAATCAACAATCAACAATCCATCAACCACTCGAGCAGCACGAAGCCATGGCGATTTCCCGAGACGCCACCTCGGCGAGACGTTCGCCGTCCAGACGCAACGCCATTTTGAAATCGACATCCGCCGCAGGCATGCTGCTGTCTCTGCTGTCCGCCCCCGCTGCCGTGTCTGCGCAAGGACAATGTGTCTCACTCGAAGGCTCCACGACGTGCCCGGCATTCCAGTCAGCCTCCATCTCAACGACGGGCTTCGTCGCAGACATCTTCCCGTTTCTACCTTTCGTCTCGAGCCGAGAGACGTTCGACCAGCAGATGATGGCTTACATTCGGACCACCTATGTCCAGCAAAAGTAAGTTTGGAACGTCAGACTGGTGCCGCAGGCCAATCGACTGACTTGCTGCTCAGATTCGCGACGTCGTTTGGATGTGGCAATATCGATCTGAGAAATACCGATGAGCTGTACGCACGATTCACGACCTCGGTTATCTGCAATGCCATTGTGCAGAACTCGATCCAACCCTGTGACCTATCAGATGATGACGCGCCACCACTGTGTGCCGACACATGCGTAAGTGCTCATTGAACGCCTTCTTCAATGCATCGTGCTCATGAACGACAGGCGTATTATGCTCAGAGCGAGGCACTGGTCACATCCGATGAAGACCTCTGCCCCAACCCGAGCGACAACTTGATCTCCCTGATTAGAGCGGACTTCACCAACTGCTACATGCCTGGTGGCTCTTTGTCAAGTGCCGAGTGCGTCCAGGGCGTAGCCAATGAACCCAACAACTGCGGCTATGGTAACAGCACCATCGGCCTCTGCTCATACTGCGCATCCGGTGGCATCAACTCTACGGATACTTGTTGTTACAACTCGGATGTCGACAACAGATGCGCCGATGTTACTCTCCCGTCTTTCACCCCTTCGATGACTTTCACCCCGCCCACTTCTTCGCCGACATCCAGCCCCAGCAGCACGTCCGCACCATCGGAGGACGACGATGACGAGGGAGGCGGCGGAGGACTATCTGGCGGCGCCATTGCCGGAATTGTCGTCGGTTCCCTCGCCGGAGTCGCTCTCATCGCAGGCCTCATTTTCTTGTGCCTTCTGTGCATGCGACGACGCCGCGGACGGACGGACAGCCACAACGGGAGCGTCTTCAACCAGCCTTCTCCCTCACGACAAGGCCCCTTGGCCGAAAAGACTGGCCCACCCGCTACAGTTCCCGGATACGAGGTTCTACCCGGAGGCCGCATCGCCCGCATGTCGGCCTTGGAGGGCAACTCGGACTCATCGCCCACTGGTGGTCACCATGCCGGTCTGGCAGCAGCTGCCGGTGCCGGCGCCGGGTACATGGCTGGCCGCGGCAGAGATGACAACTCTTCCTCCGACTTTGGCAGCAGCCCGGGGTCCGACGGCCGGACGGGGATGGGAGTCTTGCGCCCACCGCCTACTAGGAGGCACGGTTCTCTGTCGAGCAGTTCTGTTCTGGCAGGCGAGGACCCGCAGTCTCCTACCAGCGCAGGTGGCATGTCTTCGCCGCAAGGTATGGCCAGCCAGCAATCCGAGCAGCTGCCATTTTTCAAGGATTACTATTCTTCCGAAGACATCCACCCAGGCGATAGGGTTGCCGTCCTTTGGGCCTACCAACCGAGGGCGAACGATGAATTTTCGCTCGAGCGTGGCGACATGCTGAAGGTCGTGGGCATCTGGGATGACGGCTGGGCGACTGGCATCATGATGGATGAGCGGGCCGACGAGTGGGACGCCCGGCGCCAAGCACAGCGAGACAGCGGCGTTTCCAGCACGTCAGCCCGTGGACGCGATACGTCACCCCCAGTCAGTGGCGAGATCAAGGCGTACCCTTTGGTTTGCGTGTGCCTGCCAGAACACTGGCGCAAGACGATCGAAGGGGACGGATCCACGGAGACGGGCTCCAGCGGCCATCCCATACCCTGACACTCACAAACGCACATTTGATGAGTTTGGGATACGTCTTTTACGACAGCAGTTGCTTGTTTTTGTGGCATTTGGCTACGGCGTTCAGGCTTTTATGATTCACAGCACCTTTCTCCGCCCGCGGCGCTCACCCCATGTCCATATACACCCACCAGCCGAGCGAAGGCGGGCCGCGTCGTCCTTGAACGACGTTTATTGCACATACAGGTCCGCTCAGTCACTACATTCAGCGGCGGCAGCACCGCCCGCCGCTTGTTCAGGACAAGACCAGTCATGCATCGGGCTCTCTCTTTTCGATCCGATGGTCTCGTCACTATACCCGGTTTACGCGATGGACGTGTCTCGCGGATGAGAACAGGTCGGGGAGGGCCTTTGTGGGGTTTAATTTTCGACTGTGCGTGTCGGGGCCGAGCGCGCTCGCCCGACACTGCTTGTCGTTGTAGGAGTTATGAACCAGCAAGGTTAGACAGACAGGAGGCGGAGGGATAGAGTTTTCAAGGTTCTGAACATCTTCATGAGGTATTGGCTTCGCGCCATCCTAATTTACTTACATGACCTGTCTACCACTCAAGAGGGCCAGTTGTGAGATGACTCTGCTGTATTGACTTGACGACTTTCAAACCTTGTATCCGGACGTAGTAGTGCATGACCAGGGCGCAATTGACTCTGGCTGACAGTACGTGGAGCTCGTGATACGGGACTAGACAGTCATGCCCCCAGACCAATCACGAGCTCCCAAACGCCCCACGTCGGATACCCAACAGCTTGCTGCGCCGACGTCAGTCCCCCCCGTGCCGCCTGCCTGCTGAGCTCCGACCACCGACGACAGTCCCACCACCACCACCATTACTATGCAGGTACCTCTGAAGTAGCGGGTAGCTCGCGAGCTGCAGCATCGACCGTACAACACACGCCAGCCCTGAGGACAAGCAGAACCCCAGGCTGCCCCTCCCCTTCCCATCGAACACCCAGGGCCCCGCGCGTCTTCACGCTCGAGAGAACCCTAGCTCAAAGCGACTTCTTGTCACCTTCCTCTCCAAGATGACCGACCCAGTCGACGCGCCAATACAAGTCAACAGATAGGCATAAAGCTAGACGGACATCATGGGTCAAGGCTTCTCTCTTGCGACGCCATATGCTGGCTCGGCCAGCATCGACGTTCCAGAGCTGTCGGACCTCGTCTACGAACGGAGCATCGGCACGGCGCGCTTCATGAAGAGCGTCCGCGCACGACACCACGATGGCGTTGTCTTGGTCAAGGTCCTGGCCAAACCTTACACGCCCCTATCCCTCGATAGATACAAGAAAGAGCTAATAGGTACGTGATGCCTGCATTCGTGTGCCATATCGGAGACCTAGGCGCTGATATCTGTCTAGCACAACGAAAGGCCCTCGCCGAAGTACCGAATGCCCTGCCCTTCCAACGCATCATCGAGACCGAGACGAACGGATACCTGGTGAGACAGTTCCTCTACAATTCCTTGTACGACCGCATGAGCACCCGACCCTTCCTGGAGGATATCGAGAAAAAGTGGCTTGCCTTCCAGCTCCTCTGCGCCCTGCGCGACTGTCATGCGCGGGACATCTACCACGGCGACATCAAGTCCGAAAACACACTCGTAACGTCCTGGAATTGGCTGTACTTGACAGACTTCTCCTCGCCGATCAAACCCATCTTGCTCCCCGACGACAACCCCGGCGACTTCTCATATTACTTCGACACATCGGGACGACGGACGTGCTACCTGGCGCCGGAGCGGTTCGTCGCTCCTGATGAGGTGGGCACTAAGGAGGCGAAGCTCACCTGGGCGATGGACGTCTTCAGTGCTGGCTGCGTGATTGCCGAAGTCTTCCTGGAGACGCCCATCTTCACGCTCAGCCAGATCTACAAGTTCCGCCGTGGCGAGTATGATCCCGTCATTTCGCAGATCAGCCGCATTCCGGACAGGGATGTCCGCGAAATGATTTCGAGCATGGTGCAGCTGGACCCAGAGAGGAGATACTCAGCTGAGCAGTACCTCGATTTCTGGAAAGGGAAGGTCTTCCCAGAGTACTTTTACAACTTCCTTCACCAATACATGGAGCTCGTTACAGATCCCTCGTCGGGCAACAGCCCGATTTCCGGTGCGTCGAGGAACCTGGGCGAGGCCGACGACCGGATCGACCGTGTCTTTCTCGACTTTGATAAGATCTCGTACTTCCTGGGCTACCAGTCCGACAGGCGGGACTCCCAAGTTGCCCCTTTGGCGCCCAAGCTGGGCCTTGGTCACTTTCCCATACGACTCAACATCCCTAACCACGAGCAGTACGTGACGGGCATTTCGGAGGGGCCTAAGAACGACGGCACGCTCATCTTCTTGACCCTCGTGGTATCGAGCATACGGAACACGGCCCGCGCCGCGTCCAGGATACGGGCTTGCGATATTTTGCTCGCCTTTGCCGAGCGGATTCCCGACTTGGCCAAGCTGGATCGAGTCCTGCCCTACTTGGTCCTACTCCTCGGGGACAAGTCGGAGCTGGTTGTGATCGCGGCGATTCGATCGATCACACAACTTCTTCAGCTCGTGACAGCCGTTTCCCCTGTCAATGCGCACGTCTTCATCGAGTACATCCTCCCGCGCTTTCACACATCACTGCTCACATCCTCTCCGCCTCCAAGCCCGCTGGTGCGAGCAACGTATGCCTCGTGCCTTGGCAGTCTCGCATCGACTGCATTGCGGTTCTTAGAGATGGCGGCCACTCTCAAGGCGAACGGCGCCTTGACCGTGGCCGACCCCGAGGTGGAGCCAGGAAAGGAAGCGGAGGTTCTGGCCGACAACCTCTTTGATGACGCCCAGCGTGAGCTCTTCTCTATGCTGGAAATGCACACCAAGGCGCTCGTTGAAGACACGGATGTTTCAGTCCGACGTGCTTTCCTGGCGTCCGTCCCAGAACTATGCATCTTCTTCGGCCCGGCGGAAGCCAACGACATCCTCCTGACCCATCTCAACACATATTTAAACGACCGAGACTGGAAGCTGAAGTGTGCATTCTTTGATACCATAGTAGGCATATCGGCACTTGTCGGCAGTGTCAGCCTGGAGGAGTTCATGCTGCCCCTGATGGTTCAGGCCTTGACCGACCCTGAAGAATTCGTGGTGCAGGCCACCCTGCACTGCCTTGCACAACTTGCCAGCCTGGGCCTCCTGTCGCGGCCTAAGCTGTGGGAGCTGATTGATATCATCGGGCGGTTCACGATGCACCCTAACCAGTGGATCCGCGAGTCGGCTGCGGAATTTCTCTCCCAAGCGTCCAAGGCACTGTCATCGGCTGACATGATCGGCATCGTCCTGCCACTCGTCCAGCCGTTCCTGAAGACGGACAGGATTCCGGAATTTGGTGAGATGGAGTTGCTGGACACATTGAAGCGGCCACTCTCACGAGCCGCGTTTGACCAGGCACTGAGCTGGGCTCAGAAGACAAAGAAGAGCAAGTTCTGGACACCGTCACAAGAGCTGCGCCCCTCAGTGTCCAATTCGTTGCCGAGCGCTCTCGCGACAAAGTCGTCCAAAGACCTTCACGTCAACACGCTGAGGCAGATGGCCAGAACTACGGAAGATGATCAATGGCTGGCGAGACTGAGAAATCTTGGCCTGGGTCCCGAGGACGAGTTCAAGCTTGTGGCACTGCGAGACTTCATCTGGCGACTCAGCAGGACGAAGACGGGCGTCTCGAGTCCCGGCGAGCCCACCAACACAAACGAGGTGGTATCGCTGCAGAGTCTTGGGATCACGCGGCAGACGGTGTTCTTCGACGGAGAGCCCCCCCAGCAGCCACAGGACACCCCCGAGCCCGACAAACAAGGGCCGTACACCATCGCGGATGCCTTGCTAGACGCGTCCATGACGATCAACGACTCATCGAGCAAGCGACGCCTTGCGACGCTGAACAGCTTAAGAACGCGTGTGGTAGAAGGCCCCCCTTCGCGCGACGTTTCTCGTACAAGGCCTATCGACACGAAGAAGCGCGTTGGGACCGGCCAAGGCCTGTTGACCGTGGGCAGCCCGGTTGACGATGACTCTTCCGTCAAGGATCAGCCGTACTCGTCGCGGAGGGCGATGCGACATCAAGCCAGCGCACTGAGCCTTCTGGGTCGCAAGGACAGCAACAAGAGCGTGCCCGAGACGAGCATGACGGGGACCAACGCGTTCGGCGAGGTCGAGGGCCCCTTCTCGCAAGACACTCACAATGGCTCAGGCGTTGGAGATCGGCAGGCGAGCACCACGACTAGCGGTGGCAATGTGAAGGCCAACCATTCCTACGAGGGTAACGACCCCAGCATCTTGAAGATGCTCGATGCGATGTACGTCAACGTGTTCCCGCACGACGTCGTCGAGTTTGGACCGCTTGTGACGCCCATCAGCCGTCGCGAGGCGGGCAAGACCACGGGCTCTGGAGGTGACGAGCCGTGGCGACCTACGGGGCGACTGGTCGCTACGTTTGGGGAGCACACGGGGGCGATCAACCGCCTCGTCGTGTCGCCCGATCACGTCTTCTTCCTCACGGGAGGCGACGACGGTACAGTGCGCGTTTGGGACACGGCGCGACTGGAGAAGAACATCACGAACCGGTCGAGGCAGACGCACAAGCACGCTGCAGACGCCCACGTGCTTGCGCTGTGTTTTGTGGAGAACACGCACACGTTCATCAGCTGCGCGAGCGACGGCAGCGTGCACGCCGTCAAGGTCGAGACGGTGGGGGCGGCCGGGGTGCTGCGGTACCTGAAGCTCCGGCTGCTGCGCGAGTATCAGCTGCCGCAGGGCGAGCACGCCGTGTGGTGCGAGCACTACAAGCTGGACGCCAGCTCGGTCCTGGTTCTCGCGACGAACCGGTCGAGGATCCTGGGCATCGACCTGCGGACCATGTCGCTGCTGTACGTGCTGGAGAACCCGGTGCACCACGGGATGCCGACGTGCTTCTGCATCGACCGCAAGCGCAACTGGCTGTGCGTGGGCACGTCACACGGGGTGCTGGACCTCTGGGACCTGCGGTTCCGGATGCGGCTCAAGGGGTGGGGGGTGCCGGGCAAGAGCGCGATCCACCGGGTCTGCGTGCACCCGACCAAGGGCCGGGGCAAATGGGTCTGCGTGGCGGGGGGCACGGGGCAGGGGGAGGTGACGGTCTGGGACCTGGAGCGGACGGCGTGCCGGGAGATCTACCGGGTCGGGGGCAACAAGGAGGGGCTCAAGGGGTACGAGCCGTGGGAGGTGGACGAAGACAAGCCGGAGGGCATGCTGGGCCGGTACGCGACCAACATCGAGCCGAGCGGGACGGGCAGCACGGACCGGGGGGTGCGGGCGATGGTGGCGGGGACGGCGGTCGGGGAGGACGCGCGCGACGTGCGGCACGCGTTCATCGTGACGGGGGGCTCGGACAAGAAGCTCCGGTTCTGGGACCTGGCGCGGATCGAGAACTCGACGGTCTACAGCGGGCTGGCGGCGGAGGACCAGCGGCCGACGTTCACGGCGTCGCACCCGACGGCGGCCACGACGCTCAACACGGAGCGGATCCCGCGGGCGGCGCCGACGGCCCCCAACGCCGGGGCGGGACGGGAGAAGACGGCGGGGGGCGGGGGGCGGTCGTCGCGGTCGACGGTCATCTCGGTGCAGCAGCAGCAGCTCCTGAAGGCGCACCTGGACGCCATCACGGACGTGGCCGTGCTGGAGATGCCGTACTGCATGACGGTGTCTGTTGACCGGTCCGGGGTGGTGTTTGTATTTTCGTAGACCATGGGTTCTTGGGCCGTCTGGCGCCGGGGGGCGTAGGTAGATAGGGATAGATGGCGATACATGCGATCCCAGGATTATGACACCGGGATTTTGATCCCATTTTTTTTTTATCCATGACTTCACCGTCATGTTTAGTGACTGGGGGATTGCCTATATCTCACAGGTACGTACTTCAACAGGCGGGAGATGATGTTGAGCTGTTGGCACTGTGCCTCTCACAGCACCAGTCACTGTACGCTACCAGCACAAGCCGAGCCTGGAGAGCCAGAATGCGGGTGCTGTCTTTTTGGCCCCAGTGGTCATGGACATCGAGATAGGGTGCGAACACGCGATATCGGACTGTATTGAGTGAGCTCTTATCTTATCGCGTCGCCAAAATTTCGTCCCCGCCGCCGCCTTGTGCTGCTGGCCCTGCCTGGCATGGTCCTGCCCGCTCGTCGAGTGCCCACCCACCACATAGCATACCGCATCTTCAGCCTTCAGCCTTGTCACTGTGAGAAGCTCCCTCCGACCCCCTCCCCTCTCACCCACAACCGACGACCTACGCCGCCCACACCCCGACGCGGCTCTCGACGACACGAGCGCAAAAGTCGACGGAGCTTCCGATCCTCCTCCTTCCTCCCCTCCTCCCTCAATCGGCCACGAGGGCCCCACCCGACGCAACCCAACGGTAAAACGACCGACAACAGCAGCCCACGATGCGGCTCACGGCGGAGCTCATCAAGGACTCCCTCTCCTACCTGAACCCGCTCAAGGAGCGCGAGCTCGATCTCCGAGGTGCGTAGGGACAAGAACAGATGCTGCACTTTTTGATCTAGAGCCAGAGTTGATAGCGAGGCCCCGTCGCCGGGCGCGTGCGAGACAGGACACCGAATCCCCGCCATTGAGAACCTGGGCGCCGCCGGCGTGAGTCTCCCCTGCTTCCCTCCTCCTTGCTCGCTCCTCCCCTCGAGGGCCGGGCAGCCTGTGACGGACCCTGCTGACACCCGCAGCCCCACGACTCGATCGACTTCACCGACAACGACATCCAGACCCTCGGCAACTTCCCCCTCTCCCCGCGCATCACCACCCTGCTGCTCGCCCGCAACCGCGTCGCCTCCATACAGTCCGCCCTGCCCACCGCCATCCCGAACCTGCGCCACCTCGTCCTGGCCTCGAACCAGATCGCCGAGCTCGCCGACCTCGATGTCCTCGCCAAGTTTGCCCGCCTGACGCACCTCGTGCTGATCGAGAACCCCGTCACCAAGAAGGAGGTGCGTGATCCGCTGGACGGTGCATGGTGTGGGAGACGCTGACTGGTGGTCCGCAGAACTACCGCTACTGGGTCCTCTGGCGGTGTCCCGGCGTGCGCTTCCTCGACTACGTCAAGGTCAAGGACGCCGAGCGCCAGCAGGCCGCCGCGCTGTTCGGCACGGCCGACGAGCCCACCGCGCTCGCCTCCAAGGTGCGTGCCTTTCTCTGCCTCCCCCTTGCATGAGAAGTACTGACCGTGCAGATCATGGGCGTCAAGTCCAAGACGTTCGACGCCGGCGCAGCGGGCGGCAGCGCCGCCGCCGCCCAGGCGCAGGGCTCGCGCCTGTCGCGCATCAAGCTGACCGACAAGGAGAAGAAGCGCCTGCAGGAGATGATCAAGCGCGCCGACAGCCTGCAGGAGATCATCCGGCTCGAGAAGATGCTCAACGAGGGGACGTTACCGCCGGGGGTGCACCTCGACGTGGACGCCATGGAGGAGTGAGCTGCTGCTGGACTGCTTCCCGCCCCGGCGCGGACACGTGGACATGACGGTTATGGGGTTGGCCTGTTCTACAGAGCAGCGCACTTTCTTCTTTTTCTTTTTTTTTTTTCTCTTCGTGCGAGAAATTTCTCATCACGCGGCGTTCAACGGCAATCGGTAGAGGAAAATAGGTCCCGAGGGAGGCCTGCTAGTTTTATGATCAAAAACACCTCGTTGTCATCGTTATGGTCGTTACTGCTACACTGCTGCTGTCCTGCTGCCCCCTCCACGCCATCCCATCCGGGCCGCTCGTCGTGACGGCTAGCCCGTCATGTCCACGTCCCCGTCGCGGTCCGCGCCCGCCGCCTCCCGCATCTCGGCCTGCAGCTGCGCGCTGGGGTCGTCCTGCGCGGCGCCGGCCGCCGGGCTGCGCGACGCGCCGTTGACGCCGTTGGTGCCCGGACGCAGCGCGCCCGCGTCGTCGGCGCCGCCGCCGTTGCGGTGCGCGGACGCCTTCTTGGTCGCCGCGAGGGCGGGCAGCGGCTCGTCCGCCGCGCCGCCGGCCCCGGGGCCCTTCTCGCCGGCGACGCGCGCGCGGGTCGCCTGCGCCTGGCTCTTGATCTTCTTGTACGTCGTCGTCTTGGGGATGACGTCCTCGAGGAACTCGAGGTTGTCGTTGTGGGCGACGGCGCTGGCTATGTCCTGTCAGCACGACATCTGGGAGGGTGTTGGGACGGCCCGGGGCCTACCTAGGTCCTTGTACTGGACGTTGCGGCGGGGTTTGCGGTCGAGCTTGGCCTGGTTGTGAGCCTCGTTGGCGAGGTGCTGGATGAACATCTCCTGGGGGGTGTCTGTCAGCGAGAGCGCCCCTTCGACCTTTGGGGCGAGAATGAGGGGAGGCGTGCCGTGGCGACGGTGATGATGAAGGCCGCGTTGTTAGAGCAGATGTTGATGTCGGGGTCCTGGGCGATGATCTTCTTGACGCGAGCGACTGCGACGGGGCCGTTGTTAGTCCCGGGTCTTGAGGGCATCTACCAGTGCTCCCCGGCCGGCGGAGATGAGACGAGATGGCGGGCGGACGTACGCGGCAGGGCGGGCTGCCCTGTCACCTCTTTGCGAGGGGGGATGGCCGTGGTGTTGTACGGCATGATTGCGACGGTGCAGTGGCTGGCGCCTTTGGAACGGGTGAGAAGAAGTGAGGCCTGGGAGTTCTGTTAGCAATGCATAGATGAGGCACCAGGCTGTGGTTGAGTGTGGCAAGTGATGTGAGCAACGACAAGCTGGGCCGGCTTGATGAGTGGCACCGAAACCGCCTGAGGAGTCTAGGGATTGAGGAGCCAGAAGTCGTCCTCGGCTCCTCAAGACCGAGAGCACTCAAGACCGGAAGAGCACACTCTCCTTCACGACCCTGGTCAAGGCCATATTTCATAGCCTTTGCTCAACCTTCACAGAGCTCCACGGAACCAGCGCAGATGGAACGGCATACCTGGATATTTCGGGGTCCTTGAGCGCACGAATGGGATCAAGCGGCAGAGTCGTAGCTCAGCTCTGCTCTCAAAGACTGATGATTTGAAAGCTGGAATCTTGAGTGCGTAGGTGAGGTTGAAAAGATGGGGCATGAGAGACGCGTGAAGGGTCGCGCGCGCCGGGACTGAGAAGCTCCAGCCTGCCAGCTGGGGACAGCCGGATCCAGCCCCTTGGCTAGCCCCTGAAATGACGGCCCAGGTACAGCGTCTAAGGACTACACCATCAAATGTCCTAATACACAGCAACAATCAGTGGGAAGAACATGAGCCTTACCGCTCGAATCGGCATTGAACATCAGAACATTTGACTTCACCTCAACCTGGACCGGGCTAGAAGGTGACAAACTGACCAAGAGCTACAACGGCACAGCCAACTAAAACAGAGTCCTCGTAAACACATCATGGAATTTGCAGGTACGCAGCAAGACCAGCCTTCTAGCTACGCGCACCACCCTTATCCGAAGACGCCCCCGGAACCATTTTCGTCACAGGCAAGGCCAGCTCACTCCAGACCCAGGCCCACAGGGCTCTCCGGCCGCTTGAACTCCCGCAACTCCTGACCGACCATCGTCTTGAAGTCCAAGCCAACCTCGGACAGCATCGAGGCGTGCTTCTGCGCACGCTCCATGCACTCCGTCCAGACCTTGCCGTCGCGCTCCGTACTGCTCAGTTGGCGGGACAGGATCAGGTTGAAGGTCTCGACCTCTTCCTTCGCCCACTTGACGCAGGTGCTCATCATGGGCGGCGGGAAGCACGACTGGTACACAGTGACGGTGTTCTTGATAAGCGTGAAGTAGCAGAACGACATCTCCCAGATGTACTGGTGCAGGTCGCCCTGGAAAGTGCATTGTCTGGCGGCGTGTTAGCGTCACTGCCATCTCTTAAGGGGTACTGCAGCGGAACTGACCTTGATCGCTGCTGGATCACGCCATGCCTGGCCAGCAGGTAAGATTCGCGAGCCCGGTCCTCGTAGCCGAGCCTCGTCAGCCACGAAACGATGCGCCTCGTCTTCGTGGCCATGTTGTGGTACATGTCCAGCTCACGCAGGAGCATGTCGGCCACTTTCACGCACCGCTCCTCCACCTTGAAGTTGATAAAGTCCTGCGCGACTGCGTTGCTCTTCAATCCTCTGGCCAGCTTCTTGAGCCTCTCGACCCTTTCGACGGCGTTCTCGAAGCGTTGCAGCGAGATCTCAATGTCGAGCTCATCCATCTGGCCCTCGACCCACCGAAGGTTCTGCTGGTTGCCGTCCACCTCGATGCGCATGTCCTTGATGTCGGACAGCGTCTCCAGCAGCTCTGCCTTCTGCAGCAGGCCGGGGTCGCGCGAGGCGAAGTAGTTGATCGTCTCCTTGGTCTTGTTGTTGGCCTCCATCTCGGACTGCAGGCTCTTGCGGAGCTCCTCCACAGCCTTGCGAATGTTCAAAAGCAGGGAGGGCTTGTCGGGGTCCTCAGGCTTCTCTGTGCGGTAGATGAAGGACTCCTGACCGTTACCACGGACTCGGATGGCGTCTGACAGCTTGCTTCTAGTGGTGGAGGACTCGCTAGATCCGGCCATGTCGAAAACCTCCACATCCAGCAGGGGCCAGCATCGGTCGGCGACCAGCTTGATCATGTTGCCCTGGCCCTCACGGGGCGGCCCGTCCGTCTTTCGCTTCTTGCGCGAGGCGATGAGCAAGTGGTCGTTCAGCAGGAAGATCTGCGCCGCCCGCCGGGACTTGTAGGTGGCATTGTCCAGCTCGATCCACTGGCCGGCGTTCTGGATGACGTGGCGGCCGGGGGCGTTGGGCAGGAACTTCTGCGAGCCCTCGACGTTCTTGTAGAGGGCTTGCATCTGTGAGTTCCACAGGGCGCTGCGATCAGCCACGGAGCTGCGCTTGTCCCTCTTGCTCAGTCCCGTCGAGAGCTCTCCGTTAAGGCTGGTCGAATCGTTCCGGCCCCCGGCTGCTGCGCGGAGAGAGGTGGTGTTGGCCTTGAGCTCGGCCATGAGGTTTCGGAGCGTCCGCATCTCGTCCTTCAGCTTGTCGGCCTCGTGCGCAATCTTGATAAACTGGGTGCGGTTCTGCATAACATTCTGCTGGAGGTCGGCCTGGGCTCGTGACTTGAGTTGGCGAAGCGAGTCTTGGTATTCCTGGATCTGGTCCTCGGTCGCATCGCTGAGGAGTCCTGCGACATCTGACAGGCATTGGGTCAGTACCGAGACACGAGGCGTCGGAGTAGATTTGCTCACATTGTTCGGCGTTGAGATTGGGGTCTCGCAGGGCCTTGAGGTCAACGGTAGGTGCAGCGCCGCCCCTGGACGGCGGCGGCGCTCCTCGCTTCTCGCGGGACTCGTACTTATCGAGAGCAGGCAGGGAAGGAACCGGAGGGTTGTTGACGTCGAAGCCACCTTCGGGGAAGTTGCCGAAGCGCGTTGAGTATCGTCGTTTGACTAGGTCGGAGGTCTATTACGCGTCAGCTCTGGCGTCTCGTGCTTCCCCCTCCTATAAGACGTACCGCATTGCCTCCGGGCTGGGCAGGGGGGCGCTGGCGCTGCTGGGGAGGCGGCGCTGCTTCTGTGATGGATCGAAGGCCTCCTCCGTTGGAAGGACTGTTGGCATTACGCAGAGGAGACGGTCCGGTCTGGGGGATGGGTTCGGAAATCTGTCGCGGGGCGCTGATGGTCGGGCGGCCCTGCTTCCGCCGGGGCCCCGATCTCAGAGAGATCCTGCTGCGCTCCGAAGACATTGGGTTGACGGGATGGACGGCAGGACGAATGTCTTCGTAGGAGGGGAGCGTGTCGTCGAACGATTGGAAGCTGCTGTCGTCGGGGATGTCGGAAAGCCACTGCTCGTTCACTTCCTGCGCGGTGGCAGTGACGAAACGCCTTGGGCTGGGAGGTGCTAGAGGTGGTGTTTCGACAGGGCCGGGCTTCGGGCCTTCGAGTAGAGCTCTCAGAGCCGCAACAGCTCCGTTGACTGCTTGAGGGCGGGCTTCAGCGGTTGGAAAGCCTGTGGCTACAGGCGTCTTAGCCCCTGCAGCTTGGCTTGGGTGCTTGCCGTCACGCATTCCGGCGACGTTTTGCCGAGTGGGGCGTGCGTGTTTTCCCGACGTTGGCCCGGGCGCCCTTCCCAAAGGCCTTAGGAGTGAAGCTGGTCCGTGCCTAAAGCACTCCACCCTCAGCAGCTCACATCATTGCACAAGACCGCAGGCCTGGCAGGCGGGCACTGGCGTGGCACTGGCGGCGCGCGACATCCCGGCATCGACCAACTAAAAAAATTGGTAGCAAGCTCCATCAATCGAGTGCCTACCACGACCCGGCTGATAGACCAGCTTCATTTCTTGACATCCGTCCCATCATCCAGTGCACCCGCGTGTTGTCACCACTCCCACCCCTTCGACGAGCACCTCCCAGAACGAGCCCTTCTCAACACCGCCCACCGGTCATCCTCCATTTGGACTTCTTGCTGCCAGCTTTGCGTTCTCGAGACTCCTTCGATACACCTTCACCATGGTTCAACAGTCTACGTTAGTGACGGCATCCGTCGCCGCCGCCGCCACCGGCGTCGTTGGTAAGTCATCATCAGCCATTTGGAGTTGGGCTGGGTGTCATAGATGAGAGGTTGCGCCGAGCATCGCTTCAGCTCTCCCCGGCTGCTCGCACACCATCTCTCGTCTCGCATGCGCCTCGCCCCATCTCAGCCATCAACTCCAAAGGAAGCATCGTCACTGACCACCATACCCTCTCCAGCCTACCTCTTCTACTTCGACTACCAGCGCCGTGCCAACGCCAACTTCCGCCGTGACCTCCGCCGCAACGAGCGCAAGCAACACCGCGCCGAGAAGGAGGAGGCCCAGCTCGAGACCGTCCGCCAGCGTCAGGCCATCGCCCAGGCCGTCGTCCAAGCCAAGGAGGAGGGCTTCCCCGAGGATGTCGAGGGTCGCGAGGCCTACTTCCTGCAGCAGGTCTCCGAGGGCGAGACCCTTGCCGCCGATCGTGAGTTCACCCGCGCCGAACGATCCTGCCGTGGATTGGATAAGGGGCTCACGGAAGCTAACCACCGTGCAACGCAGCTACCCAAGTCGTCGAGGCCGCTCTTGCGTTCTACAAGGGCCTGAAGGTCTACCCCACCCCCAACGACCTGATCAGCATCTACGACAAGACCGTCCCCAAGGTAAGCTGGACCCCTTTCGCGAGCCTCCCCCCGCCTCCAAACCCGGTTGCTAACAGCACTTCCAGCCCGTGCTGGACATCCTCGCCGAGATGATCGCCTCCGACTCGGAGCTGAAGATCAGCGGCGGCGGCGGCAGCCAGGGCGGCTACCCCGGCGGCGGCCCCAACCTGTCCGACATGCCCACCGTCGGCCTCGACTAAGCGCCGCCCACGGCAGCGAAACAAGCAAGATCGGCCGCCGAGCGCCTCGGTCGGGCCGCCGAACTTACTCCTCCACTCTGTACCACCGCCAAAGCCCGAGAGCCGGACGCCCGCAGAGAACGGGTCTCGAGCGACCGTTCCTCGGCGTCCGGGCGCTCGGGTAATCCTGAACCCGCAAGGATTTACGACGTTTTGATTGTACCATACCAGCCGGATGCGCTGTCTCGATAGAGGACCCCGCCGGGGAGAGCCCGTGCGGGAGCCAAACTGTATACTGATGATTGGGGAGGGGAGCTCAAAAGGGAGAGGGGCTGCGTAGCTGTAGCGGCGCGGCCGCGGACAAATACATGTTTAATGTGCCCTGCCACTGCCACTGCAACTGATGACGGGGACGACCGAGGCGTGAATGTGCGAGTCCGGTGTGTCACGTAGTGCGAGGTCGCCCATCAAACGGGGGGACGTGACGCTGATGCGAGCGGAGACGGCGTAACATTGTTCATTGGTCTTTGTGCTTTTGATCTATTTGGCCTCAATCTTCCTCCCCTTCCTGTCCACGCGGTCGTCGCGGGGATCGAAGCCTCCGTTGCCCCAGGTCGCCCACTCGGGGGTCGCGGGGCCCATGTAGTCCTCGGCGCGCCACTCGCCGTCGGCGCCCCTCTCCTCGAGCAGCTCGAAGAAGCGCTGGTAGTCGATGGTGGTGTGCCACTTGCCGTCGACGTGGAAGCGGTCGCTGGCCAGCAGGATGCAGCAGCTGTGGGCGTGCTCGGCGGCGATGCCGTAGCGGAGGCCCTTCTCGCCGAGGCGCTTCTCGAGCTTCTTGACAAAGTCGCACACCTCCCAGTACCACGGCACGTTGCTCATGCTGAGGCCGGCGTTGGAGGCGGTCGAGGTGCCGCAGTAGGTGACGCCCTTGACCTCGATGAAGCACGGCAGGCCGCGCTCGACGAGGGCGGCGTAGCCGTCGACCTCCTCGTCGACGTTGAAGCCCTTGACGAGCGTCAGGCGGTAGACGGTGCGCTGCTTGAGGCGGCGCTCGCGGAGGATGTCGAGGCAGCGCATGAAGCGCTCCCAGAAGTCGCGGTGCAGGGGCCGGTCGATGCGGCGCAGCGACTCCTTGTCGGCGGCGTCGATGGAGACGTACAGCTGGGTGACGGCGCGCAGGGAGGCGAGCTGGTCCGGGTGCTGGGCGTTGCAGACGAGGAAGGAGGAGATGCGCTCGGCGTGGAGCATGGCGAGGAACTCGTTGATGTGCGGGTAGAAGATGGGCTCGCCGACGAGCGAGAGGGCGCAGTGCCGGATGCGCAGGGCCTCGGCGTAGCGATCGGCGCGGACGCCGGCCATGCCGCGCAGCATCTTGATCTTCTGGAAGTGGCCCGCCTTGACGCCGTTGAAGATGTCCTCGGGCGGGTCGACGACCCAGCGCCAGGTCGTGCCGACGGGATTGGTGCCGTGGCGCCAGCAGAAGACGCACTTGTTGGAGCAGGACAGCGAGGGCGTCGTCTCCATGCACTGGTGGGAGGCGATGCCGTAGAAGGAGAACTTGTAGCAGGAGCCGCGTCCGCGGAGGGCGGACTTGGTCCAGCGGCAGATCTTGACGCCCGAGTGGGAGCCGACGATCGTGTAGCCCTGTTTCGTGAGCGAGGCGTACGTGGGCGAGTTCTTGGGCACCATCTCCTTGACGGTCGGGGCGGGCGTCTTCGTCTGCGTCGTCTTGCCGTACGTCGTGAAGTCGACGGCGATGGGGGCTCCCTTTCCCTTGGTCGGTGCCGTGTCCGGCCTGGAATCCTTCATGATGCGGCCCAGGTCCTCGACGTCTTCGAGGTTCTTGCTGCTCTTCAGTTTCTCCGGCTTGGCCTCGCCGTCCTCGACGAGGGTCTCGTCGTCGTCGTCTTCGTCGACGTCCTCCTCGTCGCTCTCCACGGGCGCGCCGCTGCCCGGCATGCCCTCGCCGAGGCTGCCCGTGCGCGCCAGCTGGCCCAGGATGTCCACGATGCCCTCGGACCATTCCGCCAGCCTCGCGGCGTAGTCCGTCTTGGTGTCGCCCATGCCGACGGGCGCAGCTCGTTTCCTGTTCGTCAGCTTGGCCATCCACTTGTCCAGCTCCTTGGCCTGGAAGCAGTAGCCCTCCTGCTCGGTCGGCCATCCCTCGCGGTCGCCGAACCCGAAGACGGAGTAGCCGAGCAGCGAGGACAGGGGCGCCGTGTCGATGCGGAAGTCGTGGTGGATCTCCTTCAGGTGCTCGAGGAAGGTGTCGTTGATGGTGTCGATGTTGAAGCTGGGCAGGAGGAAGAGGTAGAGCAGCTCGACGTCGCCCTTGTCCTTGGGCGGGGTGACGAAGTAGTCGTCAAAGTCCACCTCGGCCAGGTCCAAGAGCTCGGGGCCCAGGAAGGTGCAGTTCGTCTCGGGCGCAGCCTTCTGCAGGTCGCTCCCGAGGTCCTCCACGAACTGCTTCGCGATCTTGGGAGTGTTGGCTGTGATGCTCGAGAAGAACACGATCGGCTGGATCTGGCGTGGCTCCCGGGCGGCCTTCTCGTCCGAGGACCGGCGCCGCACCACGCCGCCCTTGACCCTCCTCGGCCCGGTCGTCTTGGAGGGCGCCTTCGGCTCGGCGACTGGGGCTGACTTTTCGGTCTTCGCATCGCGCGCGAGGGCGGCCTTCTCGGCGACGGTCTTGTCGGCGAGCTTCTTCGGAAAGGCCTTCAGCTCATCGGCCTTTTCGCCCGTGACCTGGAGGTAGATTCGCAGTCCGACGAGGCCGAGGGCGACGGCGAGCAGCACGGGGATGCGGACCTGCTGCCATCCATCGTGAAGGTCTTCATGTTCGGCCACGGTCAGCGGTTTTGCGCACAAGTCGATTGGCTGGGAGGCGGAGGGGCGGCGAAGAAGGGCACCTACCATTGAGCAAGGGCATCAGAGCCCAGCTGTCCCGTGAACCAGACATGATTGCGAATGGTGCGGATCTGCCGACTGTGACTCGTCGGAACGTCTGTTCGTAGTCGTGAAGGCTGAATCCTCCAAAGATGTCGACGCTCCCGAGCGATGCAGAGATGGTGCCCCGCGGTGCGTGCTTGTACAATGTCGAATTCACTAAAATAAAGTCTGCCACGCCTTGGCGCGGGGCTGCCTGCATGTGCCTGCCTACTGCCCCACTCGCTCACTGAGGACAGTGGACTCGGACTGTGCGAACAGAGCACGCCCCTATCTGCCATGTACCAGGAATCGACCACAGACATCCCAAGGCATTGATTGCCCTGCTACCGAAAATGATCCCTCTTGAGAGGCCTGCTCCCTGGCCTACCCTTGACTTGAAATCTCGTACATCGTCCTTTTGTTTTTGCGCCAGGTCCCATACTCCTTCCAAATTTCGACAAGCCATGATGATACACCTTCGCCATTCCTTACCGGTCTTTTCCTTGTAGTCCCATGACTGCCATCGTACACACACGCTTCGCTCAGCCGAGCAGCTTCATGATGTCGGCCATCCGCGTCTCCTTCGTCTTCTTGCCTTTGCTCTTCTCCTGGAACGCCTTGGTGACGAGCTCCCGCTTGCTCGCCTGGATCTCCAGCACCTGCTCCTCGACCGTGTCCTCCATGACCAGCCGCCACACCGTCGTCGGCCGCGTCTGGCCGAGCCGGTGCACGCGGTCCACAGCCTGGTCCTCGATGGCCGGCGCCCACCAGCTGTCGGCCAGTATCACCGTGTCGGCCGCCACCAGGTTGAGGCCGACGCTGCAGACCGCCAGACTGGCGAGCATGATCTTCGTGTCCGGGTCGTCGTAGAGCGCCGTGATGGCCGCGTCGCGCTTGTCCGGCTTCATGCTGCCGTCGATGCGCGTCCACTTGTACCCCGCCTCCTCGACCTGGGCCTGGATGATGTTGAGGAACGACGTCCACTGCGAGAAGATGACCACCTTGGACTTGGGGTCCTTGCAGGTCGCCTGCAGGATCTTCAACAGCGCCTCCGTCTTGGAGCTCTTCGTCTCCGCGTCGAACTTGTCGTCGCTCTGGCCCGCCTCCGGAGCAGGCTCCAGCAGCTTGTCCATGTCCAGCGGCTGCCGGCACATGGGACACTTTTTCTGGATCTCGATGACCCTGGTGATGCACTGACGGCAGTAGACGTGCTTGCAGTGCGTGATGACCGGGTCGCTGAGGGTGTCAAAGCAGATCGGGCAGTCTTCCTGCGTTTCGATGAACAGCCTCAGGGCCTCCTGCAGCAGCGCTCTATTCTCGTCGTTTAGCACCACGACGTCTTGGTCCTCCAGGACCTTGAGCAGATCGTCGATCCTGGCACGGCAGAGCGTCCAATGATTGCATGTCTGCCGCAGGCGCAGCAGCCTCTCAAGAACGCTCTGGAACTGCCCTCGGCCGGCCTTGGCCTTGTTCTGGTACTCGTGCAGGACACCCTTGGCCTCTTGCAACAGTGCCTTGTACTTGACTTGCTCGTCGTCTCTGAAGGTGATCCGATGGACGTACTCCGTCTTCGGTGGGAGCTTGAGCTCGACGAATGACATGTCCTTCTTGCGCCGGAGACACAGGTCGTGCATGATATTCTGTAAAAGTGTCTCGGCCCGCTTGTGACCGGCGGCCAGGGGCCGAGCGATGACGGTGTTGAAGATTGTCGGTTGCTCGACGCCTCCAGTCATGCGAAGGAACGCCAACATGGATTGGAGGTCCTTGAGGTTGTTGACACTGCGTCTGTTAGCATGAACTCTCGCGCCAAACGTGGCATGGCACTTACATTGGTGTTCCCGTGAGCACCCATCGTGATTTGGCCCTCAGCTGGCCAGCAGCTTGAGCCGACTGAGTCTTCGAGTTTCGAATCGTGTGCCCTTCGTCAAGCACGACTCGCCTCCATTCGACGCTCATCAATGGACCGCGACGGGAGTTGGCGTCCGCCAGCCTCTCCTTGGCTAGCTTGCCATAGCTCGTGATGACGACGTCAAACTTTGAAAAGTCGACGGAGCCTGTAGAGCCGTGATAGATATGGACGCTTGGCGCCTTGTCCTTGTGAACGTGCCTGTCGATCTGCTGCTGCCAGTTGCTCATGACACTGACCGGTGCCACAATCAGGGTTGGGCCACGGCCTGTGCCTGACAGAATCAAGCTGATGACCTGCAACGTCTTTCCGAGGCCCATGTCGTCAGCCAGCTGCGGTAGCAAGGTTAGCAACTGGTCAACAAGTCGGGTGTCAGAGGCTCACAATGCCGCCTGATAGCAGTTTAGCTTCCCCCGAGACAAAGAAGTTTGTCGCAATGTTCGTCATGCCGCGCTTGTGCTGGTCCCACTTCCACAGCTGGACAGTACCGTCGCTACTCTTTCTCGGGAACTGGGGGTCCTCCTTGGACAGCATCCAGCACAGCCCCTGCAGCTGATACGGAAGCAGCTGAGACACCAAGAACGTCGGCTGGTCGGCCATCGGCATGGCAGCCAGCTGCTCTTCGTTCATGGCCAGAGACTCGATGGCGTCCGCATCCTTGCGTACGTCGACTGCCTGACTGGCCGCCAGGAGGTCCTTCAAAGAGACAGCCTCGCGCTCTTCTTCCTGCCCCTTGAGTCCATGGCTAGACTGGCTACTCCTGTAACCCTGGCTGTTCCGCAGTGCTTCAGCTTCAGCCTTAGTCTGCTTGAGCTCGGTAGCCTTGATCAATTTGTCTTTCTTCAAGGCTTCCTCCACGTTGCGCCGGGCTTCGGGATCGCTTGGGCCATAGAACCTCAATCGAATAGGGCAGTCATAGACCGCCTTCTCACCCACGAGGAACCCCTCTAGCACAATGTCGCCACGGTCCTGGTCACATACTGTCAGCTGAAAAGGGCTGCTTGCTGTAGGCTGTTTCAAGGCTGTACCACGTAGGGGGCGATCTTGGCAGCCACGGTACGTGGGATGTGTCCGATTTGGTCGCCCAAGACATTTGTCACCCGCAAGGCATTCGAATCGTACTGTGTGCTGGTTAGCAACGCCGCACTGACTGTGTTGGTGGCAAACAAAGATTGCCTTGATCCGGTGGTCGCATACCTCGTTCTGCGGTTCGCGGTCACAAAGCACAATCTCACCAGGTGAGGCGTAACCTGAGTAATATCGTACGCCGACAACTTTGGTGGCTGACGTTAAGTTAGCCTGCGGTAATGGGTCCTTCATCCCCAACTTGTCGCAGAGAACGCACCTAGAGATCCATAAAGCTCCATGGGGGGGCTATCATCCGACTGCGTGAGGTCAATGACATCGTCATCTTCTGTCATGAGCTGGGATAACGATGGGTAGACTCGTCGATGCTGAGAGGGGTTGTATGAACGAGGGTGAGGTGGTTGTGAGGTTCTGTATGACTGAGATGAAGAGAATCTGTGTCGTTGACTCGAGCTGCCTTGTGAATTGAAGGATGATGAGGCATGTCTCTTTGGGGGAGGGGTGCTGAGCTGATCATCGTCGTTTGTGAGGTCAATGACATTGTGGTTCCGCTTCGCAGGTGCCATAACGGTGGTGGGTTGCGACACAGTGAGATGTGGGCACCTGAGGTCTCAAAAGGGAAACACAAGTCGAGTCTTAATTCGGTTGGCATGTACCGATAGGTTGGTGATGGTCAAGGGATGGGCCAGGCCGAGAAAAATGGGGACAGCGTGACATGGAAGTGTCACGGAATGCCGAATTGATGGGTAAGGTAGTCAGGACGCCCGAGAGTTGGCCCTGCTTGGAAACGCGTCGGCTCGCGTCGAGGTTACTCGCGACTGACCCGAACAACGTAGGTACTTTCTCGTATGTCGCACGACAGCACGTGATGTCACCCTGGTTCAGTGCGGTTCGTCTAGGGTCTGTTCCAGAAAAGCACGCCATCGCTTGGTGGGTCCATTCCAGCGAATGGCACAGATGTTGCAAAATCACGACATTTCACGTGACCGCAGAATGGGCAGCGGAAGGGCAACCAGCGACGAGGAGGCTCTGTCCGAGGGTGTTTCTCCTCTTGCAACCTCACTTCATCCGTTGAGTGGTGTATGAGATGAGTCTCCAGTGTATTTGCTATTCAACTTTACCCATATTGGGGATACGACTTGGGGATGTTGAACTCCGGTCAGTCGCCGATCAATCTGCTACCCTCACGATACGACCGTCTCCACTGCTATGCCAGCACGAAAGCAAACGCTACACAAACGGCACGATGGCCTGACTGCCTCGACCAACGACATGGAAACTCGCAAGCACGGCTCAAATCATTATCCAAGACCCAAACGCCATCATCATCAAACATGCATCCTGGCACACTCGCCTTAGGGCAACCGACGACCATGGGCCGAGTAGTAGCCGCACTTGGGTACGTGGCTTCGCTTCCCCGTCTCCGGGTTGAAGACGTTGCAACCTCCCTTGGCGACGTTGGGTGGTGTGTACACTGGTGAGTGCCAGTGGTCAGTCAAGTTGACGGACGCCGACGACGATGAGGGGAAAGGGGTTTACGTACGGTGAAGGGAGACAGCGAAGTCGCTGCCCTTGTTCCACACGCGATGGACACCGAGCTCGTCTGCCATGTAGGCGCAGTCATCTTCCTTATGCGTCCTCTCATACACGACCTCCATGGGCTTTTCTTCGTCTCCGCTCTCGGGGAAGGCATATCGAGTCTCGGTCAGGTCTCCTTTGAGGATCTTCATCAAGCAGTGGGCGTTGCCGTGGTCATGGATGGGACTGCCCTTGCCTGGCGACCAGACGAGGACGAGCTGTCCTTGGGTTAGACGATGGTCGGGGCATGCATTCTGTGCTACGGCTTGTTTGTCTGGACTTACGAGGTTGCTCTTGCCGTTGCCGTCGTCGACGAGGTTTCTGGTGTACCCCCTTGACGCATCGGCGAAGGCGAATCTGGCCCAGTCCTGCTCGGACGAGTGGTAGTCCCGCATCAGAGCGGCCAGGTAGTCGACGTCGATGTCGTCCGAGTCGAGGCCCGACGACGGCCCGAGGGCGGTCTTGAGGGCCTGTACGAGACGGTCGAATTTGTTCGAGTCGGCCTTGGAGGGGCCGTACCCGAAGGCCGAGTGGATCTGGTTGATGATGTCGATGGCCATGGCTGGAACTGTGAAGCTGTGGATGGACTGATGGATGGCTATGGGGTTGATGGCGGTGATGGATGAGGGTCGAGAAGCGGGGGTGGGTGAGGGCTGTCGACTGGCCTTTGGTTTCTCACTTTGCTGGCTGGGAAGCACGAGCGACCTGGGACGGGCGACCCGACAATTCGACGTGGGCGGGAGACTTCGGAGGGACTGGATGATCCGATCTGGAACAGTATGCTGGGGTGGTGTGGGGCAGGTTCAGACTCGGGCTCGGGCTCAGCGGTTGACGACTCGTATCTCTCAGCGACAGTGTCACGGGTTGTCTTCGGTCAATGGGAGGCTGGGCGGAGGGCGGCAGCGATGGGTTGCTCGTGATCAGGGGGGTACACATAAGGTCATAGTATGCTTGGCGGGATGCTGAGGATCGGCCTGGTTGGCGGCGAGGATGGAATGGAGGTGGTGGCAGACTGTGTTTGGAAAGCCGTTGATAGGCGACGCGTGTGTCGGTGAGCGTCGTTCGTCGGGTACCTCACATTTGGGGGATGAGCAAGTTTGAGGTCACAAATGGAAACGGTGGCCGATTCGGCGGAGGCTGCCGACAGCGGAAACCACGCAATGCAGAGCTTGTGCTGGCGAACTCATTGCGCACTAGACCCTGAACTGCTCGTCGGGGTCCAATTTTAGCAGTCTTTTTAGGTGGCGTTGTTCAGGAGATGTTGCTTACGTAGCGCGCTCGCGCCGAACTTCGCAGTGACCTGATTGAGCCCGCGCTTGACCCTGAATGGGGGGGGGGTTCGGCGGGGCCGGTCGGGGATGGAACGGCCGGATCGGCGCCGACCCGACGGCGGCCACATGCGCTGTGGCTAGGGGGCTGTTCAGCGCCTGCTCCAGCGGTCCGTAGCGCCTAGACGCCTGGAAGAATTGCAGAATCCGGCCCAAGCCCGGGGGGGCCGCTGTACGATGGGTCATCTTTAGGCTATTAGTCACAGCTTGGCCTTGGGTGGTGACGCAGAAAACTTTGTACATTGTAAGAGGCTGTTCCCTTGGAAATATGTAGAAGTGATGGAAGCAAGTGTCGAAAGGTCACAGATCGCCTGTCTTTGCAGTATCGCTAGAAGATCAACCTCGTTACATTTGGGCGACTTCACCTGTATCACGAGCATACCCTAACCCTTGTCCCGCCTGTCTGGCTCAGACCGATCAACTATCGAGACAGACGAGCTCATCAAGCCGATCAGCTCAGCTTCCCCAACCACTATGTCCAGCGCGGCAACGGTCACCACTGCTGAGACGCCATGCGCCCGCCAGCAACAGGCCAGCAGCTGCTCGGGGAGCCCACGTAAGGAGGAAGTCGGGTGGCGGAGGATCGTCCGGAACTTCACCCCTTCGTGAGTCCATCTCATTGTTTCCTGGTTCTCACTTGTTCGAATGCGACGTTGAGTCTGACTGCGTCACTGTAGATGGTTTGCCGTCACCATGGGTACAGGAATCGTCAGCATCCTGCTACGTAACCTGCCCTACAACATGCCGTGGATCTCTCACGGCGTTGCCGTCGGCTTCTTCATCCTCAACATTGGCCTGTTTGCCGTCTTCACCGTCATATCCATCGTGCGGTACGCCCTGTATCCCGAGATCTGGGCTGCCATGATGGTCCATCCCGGCCAGTCACTGTTCTTGGGCTGCTTTCCCATGGGATTTGCCAGTGAGTGTCTCCGACCTCCTCACGATCATCGAGGTATCTAACGAGCAACAGCCATCATCAACATGATGATCTTTGTCTGTTCTGACTGGGGTGACTGGCTCATCTATCTGGCCTGGGGCTTCTGGTGGTTCGACGCACTCCTCTCCGTCGTGACCTGCATCACCGTGCCTTTCTTCGTGTAAGCTCTCAGCCCCGGTCCAACTTTGACCCCTATCCCCAAATATTGGGCTCCCCCTTACCTTTCTCTGCCATGATCCCCCCCCCCCCCCCCCCCCCCCCCCCCCCCCCCCCCCCCNGCGGACCTCTCCCTCACTTTTTTCTCGAAGTCCTCCACCCCCGCCCCCCTTTACCCCCACCCCCCCAAAAAATGGGCCCCCCCCCCCCCTCTCCCTCCGTACCCCCCCCCCCCCCCCCCCCCCCAGACAAGATGCTCACCATAACAGCATGCACCGCCACAAGCCCGGCCTCCAAGCCGTCACTGCCGCCTACCTCCTCCCCATCGTGCCGACCGTCGTCGCCGCCGCAACGGGAGGCATCGTGGCCTCGGCCCTCCCGTCGCGCTCGCACGCCCTCACGACGCTCGCCGCATCATACATCCTATGGGGCCTCGGCCAATGCTTCTCGGCCCTCGTCCTCGCCCTCTACCTCCACCGCCTCACCGTCCACAGCCTGCCGCCGCGTGAGGCCATCGTCTCCGTCTTCCTGCCCATCGGACCCCTCGGCCAAGGCGGCTTCGGCATCTTGCAGCTCGGCAACGTCGCCCTCTCCCTGTTCCCCGCCGCTGCCGCCCAGGTCGACACGCCGCTGCTGCGTGCCGGCGAGATCCTCTACGTCCTCGGCGTCTTCTTGGCCCTCTGCATGTGGGGCTTCGCCCTCGTCTGGCTGTCCTTCGCCCTCATCAGCCTGGTGGCGCTGCGCGAGTTCCCCTTCAACATGGGCTGGTGGGGGTTCACGTTCCCGCTGGGCGTGCTGGCCACGTGCACCGGCATGCTGGCGCGGGAGCTCGGCAGCGAGGTGTTCCGCGTGCTGACCATGATCTTCTCGCTGTCCGTATGTCTGCTGTGGCTCGTCGTCGCCGTGCGGACCCTGCGGCTGGCGCTGACGGGCGAGATGTTCCACGCGCCGTGCCTGAAGGATCTCAGGGAGAAGGGACAGCAGGGGGGAGGGGACCGGAGGGTGTAAGGCGGTCACTGTCGAGTTCAACACGATCTAGATGTTATCTATACATGAGAAAGACCAAGTGTATCTACTTTGGCATATTCACCCACATCAACATGTGTATAGTCTAGTTGACGCTGCTGCATGTGTCACACTCCATGTGCCTGGGCTAGGATCGTACCTTGATGACTTGCATGCTATCGGGGACTTGGCGCTCACAGCATGCTCTTCGCATACGTGCCTTGCGTTATGAACCATCCGAGAGCGCTTTCCTAGCACATACGACCATACCTACTGGAGAACTCGGGATCCCGTCCGCTCTCCCCTAGATAAACCAGTAAGGGCCGGATCAGTAGTTGGGTGGGTGACCACCAGCGAATACCTGGTGTTGTATGTTTTGCTTTTTGACCTCCTGTCCTGACATGGAGGGGGACGAGTCGTGCCAAGGTAGACGAGTGAGTCCCCGAGACGTAGCGGCATTCGTCCATGTTGCCTGATGAACCATCTTTGAATACTATGTACATGAAGAAGAACCAAAGTCAGAATCCAAAGATCCAATGTTCCCCCTTGGCATGATGAAGCATCGTGGCTTCTAGTGGTCCTTGCGGCAGCGGCCGAAGGCAGACTGGCACCCGCACCCGCAACTGTGCTTCCTTCCACCGCAGCGGCCCTTGCGGGAGCAACAGTCGCCGAATTTGCTGTCAAGGCACGTGAAGCCGCTGTCGCCGCCGCAGGTTCCGTCTGTAGAGATCTTGAGGTCGTCATTGCTGTCGTCGTTGTGGTGCTCGCCAGGATATTTGCCGTCCGAGGACGAGCTGTCACCGCCGGTGGAACCTTCTTCGATGGACTTGCCATTGTCCGAAGAATCATCACCAGAAGCATCGCCGTCAGAGTTCTTGTCGTCTCCAGAGTCCTCGCCGTTACCAGAAGATCCATCCTCGCCAGAGGCGTCATCACCTGAAGCACCATCATCGCTGGAGGCGCCATCACCCGCGGCATAGCTCGGCCTCGGAGTCGCCTCACTCCCAGCAGCACTTGAAACCTCGAAAACGACCGACTTGCTCACCTCCCCGCCATCTTCCGCGATCTTAGAGACCTCATCCACCACACCGCCAGCACCGGAAGCGTGCGACCCGTCCGCGGCCCCGGCATTCACAGCCTTGGGAATGGGCCCCGGCGCCGGCGTCGTCACCTCCTCCAGGTCAATCTCGGGCGGCCCCGTAAAGTCCCCATCCTCGCACCGTGACTGCACGACCTTGCACACCTCTTCGTTCCACAGGTCGCAGTTCTTGACCCCCGTCGGCGGCGTCGGATTGTAGCAGCTGCTTCCCTGCGCGAAGCACGCCTCGACCGCCGCCCAGCACCCGAGGTCCGAGTCGTACGGCTCCAGCGCCTTGCCGCACCAGTTGGCGTTCTTGAGCTTGCAGTCCGCCGGCACGGCGCCCTTGACCGAGGCGGCCCTCACGGAAAGAGAAGATGACGAGGCGTCGGCGCGCAAGGAATACGGCTTGGGCCCCGGAATCGGATACGGCCACTCCGGGTTCCAGACGTCAAAGGTATTGCCCCTCTCCGAGCCATCAACATGCCCCGGGATGCTGACCTCGTACTCGGCCGGCACGTCGAGGGACGCGGGCCCGCCCTCGACGAAGACCTGCGCGCAGCCGACGTAGTACTGCGGGTCGCCCTTGTTGTAGGCCTGGTGCAGGGCGATGATCTCAGAGCGGACGAGGTAAGCGCCGCGCGCGAGGCCCGAGGGCAGCTCGAAGGAGAGCAGGCCGTCGTTGGCGATGAGCCGGTCGACGCACCACTGGCCGGCGGCCTCGTCGTAGCCCTCGTGCCAGATCTTGACCCAGCCGGGACCGGCGGCTGGTGCGGACCGGGGGTCGTCGACCTTTTTGACGTAGATGGAGCAGGGGCCGACGTGGGATGGGTCGATCGATCCCGGCGTGCTGGCGTCGGGCCAGGTACGGAACTCGAACGTCAGCTTCGCCCCGGCAGACACCGGACAGACGAAAGCCGCGGGCGCCTCGCCGTTGGCGCCTGGGCCTGTTAGTATGAATTCGATGGAGGGTCGCAAGCAGGGGGAGGAATACCGCAAGCCATGTCGTCGCTCTCGAGGCCGTCGACGGGCGAGGTGGTTTTGCTGCCATCCTCGGGCATGCGGAGACAGGTCCCGTCGCCCTGGGAGACTTCGTCGACGTAGAGCTTCGAGAGAAGAGTGTGGGCAGTGGCCAGGGGGGCGGCCGAGGCCCAGATGCCGAGTGCCACAGCGATGGTCTTCATGTTGATGTTCATGTTCATGGTTGCTGTTGTTGGTATGATTTTTTGTGCAAGTCGAGTGAGCTAGGTTGTTGCAGGCTCAACCTGAATCTGAAGGAGGGATGAGAGGAGAGTCCCAGATCAAGTTGCTTCCAGCAGCAAGACTAGGGCAGGAAAAAGGGGTAAAGCACTTGTCCAACGTAAAGAGAGACTGGTCGACAGTTTCTTGCCGTTGGAGCGGTTGGTTGCAAAAGAGTGGATGAAAAGAATAGCTCAAAGCTTGAGGCTTGAACAAGCACAGTAAAGAGGAAGAAGCGTAAAGACAGTCACCAAAGACCAAAACGAGTGAGGCCCTGAAAGAAGGTGAGGGACAAGAGATCCAGTCTTCATGATCGACGGACCCCAGCCAGCTTTATATGCATCGCCGCCCGGGATCTGGCATGACGCGAATCTGCAAACGATCCTAGCTCTCAAGAGCTCAGATGGTCGACCACCACTCGTCAGGTCATACAAGGCGTCGTGCTACCCCTGAGGGGAGCGTACTCTTACCCCCCCTTCTCAACAGCGTCTCGCCGCCACGCCTGCAGAAGCAGCAGCGTGGCGCATTTTCGTACGAGAATTCTCGGCCGTAGGATCGAGGCGCGTTTTGAAAAAGAGCGCCAAACGATGTAAGCTGTCCCCTCCCGCGGGCCTTCAAAATTGATGGCGTCTCTTAGCGCGCAAACAGGCAAGACATGATGAAACGGGGGAGAATTTCGGTTCGGGAGGATCGTGGGATTTACCACCCGCGTGTTGATTGGGTCGGGTGCCATCCGATCGACAAACTTCCCGAGTCTGTGGGCTAGCAGGTGAGTGAGTAGTGAGTTCCCCGTCATGGAGCTTGTATCTCGCGCCAATCTCACCCCACAGATCCTCATACCATCATGTCATGTAATTCCGGGGTGAGCACCGGCAAAGTCGGCGAACGGAGGACGGCTTGCTGCGTCAGGTCCAAGCTACAGCCAGCAGCCGCCGAACCATGCCGTCTCGTCGAATAAGCATCTCATGCTGCAGATGTGGTGAGAAGAAGACACCGCAGCCGTGCCTCTCGCCAGAGGCTCTGACGCCGCGAAACACGCCCCAAGGAATCAACCGTAAAATGAACGGCTGGACAACAAAGGAAAAGGATGGAGGCCACTCAACCTGTGACAGTCACCCCTCAGGAGCGATGGCTTTCGATGGGACCCGATTGGAGAGCTGACTTGTGGGCTGTCGGGTATTCTGCAAGCAGCCGTCTACCCCTGGCTTAGCACGGAGGAAGAGTAACAGCAGCAGCAGCAGTAGCAGAAGAAGAGAGAGGCCAAAAAGAGGCTGACTAGTTTCGGCCACTGCGTTGGCATCCGGTTGTTGCTTTTCCTGAGCCCCAGCTGGGTTGATGCTGTCATATCGCCGGCATGAGCCAGGTTGAAAGGATGCGCACTAGGCCAGCTCGCCATCTCACGTAAAGATGAACGCCAGAACCGGGAAATTGGAGAGAGAGCGAAGAGAGCGGAGGTTGCATCAATTGGCGAGACTAGACCTGACGCCAGCTAGCCAGTCCGTCCGGGAAACTACTCCGCGGCCGCAGGCACGCTTACACGTACTGACCGTACATTACAATACACCGGGGTTTATGCCCAAGGCTGAAATCCCGCCCTCGAAATCGTTTCCATCTTTTGGTACACCGTGTTGTACATATGTTTTCCTTCCACCGCCGCCGGGCTATTTCGTGGGGTATCGTGTTTACTCGTTGATCTTCGCCAGGATTCTGTGGGAAGGGGTCAGCAACGGGTCCCCAATGCCATGGAGCCGTGGGAGGGGAGACACATACTCGCTATCCCGGAACAGGTGGAACTCATCCTCGCCAACCTTGACAGGAGAGCCACCGAACTGTGTCACGTTAGTTACCGGCTCAATCTTCTCCGCTGGGTCCTTTTCATGGGATAACATACCTGAGGAATCAGGACACGGTCGCCAGAGTTGACGCCCATGGGCAGGCGCTTGCCATCCTTGTCGAGGGCGCCGGGGCCGACGGCGAGGACCTTGCCCTCGTTGAGCTCCTTGACGCTCGACTCAGGCAGGAAGATGCCGCTGGCCGTCTTGGTCTCGGCCTTGACGCGCTGGATCAGGACGCGGTCAAGGAGGGGGGCGAGGGAGCGGATGGAGCGGATGGAGGTGGCCTGAGCAGAGAGGAAGAGAAGGTCAGCTTGAGATGGCTCTAGTACGTGACCGGGGCGCCAGTCCTCCCAGGCGATGTCCCGGGGGCGCTGTAGCGTGCAGCGCATTGCCAGGGGCAGCCGGGAGCCATTGGAGGGCATCATGTGCGACAAGGGGGAAGGCGACTCACCATTGTGACGGTGTGGAAGCTGTTCTGCGGTGAAACGGCGTGATGTGTGGAGTGGTGAGCGAGGTGATGTGTTGTTGATGGAGGCGGAGAGGTGTTGTTGTGTCGGGGGCAGTTCTCGGGTCTGAAGCTATTCCATTTCCAAGAGCTTCCAGAATCCCCATGCCCAGCAACAATTTTTTTGGGCCGAGCGGCCCCTGTCTTTTTCCGAGGTCCGACATCGTGGCACAGTGCCGGCTCTGCCCGGGCCCTCCGCCCTGCGCACCGTACCCCGTTCTCCTTTTTCGGACGCAAGGAACCTAGCACTTCACCTTCGCCATGGGGAGCCTCAATGCAGACAATGTGACACTGGGGTCATTACCATCTAGTCATCTACCTAATCAACCAGTCCGCTCCGTCAAAAACAGAAATCCCGTCGTTCGCTCTCTATCAAATTGCTCTGGAATCTATGCCGTGCCCTCTGCTCTGCGCTTGACCGTCAAAGTAACCCGCCCCCGAAACCTGGTATGAGCCGAATACAACCAAACGCCCCCGCCAATCCTCCGGTCATCGTCTCCTCCCTCAACCTCCTTCGACATACTGTAACAGATGATTTAGTTCCCGGGCTGCGGCTGCGGGTACTCGAGAATGTGTGTGTGACCCTCGGCCAGCTTGACCTCACCACCGGGACCGAACTGTTGACAAATGTCACTGTTGCCGATCCAAGGGTCCTTCAGAATCTCCTCCATCGTCGCTCGCTCCTTGGGGTCGATCTGGAGCATGCGGCCGATGACATGGCGACTCTCCCTCGGCAGAACACGCAGCACGCGCCACGGGCCTCGGATCGTAGCCGGTTTCGACGTCGTCTCCGACTTGGCAGGCGCAGGCGATGTTGCCCCCTTCTCCGCATGCGATCCCTCGCCATTGTTGTCGGTGTTGTTACCGTTGGCGGGTGCTTCGCCGTCCGTTCGCGACGTCTGGCGAGAGTGCGCGTGGCCGTGATGATGGTGCTTCCTGTCGTTGTCTTCCTCTTCGGCGCTGAAGAAGTCTCGGGCTGGAGTGTTGGAGAGGTCGTTCATCGACCGCGAAGGCAGCACGAGCTTCTTGGGGTCGTGTCCGGGTGTCGGCTCGGCGGCGAAGAGCTTGAACGAGTTGTCCGTCATCTTCGGGACCTTCCACGGGAATCTACGCAGAGACATGCAGCAGAAGATGATCGCGAGCGACCAAATGTCCACAGCCTCCGCATCGTACTTTCCACCGTTCAGCACCTCTGGCGCCAGGTAAGGGTCAGAGCCGACAATGCCTGCCAAATGTTAGCTTGCTCTCTTGAGAGGAGCGGGGACCGTGTTGGACGAACCAGTAGCCTTGATCACGCTGCTCTCGAACGGATACTTGAAGACATGGGAACTCCCAAAGTCGATGATCTTCATGATGCCCTTGTCGCTGACGACGACGTTGTCCAGTTTCAAATCCCGATGCGCCAGGCCTGAGCTGTGGATGTAAGTCACTCCGTTCAGAATCTGCAAGAAGCAGCACGTGATTTCGGCACGGCTCATCTTGCCCGTCATGACAATGGCGAAGAGATCGTAGGGCGCGTATTCCATCACTTGATACCACCGCTCCTTCTCCTGCAGGATGTCGAGCGTCTCAATGATGTTGCCGTGGTGAAGAGTCGAGCCGACACAGAATTCGGCCGTCAGTCGTTTGACGTACTCTTTCTGTGTCTCATAGCCATATCGCTCTCGGAACTCCTTGACCGCGAAGACAACCCCGTCATCATGGCGCTTCATGAGTCTGACCTTGCCACCGGCTCCAGAACCGAGGACCTTGCCAAGCTTGCCGTACTTGGAGATCAGGCCGTGGTCGTCTCCAAACGGCTGTCTTTGAGGTCCAGCCCGCGAGGCGGGAGGCGTCCGGGTACCCGAACTTTGACTTGTTTGCGAAGGATCCCGCTTCGCCTTGTGGTGATTTCCCTTCTTGAAAAATCTCTTGAGGTCCGCAAATGACCCCTGCTTAGCGGCGTGCATGCTGGCCGAGTCGCTGTCCTGGATCTCGTCTCGGTGGTGCCGGCGGCCACCGAACAATGCGGAATGGCGCTTGTCCGAGGGCGCGAGGCTGGTGGTCGAGCTTGACGGAGAGTGCTGCCCGGGCTTCCTCTTGCTAAATTGGAACCTGGATTCAACATTGTTGCGATCCGTGAACTTGTTGAGTGGCTGGCGCTTGTTGGCAGCATACGGGTCGTTCACGTCTCCTTGGGGGGTCAGGGGTTTCGAATAGAACTGCGAAGCACGCGAAGGACTGGATTCGCGCGAGACTGGAGTCGAGCCTCCGGGCCCAATGTCGAAGAGGCCCCGGCGATGCGACCGAGGGTTTGCCTCGTCGCCGTGATCTGCGCCCTGAGGAACCTGGTCACTGGAGGTCGAGCGGGGCACAGCTCCCCTCCTCATGGAATGCGGAGGTGTGCCGTCGCGCGAGGTGGAAGCCTGCGGTGTGATAGCGGGCGTGTCGCTGCCCGCGGCTCCTTTGCCCTTCGCGCTCCGCTTTGCTTCTGCGTCCGGGTCCGTGCCTGAAGGAGTCAGAGGAGGAGACTGCATCTGCTGCACGGCCGGGCCTAGATGGGGGGATCCTCGACTCGGGGTAGGCAAACGTGTCGACCCAGCGGATTCGTCTTCACGAGATGGGACCTATGGGGTGTTCCCGTTAGCAGCTGAAGATGAGCCTCATGGGTGTAAGACGGGAGGGGCTGGCGCAGGAAGTGAGAACTAGAGAAGACTGCCATATGAGTGGAGGAGGGGATTCTGGCACATGAGCACATCAACCAAGTGCTTTCGCAGCTTTGCAGCCCTTGCGAGGCATTGGTATGATATGCGCCCAGGCAAGAGACGAATGTCGATGAGGAAAGTGTGTCTGGGGCTACGTGTGGAGTGATATCATGAAGACCCCGACCGAGCGGGACTGCCTCTCTGAAACAGCCCACAAGGGCTCGGCTGGCTGGGAAGGAGAGACAAGCTAAGCTACGTACCCTGGAGGCCGGCAGCGAGTAGGGATCGAATGCGAATCGGCTGAGGCGGCGGCCCTGTAGATTGGAGGCTTGGAGGGAGGTGGTGAGCTCCTTGATCTGATCAGACATGACCTCCGTAATGGCATCGGTGCTCTGATGGGCGGGATTCGAGGTGGTGGAGGTCGGGGCCGTGGGCGAGATCTCCTCGACGGTGGGCGCGAAATGGACGCCCGGGTTGGGCTTTTCGGGGCTACTGCTGTTGTCCTTCTTGTCGTCTTGTTGAGCAGGACTGTCATTCAGTACATCTTGCGAGGCATCTACAGGCGTCGGGCGCAATGCGCAGGCGTCAGCAAAAGGATTGGACTGAGACGGGCGCATGCTGATGGTATCATGAGTCGAGTGCGGGCGGCCCGAGGGCGGGGTTTGCTCCAGGCGTGCAGCGATCCGGAAGATGCGGAAGCATAAGCATACCTTGTGGTTGGGGCTCGGGTCCCTGAAGGCTCGCATCAGCACCGGAGGAGGCCATGCTGGCGGATTGGTGACGCTGTTGTTGGAAAGCTGCTGAGAGCTATGTTGGTTTCACGACGTCCAGCATAAGCACATGGGCGAGTTCGAACGAAGGTGGCGGGGAAGGAGACGGAATCAGAGAAGTCCAGGTCGGGATGATGACCGGGACCTTGGCTTGATAAAAGATGGATATCCACCGGTCCGCCAGATTAGCACTAGCCCCCAAGTTGGAGTGCCGCGACACCAATTGCGGATGGTGGGGCGCCCTTGCCTTGCCTGCCCTGCTCGGCCCTTGTCGTCGGGTTGTGGTGTTTTGGGTGTTGACCGATCGTTTTTTTCTACAGGGGGGTGCCACAGGGGCCACAGGTGACAGGGCCCTGCGCTGTACAGATTTACAGGGAGCAGTCGTCCCCGGCGCCGCTTCCGAGCGCCCGGCAGCCCAGGGCGGTTCAGGGACCTGGATCCTTCATTGGACATCCATATCAGCCCAAGCAATCACAGCAAGCACAGCTCACCTCTTTCAACGTCGACAATCACCATCAACATGGGGAGATCTGGCAGTCCCCGGTCTCCAAGCCCAGGAGCCGCAACACGACGAGGCTAGGCACGGTGCGACGCCAAAGTACCTTTCGACCGACCAAAATACGAAGCACCATCGGCTGACGACAGCGGTGGCTCTTCTCCCTTACTCCCGTTCAGCCAAGTAAAAAGGGACCGTTCGCAAACGCGTCAGCGGGACGGCGAGAAAGCCTGGCAATCCCCAGTTTTCCGAGTCTCGACCGCATCGAAAAGATCCATCCGATTGCATACCCGGAACGCCGATGACTCTTGTTGTACGTACCAGAAGCTCTCGAAGGCAAAACGCCTGCCAGGGAACAATCAAAAGGGGACGAATGACCTGGCAGGGTTGAAGGAAAATCTCGACGAAAAACCTTTCATCCTCTTATTTGCCTTTCATTGCATCGACCCGGCTCGATGGAGCCGACACAGTCACGTCCCTGCATCGCCTGCAAGCGAGGCATGCTGTATGACCTGGGAGCAAGGGCATCGTCGCCTGCCATTGCACCGATGGAAACCCAAGGCCCCAGTTGTTGGGCTGCGGCTGTAGCATTGAGCAGTGACATACATGCCTGCAGCTCTTCAGGGTTGTCCCAACCCGGAGCTTCCTGACCACGGGTCGACCGAATCGCTGACGTCGATGCCTGGAGGAAATTTTCCTCTTTCATTGCCCGCAGCCACTTCCGGTGCCTGGTGAAAACGACTGTGCCGGCGCAAACGGCGATCCCGACTGCCATCCTGGTGGCGGCCCGGATCCACCGTGGAATGTTCTGATGCATGAGAGACCCGTCCCCCACCCACCCCTTCCCGCCCGCCATTACACCCCGATTCACCGAACCGTGTCGCTGACAGGCACAACTCCGCATGCGATGCGTCAACGCCAACACAGCGTCCACACGCGGCGCCGATGATAGGCCGAGGTCGTGACCTTCGCGACTCTCAATTGTCAGACTCGAAGTCCCACGGCCGCCGTGTCTATCTATCACACGTCTCGATGGACACGCTGATCATTAGGAGCATTGACACAAGTGCTACGTGTGGCATGGATCAGCCAGGCGCCTGGCCAGTCCATCGGCTTGGCGTCACATGGCCATGCACTGGAGGTCTACTGTCGTCTCATGGAAGTCCCGGCCTTCTTCTCAACCTAAACAGGTGGCATTTTCGACTTGCGTTGCTCTCGCGCGGCAGACAGCCCGGACCGCATGTCAACCAAATCTCTTGCTGGTGCTCCCTGCTGTAGTAGGCGAGCGTTCGGCTGTTGAAACTAACATCACGGCTTCTCCTGGCAACCTTACGGTAATGGGCAGGTCATCGCCTATGGGACTGTCCTCATGCGGCCCGAAAACAGTGTAATTCTAACATGTTGATTCATTCGCCTTCGAGCCCGTAACAAACGCATTTCGCCTTCCCGTGTTGTACAGCGGCACCACTTCTGGTGCCAGCCTAGTGGTATACAGACAAGCACCCCTCTCCTGCAGCTTCGCTTCCACCCTGGCTGCCGGTTCTCAGCCTTCTGCTTTGCTGAAGTGGACAATCCTCATGACAATCCTCATCACGGCACAACGTTAACGCCGATTGACCTCGCCTGGTAGATGATGGCGCGGCAGAGACCCCTTGTGCTCAAGCCTGACAGACGAGGCTCGGTTTGCTTGATCTTCGCGATCTCGTAGATGTGCTTCAGGCTGACGGTGCCGACCGTCTGGTGCCCAGGGTTACTGGCGCCTTTCCTCCTGCCCTTCTGCCCAACCTCCACTTCAGCGGCGTTCAGGAGCAGCCACGAGGTCTGCGGTGTGCGAATCTCGAAGTGGAACGATCGATCTCCTCGTACGGTAACCCGGCAGGGCATCGGCGTGCCGGTGTTGATGTTTTGTGTTCGGGCATTGAACTCCTGCATTGGTTAAGCGGTTAGCAGAGCTGTTCTCGCCGGCCACGCTGTTCAATTCGCAACCGAGTCTGGCAACTCACCTTGCAGAAATCCATCGATTTCACACCCTTGCTACCCAAGGCCGGGCCGACGGGAGGGCTGGGGCTGGCCTGGCCGGCACCGACAATCAGCTTCACAAGCTGGTCTCTCGCAAGTTTGGACATGTTGTCGTGTTCGGATCGTTGTCGTTGCTGGCGTGGGTCACGGATGGGAGGTCTGAACTACCTAGGTGGTTGCGGCGCTTCGAATTTTTGGCTTCTCGCGACAGGCGCGCCAGGCTGCACTAGCCACACGCCCCCTAAACGACGTAGCTAAGCAAGCTCGGGTCAAGCTCGGGTGCCAGCCATTGGGCATCTGCCTCAGCCAGTCATGTCTGTCTGGTAAAACGATGTGCTCCACTATGACGGGACCCTTGGTTCATGCGCCACACCTCGTGCATTATCGCCCATATCTACCCATTACTGGACGACCCCTCCACAAGGTCGAAGAGCGGTCACCCCCGGCGTTCCGTTCAACAATTCTTCCTCCAGCCTCTTAAGCCAAAGTAACACCACTTCAACTGCAAATAAATACCTTGAAGCTTGTACCCCGACCATACTTGCTTTTGCTCCTTAACAATACATTTTACACAGTTCACCCTTCAGCCACGCCATCATGTTCAACTGGGCCAAGCAGAAGTACAACTCTAGCAGCCCTCCACTTCCAGGGTTGCCTTGACTGACCTTCCAACCAGGCTCGCTGACGTCGCGGGCACCCAGGAGCCGATCTATGGCCCTACCGCCATCAGATCTGTCGCTGAAGAGGCGAAGGAGACCACCCACACCGAGCTTACCCGGGACGACCTCAAGTGGAAGGCCATGGACTCGACTTCCGTCGAGACCCAGAGCTTCTACCTCATGTCGGATGACGGAAAGCACCTCGCCCTCGCCCAGGTGATTTACAGCAACGTTGCGTATGTCCTCCTCTTCTTCACTATCTTATCTCGCGCTGACTTGAGCAGTGGCATCCACACAACCGTCCAGTTCAACTCCAAGATCTTCTACCTCGACGGCTCTAAGCCCCACCTCTGGTGTGCCACGCAGCTCAGCAACTACGGCTTCAGCGAGGACAAGGCTAGCTTCTACGCCGACGATTGCGCGCTGGACCTTTCAGAGGACGGCACGACCTATACGATCAAGAGCATGAACGACCAGCGATCCATCTTCAACATCAAGATCACCCGCAAGGCGCCCGGCTTCGTCGCCGGCAAGACCGGCAACACCCTGTATGGCACCGACCTCAACAACCCCTGGGGTTCCATGCGCCACGCCTTCTGGCCGAGGTGCGCCGTCGAGGGCACCGTCACCACCCCCGACGGCCCTATCGACTTCACCGGCAAGGCCTTCTACTCCTTTGCGCTGCAGGGCATGAAGCCGCATCACGCCGCGGCGCGATGGACGTTTGCCGACTTCCAGACCCCGAACTACTCCGCCTGTCTGATGGAGTACGTCACCCCGCCTTCGTACGGCAGCACCAAGGTCACCATTGGCGGCATCGCCAAAGATGGTGAGATCATCATTGGCGGTGTCGACAGCACCGTCACGCACACGAGGATCAAGAACGACTCGGAGATTGAGTGGCCCGAGCCGGAGGCGATCAAGTTTACGTGGTCGGGCAAGACGAAGGACGGCAAGACGGTCGAGGCTGTCATCGAGGGCGATCTTGAGGAGCGCCTCGACAGGGTAGACGTCATGGCCGAAGTGCCGGCGTTTGTCAAGAAGATTGTCGCCAGCGCTGCGGGAACCAAGCCCTACATTTACCAGGTTTGTGCCAGCGTGGTGAACCCACCGGAACAACCGGCTGACGATGCGACAGTTCTCTCCCCAGAAGCAGAAGCTCACGCTGAAGCTGAAGATTGGCGACGAGGAGATCTCGGAGGAGGGCCAGCTGTTCAGCGAGGCCACGTTCATTTCCGAGGCATAGGATATGATTTCTTCCCGCACTTGAATAAGTTGGTTGGGTATGGATGCCGTTGGGTAGGCGTTTATAGAGTCGGGCCGTTCAGTCGCTTCAGAACATTTCACCTTCGACTGGTCTCGAGGTTGGCAGACACTTTGTTCAGCCTGGTAGGGCCATCATCTATTAATAAACTTTGGTTCGCGATACCCTGCAAGTTGGCCGCCGTGACTCGCTGATCGCTGATGTCCATATGCCGACAACTGGAGCAGATATATCCTGCGCAGAAATGTTTGGTGTTTAGGGGTCGTCGTATCATCCATCAGTCGCCCGACCTCGTCCATCAACACTATTGCCAAGGCCACTGGCTGGAAGAGCCAGCGTAGTAACACATAGAGACGCCTTCGCTTCGAGGTGTATCTGCACCTGCAATGAATGGAGTCGTCGGCATCCTCCAACTCAACGAAGAGCGACTGCCGTTGTATACTTCCCACGTACCGTGCGGGCTATAGGAACTGCACGGGCTGCAGCGAAGGCAGGCAGGAACCTGCGAGCATATGCCTTACCTTGTAGGTCAAATTTACATCAGCTGAAATTCTTAACCTCCTCCCTCTCTTTCATCCTTCCATCACTAAGCTGCGTCCTTTTCGGTTGGCTTGCGATCGCTTTCCTCGCTCATCTCTCGTCAAGGGCCCCTCCACCGTACTCGTCCGATTCCACCATTACGCAGGAACGAAAACGCACCAACTGACCTGATTCTGCGGGCGAACGACCATGCCGCCTCCCACCATCCCCAAGAAGGGCGGGCCCAAACACCTCCAGTCTTCTACATTCCGTCCAGGAATCACATACATAAGGGGAGGGATGGGGATTGGCAAGACCGCTCTCGGAGGGGGCGCCAACCGCCAGCGGTATGTTTCCCGGACCCGCGGCTTGCTTCCGGCGTTGACCACGCTGATCTTCCATAGGAAACCCAAGAGGGATTGTATTTGCGGTATCAGTATGTTCACACGTCCCACGGCTGCGCCTGTTGCGCGCGAGAACGTTGGCTGATTATCTCTGTGTTTCATAGCTAAGCCGGCCATTAGGTGAGTTGCTTCAAGTTCCTTGAACTATCATGTACCTGCCTTGAGTCTTCTGGTCTGGCCTTCGTCTGCAAGGCAGATGCGTCGTGATACGCTGTGCGAGGCGGCTCCACGCTGGTAGATCTGTTCACAATACCAGCCAAGCGTTTACGCTGATGGTTCGCTCGCGTTATCAATCCTTGCCCCTGAAGCAAGATCCTCCAGCTGACCCAACGGTACAGACGCCTTGCCCGCCGCGGCGGTGTCAAGCGCATATCTGGCGCAATCTACGACGACGTGAGTAGCACCTTCCCGCCGTGAATTGACTGGAGAGTAACTAACTTGCCACAGATTCGCAGTGTCATGGTGGACAGGCTGAAACTGGTACGCCTTCCTTCCGAGGCTTGCTGAAGTTATCTCGCTCTCCCAGATACTAACTCGTCTCCAGATTCTCAGCGGCTGCGTCGCGTACGTCGAGTACCGAAGGACGAAAACAATCACAGTCCACGATGTAAGCTGAAGCCACTCTCCGTCGACCACAGAAGGCTGACTGACACCACTGCCAGGTTCTCTTCTCGCTGAGGCATATCGGTCAGCCCCTGTACGGCTTTGACCCAGAAACAAACATTGACTCGAAGAAGTCCAAGTATTGATCAGCCACTGCCCCATCACGACGCGATAAATTTCCCTTCTGTTTACATCAAGGCGTTCGGCGAAACTTGGCTTGGTCGTGCGGCATCGAGGAAGCCGTAAATGTGCGTGGCAAGAACAGATGCGATACGACTCATGATCGCAAAAGAGTCTTTTCTCTTGTCTTCTACCTGTTCTACGAAATACCTAGATAGTGAATGGAAAGAATGAAGTAATCCCAGCTGTCATGACCGCTGGCTAATATGCGTTATAAACGAGGGGTATCGATGAGAAGTGAAGTGACAGCTCCTCCAAAAAAGGATAAAAAAGGAAGCCAGAAAACAAAGCGTCAGAGCCTAACCATCGCGAGATCACATAGTGATCAAACCATTAATAGCTCCAGCCCACGATGCCCAGCCTATCGACAGGCCGCCATCTCGTCGTAACACGACTCGTCCAATTCCCTTCACACCCACCATCTCACTTTCGCCGCCTGCCCGCCTCCCACGCCCCGGCGACCCTCTCAAGCGCCATCGCAGCTCTTCGCTCTTGTCGCCGCGCCGCTCCGTTGAAAAGTTCTGGCAGCACCATCTTGCTGTGCACATGCTCGAGCGCGAACCCAACCTCTGCATCCCGCCCGCACCGCTCCCGCGTGACACGGACCGCCTCATGGAGCAGGTCCGCACCCGCTCCGAATCCTCGCCATTGCCGTCCCGTCGTCCACGCGCGAATGACGCCCTTGCCGCCGCGTAGAGGCCCGGCGTTACCGCTGCTGCCCTTGCTTCGCTTCTTGCCGCCGGATGGGGGCCCGGTGGCAGGGAGTCCGCCGGATACGAGAGAGAGGGACTGCTTTGGCTCAAGACGGAGAACAAGGACCGCAACCATGGTAGACCCGGAGCGAGCGGCAAGAACGATGTCTTCATCAGGGGTTGTCGTGGCTGTAGGGGTACCCGGGCGGAGGGGCGAAGGAATCGAGGATTGAAGGTAGGCAACAGACAGAGAAGAGGCGAGTCGGGCATACGGCAGAGTAACGTAGTGAATGAGGGCGAGATAAGCGAGGAGGAAGATTGTGATGATAGTGATGGAACATAGAACACCGAGATTGTAGTGAGCGGCGCGAGTCTGATGGTGGACGACGGCAACAGATGCAACGAGGGCGGTGAGACTGAGAGGATGCAGGACGAGGGAGACGGCGGCCTGCTGGCGCTGTTCAACGATGGAGTCCGCGATGAGGTCCAGGGCTTGATCCTTATCCGAGGGGTGCGAGAGAGTCTCAAGGGAGAGGTCTGGGATGTCGTCGAGGGGAGCCAGAGGCAAGTCCTGAGCCTGTGACGAAGGCGACGGCGGGGGTGAATAAGTCGTTGCCGGCTGGAGGATGGGTGTGTTTGCGTGAGAGATTGCTGTAGGGTCGAGAGCGAGGTTGGCGCGGAGGAAGGAGAGGAAGGCTGCGATGGAGTCAGAATCAAGGTGAACTCCACGTGCGGTCAAGAAAACATAGAGATCCCATGCTGGAGGATTGAGCGTTAAATCGAGAGGATTTGGCATTGAGCAGTACGGAAGGCATGTCTTGAACCCTCGACGGCGGCTCTCCGAGATGAAAAAGGCAATGAAGCACACGATCAGATGAGTTGGAAGCCCACCAGAAACAGAACAAGAGCAACCAAAGAGCGAACGCCGGACAGTCCTTACCTGCACTGGATTTTATAGCTGGCACAGCATGGTTGAGTTTTTCAGCAACAGCATTCGCATGCCAGTTGCTAAGATCCAGCTCCCTAACCCCTACGTGATGCGAGGCTGCTTCCATGGCTCTGTTGCAGGGCGGTGGTGGCCCCTGATGATGCCACCGATGAATGGAGTGCGACGTCGAGACGAGGCCGCTAGCAGTCGTTACGGCAGCCGCCCAACATGAAGCCGAGAGAGAGTGGCCTTGTGCGTGAAGTGTTGTCGAGATGGTCGTGTATGAGGAGAAAGGCCTTTTTTTCACCCAGTTCGACAGGGTACGGTCGAGTCAGGGTCAGGGAAGGATCAAGCGCCGGGTGCCGACCGGGGGACGCGGTCTAGATGTATGTACCAAGACAGACAAAGCACCAGCCAAGGGCATCTAGCCAACAAGGAGGGAAGAAGACGAAATACGCTAAGAAGAAAACGCAGGGAAGGGAAGATTTGATCAAGATGTGTCAGAATGGAATTGCAGACCAACAAGCGGATGGGAGACAAGGGCAAGAAGAGAAACAGGCGTCACCTATCAAGACGGTGAAAGACGAACAAGGGACGAACAAAACGGGGCTGGACAGCGCCCGCCCTTATGTACGGTGATGTGTTGATGGCGAACCAAATACGTCTCCTTCAAACCAAGATGCGAAACGATCTGACCCCATGAGATCGTCTCTCTCGTCTGTTTCCACACGAGGGATCAGATGCAAAAACACTGGTAGGGGGAGGCGCAAGGCCAAATCCGCACCCGGCATCTTGCAGAAACCTGATAAGGGTCTGTCAGTGTCTCGATAGGGGACCAAGGGGGGTCGTCTGCAGGGGCCAATCATGTTTGAAAGCACGGCGCCATGGCTTGTCAAGCCTGTGTCTGGGGGAGCTTTGGGACCAACGGGCTGGGGGTCAGGGGGTGGTGTCGGGGTCGGGATGGATGTGGAGGGGTGGGCCATGCCGCGTCGAGAAGTCTGTGTTCTGCAAATCATCAGTTCGCGGCACGAACACACGGCGTTACCGTATCTTGTTTCTGTATTCTCCGATGCCATATTGGCCATGCCACCACACCAAGAAAAGTACTTCGCGCCCGGGCGTGTTAGATGGTGCTTGTTGGCTGTGGCAGGTCGGCAGGATGGTGTGTTGTAGCGGGAGGTGCTGGTATTGGCTATGAGCCCAACCAGTCCATGATAACGAGGTTGGATGAAGACGCAGGCTGGGCCCATTCCGGTGAACCGCTCAGATAGTGCATCACACGCCATGGAGCCATCGTCTTGGGCCATGTTCATTCGGGAACAGGGCCAACGAGTCCACCCCTGTTGGTCATTCAATTTCATGATCAGTCGCCTGGGTCCGTGGACTTGGGGTGCCAAGGGTCTGTGACAAGCTCGACAGAAGATGGTCAGAGTGTTCAGCTCGACCTCTGTCTCCGCCTCCGCCTCCAGAAACAACCCCTCACTTGCTTTCGTCAGGAGCGGCGTCACTACTCTGTTGGGATCGTCCCTGGCCGCTGGCCCCGGCCCCGGTTCTGGACCTGGGGCTGGCTGGTGGCCGCGTGCCGAAACGACCGTCTTGCGCTTGTCCACGCTGCTGGATCAAGATGGCGATGCCGAATGGTGCCGCGTCTCGCGCAACTTGCTCAAAGCTAGCAGAAAAAAGTTGGGATGTTGGGCGTTGGTCCAGACCGGTGGCACAGGCTTTCCCTTGTTGGTCTTGTGAAGGTGACCGACCGCCTGATTGGGTAGCCCAGCGCGACGCTGCAGGAGGGAACCCCAAACCCGCGACGCCCAGGCGAACGGACCAGAAGGCTCTGTCTGTTAAGCGACGGGCACAAAGGACCAACATGAAACGCTGGACACATACGAAGGCCTGCAACAGTCAGGAGAGCTGCATCGCCGTAGCATCGAAAAAGCTTTCGTCAGCGGAGGCCTGGTGGGACCATGGCGACCGCAGGATCTGCCGTCGCGGGGCATGGCTGTCCATTCGAACCTTGCCAGGAGTAGTAGTGGTCTGCATCCAGTCAATCATCAGGGGAGGTAGGGAGGGGGTTAGAGGATATGTTGGGCATGCATCCTGGGATCGCCGAGTGGACATCGCGCCATCGAATCCGCGATGACGCCGCTTGACGTGCAATGAGATAACTGCTCCGCGGGTCGACCGGCGACGAGAGGTGGCCGTGGGGGGAGGATTTGCAGCTCTGGCTCCGGTCGAAACAGGACGACGGGACGGGTGAACGGCTAGCGCGCCGTCCTGTCACTTTCGGATTCCGACATGGCGCCTAGCTGGTGGGCGTGCTCGTTGGCGAAGGTCGTGATGAAAGTCCAGATGGGTCTACTAGTCCAGCTCTGCTCGAATGGCGTTGATCGCATGACTGGTGGTCCCGTGGTGTTCCGTTCTGACGGTACCACTGCGGCCTTAGATGCTCAAAGTATTGCAAAGCGTATCCAGACATCAAGCCGATGGCTGGCCGTGAGAGGTCGATACGAGCGGTGAGCTGGCTGTTGTCTGCAGCGTGATACCCGCAGCGAGTCAGTGTACGTGCAGCAGCAAGCTTGGACGAGCGTCTGTAAATCATGGATGTCTTAAGAGGCAGACGGCGAGCGAGACGATGAGACGACGCGGCGGCAACGAGTGGGCGAAGTCTTTCGGCCGTATTGCCCACGTCGAAGAACATTTCTCAGGCGGGCATGCAAAGCCTCGTAGTGAGTCCAGCTGTGGAAAACAGAAAAGGGGAACCATCCGGGAGGTTTGTACTTGGCAAGTCTGTTGTGTTCTGGAGGACGACGCACAGCAATGGCACTGACGCCAACATGGATGGGTTGGTATCCCTCGTCGTCCCTGGTCCCTCAGGTCATTCGGGTCGTGCTTGCCAATCATGGGAATACAGTGCAAGTGCAGGAGCGTCAAGAGCTATATGTGTACATGCACTGTACAGGCTTAAGCACCCGTTAAGCAAGCCTACCTAGGTAGTTAGGTAGGTGAAAGGTAGGTAGAAGCCTTGGGTGTTCGACATACCGCGTAAGAGACTTCTCATTGATCTTCCTTGAGAAGCACAGGAGCTGTCCGCTCTGTATTCGCCGTTCTCTCATTACACGTGAGGCACTCCCTAGGACCTCGCACGCATTCTCCCCTCGGAACCGGATGTTCCAGCACGGCTCAAGTTGATCGACAACCCCGCCGAGATGGCGACGCGTCCTCGAGCGATGAATGGCGGTGACCCACAAGCTTGATCTACGTGCGTGTTAGGAATATTACGATGCAGCATCGCCGGCGCCCTCTCGCCAGCAGCCTCGCCAGTTCAATATGCAGTCAGTCAGCTTCGCGTCAGATACAGGCTCTAAGCCCAGCCTGACCACAATGACCGGTCATTCTAGGTAGTTGAGAGAGTGGACGAGCGACAAGACGAACGATCGCACGCTGTGTGTGAAACCCCTCACCCCAGGCCAAGGCATAATCGTATTGCGCAGTGTGCCTTACTTGCACGATGCTTCGAGCTACTATTGGCGCAAGTCCTACCTACACGAGGTCTGTTACTGGGAGACCTGCGGGTCACGGGCAGGCTTCGGTGACCGGTGTGAAACATACGAGGAATCCATCCCCCCCCCTTCCCCCGCCGCAACATCCCCCCACACCCCCCCCGAACCGGCTCTCTTTTCCCCGGGGGGTTGCGACACAGAANCCCCCCGCCGCAACATCCCCCAACACCCCCCCTGAACCGGCTCTCTATTCCGCGAGTGTTTGCGACACAGAAAGTCAAGATTTGTCTGGACGAAGGGACTGGCTGCAGAGCATTTCTAGATGAGATAGGCTGTCTGGCTTGCCGTTCATGACATCCTCCACAGCTATTTGCCTTGTCAACCACACGGTAGGGTGGGGCATCCTGGTACCTTGTTAACAGCGTTGCCTTTCCATCCTGGCCAATGGATGTGGGCTGAGCGTGCTGAGTCTGACCAAGCCCCCCCGCGCCGCCGCCGTTGTATGTGCCGGGGAGGCAACCAAACCCGGTGCCAGTCAGCTAGCCGGTCCCCAGCCTGCAGACACCAACGAGTCCTACGCCTGCCGAGTCCTACAAACCGGGATCTAGGACAGGACAATGGATCGTGCGGGAGGGAGGCCCTCGACCATCTTCACTCCGCCTCCAACCTCCCAGCTTCCAGCAGATTAAAACTCAACATGGGTGGCGGATTGGTCTCTGGTCTTTTCCTACATTGTTGACCGTCCTTGGAGCCACCTCTCGATCTGATCATGGCCGCGAAGAAGCCTGTCGCGCCATTTGGTGACGACGCTCACCCGCGCATCTGGAACCCTTCAGCCCTACGAGCATTGACTTCATCTCCCCGCCTGAGCTTGAGCCGCTCACGAAGGGACTCGTGCTCCACCACCAGCTCAAGCTCGACCTCTTCGCTTGATGTTGGACTGAAGCCGTCGTGTGTGTAAGTCCTCAGCCTTGACCTGATCCGTTCCGTTTCGGGCAACGGTCATCTAACAAGGGTCGAAAGGACTCGCCAAACCCCCCACGATGAGTGCGCGGTTCATAGGTTCATCGTATGGGCCGCCATACAGCGCAATGCCTGCGAAAAGATGTCGCCCAGCGAGAAGCTCGAGTGTCCCCTGCTGCGATGCAGGAAAAGATTTCCGAACCATGAGATCATGCTGAAGCATCTGTACACATGCGACCTCCTCTCCACTGGCGAATATTGGTGTTACGAGTGCGAAAAGCCCGAGAAGTTCACAGACGGCAAATGCAAGAGATGTCTGGGTCATCCTGGGAAGCGACGCAAGATGCTCAAGATCGCGAAGAACTTCTTTTCAACCATCGGTCACAAGTCCCGAAAGGATGATGTTCCAGATCTCAACCTCGCTGCCACCGCCATCAACCTCCCACCCCCGAGCTACGATTCCTTGCACGTCCGACCTCAGCAGGTGGAACTGTCTTGTGCTACCGAGATCGTCGAGATTGACTCTGTCGAGATACCAGTGACTCCCGCACCTCAGCCTGCGCCTCCACTCCTCGACCCAGGTTCGACACAGGCCTTGCCCAGAGCGAGCCACCCGACACCGTCTGCGGGCATCGACACCATGATTCCATCTATACCCAGCCCTCTCTCCGAGTGGGATTTCAATCTCGCTACCGCCGTCCCTGACATCCCAATGATAGATCAAGGCCAGGCCAGGAATTCGGAACGACCCGCACTTCAACTTACGACATATGACCTCGCTCACTATCGGCAACGACTAGAGGCTCAAAAGAAGGGAAAGAAGCTTTCTCCTAGCTCATCATTGAGGTCTAATGCCAGTACTGGCAGTCATGGCATATCTCCGATCTCGGCTTTCAGCGGGGCTTGGACAATAGGCTCAGGTTTTGATACGGAACTTACCTCGCCAACCTCTGACGGTGGCGGCTTCCTGTCACGGGGAGGTTCCAATGCGAGCCGGCGAAGTTGCTTTGACAGCGTGCAATTGCACGAGACGATCTCAGAACTTCCAGCCGACTATCCGGTTCCCGAAACTGGGTTAACTGGCCTCTCTGACGACTTTAGTACGCGCCCTCACGCTGTCGACTCGTTGGCAACCTTACCGAACGCTCCCACACTGTTGGCTGATTTCGCCACGCAGTCGAACGACAATTCGAAGAGAGTCAGGCCGAGCACCGACACGTCTCAGTCTCTCACAAATGCCGATTCTCTTGTTGCGTCAGCCTGGGATACTCTGCAGACACATGTCAGCTCGTCGATGGAAAAGCTACGACACATGTCGTACAATCCTCTCGTCAACCAGCTGCAGTTTTTGAGCCCCTACTCTGTTGCAACAACTGGGCTTCTCACCCTCAAAGCAATTCTCGAGGGCCAATTACCCACGTCTCCAATAGACCTGCTATGTTTTGTGCACGTCACATATTCACTTTCCTTAGTGGTTTACGAACGGGATGCTCCAAGCATGTCAAAACGACTCTTCACTCAAGCTTATATGTACGGCAATCTAGTTGCACCCGATCTTCGCGACTCGTATCTCGAGGTAGCCGCATCGGTCTGGCACCCCCTGGATCTGACTGCAGACGAACTTGAAGCCCTTCTGATAGAGAAGAATTCTGGCCTCTTGCCATTGATGGAAACATCGAAAGGTAAACAACGTGGTTCGTCTACATTGGCAGCCCCTGGGACAGATGATCTTGTTCGGATTGCTCAGTTCTTCCTGGATGGTATGTTGGCCCGAGACAATACGCATTATTACGCAGCAAGCGTCTCTAACAACCCAACAGAACTCGAATTCGCCGCTCTACCCACAAGTGCGCCGCTTTCAATCACTACTCTGACATCGGACATTCGGACTCGGCACATGCAAGATGCAAGCGCGAAGACGTCTCCTGACCGAACCTTCCCGGTTACTGTCGGCCTCGTCGTGAACATGATTCAGGCACAGTTCCCGAATGCGTTCGGCCTAGCTATCAAGCTGGGCAAGTTCCAAAAGCGCATCGACGCGGGCGAAGTACAAAGCCCACGGCGAGCCGAGTTAGAGCTGATCCAAGCGGGCAAGGTTAGTGCTCTATACGTGTGGCCTCTTAGCAGCCTCTGACATGATCACAGGGGCATCTTTCAACAAACATGTACTTCGACTCCTACGTTTCAGCAGTTCGACGACACTGCGACAGTCTCTACAAATCGATGATACCAGGGCTCACCTCACGCACAACTTATCACTTGTGCGGCATCAAGCTCGTGAACGGCATCATATCAGATCTCTACCACAAAAACGCATTGGAGCGACATGGTGATCAGACGGATGAGGGTTTACTGGATGATATTTTCAAATCATTGACAACGGGATTTGAGGAAGATGGCCCCTTGGACGACTTATTGGGACTCGACGGACTTGATCCTGCGGCGTCTATGATGGGCATTGAAACTACGATGGAGGACAGCACGCTCCAAGATCCGATGTCTGCTGTATATGCCAGCAGCGACAGAATTGGTCCATCGGCCCTCTACCGTCCCGACCATGCGGCGGGGACGGTGTCTCAGGGGGGACCAGCAGCGGCGGCTCAACAGGACCATCCGAATGACACGGGAACGAAGGTTGAATCACCAGATTTTTGCGACATCTGTGGGTTCCGACCCAAGGGCCACCCAAAATGGTTCAAGGGAACTTTGACCAAGCATAAGAGGCTGCAACACAAAACTTCACCACCTACAATCTATCGGTGCCTTTTCCCGGGCTGCACTAGCCAGTACAAAAACCGACCTGACAATCTTCGGCAGCATCAGCTTGACAAGGGTCATTTTGTCGATGGCGAGGGAGGTCGTAGGCCAAGTAAGAGAAAGAAGGTTGACCAGACGGACGGTTGACGCCAGGCAAAGAGCGGGAGTGGGTATGTTAGCGTGGGAGGATGAGGATGGAGCGGAAGCCGAATAAACGCGGCAGGGAAGTGGGCGATGATTTAAAACCTGGAGCAAACGGCGTCCTAAGATACCATTTGATTGATAATATGCAGCTCATTCAAGACACTACTTGATCTACGAACCTGCCTTTCTTGGTGAGAACTGGACATCGTTATCGCCCTGGAACCTGCATTTACCGAAAGAAACAACATGCCTGGATCCGAAGTCGACAGAAATCGTGTGCTGAATGGGGCTGAAACACGAAATAACAATCGGGCACACCGACGAGTTGAACACAGCGTGAACCGAGGACAGCATATGGACGATCGTCGGGTGGTTGAAGACGCGTGAGTGACTCCGTCAAAGATGAGAACTAGGATTGAGACATGCCACCGACGCTATCCCGGCCTGGTGCTGCAGCGTCAGGGGTCGAGGCATGAGAGAAGAAGAATACGCACAGACTTCCAGCCACAACCTGGACTTCTAGGGCAAATGATGGATGTCGACGCACACGAGATCGAGCAATCGCCATTAGTATAGAGCAGCCACGCGATATGTGATGATCATTACATTTATTGCCCGAGCGACACTGGCAGGTCTCCCCACAAGGTATCTATCAGGCATGGTGGTAGTCGATATCGTTCTCAGGCGACGCGAGCCTAGCCGTTGGACATGCATACCCTACTATCGAGGGGACCTCTTGTGGGACTGGGTGTCGAGCCGGCCCATCCCGCACACAGTACCGAAGTACGTGCACTTACTCACCTGCAAGGAGTGCCCGTAACAACAAGCAGCACCCTGTCTTCTGGACAGACCCCCCCCGGGCGCGTCCAAAGCACGCCGCGATTGAGCTGTTCCGACGGAGCGACATTTGCAGCCTTCCACTGACACCTTCGGAAGATCGATCCCAGCAGAACTGATCTTTCCCGTATCACCGATGGAATGCCTTCGTTTGCCTTTTGCTCACGGCGGGCCCAAATTGCCTTGCCAAAGATAGAATCACCCAGCCACGCCCCGCTACCTTGAATCCGACACGCTCCAGTTCTGGATGATGTCACTTGTGTCAGAAAGGTCACGTGATAAACCCACAGCCCCCTTCCTGGTACAGTTGGGCAGCACAGGCGCTGGGGCCCACTGAGCAGGCGCCGCTCGGAGCTTGGTCTTCCAGGCAACAGGGAATGAGTTGGGACCCCGGCGCCACGTCCACAGGAAATCTCCTCTCCCTGCTCCCCTTGTCCCCTCACACACCACCTCCGTCGCGCCCTTGTTTGCTCCCATCTTTCTTCTGTCCACACCTCCAGAACCCACACACACACTCCACGCCTCCGTTTCCCCATTATCGACACACCCAGACCGCGCATCAAGGGTTTGTCTTTCCATCACATCGTCGGTCACGACGACTTCGACAGAGGCAGCACAGTCAAGCCTTTATTAGGCGACGCCGCTCCACCTCCCCTCTTGTCGACATGTCGGGTCCAAGCAGCCAGCCAGGGCTCAACTTTCCCCAGGTGGCCAACCTCCGACATGGCCGATCTCACCCGGGGCCAGGCTTTCCGCCGCTGCACGCGAACCCGACAAACAAACCCTCGCCTGGCACGCATCACGCGTCTCCTTATCAACCTCACGCCTACACGCCGCAACAGCCGCCCCAGGGCTCATATCCTCAGCACATCTTCCACCAGACCCCGACGCCCGTCAATGGTCATCTCGGCGGCAGCGCGCGGCCGTCCCAGAGCCATGTTCCCAACAACAATGCTCCCGTCGGCCGGCAGAGGGCGCCCCCCTCGCGTCAGCAGATGCCGACTCCACCCTCGATGTATCTCCCGCAGGCCATCGGTCAGCAGCAAGGCCTAGGACAGCAACAGAGCCCGGCTCAGCAGCAAGGCCTCGGACAACCGCCCAGCTTGGGACAGCATCAGGGCCTCGGCCAGCAGCAGAGCTTGGGACAGCAGCAGGGCATGAGACAACAACAGCAGGGCTTGGGTCAGCAGCAAAATCTGGGTCAAAGCATGCAACAGAACTTGGGTCAACAGAGCATGGGTCAACAACAAAACAATGCACCGCAACATAACCTAGGGCAGCAGCAGAACCTGGGACAGCAGCAGGGAATCGGTCAACAGCCTCAAGGCATCGGACAACAGGCACAGGGGCTTGGTCAACAGTCGAGCATTCAGCAACAGACAGGTTTAGGGCAGCAGCAGAGTTCGGTTCAGCAGCATAACATAGGTCTCCAACAGAATCAAGGACAACAGCAGAGCATTGGACGACAACAAAGTATGGGCCAGCCCCAGAGCATTGGACAGCAGCAGAAGAACATGGGACAGCAGCAAGCCATGGAGCAACAGGAAGCTCAGCAACAGCCACAGCAGAACGAGCCCATCAATCCTCGCACATCTCACACCCAGCCGCCCTCATCTTTGCCTGAGCCGCAGCAGACACAGGCTATCCGCATGTTCCAGGACACAATGCAGCGTGCCGAGGAAGCGATTCAGCAGCAGAATCTCCAACAGCAGCAGCAGCAGCAGCAGCAACAACAGCAGCAGCAGCAGCAGCAGCAGCAGCAGCAGCAGCAACAGCAGCAGCAGCAGCAGCAACAGCAACAACAACAACAACAACAACAGCAGCAGCAGCAGCAGCAACAGCAACAACAGCAGCAGCAACAACAGCAACAACAACCGAAGCCCAAATCCCAGTCACGACAGAAGAACAAACAGAAGCAAGCGGCTCAGCCTCCTCCACCTCCCCCTCCCCCTCCTGCACCCATCCCTCAGTCCGGACCGTCAGCGCCGGCACTGGAGCCCCAGCATTCTGATGATGCCATCATGGTGGATGTTGATTCGGATGAGGGTGATGGGTCTGGCGTGCCTGATCATGTGCAATCTGCGATGCGCGCTGCGGGCATCATCTACCAGGCTCCCGAGCCCATGGGTGCCAGCATGTCACCCCCACCTGAAGGCGGCAGCTACACAACCCTGGAGGCCATTCACAAGAGCGCCCTTGCTTACGCTACGTCTGTTGGGTACGCCATCGTCATTGGACGCTCTAAGAAGACGGTACCAGGCCTGAAAAAGGTTCTCTTCGTTTGCGATCGAGCAGGTCTTCCACCTAGCCGCGTGAGCCCTGAAGCTCGTAAACGCAAGACCTCGTCCCGCAAGTGCGGCTGTCAATTCGGGTTCTTCGCCATCGAACAGCGGACTCAATGGACCATCAGGTATCGTCCGGACCCCATTCACAGAGAGCACAACCACGGTCCCAGTGAGAGCCCCCTTCTCCATCCTGCGGCACGAAAATTGAACGCAACGATGGTTCACGCCGTCAAGAACCTGAAAGAGAGCGGTAAGAGCAGCAGTCACTCCCCAGAAACTCTCTATTCTGACACCTCAGCAGGCTATGGTGTGAAGGAGACTCTGGAAATACTGCAGATCGAGAATCCCGACGTGCCGCTGCTTTCTCGCGACATCTACAATGCGCGGGCAGCGATCAACCGCAACCCCACCAAGGTTGCAACGGCACTTGCGGAGGACCGGCCTGCCATCTACAGCAAGCCTCAACCCACTGCCGAGGAACGTATCCGAGCCGACCTTCGACGGGAGCTCGATAAGACACGCCGGGATTTTGCGCAGTTCACCGAAGAGGCCGAGGAGGAGATTGCAGCTTTGAAATCAAAGCTCGAAGAGAAGGAACAAATTATCCGCAAGTTCGAGATGTTCATCGATATCTGCAACCAGCGGGTCATGGTGCAACGAGAACGGCTCTCCGGTCCTGAGAGCGGCGCGGGAGCTGGGTCATCGGCGGGGCCGTCCGTCGGAGCGCTGACAGGGACGGCCCCGGGGGAGCAACGTTGATCAAGTTTTTGGTAGGATTTACAGTCTTGATGCTTTGTGTTGTCGGACGGGTCATGGTAGGGACAGGCGTATGCATTGGGTCTGGTCGGATGGTATGGGCTTTGCTTTGGACGGCATCGGAGCTCGTGTCATGTCATTCGTGTTGAAGAAGGATCTGGGTTGTCATTAGAAGATATCTGCACCACTGTTCTCGTGGAAGAGAAAAACGCCTTGGAGCAGGTGCAGGGACAGGCACATCGGCATGGCGCATTATTTGCTAGCGCTTGGAATTCAGACATTATGCCATGTCCTCGGCGCTTGTGCGGATGCTGTTTTTGAGAATTCATCTTTGAGTTCAGGCACACGTTCTGAGAGGGTAGGTTGTTAGTGAAGTGTTGGGTCGTGCAACGTGACTATGGTACGTTTGGCTGAGACCTGCCGGACAAGGGACCTGCGCCGGACCATCATGGTGCAGGAACTAGCTGCAACTGTCCCGATTGTGACCAGAGGTGGAGGGTGATCTGCATTCTGAGCATGTGTATGGATGGCCTGTGATTACGGTAACCCCTACCTTAAGCAGTACACCTGAAAGTCCTAGGCTGCTCCGTTGAGCTTTCTTTGATCAACTGGGATGCATCTGCATCCCTGCACACACTCCCTAGGTACCTTGGTTGCTGGAGTAGGCAAGGCACGTAGGCAGGGTATCTGGGCATGGAATGGAGGATTTGCTGGGTACGTCCTTAGGTAATCAGGACCGGGGCGTTTGATCGGCAAGACCAGGGCAGTTAGTCAACAGGAGATGCTGATTTGGCGAGACCTCTAGCTGGTGGCCCCTGTAAATTGCAGCCATCCAACCAAATGAGCCCCGCAATCCGTTGTCGTGCCCGACTCTCACTGGCCGCAACGTCTCCTGACATATGCCGTCGCGACCAGGGTTCCTCTGGGTCGCGTAAAACTTGGGGGAGCCTATCTTGTGCTTTGGGCAGTCGGAGGTACTGCAAGGCCCGGCAAGTCAACACGCAACTCCTTCCAACGACACACATTTCTGTCACCTCACAAGTGCAGGAGAGCAGGTCACGAACCATCTCGAACCGATCCGCTACCTATACCCTCATCCGCAGACCGCTCTGTGCTTGTGTACGACACTCATTCTAGCTACTTCGTTAGGCCGCCTGTTCCATCGCGCCCCCCCCTGAGTCCGCTGCTCAGCCAAACCGACGATATCTCGACCATGACGACTGCGTCTTTCTAGATACCCCCCCACGACCACACACACCCACCATCCGATATGGAGGTGGCTTCAACACCGAGCCCCGGCGCCAATGGCGTTGCTGCGGCTCCTTTCCCCTCGATAGATCCGGTACGCGTGGTCGAGCACCTCGTCTCAGCCTGCGAGATAGCTCTGGGAGCTTCCAGAGAGGACCTCGAAGCCCCGGGCAGTTTGCTGCACAAGAGTCGCTACACCGACACGATACAGCGTTGCAACCGATTTGCAACCGACGTCCAGACAACCTTGTACATCCAGAAGGACATTGTTGCATCCTCCACCATCCAGAATGGTGACGAGGAGTCGAGTGCGTTGGACAGCCACCCCGGACTATAATGTTCCTGTGACTAACGTTGAGCCTATCCGCAGAATCGCCGTCCTATACGTACACGCTCACGCCTGAAATATCCTCCCTGTCTACGACCGTATCATCCCTCAGTCTTCTCAAACGATCGCAGCCCATCGATGCCGCTCTTCCCCTGTCTTCCCAAATACTTCTTACTAATTTGCCCGGTCCGGCTACCCTTAATGCCACTGTTGGGGAACAAGGCCCTTCAACTTCAGCTTTCGAAATCCTTCACTCCTATGTCCATCACGTGCTGGCTCCATACTTCGATGCCAATACCAAGAGTCAACAGCTGGCGAACGGCTCACGGGGTCGAGGGGACGTTGACTCGAAGACGGGTATTCCTGTGACGAAGAAAAGGTGGAACGACTTGGAGCTGAGTCTGTTGCATCTGCAACAGAATGTGGAGATTCCGGAGGTCTCGCTCAGCTTCCACCATGTCGTGAAAGGTGCTCTCGATGAGTCCGAGTCTCGACATTCGAAACCGAGTCTCGAGTCCATACCCGCCGCCACGCTCGGCGACAGTAGCTTCCTCAACAATCTTCAGAGCAACGTCAACAGCTGGATCAAGTCGATCCAGGTCATTACGAAAATGACGAAGGATCCCGCCGGCAACTCGGCGCAAGACTTCAAGTTCACCGCCAGTCAGGAGGTTAATTTCTGGCTGTCCATGGAATCGGCTCTGGAAGGCATCGATGCACAGCTTCGCAGCGACGGTGTGACCCTGACTCTCGACATCCTCAAGAACGCGAAGCGCTTCCAGGCAACAGTCAGCTTCGTCGCCGATACGGGACTGAAAGAGGCCGTGGAGAAGGTTCAGAAGTACAACCAGCTGATGCGAGACTTCCCCCTCGATGAGCTCCTCTCCGCGACGTCCCTTTCGAAGCTTCAAGACGCCATTGTACAAATCTTCAGCCACCTGAACAAGAAACTGAGGATCTGCCCCTACCCGATCCGACGAGCTCTACCGCTGGTGGAAGCCATTTCGGCCGACCTCGATGATGTACTTCACCGACTTCTTCCAGGCATCGAAATGGTGAACCTTGACTACCAGGAGTTCAAGGGCATCATGAAGGCCTGCGACGACATCTTCCGCACGTGGGACGACAGCATCAAGGAGTTCACCAATGTTGCTCGCGAGGTTACGCGACGGAGAAATGAGAGGTTCATCCCCATCAAGGTCAACCCGAGACACGGCGAGCTTCAAGCGCGACTTAATTATGTCAGCACGTTCCGCGATAACCACGAGCAGCTGCAGCGCACCATTGTCAACGTTTTGGGCCCAAAGGCCACAGGTGCCGGCGCTGTCGAGACAACAGTGTCCAACGGAGCAGTTGTCATGGAGGAGATGGGCGATGTTGACGCCGTTGAGGAAGTAAAGCAGGCTTGGGAAGCCCTGAGAAATGTTGACCTCCTGGACGTGTCTGCCGAGGGCACCCAGAGATGGGCCAGAGCAGAGAACCTTTACAACGAGCGGACATCTCGAGTCGAAAACTCCATCATCTCACGCCTGCGAGACCGCCTTGGAACCGCCAAGAACGCCAACGAGATGTTCCGCGTGTTCTCCAAGTTCAACGCCCTGTTTGTGCGACCCAAGATCAGGGGCGCCATTGCAGAGTATCAAAATCAGCTGATGGAGCACGTGAAACAAGCCATCAATGGCCTCCACGAGCGCTTCAAGCAACAGTATGGTCATTCGGAGGCCCATGCTATGGCTCAGCTGCGTGATCTGCCACCCGTCTCTGGTGCCATCATCTGGGCTCGACAGATCGAGTTCCAGCTGGACGGCTATATGAAGAAGGTTGAGGATGTTCTCGGAGCTGACTGGTCCCTTCACGCCGAGGGGCAAAAGCTTGAGAATGAGAGCAACCTGTTCCGAAAAAAGTTGAACACGCGGCCGATCTTCGAGTCATGGTTGAACGATGTCCAGAGGCGGCAAATCTCCATTTCTGGATACTTGTTCGACATTCGCCGTATTCGATCAGCCGGCGGCACCCTCGAACTCCTCGTCAACTTTGACCCGCAAGTCATCACACTGTTCAAGGAGACGCGAAACCTGATGTGGCAAGAGTACAACATCCCTCACTCGGTCAATACTGTGTCGAAAGACGCCAAGCGCGTGTACCCATTCGCCGTCAGCCTCATGGAGAGTGTTCGCACCTTTTCTCAGATCACCCGCCAAATCTCCGAGATGGGCGAGGAAGCAGTTCTGCTTTTCGGGTACCGAAACGAAGCCTACGCTCTGGTTAACAAGGGCGTGCCACTACGCTGGGAATCCTTCGTCAACACTCACGAGCTCTTCTTCTCGGGCAAGAACAGTTCGATTCTCCCGGCCGGCACCGAGTACGGACTTGCAGGACGAAGTGCAGAGAGCAAACATAGCCTCTTTATCCGCGAGTTTGCTGCTGCTGCGTCGCTCATGCAGAGCAAAACCGCCTTTTTGACCTCGATTCATGTCACCATTGAGACTGCATTGTCGCAACTTAGCTCTTGCCCCTATGAAGCCGATGCATTCCAGTCCCGTCTGGAGACTATCCAGAAGGCCGTCGATCAGCTCAACCTGGAGCAATATGTCAATCTGCCCTACTGGGTGGAGAACATGAACCAGAAGATCAAGGAGGTTCTTCTGGCACGCCTACAACACGCCATTCAGTCCTGGATCCAAGCGTTCGAGGACGAGTATCTCGATGACGGACGACGGAAAAAGATCACTGAGAACAACGAAGAGGCGAAGCCGGAGGGCCCGACAATCAAGCGCTTGGTCCATGAGCTTACAATGCGTAACCAAGTCATCTATCTGGATCCGCCTCTGGAATACGCCAGGGCCAGCTGGTTTGTCCACTTGCATGACTGGCTCGGCGTCGTCTGCAACATGAAGAAGATCAAGGCCACGCGGTACCAGATGACCCTGACCACGGCGACTACCGAGGAACCTCGCTTCGATGACCTTCCTGGCGAATGCACCGACTTGCTGAGCCGCGTCTACGTCTCTATCGAGAAAAAGCTGCGTGAGCTTGGCGCTTATGTTGATAAGTGGCTGCAGTTCCAATCGCTCTGGGATCTTCAGTCTGAACAGGTGTACGAAGTCCTTGGTGACCAGCTCTCGAGGTGGTTGCAGCTACTTCAGGAGATTCGCAAGACGCGCCAAACCTTCGATACGCAGGAAGTCAGCCGCCAATTCGGACACACCACCATTGATTACGACCAGGTTCAGACCAGGGTTAACGCCAAGTACGATCAATGGCAGCACGAGATCCTCATGAAGTTCGCCAGCCGACTCGGCACTCGCATGCGCGAGGTGCACGCTGAGATTGAGAAGGCCCGCCGCGAGCTTGAGGGCCCTCGCCTAGATGCGTCCTCAACCGCACAGGCTGTGCAGTTCATCACTATTGTACAGAGCTGCAAGCGCAATGTGAAGGCGTGGGCACCCGAGATCGACATGTTCAGGCAGGGACAGTCTACGCTCGTCCGGCAGCGATACCAATTCCCCAACGACTGGCTACACATCGAGCAAATCGATAACTCTTGGGGGTCTCTGACCGAGATCTTGGAGAAGAAGGCCAAGGTCGTTCAGGACCAGACCGATGCTCTGCGTGCCAAGATTACGGCGCAAGACAAGCACATCAGTGACAAGATTGCCGAGATCACTGCGCAATGGAACGAGGAAAAGCCCGTGTCAGGTACCATCAAACCTGATCACGCATCTGCCACTTTGGCCAGTTTCGAGACAAAGCTGTCCGACCTGCAGAACGAGTCTGAGATGGTCGGCAAAGCCAAGGAGGCTCTCGATCTCCCTGCAAGCATGGACAATTCTTTGGCCGCCGTCCTCGAGGAGGTTCATGACTTTCAGTCCGTCTGGTCGAACCTTTCGACAATCTGGTCCAGTCTCAACGAGACAAAAGAGACGCTGTGGACTGCTGTCCAGCCGCGAAAAGTTCGATCAAAGATTGACGATCTTCTCAAGAGCACCAAGGAGATGCCTAGCCGGATGCGCCAGTATGCGGCTTTCGAGCACGTCCAGTCCATCCTTCGAGGGTACCTTAAGGTCAATTCCGTGCTCTCTGATCTCAAGTCCGAGGCTATTCGTGACCGCCACTGGACCAAGATTTACAAGCAGATCAGACCAGGCAAGCGATACTCACCCGTGTCCCTGACACTCGGAGATGTGTGGGACCTCAACCTGGTTGCCACCGAGGTCATTGTGAAGGACATTATTGCCCAGGCGCAGGGTGAGATGGCACTAGAAGAATTCCTGAAGCAGGTTCGCGAGACATGGAGCAACTACGCCCTCGAGCTCGTCAACTACCAGAACAAGTGCCGTCTGATCCGCGGCTGGGACGATCTCTTCGCAAAGTGCAGCGAGAACCTGAATTCGTTGCAGGCAATGAAGCACTCTCCATACTACAAGGAGTTTGAGGAGGAGGCCTCATCCTGGGAGGACAAGCTCAACCGAGTTCACGTCCTGTTCGACATCTGGATCGATGTCCAGCGCCAATGGGTCTACCTAGAGGGTGTCTTTACGGGCAATGCCGACATCAAGCATTTGCTGCCCATCGAATCCTCTAGGTTCCAGAACATCAACAGCGAGTTCTCCACGGTCATGAAGAAGGTCTACAAGCAGCCGTATGTCTTGGATGTCCTCGGCATTGCCAACGTGCAAAAGTCCCTCGAGCGTCTCGCCGAGCTGCTCAACAAGATTCAGAAAGCCCTCGGTGAATACCTCGAGAAAGAGCGTGTGTCTTTCCCCAGATTCTACTTCGTTGGTGACGAAGATCTTCTCGAGATGATTGGCAACAGCAACGACACTCTTCGCATTGCAAAGCACTTCAAGAAGATGTTTGCTGGTCTTTCTGGCTTGATCATGGATGATGAAACCATCATCTCAGGCTTCACTTCGAAGGAGGGCGAGATGGTCCGCCTCAAGAAGGAAATCTCACTTGCCAAGACGCCTCGTATTAATGACTGGCTGACACTTCTCGAGAATGGCATGAAGTCTACTCTCGGCGAGCTTCTCGCCGAAGCTATCGCCCACTATACGCCAATCTTTGAAGCAGAGACCATTGACAGGTCGGCCCTGATCGAGTTTATGGATGCGTTCCCCAGCCAAATCGTTGTGCTGGCCACCCAAGTCGCTTGGACGACAGCGGTGGAGCAATCCCTGACCGATGGCGGCTCAACACTTCAGTCACTCTTCGATCGCGAGGTTCAGGTGCTTCGTCACCTAGCCGATACCGTCCTGGGTGACCTCGAAGTCATCCAGCGCAAGAAGTGCGAGCAGCTTATCACCGAGTGCGTACATCAACGAGACTGCGTGGAGAAGCTTATGAAACTCAACGCAACCACCCCGACCCACTACCTCTGGCTCCTTCAGATGCGATACGTGTACACGCCAGAGGGCGACTTCTTGCAACGCCTGCAGGTCAAGATGGCGAACGCCAAGCTCAACTACGGTTTCGAATACCTGGGCGTGCCTGACCGCCTGGTCAGAACTCCTCTTACCGACCGATGCTTCCTCACTCTCACCCAGGCCCTCGAGCAACGACTTGGCGGTTCGCCGTACGGACCTGCTGGTACAGGTAAAACGGAGTCCGTCAAGGCCCTGGGTCTTCAGCTCGGTCGCTTCACCCTCGTCTTCTGCTGCGACGACACATTTGACTTCCAAGCCATGGGCCGCATCTTCTTGGGTATTTGTCAAGTTGGCGCCTGGGGCTGCTTCGACGAGTTCAACCGTCTCGAGGAGAGAATCCTGTCGGCCGTGTCGCAGCAAATCCAGAATATCCAACTCGGTCTCAAGCAGGGTGCCGAGGACGAGAAGTCCCAGATTGAGCTTGTTGGTCGTCAGCTCCGCGTGAATGCCAACACCGGCATCTTCATCACCATGAACCCTGGCTACGCCGGTCGCTCTAACCTGCCAGACAACTTGAAGAAACTCTTCCGCAGCGTCGCCATGTCGAAGCCAGACAAGGAACTCATTGCTGAGGTCATGCTCTACTCTCAAGGTTTCAACCAAGCCAAGTCCCTCTCAAAGCAGACTGTGCCTTTCTTCGATCAGTGCTCCGGTCAACTATCAAAGCAAGCCCATTACGACTTCGGCCTTCGTGCGCTGAAGAGTGTTCTCGTGAGCTCTGGAGGCCTGAAGAGAGCTCGCTTGACGTCAGTGGATGACAACACTGGGCAAGTGTTTGAGCCTGAGATCATCGTCCAAAGTATCCGCGAAACGATCGCCCCCAAGCTCATCAAATCGGATGTTGAGATCATGATGACCGTCGAGGAGGTCTGCTTCCCGGGCGTTCAGTATGTCCCGGCTAACCTGCAAGCGCTTGAGGAAGCCATTCGTACACTGGCCGCCGAGAGGCAACTTGTCGTCAACGACACGTGGATGACCAAGGTGATTCAACTGTACCAGATCCAGAACATTCACCACGGTGTCATGATGGTCGGAAACTCTGGTACTGGCAAGTCTGCCGCGTGGAAAATTTTGCTGGACGCTCTTCAGAAGGTCGAAGGTGTCGAGGGCGTTCACCACGTCATCGACTCGAAGGTCATGTCAAAGGAAGCATTGTACGGAAACCTCGATTCAACCACCCGCGAGTGGACCGATGGGCTCTTCACAAGCATTCTGCGCAAGATCGTAGACAATCTTCGTGGCGAGGACTCCAAGCGTCACTGGATCGTCTTTGACGGCGACGTGGACCCTGAGTGGGTTGAGAACCTCAACAGTGTGTTGGATGACAACAAGCTCCTGACACTCCCGAACGGTGAGCGTCTCAACCTGCCTTCGAACGTGCGCATTATGTTCGAGGTCGAGACTCTGAAGTATGCCACACTTGCCACCGTCAGTCGTTGTGGTATGGTATGGTTCAGCGAAGATACCGTCTCCCCAGATATGATGGTCGAGAATTACCTGATGACCCTCCGCACCAAGCCATTCGAGGACCTCGACGAGGACAGCGTCGCAGCAGCCCAAAGCCCGGCGAAGGCCCTAGCTCTCCAAACACACGTTGCCGACCTCCTCAACTCCCACCTCACAGGCGACAACTTCATCTTGGCGGCTCTTGACGAGGCGAAGGGTTACAATCATATCATGGACTTCACTGTGGCCCGTGTGCTGAATACCCTTTTCTCGCTGCTCAACAAGGCAGTACGGGACATGATCGAATACAATGCTCAACACTCCGACTTCCCCTTGGAGCCGGAACAGACCGAGGCCTACATTTCCAAGAAGCTTCTACTTGCTCTCGTGTGGGCTCTGACGGGCGATTGCCCGTTGAACGACCGCAAGATCTTCGGTGATGCCGTTGCTGGTCTTGCCAGCTTTGGATCGCCGCCGCTAGACGGCACCAGCTCTCTCATCGACTTTGACGTGTCTCTTCCGAAGGCGGAGTGGACGCAGTGGCAGAACCAGGTTCCCACCATTGAGGTCAACACCCACTCCATCACGCAAACTGATGTGGTCATTCCCACCCTCGATACGGTCCGTCACGAGGATGTGCTCTACTCTTGGCTCGCTGAACACAAGCCCCTGCTCCTTTGCGGCCCGCCCGGTTCGGGTAAGACGATGACGCTGTTCAGCGCCCTTCGCAAGCTCCCTAATATGGAAGTTGTCGGCCTCAACTTCTCAAGCGCCACTACCCCGGATCTGCTCATCAAGACATTTGAACAGTACTGCGAGTACAAGAAGACGTTGAATGGAGTCATGCTGTCGCCCACTCAGATCGGAAGATGGTTGGTCATCTTCTGCGACGAGATCAACCTTCCCGCGCCAGACAAGTACGGCACTCAACGAGCCATTTCCTTCCTGAGGCAGCTTGTGGAACACAATGGTTTTTGGAGGACATCAGACAAGTCCTGGGTCACGCTCGACAGGATCCAATTCGTCGGCGCCTGTAACCCGCCTACCGATGCCGGCCGCACTCCCTTGGGTGACCGATTCCTCCGACACGCACCTCTCATCATGGTCGACTACCCCGGCGAACTTTCACTCCAACAAATTTACGGCACTTTCAACTCAGCCGTGCTCAAGATCATCCCTACGCTCCGCGGCTACGCCGATCAACTCACTCAGGCGATGGTCAAGTTCTACCTGGAGTCTCAGCAACGCTTCACGCCGAAAATTCAGCCGCACTACGTCTACAGTCCTCGTGAGCTTACTCGCTGGGCTCGCGGCATTTACGAAGCTATTCGCCCCCTCGAGAACCTGTCTTTGGAAGGCCTCATCCGTATTTGGGCGCACGAAGCTCTGCGTCTTTTCCAGGATCGTCTCGTGGCTGAAGATGAACGCCAGTGGACTGACGAGGCAGTACGACGCATTGCCACACAGTTCTTCCCTAGCATCGACGAGCAGCAGGCGCTCGGCGGACCGATTCTTTTCTCAAACTGGCTGTCCAAAAATTACGTGCCAGTTGATCGTGAGCAGCTTCGAGACTTTGTCAAAGCACGACTCAAGACCTTCTGCGAGGAGGAAGTGGATGTGCCTCTCATTCTGTTTAATGACGTTCTGGAGCACGTTCTGCGCATCGATCGTGTCTTCAGGCAGCCTCAGGGCCATCTGATCCTCATCGGCGTCAGTGGCAGTGGCAAGACCACTCTTTCTCGCTTCGTGGCCTGGATGAATGGTCTCAAGGTCTTTCAGATCAAGGTTCATGGTAAGTACTCTGCCGAAGACTTTGACGACGATCTTCGCGATGTTCTGCGCCGCTGTGGCTGCAAGGGAGAGAAGATTTGCTTCATCATGGATGAGTCCAACGTTCTCGACTCCGGTTTCCTCGAAAGGATGAACACATTGCTTGCAAATGCCGAGGTTCCCGGTCTGTTCGAGGGAGACGACTTCGCTGCCCTCATGACGGCTTGCAAGGAAGGAGCTCAACGTCAAAACCTGCATCTCGATTCGCAGGAGGAGCTCTACAAGTGGTTCACGCAACAAATCGTCAAGAACCTGCACGTTGTCTTCACGATGAACCCGCCCGAAGACGGCCTCGGCTCCAAGGCAGCCACGAGTCCTGCGTTGTTCAACCGTTGCGTGCTCAACTGGTTCGGTGACTGGTCCGACCAAGCCCTCTTCCAGGTCGGTCACGAGCTCACCCACTCGATTGATCTGGATCGACCCAACTTCCAGGCGCCTGACTCAATCCCGGTCGCGTACCGCGGGCTTACTCTGCCGCCGTCGCACCGCGAGACTATTGTCAACTCCATGGTCTACATCCACTACTCGCTCCAGCGGTTCAACATCAAGCTACAAAAGCAGCAAGGCAAGGTCACGTTCCTTACGCCCAGGCACTTTTTGGACTTCGTCGCGCAGTACGTCAAGCTATACAATGAGAAACGGGAGGATCTTGAGGAGCAGCAGCGCCATCTCAACGTTGGCCTGGAGAAGCTTCGTGACACTGTCGACAAGGTTCGCGACCTTCGTGTCAGCCTTGCTGAGAAGAAGTCGCAACTCGAGCAGAAGGATGCTGAGGCAAACGAGAAGCTGCAGCGCATGATTGCAGATCAGCGAGAGGCTGAACAGAGAAAGAACACCTCTCTTGAGATCCAGGCTGCTTTGGAGAAGCAAGAGTCTGAGGTTGCTTCGCGCAAGAAGATTGTCTTGGAGGATCTGGCACGAGCCGAGCCGGCTGTCGAAGAAGCCAAGGCCAGTGTCAGCAACATCAAGAGACAACACCTCACCGAAGTTCGTTCCATGGGCAACCCACCCCAAGGTGTCAGGCTTGCTCTCGACTCAGTCTGTACACTTCTGGGCCACAAGGTCAATGAATGGAAGAACATCCAAGCCATTGTTCGCAAGGATGACTTCATTGCCAGCATCGTCAACTTTAACAACGAGGAGAAGATGACCAAGCCCCTGCGCGTCAAGATGCGAAACGAGTTCCTGTCGAACCCCGAGTTCACGTTCGACAAGGTCAATCGCGCCAGTAAGGCATGTGGTCCGCTGGTCCAGTGGGTGGAGGCACAAGTCACCTACTCCGAGATCCTTGATCGTGTCGGCCCCCTGAGAAACGAGGTTGAGCAGCTCGAGGAGCAGGCTCTGCAGACCAAGGCCGAAGCCAAGGCTGTCGAAAACACAATCAACGCCCTGGAGTCGAGTATTGCAACCTACAAAACTGAGTACGCGGCACTTATTAGCGAGACTCAAGCCATCAAGTCCGAGATGGAGAGGGTGCAGTTCAAGGTCGACAGGAGTGTCAGGCTTCTCGATAGTCTGTCTTCTGAGAGAGTGCGTTGGGAAGAGGGCAGCAAGTCCTTCGAGACACAAATCAGCACACTGGTCGGCGACGTTCTGGTCGCCGCGGCCTTCCTCGCGTACAGCGGTCTTTACGATCAGACCTTCCGAAAGTCAATGATGGATGACTGGCTGCATCAGCTTCATCTCTCTGGTGTCCAGTACAAGCAACATAACCCCATCACGGAGTACCTTTCGACAGCCGATGAGCGCCTAGGCTGGCAGGAGAACAGCCTGCCGGTCGACGACCTCTGCACAGAGAATGCCATCGTCTTGAAGCGCTTCAACCGCTACCCGCTCATCATTGATCCGTCTGGCAGAGTCACGGAGTTCCTCCAGAAGGAAAGCAAGGATCGTCGCTTGACCGTTACCAGTTTCCTGGACGATTCTTTCACCAAGCAGCTGGAAAGCTCCCTCCGGTTCGGTAACCCCATCCTCATCCAGGACGCCGAACACCTGGACCCCATCCTGAACCAAGTCCTCAACAAGGAGTACCAGAAAACTGGTGGTCGTGTGCTCATCCAACTCGGCAAGCAGCAGATTGATTTCTCGCCCGCGTTCAAGATCTACCTGTCTACTCGTGATCCGTCAGCCACCTTCCCTCCTGACATTTGCAGTCGAACAACATTTGTCAACTTCACGGTCACGCAGAGCAGTCTTCAGACCCAGTCACTTAACGAAGTACTCAAGTCTGAGCGCCCCGACGTCGACGAGCGACGCTCGAACCTCATCAAGTTGCAGGGAGAGTTCAAGGTGCATCTCCGCCAGCTTGAGAAGCGCCTGCTCCAAGCTCTCAATGAGTCCCGCGGAAACATCCTTGACGACGACAACGTCATCGAGACCCTGGAGACTCTCAAGACAGAAGCAGCGGAGATCTCGGCCAAGATCAGTAGCACTGAGGGAGTCATGGCAGAGGTCGACGAGATCACCCAACAGTATAGCATCATCGCTCGATCCTGCAGCACCGTTTTCGCCGTGCTGGAGCAGTTGCACTACCTCAACCACTTCTACCAGTTCTCGCTCCAGTACTTCCTCGACATCTTCCACTCTGTCCTACGTGGCAACGCCAACCTTGCCAATGAGACAGACCACAATGTCCGCCGAGACATCATCGTCAAGGATCTGTTTGTATCTGCCTTCAAACGGACTGCTCTGGGTCTGCTCCAACGAGACCGTATTACCCTAGCGATGCTGCTTGCACAAGCCTCGCCATACCCTATGGACAAGGGACTGATCGATGTCATCCTCGATAAGCGTGTAGAAGGCAAAGACCTTTCTACCGAATCGGATGCCCGAGACGAGGCCTTTGCCAGAGCGGGCCACTTCAGCGCGCTCAAGGACAAACTTGGCAGGGCCTCTTCTGCTGACTGGGACATATTCCTTACCGAAGAGCTTGCGGAGAACTTTGTCCCCCAAATCTGGGATGACACAACCTCCGCCAATGACCAAGCTTTGCTCTCTCTGTTGCTAGTCAAACTGTTCCGCCTCGACCGCTTCGTACCGGCTGCAGAGCGCTTCGTGGCGCTGGTCTTCGGATCTGACCTGTTTGACATTGTGGAGGATCTCAAGGAGACTGTCACCCAGGTTCCCGCCACCAGGCCCGTGGCCCTGGTCTCCAGCCCTGGTTTCGATGCCAGTTACAAAGTTGACAACCTGGTCGAGAGGATGCGCGTCAACTGCACCAACATTGCCATGGGTTCCAACGAAGGTCTCGCGAGCGCCGACAAGGCCGTTACCAACGCCGCGCAGACCGGCTCGTGGGTCCTGGTCAAAAACGTCCACTTGGCGCCCTCTTGGCTTCAGAGTCTGGAGAAGCGTATGGATTCTCTTAACCCCCATTCCGACTTCCGCTTGTTCCTATCCATGGAGTCGAGTCCCAAGATCCCGGTCAACCTCCTGCGCGCTTCGCGTGTCCTAATGTACGAGCAGCCCGCTGGTGTGAGGGCCAACATGAAAGACTCCATGTCTTCTCTCTCGACTCGGTCTACAAAGAGCCCCGTCGAACGTACGAGGCTCTATCTGCTTCTTGCATTCCTTCACGCCGTCGTGCAAGAACGTCTGCGCTATGCCCCCAACCTCGGATGGAAGGGCTTCTGGGAGTTTAATGACAGCGATGTAAGTGTGCTTTTCGCAGATGTTCCAAGACAGATACTAACATACTCATAGTACGAATGTTCTGCATTCATCATTGATACCTGGATTGAGCAAGCTGCTGGCACCCGCACAAATATCGCGCCTCAGAGCATCCCCTGGGACATGATCCGCTACCTTGTCACCGAAACATACGGTGGCAAGATCGACGATGAAGGCGACTTCCGTCAACTCAACAGCCTTGTCGAGTCCTTCCTTACGCCTGCGGCGTTCGACATTGGGCACAAGCTTGTTGAAGGACCCGATGGTTCGGAAGAGGGCAGCCTCGTCGTCCCGTCCGGGACGTCCCTTCCCGAGTTCACGTCCTGGATCCACAAGCTTCCCGAGCGCGAACCGCCCACGTACCTGGGGCTGCCTGCCAATGCGGAGAAGCTGCTGCTGGTCGGGCTAGGCCGCAGCCTGATCGGCAACCTGAAGAAGGTGATGGATACCTTGGATGAGGGTGAGCAACTCATGGCTGAGGCCTAGTGAGCTGATATGATTGTGGAGGAGAATGATGTTGTACGAGATTGGAACGGGGAGTTTTGGCGAGGAGCTGATAGTCCTCAGATTCATGCTTCAGAAACATCGCTTTGGGCGTACCGTGGTGAGCTTCGGGGAGGGATGGGTTACGGGTTCGCATTGTTCGTTCTTCACCTATCTTCCTGCACTGATACCCCCCAACAAGCACAGCACGATTAAATTGGCTTTTTGATTCATTAGTACGAGCAAGTATTGATTAGAGAGACCTCCTAGTGTAAATTTTCACTTTTTCATGCTTTGGTGCAGTCGATCCCGCGTATTTGGTATCATCACCCGACAATTACTAAAGTCTGGATGGCGAAGCACAAGAGATGTCGGATTTGACCAAGTCGCCAAGGAAGTTCAAATTACTGTGTAAAACTGCAGTGCATTAAAAATCATGGGCAATGCTGTCGTCAGGTCTCTGCGTGACCACTGTATCTTCTATCTAACATATTGCGACTCATCGATGCTTCATCGTACTCAAGAAGCGACCGTTTCGTCATACAAGGAGGGGTATCAGCTGCTGTTTGATAGAAGCAAGAAAATGATGGTAAGATAGTAGGAGAGGGGATATAGAGGCCGAGAAAAGGGGGGATTTGGGAACAAGCGAAGGGTTCGACTTCGTTTCCTTGCCGTGTTGAGGGCCGCTGGTGCATAGTTGGAGGGGGGGGGGAGAGGGTGCGCCTCTGTTGGGAAACGGCTGGCCAAAGTTTGGCTCTTTAGACCCTTCATTGGTCTGCCATTGTTGCTTCCCGTGATTGAGGGAGGACTGATCGGACGCATCCTAGTCAAGCTCGATTTCCTCGCCCACGGCCGGAAGGCTGTCAAAGGAATGCAGATATTCCTCCGCGTCATTCGTGGGGGAGTGGTAGTCGGGGACCGGATTTTCATCTTCGCTTGGAAAATCGTTCGGCATCATCATCCCCTGCATGATGTCTGCGTCGGTCGTTGGATCGTTGAAGGGCTGGGAGAAGTTGTTTACATCGAGCTGCTCTTGAAGTGGCTGACTGGGAGACTGGCTCGGGAGCGCGACTTCTAAAGTCTGGGCTACAAGCAGCCTGAAGTCTCGCAGCTGCGATGAGGCAGCTTCATCAGGCTGCTGATTGTCGGCAAACATCTCCAGGTATTTCTCGATGAAAGCGTCGATGAGCTTCTCACCAACGTCGACTTCGTGCTCAAGCCCACTGGCGGGTTGTTTCCCCTTGTTGAAAGCTGCCAGGACGTGACAGACAGTGTATAGCAGAACGGCGGGCGGTATGCCCAGGTCATCTTCGCAATATGTTGCCCAAGAAGCCGGGACATCAGCGGCATAGACAGACCAAAGAGTGTCAAAGGCGCTCAAGGCATCGTGCTGCTGAAGCTGCTGCCACTGACACCACTTGACGCAGAGCTCAACGACATAGGGCTTTGGCAGCTTGGCGGCGCACGACCGCAAGGGTTGTTGCATAACGTATCTGTGTAGGAGGTCCGATGAGATGAGCGGGCTCTTCATAACAGGGGCATCAGGCGCGACGCCATTGAGGTGCCCAATTTCTACCGTAGCCCGACGCAGAAGGACAAGTAGGTTCATGTCAACGAGACTGCTGGAGTTTGATAGTTCGGCCAGAGCATCTCCATCTTCAAGGGCAGCTTCGAGGACGGACATGATGCTGTTCAGCTCGAATCGCTGAGCGACGTAGTTGCTGTTCTGTCCCTGATACAGCCCGACGGCTTTCAGGAGGCGGTAAAAGAGCTGCGAGGAAGGTTCATCGGCAAGTTCCTCGATCTGCTTCTCGACCATGGCGCGAGCGTCGGTAACCTGGTCGGGCCGGCGAGCTGTAGCCACACAGTTGATGATGCTCAGTCGCCAGTCAAGGGTTCCGTTGCCATCCTTCGAGGCTTCTAGCACATTATGATATTGCCGATACAGAGTAAATGCGTTCTCGTAGTCTCCGCGAGCGTGCAAACCGTCGGCTGCTAACTTTTCCTTGTAATGGAGCCCTTCGGATCCGCTGACCTGGCGCTCTGGCTCTGCTCCTGATGTTGTCGTGTCTGTGTGTGAGCGCTCTCTGTCGTCGCCAGGGTTAAGATCGAATTGGGAAGAGTCTTGCTCCGAATCATCCATATGATCGTCTTCTGAAAGAAGGAATGGTTGGTATTGCTCATCTGGTTCGCGGGGAAGGTCGTCGTCGTCATCGTCCACTCCGTACTTCCTGCATTTCCAAATGCCTAGTCTGTAGATGTATTGCCGTTTGCTTCATGCCTGTTAGATGATGCCGCACGACTTGCTGCGGGCCGAACTCACTTGGGTGATACCGGATGAAACCGACGGTTCTTCAACATGTAATCCATCATGCCACTCAGAGAGTCTTCTTTGTACTTCTGGCAGATCTCGTCGCGGTTTTTGCTCCATTGCTCTTCCGATATGCGCGGAGCCCGATTTCGTAGTGCTTTGTTCGATAGTATGACATCGTCGGGCTTGGAACGAGGTCTCGCCGTCGAGGAGGACCCATGGTGCTGATTTCCTGCACGCCCCATGGCAACTAAGGTGACTTCTGAGAATCGGTTCGCGTTTTAATGTCAAACAAAGGCCTTCATTGTGAGCAAAGCGTCGAGGGAATGAATCGCTTTGTTTGTAGGAATAGGCTGTCAGACTCGGGATATGTTCCCTATTGTATCTATGTGATGCGGGCATTCTTCAACCCAGTTTCGGCTGGTACTTCGCCAGCCTTGCGGCGCCATCTTGGGCGGCCTCTGCTCCAGCTGGGAGAAACGGGCTATGTTTTTGCACTTTGATCCTGGATGCAATTCCGCAGCTTGTCCAAAAGAGGAAGGGAGGGGGGGGAAGGGACAGCTGACCCTGGCCACCAAGGCTTCCGGGATAGTTCTCTAATGCATGGGGAAGTACAATTCCAAAAGCCTCCGACCAGTAAGGGTGGGGGTGGTGCAGGTGTAGGTAAGAAAGGTGGTGTGGTGGCCGTGTTGAGACCCAACGAGGCCCAATTGAAGCCAGCTGTGGTTATGCGTGCGTATGCCGCTGCGGGTTGGCATTCTCCATCACTTGAATTGGAATTTCGAGCGACCAGCGAACTTGTCAATGCCACCAACAATTCGAAAAGACGACGAAGGAAAGCAATTCCAATGTCAAATGACAAACCCGCCCTGGATTATAACAAGGAGGCTCTGCCGAGCCCAGAACCATCTTCGGTGACATCAACAACAGAATTCACCACGACACTTCATTACCGAACGAATCCGTACGAGAAGGGTCGCATTCCGTCACACAAGATGGGCGCTCAATGCCGAAATCGCGAGCCACTCCGCAACGTGAGCTCTGACGACCCTGAGCTTCGTGGCCATTGTTCCGACGGAGTCCATGCCGGGGGTGAGCGTGCGACTTGGCAGGAGCCACGATGGACCGGGTCGCATCTGCCAGAGCCGTCAGCAACCTATCCCGAACGAAGGCGGAAGTGCGAGCCCGCCCGATACTGGCTCGAAGACATCTTGTCGGGGTCTACCGGCCGGGGACACGATCCCGCTGCTGCTGTGGCCGCAGCTTGGAGAGCCAACAAGGTCGTACTGAGCAGGTCGACCGGCCCAAGCAAGTGACAGGCCAAGTCCGGCACATGAGAGCCACGGACGAAGAATCAATACGTTAGCTGCGACATGCCGTCTAAGGACAGGGGCCGTGAACCGGTGGCTAGATACGCCGGAGCCGAGTCGGAGGACTGTCACAATCATTGGGAGTGGGCACGTCTCAGAGCAGACCGTGTAGCGTTGTGCAATCGAGCTGCCGGGGTAGTCAAGGGAAGGCCTTGGGATGAGAGCAGGAAAATCGTGGGTTGGAGTCATCAAAGTGCGAGCATGTCGTGGTAGTTGCCCCAACAAATAATGTTGCCGGGAGAATTGACACTGTCGTGTTGATGGTGGTCGTCGTTGATGTGATCGTGCGCCGCTGGACTGGTGTCTCCGCCACGGGAAATACCGAGCAAGACGTCTGATGCTGGGAGAGCTTGATTGAGCGCCTGGGCTTATGCTTTGGCTTCTGACCAGTGTCTTTCAATGTTGCCAGCTCCCTGCAACAACGGCCGTCGAGTTTGTTCTCATCAGGCAAGCCAGGCCACGCCATCCGTGTACGTACTTGTAGGCGGTGGCCGATCGATCGATTTCGTACCACGTGAAGGATGCCCGCGAGCTCGCAACTGGCTGGGCGATCCAAGACGAATGGGATGTGATGGGATGGGCTCTAAGCTGCCTGTAGCCCGTTGGAGGAGCGTTGGAGGAGCGTAGAGCAAGCTGCAAGTTTGATGGGCTCGACGTCAGGTGCTTTCCCTCCGGAGCGAACGCTACGGACTCCACCCCGGCTGTGGCTGGTGTGTTGGGAAAGCGGCCAGAAAGCGGGGGAGAGTCGTCATACTTGAAGAGCTACCTGGGAGTCGACCAATGAGAGCGCCGAGACCAGCGCGTCTTGGACATCGGCCGACACACCTGATGTCGCTGATGACACGCCTGATGCATACCTCATTCCTCACGAGATGGCTGTGGCAGCCCGAGCGAGTCTTGAGGCGGTCAGCCTTGGGTATTTTTCGCATGCACGACACCTCTGTCTGGAGCTGTTGAGGCTAGAGTCGATGAACAAGTGCCTCTAGCCGTGTCAGCCATTGAAGAGGTAACGAAGATGGCTTAACGAGAACCAGAGACCGATGTTCTTTAGCCGTCAGACCATGTCGGTAGCACTTGCCTGCGTCACACAATGAGGCGCTGAGCTACGCAGGATGAAGGCAGGAGGCGTGAGGCGAGGAACACCCTGGTAGCCCGCCCGTGTTGATCTTGCTTGTTTGCTCTGCCCCATGTCCCATACCCCCGCTTGCCTGGCTGCCTTCTAGCCCGCCCTCCAGGCCGCCTTTCTTTGCCTTGCCGCTGAAACGCACCTCACGTAGGTGGGCGGGTTCACATTTGGTAGGTAGGTAGCTCGGTACACCACGCACGACGCTACCCTGGGACTCGTACTCGCTCGCCCCTTCTGAACCCCCCCCTCGGCCACTAACCGGCTTGCGACGGTCACCTGCAGAACCACGAACAGCCGTGCCGCTTTAAATACCACTGGCTTCCCCTCCTCAGCATAGCCGCGACTCTCCCTTTATTGTCTTGCCATCTCCAGTCTCACGAGCGTCCAGACGAGCAATCGACGAAACGACCAGAGGTTCTTGCAGAGCACCAACACCAGCCATCCGCGAACCGAGTCCCATTCCTGGGCATCATCACATCACCATGGATCGAGTTCACGCACGTAAGCGCTCTCCCCTCCCAATGCTTGGCCTCCGACCCCACGGCGGTGCCTCGCCGTACACTCTTGTGCAAGAGCTGATGTGTTGTCCCCTCGCTAGTCAATCCCTTTGCGAAGAAGGAGTCGCACAGCGCCAACTCCATCACGACCTACAAGGTCCTCACCATCTTGTCGTGGCTTCTCTCGGTCATCGTCTCTGTCTACTACGTTGTCCACGCCCCGCATGATGGCTTCACCATCCGCAAGAGCATCTGGGACCAGAACCGACTGTACCCTACTGCCTTTACGCTGAACTCACTCATCGCTAGCATCTATTGGTGAGCTTGTCTCTGTCGCTTGGACAGCACTGAACAGACAGCTGACACCAGCCAGGATTGTTCTCTTCCTTCTCCAGATCGGCTATGTCGCCCACCTCTTCTCGAAGAACAATGACAGCGTTCAGGCGGCCGCCAGCGTGGGCAGCCACTTCATTCTCAACAATCTGCTGCACTTTGCCTTCGTCATGCTCTTCGTCCGCTCCCACTTCGCATGGTCCGAGTTCATCCTGATCCTCAACTTCATCAACCTGTCTTCCCTTTACTTCCGCCACAACGCCTACCCTCGCTTCATTCACGCACCCGCCGTCGCGGGACCTCTCGCCTGGACCTTCGTCGCCATCTACTGGAACGGCGCCATCATGGTGCACCATCCCAACTCGCTTGTTGCACGCATCTTTGGCAACATCTTCATCTGGTCCATTCTGGTCTACGGAGGTTTCTTCATCGTTGCCTACAAGGTGAGTACTCCTTTCTTCCACCACCTGCCTGTTCCGCAGCATGCTCACTAAAATCAGGACTACACCATGGGCTTTGCCCTCAGTGTCCTCGCTGCCTCCATCGGCGTCGGCCAATTCCTCCACCAGATTGTTGCCTTCCAGTGGATCTTTGCCTTTGTCATCATGGCCGTCCTCTTCATTGCCACGCTCGCCATCGCCGTTCCTGCCTGGACCGGCCGCGAGGTCAGCTGGGGCCACGGCCCCGTCTCCGTCGATGCGGAGCGCGCTCCTCTCCTGGCTGACGACTAAGCTCGTCTACCAAATCCGCTCTGCGCCGGGTGCGCTGACAGACAAGAACTGTGCTCTGCAATGTGACGTGTTACCTGCGGATTTCTTTAGTTTACGAAAATCAAGTGAGCGAAGACTTTTTGAAGCTAGCTGGGTGGTTTAATTGCGGAAAGTGCTGAGAACGGCTATGGATTGACCAGTTTGTTGGGCTGTTTATCGCTAGGGGGTAGTTTGATTGCGATGATTTGCGCTTGTACATAGGCCGGTTCTGGGAAATCTTGTCATTGAGGAAATTGATTATTTTCAGCGTACAACTCAGTTGCTTCTCCATCTTGTGAATCCGGATGAGCGTCCTCAAGGTTTGACTGAAGAATCAGACATGGCTTTGTTGACAATTGCCATAAGTATGACGTCGCTGTCTCTTATCCAGAAGCTCTTATCACCCCGCGGATCCACATTGGTGTCGGCCACCGAGGCTCACCGACCCGATCCACAGCTTTCATCTCGTGAGTGAAGTGTTTTTGACGGCCAACCGGCATGCCACTTCCCCTTTTCACCCGCCGACCACAGCGGACCGCTCACCTGGTACTCACCCGATGAATCTCAACCGCTTTCCTCTCCCTCTCCACATCGGCACGGACATCTGCCAGGTCTCCCGCATCTTCCGCCTCCTGGCCGGCCCGCGCGGCACGCGCTTCCTCGCACGCGTGCTCACGCCCGAGGAGCGCGCCGCGGCTGCCGGGGCCCAGCTGAAACCGCTGCCTGCCGTGCAGGCCCCGCTGGAGGGCGACTTTGAGGTGCTGCGGGGGAAGTATCCCGAGTGGTGGAAGCGGTCCACGTTTGTGGCGGGACGGTATGGATCCTTTGTTTCCCGGTTTCCCTGTATCCTCTGGGAGACGCTTCGCGAGCGCGGGAAGGCTGACTACGGGGGCAGTTTCGCGGCCAAGGAGGCGGCGTTCAAGGCGCACCCGTTTCGAAGACTGGGGTTCGGGGATGTGGTGATTGCGAAGCCCGGGGGGTGGGAGGGGCACGGCAGCGGGCCGCCCGTTGCCGTTGTTCGGGGGGAGGGGGCCGAGCAGACGGCCTTGGTGTCGATTAGCCATGATGGGGACTATGCTACGGCTGTTTGCCTCGGGTTTGACATGGGGGCCGGGGGGATGAAGGGGGAGGGGGGCCAGGGTTCATCGTGAATGTTGATGGCGCATAGCATGGTCGGTCTGGACCGCCAGATAGCGAGGATATGTCACTTCAAGCAGCAGAATCAGAGATAGGCGGCCATTCTTTCGACGCTCAAGCATACGCAGAGTCGTCGGTGAAAATGCAGGCTACTCACAGTGTGTGTTCTTCGCATGAGGTAGGTGAGGCTCTGAGGAAGCTGGGACACGTTGGGGCTCACGGCCGAGACCACCTTGGATGCAGGAAGTCAACCCCATATCTGCTCATTGATCTGATTACTCTGCCAAGGATCATCATTTGATCCTCCATGCCTGCGATGACAATCCAGGCCAGCGAAAGGAACCCCAACCCTGGGCTGCTTGCCCCCTTCCGTGCGGGTGACCCCCACTCCACGACACCTGTGGTTCCACCACAAAGGGCAAGCGAGGCCTCGACGGTGCTGCCTTCCGCCTCAGAATTATGCATGACAGCGACCGGCGGCCTATGGGATATCGTGATATTCGTTCACACCGCACTTTGGTGGAGGTCCGGAGTCGGTGAGGCCCAAGTCATGTGGTCAATTGCTTGTCTTCCGGGGGCGGGCACGCGGGCGAGCATGCACCAGGCGATGCCAGGGCCCGCCCGGCAGCTAGAAAGGCAGAGCGAACGCCCCCACCGGGCACCGAGGGCCCCATGCTGCAGGCGCAGGCGGCAGCCGTCAACGCCCTGGAGCTGTGCAGCTGGGTCGCTATTCGGCCGCTGTGCTTCGGTGAGGCGGCGGGTCGGCAGGGAGCGATCCCACTGGCCGCTGCGCCCTGCATCTGCAGGCCAGGCCCCGCTTTCCGACCCCGGGCCGCCGGAATCGATACCACGCTTCGTTCGTTGATGATACAAAACTGGGCGAGTCTTTCGCGCCCCTCTCCCTCGTCTTCCTCTCACCTCATCTCATCTCATCTTCGTCACACTTCCCGACATTGCGATGCTTGATTCAGCAAGCCGGCTTGCTTTCAATTCGCTACAACAAGGATGATACCTGATCTTTTGCCCGAGCGGAGCTTTGTGCTCGCAGCTACCGGGCCCCAATCCTTGCTGTCGTCCCTGAGGTGAGTCGTCATCCGATCCGACACCGGCGTTGCTTCGAGCATGGCGGACTGACTAGATCCAGCATCTACGATACTCAGATACCATGGGTGGCCGAAGTCTCTCTTTTGGCTGAAGCAGGACACCTTCAGATCCTGACCATACTCGTCTCCCTCCTGTGGACCTCTTTCCGGCTCCTCAATCGCCAGTACACCAAGAGGATCCGCCACCAGCACAGCGCCTCGGCCATCCGCTGGCAATGGGAAGCCTGCGCTCTCATCGTACGAGCCACTGCCCTCGTTTTCTTGGTCCTTGCTGCGATAAAGGGTCAGACCAACGCACTCAATGCTGCTTGCGCCGCCTACGCTTCCGTCTTTGGCCTGTCGAGGCTCATCAACGACATGGAATGGCGCCACATCGCCTTGCACCAAGTAAACTTTGTCCATGCGACCATCCTCCTCCTCGTGGCTGCATCGGCTGTACTGCCATGCATAGAGACACGGGAACCGGCCACGATTGCCTTCCCGCTGCGAGGTGCCGTCATCAGCCTTGCACTCTCCGTCTTCGTCTCCCTCATCACTCCGCGAGAGTGGGTCCCTCCGTCTCTGAAGCACAGCCTGCCCAAAGGCGCGGTCGAGACTGATCCCGCCCCTGAGGAGGTTTGCAGCTGGGCCGACTACTTCTTGACCTATGACTGGTTGACGCCCTTGATCTGGAAAGGCACCCGCGGGCCCGTCACTGTCGACGACCTGCCCAAGCTTGCGTGGTACGATGACCCCCTGCTTCTGCTGTCCAAAATCAAGGAGGCCCGTGCCAGGAGCAAGAACACGCTTTGGACCGTGCTTCGTCTTCTGAAGAAAGAGGCTCTCATCATGGCTGGCTGCATAGCCACGGCATACCTCCTTGAGCTCATCGCCCCCTTTGCCCTGTATCAGCTGCTTTCCTACCTTGCTAACCCCAAGGGCTCTGTGATACGCCCCTGGGTCTGGTTGCTCCTCATGTTCTGTGGTCCCCTGTCCCGCTCGGTCTGCTTTCAGCAGTATGTCTTCACTTCAACAAGGTTGATCGTGCGCGTCAAGTCCTCCATGACCCAAGAGCTCTATCACAGGGCAATGGCCTCCAAGGACGTGGAAGATGATGTCTTTGCGATTCCATCCAAGGACAAGTCGGCCAAGACGGACGAAAAAGCAGCTCAAACGTCCAGCTCCACCGGTCGTCTCGCAAACCTGATGGCTGCCGATGTTGACGCTGTTTTTATGTCTCGCGACATCATCATGATCATGGTCGGTGTGCCCACCGGAACGTGTGCCTCTATCATAGGCCTCTACAAGATGCTGGGCTGGCCGTCTCTCGTTGGAGCCGCAGTCCTTCTGCTTGCATCGCCTCTCTCCATCTTCATTGCTCAGCTGATGGCCAAGACCACTCGTGTTGTCCGGAGAGCGCAAGACTCACGAATCTCCCTGGTGTCTGAGTATCTCTCCTCCATACGGGCTGTGAAATACTTTGCCTGGGAAGATGCCGCCATCAGTAAGATTCTAGAAGCTCGCGCAAGCGAGCAGCGACACATGTGGAGAGTTTCCCTGCTCTATGTCGGCCTCGGTCAGGTCACCCAGTTGATCCCACAGGCGGCTCTCTTGCTCATCTTTTCGCTCTATGTAGCGGTCATGAAGCAGCCGCTAACTGCTGCTACGGCCTTCACGACCGTGTACTTGGTGAAAAACATTCGGAAGAACATCACCCAAGCTGGCAGTCTTTCAAGGAATGTTACAGCCGCCATGATTGCGCTTAATCGCCTTGACAAATACTTCGAGAGCACCGTTCCCGTAGAGAAGTACGCCGAGGGGCCACTTGCAATGAAGCAAGCCTCATTTCGGCGGAACAAGCTGGCAACGTTCGAGCTCAAGGACATCTCGGTTGATTTCGTCGAGAATGGACTCAACGTCGTGTCCGGCCAAAGTGGTAGCGGCAAGACGACTCTACTTCTAGCCATTCTTGGCGAGACTGACCGCCTACTCGGGACCGTTACTCGGCCTAGAGATGTGGCTTTCGCCTCGCAGACGGCCTGGTTACAGAATGAGACGATCAAGGATAACATCCTGTTCAACAGCCCCCTCGAGCAAGTACGCTACGACAGGGTCCTGGAGGCTTGCTGTCTGTCTTTTGACCTGAGTCAAATGGATAGGGGCGACGAGACAGTCGTCGGTGAGAACGGCGCTTCCCTATCAGGAGGTCAGAAGGCCAGAGTAGCTCTGGCACGGGCTCTCTACTCCAAAGCCTCTTTGCTGCTGCTTGACGACATATTCTCAGCTCTAGACGCGAAAACATCGGCGCTACTGTGGGAGCGCTGCTTTTGTACGGACATGCTCAATGGAAGGACAACTGTTTTGGTGGCCCAACAGCCTTGGGTGGCAGCTCAGTCTGATTTGTCGATCATGCTGGACAAGGGCGTGGTCGTTGGAACCGAGCAGAACCTTGGTGTTGTGAGACAGCCTGTCGTTGCCTCGCAGGAGGTCACGGAAGAAACCAATCAGGGCGAGCCTGAGCTTGAGGCCGAAGGTGACGCTCTGAACGACAGGAATAGAATTGCCGAGGATCGGAACGGGAAGAACCTGGTGGCTCAGGAGATGAAGGCCAGTGGCAAGAGTGCTCGTCTCATGTGTAAGTGCAGGCCGTGTTGTGAGAGAACATACGTTGCTAATAGTTACCAGTCTTCAAGTACATGACGTGCTTCGGCAGTCCGATGTACGCCGCTCTGTGTCTTCTCGTCATGTTATTCATGAACATGGCCTGGCTGGGTAGCTCTTTGTGGCTGTCTGTCTGGGTCGAGGCGTACTCGAAGGAGGAGGCAGTCAACATCACCTTCTACCTCGGCATTTACGCGGCCTTCACGATCGCTGACACGACAAGCTACGCACTCATGGTCCTCGTCTTCGAGAATGGCGCTTGGCATGCTGCCAGGAAGCTGCACAAGGACTTCATTCAAGCGGTCATGCGCGTGTCCCTGTCGTGGTATAAAGACGTCCCCGTCGGGCGGATCATTAACCGCTTCTCGCGCGACATGTACTCCGTCGACTCGACGATCTGCTCGCAGCTTCGGGGCTTTCTGGACTGCGGCATGAGTATCGTTTTTCGTCTCGGCGCCATCAGCTCCATTCTGCCCGTTTTCATGCTGCCGGCGGCCGTGACCTGCTTCGTGGGCGTCATCGTCGGCGAGATGTATACACGCACGGCGGTGACGATCAAGCGACTGGTGGCTTCGGCGCAGTCGCCCGTCTTCACGCAGTTCTCAGATACGCTTAGCGGCCTGGCCGTGATTCGTGCGAGGGAAGGCATGGCGGACGTGTTCGGAGAGACATTGGCAGAGAGGCTGCGGACGTGGTCGCGGGCCGCGGAGGCCAATTATAACTGCAACCGGTGGGTGGCGATGCGGGTGGACGTCATTACGGCGCTCGTGGGGCTCAGCGCCGGTATCATCGCCGTTTCGAAGGCGGGGATCGTGGCGGCTGGGCTTGTCGGCTTTTCGTTAACGAACGCGACGGGCCTGAGCCAGACGATTCTGCACCTCGTACGCAGTATGAACGATCTCGAGGTTGAGATGCAAAGCGTGAGTGCTCGCATATTTGACTGTAGTATCGGTACGTTGGCTGACGGCTTTCCAGTTCGTACGAGTTCGGGAGTATGCTGGGCTTGAGCCGGAAGAGAAATCGGACAAGTCTTTTGCTGAGGAAGGCGAGTATGCAGACGACGACCGCCATGTCATTCCCCGGCACTGGCCTGCGACGGGGAAGATTGAGTTCCGCAACGTGACGATACGCTACGATCCGGAAGGGCCTAACATCTTGACCGATGTGAATCTCAAGTTTAACGCCGGAGAGCGGGTTGCGATTGTCGGGCGGACAGGTTCGGGGAAGAGCACAGTAAGTCCATTGGGAAAAGGCCAGAGCGGCATTAGGGTCCGGTACTGACTGTCCTAGTTGGTCCTATCATTGCTGCGATTCACACACATAGTGTCGGGGGAGATCCTGTACGACGGTATCGACATCACGAAGACGCCACGTCGTAGGCTTCGTGAGGCCCTGACTATCATCCCGCAAGAGGCGGTTCTCTTCAACGGCACGGTAGAGTCGAACCTCGACCCGACGGGCAAGGTGGACGAGGCAACCCTCGAGAAGGCGCTCCAATCTTGCAAGGATATCGCGTCTTTCCAGAACCAGTCCGGCGGTCTACTGGAGTCGGAAGATCACTCGAGAGCGGCTGCGGCTGCGGCAAGCGGCATCGCACTCTCGACGCAGGTGACGGCTAAGGGCGAAAACTTCTCACACGGACAGAGGCAGGTCCTGTCGCTGTGTCGAGCCCTGGTGCGCAAGAGCCGGCTCATGCTGCTGGATGAGGCGACAGCGAGCATGGACTACGAAACGGACCGGGGTATCCAGGAGGCGCTGCGGGAAGAGCTAGATGAGGCGGGCGGGGATCGAACATTGGTGACGATCGCACACCGGCTGCGGACGATTATCGACTACGACACCGTCGTGGTCATGGGCGGGGGCAAGGTGGTGGAGGTGGGTAGTCCAAAGGAGCTGTATGCCAAGGAAGGGGTGTTCTATGATATGGTGTACCATAGCGGCGAGGGAGACGAGTTGAAGGACATGTTGAAGGGGGACGGGGAGGTATCTTCGTAGGCCAATCTAAGCAACGACATGAGGACCATGATGGTTCTCAAGCAAGTTGAATCAAGGGACATGATTAGCCCGGGAGCTTGACGATGGCCCACCGAGGTGTTGTAGGTGGTGGTGGGCCCCTGACTAGGACCTCCGGGTCCTCCTTCCGTGCCTAGAAAGGGGTGGTATATTAGGCTGATGGCCCCTCGAGGTAAGGGTCTCGGATCTCCCCTGTGCCCTCCGTGCCCTCGATCGAAACCCGCGAATCTCTCAAGACCTTCTCCTGCCTCATCATCGCCATCAGCTTCACCATGAAGATTGTTGAAGCAGCTACGATGGTGGGGCCCTTCCCGGGCACAGGCACGGAAGCGGCCAGTGGGGGATCGGCTTATCGGTCTACGAGACTCGGCCGGTGTTTCCCCGCGACCCGCCCCCACTGCTCACTGTGCCTGCCTCAATCAGCTCTGATCTGATGTGTCTGGCCCGTGCTTCTCGAAAGCTGATGCCAAGTGGACACGAGACACCGGCCGTCGACTGCCATACCGCGCCTGCCCTCTCCATCCCCAATTCTCTCGAGAGCTTCACAGTCCGAGACGAACCACCGTCCAGGGCGCACTTGACCCCTTCCTCCCATTGACGCTCCTAGAAAGCCTCAGCCGGCACTTCTGCCATTCTTCTTTTCTCTCCCCGGATTTTCGTTCCCTTGGTCTCGAGCTTGACCTCACGCCTTCAATATGGCCATCCGTTCCCTAAAGCCGGTTCTGTGCGGGCTCGCGCTTGCCTTTACGCTGCACTTTAGCATCGCGGCCGCTTCCTCGGCCTACGAGAAGGGCGACCCGCTGTTCAATGCCGACGTGTTGGAGAACCTGAGCCTCGACGAGCTCGATGGCGAGCTTCAGGTGCGACTTTCCCATATACCCTAATCGCCGCCCGCCAGCCTCAACCCACATTACCCCTGAACCCACGACTACCAACCCCAACAACCTCCTGGTGTGCCTCAGCTAACGACCTTCCCAGCACTGCCCTATCGTAGCCTCCCTCTCAGGCGCGAAGGCTACCCACTTCGCCTCGCAGACCTCCTCGTTCCTGTCCCGCGCCTTCGCCGTCCTCTTCCCCGCCGAACGCCCCGCCATCAACGCCCTTCTTGCGACTCTCTACATCTCTGGCCCTCCCAACCTGCTTCTGGCCCTCTGCCCCCCCGACATCGACCCGGCCTCCCTCTCCGTCATGGTCGCCTTTGCCGTCGGTGGTCTGCTCGGCGACACCCTCTTCCACCTGCTGCCCGAGATCTTCCTCGGCGAGGACGAGCCCGACAAGGCTCGCTTCGTTCTCGTGGAGCCCAAGCGCAACCTGCTTCTCGGCGTCGCGATCCTCGTGGGCTTCATGACCTTCGTGGCTATGGATAAGGGTCTGCGAATCGCGACCGGCGGGGCGGGGCACGATCACGGTCACGGACACTCGCACAGTGAGGGCAAGGAGATCGCCTCCGAGGCCGTGACGACGGCGCTCGACAAGACGGACGGCAAGGCCAAGAACCGTAAGGCCAAGAAGGGTGAGGTCGCCGTCGTCAAGCCTGCCGAGAAGGAGATCAACGCCAGCGTCAAGCTGGGTGGGTACCTGAACCTGATGTGCGTCGCTGCCCCTCTCCCCCTCACTACAACACCCTGCTAAACAAACACCCAGCGCCGATTTCACGCACAACATCACCGACGGCCTCGCCATGTCGGCCAGCTTCTACGCGTCGCCGACCATTGGCGCCACGACGACGGTGGCCGTCTTCTTCCACGAGATCCCGCACGAGGTGGGTGACTTTGCGCTGCTCGTGCAATCCGGCTTCAGCAAGCGAGCGGCCATGGGCGCGCAGTTCGTCACGGCGCTGGGCGCGCTGCTGGGTACCCTGATTGGCATTGCCGTGCAGGAGCTCGGCGGCGGGGCCGGTGATGAGGGCGGACCGATGGGGCGCAACGGCGGCATCTGGGGAACCAGCCTTGTGAGTATTTCCCTCCACCACCCGCCTTCCCTTGTCAAATTTATTCCAATCTTCCTTTTTGTGGTTTTGCGCCTCCCCGATTTATCCAGCTTCCTATTTGCGCGAGATGCATGGGCGGTTGGGCGTACCCCTATCGAGCTTCCTCTTTGCACGAGGTGCATATGTTGTGTGGGGAATTGTGGCTGACTTGATTCGCGTGCGTAGAGCTGGGGCGACCTGCTTCTTCCCTTCACAGCCGGCACGTTCCTGTACGTCGGCACGGTGGCTGTCATCCCCGAGCTGCTGGAGACGGGTCCCAACAAGGCCCAGGAGCTGAAGAAGACGGTGGTGCAGTTCGCGGCAATTGCGCTGGGAGCGGGCATCATGCTGTTCATTTCGTGGCACGACTAGAGGCGTGGTGAAGGACGGACAGGGCAGGCGGGCTGGGGACATGTCCGAGGTGCGAGTTCCACAGTACACGGGGCTCACGAGGGCAGCCCAGGGTGGATTGCTCGGTAGAACGAAAGCAAAACCAGATGGAAGAACGGCCTGGATTAGAAGCTGAGACAATCAATTGGGCAAAAGTATGAAATCAGACTTCCGGCAACGCACGCCGCCGTGGATGCCCAATGTGACGAAGGCTGAGATGCGGTGTGATGGGATGGGCTTGCGACGCCTTGAATCTGCATGCAGCGGCGCCCGTCAAGACAGTTTACCCAGCGGCGCCCTCGGGCCCTCGGCAGGGTCCTCGGGATGCCACGCGGGGCCCCGAAAGTTGGGGACCAGATTCGCGGCTGGGGGAGCTGGAGCTGGGAGCTGAGCTCTCTTGGCACGCCAGAGGGGGGAAGCTTTCCAGCTCCCCTCCGCTCTCACCCCAAAACTGTTGCGGGCGCCTGCCATGTCCACCGGCTGCGGCAACGCTTCCCGCCATCGCCAACTGGGAGACGACGCCGTGGCTTGCTTCTGGCCGCTCTGGCCGGATTGACATGATGCCTCCGCTGGCTCTAGTTCGATCTTGATCTGTGATGGCAGACAAAGGTCAGGTCAGGTATAGTACTTGGGAGCTGATGCACGAGCAAAGTAGAGTAACATTCGGGACTTTGGTGGTCCCCTCGTCTGTCCTCCCCTCGTCTGGAAACGGAACCACGTTGCCGGTAGACGAGAGGCGTGTGAGTCGAGTTGTCATTTCACGGTCACAGCGCACCGTGTCTGCGGAGATGCGTGAAGCTGCAAGTGCATGTTTTGTGTTTGTGCTTTCTAATCCAAAGTGATCATGCAATCATAAAGTCCAGGCTAGGGATCAGTGGCTTGCGTTGAGTCACATGTGAACACGGCTAGTATGATGAGACGGGTGGGAGTAAGAGGGATTACCAATCTCGTCGTCTGAATAATCGAGCGGGTGCTTGGAGGGATTGGTGGTTTAGCGGTTTAGCAGCTCGGTGCTGATGGATGACACCAAACCGTGACCACCCAGGCGAATGGGCTTTGGATGTCTGTTGCGCCTTGTCGTTCGCAGGGCGGATGCACGGGCCAGGGGTGTCGTTGCTCTCCCGCGTGGGCGCCTGGTGCGTCTGCCGTCAGGGTCCGCCTGACACGCCCTGTGACGAGTCTTCCTTCTGCCCAACCCACCTTGGTGGTGGTGGTGATGGGCCGATGTCGGCACTCCGAAGATCGGATGTCCGGGGGTCGCGTAGGCAAAGGCGCGGTTTTGACAAGTCTCCAGTTCGCTTGCTCGGCCTGCTTTGAGCTGGAGTATGGGGTTGATCTGGGGGAGGCGGGTACGCGGGATGGAGGTTGGACGGAGATGAGGGTGACTGTGATGGGGTGTTGGGCGGTGTTGGTGGCTTGCACTACTGAAGCACGCGAATCTGGACGGTGATGTTTTCAGTGCCCTGGCGAGTCATCAGAGGGCGTATACCAGTGTGACTCCCATCCTGTCAAAGACACGGCGCCTCGAATCGGCAGTTCAGTCGGCCGAGCCTTGACACCCGGCAGAGCCTGTGGCAGCTGGCACGGACACCAGGCAGGTCACTCGCTGATCGCACAAACAGAAACCAAACGGCACCAAGCCTTCGTCTCACGCCTCCCGGCGGCTGAAAGTGGGCACCCCTCCAGTACCTGTCTGCGAGGCTCCAAGCATGGGAACAGCCAGGCGCGAGAGAAAAAAAAAATCTCGAAACTCCATCCCCAGGGATGTCGGCCCAGAATTTTTCTCGAACATCCAAGGCCGAAGCCCGACCAGCAAAGCTTGAACCACCAGGACGCCCAAACACACAGCCGGTCTGGCCATCGGATGTCGTAACAGTATCCACGGCGGCTCAAAATGGAGCTCTGAACAGCCCAGGGACCCGCTTCGTTCCGTCGCGCGATGCTTCCACGATCGTTCTACTGCGGACAGAAGCAGGGAATGAAGCTCGTCATGCCGCGGCATGGGCTGAGAAGGAGAGCCGCAAGCGCGGTGGCATGGCATGGCGATGCATCCAAGGGGCGTGCACCGGGTAGCATCGAGCGTGCGTGCGTGCGCATCGTGCGTGGATGACTGGATAGCATCATTCTGGAAGCCTATGAGGCAAGGACCTCTAATGCTCTGCCTTTTTGCTCTGTGCGTGCCATGGACGCCGGGGACGATGCTCAGCATGATGCTCAGGTGGAGGCTCCGCGGATTGCAAGCATCGTGATGGCTGGATGGAAGGTGGATGGCCAGACCGTGAAGGAAGCGAGGAAAATTCTCCTTCGACGTGACCAGTGGCCAACATGACAGGCCCTGAGAAGACGGTGTTGGCGCATCGTGGTGTCATGAGCGCGGCAGGCGGATGGATCTCATTAGACACGACTTCCCCTAACGTCGAAACTTGGCGAGGCCGACGATGGTGGCCCCCTGTGACCCCCGTGCGGCCCCCGTGTGGTCGTGGTGGATGGGTGGCTGGCCGGAGCGGAAAAAAGGGTGAAAATTTTCCCAGGGGCCCTGAACACCACTAAAGCAAGCAGCCGGTGGGCAGCTAAGGGGGCCTCTCGACAGTGTACGTTAGGCGCACGCGGGAAGCCGACGTGGCCCCGTCGACGGACCGTGTACGTTAAGGCGACCCGAGTAGATGGGTCTCCACCCAACCCGCCAGGTCCGCGCGCATCACTTAACGGCAAGGCGCCGTGTGGCCGGATGGATCCCATTAGACACGAGAACCGTGTATGTTAGGCGCAGCCGGGCACGAGAAGGCCGTTTGGGGGGCTATCGATGGCGGAATGGGGGGCGGTTTCACCGTCTGTCGACAAGTAGAGATACTTGGGCTACTTGGCTTGATTTCCTCGTTCGAATTGCTGTTGGTGTCATCCGTGGGCTTGTGACGACTCGGAAATGCATCTTTTGCTGGGGTGAATGAGTATGGGGGGTCATTGCTGTTTTGGGGGCTTGGGTGCTGTCGACGCCTTGTCCACGTCTGGCATGGCTGCTAATAAGGTCTGTCGCTTGGTGGGTGGTTTTCTTGGGTGCAATTGTTCTTCTGTGCCACTGGCTGTTCTCAGTGCGGTGTCGGAACGGCCTCCTGTTGGCCGTCTCCATCTGCGATCAGCGAGGAGCCAAAGGGCGCGCAGGCTCTGACGGGGACAGTGAACAGACATTACTGATGTCACCCGACCCTGGCGACGGTCTGGCCAAGTGGACCTGCAGCACAATTCCGTCATGACGTTGGATTCGTCCATCCACCCTCCACCCCATGGATCGTAAGACGTGCGCGCCAGAAGGCCAGGGTCTTGTTCGATCAAGCCGTCGTGAGCCGGCCAAAAGTCAAAGACTGCACCGCAGGGCAGCGGAACAGTCAGAGGTCGCCTTAGGTAAGGTGAGGAGGACCCTCAAGGTGCTGCGTCGTCTAGCAGGCGCCGAGCCCCTTGCCTCGGAGCACGATGTGGGTGAGCAATGCGACGAGATGAATGTGGGCTTCTCACGCCTTGTGTTGACATGATGACGCTAGCCTTGAGTGGTGGCGGGTGCCATTGAACATGGCGTACGCCCTCCCATGATTTATGGATGGCTCACTCACCGACAGTGCGTGTAAGCGCATCGGAGGGATGATATGATGGAGACAGACTGGTGGCGCCGAAACGGATGCGTGAGCACCGTTCGTTTGTTGATCATTCAATCTCTGTCGAATCTGATGAATGTCGGTTGAGGGTGAGGTTTAGTGGTAGTGGTGTCCAGACTCGAGACCTTTCTGGACGCACGCACAAAGCCAAGCAATGGGAGGTGCAGTGTAGCGGGCGGTCGGCAGGCGCTTTCAGCGCAGTTTCAGCGCAGTGGGAAGCGACGACCACACCCACCAGCACAGCAGCCACGGCAACAGGTCCGGAGGTCGGCTTCTCCACTTCCTGCGCAAGAGGAAGGCAGGGTGGGGCGGCTGGCCCACCCTCCGGAACGAGTCACAGTCACACGTAGTCGCAGGGCGCGCTGGACAAGCAACATGCACTACAGCCAGCTCCACCTCCATCCCCCAGTCACTCGAGCACTCCTGCCCACTGCCAATTCAGGTGCGCATCCACCTCGAGCCGGGTCGGTGTAAGTGGAGGCAGGCAGAGCAGGTACTCCGGCCAGGTACCGGTACGTCCCCCCCCCGGCTCCCAGACGACACGCCCTTTGAGTACTCATCCCCCATGGCCCATGGCCCGTAGCCCATGGAGCTCATCCACCCCCAAACGAAACCATGGCAGGCCATCGAAAGGTAGTTAAAGAAGCTCCTCCTCCGCCCTTCCGTTGATCACGGAGGATGCAGCCACAATTCTCCCCAGACCATCACGCCTTCACTTGCATTTCAAATCACCTCTTGCATTGTCATCAGTCGACATTGTCATCAAACCTCCATGACGCCTTGCCCACCACAGCATCCTCACCAGCACCAGCAGCCTCTTCCATAAAGAAGACGCCCCGGGAAGCCTACTGGACCATCTAGACAGGCTCTCCCTCGTCATCAACTCTCTGTCTCAGTCTCGTCGACTGCTGCCCACCGCAAACTCATAGCATTGATACCCCTTATTAGAAGGGGTCTCATCGTCATTCAGGACTTATTCACCAGCCTCACCACCTACCTACCAACACCGCCAACATGTCCTCCGTCAGCGACATCAGCTCTGTGTTCGGCTCTTTTGCCCGCCCTGCCGTCCCCAAGGGCCCCAGCATTGAGATCAGGCTCGATAGCCACTACAACTCCAAGGTCTACTCCTCCGGCTCCCCCGTTGCCGGGGAGGTCATCATCAGCCCCTGGAAGGACACCCGCTTCGACTTTGTCTCCATCGTCTTGATCGGCCACACCCGCACCCGTCTGGACGCTGCGCAGATCGCTCAGCACTCCTCCCACACCTTCCTCAAGCTCAACATGCCCATTCCCGACTCGACCTACCCCGTGCCCCGCATCTTCGAGGCTGGCCACAAGTACACCATCCCCTTCAACTTCGTCATCCCCCACCACCTGACCTTGAACGCTTGCAACCACAAGAAGGAGTCGGACGCCGTTTACGACCAGCACATGCGTCTGCCCGCCTCCATGGGTGCCTGGGGCAAGGACGACATGTCTCCGCAGATGGCTCGCGTCGAGTACATGATCAAGGCCCGCGTCGCCGAGATGCCTGAGCTCGGCGGCCGCCCCGTCAAGGTCATGGAGGACCACTACCACATCAACGTCATGCCCATCTCGCCCGAGGACCCGCCCCTGAACATCACCCCCGAGGACAAGGGCTACCGCCTGACCAAGGCCAAGACGCTTCGCAAGAACATCTTCACGGCCAAGCAGGGTCGCATTGTCGCCAACGCCGTGCAACCCCCCGCCATCCGCCTGAGCGCTGACGGCCGCACTGCCTCTGAGACGTCCGTCATGGTCAACCTCACTTTCGAGCCCACCTCGCCAGAAGTTGTTCCTCCCAAGGCCAGCCACGTCTCTGCCAAAGTCCACTCCGCCACTTGGTTCAGCGCCGCGCCCATCTCCAACTTGCCCAACATGGGCGATTCCCGCCACAGCTACGCCGCTATGCCCCAGATGAGCTACTCCACTTCCGTTTCCCTCTTCTCTGACGACCTCGAGAAGACGCAGTGGCAGATTCGCGCCACCAACCCTTCCCGCCGCGACTCGGGCTACTCGTCCGAGGGCCAGCCTGACAGTCACTCCGACTCGGACCAGCCATCGAGCCGCCGCAACAGCAAGACGTCGGCCTCCGGCAAGGCCCCCGTGTACCACGAGACGGCCCTGCACATTCCTGTCCGCATCCCCACCGGCCGCAAGCTTTTCCTCCCCACCTTCCACAGCTGCCTCATCTCCCGCACCTACACCCTGCAAGTCGGCGTCACCGTTGGCGATGCCAAGCTCAACCTGTCAGTGCCTCTCCAGATCATTGTGGAGCCCACTGCCGAGCAGATGATGCACGCGACCGGCTTGCCGAGTTTCGACGCTGTCATGGCTCAGCAGGAGGCTGCGGATGCCGACGAGCTTCTGCGCGGGCGCGTCATGCGCCAGCCGGACGCGGAGTTCCAGGAGACGAGCGTTCTCCCTGGGTACAGCGATTTCTTGGTCAGCAGGGCTGTCCACGCGGCGTGAGTGCCATGCCACCACGCATGATTTACGAGGACGTTCTGGGACCATGATACCACTCTGTTTTGTGATTTCTACTCTACGATGTCTATCCATATTTTCTCTTCTTTCCTTTGTCAGTCGGCTACAGTATAGATATGGGCAGTGGTCGAAGCACCACCACGGCGTTTTGGGATGACGAACGAAATACCCGTCTTGATTCAGGCATAAAATGGTTGAGAGTCTTCGATGAGCAGCAGCAAGTTTTGGTTTACATACATAATCTGATATAATGTCTTGAACTTGATCCCACCTGCCAGAACTACGGTGAATGGAGAAGAGAGCAACAACAGCAAGTGGTGAAGACGACGATCGAGCCGAACGGGTGGGACGGATGATCAACGACGCCGCGGGGCCGCCACAGACCTCACAGTCGGCCTCGACGATCCGTTCTAGACCCGGGAGCCGAATCACAGCCAGCACAGCTGAGCCCACAATGGCCCTACCGGTGATTATCAAGATCTTCAGCCGGTCGGTCCGTCGTGAGAAGCAGGAGAGGCCATGTAGAGTAAGTCAGAGTACATCCTCCATCATTTCCATTTCCTCTTGTGTCACCCACAAATCCAACGTAAGCCTCTGACGAATTCGCAAATGGCTGACGCATTCAAACATGGCTGTCTCCGTCTGATGTTGGGGTATGGGTCGATCCGATTGTGGGAATAGCATGGAGGTTTGCCCACTGATGGGTATTTTCGTGAGGACCCCTGCGATTTGCGCTGCCCCGACGTCGGCACAGGGGACGTGCACGCGGTGGGGTCCGGTAGTTGAGGGCGCTAGGGCGCTTGGCGGGCTGCGGGGGGGAGGTGGGCTGCGTGCAAGTCGATGGTGATTGACTGTGTCGTGTGACTCGGGAGCGCATTGAGGCTTCACTCGCCGGATAACAGATAATTCAAGATGGTCTGGACCCTGGGCCTAGTTTTGGAAAACTCTTCTCTCATTCTGTTGGGTCACCGTGGAAGCGTGTTGAGGGTAGTGGTGATGCCGTTTGCGGGCTGCTGGTCTCGGCTGGTAGCCACCGGTTCGTGACGGCGAGGTGGTGATTGGTGATGCCGTGCCAGGACGTTTGAATTCGTCCACGGCCCCTTGTGAGTGATTCAGATAGGACCGGTTTATCTATTGATCAACAGGGACGGATTGTGAAATGTGCCAGGCACCGTGATATTGGGTTTGAAACATTGTCTTGTCTGGGGGCCGCGGAGGTGATCAAGGAGGAGATAGCCGAGGCAATCTTTGGTTCTAGAACACCTGAAATAGATAAACGCCGCGTGGGAAGATATCAGACTTTCTCATCACCCGGCTGCACGCTTCCAAACGTCTGTGGTCTCACCACCGCCCTGCTATCTAGAAAGCGCACAACAGAACGGGACTTGTACATCGCTCGAGAGCCGCAAGCGTGATTGGGGTCAAAAGACGGTCCGATCGACTTGCAGAGCAGTCGGAGAAGTTACGTCTTGCTCTCTCGATTTAATGCCTCTCATGCTACCATTGCGTACACTAAGCCGTTCTGATATGCACGTCTCCTTGCGCACAGGGCGGTCTTAGAACTGTGAGAGAATCATAAGGGCTCTTCCTATATAATCAGTGCGGGCTTATTTCCGAGGACGTAGTACTTGGGTTAATAGATCTTCTGATCTACTAACGTGGTCTTGGCCCGCCTTACTACAATTCTTTTACAAATGTCTTGCTCTTCTCTTTCTATCTTTATGAAGATTGTCTTTCTGAGCGTTGTTCTAAAACGCTATAGACCTATGAAATATGGGGTCTAACTCCTCTACCTCCTATTTATGAATAATGAGTTGAGCACTGGCTTTGTGGCTTGCTAATATCACCTTGCATTGCATGCCCCATATCACAATGCATTGCATCACTGCAGTGCAATGTAGCTAAGCCCTGGGCTGGGCTGACCCGTTAGACTCAGATGATCAAGGCAAAGTCAGCCTTCTGCGGGGAGCCTCCCGCAAAATATCTTCACTCCGTGGTGATCCCCCCTCTTCTAATTTTCTGTAGAATTGGACTTGCACTTGTTTCCTAGCATCTACCTACTACGATTGCGCCTCAGGAAGCATCATGGACGCCTCTCTTTGCGGAAACTGTAGGGACTTCTTGCAGACCAATCACCACGATACCTTTTACGGCGACGAGAGCTGGCGACGTTTTGAGGACAGTCCGGATTGTGAGAGACTCATCTCCCAAGTTGTCCAGGCGGCTGTTTTGGGCTGCAGTGTGTGCGAGACTGTCGTATGCAATTTCACATCTCTCAAACCAGATCTACTGGCCGTCGCCCAGCGGAATGGCGAATCTGTTACATTCCGACTGCTTATTGAGGAATATCACAACACGAGCCTGCAGTGGCAAGAGGATGTCGACAGACCGTTTCTGCGGGTCTCTATCTCTCAAGAAGAGATCAAGTTCCGTTTGTGGCGCATATCGACAAGCCACGAAGCAGACTGTGGAGTGAACGATGATGATCGAAACACAGGCTCGGAAAGCAGCTTCTTGAGGGCAGAGAAATGGTTGCGCAAGTGCATGCACAATCATGCCAACTGCAACAGCGTTGATACTTTGAGGGACTGGGTCCCTACTCGGCTGCTTGATGTAGGACCAGCAAGAAACCCATTTCCCACGACAATCAAGCTCAGACAAACCGACAACTGGAAACATTCGGTACACTACACTACCTTAAGCCACTGCTGGGGCTCTGTACAGCCTTCCAGGCTGCTACAGAGCAATCTGCGGGAACGCATGGATGGCATATCTGTAGATGCCCTGCCGAAGACCTTTCAAGACGCCATCTATGCTACTTGGAGGTTTGGGATCCAGTACCTCTGGATCGACTCTCTGTGTATCATTCAGAACTCGGAGGAAGACTGGAACGTCGAATCGTCTCTGATGACCCAGGTGTATGGCGGATGCGTGTTGAATCTCGCAGCGGTCTCCTCGCACGACTGTACCGGCGGTCTTTTCCAAAGTCGACCACCTTCTTACTTGGGATCACGCTTCATATCGGCAGAGAGCATGACGGATGGCCACAAGTCGTATTATCAGTTATGGGATCAGAACGTCTGGTCTGAGGGCCTCGAATCCGCCAAGCTCAATACTCGCGCATGGGTAATGCAGGAGCGCCTACTGTCACCGCGAACACTGGGTTTTGCTAAGGCACAGCTCTTTTGGGAGTGTAGATGCAATCGCTCTTCTGAAGAATTCCCTTTTGGATACCCTCACGAACGATTTGAACGACACCAAAGGGACTTTCCGCAACTTGGGATACAAGATAAGCTGAAGACTTATTCCCTGAACCACCATGCGGACAGTCGATTTAAAGACGACAACGCCCGACGCCTAAGTCTTGCATGGCATAATTTAGTCATGCATTATTCGAGGAACGAAATGACGTATGAGAATGACAAGCTTCCCGCAATCAGTGGGCTTGCTTCTCTGTTCGCGCAACAACTGGGGACGAAGTACCTCGCCGGACTATGGAGGTCTACTCTTCTCAGTGACCTCCTATGGCAAGCTAATCCCGGCGACTCCGCTATGAAACGACCACTGGAGTACCGAGCCCCTTCATGGTCATGGGCTTCCGTGAACTGCGCTGTGAAGTATCTGCCTGGCTGGATCACGTCACCCGAAGTAACAGTCATCGAGGCCGAGACACAGCACGTCGCGGAAAGAAGTCATTTCGGCAGGGTATCAGATGGGTACATTCGTCTCAGTGGAAAGCTCATCCATGATCTGACTGTTACCCCTTACCGTGGACATTCCTACGTCTTGCAGACCCGCGGCTCCAAGGGTCATTCAGTAAATGCAGAGCGTACGGCTGACCAGCCATTGGGACCTGCAGACACGCAGCCCGAAATTTTCTGCTTGCCGGTGGGATCATACATTGACACCTCCCGGTTCCGCCCACAAGAACTGTACGTAGGCCTGGTCTTGATAGCACATGAAGTTCAGTGCAGAGGCTACTACAGGAGATGGGGTTTCTTCACATCACGTTGGAGGTGGTTCGATGATACAGACATCCAAGCACCAGACCACCGATACACCAACGATGGACATGATACAATTGTTCTCAAATGAAGTCCATACTTGATACAAGTACAATGTTAGTTTGTACAGGGTTCGCCAACCTTGGGCTCTGCCGAACAGCGACCCGTGATAAAGACATGGACCGGTAGCAATAGCTGATACAAAGCCAGCCTTCTGGCCTGCCTGACAGCTCTCCGAGACCAGCTCGAGAAGCACTTTACGCAGCTGTACCAAGAACTCCTCCTCTACTCGATGAAAAGGTTATCAGACACAACAGTAGGGGGGACTTTTTTCGAAACGAATGAGTGGACTGAGAATCACCTAAAAAACAAAAGATGAACTCTAGCCCTCCAGGGGTCCGGCAAGCGCTGAAGTGTTCTATATAAGCTCCAGCTGAGCAATACAAATATTTTTTAGGCCACTAAAGTTTTCGGTCATCGACTGATGCAAACTCGCTTGCCCTCCGCATGTATCTCCATCTGTGACCGACTGGGCCAGCTGTGTCAAACTCTTCAGGCTCAGAACATGCCTGGGTATGTTCAAGCGAACGCCACCAAACACTCACACTCTCAATATCTCAACATGGCAGTACTATCCTTGCAATGTCATTCACAATATATGGGTCCAGCCCCTCTCGGTCATACCGCACAGCGGTCCGCAAACCCACCCCGAACAAGGGCTTGTCCAGAATCTCGCGCAAATCCCTCATGAACCCACCACTCAAACCCCACAAACATCCAAACTCCCTGTGGTGTAGTTGGCTATCACGTTCGACTGTAATTGTCATTGATTTCCATCGAAAGGTCACCGGCTCGATTCCGGTCGGGGAGATCACCACAAGAAGCTCAGCTTCTCTATCTTTTTGCGTTTTGCGCAGCTCAACACGGACGCAAAAGAATCATGCCTAGGACGGGACCACTTCTCCGACCTTCGTGGCTGACAATACATGGCGTGCCATGGACGAGCTCCACAGAACGCGGTCTTGCAGTGAGCACCAGCAAACATACCAACATGTTAGAGGGTGCTTCAGGATACTAGAGCGATGAGCAGATGAAATAGCCCGAGCACCACGTCAGACGCCTTGCCCTTGGATCAATTGATGTCTTGGGGTACTCACAAGAGGAACAGGGGGTTGATTTGTGATTACTTAGCCTTCAACAACAAGCACAAACGTATCTGCATATTTTGTATCTGCTTCGCAGGTCCACATCTCGCCACGGGATTCAAACCTCACCTATGTACTGTGCACTTCATCCTAGAATGCCTCTCTCGTTCGTCCGCCTCATCCTTGCAGTCGAGACAAAAGTGCCCCCAACCGACGTGTCGGCCAAGATCGTACAGATACGGCGGCAGTCGACGAGACAGAAGCGGGCAATCCGGCGTGTGACCTATGGTTGAGCGCACAACTTGTGAAGAGCCGAGTACCGTCAGATGTGTTGTCGAGGATGTTTGCTCTGTGTTTATCGCGAGCTCGGGCAGGTTCAGTTCAATGCCCCAGTCGCATCGAGCCTTGAAGGCATGCTTTCATAGTTGATTGTGACAAGCTCAATGCGTTGCTTTCCATTGGCAGTGCGGGGTCTTCTTGTGTAGCGGCCAGACGAAGACAAGAAATTCAGCAACGGCGTTGCTGACCAGACCAAGAATATGGACCTCACTCGTCATCTGGATTGACCCTTGGAGAAATCACTGCACCAGGTTAGCTCATGGCGGGCATTATCACCAAAAATCCAAGGGCCTCTCCAGTACTTGAGTAGTGTATGCGATGAATTGCCAAACGGGATCATCTATGTACCAGACTCGTATTCCGAGACCATCTCCCGACCAGATCATCCATCATGAAAGAGCGTAAGCGGGGGCCTGTACCCCCCGGGGTATGTGTGTATATCGTCAAAGTCTAATGTAATCGGGCCTGGAATCGCCGCGCCCAAGCATATCTGTGTCGTATGCCAATCCTGATATTGGTTCCAAAACCAAATGATACGTACAAAGCCCGGCCGGGCCATTAAACTTCGTTAAGTCGCGATCTAATAATCGCAAAGAAGAGGATGTGATGAAGAGAAGATGTCATGTCTATCGACATTGCTTAGAAAAGAGCAACAGCCAAAGCGGCCGCCAGGACAATGGCGCTGAAGGACATGGAAGATGCGCTGCCGGGGGCGACCTCAACGGGGTCGGTTGAGGTAGGCTCGGGCGCAGGAACCGTATAGTTGCCTGCATGACTGGGGACGGCATGGCTGGGAGCAGCATGGCTAGGGGCAACGGCGCTGGGCTCGACATGGCTGGGCTCGGCGTGGCTGGGCGCCGGGACGGGGACGGGAGCACCGCCAGAGGGAACCTCGCCGTCGTCCTCGCCGTCGTGGTCACCGGCATCGTCCGAGGGAACAGGAGCGGGCGCGGGCGCAGCGCCAGACTCGCTAGGGGCAGGAGCTTCGCTGGGGGCGGGAGCCTCACTGCGGTCGTCCTCATCACCCTGATCGGGGGTGCCGGGGACAGGAGCGACGACAGTAGTCGTCGAAGCGGGAGCGACAGCGGTGGTGGTGGAGCCAGTTGCGGTGACAATGGTGGTGGTGCCCTGGGCCGTAGACGAGGAGGAGGATGAAGAGCCGGCGGCGTCGCAGGACAGGTCGTAGAGGGGCTCAGTAGTCAGATCGGGGCCGATGACACCGAAGCTGGGGCTGGGGGTGCCGGGGCTGTTGCGGAACGAGTACCACCAGGTGTTGGTCTCGCCGAACAGAGGGCAGCCAACCTCCTGGTAGAAGATCTCAGCGTTCTCGGTCGAAGCGACGGCACTGCCGACGGTGTCACCGCTGGTAGGCCAGCCGGTCTCGGTGATCCAGATGGGCTTGCTGCCGACGGCGTTCCGGGTGCGCTGGAGGGCGCGGTCGAAGAGGGCCTTGCCGTTGGAAATGTCGTTGTCCTGGGTCTCCTCGAAGTACGCGTAGGCGTCAAAGCCGATCCAGTCGCATGCATCAATGACAGCCTGGTTGCTGCTGTTGTCCCAGGCGTTCCATGTGTCGACGTGACCAAGGGGGTAGTCCGCGAAGGAGGTGCCCTCGATAACATCCCTGACCTGGTTGAAATAATCAACGAGCGTGTTGGGGTTAGCACCCGGGTTCTCGTTGGCGGCAATGCCGGTGGGCGAGTTGCGGTACAAGTCCTCGCTGCCAATGGAGATGCCAGCAATCAGACCATCAAGCTGGTCGCCGTACTCCTCAATGGTGCGGCGCAGGGCGACGATCTCGTTGCTGAACGCCTCTGAGCCGGCAGACGCCCACAGACCGAGCAGAAGGCTGGTGCGCGTATCGATGGCAGCCTGGATGGCAGCGATGGGATCGTTGGCAGTGCCAGCCTGCACCATGGTGTAAATGCGAGCGCTGTTGAAGGCACCATCGGTCCCCTCAAGGTTCTGGGCCGTCTCAAACTCGTCTGTGAAGTCCTGAAGAGACTTGGCACGGCCGTCCGTGAAGACGTTGCCGTAGTTGAAGCCCTGGAAGGCAGCCTGGGCCGACTGAACGGCGGCCAGGAGGGCCGAGACGCTGGCGGTGGTGCGCATGTTGAGGCTTGTACGGTGAAGCTGCCGCGAAGTTGTCGAGTAGAAAATTCTTTGTCGTTGTTGTCCGCGGAGGAGAGACTCGCGAGGTCAAGAGACTAACACTGCTGAAACGAGAGACGACAGTGAAGCTGGGCAACGTGATGGGGATCTGTCCAAAGGGATGGGTAGTAGTGATGGAGGGTGGAGAAGAAGAGAGGGAGAGAGAGAGGGAGAGCAGGGCAGGAAATTCGCGGTTAAAGGAAGGGCAGATCGAGAAAGAAAAGAAGGTGACCGGCCTCTGATGACGAAGACATGGTGAACGGGACCAACGGATCTCAGAGGGGCCCAAGAAAAGAGCTCTCCATCGCAAACGCCAGAGCCGACGCCAAAGCAAGGCCACCAAGCCGCCGAGGGGCCGCTTGTCGCCATCGCGTGTGGCTCAAGTCTGGGCAGCCTCGACGAGCCTGATCGATGAGTGGTTGGAGTGGCCTGAAAGGGTGGTGATCATTGGGGGTGGTGCTCAATGCAGCTCACACTCGTCCTGCACAGACACGAGAGAAGTGGCAATCGTTACGACCCACCCCTCCATCGTCGTCACCCCCAAAAATGGCCAAAAAGGCCTCCACCCCTGGCTGTCCCGCGGCGGGAAGAAACGTCGACCCAATGGGGAGCAGGCACCAAGCATGCTTGGCCCCCTCTCTCCCCAGAAATCGATGGAATCAACGGAGAACTCGCCCGAAGCTGCCCCTCCACCTGCTGATGCCCAGTCGGGATACGAAGTCGCGGCGCCATGTCGTCATTGGTGCTGACGCTCCCTGGCTTTCTGAGAACGCATGCCAAGCGGCACTATGCGCTTCCTCTGGCCTGGATTGTTCGTGGCCTGATGCAAAGCCGATTAGGCGAGCGTTTGCGCGAGAAACGGATGGCAGATGGCATGGAAGAATAAATGCCCTTTGTCTTTGCTGTTCCTGCTCGCTGACTTGCCCGATCCGGGACCGCCACGCAATCCCTCTGTCATGCAGGTACAGTAGCGGCTTGACAGACTTTTCCTGCAAGGGGCTTGTCGGCTTGGTGTCTAGGCCGGCGTCGATTAGGTGCGGCGTGGCGAGGCCAACGGCAGACGACAGACCACTTGCTCGGATGTCGCACGAGCGGCTCCAAAGCCCCCGGCACCAACCTCGGCCTGTGTTGCGTTATGCTGTGCTACCGTCCGCCAATGTCAGCACCCAAAGGGAATGGCGAGATGCGCTTAACGTCAAGGTTACCCGCCTCGGCTCGTGGCCCGGCCGTCCTCACTTGGGATGAAATGTTAATACAGTCGTCCGTGAAATCTGAGATTGCAGACCGTTTGGTCCGTCGTGCTCAGTAGTTGGTTGGGTATCTTGCTGCTTGCCATGCTCTCTCGTCCTTGCTTGTCCTGTCGCGTCTCGACTCGTTACGCCATCTCGTCCCACGGCTCACTCCCTCATATCAAACGAATCCTCGTATGCCGCGTATCCCCGCCGACTTCTTCTCCTTCCTTTCGCCCTCCTCCTTCTTCTTCCCCTTTTCCTCCTTACGGATCCTGTTCTGTACGCCCCCTACATTGTGTTGTCAGTCACTCCTCGCGGCCCATCCCCCGGGGCCGCGCACTCACCTCGCCCGTAAAATCGCTGCTCCGGGCTCGCGTTACTGCCCGACCCCAGCCCCTCAGCGCCTGGCGATGTCGACACGACAGGAATCGGTGTTGACGGTTTTGTGTCTAGTGCTGGTGTCACGTTGAAGGACGACGATGCCGCGTCCAGGTAGTCAGGGTCCGAAAATACTCGATGCGGCCGTGTCCTCACGTTGACCGGGCTCGTTGAATGCGTCGAGCCGTCATCCCCGTCCATGCGGAAGGGAAATTCGTTGCGCCCCTGTGATGTGACCGAACCTACTGCAAGCTTGCCATCTTCGTACTGAGATTGCAAGACAGTAAACCTACGCATCAAGTTTGTGTACTGCTTCTGCAGCTCGGCCTGCTTCGCACGACTCGCGGCGAGGGCACCCTCTACCGTGGCATTGCTGTCGCCAGCTGCCTTCCGCCGACGCCCTTCTTGTGCCTCTGCCAGTTGCATCGTGAGTGTTGTGATCTGGGATTGGCAGAGTTTCTTGGTCCTCTCGAGCTCCTTGTCCTTGGACGTGAGTTTCAGGTCAAGAATCTCCGAGCGGTTTTCAGCCTCTGCAGCCGCTTTAATTGCCGTCTGCCTCTCCATCTCTTTGGCCTGGAGGTCTCGCTCTGATACCGTCAGTCTGTCGACTTCGAGCTTGAGACGAGACATTTCAGCGGCCTCAATTTCCACCGATTGCATGTTTTGCCTCGAGTTCAGCTCCTTGACCTCAGCGTCACATACAATCTTGCGGAGTTTCTCACCCTCCTGCCTGGCACTCAGCAACTCCCGTCGCAGCGATTCCTCATCTGCCTTGGTCTTTTTTGAGTCTTCTCTGAGTGTTCGTAGCTTCGCCGACAGGTCGGATTCCCACTTCTTGGCCAGGGTTCGACTCCTCTCGGACTCCTTTCTGATCTGCATCTCGGCCTTCTTCGCGTCATCGAGTCGGTTTCGCAGATTACGATTCGCAAGGATGAGATGTTGCGCCTCGGCTTCGCTAGCAGCTTCGCGGACCTGTTTGCGCCGCAGCTCACCAATGTGTGCCATATGCTGCTGCTTCAGATATCTCTCGAAATTGAGGTCGTTCTGCAGCAGCATGACTTGGCGCTGCAAATGGGCCGACTGCGTCTGCGTTCCGGCCAACGAGAGCGGCGAAGGTACGACAGGCGCAGGCGTTGGTGCATGGCTCGGCACATGGCTTGCCATGCCTTCGGGAAAGGAATCAGCGTGGCTCAGTGCCAGCGAAGGCACACTATCGTTTGCCAAAGATTGATGCAAACCAGACTTGATAGCCTTGTTTGACTGGATCATGTCCTGCAAATGTGTGTGGGAGCTGGAGACAACGAGATGAGGAGGAAGCGTTGGGCTATCTCCCTCAACTCCGCGGCTTCGCGTTTCAGCAGAGTCTCGGTTCGATGGATGACTCGACTGGGACGGCTGTCGCTGTACTATTGACTGCACTCGGCTGCTCGCTTGAGAATCCCTGCCGGAGTCCTGTGTGTTTCTCCAGCTGTCAATGTTCGAGTCTGGACCCGAGCCGCTGAGGAGTGCAGGGTCAAGGCCTTCAGATCCATCGCTGAAGAAAGAGCTGGCAACGCCTGCGGCTGGAGCTGCCGGCATAAGCTCGCTGGGAACCGTTTCGGTAGGTACTCGAAGAGCCATGCAGTCAGCCACTAGCTCGGCCGGTTCGCAGTTGAGCCATCGTCCAAGATCGGTCTTCTCAGAGTCTATCGTGAGAGTGTAAAAATTGGGATGCAACAGGTGGCTTTGCCGAAACCTTTCGGACCGGTCGCGAATCTCGGTCGGTTGCACGTCGACTTCATCAGAATCGGCAGCGTTGGCGTGCCTCAAATAGCGCTGTGGCTTTCGGATGTAGTCCGTGAAGTTGAGGGGGTACATGCCGTACAAGATGGTAAAGTAACTGGCGAGATGGCGAATATCGAGATCATCCGACTCGGCGGAGAACATCGAGACGTCCCAGCCAGAAGCGGATACCAGGCTCTTCGAGTCCGTATCTTCTGAAGCAGCCTCAATGGTCCCCGTTCGTTCATTGTCCCAAAACAGCAATCTCGCATAGATGTTGAAGAGAATGGGCAGATACGGGACGAGGGAGCTCGGCATGTGAGGCAGAACCATGATCAAGGTGGTGATAGCCAAGGAAACCGCTGTAGTCGAGGTGTCATGCTGGAGACATCGCAACAGATTCCCGAAAAGGGGTGTTTGAAGAATCAGATGTAGGTGTGGAGGCTGGTTCTGGATGAAGTCACACAACATCCGAGCCGACCGACTGCGGTACTCGCTCTTAGCAAAATACTTGTCCACAAGCAGAAGGAAGTCCTAGCGACGGTCAGCACTGACTCGAGACACTGTTCTTGTAATCAAGTCTTCACCTTAGGTTTCTTCTTTCCCCAACTGATCAGTCCCTCTCGCATGGGACGCTCCGTAGAATCTCCTCCATAGTCAACTTCGCCTTGCGCGGAATCGATAGGGCGATGCTTATCCATCCAGGCAAGATAGAGGCGTTCGGCAAAGGGGTTGACGGCTCCCTCCGCTTTGCCTTCTTGCTCCTCAACATCACCCATCATCAACATATCCATGGTGCCTGCAGCCGACTCGGCCAACAGTCCTTTCTCCTGAACGGCGTTCATCTCAACAGGGTCGCCCATGAGGTCCCACCAGTGGAACAGTCGGGCAGGGGTGCGGATAACGGTGATGAAACGGCGAAAGATGGCAATGAAGCTGGCATATCGTGGCGGTTGACCTGCGACATGACTTTTGTAGATCGACTGGAGCTCGTCGTTCAGCTTCTCGGAGGTTTGGTCGTCGAACTTTTCGTGCTTGGAGAGGTACGCCTCGATGGCTTGGTTGAGGTCGTCGGGGAGAGGCAGCATCGGCGCATTGTTGTTGTAGTAGCCATTGATGGCTTTGCAAAGATCTTTCAGTGAGCTAGAACGACTCTTGTTAGCTATTGTGGTCCGCATGGACGGCATACACAAGAGGGGAGCTCTGGGCTCGACTGCGCCTCGAGTTGAAGCTCAAAGCTTGGAGCTCAGGGGGCCAGACGAAATATCGCGCAAACGCAGCTTGACAGAGGCAAGGAATCTGGTACGACTCACCCAGAAGACGCCATGGTACAGGTATCAGGGCCTCATGGGGCCGACTGGCGATGATAGGATCCTGTCGTAAGCGCGTCGTTCGAGGGGTGACATGCAACAGTTGGACGACAAATCTGCTGATGTTGCAGGGCAGGTCGCATGGGCCAGCTAGAGCTTGTACAGGCTATTCCGCAGGCCAGGCCAGGCTTGCCCTGTGGGGGGGTTGTGCGTGCGTGCGTGCAGGCAGGCACGGGTACGGGTCCGGTGGGTCGTGATGAGCTGCAGGCTAGGGCAGGTGCCGAAACTCCACTTTACCCACCCGTGCTTGCCGCAGGCGGCCCAGTTTCCCTAGCTGTGTCAGTGCATTGTGAGCTCACTCGGGTTTACCCCGCATTTTGAGCACCCAATGTTTGTCGCATGACCCTGGGAACGCACCACTGGACCGCCGGGGAAGTGCATCTCACGCTGTAGTCGGTGGGTCCTGGCATGACGAAAGGCACCACTGACCATGAGCTGCCCGCGGCCGCTTCTGCTGCTGCTGCTGCTGCTGCTCCTTTGCTGTGACTGACCGTTGCCGTTGGTCAAGCTCCCCGTCGATTGCATTGGGAGCTGCGAGTTGCCCTCCTAAATCTCAGCTGTTACGCCTTTGGCAGATCTGCCCCTCACCTGAGGTCACGGGGAGGTCACGGGTCTTCCGTTCTCGACTCGACCTGTCTTCTCTACTTCTTCCCCTCCGCTCCAGCTTCCTCTCCTTTCCTTTCTCTTCTTCTTCCTCACATCACAGCATAGCATCACCCACTCACTGCCTCCTCTTCTCCGCCCAACATCAAGCTCACATATACCCAATTGACGTGGTATATCTCTTCTAGTCATCTACGTCTATAATCAGCCCCGACTCATACTCTTCTACCCAAACCCCGCCAAAACACCGTTACGATGGCAAACAAGACTTCTGCAGTGGCGGACGAGCCGATTGAGGTTCTGTTCGCCCTGCACCCCAATTTCAACATCACCGACTTCGCTGGGCCTCTGGAGGTCTTTGCCACTGCCAACCATGAGAACGACAAATGTAAGTGCCCAACCACCCCCTTGGGGAGCTTCAATGCCAAACCCTATCCCTTGACCCCTCTTCTGGACCCCGCACTCGCGACGATCACCTCACAGGGACCGCCTAACAGCTAATGCCTGTTCACAGCTACCACGGCTTTCGAGTGCACCGTGGCCGCCGCCGAGCCCAAGGTCATCTCCGAGCAGGGTGTCTTCATCGGCTCTCAGATTTCCTTCAAGGAGGCCCACGAGCGTCTGAACGACTTCGACGTCCTCGTCGTCGTCGGCGGCGGCACTGACCCCGTCATCAAGAGTGACGCCGAGCCCCTCCAGCTCATCGATGCCTACTCTGAGCTCCAGCAGAAGGATACTCTCCGCGAGCGTACCCTCCTCTCCATCTGCACCGGTTCCCTCTTCCTAGCTAAGCAGGGCATCCTCGCCGGCCTATCTGCCACTACCCACCCCGATTACATCACCACCTTTGAGAACCTCTGCAGCAAGTCTGCTCAGCGAACCCTTGGTGAACGCACCGACGTCCTTGAGGACGCTCGCTACGTCGTCAACAACCTCCGGTTCGACATTGGAGACGAGGATGAGAACCCCTACATCCGCCGTGCCTCCGACGCCGGCCGTCGCCCCTCCAACGCTCGGTATGTGCAGGGACCCAATACCTGATAGAGAAGTCTGCGTACTAATGGCTACAACAGTAAGGGCAGCATGTCCTTCAAGGGATCGGGCAGACGCGAGTCCGTTGCCCGCCGCGCCGCGATGCGCCTGGGCGGTCTTCGTGTTGTCACGAGTGGGGGAGTCAGCGCGGGTATAGATGCAAGCCTATACCTGGTCAGCGCTCTCGTCTCGGAGGAGTCGGCCGTCGAGGTTGCTCGTGTTATGCAGTGGAACTGGGTTAAGGGAGTCGTCGTTGACGGCCTTGATGTGTAGACTATAGAAAGCGAGGCGAACAAGGCGCAGCCCAAGAGGCTTGCGATGGGCATGGGTTTGATTAGTCGAAGGATTTCAACGCCTTCCTGTTCGCTATATGGACGATGAATTGATTTGACGCTGCTTGACGATGTGTTTCGCGCCATCTACCTTGAAGCAAGTGGTGTTATCTTAATGTGGAGCCATTTTGAAATGGAGCCAGCCGTCTTGAGCAGGGCATCTCAAACCGGTCCAGTTGGTGTGCCATAAAACAACTATGAGCTAGCTATTTGTTGGCAATTGATGCACCCATTCGGTCATGAGTCAGGATTATCGCCAACTCTGACTTTGTTGCTGTTCCTCACCACCGTTCCAAATGCAATGGCAGAACCCTGTTCATCTACGCTGAAGTGGGGTACGTGCCTACCTACCTTGGGGATGGAAGCTCAGGATGCGGTGATGATGGCTTACATAACCACATCCAAGATGTGGATCTGCAACCGTAGTTCTGGCCAATCAACGCGACCGTCAAAGACTCCTTGAATTTTTGGCCGTCTCGATCATCGTAGCACTTCCTAAGTGGTAGTCGTCTTGATCACCAATTGAAGAACCATCACAATGTCGCAACCAACAAAAGCGTTGGCCGGGGCGCCCTTCCGTCTGGGGAAGAAGAACGTCTTTCTGTAAGGACAGCCCCCAAACCCTCTCCACTCCCTGCCTCGGCCTCCTCAGACTGACCATCCGCAGCCCCAACCATGTCATCACGTTCCACCGCAGAGACCAGAACCCTCCCAACTGGGCCACCTTCGAAGTCCCCCTGCGCTTCAACAAGTTCGACATCCGCGACTACCTCTGGAACCTCTACGGCGTCGAGACGACCGCCGTCCGTAGCTGGGTCAAGATGCCACCTGTGGAGCGCAAGCTCGACGGCCGCGGCGCGGCCTACCACCCCAAGTCGATCAAGTTCATGACCGTGGAGCTGACGCGGCCCTTTGTTTGGCCCGAGATCCCGAAGGACCTGGAGCCGTGGAACAAGAAGCTGTGGGAGGCGCGGGAACAGCGCCAGGAGGAGCACAACGCCACGAGGAACGAGCAGGCGACCGGCAAGCTGAAGTACCCGAGCAAGCAGCCCATGACGAGCCACCGGAAGGCCGTGAAGGAGAGGGCGGAGCTGTTGCTGAAGGGTCAGGCGGAGTGGAAGACGGACGCCGTACTGGACGAGAAGTGGGAGAAGCAGGCGTGAGGCTGCTGGACAGGGACAGAGGCGGGAGGTGTACCATATCAGCCCACGCGAGGCGTGGGGTGTACAACATGTGTTTCGAGCTTTGGGGCATAGAAATGGACCATCGAGCTTCTTTTTCGTTCATTCGGGTTTACTGTCGTGGGTATCCGCGGTGTTTGGTGTCTGCGGCAAAGCAACCCAGTGATTCTGCTCCTGAAAACGAAGGACCTCGTTCCCCCAGCTCCACCATCCTGCCGTCAGGTTTCTGGCGAATATCTCTAAAGCGGAGAACTTCTCCGGCAGCAGGTCTTCAAAGAGACGCCTCAGATTAGGCTTCCTAGAGTGGACATCCGGTACTGCGAGCAGCACCCTCGATGGGACCTTGATCTGGCTTCCCGCTCGCCTGGCGATGAGCAGCCGCTCCCAGGGCTTCCTCCAGGTAGAGTCTAGGTCAAAAATTGGCACCCCCTCCGACGTGATCTTGAGCCATGTCCACTCGGTAACCAGTTCCAGTCCCCACTCGGCAAGCATGCCCGTGCCTTGGGCGGTCAACAGGCTGATGAGGCTGCTCTTGTTGGTGACCCAGATGGCGACGAGACCATCTGCAGTCAGGTGTGATGCTATGGGAATCTGGGAGAGGAGAGATCTCGTCTCGTGGAGGCCGGAGACAGTGGCATAGCCCCCGCGTTTTCGCTTAGCTGAGCGGTTAGGCCATGGGGGATCGAGCAGAATGAGGTCGAAACGGCGTCCTTCTGCGATGAGGTCATCTCTCTTCTCTTCGATGGTACCTTGAAGATAATGATTCTTCTCGGGGATGAAGTGAGTTGGCTGACTTTGGGACAGTATATCTGCCGCATCCTCTTTGTCAATTCTAGGCAGACAGAACGGGCCAGTGTACGATCCCTGCAGTGTCTCAAGAGCAGTTCGTACCGCCGCGCCTGTCATGAGCTCTGCCAGGAGAGCGGACGGCTCCTGGTCATGGAGCCGGGCGTCAGCATCCCTGGGTTCCGGAGTCGGGAAGGGGATGGAGATGGGCGCCGCCGAAATGATGCGGCGTTGTGGAGCTTGGCCCGGCAGAACCTGGGCTTCCTCGAGTGACTTTGGAATGTCTAACAAGTAAACCGACCCTTCCTTGTCTTCAAACAAGACGCAGGACTGGAAGTCTGTCTTTTTTGAGTTGTTTGACATGTGTACAAGACCCGTAGCTTCGTGCACTGATGTTTCCCTGAAGAGAAGAACGGATGCCGGATGTTTATGTTGAGAACCACAAGTTGTTGCAGATCGTTGAACGCAACTCGAAAATTGAACATCACACGAACAAGCAACGAAGCAGAGGTTAGGTACGTTCTTTGATTTGAGTATATTACGTAAGGCACATGGTCGCATTGTGGGTATTCAGCAGACCGCGCAAAGTGCTATTCCTTTGCCCTCTAGAAGGCAATGAATGTACCGAGTCGCGTCTCGTTCTTGCGAGCAAACTGAATCCAGCACTCATTTTCACCTACCCCGCTCGCCCAAAAGACTTGCAGAAACTGCAACGCCGTGTAGTTGAACCACAGCCCGGTCGTGGAAAGCGAGGCGAGGTAGAGTCGCTCAACCATCGACTGCCGGTGCGTGCTTCCGCGGCATTCCGTGCCCGCGATGAATAGAGGGAAGAACAGATCATGAGAGAACGCCTGTGTCGGGCCGGTGATGACTGAGTGCATCTCCTCAAGTAGAGGGTCTAGCGTGGAGCCTACGAGCTTGGCCAGTTCATCGACAGATGCAAATGCTTGGTAGCTGTATATCAAACTGGCGTAGAAATGTGACCTCAAAACTGCTTCGAAAGTCTGTTGCTTGATTTCATGGTCTGATGGGAACGGGTTGATTGTAGAAAGGATTTCATGCGCTCTCTCTGCTCGGGCGCGCCAGCCCGCCAAGTTCACCGCAGGAACAGTCTGATGCCTTTGCAGCTCCCTGTAACGTTGCCTCTCGCCCACGGTGATCTCGTAGACCAGTCCTGTGAAGGCCCAGAAAGAGCCCTCGTAGATGGTCTGGAGTGGCGGTTCGTACGACGTGCTCATGTCTTGCTTGAAGACGGAGATGTTGCTAAGCGTCTCGAGATCTGCCACTTCTTTCAGTAGGAATCTTTGCAATGCATCGGAAGGCTGGCCGCTCCCATCCCTGAGGTGTTGTAGATCGAGCACGGTGCGACAAGCCCGTAAATGGAGGGCCCAATTTCTTGAACCCGGGATAAAAGCTTCAGAATAGCAAAGCGCCACCATGCTCGCCAAGATCTCCTGGATCGAAGAGGTAGAGGACCCAGCGTTAGAGGCCGTGGTCTCCGTATGTAGCTCCTTCCGCATTCTCTGATTCAGACCTCGGAGGGCAGCGTCGTGAAGCTGCTGATGAATGTGCCGAAAACGAGCCTTGTGGCTGTCGGGGCCTGTCGAGGCAATGGACAAATGAGCGGCGGCAAGGCTGCCTATGGACAAGTGAAGACAAGTCGGGTGTTGGGTGTTGTATCGGACCATCTGCCGCCACGGGCTCTCAGGAGGATCGATCCATGTCAGACGTGGGACGACTTCGGCATGGAAGTGACGAAGCAGACTACCAAAGAGGACAACTGATGAGCAAGAATTGACCAGACGGGCATCCAGAGTCGGTTGAGGGTTCAAGACGGCTGAACCATCATTCGCATCGTCTCGAGCAATGAGTGGCCCAGAGGCAGAGTTTTGTGTCGTCTTTGATCGATGACTCAGGCTTGGTGATGCATTTGATGGTGCGTCATGAGTTTTGCAAGTAGATTCTTGAGGCACTGGTGTTGGCTTTCCTGCAAATTTCCCTCGGCTTGCGATGCCACAGTTCCATCTCACATTAACAGGCCCGAAACCGGAGCACTTAAGCCCTCGACTGGTGCACTTCAGACATGTCGGAATGCTGCGATCACATCTGATGCGTCTTTCGGTACAGCAGCGGCAGTCTAGCATAGTCAGCATCCGTACCGCAATCGATGACCGATCTGAACACTGACCTTGTGATGCTATCCGGCGGTTGGAAGGTAGTGAATCAATGCGTATGTTCCTCGGCATGCTTCCGAGTAATGCCAAACCTCATGCTGCAATAATGCCTGCTCTTTTTTCGGAACCAAGACGATGCTTCACGAGCTGGTATGAATCACACTGCAAAGACGAGCGTAATGGACCCGGACCCCGAGTACCCCGAACATCGGACATTGCCACGGTTCGAGTCGGTTGCGGGGTCAAATCGGTCTAGTCTGGTGGTGTCGGCCATACCCTTTCAGTTCTTGGCTCGGATAATCCTCGCTCTCGGAAACAAAGGCGCTCGACGGTAAAAAACGAGTCATCCTCAGAGTCACGACAGGAACGATGAGCTCGAAGCAGATGCTTGTTAAGACCGCAAGTATTTGCATACAGACTCAGCCCAGTGCGACGCACCTTTGTAAAACCACATGCCCGGGGCATTGCCCTTTCTCAACCCCTCGATTGCATCGGCGAAATCCGGACCCGTGCCCTCCGCCTTGACCTCGGACACGTTGTACATGTAAGTCTTAATGAAGAAGACAACTGACTGTGTTTTAGGAAGGCGGCTTAGAGTCTGCAACTCAGAGCGCATGAAGCACTACATTGGAGTGGAACCGTTAGCAAGAGAAGATATAATTGTCGACATCGCCGATGGCGAAACAATCAACCTACGTCTTCCATTCTGATATCGTGGCTCTTGATCGCTTCGTAGTCTTCAAGCCGAATATTGGCGTCGCAATCGAACAGCTCTGGGTGTGGCTGTATTGACCACTGAAGAACAGACCATCAGTTGGCAGAACCCAGACGAATGACCATCAGTTGCCGTGAAAATGACACTTACATTGGTCCGCTTAATGGGGCTGCCGCTCTTGAGCTTGGTCATGAAACGTTGCATGCTGGGACCAATCTTTTCGTAGCTTGGGACTGGCTTGTGAATAGCATCAAGTGTGTTGCCTAGCTTCGCAGCGGGGTCGAAACCAGACGGGAAGCACCAGACGTGTGCGACCATCCGAAAGCCTTCTGGCGATGGTACGAGAAAAACGAGATCCTCTTCCACGATCTCACCAAGGATTCGCAGTGCTTCCAATGTATCGGCTGGAGGCGTGGTTGGGTGGGATCGGCCAGTCACAAGGTTGTTGAACAGGATTCCTTGGCTAGAGAGTTTAAACATCGTAGGATATCGAACTGGTAAATATTGCCTTAGCAGGTAATCGTATAATTCGCACACGGGTGCTTCTCCGCCAGGAACGACACCGAGTACTGTCTCGGCATGGTTAGCCATTAAACCTCGACGGTAGTTTACACGACCGAGATAGCCTTGGTCAATCGTTATGAGGTTTGAAGGTGTATCTGTCTTGATTCCTGTGTCGTCGGTTAGCCTCAAGTGACCCCTGAGACGGCAGGTATCGGATCCTTGCCCATGGAAATATTGTAAATGGACTTGAATTCTCGCAGAGACGATGTCTTGGTCGATGTCCAGTCAAAGTTGTTCAAGGGCTCGACAAGGCCTGTCTTCTCTGGATGGACTGCCATGGTCTGCCGGCTTTTCTTAGCTTGGGATACTTTCCACTGATAAAGACAGATGGAAAGCAATGCAGCGATCAGCATGCATGCAAGCTGTTGGGCGTGGACGTCGCCGATGGACTCCACGAACATGTCTGCCATGGTCGCAAACGGCATCGCAGCAAGGTGAACGCCGGGTTTGACATTGGTCTGCGCATTTTGGACGGACTGATCATATTATGACTATTTATCTGTGGGCTTGGTTAACACGAGTTGGACAACGATGTCTTCGGGATAGCCAGGTACCTCCACTACATGTATGCCGATTGAGTTTCTCAATCGGCCTTCTGGATTAGGCCTAGCCCAGGTAGAAGATCCAGCTGGAGTCGGGCTCGAGACTGAATGCTTTGTTAGAGACTTGGCACATCCAGACGTGATGGTCGTGCTGGTCGCGTGACAGGATGAACGATTAGCAGCAGAGGGGCATTCGGGGGTGGAGGGCCACAAAGCAGTGAAGAGAGGGGCCGAGAGGGCTGCCGTCCCTCCCCCTCCCAGGCTCTCAGCGCTCGGCTTCAGCGCGGTAATCTTCGGCAAGAAAGACCCTGAGTCGAGGCGTGGAAAGGCTCCCCTTCTCCGGGAGACCCGCCTCCACATGGCCTTCTGGCCACTCACGAGGCTCTGAGATGCAAATGACGTCCTCCCCACTCAAGTCCCTCCCCAAACCTTCGCCCCGTTGCAAGCCGGGCGTTCCTCCCACCTCTGACTGCAATTGCCCCTTCTGCTAGATTCAGGTACCGCCTTTGTTTCTGACAATTCGATCTTGCACCGACGATCCATAACCCCTCCAACATCCCCAACATCGACCTCGGCCCTACTCCAGACAACCTCCTCCCCGATTATCCGTTCTTGAACCCACCATCCCCGGAATGCAGTATCAGTAGCGACACACCCCCTCGACACGTGAAGCCCGCGAAGGCGCGTCCCTCCATCTCGAAACCCGAACCTCCGCCTTCCTCGCTACACTCTCATGCCTTCCGCTCTCCTGGAAAATGCCCCCACGATGGCCGGCGCAAAGGAAGTCATGCTCGCGAGAGCAGACAAGAAGAGCTTGCCCAATAGCCCTACCGACGATGATACGATAGCCCTGAGAAAAAAGACCCGAAGCTTCGATTACCTGTGGCGCTCAGGCGTCGCCGGCGGCCTGGCAGGATGCGCCGTACGTACATCGTGACGATGTAAAGAACCCCTCCGAACTGACTTGATGCAGGCCAAAACCGTCGTCGCACCTCTAGATCGAGTCAAGATTCTCTTCCAAGCAAGCAATCCCCAGTTCGCTAAATACACCGGCTCCTGGTTTGGCGTTGTGACCGCCATGCGCGACATCCACCACCAAGACGGTATCACGGGCCTCTTCCGCGGTCACTCAGCCACTCTGCTCCGAATCTTTCCCTACGCAGGCATCAAGTTCCTCGCCTATGAGCAGATCCGCTCCGTCATAATCCGCAAGCGTGACGAGGAGACCCCTTGGCGCCGCCTCATCAGCGGCTCCATTGCTGGTGTCACCTCCGTCTTCTTCACCTATCCCCTCGAGGTCATCCGCGTGCGCCTCGCTTTCGAGACAAAAAACAGCCACTCCAGCCTTGCTTCTATCTGCCGACGCATCTATTCCGAAAACATCTCCTCCAAGCCTTTGCCTGCGACTGCGACCGCGACATCGACCGCTGCAACAGCAGCCACCTCTGCCGCCGCCGCTCTCACCCCCCGCTCCGGTCTCGCCAACTTCTACCGTGGCTTCACTCCCACCCTCCTCGGCATGCTCCCCTACGCCGGTATTTCCTTCCTTACCCACGATACTGCCGGCGACTTCCTCCGCCACCCCCGCGTGGCCGCCTACACCACCCTACCCAAGCCCGACAACTACCCCGCCGGCAAGCCCGCGCCCCTCCGCTCCTGGGCCGAGCTCCTCGCCGGTGGTGTTGCCGGCCTCGTCTCACAGACCGCTTCCTACCCGCTCGAGGTCATCCGCCGGCGGATGCAGGTTGGCGGCGCCGTTGGCGACGGCCACCGCATGCGCATCGGCGAGACTGCCGCCCTCATCTTCCGCGAGCGCGGTGCATCAGGCTTCTTCATCGGGTTGTCGATCGGTTACGTGAAGGTCGTGCCCCTGGCGGCGGTGAGCTTCTACACGTACGAACGTGTCAAGGGGTGGTTCGGCATCCTGTAGAGGTGGGAAGGATAGACGGAGACGAAACTGGCTTGACTTGGGCTTACGGCGTTGACGGATACACAAGCATGGTGGTTTTGCATACATCTTTTGTTGATATCACGGGTCTTTTGGGATCGGTTGGGCATGATGTGTGGTGTTTTGGTCCAGGCTAGATGGAGCATATATCAATACGACTAGACATAACTGTTATGCGATCGTTGTGGTACGTCTTTGGAGTGAGAAATTGCTCCTCATCCGTGGCGCAATCCTTCGAGTGGACGTAATTTTCCAAGCGCCATCCGGGATCGTGAGGTGTTCGTCCATTTGCTACTTTACAAGTAATCTACATCTTCGTGGTATACAGGGAACCTCCATAGTATACAGTTCTCGACTCTAGTCATCCAGTAATCCTACAGTCCAGTGCACAATCCTGTCCACACCGTGCCCGTTGATGGCGCTCACAGGAATGGCGGTGCACCGCTCCGTCCACGCCTCCTCAATCCCGCTTGGGTGCGGCTTGACGCCGTTCTTGATGTCCTCCAGATACGCCTGCAGCTCCTTGAAGTTCTCCTGCGTCTCGGGCTTGTCTCCCTTGGTCGCGACGACATACCAAGGCTTCGACGCGATGTGGAGGCCCGAGACGCGCTCGGGCTCGGCCGGCGCGTCGGCAACCATCATGACGGGGTCGCTGAAGCGGCCCTTGTACTTGGGCTTGACGGGCTCCTCCTCGATCTCCCAGTTGATCTTGGCCTCGGCCTCGCGGCTGCGCTCCTCGTCCTCGCGCATCTTGGCGTACAGGCCGACCTCGTTCCACAGCGCGTCGAGGGCGGCGACGGCGTTGCCGGCGGAGAGGTCGATGACGAACGCCAGCACGCCGGCGCGCTCGACGTGGCGAAGGAATGCGATGCCCAGACCGCGGTCGAGGTGCGCGCCCTCGATGAGGCCGGGGATGTCGGCGATGGTGAACCGCGTGCGCGCCTCGGCCTGGGCCTCGTCGTCGCCGGGGGCGCGCTTGAAGGAGCGCATCACCGGACGGCCCTTGTAGCTGTCGAGCACGACGGTGCCGATGTTGGGCTGCAGCGTGGTAAAAGCCCAGTTGCCGACGCGGGTGCGCGAGTTGCTCAGCGCGCGGAGGAGGGTGCTCTTGCCGGCGTTGGGCAGGCCGACGAGGCCGACGTCGGCGAGCAGCTTGAGCTCGAGCTCGACCTCCATGGTCACGGCGCTCTCACCCTTGGTGGCGAACAGCGGGCGGGGGTGCTCGCGCGAGACGAAGTGCGGGTTGCCGAGGCCGCCGATGCCGCCGGCGGCGAGGAGGATCGGAGTCGGGGTCGGGCGGGAGAGGTCAATATTCAGGGGCCCGGCGGGCTGATGGTAGTAACGCTCGCGGCGAGGTGCCTTGGGGAAGGTGAGGTTCTTGATCTCGCTCTTGGCAGCGCCGGGGTAGACGAGGAACTTCTCGCGGTCGGGGTCTTCCGGCTCGGGATCGTCTTCGACTTCGGGCTCAGCCTTCTTGGGTTCAGGCTGGGCCTCGATTTCCTCGCCGTCTTCTGCAGCCTGCAGCAGCTCGCGCCGAACGGCCTCAGCTTCTTCCTCGCGCTCGCGCTTCCTTGCCTTCCATGCTTTCCGCTCGTAGTAGACTGCGCGGCGGTACGTGATGTCTTCGGCAACGGGATCCTCCCGACTGATCTCCCTCAGGATGGTGCCGACAGGCACGGTGATGATGATGTCCTCGCCGCGCTGGCCCGCCTTGGCGCTACCTTGACCGTTCTTCCCCCGCTCTGCCCGAATAAAACGCTTTCGCGCCAACTTGTGCAGCGATGTCTCGCCGTGCACGGCCTGGATGTAGATGTTTCCACCATGGCCACCGTTGCCGCCGTTCGGGGGTCCTTCCGGGAGGAACATGTCGCGCAGAAACGATATGCAGCCATTGCCTCCACCGCCGGCATACAGGGTCAAAGACGCCTTGTCGGCAAAGTTCGGGGCGGCATAGTCTTCGGGTGTCGGGTTCAGGCGCGACGAGGTTGATTCTTGGGCGACGTGCGTGGAGCTGTGGCGACGGGAGGTCGACGTCAAGGTCTTCGCGATGGAGCGGGGGGCATTCTGAGTTATCGACGAGAAACAAGAGGGGTACAAGAAAGGTAAAAACAATGAGTGACTGCCACTCGAGCACCTGGAAGCCATGGCAGCTTCTTCTACCGATCGGCGTCGTCACGGTGCTTTGGTTTGACAATCTCGAAATTCTGGTTCCCCGTCTATCATGGGTTGGGGTGGACATTAAGTTACGATAAGATAAGATGGGCCCACCTCCCAATGCTTAACACCAACCTCATCCCCTGACTCCCCTCACCTCCTCAACATCCCACCACGATGATATCCTACATTTTGCTCGGGAATACTTCAGACAATCATCGCCATTCGTAAAGCCTGAAGACTGGGCATACAGTCGTATTTTCACTAGGTTGCCTGCCCAGTTGGACAATTGGTCCGTGGGACAGCGTGCCTTGCCTTGCCCTGAGGTTTCGGGGATGGATGAGATCGGAATGGGTGCAACAACACGAAGCACTGCCCCTGAATGCTGAAGCTCGGATGGCGAACAGCAACAGAATATTCGTTTGTGCAATTCGGTGTCCTAATTATTGCACCCTCTCGCTTGAAGAAGCGGCTATCACTAATGTCACAAGGCTATAGTCTTTCGTGTGGGTCGAAACCCGTTTGCGAGGGTGATCACCGAGAGGTTGACGAATATAATTCAGCCATCATCTTTCGTACAACTGACGAGATTCTAAAGCCTGCCGTCTTTGATTCTTCCCGGGCCGTCTTCTTATGCTAGAAGCTGAAGCTTCACGACTTTGCTGGATGCCCATCGAAGGATAGTTGCCCAAACTGTGCGTCGTTCTAGTTGAACGGAAGAGGTAGCCAGGTGTTCAGCGAGCGTAAGTGTACGGGCGGTCGTCCTAAGCCTCTATCACAAGTGGCACAAGTCTTCAACGGCAAAAGCGGAAGCGCAAGGCAATGGTTTTGGCAGTCCGAACCGGCCGTTAGATATGCTGCTTCACGAAGAAAACATTGCGCAGCTTGCAGCGCTGGCGATGCCGCTATACTCGGCGGCAGGCTCCGGAACGGTCCAGCTCCTGATGTCTACGACTCAAAAACCCTGGGAGGCTTGGGCTAGGCTTTCGAGCGTGAGAAGGGCAGGTGTTGTTGCCTAAGGTAGGAAGGAGTGCTGTGTTGATCCAGTCACCCGAGCAACAGTTTGGGGCAACTGCAGGAGCGGCAAGAGGCTACTTAAGGCCCAGTTTCGAAAAAGATTCCTGCCGGCGGACAGAGGCCCCTTGGCTAGGGGGATAACACCGAAATCCGTCGGTGGGGTGGAGTGGTAACGATCTGGGTTGGTGTTGAGACGACCTCGCAGACTCACCGCGTTCGATTCCCGTATACGATATCCAATATTCGATTTTCAAGGAACAGAAACCTGACGCAGGTTCCTTGACCTTGACGCTGACTCACCGCGACCGACGACAACACAGACTCACCGTGACCGATGACAACGCAGACTCACCGCGACCGACGACAACGCAGACTCGCCGCGACCGACGACAACACAGACTCACCGTGACCGACGACAACACAGACTCACCGTGACCGACGACAACACAGACTCACCGTGACCGAACCATAACGCTGATTCACCGCGACCGACGGCAGAGATGTAGGGGTGCCCGGGCCCCGAACTCTTTTGCCATGTGGTTCCTGTAAGATATTGTTGCTTCGCCTTGTCCGTACATGGTTCCCAAATTGCATTAGCCTCTTCGAATTAGCGACACATATGTTCTGTTTGAGATGGAATTGCAAAATACTCCGTCTCTATCTCTACCAAGTGATCAGGTGATTGAAAGTAAACAGGCATTCAGAACAAGGAATGCAGCCAGGAAAGAGACGGACTTGCCAGTCTTGGTTGTAATACTTTGATGAGTCGTTGCATTTGAAGATCGCCTCACAAAACGAGTGAATATTGCGAAGCCCATGTCGTCGGCAATGCAACATACCCAACGCTGGAGCCTCGCCATTGATTTGAAGCGGCCTCCTGTTGTCGGCCTGTAGCCAAGACAGTCAGCGCCCAATCGTGCTGTCACGGCGGAGCGAGGTGCATTCCAGGTGCAGGTGCAGGAGGCCTGCCGTGTCGTACTCGGCACGAATGGAGATACTTGGCGGGGTAACACAGCGCCCATGGCGGGAGGCAACCGCTACGCTGACGATGGACCCCGCCATCCACCAACCAGCCCAACTCATCCGCGACACACCTTCCTCAAATACCAGGCTGCTTGCACCGCATGCGGCCGCAGACTGCCCACTTCATCAACAGCCTCACGTCGGGCTGACCTTGGCCTACCTTACCCAGAGTCACCTGGATCTGGCCGTCTGCTGACATTGCGTCGCATCGCAACACCACGCTCAGCTCTGGTTACTGCCCCCTGCCAGCCTGGACAATTTATAGCGCAGTTGCAGCGCTTCCTTTTTTCGCGAACGACTGAGCTGGGACCCGGTTCAACTCTTTCCATTCTGCATTGCTGAGACGTCCCTTGTCACCATGGATTCCATCTTCCTAAAGGTTGAGCGCGGTATCGACGCCATGTTTGGCGATGAGCGACACTCCCACACCAGAATAGGCCACGAGTGCCATGAGCACCATCCCTCCCACCATGCATCCAACCGCTACCAGTCCTTCGCTCCTCCGTCTACCGGAAATGCCAAGTGGTATGTCGACGGCTGTTCCTACTTCTGGGCCGTCTCGGAGGCCCTCGAGAGTAAGCCAATTGCCCCTCTCCGACGTATCCGGTGCGGAAGCTGACCCCTGACTGCAGATGCTCGTGAGAGCATCTACATTCTCGACTGGTGGCTGAGCCCTGAGATTTATCTCCGCCGGCCACCTGCCGCCAATGAGCGATATCGACTCGACAACATGCTCAAGGCTGCTGCCGAGAGGGGCGTCAAGATCAGCATCATTGTGTACCGGGAGGTCGAGGCCGCCCTGACGTGTAAGTGACCCTGCTGCCTTGTCGCGAATCCCATGCTGACGCTTCCGCCCTGGTAGTGAACTCGGCTGTAAGACCCAGGAGCTCCATGATCTTAACTCTGCCTACTGACAACCTTCGCAGCATACCAGGAAGCATCTGGAAGGCCTTCATCCCAACATCAGCGTGTTCCGCCACCCTGACCACGTCCCCACGGGTTACGACATCCAGAAGGAGCTCGGCCAGAGCTTCTCCAACATGTCTCTCAACACCGCTACCCTTTCCAAGGTCTCTGGCGACGCCTTGAAAGCCATCTACGGCACGGCCACCGACGGTGTCGTCCTCTTCTGGGCCCACCACGAGAAGCTGTGCCTTGTTGACCGGAAAGTCGCTTTCATGGGTGGACTTGACCTCTGTATGTCAAAAGTTACCTGGCATAATGACCTAGCTGCTAACCAAGGGATATAGGCTTTGGAAGATGGGACACCAACAGTCAGTCGAAATATCTACATTGCGGTGCTGCAATACTTACACAACCTTAGGCCATCCCATTGCTGATTCTCACCCCGGAAATCTGGATGCAATTGTGTTCCCAGGTCAGGACTACAACAACGCGCGCGTCCATGACTTTGCCGACGTTGGAAACTGGAACCAGAACAAGCGTATGCCAGAAAACTATCCAGGGTGTCCACACGACTGACAAATGGTAGTGGATCGTACAAAGAGCTCTCGCATGGGCTGGTCCGATGTCAGTATCAGTCTGAACGGGCCCGTTGTCGAGAATCTGACCGATCACTTCGCCGATCGATGGTCAGTCCCTTCTCTTCCCATCTCCGGCGTCTCACTGACCATTGGGCTAGGAACTTCATCTTCAACGAAAAGTACACTCACAAAAACCCGGGAAAGTATGAGAGGATCGATTTCAAACCTCGCCATGGTCACCACAGTTTTCTCGGGGGTTCTCAAGAACATGGACATGGAGGCTTCCTCAAGCAGGATCCCAGCCAACTCTTGGGAGGCCTGTCCGATCGATTTAGTAGAGGCGTGAACAAGTTCATGCACGATGACAGCAGCGACGACGAGAGACCGTCGAAGCGCCCCGGTGGTGAGAACGAGCCGGCACGCATTCAACTGACTAGGAGGTAAGCACTCTGTTCTCGACCCTACTGTCCTCCGGCTGATTGAGGTAGCTGCACCAAATGGTCCGCGGGCCATGCCACCGAGCATTCCATCGCCAATGCTTACATGGATGCCATAACGAATGCCCGCCACTTTATCTACATCGAGAACCAGGCATGTTGTTTACCAGGTGTGCCCTCGTCAGCTACTAACATCGCTCACAGTTTTTCATCACTGCGACGTGCGACGAGCAGCGTCCCGTCAGCAACAAAATTGGCCGTGCCATGGTTGACCGAATCCTTCGTGCTCATGAGCAGGGCGAGAACTTCAAGATTATCGTCATCATGCCCGCTGTCCCCGCGTTTGCTGGCGATCTTAAGGCAGACGACGCTCTCGGCACACGTGCCATCATGGAGTTCCAGTACAAGTCCATCAGCCAGGGAGGCTACAGCATCATCGAGACTCTCCAAAAAGAAGGCGTCGAGGACGTCGGCCGGTACATTCGCTTCTACAACCTCCGCAATTACGACCGCATCAACGTCTCGTCGACCATGAGTGAGGCCGAAAAGCAGAGCGGCGTCTCGTACGAGGACGCGAGAAAGGAGCGCGATAATTCCTTAGGCTCCGGTTACGCCCCTTACGGCGAACAAACCAACCAGGGCCTCGGCCAGTATGAGCGCTACCAGCAGGCTGCCGCCCACCTCGACGACTCCACCTGGGACAGCGTATCGGCGTGCTACATGAACATCGGGCCGGACCTTCGCTCGGTTCCCTGGCACGGCGACCCGGCGGCCGAAATCTCGGCTTTCGTCACGGAGCAGCTCTATGTGCACACCAAGCTTCTCATCGCCGACGACCGCCTCGTCATCTGCGGCTCGGCCAACCTCAACGATCGCTCCCAGCTGGGCTCCCACGACTCGGAGATCGCCGTCGTCATCGAGGACCCCGTCACCGTCGACTCGTACATGGATGGGCGGCCCTATGCCGCGTCCCGCTTCGCCTCTAGTCTCCGACGCCACCTCTTCCGCAAGCACCTCGGCCTCCTACCCCACCAGCGCTGCGACGTCCCCGACCCCCAGGGCAACTGGTCCCCCGTCGACCGCGGTCTCAACGCCTACGACTGGAACTCCCCCGCCGACGCTCTCGTGCGCGACCCCATGACGCGCAACTTCTGGAACCTCTGGGATGGTACCGCGCGCGACAATACGGAAGTCTTCAGCAAGGTCTTCCACTGCGTGCCCAACGACAAGGTGCGCACGTGGAAGGACTACGACGAGTTCTTCTCGCGTCACTTTGCCAACCCCGGCACCGCCAAGCCGGGCGACGGCAAGGTCGAGTACGGTCACGTCGTGCCCGAGGAGTTCCCCGGCGGCGTGGACGAGGTCAAGGAGTGGCTGTCCCGCGTGAGGGGCAACCTCGTGGAGATGCCGCTGCAGTTCCTCGTGGACGTGCCCGACATTGCCATCGAGGGGCTGCAGCTGAACAGCTTCACGCAGGAGCTGTACACGTAGGCGCAGGGCGTGGCTGACGGTTCAGGCTTGGGGTGGTCAGCGCTCGAGGCCAAGATGGAGGTTGAAGCTTCACAAGGGGTGGGACATCTGGAATACGACACAGGCAAGGCAGCTAGACGGCGGCAAAAACCAGGGAGACCGAGCACAAGAAATATTCAGAAACTATCCGGAACCCCTTTAAACTCCGCAAAACCACCCAATGCACTTTCGTCACTCCCCTCCATCAGCACCCGCCTCTCTTCTGCTTCTCTGCTTAGTCGACCTTGCCGTTCCCGCTAGGCCCGCCGCCGATGAGACCCTCCTTCATCAGTTCCTTCGTGCTCCAGCTGTCGTCCAGGCGCACGAACTGGCCGCCGCGGTGGCGGCGCATGCGGTTGCGCACCCAGGAGGCGCCGGCGAGCATGACGGCCAGGACGGCGCCGACGGAAAGGAAGGGGTGGTCGACAAAGGCCATGCGGAAGTCGAAGAAGAGCTTGGAGAGGAAACCCAGGGTCGTCTTGGCGCGGATCTGGGGCGGCGAGGACGTGACCTTGGGGAGGGTGTCGAGGATGGAAGTGTGGGAGAGGAGTATGTTGGTGTTGGTGTCGGTGATGTCCCAGAAGCGGCGGCGCTGCGATCAGTCAGTCAGGGAGTTCAGTGTGGGAAGGGGGAAAGGGGTGGGACTCACGTCCTCGTCGTTGATGATGACGCGGTTGCCGCCGGCGCTGACATCGATACCGTACGTCGTCTTGATCCAGCGCTGCCAGAAGACGCCGTCGACCCAGGCAAAGGTGACCTCCTTACGGGGCGACTTGCTCATGTCGACGCGGATCAGCTTGGCGTTGTCCTTGGCGCGCTCGTCGCCGCGCGCCTCGGCCTCGTCAATCTTGAGCTGCTTGGCGTCGCGCAGCTCCTGGCGCTCCTGCTGGAAGAGCTCGATCTGCTTGTCCATCCAGTCGTTGGCGGCAATCTTGAGCTCGCGCTTAGCGTCCGGCAGGGCCTCGGGGTCGTCGCGGTTGAGGATGGCGAGGACGACGATCTTGCCGTCCATGATCTCGCGCGAGTTGGTGGCGACGAGCTCGGGAACCATGGGCAGCCAGACGGAGCGCATCCAGGCGAAGATGCCGTCGACGTCGCGCATCTCACGCGGCGTCAGGGGGTTGTAGTAGGTCGGGCGGCCGTCGCGCGAGACGAGAAGGCGCGGGAAGGTCGTGATCTTGTAGCGCTCGGCGAGCTTGGGGTCCTGGGTCTTGACGATGCGCGCGCGACCGACGAGGTTGAGGGGCATGTGCTCGAGCGCCACAAAGTCCTCGCTGGTAGTAGCATGGTCGTAGAAGTAGATGAAGATGACCTCCTCCTGCTTCTCGAGAGCCTCCAGGGCCTCAGCGTCCACGTCAACGACGCCGACGGCGGCTTCGACGGCCTTCTCGCCGTACGTCTTGAGGTCGCCGAGGCCACGGAGGCCTTCGTACTCGGCGCGCTCGCCGCCCTTGATGAAGAGCAGCGTGGGGAATCCGCGCACACCGGCCTCCTTGCAGAGCTTGGCCTCGACGTCGCAGTTGACCTCGCCAATGTTGAGCTTGTCCTTCATCTCCTTGCCGAGCTGCAGCCAGTTAGGCGCCAGGGCCTGGCAGTGGTGGCACCAGGGAGCGTAGAACTTGATGAACCAGGGCTTTTTCGACTCGGTGACGAGAGTCTCGTACTTCTCGGCGGTCAGAGGAACGGACACGCCGTCGGGGTTGAAGGTCTCGGTAGGCTTAGGGGGCTCCTTGGGCGTGGTCTTCTCGGGGCTCGGCACGGCCTTCTCGGGTGTCGTCTTCTCAGGCGCGGCGTTTTCCTTGCCCTCCTCGGCGGCAGCCTTCGGGAGCTCGTCGATCTTGCCTCCGGGGGCAGCATCGGTCTTGGTATCGGAGGTGATGGCGGCAGCCGGGCTAAAGTCGGGGGTCTGCTTGTCGCCCGTCTCGGGCAAGTTGAGCACCTTGGGACGGGTGCCGGGTTTGGCTTCCTCGAGGAAGGGTTCGAAGGCCTCGGTCAGAACGTCGAGCCCCTTGACGCCCTTGACGGTCTCGGCGGCCTCGCCGTTCTTGTAGAGGATGGTGCTCGGGTAGGACTGGACCTTGAGAGAGGCGCAGAGATCGAAGAAAGCGACACAGTTGATGGTGGCGAAGCGGATGTTGTAGAAGTCGCTGAAGGAGACATCTTCGGTGGTGACGGGCTTGGATGTGTAGTAGTACTCGTAGAGGGTCTGGTACGTTGGAGCGTAGTCGATGCAGTGGGGGCAGTACGGGCTTGCGTCTGGTCAGCGGGAGCGACGGCGCGCAAGGTCGTCACTGGAGCATCGCGTACCTGTAGTGCTTGACGACAACGAGCTTGGTCGCGTGGATCTCCTGGTCAAAGTTGTCGGGGGTCAGCTCCAGCATGGGAGGGACCTTGACCGAGTTGAAGTAGGTGTTTGGATCCTCATTCTTGACTTTTTTCGCCTTCTTCACGGCGAGCGCGAGGGTGCTCGTGCCGAGGACGAGTATTGTTGAGAGCTTCATGGTAGGCGGCGACGACAATTCGGATGGCGTCGCAGCTCAGGCGAAGAAACGAAAAAGGAGAAAAAAAGTATAGAGAGGCCCGCCGGAGCTGGGCTGTAGAAAGTCGATGGCACTCGGATCGAGGAGTGGAATGGCCAATCTGGAGTAGCGGTTTCAGGGGTCTCGGTAGGGATCGGTCGTATCACGATGGGTGGCGGGTGGTCGCAAAGCCAGTCTGCAATCTGGAGTGTGAAGGAATGTGTCAAAAGAGGTAGCGCTGCAATCTGTATTCTACGGCGAGATCATCCGCGTGAAAGGTCGACTGCCACCGAGGCCTTTCGTACGCCGTCGGGAAAATAGAACGTGGACCTTTGTGCTGGTGTCGCGGCGGGTGGGCGGTTGGACTGGACTGGATGACACGACACAATAAGACCCGTGCCGCCGGAGGAACAGGAGCCTCGCTGCTTTAAGCCTGAGCCGACCCTGAGCGACAATGAGTTGAGGCTAGTGGCACAGCATGCACAACACAGCCACACATGCACTAAATTCACCATAAAGCCCGTTGCTCCACCGTGTTATGGAGGCTGTGTCAACTGTGACTTGGCTGCTTCAGCTGATGCGTGATTCCACCAAACACCAACGAGCATGGCGACCGTAAGCTTTGTCGTCGGCCTAGCTCGGCTCGCCGGCCTGTTCAGCTCCTGCCTAGAGGCAAAAGAGCGGGCGGATCTATAAGATCATTTGCACGCGACCCAGCGGCCCTGGGTACCCTTTCAGCGGGATGTGGAAGACCGGTGAAGCAGTCCGGTCTGCAGAGAGTAGAGCTTCCACACGACAGCAGTCCGCTCAGCGTGGCAGGCGGACGCCGCATACCCAGCGATGAATACCCAGGCAGGTAGAGCTCCCATAGTTGTAGTTGCAGCTGACGTTGGGCGAGCCGACGTAGTGGCAGTTTCCGATGATGTCGTTGCCGCTGCCCTCGGCGTAGACGTTCAAGCCGTCGCCATTGGCGAAGTAGTCGAGCCTGTCGCCGCTGTTGTCGGGCTTTCAAGGGATGGAGCCGGATAAGATACCGCCCGTCCTGGTGCTCTGGCCGTAGTTAAGTTGGCAGCCGTCGCGGCCGGCGCCGAGATCGTGATCGGCCAGTGCACCGACTACCTCTGCTCGGGCGGGTTCTCCAAGTACTTCGTCCAGGGTGCGATGAACACGGCCGCTGAAGAGGCTAGAAGTGCCGTGCGGCTGGAGGTGAAGGTTGCAAAGTGCTTGGTGGTGGTGTAGGGAAAGGGGTTGAGAAGCAGTGCTTGGGTATTGTCCGGGCCCAACTGTGGACCGCCTGTGGCACAAGTGCGGTTAGGCTGCCGCCCTGAGGGCCGCAGGCACTGCGGGGCTAGGGGCTATATAAGAACTGCGGAGGGCCCCTTTTCCTGCGGAAGGGGGCAGGTTTCAGATGTTCAACACCAATATACCTACGAATTGACTGCGGAGCACACTATTGGGAGACCTCTTCACTCTGACTACAGATACGCCTGACAGGTATTAAGTGCTGAACGCTGGGGAGGGAATGGCTCCGACGAACCGGAGAAAGACAATTCACAGACGAGACTCGAGAGCTGATACCTATAGCCAAGAATCTATCTCGGAGGTCGTTAGACCGGCCGTTTGATAACGACATCCGCTCAGGCATAGGCTTTTGCGCTGTGACCAAGTTTGTCTGTTAAGAGTGGGACTTGTATCTGCATCGCGAGAACTTCAGTGTGACCAGCAAGCACTCATCTACACTTCTACACTGTGACATCCAGCGCAAAGAACTTGAATAAGAACTGCAGCGAGCGTACTTTTCCATCTCAGAGAAATCTTGGCCGACAGAGTATGAGGGGTTGATCGACAGCCATCTAGGTTCTTGGTCCTGCTCAGCTGTGAGGAGTGTACAGTCCCGCAACCACAATGCAACACTGGCAAGGGACTTTAGTCTGGACGAGGGGTTATGTGAGCGCCAACGGCACTTTTGCTTTCTGGGCCTACGTAGTTGTCGCTCTTACCTGAGATTGCTTCATAGCACTGGCGAACGACCAATCAAGTCCCCCCTCCCGGGCAAGAGAAAGGTCGGCGGTGCCTGGGCCACACGACTGTTTCCATGTCCCGCCATGGACGTCCGCCCCCGACGCGTCCTATCAGACATCTTGGATATACATATATCCCAGCTCTGCTCACCCTAGTGCTGTCAAAAATTCCTTACAAACCCACTGCCACCAAAATGGCCACTTTCTAGCACAGGGGACATCCAGCTGAATTATCATGCTGGAGACACATCTGCTATCTTTCGCATCGGCAGCGAAGCGTTCTGCAAGGCTGGGATACTCGATGTCGCCAACCTTACTCGAGGAGCACACGCGGCTCCTGGAACTTTAACACAATATCCAGCGACCCATATAGTGAGAGCCGCATCTCCAGCTCTACTGTACTACAAAAGAAGGTCATATACACCAGATGACAGTAATACGTACCGATAGGTGACTACTTATGGTATTCGTTTCTTGGGTATATCACCTTCGCTCCATCGCCACCGAGTCCAGCTGGCGAAAGCAGAGTCCAACACCAGCCCCCTCACAAGACAGCGACGGCCGCGACACCGAGTCCTAGTAAGACCAAGCCGCTCACTGGCCGCGCCAGATGCGCATGACTGTCCACCGCCTTCCTAGCTTCCACCGCATAGTACTCGCTGGAAGTAACTGTGCCGGAATAGGAACCGCCGCTCTTGTGCCGCTTCGCCTCGAAGTAATGCTCTCTGCCGGCCGACAAGAAGTGGCCTTCTTCCTGAACCATCTCCAGGAGATCCGACGGATCCCACCTGACGGTCCCGTGGCCACCGCTGAGGGTGTGGTCCATGATAATGTCTACCGTCCAGGTGAGCCAGTCGGTGTGGCTGCGCCTGTAGTGAAAGATGACGTCCAACTCAGGTATATCGACAAACATCTTGCTCTGGCTGTACTTGTAGTCGAGGCTCAACGGGACGGACAGGTTGAGTTTCTGGCTCGGATCAGGCCAATCGAATTCCAAGACTTGGACGGCTACGGTCGTCGCGGCCAGAAAAAGGGAGACAAGAGTGGTGGTGTTGAAGAGACGCATGGTGAAGGTGACGCACAGTGGTGCTGAGTGACGGGGATCAGCGCGCGTTGTTGGCGTAATGTGTGTGTACTTGTCGCGAGCAGGGTCTGTATCGGTGGCGCTTGGAGATCGATTGGATGCTGTGAAGAGTGTGTGAACGCCAGGAGAAAACCCAAGAAATAGGTTAGGAAGTTTGAAAACTGCCGAGGAGGGATTCGCCTCTACTCTGGAAACTCGGTGAGTGCCAAGGGCCTCGACTGTCCTCGAAGGTGTACTTTATCGTCACCTGCGGCACGGCTCCCTAGTAGGATCAGGGTCCGTCCAGGGTTCAATACGGGTCTCGACAGGGCGTACGTGCCGAGAAGTTCGGGCTCCATCACCATCCCCGCCGGATGGCCTAGGCCGCCCTCATCCACGCCAACGTCCTGGGGGACCCGAGCCAGGCACAGCCTGAACTCGTACGGAGGTTACAGGCCAAAGTTTTCACATATCTGCTACTTATCTCTCTGGCCTGTGTATCACCACTTGCCCACGGAGTACCTCGAGCTCTGCCTGACTGAGGTCGTGACTCTGCTGGTGGGGGTTAAGCATAGGCCACGGTGAGTTCCCACGCTTGCAAGCCCCCCTAGAAGGAACCTAGCCAGGGCCTGAAAACGTACCCCAGGGACGGTCGTACGATTGCGACATAAAGAGTAACGGCTATTGGATCTCAACAGGCATTTTTACGCAAAATCCAGCCCCTGTCACCAGCCAGCCGGGCTGGTATTAAATCACTCAAGCCGAGGAAGGTAGGTAGGCTAGGTAGCCAACTCGTATCCGCCCTTACTTGGCGTCCCGACGGCTCGGGACGGTCCGCTTCTATTGGCGAGGGCGCTAGTCCCCGTAGTGCAGGGTCCCCGGAGACGAGTGGGACAAGATCAGCTACACGGCCTGACACCAGCTAGGCAAGATCTGTGGGAACACAACGGGAGTTGTGCACGGCTCGAACCGATCATGGAAATTCCTTTTGCCCATTAACAGTCCTGGCGATGAGAAACGACAACTCCCCTGCTCCGAGCCCTGTCTGGGTACTTTGAAGGAACAACCGTCGCTGACCGAGTGGGACTAGGCGTAGACGATCACAGGCCGGAGTATGAGCATGAGGCGTCCAGGGAACTGCACGTACGTGATTCACCTGCAGACCTCCTCTGAAGCACTTTACCGTTGCTTCCATCGTGGAGACACCTCTAGGATGATCTCACACCCCCGCCCCCGCCCCCTTAGCCTCAAAACATCACACGTCTGCAGTGGGTCTACGCCTTAGGATTCGCCAATCTGTGGAAAGTTGTGAAGGATGCTTAATACCTACACTCATGATGAGATGTGTCAAAACCGGCTTCTCCCGGGGAAGCACTTATAAGGGTGGGAGTCACTGCGGCCTGTGCTCTCGGTCTTTGCCATTTCGCGTGCGAGTTGCTCGATAACTGGCGTGACCTCTCGAGACTTAGAAGGGCCGTAAAGCCAGGAAAAGGCCTGACACGGTTACCACACCGCTCCTCTTTCTCCCGCCTGCCCTGGGCTGAAGCTTCAGGTCTTTAGATGCCTTAGTTGATGACTAAAGCACTTATGGTGGTAAGGCACAGTGGACCCCCTAACTCTAAACTCGCTTACCCCTCAGGAACTCCCCTGAGCCCTTTCCCCTCAGGGAGGGCGTCTCTGTGCCTCTGCCAATGACCCCGCATCCATCCACTAAGCTTCAGGGCACCTACAGCAAGCATCTTCAGGACAGTTTCAACAAGGACATGTCCAGGTCGACGATGAAGGGTATCGAAGCATTGACACCTCGTCGAATCAAATCATACCATCTCTAGCCACAATGATATCCTAGCATGGCATCAATCTTATCTTTCCCGAATTACCCCGATTGCGCTTGAAGCCTGTTCCATCTCCCTCACCTAGCTTGACCGTCGGAAAGGATGCGCTTCCGTGTTGAACACAAAGTCGTTCAGACTGATGAGCTCCGGCTCGCTAAAGATAAGGTAAAAATACTTCAGCGTCTCACCCATCCAAAACGACTCCATCGAGTCCGCCGCCTGCGGCTTCCCCTCAGCCGTGACGTCGTGGATGGCCGAGTTGGCCAGCTCCGTGCTCGTGCTCTTATCAACGGCCATGAACATGGTCCATGCCGACTCCAAGAGGTCCTCTCGGCCCGTCACGCGGTACATCACAAAGACGCTCTCGATAGCCTCCGGCCGCAGGATGTACCGCCGGTCCGGCATCGAGGTAAATCCCTTGGGCAATCGGTCCGTGTCGATGATGCCATCTGCGCCCTTCGACACATCCGCATCCTTTCCAGCTCGGGCCAGGATCTCCCGTTTCCACGCCTCCTCATCCCACTGGCAGCTCTCCTTCGACTGGCATGGGGCCATGAAGAATACTTCGGGCATGAGACCATGCGGCAGCGCCTTGTATGTCCAGACGCACCCGTCCACGAGCTTCCTCGCAGCAACCAGGTCCTGGTCTCGGCCGAACAGCTTGCCACCAAGCGCCATCAGGCCTCCCAGGAAGCACACCAGATGTTGGCCCTGCGGCTCGAGCTCGATGCTCCGCGCCGCGTCCGCGTCCGCGTCTTTGACGCGGGCCTGCCCCGATATGAAAATATCCTCGTTCGTCGGCGTCATCGGACGGAACATGTTGTGCTTCGTCGCCGCATCCATGGCCTTCTCGTACATCGTCTGGTACATAGGCAGCTGGCCGCCCACCATGGCCGCCATCTTTGGCAGGTACTCGTACGCCGAGTCGGCCATGGCCCCCAGGGTGAACAGCGCGCCCGCGTTGAATACCTTCTTCTCGGCGTCCGCCGTCAGCGGCCACAGCCCCGGCAGCGCGGTCGAGTCCTGCTGCGCGGCCATGTCGTCCGTGATCCGCTGCACGGCGTCGAACCACTTCGCGTCCCCCGTCAGCATGGACAGCCGCGTGAACTCCATCGTCAGGCTCCCAATCTCGGCGATGAGCACGCCGCTCGGCGCGACCTGCTTCTCGCCCCGAGCGGCGGCGTGAATGTCCCACCGCGTGATGGGCATGCGGTTCGGCGTGTCGAAGGCCTTGTACAGCATGTCGCCCACCTCGACCGCCTTCTGCAGTAGCCGCTCGTCGCCGCACAGGTCAAACGCCGACAGGAACCCGCCGAGGTAGCGAATGTTTGTCTCGAAGACGTTGATCTGCGCCAGCTTGGTGGTGGTGAAGTCGATGGCGGAGGCGGCCTCCACGGCCTCCTCGAACTCGGCCTGCATGTCCATGATCCAGAGGGTGTCGAGAGAGTCGACGAGCGTAGCAGCCCAGCCACCGAAGGGGTCCTTGTGGCCGCCGGAGACGGGGGTCAGCTCGTCGTAGCCCCAGGCGTGTTTTCTGTAAGACTGCCAGCATTTGACGAAGGTTCGCTTGACGGCCTGCTGGCGCTTCTCGCGACGCGTGCGGTCTTCGGTCCTTTCGGAAGGGAACGTGGCCTGGACCTGAGGGTACTGAATGGGCTTGCCAGCGGGCAGCGGCCGAATGGAAGACGGCGGATAGTGGACGGGCACGGTTTTCCAGAACGAGCTCTTGTCTCCTTGAGATTGCCATGAGAATCCCCCGGCCCCATCACCGGCATTGCGCCATAGGTAGAGCAAGAAGAGGAGAAAGGTCGCGCCGGAGATCCAGGTCAGCGGACCTCTTCTTCTAGAAAAGAGCATGTCGAGAGATCAATGCTGCAGAGCACCTGGCGGGAATATTTTTCCGCTTCGTACTTTCTCAAGCTCATATGCGACGACGTTTTGGCGCTGGACTCATCCCTTGTTGGGCTCCGCGCAGTCGTACAGAGGTGTTGACGTGGCGACCACAAAGGACTGGTCACGGGCTCGCAGGGCTGCTGGGGGGAGGAGGTTAATCTCAATGCCGATAAGAAAATCAGTCGCAGGACTCCGTCCGAGTTGATGATCTTGCCATCAACGACTGAAAATTTGACATGGTGGGAAACCGAGGATGGGCGCTGTTGGGACATTGCCCGCAAACAGGGCGCTGGAAATGAGCTGACTGGGCAATCAGACAGTGGGATAACGTGACACCCACCCCACGCGCCAGCTAGGTCCGGGCCGCAGTTAAGCGTCACGGATCGGCCTGCATACGGTCCATCATACTAACACACTACCTGAACCAGCGTGAAAAGCCCAGACATGAGACCACAGCTACGGAGAAGACGAAGTTCACCCGTACTATGCCGCGCCATCGATATTTTGTCGTTGTACGTGAAAAACAAGCAGAACCGCAATCGCATTTGGCGCAACATGATATATCCTATGTTACAACAACTTACTCCATCCATTAACAGTCTTATCGATCATTCCTCAGCGACCAGTCCTACAAGGAGAGCTTCCCAGCCTTCCCCATAGCATGTGCGCTTCTTGATAGCGGTACTCATCGGCGGCGGCCAGAGTATTGGCTGGAGCCCCCCGAGTCAGCGTAGTAGGCGGAACTAAGAGGCAACCGGCGAAATGCTACGCTGAAGCTTGGATCGTCCGAAGGCGGTGACTCAAGCCGGGCCCTTCGCACACCGATTGGTCTTCGGAAAGTCGACGTTTCCGCGTAGCCCTGGCTCTTGAGAGTATCTCGCGTAGTCGGACGACTTTGGGTCGAGGTACGCATCGGGAAGGAGAAGACTGAATCGCAAAACCTGGTCAGCCTCCTCATCTTCTTCAACGCGTCACATGGCCCAATTGGCCGCGGAAGACGGCGCAGGAGTGTGGGTATAACCCGCCAGCCCAAGGGCCCTTGAACTTCGTTCGCGTGGCACCTTGGCTGCCACATACTTGATTACACACAAGTAAAGAGGATCTTACCTTGGTTGTTGAACTCTCTGGTGTAGCCTAGAGAGACCAGATGCCCCGGACAGCTTCGGCGGCCGTCCTCGAAGATGTAGGGTGTGCCGACCTGCCGGCTGCGTTGCGGATCATCTTCGGGTCCCCAAAACTCTAGAACACCACCGAAAAGAACGCTCTCCCAGTATCGACCGGCTTCTCCTCGGCGAGTGTTACCGTATCGAGGCAATGTGACGGTCGGCGGGGTTTCAGGGCGGACGGTCCCCGTGAGGAAGCCAACGAGAAAATGGATTACCTCATGAGCAATTGAGATGGCCATCTGAAACTTGAAGAGTTCGTAAGTGCCTGTGGACTGCTGACGTGCGTTCACCATGTTGTCAATGAGGACTTTGCTTAGGAAGAGTACTCCTGCATCTCCCGCATCGTATTCCCCCATTGTACCAGTCCACGTGTGTCTTCGAGCTTCTGCTTCACCATGGACGTCCGGCGATATGGCGGCCTCAGGGAAATTGGCCCTCATGCTGGAGAGAAACCTTCCAATCCAATAAGGCATTCTGTCCAGTGAGCCCTGATAGAGGTGATTGGCTTTCTTAGCGTCTCGTGCGTTGATAACGGCTGTCGCGACTTCAACAAGGCTCCTCCGGCCGTGCTGTGATTCAAGCAAAGAGAGAGCAAGGTGGATCGATGCTTCCACGATTCGATAGCGAGTAGTCGACGGAGCTATCCTCTTATAATCATTTTCCTCGGCGATGGAGACGTAGAGGTCCATGACCCTGGCTATTCAATGTCGAGATCGAAGGCTGAGGTGATGAAGTCGCTAGAAAGTGCTCTACTCCATGTCAGCGAAACTTGATAGCAGTATGAAGTGAGTCTCTTAATTTGGACTTACATACACCGCGTGGTAAGTGCGGCACCTTTTTGGTGGGAGAGATTAGGAGATCACGAGCCTGAAGCTGAAAGGCTTGGTTGAGGACTACAAGGTGATGGTGGATAAGTAGGAATGAAGTGACGAAAGGGGCCGCTAGCGAAGCAACTACAACATCAGGGATGCTGTGCGGACCTTTTATGAAATACGACAGTCTGGATGCTCACAGAAATCAAGTCAGTCTCAAATTTGGCGCGCGCCTCAAGACCCCTGGGCCTAAGCAGTTCGGGTTAATGAACAGAGGTCGGGTTGGCCGTCTCATTTGGGAGTCGAGATACCGACTGTTGGCCTACTCCGTAACCCAGCAGGGTTTCAGGATGTCGACATCGTCGCCATGTAGGCTGACCGGTTGAGAAGGTGTTCATCAGCCTGATTTAGTAGGTATAAGATTCGTGGTAGCTACCTAGGTACCTAAGGTACCTACCTACCTTACATGGTTGGCTGCGCCAGTTTCTTCCGTGACAGTGGTGATTTAAGACTACCTAGCCAATCCAGATATTGATACCTCCAGGTAACCAACAAGGCTCCATCACGGCTAAGTGTTGGTGGACTTGGTTTCAGATACCTGGTCAAAAGGCTGCGACCTCATATCCTGGCCTCATTCACCTATTTCTAACAACTGGTCGACGATGTCTTGGTCGGAATTCAACGGAGGCTTGACTTTCGCCAATGCCCGGATGGTTGGCCAACTGGACGAGCCTGCCGCGCGTCTAGTTCGTTACATTCAGGGAGGGAGCAACATAAAGGGCAATTCAGAAGTTGCAACGAGGCCGCGCCCGACTGTTGTTCTAAGATGCGGTCGGGACAACTGCAGTCGCTTGCCTCCACCAATCATGCCTAGGTACCTCCTGTAGGTACCTACCTACCGGGCAATCAACCTTGTCACATCAGGCGCTAATGCAAACAAATCATGCTGGCGCGTAACGTGCCACAGTTGACAGGTACCTAATTTTGGCCTTCCTCCGTCACGTTAGGTGCCTTGTTCAATGGGCAATTGAATGACCCCAAGGTCAACTGCTAGTCGTCCAGCTCGGCGACTCAAATTCTTTCCTTCATCACTCTCCTTAAGCACCTCTGCTAAATACCTTCCTGCACTCCAATTTTGCAAGGTCTTCAGAACGTTCAGCCCCAGGCTCGATCATGGAATGTCCAGAGGACGAAGGAGCCCATTTTCAGCAGCTAAGCACCAACGATCTGGATGAAGCCCACCGAAGTCCTCTTATTCGCGCCATATTTCGAGTTCTCCGCACAGACATCGCTCATAACACATTTGCCCAAGTCATTGACGGTCTGCCTCTGGCCAGCGTCGCAGACGACTCGTCGGATGGCGGACCGCACCCAGATCATCCTGTGAATCGCCACGAAGAACTCTGCTCGGGTGTATGGGACAAGACCCGAGAGTTCCGCAATGAACTTTCACCCGAAACATTACGCTTCGAGTCGAGGGTGAGTCTCATACAAGTCCCCGATACCACCCATCCTGGCCCGCACATTCCAACTAAGCTACTCTAAGCTGCTGCTTGCATACAGAGCTGCCTCCCCTTCCTCTCGGGCGTTCAATGCCCGCCTGCTAGAGATGGTGGCTGTTGCCATCCACCAGATTGGCGTGATACTCTTCACACTGGACACGAGCCTTCACAAGCATGACAATGTCACAGAGTGGGCACCGCCTCAAACTGGAACTGGCTACGACATGGTCTTCTGGGAGGCGTTCCCAGATGGCCCTTTACCGACGCTGTTCTATCATCCTTGGTACATTGACCATAGTCAATACCCCAATGGTGTTGCCGACATGGTAGGCTACTGGGCAGAGGCGCGCATCTTCGGCGGGGTAGTCCTCTTTGACCGCCGGCCCAGTGGCGACCCGGACCATGTCTATCTCTTCCCTAACCGCCGAGACGTGACCTACCGAATTTACCGGTTGATTCCGGAACAAAAAAAGGCTTTACTTGCCTTTCTCGTGGCGGATGCGGAACCAGTACCTACCGCCGACACACTTCCTATATTAGGCTCTGAGGAGAATCTCAACCGGGTTGATCCAGAAGAACCGATCGAGGATACCGGCATCTATAGAGACGTTTGGGAGAGGAAGGAGCGCCCGCCACAACTAAACGACGAGAGGTTAAGGGACGTGTGGGATGTTTTTGACTTTCCAACCCACGCGGATAAGTTCGCTGCGGCGGAGCGAGCAGCGGATAGGAGATCCAGGTTCGAATACAGGGATAGGGTCATGAGTAGACTTTCTGGCCAGGAAGACCGCCAAGTAAGGGAAGCTGGGGAAGAAGAGGGGTCTGAGTCTGGTGCACCGACACGGCAGCTTGGAGATGACGAGTTCTGAGAAGCACACCGAGGCTCTACGATGCCGCGTGTCAGACGCAGACTTTCCTCCCCCCAAAGATCTGCCACTCCTCTTTTCACCTACCTATGTCACCATAGAATACGCATCTTCTTCCTCCTCATTTAGTCTGCTGCCCAGTAACCAGCCTGTGACGGTTCTGATGCTCGAAGCTATTGTGGGTTTGACTGGCCAAAGCGACCATTTCCCTGGCGAAAGCACAAATTCACATACAGTCCTTATTGTACGTTATAAAGCGGCCAAATGAGTCATCTCTATGAAGAACTCAATGCACCCTTGTCAGAGGAGGACTGACTATTCTCTACTATCAGTCTGCCAGGTGGGACACGTCTGCACTTCGCATCCTCGCGCTTGACGCCAGCAGCTCCTCGGGGAACCATTCCGACAACTTGCCACCGGGCCTCCCAGGAACCTCCGGCAGATCGTCTTCATCACTGCCAGCTATTTTAATTCCAAGGGCCATGCCCGAGAGCCAGGCCCAGACCATGCCTTCGCCGCAGAAACCAGCCGCGACCCATTCTCCTGGCGCATGCACACCTTCCTCATTTTGCCCCCCGATCTTTCGACCAGTGAGACCCTGATCGAGTCGGCCTACAAATGGCAGCAGGTCGCCTGTCATACCCAATATTCCAGACCATACCTCTTCGACCGCCGAGCCCTTGCCCCAGTTTGGCGAGAAGATGGCTGGAAAGATACCAGATATGTGTGAGACTGTGAGAGCATCAACACACGCGCCGTCATCATACAGCCCGATCTGATCAACTCCTGACTTCAGTGACCGAAAGAACCCCCCACCCAGCATCAGATCACCCTGCGGCTCGCTGGGCGTTGAAGGTCGCTGGGTTACGTAGTCAAACGCATCTCCGTAAATGACGCCCCAAGAGCGATCACCTCCGCTGTTTGGAAACTGGTCGCCCGGACGTTGGGCAGACATGTGTGCTCTCGCGCCAGTGATCTTGCTGCGGAGGCCTGGGACAAGATGACTTGCGAAGGCATTGGTCGCGTGAACGACGTGGCGGACATGAACAACCCCACGCGGAGTATGAACCGCGAACGGGAAGCCGGGCGGCCCTTCGGTGCCGCTACTGATTGATTCAACGGGTGTGGTGGTCTCGATGGAGATGTCCTCGGGAAACTCGTCCAAGAGCCGTTTCCAGATCGACACCACGAAGCGGTACGGCCAGAGCGCGCCCGCTCGGTAGGAAAGAACTCCGACTACGCTTTCGTTGACACCGAATTTCTGCGATTGTCAGGGTCTCTATATGATGTCGATTTGCGAGATGATAAACGAACCTTCCTCGCCTCCTCGCCCTCCCACACCCCGATTTCTACTTCGGGCACCCACTTCTTCAGGTCTTCGGTACTTTGCACCGACTTCCGGAACGTCTCGTCATCGAGATAGAGGTCAGCCGTTTCGACCTCCCTGGCCTCGGCGACGTCGATGCCCTCAGCAGCACAGAGCTCCGTCAAACAACTGATATGACGAAGCTGGAACCGCGCCAGTGCAGCAGCACGTTCAGGGCCAAAGGATTTTTTGAAGCGGGAGAAGATCTCGTACGCAGTGGGCTTAATATGGCCTCCATTGCGAGCAGTGGCGCCACTACAAAGCTGGCGCGCCTCAAAGACGATGATTCGGCCGCCGCCAGCCTTGTCGTCAGCGTCAGGTTTGCCACGGCGGCGCTCGTGAAGCAGTGATCGAGCGACGGCAGCGCCAGCGATACCGGACCCGATTATGGCAACGTCTGCGGTCTCCGGAAGGGTTGATGAGCGGACATCGACGAGCTCCGGAAACGGCGGGCTTTTGATCCAGTACGGCTCGGTCGGCTTTGGGTTCGGCAAACCAGGGGATCTCGTTGCGCGTTTCAGGGCGGCGTTGAACTCGGCCGACAGGGCAAAGAGAAGGGAAGCCGCTGCTCTGATCCCCTTGAACGCATCATACAGCGAAGAAATTATGGTGCCCATTGCTTGATGCAATTGTACAAAATTTGGCGGGGAGGAAAAGAAGAAAAAGGTGCAAGGCCCGTGATGCCTGAAGCTGTAGAGATGCAGTCCGAAGCTGGGGGTGGGGTAAACAAGGAAGAGGGTTTACATAATGCAACGTCCTACCACCCTACGGTAAGCCCATTCTTGAACCATAATCTGACCTTTCTTTTCCAAGCAATGTCACTGTGCTGAAAGTGAGAGGCGGGTTAATCTATGGACAATTGAGAGGTAGCTCATTAGTCTTTCTGATGCTCTGTGTCGGCGCCGGTTGGGCCCTTTCTTGGAGCCGCTTCAGCTACCAGCGCAGGCAAGTTTGTGAGGTCCAGGATGTGCGGAGTTCCGAAAATGGGGAGATCCGGAAATGGGGGTTTAAGTTAAAGGTATGGACCTAGAAGGCAGTTCTTCAGATTAAATGGAGGAACTTTTGTCCCTTCCTCCAAATGCCTGGTTGCGCTGTTGAGCCTAGTAAGTCACTACGATGGATGTAACAGTCAGCTACCTAGCTAAGTGACTAGATGATGTATAACCGGTCGATCGGTTTTTCAATATGTGCCCCAGCCTTCGAGCGCTGCAGAGTATGTTGGCCGAACACAGATTGTCATCGCCAAGTTCGGTCTACATGGTGGAGTGCTCGCGAGCGTAACTGGTCACATATCGGAATTATGAGCAAATAAGAACTAACGCCAGGGCACATGTCGTTTCCAGGCGTAGTCGTAAGTAAAATAAGGCCAGAACAGTAGACAAACATTCATTGTGTAGTTTCCCACCCGGATACGCCTGTTGAAACACAAAGAGAGCGACGGAGAATGCCGTTTCTGTGTGCTCTTTTGAAAACCTGTCTGCTCCAAACGTATAAATATATGAAGAGTCAGGGCATGATGTCAATGATACCATTTCCTAGCGGCGGCGCCCTGATATATAATTGAAGGAAAGTATGGCGCGAGCTAGTGAATCTCCGCTGGAGAGGCTTTCACCTAAGTCTACTACTGCTGGCTGCTTGCTCCCAAGGGGTAGACCTAATGCCATTCCGTTACTATCAAAGGCTATGGCAAAGTTCGTCCTAAGTACTTCCCTAGATCAGCCACGAGTGGGTGTGCGAGTTACACCGAGTAAAGTTCTTGGCACCCGAAGACCCTGGTGCCGAATCACTCTCCGCTTAATCCACAGTACAGAGGAAGAGACGAACTGAGGGCACAAACGAACGACACTATCTAACTTGGTGGGTTAATCAAGATTCACGTAAAAATTGACACAACACTGATTCTGGTCACGCAACTTGATGACCCAGCAACGCCGCCACTCTCGGAGGAGGCCACACTAAATGTTATAGATCTATCTGCCTGCGACAACGCCGCAGTAACTAATATCTTGTCTCCATTGGTTCTACTTGAGATCTGGGCCCAGGCAAGGAACATGAACCTTGGGCATTAAGTGATTGGCACCGGCGCGGCCTTGCGTCGCCTTGACGGCTACCACGAAGTCGCACCCAACAGTACCGGTGGAGAGCCGACTGTTGAGCGTCATGTTTTCCTGACACGCCAATCATCGAGAGACCACAACATGACCAAAGATCTCCCTTCCCTCAAACAAAAGTGAAATGATACTCCAAGGGTCCTCCTACTTCGCCCTACAACCTGGCCTTGCAAACAACAGACACCACATGTTGCAACTGAGATCATCTTCAGAGGGCTATCTGACTTCCTCGACCTCGAGAACATCCCCGAGACTGCAATCAAGATATTGTACGTTCTCCAGTACGACAAGATCTTGATTGCAGTCCCGGGGATGTTCTCGAGGTCGAGGAAATCAGACAGCCCTCTGAAGATGATCTCAGTCAAAACACAAAGATGAACTCCGGCGGTCGTGTCTTCGAACGGGAGCAACTGAAAAGAGCGGGAAGTTCGCTCGAGTTCGGTTTCAAGAGGCTTACAAGCTGATTGACAAACCTGAGCTTATGAAACCACTGATAAGACGCAACCGGCAATCTGTTGCTGCAGATTCTCTCAAAATGTCGGCCTCACACCGCTCCGATATCCTCTGAATGTCGTTGGTCTTCATTTCACTTTCTTTTTGGGCCTTCCTGGTTTTCCCCTGCCGCATGTACTGATGTGTCTCCTGTGCATCTCGCGGGCGCTACTTTGGTTATGTCCAACTTCGACCTTGTGACTGCAGATGGCGCAAACGAAGGGATTGTATCCGGTTTTGGGACACCTGCGTAAATGCTCCAGATGCTTGTCTTTTCTTCTTGTCGATATTCCGCAGCAGCAACTGTAGCTTTCATAATAGCCGTGTTTGTCGCCAAGGTGTCGATGGAAGCTTCTGAGGCCGTTGGTCGTTCCACATCGTGTTCGCCCGCAAAAAAAGACTTTGGATGAACTTTTATGGTGCATTTCTACGATGTGATCCCTGGTAAAAAGTTCTGTTAGCAGGGGACCAGTTATAATGGCATTCGCAAGCTGGATTGCGTCGACATTAACTCACGCTAGACGTTCAAGTTGGCTGAAAGGTTTGCCGCAATAGTTGCACGTTTTGTCAAGAAGAGTGACGTCGGGCGAGGGCTCGCTAGACGGGAGACATTCGGTGGAAGGCGAAAGTGGAAAGTGGAACCAGTCGTTCAAGTCGATATCGTCAGTAAGGCTAGACGATTGCTCACTTGAGCCAGAACCTCTGGAAGAGGGGTCAAAAGTCTGGTATGTGCCACCAAAATTTTCAAGCCCAGAGGCAATGTTGTAATTGAAGTCGAAGGAACGGTTCCTTGTGTAGTCTTCGAGGGAATCGGGTCCATCTTGTGCTATGCTGAGATCATCGTTGTCACTTATGATCCACGCGCCAGGTCAAAACCTGGCGCTGGAACTTAGAAGCGGTATCACCTGTTCGATTCGGATCGTTCGGTTTTGGTCACGAGACTGGACACGAAGATGCTGCTGGGAATATCACCTGGACGTGTTAGAACTCTGTTTCGAAGCAGATAGCTTGGGGATACTGCACCAGTTTTTACGAGAATGCCTCGATTTCCCCGGTGATTGTGTACAAGCCGAACTACCAAATAGTTGATGCAACGGGGACGAACCTACTTATGAGCCATGAGAATGCCGGTCAAGTCAGCAAACAAGAAGAGGGGAGCCATTGCGTAACCAGCGACCTGATTCGCAAGCAGGCAACCTGCAAGGCAGCCAAGTGGTACCGATGCGGCAAAGGGCCAATTTGCTGATTCGGCCGCAACCCCCCCTTGGCCTGCCCCCTTTTCCTTGCCTGGCCGCTCAGGTGAAGAGAGTAACCATCCTACGATTGGCCAGTCAATTCCGGGCACTATCAGTGCATCAGTTGCAGGAGAGGGCCGGTTTTTCTACTGGATAGTGACTGAGAAGATGGTGTGGTCACGGCTTGTCCACGCTGCCAGTTGTCTCCCAAAATTGGCCCTCCAATGATTCCACGAGACAAGAGATCAGGCTCTGATGTAATGAGCAGAGTTTCTGGACGCGTCGTAAAGGGCCGTTTATCTCAGTGGCTGGCCATGGGGCTCTGGATTCCATGGTTTGATCGCCTTGCAACACCGCCCACTGACAGAATTGGCCCTGCTTGGGTTATTGCCTTTTGAAACAACCTGGTATCTATTTCTTTGCAGCAGCTTGAGTTATCGGAAAAAATGACTGTGTCAGAAGGAGATATGTATTGTTTCTGCGCCTCTTCCAAAACGAGGTCGCCAATCTATATAATTCGGGCCATGCAGTCGTAAAAGCCTAATTCATGTATTGAGCATCCATTTGCTTAAGGTCGTTGACTTCTCGGCTTCAACGATACGAAGCTTTTTATGCCATCGGTTTATCAAAGACAGCCTCCGGAAATCCAGGGTACATGACCATGGAAGTCTCTCAATTCACTGGCTTGCTTTCGCTTTTGAGTAAGCATGACACGTCCCAGCGCGGTCAGCACAAATTATCTGGTGTCCCTATGACTAGAGTGAATGCCTTGACTGACGAATAAAAAAGACCTTTCCAATGAGCCAGAAATGCTGTCGCGTTGGCTGAAGGAAGGAAAAAAGGCACAACCCTGGACGGGGTTCGAGGTGGATTCGGAAAGCTCAGGAAACACAATGCAGAAACAAGACCAAGTGATATGGCATAGATTGGCAGCTGATAATATTACGACGATAGCAGAGGGAGGTTCAGCTTTGGACGGCCAGAGATGAGGATTACACCATGAGAAAACCTCTAGATGGGTTAACAAAGCAAGTAGTAGCCCTTCAATGAGGGCTATCACTACAACCGGAACAGGTCAAGACCATCTACGTAACAATATCGCTAGACAATCTAGAGTCGATCAGACTGAAGTAACTAGCAGTATTTCCTATGACGCCATTAAGATTAATATGTTTGTAAATTGTGACAAGCGAGCTGAGGCATACTGTAACCGGGATTCGTTTCTTTCGCACGCCTGGATCTATCGTCCGGCGAAGACCTAATCACCGCCACCTTGGTCTACAACAGCCGTGGGAGCTAGGAGGGAATGCTTAGGGTTTGTACGAGAAACAGCATCTTTGGCGGGCTCATCCGTCCGGTGGTCTCGAGCTTCGAAGCGGAAGAGCGAGAGCCACGCTATGGTCGAGTTTATTGGGGAGCCCAGGATACGAATCAACGACGGCTCGAAAACTTTCGCGATCCTCAAGGCTCAATCGATGCTGACGGTCAGCTTGCAAAGAACTCCGAGGAGAGAATGCGGCTATGGCCACCAGGCCACGATGGGTGCGTCTTCCAAAACGGTGCTGTTAGTATGGAAGTCTCTCACGACCGATCTGATGGCGTGTGGGTGTCACTCAGGATGCATGGGATCCACAGAGAGCCAGCGACGGGTTCAAGGGGTAGTCGCTTCATCGGCCCGTCGTACAGCACCCCACGTTGTTCTAGGACAGACTCTCATTCCTTCGAAATGATCCATAATATAATTCGCGCTGTGGTGACCATTCTCATCTGAGAGATGACAGTCGAATCTCGCATCGAATTGGTACAGAAGGGAACGACATTCGGGTAGCACTACCCAAATGGCGCAGGGGAGCAGGCCAGTGTAAGGCTGCTAGGGTGATTGAGCAGGGTCGTCCAACCAGTGCCTGGTGTGCCATCCCCGCAGATGGGATGCCTGGCACCTGGCGTCCATCCACCTGCTGCCTGTCTCGTCCCTCGAATGACCAGGCTATTTTCGCAACAATTGACCACGACAGGACAAGCCAACTTCCGCATCACAGAACCTGTCGTCTTGGTGCGGGGTCGGACTACTATCCACCAAAATGGAACGCCCTTCGAAACGACAACGCACCGCCGAAGCTTCGACAGGCGACCTCCCCGTGGAACCATCCAGCCTGCGTCGCGCAATCAGTCCTCCGGCCAGAAAGCTGGCCAAGGTTCCCACAATCAGATCTCCATTTCAGCTGACGCATATCCGCGACTTGCCCGGCTCGTTGAACAAAGATGCCGTCTCTCTGAAGGATCTGCTTAGCGACCCGCTCATTGCCGAGTGCTGGGAGTTCAACTTCCTCCATGACATCCCTTTCCTCATGAGCCACTTTGACGAGGACACGAGGGACCTGGTCAAAGTCCACGTGGTTCATGGTTTCTGGAAAAGGGAGGATGGAAATCGTGCGGCGCTTGTGGTAAGATGAATCGGCCATGTTCCGTTCTGAGCGCAACTAGCTCAAACCACTGGCGACCAGCGTTGCTGACCCGGTGCTTAGGAGGAGGCAGCCGCCTGGAAGAATGTCGAGCTTCACGTGGCTCCCATGCCGGAGATGTTCGGTACACATCACACCAAGATGCTAATCCTCATCCGTCACGACGACACTGCGCAGGTGATCATCCACACCGCGAACATGATCGCCAAGGACTGGACCAACATGACCAACGCCGTCTGGAGGTCGCCATTACTTCCATTGGCACCCGAGACAGCGGAGGGAAGCACTGAGGTCGATGATGAAACCGAAGCAAATGAGGATTTCGGCTCTGGGCGAAAGTTCAAGCTGGACCTGCTGCGGTACCTGCGCGCCTACGACGCCAGGAGGGTCACCTTGAGAGCCCTGACAGACCAGCTGATAAAGTACGACTTTTCGGGTGTCCGAGCCACATTCATCGCCAGCGTTCCGGGAAGACATGCCATACACGACACGTCGCAGACCGCCTGGGGATGGCCAGCGCTTAAGAGGGCGCTCCGCCGCGTGCCGGTCCAAGGAGGCAAGTCGGAAGTGGTCGTGCAAATCTCATCCATTGCCACGCTAGGTGCGACGGATGCCTGGTTGCAAAAATGCCTATTTGACTCGCTAGCAAGTTCGAAAGGGACTTCAATTGCCACAAGACCGACTTTCAAAGTGGTGTTCCCCACTGCTGATGAGATCAGGAGAAGTCTGGATGGTTATGCCTCTGGTGGTTCGATCCATACCAAGATAGCATCATCGCAACAAGCCAAACAGCTCATATATCTCCGGCCGATCTTTTGTCACTGGGCTAACGACGCTCCCGAGGGCAAAGGTAGGCATTCATGGCCTATCACGCGGTGACGTGGCTAACGGTAGACAGAACTAGGGAAAGACGTGGTCCTGCAAGATGGTGGCCGTCAGCGCGCGGCACCGCACATCAAGACTTACATCCGCCACGGGTCAGAGTCTATTGATTGGGCTTTGCTCACGTCAGCCAACATGTCGAAGCAAGCGTGGGGTGAGGCGGCGAGTGCTGCGCAGGAAGTGAGGATCGCATCGTGGGAAGCCGGTGTCCTGGTCTGGCCGTCGCTGCTTGCTGAATCGGACAGAGCAACCATGGTCGGGACTTTCAAAACGGATGTGCCGGCAGAGGAGGCGTCATCGGGCGGTGAGCCTGTTGTGGGCCTGCGGGTTCCCTACAGTGTGCCTCTCCAATCATACGGGAAGGACGAGGTGCCGTGGGTGGCATCAGACGAGCATACAGAGCCGGACTGGGCGGGACGGGTCTGCCTGAGACAGTAGACAGGACGTGTTGTATTGTCACAAGCGAAAACAAAGGGGCAGCAGGTTTTGTCGCGCAAACTCGGTGGGCGCCTGGGCATGCCGCGTTGGCAGAAAGACAAGGAGTCTGTTGCTATCTAGGCCAAAATTATATCGATCCGGCCAGCTGTGGCGGTTGCGTCTCTCATGATCGTCAAGGGCGTGTAGCTCGTCGTCGTCAAGAAAGGGTGCGCTTACGCGCCGACGGCCTCGGGGACCTTGTCGGCGTCGTAGCCGTGGGACTTCTTGAGGCTCTCGACGAGCTCGACGTACTTGGCCTGGGCCTGCTCGGCGGTGGTGCCGGCGTCGGTCTCCTTCTGCCACGCGCTCCTCTTGGCCTTGGCCTGCAGTGGGGGGAAAGTGGTTAGCGATCGTGTATTCGGCCGCCGGGAAGGGGCAGGGAGGGAAGGGCGCACCTTGAGGTCGAACATGCCGGGAGAGGGAGACTGCCTGATGTCCTCGCCGTTGGCCAGCTTGAAGAGGGCTGGACGAAAGAGTCAGCACTGTTGTTGCGCGATAAACGCCCTGCCACGAGACCGAGCTCTCTCCTCGGAAAGGGGGGTCGCATCGCGGTCGCGGGGCGAGAGGATAGATAGGGGGGCGGTGGGCACGCACCGTAGAGCTGGAGGAGGTCGTCGTTGCCGGGCTTGGAAGTGAGCTTCTGGCTGTCGACGACAGCAGTCTTGAAGGCGTCGCTCTGGGGGACAGACATGATGGCGAGGATTGTTAGGGGGGTGGTAGATACGAATATGGATGTTGTGAAGGGCGGTAGACGTGGTCGCGGGTGATGAGGACTTTTATGGGTTTGTTGAGGATAAAGTTGGAAGCAGGACCGGGTCTGGTGTTGGCGGGGTCGGCGGGCGGCGGGCGGATGACACGAGCGCTGGAGCTCGGTAACAACGCATGTGCTCGCTCATGTGCGCATGCGCGCGGGGCAGGTGTGTCCGACCTGGGTGCACCTGCTGCTGATGGGACTGTGCTTGCTGTCGTTTGTGATTTGGACCCGGTTTAATCCATGGGTCGCGCACCGCCGTCTTTCGGGGTCACGGTCCGTGGGTGCGGGGGGGACACAGTGATGGAGGGTGATCGTACCAGTGGGCAAGAACGAGGGCACATGTGGCTGGTGAGGTGACACACCTGGAGGCGCGCTGGGGAGGCCCGTTGTCGTCCGCCTGGGAAGCCTGAGCAGAGCTTTCCATCAGCATCAACATGTGTACTTCGCAAGCCTGGATGGACTGGATCGCTGAGGTGCTGCTCAGAGCATTCTTGAAACGTGTTTGACGGAGCACAAGTTGTCTCTTCCGACCAGCCAACCCGTCCCGGCAGTATGATCATCTCGATTCCTCGTCTCACAGATGGAACACGAAAATAAAAGACAAGGCCAATGTGGGCGGCAGCTGTTTTTACCAGGCACACGATATCCTCATCATTCGGCTTTGTTGAGCACCGAGGCCGGTGATTTTTCCAACAGACCGGCGTCCACCCGGCAATCCTCTGTTGACTCGGGTCCGACTGCGCAATCTAGGCCCGGTCTCGTCCCATCCACGCAGCTCGGGGCAACGTTGGGGAAGGCCGGCGCTACGCTGCCTTGTCGATGATGCTATCTGTGCCTGATGGCAATAATCCTATGGCACGGACCTGCATTATCGAGGCTGAGCGTAAGCTGACCGTGAGACACTGGCAAACACAGACCCTCATTAAAGAGCTTACCTGGCCGGAAAGCTTCGTCGCGCCCTGCGGATTTGCTTCATAAGCGTTCTTACCGCCCAATTGCCATACAAAAAGAACAGTGCTCCCATCTGTTGACTGAACTTTGGACGACTCTTTATAGTCCATACTCAACCCATCGCTGTTAATCAGACGAAGTCTGCTTGTGGCGATCGTGACAGCAACAGAAATCGCGGTCATTGGTTTCCATCATCGTCAACCGGATAGTAAATCCATCATCTCCTCAACACCAAACCACAAACACAGCACCAGTCACCATGGCCAAGACCGTCGTCATCGTTGGTGGCTCGTACGCCGGCCTGCAGATTGCTCACAAACTCCTGAAGCAGACACTGCCGTCGGAGAAGGACCTCAAGGTCATCCTCGTCGCCAAGGTAGACACGATCGAGGGCGTCCCACGAGGCTGATGTTCAACGACTAACGTGTCCAGAGCGCCTACCTATACTGGAACCTGGCATCCGTCCGAGCCATCGTCCCGGGCGTCCTCAAGGATGAGCAGGTCTTTCAGCCCATCGAGCCCGGCTTCGCGCAGTACCCTAGCGGCAGTTTCGAGCTTGTCCTGGGCACCGCCTCCAAGCTCGACGCTGACGCCAAGACCGTCGCCGTCACGACGGCCTCCGGCGACCGCACGCTGCCATTTGACTTCGTTGTCCTGACCACCGGCGCCCGCACCGCCTCCTCCGAGGTCCCCTGGAAGAGCACCGGCACATACGAGGAGGACCTCAAGGCTCTGCACTCCGTCGCCGAGAAGGTGGGCTCCGCCTCCCACATTGTCGTCGCCGGCTCCGGCCCGACTGGCGTTGAGACGGCCGGCGAGCTCGGCTTCGAGTACGGCAAGGATCGAGAGATCGTCCTCGTCAGCGCCGACGAGCAGCTTCTCAGCGGCGACTCCATCGCCGCGTCCGCGGAGAGGGAGCTCGTCAGACTTGGCGTCACCATCCGGAAGGGCGTCAAGGCGACCGGCTCCACTGCCACCCCGGACGGGAAGACGGAGGTGACGCTCTCCAATGGGGAGAAAATCATCACGGACCTGTACCTCCCGACCACGGGGCTCGTTCCCAACTCCGAGTACATCGACGCCAAGCTGCTCAACGAGCACAAGTACGTCGTCGTCGACGAGTTCTTCCGCGCCAAGGGCTACGAGAACATCTGGGCGTGCGGTGATTTGGTCTCGAGCCCCCGCGCCTCGTTCCCCATTACGGATAAACAGGTAAGCCTTGGCGGCCGCTATTTCCCTCCCCTTGGTTCGCTGAAAGCCGGTTTCCGGCCTTGCGTGCGAGTACAGACTGACAACCCATGCAGGCTGGTGGTGTCCACAAGAACGTCGAGGCTGCGCTCAAAGGCAAGCCGCAGCAGGTCGTCAAGGGCATGCCGATTGACGTGCTCCTCTGCTCGACGGGCCGAGGCCGCGCCGCGGGCCGGCTGGGCTTCGTGAAGCTGCCGTCTCTGGCCGTGTGGGGCATGAAGGGGCGGACGCTCGCGATGGAGATGCTGCCCAGGTACGCGAGCGGTTCACAGTGGTAGACGTGATGGGGCTGAAGCTGCGATGACGGTGGAGGGTCATCTTACAAGAAAGGTTACCTCATCGCAACGCGAACGATGTTCCATGCGCCGTAATGTGGATGGAAAAGGCAGCAGATAGACGAAGGATCGTGGGCGGGCCGGGAGTTGGTCAGTAGCAGCGAATACCCTCACAACAAAGCCTTTCGAGCAAATAAGATGACCGTACCCGGTGGAAATCTCACGTCATATCTACATGCTGAAGCAGAATTATCCCGTCGGCACCAAACCTGCTCTATCCAAACACAGCCCCAGAGTGACCCGCAACCCCTTCCCCGGCTCGTTATCGGCCGCCGACCTTCTCGTCCTCAATCTCCTGCCGCAGCTGCTCGAGGACCTGGTTCCGCGACGTGAGGTGCGCCTCGAGGCCCTCAATCTGCTCGCGCACGGTCTGCAGGTCCTCCTCGATGCCCTTGAGCGAGGAGCCGACCTTGGCCTTGCCCTCGCCCTGCTCGAGCTCGCGCAGCTCGGTGCGCTTGTAGTCGAGCAGCTGCTCGAGCTCGCGCTTGACGAGGGCGGGCTTGCTGTCGCGCTTGCCGCCCTTCTTGCGCTCGACGTCGGCCTCGACGCGGGCGATCTTCTCGTCGAGCTCCTGCAGCTGGCGCTTGAGGCGTACCTCCTCCCACTCGCCCTCCTTGGGGGTGCTGAAGTCGGTGCCGCCCGACTTGAAGCCGCTGCGGCCGAGGCGGGTGAGGTACTGGTCGCCGAACTTGGCCTTGCGGCCGGTGGCGGTCGAGTCGTCGGCCTTGGTGGCCCAGCGGGAGGCGGCGCCGGTGCGCTGGTTGTCGAGCTGGTAGTCGATCTTGTTGCGCTCGAAGCTGGCGCGCAGCGAGGCGGGGACGGTGCGGGGGATGCGGAAGCCCTCGTGGCGGTTGTTGAGGATGTGGAGGAAGGCGAGGCAGGCGTCCTTGTTGATGGAGGAGCCGGCCGAGGGGTTGATGAGGTTCCAGGCGGAGCGGATGTCGGTGTCGGGCACGTCGAGGGATTCGTAGAGGTCTTCGAGGGAGTTGACTGGGAGGGAGAAGCTGGTCAGGAGGGGTTGACGTGGCGAGGGAGCCGGGGAGGGGGTGGTTCGGGCTCACATGGTATCTCGCCGCGCATGTCGCGGTTCTCTTGGTATATCGACTCGTACTTGGCCTTGTCTTGCGGGGTCATGTACCAGTCGAAGCCGTCCTTCAGGCCCGAGTCCTCCTCCTCGTCTTCCACCTGCTCGAAGCGTGGTTGGTTCCCCGTGATCGCCTTACTCGCCTGGACCAGGTGTGCCTTGGATTCGGGGACCAGCCAGTCGGGGAGGACCTTGGGTACGTCTGCGTATTCCTGGAGCAGCGTCAGTTGCCACTCAATGAGCTCGGAGACGCGACTTGGCGGGTAGAACGTACCCCGTTCAGAATGTCAAAGATGATGCGCATCGCGACGCAGAACTCCTCAAAGTCGAGGTTGCCATCGTTGTCCACGTCGGCCAGATCCCATACTCGTTCCAGCTGGGTATCTGTGAGGCCGCTGTTCTTCAGCACGGGCGCCGCCTGCTCGCCGGTCAGGAACTGTCCGCCGCCTGTCCGAGTCGAGAAGATGTTCCAGTATGTCTCTACTTCGGCCGGCTCGATTCGGGGTGCCATCTCGGAGGTCGGCGGGGGAGGGGGTTGGCTGGGGTAGCGGGTTGGGTCAGGGGCGTCGGGTCCGGCTGGCGATTGGAGGTGAGAGGTCGCTGGCAGCGGGCGCTTTACTATCCAGGAAGCCGGACGGGTGCGAGGTCTGACGAGCGCAAGGTGATGTGGTGAGGGATGCAAGCTGCAGTGTACGTAGGTTTGGGAAAAGAAGGCAAGGTACCCTGAGTAAGGCAAGGTCGGGGTGGCTGTGGTGTGCTGCCGCGTACCTGGTCGCCATCTATGTCCGGTGTCCAACAGCAGGCCAATGTGCGCCCGCCCGCCCAAGCCGCCAAGCCTCGAGCACCACACCCAGACAGACCCCACAATCCTTGAGGTGCAACGCGGACGTCACAAACAGATCTGTCTGAGTCAGCAAGATCTTATCGGTAAGGTACCTTTGCCTGTCGTTTTGGCGAAGTCCATCATCGTCGACACATCTATCAGCTTCACCTCTCTCGGCTTCACATTCTCCATCCTAGACATGCTGATCACACACTCACACGCAAACAGCGACATTCTTCTATCAGTGCATTGGTCGAAGTCATCTGTGGTCCAGCGATAGTGACCATGGGGCACCGCCTCGTCTGACGTCGAAGGCAAAAGCGACACGGAAGCTTCATTGGACGCCACCTCATCTTGAGGAAAGCCCTATGAATTCAAGGCATTATAGAACCCTTCCTAACCTTCTGATCATGTCGGCTCAGTTTCTGCGCACAAAGCCGAGTTCTCTTACCGGCGTCGAGGCTGTCCTGGGATCCCTTGATCTTCTTGGCAGCAGGCTCCTTGCTCGAGATGTGGATTGGCCGCTCGCTGCTGCCTTCACCAGTGGCGCCCTCCATCGGCTTGCTTGGCTGCAATGGATCCTTTATGGGGTCTGCCACGGCCACGCTTCTTCGAGGTGTCGGGGCCGGCAGACTTATCAACTTTCTGGTCCTGAGTCTCCTCCTGGGCGAGAGCAGGGCTGAACGGCTGGCAACATGGGCAGCAGCCGCCGAAGCGCGCCTCATTTGTCGGGGGCCCTTAAAGGACCAATTCGTCAAAGGCGTTGCTGGTATCCTCAGCGCTTGCAAGTGCATACATATTTAGAACATTGGCGAACCCAGTTTCCTGGACTGCCTTGCCTTTGGCTGCGTTGGATTCCCTCATGCGCTTCACCTGCCTCGAGATCCAAGCTCGATGATTCTTCATTCTTGTATCTTCCAATGTGGCGTGCTTCAGCAGCGCGCAGTGCCGGTGGGTATCTGCTTTTCCGCTCTGCAGGGCTCGGGCGCCGTCGTCGCTGATGATTGACCTGTCCATATTGAGCTTGGCCGCGCCACCCACAAAGACGATGGCTGGCTTGACTCTGCGGTTCCTGGGATTGAGGCTTAAGCAATGAGCTTTGGGTAGACGCATGACAACTGACAAGGAGAAACAACTGCTCTCCAGGCTCTGCGGTTCTGTGTGGTTCAGAGACCGTACTTGAAGGCGCTTTCTTGCCATTCCAGGGTGATGCCATGCCTCGAAGCCCGCCAGACAGCTCTGCTGTGCTCGTTTGGTTCGCCACGACACCAGCAGCATCACGCGAGCTGTTACAAAGTGATGGTGGTGAATGCAAAACGATTCTTTCTAGTCTTCAGACTCAGTTATCGCCATCCTTGAGGGCGTTTTCGGGCTCTGTGACCAAGTCCGGGCCTCTGTCCTAATCAAGCCGGGTATAAACCATCCAGTGTTTCCACACAACAAACATCCTAACGCCTAGCTTTTGCGGCCGTCATGCTACCGTGCAACGTCTCTAATCAAAACTCCCCGCATCTGCGTTCCTCGCAGCAGAAAGCGGCGTCCGACGCTATTGATACCATGGCCCCCAGTCGTGGTAACTAACAATCCTAACTCATCATGTGTCCGTCGTCATTCGTGTCAATAAACGGGATGAAGTGCCTATTGCCAAACCGACTCTGGTCGTCTGCGATGTCCATTTGTTCGCCGTCACCCTTGCCATCGTGGTCGTGTATCACTTCGTCAAAAGTTGATTCGATGTCCCGCTTGCGCAGCGCGTTCGCCGAACCAGATCCCGCCCTAGAGGCCATGTTCTCGGCATCGACCGAGCTTTGCGCTTCTAGGATGTCATGCCAGGCGAGGAGCAGCCTCTTGGAGTCCTCGTCGAATGATGCTGAAAATCGCTTCATGCTGACGAAGGAGAACGTCTGCAGCAGGTCCAAGCCGAACATGACCATCAGGTAGGCAGCCACGACCATAGCAGAGCGGTCATTTCCCGTCTCGCAGATGACGAGAACCTTGCCACGCTTAAAAGGCTCGGGGGCCTCGTTGATGACTTGGTTGTGATGGACGTCGAGGAGGTGATTGTTGATTTTCCTGACGGCCCCGGTGAAGACCCTGGCGAGGTGGTGCATGCTCTTAACATCGATCCTCTCGACCGGGATACCGAGGGCGCGGGTGGCGGCCGTGGGCCCCATGATTGCGAGGGGACTGGGCGTGGTCATGTCGCTGGTGTGGCGGACGGCGAGGACCATGGTGATGCCTTCGCGCTCGAGGAAGACCTGGTCACGGGAGGCTGTGGAGGGGCCGAGGTAGAGCCAGTCGAGAATGGGCTGGGCCTGGCGGCGGTTTGCGTAGGTCCAGGTGTCTGAAATGTCGACGGCCTTCTGCGGCGTGCCGTCATACGTGATGATTCGAAGCTCTTCGGACGTAAGGCCGAGTGTGGCAAGCTTGCCCAGATGGGGACAAAGAGTCATCTCAGCGGCTGTCGTAATAGGAACATGTATGTATGGCGGGCTGGGCGGTCCAGTTTCATACGGTGCGGTTGCTGTGGCCGACATGGTTTGTGTCGCCTTATACGCGGGCTGATCACCGAAGGTGGCCATCCTACCTAATACCTGATGTCTCGAGTCTCGGATGGATATGAGGGTTTTGAACGCTGCTGTGCCGCCAAGACCAACAGACTGGTCGTGCGTTCCCACGTAAGAAGTATCCGGCAAGCGGCGAGCTTGGGAGTCGAATAGAACTGACTGGAGAGTCGAGTGACGAGATGGCTCTGGAAAAGAAGATATCCCAATCAATGTTGAAGGGTCGTCGAGATCGAAAGTCAAAGTGGAGGTGGACCCTGGGAACCTTAGCGCTGTGTCTGCCTGGTCCGGGACCTGGGCTACCTCGTGGGACCTGGGCCTGAAAGGGCAAGAGCGGGGTCACAGCCGCACCTGCCCCTGGAACACTCCAGATGCAGGTCAGCAGCTCCTGCTTCCGTGTGTGTGACCTTGGATGATACAAGATTTTGGTCATACCCTGTAACTTCGGCCGTCACGCTTGACGAGAGCAACAGTTCAACCCGATGTCGTTTCAGAAGACGCAGCTCCGTGAGAGGATTCGGTCATCGAATGAATGCACGTTAGGTTGTCGACAACAACCCGACTGCTATTGAGTCAACGAAGTAGATTCATAATGCTATCCCTGTATCCAAACCAACAATGCTTCCTCAAATCTCCCTGCAAAATAGTCGTACGCACATCCAGCGCTTACAGGTCCTCAAAGACGACCTCGTCCGTCTTGCCCTCGAGAGCGGCAAAGTCGGTGAAGCCGAGCTCGTACACAAGGCCGAGCGTCATCTTGGCGTGCTGCAGCATGTGGTCGAACGACAGGTACTTGATGAGGTCGTCGGTCGAGTGGATGTGGTTGTCAGAGTCCTCGAAGGAGCTCTCAATGACAAACGCCGATGGGTAGCCGGCCTTGCTGGCGGAAGCGTGGTCCGAGCAGGCGTAGCCGCACTTGGTCTCGACGTAGGGGATGTCGCAGTACTGTGTTACATGTCAGCATCAGTGGCTCTCGTCCCACCCACGCAGCGGAAGACGCACCTCAACGATGACCTTCTTGATGAAGTCGGTCAGGCCGGTGTTGACGTAATCGGTGATGACGCCGACGCTCTCGGGACGGCCTGCATCGATGGTCCTCTGCACAAAGCCGGTCATGTCCTGCTGCAGCATGGCCTTGACGTCACGGTCGTCCTTCTCGTACTGGGAGAAGATGGCCTGGCTGCCGAGAAGGCCGCCCTCCTCGGCGCTGTACCAGTGGAACTCGATCGTGTTCTCCGACTTGCCCTTGAGGACGTCCTTGACGCCGAGGAAGACGCGGAAGACCTCGAGAATGGTCATGGAGCCGCTGCCATCGTCATCGGCGCCGGGCGCGGCGAGGATGCTGGGGAGGAACAGGTTGATGGAATCCTGGTGGGCGCCGATGACGACGGTGCTGTTGGTCTTGCCGGGGATGGTGGCGATGATGGAGCTTTGCTGCCAGGTGTGGGGAAAGTGCTCGGCGTAGATGCCGTGGCCGTCGCCGCCGGCATCCTTGATGATGGTGTTGATCTCGTTGAGGAGCCACTCGGACGACTGGCGGCCGTAGTCGGACTTGTAGTAGCGCGTGTGGAAGCTCGTGAACTTCTCCAGGCGCTTTTGGATGTTCTTCTTGTCGAGGTTCTCCAGGATGGGCTTGACGCTCTTCTGCTGGGTGCACTTATCGGGGAAGACGGCCTTCTTCGAGTCGGCGTTGACCCGGGTGGCGCCGAGGTCCTGGGTCTCGGTGATGTCAAAGAAGCGCTCACCGTTCTGAGTTGTACAAGTTAGCATTGGACGCGCAGCCAGTGGTGTGGTGGAATTCATGATCGTACGCGACGAAGCTCCCACTTCTCCTCCTCGGTGACCCATCTCGTGTTGCCTGGCGCGAGCTCGATGAGGTAGGTCTGCTGCTCGATCTCGTTGGGGAACAGGACGACGTTATCGGTCTCTTCCTTGAGAACGTGGCGAGCAGATGCTGCCGGCAGCATGAGCGCGAGGGCGGAGGCCTTGGAGAACTTCATTGTTGATGCGGTGTACGGTGGTGTAGAGGATGTGTTGTTGTTGTAGGTAGGTCGGTGGAGAGGAGTCGTCGGCTCGGGCGATGCGGGCAATCAGTCATTCGTCATGGCATGGGGAGGGAGCTCAAGGCAGCTAGCCCGCGTATGGTTGCGCAGGTGCTCGTGCTCGGCCGTTGCTTCGTAACCGCCGGGTGGGTCCGTACGACTGATAAGAGACGATAAGACGGGTGTGCCTGGCATGGATGTCATCGCCAGCGTGGAGATGCAGCATCCCCCCGCGGGCTGCTAGGCACCAGCCCTGCTCTGGGGTCGGATGAACCCCGGGTGGCTGGTGTTCCTCTATTGCCATTGGAAGCAGAGACAAAGCAGGGGAAGAGAGGCTGGTGGGATGCCATCGAAGATGCCCCGAATGACCTGTGCCAATGCGCTGGATGCGCACACTACTGGGACGACATCGAGCGCTCAGGCAAGCATGAGCACCACGACAAATGACTGGCTTTGCTTGCACTGTACATTACGCTCGCTTTCTGTGAACAGACCGGGAGAGAGAGAGAAAGAGAGGGTTTTTCAAAGCGAGAGCGAGTCTTATCGGCGACCTGACTCGAGCACCAAGCTCAGCTCCGATGCGAAGACCGCCAAGTTCTCCCAAAGAACTCGGTTGAAAGGCAAAACCGGTTTTCCGCGCAATACAGCCCAAATGCAGCTCAGCACATGGCCCCTCGGAAGGTGAGGATTGCTTCGGACGGCAATCAGGACGCCGGCGGACTCGTTCGAAGTTGCAATCCAATATAGCTCCGCTGTTAGCAGGGTTGGTGTGGGACGCTTGAACACATTATCGAGACTGTGATTGGGCGCCTCTGAGGTGTCGCTGGGGTTGGCTTGCTGGGCTCTGACGTATCAAGATTAGCTTGGCGGCCGTGCTGACTACTGCAGCCCCCAGTGGCACCCATTGGCAGCCCACCTGCATGGTTCCTGCAACCGGTCGTCAGCGTTCGTCAGGACGACTTTTCCAGATCATGACCCTTCGTCCAAGACAGTGTCGAACCTTGGTCAAGCGCCAGCGATAGCTCGATTCCCACTGAAGAACCCGAATTTTTCAGTTGTTTCTCTGCTTACGCCTTCGAGAACTGCAGAACATCACGATACCCCACCACTCCTCCAGCGCACCTCCTCTCGCCCTCAACACCATCACCCAACCCCAGCGAGCGCCGTCGCCGTTCCGAGTGCCGATGGGTCCCCTCGCCGTTCCTTGGCCCTCCCGAGCCCCCCACACGGCACCTACGTAATTGGGTCTACAACCGGCACCCCCGGAGCCCGCCCCGCAGCGAGTCATGGTCGCGTCTCGGCGGTGCCGCCGTTGTCCACCCCTCATCTTCCTCGTCCTGGACACGACCTGCGGGCGTGTCTTGGGGGGGAGTTCCCTCATGGGGCAGCCTGTCGTGTGCCCGCCTGCCTGCCCTGTCTGGTCCCCTCGTGCTGCGTGACGCACGCCAGCCTTGAGACCGTCATCCTGGGACGCCTGCCCGCCAGGGTCTGCGGGGCGCCGCCCCTCGTACCGACAAGCGTCGACGCAGAGATGAAGGCCGCCGATCTTGTCCCAGGGCAGAAATCGCTCTCGTTCGTCGGGATCGTACTGACCACTGTTTCTCGGTTCAAAGATTTAAAGAGCGCGCATCCTCCTCTGGTTCGGGTCTCATGCTGCTGGCTCTGTCCTTCACCCTCACCTCTCCACCCTCGCCCCCGCCTCACCTCACACCCTTTTTTCCCCTCTGAGAACCCAACCTCTCCTTCAAGATGAAGTTCGCCTCTCACGCCAGCCTCCTGGCTGCCCTCGCGGCGACCATCCCCTCCTCCCAGGGCGCCCCCTCGGGCGGCTGCACGCCTCTCACCCACTGGCCGGCCGAGGCTGCGAAGGCGCTGAACGCCATGATCCGCGCCAACGCGCACCAGGGCAACTACGCCGTGTTCGACATGGACAACACGTCGTACCGGTTCGACCTCGAGGAGTCGCTGCTGCCGTTCCTCGAGAACCGCGGCATCATCACGCGCGAGACGCTCGACCCGTCGCTCCACCTCATCCCGTTCAAGGACACGCCGTCGTACAACGAGACGCTCTTCAGCTACTACTACCGGCTCTGCGAGGTCGACGACATGGTCTGCTACCCGTGGGTGGCGCAGATCTTCTCGGGCTTCACGCTGCGGGAGCTCAAGGGCTACGTCGACGAGCTCATGGCGCACAACGGCACCATCGCGTCGACGTACTACGAGGGCGACGAGGTGACGCCCATCGAGGTGACGCCGCCGCAGCCGTTCCGCGGGCAGCAGGAGCTCTTCAACCGGCTGATGGAGAACGGCATCGACGTCTACGTCATGACGGCGGCGTCGGAGGAGCTCGTGCGCATGGTGGCCTCGGACCCCAAGTACGGCTACAACGTGCCGGCCGAGAACGTCATCGGCGTCACCATGCTGCTGGCCAACGCGTCGTCGCCGTCGACGCCCACGACGGCGCGCAAGCAGATCGAGGAGGGCACCTACGACGAGCAGGCCAACCTCGACCTCGAGCTGACGCCCTACCTCTGGACGCCGGCGACGTGGATGGCCGGCAAGCACGCGGGCATCCTGACGTACATCGACCAGTGGAAGAAGGCCGTGCTCGTGGGCGGCGACACGCCCGACAGCGACGGGTACATGCTGTTCCACGACGTCGACGTGGCCAAGGGCGGCGTGCGCGTGTGGATCGACCGCCGCGAGAGCTACCGCGAGGAGCTGGACGGTATGATCAAGGACAACGCGGCGCGCCAGGAGGAGCTGGGCCTCGAGGTCACGGCGGACAAGAACTGGATCTACGTGACGCCCGAGGAGGTGCTGTAGATGGCAGACTCAGGGAAGGGGGTGGATGGTTTGCTCTGCTGTGGTGTGATGCAAAGTGCCTTGCTTGGGGTGATCGGCTGTGATGGTGCCTGCCTGCCCGCCTGCCAGTGATGCGACGAGGTCGTGATTTCGAGTGGCACGACTGGGCCGAGTCGACGGTGACTTGAGATGATACCCGAGAGGCTGGATGGCCCTCAGCCCGGAGTGGCGCAGAGGGGATGTCGTGCACGAACGGACCTGGACCTGGATGGACCTGGACCTGCCTGTGACATGCCCGGTACGACAATACAATACCCATTGAGTGAATGAATGAATCGAAACGTGCTCTACCTGATACGTGTGCGAGTGCTGGGTGCATGATCAATTTGGGCTCTAAGATTGCGACGACGATCTTGCGACTCCATCTCGCTGCCGAATTCCGGACGGCAACTGAAATCATGGATGGCCTGCTTGTAGTTGTGACATACTGGCATGAAGCTGAGGCACAGGTTCCGAGAAGATAGAACTCGGAGGGGCGGAGGCTGTCAACAGCATGGGACGCGGAGCATGTTGAAATGCCCAGGAAACGAACAAGCCGGTGCTGAACACTAAAATGAAAGACGCCGAATTAATCGCCAAAAGACGAGGCATGGTGCAAAAAGGCAAAAATGTGAACTCCCCGACACAGGATCGAACTGTGGATCTCCCGATTTGCTAATTTAACAGTCGGACGCCTTAACCAGCTGGGCCATCAGGGATTCATGCAAGGACAACAGTAGTGCAAGTCTATGACGCCTGGAACCCAGTGAAACCTAGCGTCGGTCCGAAGGTTGGCTTTGTGGGGAGCTCTCATTCTAGAATCGGCAGTGGTCCTGGACTCGGCTGCGCGAGCGAAAGAAGAAATGCATCATCCTCAGTGGAAGCATTCAATCAATGGAGACAAATCATCAAATGATTCACGGAAAGCTTCATTTATCGACTCCCAGCGAATTCGTCAACGTTAGCACCTGCGTTTGACACTCGGATGGTCGGCATGGGGCAGTGGCTCCAGCTTCCTTAGGGGAGGTCCCCTATGACGGAATCACTCCAGGTGCTGCACGATGCACGATGCACGTGTTCATCAATCTTCACCTCGCCATCACCGCGGCCATCGACGAACTCCATCACAACATCGAAATAAGCATCAAGTGGTACTCTGAGGATGGCATGCGAACTGAAGCTCGGCCCCATGCTCCTGAGCATGGTCCATCACGGGCGGACAGGCACCTGACGCATCGGTACGGCATCCAGAGGGCACGGTAGCATCTCGTCCCTTGGCGGCAACCCACGTCCCCGCTACCACGCAACGGACCACGCGCGGAAGAGGCGGATCAGCGCCATGGCCCGCGTCTCACCCAGGCCCACGATCGATGAAGTCACTTGGCGACCTAGCCGTCCGTCCGTCGACGCCGCGGGGCGTCCCAAGCTCCGCATTCCCCCAAGCCAAACACCGGCATGGTATAAACCCCTCCTCTCCCTTCTCCCGTCATCGTTCCACACACCTCTCGAGACACTACCATCCATTTCGACAGACGGACAACATCTGCCTCCAGACCAGACATCATGGCAGACGCGAGACACAGGGTCGTGGGCTCCGACGGCAAGCCCGTGCGGGACCTCATCCACCGCGGCGTCAAGCGATCCAACGTTCGAGGGACCCTCACCTTCGTCGGCCTCCGCGCCCTCGACGTCCCCCTGCAGTACAACCTCATCGCCGGCGCCCGCTGGGGCCCGGCACTGCTGGCCCGCCTCGGCGTCGCCGCCCGCCCCCTCGCCGGCTTTGCCCTCACCACGGGCTTCGGCCCCCTCGACAACCTCCGCCTGCCGACGCCGCACCTTATCCTCCTCGCCATGTCCGCCGGCGCCGCCGCCAAGCAGATCTACTGGCTCGTCGGCCTCTCCAACGAGGAGTTCCCCCCCTCGGCCGCCATCCCCGTGAGCGCCTACAACACCTTTGTCAACTCGCTCAACTCGCTCCTCTTCCTCGCCTCGACCACCAGCGTCCTCACGTCCTCCGCGGACGGGCCGTCCCCCGCCGGCCTGCCCCTGCCTGTGCTCGTCGGCAGCGCCCTCTTCGTCGTCGGCATGGCCCTCGAGACCGTCTCCGAGTACCAGCGCAAGGCCTTCAAGGACCGCCCCGAGAACGAAGGCAAGGTCATGCGCACCGGCCTCTGGCGCCTCGCCCGCCACATCAACTACGGCGGCTACGCCCTCTGGCGCGCCGGCTACTGCATGGCCGCCTCCGGCTGGGCCGGCGGCGTCGCCATGGGCCTGCTGCAGTCCTTCGACTTTGTCACCCGCGCCGTGCCCGTCATCGACGACTACTGCGGCGGCCGCTACGGCGAGCAGTGGGCCCAGTTCAAGAAGGACGTGCCCTACGTGATCCTGCCCGGCATCTACTAGCCTGCCGTACGAGTATCGTGTTGGTGTTTTCACGGCGAAGCAGGTCGTTTTGTAACATGTATTGTAATTGACATGAAAGTGGTATTCGTTGCAGATAATGATGCGTGATATCGATGCCACCGTATAATGCGCCACCAGCCCTACATGCTGTCCTCCATCTGCCGGCTGCGCACCTTAGCCCAGTCGTCGCGGTCCTTCTTGCCGCCCTTCTCCTCCAGCCCCATGCCGCGCTCCACCCACTCCTTGCTGCCCATGTGGCTCAGCCGCGACAGCGCGCGCGCGAAGGCGAAGGCCTCCTCCTCGCCGGAGAACAGGTTCGACCCCTTGATCTGGTCAATGTTGTGGTCCAGGTCCTCCAGCAGGTGGCCCACGCCGGCGTCGGCGGCGTCCTGCCCGTCCTTGGCGCCCTGGGCGCCCTTGACGCGGAGCGACTCCTCAATCTCGGCGCGCGACAGGAAGAGCTCGGTCAGGGGCTTCTCGGTGGTCAGGACGAGCTTGGCGTGGGCCTCGTAGACGGCGTCGATGAAGGTGATGAGGCGGCGCGCGAGGTCGCGCTGGCGGTAGGTCATGCCGGGCACGTCGGTGACGATGAAGGCGTCGTAGTTGCGCACGAGCTCGAGGAAGTCGGCCGCCGACGTCGGCCGGCCGATGAGCTCGTCGAACGTGAACCACGCGCACGTGCCGCTGACGCGCGGGACGTGGATCTCGCGGCCCCAGACGTTCTGCGTCTCGGCGCGCGGCGGGCCGCCCTCCGGGTCGCCGAGGAAGCGGAACCACTTCTCGGCGTGCGACGCGGCGTGCGCGTCCAGCGGCGTGTGGTAGACGCCGGACGGCGGCCGCGGGATCTTGCGGTAGTCGGTCGGCGAGTCGAGGTTGATGACGTGCAGCCGGTTCTTCAGCAGCTTGATCGCGGGGATGAACGACTCGCGCTGGATGCCGTTCTTGTAGAGCTCGTCGGGGTGGCGGTTCGACGTCGTCACGAGCACCACGCCGTGGGACATGAGCGACTCGAGCAGCCTGTCGGGTCAGTCAGTCAGCGGCGGGTCGTCGCGGGGAGCGCGATTGGTGGTGCGGGTTTCGTTGCTTACCGCCTCAGGATCATGGCGTCGGCCACGTCGGTGCACTGGAACTCGTCGAAGCACAGCACGTTGCCCTGCTCAGCAATGTCGGCCGCGATGAAGGGGACGGCGTCGACGTCGCTGCCGTGCTCCAACTTCATCTTGTGCAGCCGCTTGTGGATGTCCTGCATGAAGTTGTGGAAGTGGATCCGCGTCTTGGACTTGACGGACGGCGGGAGGGTGTCGTAGAAGAGGTCCATCAGCATGGTCTTGCCGCTGCCGACGTCGCCGTAGAGGTAGAGCCCGCGGGGCAGGTTGCTGGGTATCGCGCCGATCTTGGCCTTGCCGGGCTTCCCTCCGCCGAAGAGCGAGCCGAAGAGGGACTTGGAGGGCTTGAGAGACTCGAGGTCCGGGTGCTCGACCGGCGGCGCGGAGTATGCCGCCAGTTCATCGTGGAGGTGTTGCAGGCTTTCGATGATACCTGGGAGAACAGGTCAGTCCAAGGGCCGCTGATGGCTTTAAATGGTGTTTGCACGCCTCAGGGCCACTCACCCCTCTGGTGTTCGTCGTTTCGTAGGGCGCCGGTCTCGACGCGGTGGTCGTACTCCTGGAGCGGCCCTCTGTCGTGATTCCTCACTGCGCTACGTCAGTGCCAGTATGCCAAGGGGTCCCTCGCCGGTATGCCCACCGTTCTTGGTGCTCGCTGCGGCGACCGTGGAAGCCAGCCTCCTAATGTCGCGCTGTCGCGGCGGCTGTGTGGCCAGGTGCAGGCGTCTCGCGGGGAGCTGGCCCTGCCATGTCGTCGCCCTACGAGGCGTTGGCGCCGTACCGTGGAGGCAAGCTGTGCATATCGTGCGACCTCGACCCTGCCGCGGCAGCACGATGCGCCCAGGCGCGTTGAGTCGAAGGCTGCGAAGCGGGGCAGAGGCCGAGGCAGAGGCGGCGGCGGCGCAAGGGCGCATAGTCGCGGTCTATAACATGCAAAGTCTAACGGGTATCTGGCAACCAAATCAAATCAATCAAACCAAGCCAAACAGGGAGGGCGATGGTTGTCGCGGGTCGGGGCGCATGCAGGGTGTGATGCAATGGAGAGAGACCAATTGATCGCAGGATTTGTGGTGGACAGGTTGATAAGATCGGAAGCATGTTCTGGCACCGACCGGCCGGCCGACACGGTCAGGCTCAGGTGAGAAGCCGCTCGTGCCCGCCAAGTGGCAGCATGACGCACCCGCGCCCCGCTGTCCGAATGCCGAACGATGCCGCGATGCCGTTTAGAGTGGTAGCTCCTTTTATTGCACATGAATGTTGAATAGTCGCATGACCCCGAATGCACCCTGGCCGCCTCGAAGCCGGCCGTCTTGTCCGTCTTGTTGACCTGAAGGATGTTGATGCTTCAGTGGGTGCTTGATGCTTTCTGTAGTCGAAGTCCTGTCTGCAGTCGTGGTGTCTTTACCTCCTTGCCATGCACTCTGGGCAGACACCTCTTTTTGCTTCTCTCAACTTTGAGCCTCAATCTCGACATGGCCCTGCCAGGTCGTTCACATCTGGCCTGGTCTCGCTGCCATCACTGTCTGGTTTTCTCCCCGGCATTGACTCTTCTTTCGCTCGGAGTAGCTTACATTACTCTATTATCACATCATCATGCCACCGTGTCACTGCGTTGTGCTCCTGCTGTCGTTCTTCTGCATCTCGTCACTATCCTCGTACCCCGTCACTGTCCTCATACCCCGTCACCTACCTCGTGTCTCGCCACTGCCCTTGTACCCCGTCACTGCGTTATGCCTCCGCTGTCGTTCTTTTCATCATTTACTTCCCGTCTCGTCACCCCCTTCATACCTTGTCACAGCTTTTTGACAAGGTGACGACCAAGCATGGCCCACGACCACTATTTAAGGATGACTTTCCCGCAGCAGCTCATGGTTGATTCTTCTACCAATAAGTCCGCTACTCATAGACAAATCATAGCATCACCGCAACTGACCTCCAGAGCATCGCACAGCCTCTCAACAAGAGAAGCACACGCTTTTCGAGGCGGTTACCTAACCATCGCTGAAACATGACTCCTTGCTACCTCCGGCCTGCCCTGCCTTCCAATGCCCTCTCCACCTCCCGACTGACCCAAATCTTCCTCGCCGCCACAGTCGTGGCCATTCGGCCTCTAATCGACGGCTCTCTGCCCGGACAGGAGTCTGACGGCATCAGCTGGACAGTCATCTTCATCGTTGCCAACATCTGCTACGCCAAAGTCTGCTTCCACAGCCCCGTCGGACCTCAGATGTCGTGGATGGACCTGGTGTGCGCTGGTTTCTGGCACGCCCTCCTCACGAAATACCAGTATCAGTACTTGAGTCACGATCACAACTCCGAAACCGCCGTCAAGGTGGCTCTGGCAGTATTAGTGGGAGTGAGCCGTTGCTCGGTTCTGCTATGGTTGGGCACAGGGCTTTTCGGACTGTTTGTCTGGTTGTGCTAGGTGTCAGTCGAGTCCCGCTGGCACTCCTAGGCCCTGTGAGTCGCGAGAGTCCAAGTTGAGGCGGCTGTACTAGATCCGCACATCAATTATGCAGCCAAACCAGGGAGAACCATTGGGCTAGATGGTACAAGCTTAGGTAGATCCATCGAACCCCGCGAGTTGACTTTGTCTTGCGATCTTGACTAACTTGGAGCGAAACTTCAACAAGTGCTTCGAATTTGGCTCTCACTTCAAGCAGAAATCTGGCTTCAGCCAGAGGGATCAAGCGACCACGATGTTTCCGCTATTTCAGACCGTCACAGATATGCCAGGATCACAGCGAGCCCAACAGATCCCATCAACCCAGTGACAGACCTCTTGACGTCACTGGCGAAGCTTCCCTCATTGCCGCCTCCCTCAGGAGACGAGGGTTCGGAAGGAGCCGCATCACCCACATCATCATTCGTCGTGTCGCGGTCAGACGAAGTCTTCCCGAACTCGCCCCCGAAGGCCTCGCTGGGAAACGGTGTGAACGAGGTCCGGCCCGCGGCATTCAGAACGTACGCCGCCAACGTTTGGTTGACCGTCGGGTTCACCACGCCCACCATGCCCGTGGCGCAGTGATTGCCTTGGCCGCAGTAGAAGAACATGGGCTCGGTATCCTCGACGGTCACCTTGAAAACCTCACCCTGGGAAGCCTGTCAGCAAAATGTATCTTCCAGCATTGTCCAGACGACGCACACTCGTCCCAGATTGCACGGTGACAAAGCCGGAGAAGAAGCCCCCTTGGTTGAGAGGGGCACACGGATGATGGTAGTCGCCTTGTACCACGCTGTGGTTCTTTGGATAGAAACGGAACTCGAGAACATCGCCGACCTCGGCCGCAACCCTGTCTGGCAGGAAGGAGAGAGGAATACTGCCAACGCTGATTGGGATGGTCTTTGCTGTGGCCTGCATGACTAGTACACCCGCCAGAAGCCAGGTGAGCATGGTTTCAGTGGAAGTTAAAACGTGGTCAGAATACTGGTTCTCTTCTCTGGAAGAATGAGATCAATATGGAGTGGTGGAAATGTGTTCAGGCTCGGGGTCAGCTGCAATCCAAGTATTTCAAGTCCCGTCGTGACAAACATGAAAGACAATTTCCTAGCACACTTCTTTCTTCGTAACTGATTTGAATGGGTGTCTCCCTTTGAACCGCAGGATTTATCCGACAAAGGAACACAGAAGTGGTGCTGTCGCAAGGTGGTTCGACGCTTTTTGGCACAAAGGACTGGCAAGCATCGCCATTTGTCGAGAGAAGGCCTCATTTGTCCTTGGGAAATGCAATGGTAGAAGCAAATCATGACTCAATAGTGATGAAGCGAGCGACAGTGGTAGCATAACGCTCGTCTTGGAGATTCCATGATTGAAATCGACTACTGACCGACGCCGATGACCAGGGTTGAGAATCAGTGCTGTTGTGCAGGTTTTCATTCTGGCATATGAGACCACAGCTGCCCCGGATAGATGGCAATGATGAAATCATCAAGTTGAGCTTATACAGCTGTTTCCACCACGTCTGACGAAGAGAGCTCCCGCTGAAGCCCGCCCACCAACACCGACACGATGCTCCTCCCAAAGCTAGAGAGGGCCCAACGACGGTACATCACGTCCAGAAGAACACGAGAGAGAGAAAGTCAAGAGAATATGCCAGTCAAGATTCAAGAGGAAGAGTTCCGCCTTAAATCATGGCTGCCGCGTCTGAGCTCATGGCTCAAACCCGAACGAATCGAATCATCCGATAAATCTTTCATCCCCTGCCCCAAGATCACCTTCCTCGTTGACGAGCCGCAACATCTGATGTGCGCCATATGTCAGATCACCCCTCTAGCCTTTCATTCTGTTGACAGCGACCGCGAGAACGCGCAGAAAAATTTCCCCGACGCAGTTCCTGCCATCATGCCCTGCGGCCACCTCGCGGGCATGGCGTGCCTGTCAACCTGGTTCGAAGAGAACGATACGTGCCCATTCTGTCGCCTTCGACTGACATACCGCAAGTGCGGGCACAAGATACCCATCAGACCTGTGACAAAGGAAACCATCTTCCTGATTCCGGCGACGATTCCCGAAGGGGGTGTCCTCCCAGACTTGTGTCTGCGGTGCCACGAAGGGGAGCTGCGCCAGACAGCCGAAGCTAGGTTCTCGGCCTGCAAGCGCAGGTTCCGAACGGCAAGGGTCCGTTTTCAGGCATCTATGGGGAGCGATGAGGCGAAGGTGCTCCTCGAGAGAAAGGCGGAGCTGGAGAGGATTATGATGGAGGAGTTTCATGTCAAGGTCCTTGGTGCGTGGCTGGGAAATTGGTAACAGGGAGATCGAAGGAGGACGCATATTTGGTAGACTGAATTACTCTCAACGTCAAAAGATCATGTCTGGCTGGCCCGGCATTTCGAACAAGCCCATAGAGTCTCAATAGCTCGTGGTCTGCTCACGTTGAACATGCCCTGCAAAGAAACAGCTGTCCCAAGACCACATTGCCGGAGGGTAAATATCTCACAGTAACGTGACGCTTCTAGGCTGAGTTTTGTTGGAGGATTTACTCTACATCCTCCGGAACTCTTGGACGGCGGGAATTGAACAAGAACAAAGGAGCCACATATGTCCTACCGATGGATGCGCCCTTTCATTATCAGACCCAATCCGGTTGTCGATGGCTTGGCATCCAAAGTGCTGCTGGAACCTCATCTCTTTGTCCAGTATCATGGGATCCTAGCTCCAGGAGGGCGCTCAAGGCACCGGTCAGAATCGTCTGGTCCAGCCCAGCAGCACCGCCTGACCGAGTGGCGCCGCTGAGGCGAGTGTAGAAGCATCGTCCACGACGAACAAAGAGACAGGCCCCAGGCGTCAAAATTGCCACCCTTGATAAGTACGTCTGACGCCGTGGTTCCAAACCCAGCGTCAGGGAGCAAACCACCTCGGTTCTGTCACTACATCTGTCATCGATCCACCAAAATCACAGCCATCCGCGATGGACGCCCCAAGTGACCCGGTCAGCAGACTGATCAGGGCAAAGTTGGATGTGTTATCGACTGCAATTCGACATTCCAATGACCAGTCGATGATCGATGAACTTTGGCGCGAAGCAATCGAGGAATTGCGCGATGAGACCAGCCGTAAGGAACAATGGGACGAGTGGGAAGCCAGCGGACGGGTCGACTCCTGCCTCCCGCGCAGAGCGCTCGATAGTGAGATGAAAACAAAGCAAACGTATGTCTTGGCGATCTGCAAGCACGAGTTCGGCTTTCCGCCACCCAAAATCGTCGACGACCCGATCAAGTGGGATGGTCTTCTAGCCATCTTTCGACAGCTGGCGCAGGATCTCCACAAGGAGGGATTGATCTCGGAGTCTCCACCACCTGCGCTGAAGTTGCAAAAGATGATCAAGCCGAAAGAAAGTGGAAAGAGGGTCCATTATGACCCCAAGACGACTGATCATCAGGCTAAGGGGTCCGCCCGCCGCAAGAGGAAGGCGGACGACGAGACGGGAGCTTCTCCTGACCACGCGACCAAGAAGACGAAGGCAACAGAGACGGGGGGTGCCAAGGGAGCTGTCAAGAGCACGCCCGCAAAGATCACCAAGAAGCCAGTCGCTTCTCCCGAAACCGCCGGCCCTTCTACCCCCAAGAACGTGCCGGCCAGCGTCAGTTCGGAAGACATCTCTCCGTCACTCCTGACCCCCACCGAGATCAAGGTCGGACACATCAAGAAGGTCTTCTCGGAGAAGGAAAAGAGCACGGCCAAACTCGCCGCGAAGATCCTCAACGTCATCAGCCTCGCCGAGCGCCTCAACAAGTCCCAGCCGGGCGACTACTCGCGGTATGTGTTCCTCGGCTACGTCGTCAACCGGCTCAACAGCCTCGACATTGGCCTCATCGACAAGCAGATGGCCACCCTGCCGCCCCGGGTAGCCAAGAACAGACGAGACGACATCGAGGCACGGCTCAAGGCCGCGGAGACGGGAGCGCAGAAGCTGTTCAACTTGAAAGGCACCCGGATGTACAGCGACGGTTTGGCAAGGCTGGTCAAGAAGCCTGAGGAGTATAAGTCAGCTGTCGAGGCGCGGTGTGCGAGTATCTTCACACACAAAAAGCACTCTGAGGCCTTCACAAAGTGGCTGCGAGACCTGGATCGGTTTGCGCGCTTGGAGCACCGGTACTTTCACGACGTCCAGAAAGTTCCTCAGAAGACGATGATTGATGACGGCAAGGGTGGTAAGATGGCAGTGTGGGTCGTTTAAAGGCGCGATCAGAGAACGTTGGAGTCTTTTTTGCGGCATGATAAAAAAGTCTTTTCTTGAAATGCACTCTATTCGTTGACCAGAGCTGTATGCTGTTCTGCAATCCCTTATACGCGCTGCCTGAGTTTCATCACAGGATCTTTCCCTTCCTCGGCCACCGCCCTCCCAGCAACCCGACCCAACTCCGATGCTTGTTCGTGACATGAAAACAGAATCCAACCGCGAGAGTCCGAATCCAGGGTTGTGTTACAGGAAGTAGTCCGCCACCGGCTTCTTCGCGGGCATGCCGCGCGAATCCTGCGGCGCGGCTTGGAACACACGATACCGCCGAGCCGGACCGTTCCTAGGGAGCGACTCGATCTCCTGCATGGCGCCCTTAGCGCCGGGACCGCCGCCGGTGCTGCGATTCACGTCGCCGTTGCTGCGCGCGAAGAAGCCCGCGCCGGACTGGTCCTCGCAGAGCTCGAGCAGCGCGGCCACGTTGCCGCAGCGATAGCAGTAATTGGGCGCAGACCAGACGGTGACGATGCTGGCGTCAAACATCTCCTTGAACCCCTCCATGACGAGCTGATGCGCGCGGGCGATGAGCGAAATGTCGTTGCGGTGGTTGAAGACCTTGACAATATCAGCGCCAAACAAGAACCCCGCGCCGCGGGGCGAGAGACCCCATCCGTCAATGTCGTCGGGGTCCGACCACAGCAGGTCGCACATGGCACCCTCGTGGGGGACCTCCTGTTTCCTGTCGAGCAGCCGAATCTTATCGACGCTGTCGACCAGCGGGCTCAGACCGCCGTGTACGCAGAGGACCGCGCCGCTGGGATTGCCCACGCTGCCGCCGCTGCTCCCCGACGCGCCGCTGCCTGGAGGCCCTGTCTTCTCGCCGCTCTCCGCACCGTTCGGGTCGCCCTCCCTCTCTGGTGTGGGCAGCCGCCCTTTAAGCCGATGAAATCTGCTGATAAGAGATCCCGTCTGGTCGCACACCTCAATCTCGATTTGCTCGTCAATGGGTTTCTGGCCGGGGCTCGGTGTGAGCGACTGAGAAGTGCCCAGCACGATGGCGCCGAGCGCCAGGTAGTCGAAGACGTCGCAGCAGTACCTCCAGACATTGGCGGAACCGTATTTTCGCATGCATTCGTCGTAGAAACCGTACACCGTCGTGATTTGTCTGGACTCGTGGTTGCCCCTGATGAGGGTCATTCGGTCGGGGTAGCGGACTTTGAGGCAGAGGAGGAGGAGGAAGGATTCGAGGGAGTAGAAACCACGGTCGACAAAGTCGCCTAGGCAGTATCGTCAGCATCCGTCGGCGCAGCAGCGGTTGCAGGCCGTACCCATGAAAAGATAGTTTGTGTCGGGCACGTCGCCGCCAACGCGGAAGAGTTCCATGAGGTCGTGGAACTGTCCATGGATATCTCCACAGATCTGAAGACGTCAGAATGAATCCTTCACACATGTAGACCGGTCGTCTCGAGGCATACCGTAACTGGCGCCGTGACGGTGACGACGTTGCCCTCTTCGATCAGCAGCTCGCGCGCCTTGTGGCAGAGCTGGCGGACCTCGGCCTCGGGGATCGGTCGGCAGGCGCGCAATTGCGCGATGGCTCTGCGAAGCAGTCAGTGGGCTGCGAGGGGAAGGGCCGGTAGAAACACGGCGCGTACCGGTCGAGATCGCTCATGGTGGAGGGGCTGGGAGCCTCGAATTGCGACCGAGCTGTGCCGTTGGAAAGATGCCTATGCCGCTACGTGACGATTGAATATCCCCAATGTTCGCGTATACTGCTGTGTTCTCTTAGCCCGAATGCGACGTCAGTTGCGAGGTATGGTTGAGTTGGTCGAGGGTGATGCTGTCTGTCGCGTGTCGCCAAAATTGAAAGCCCGGTGCTTCGGTCAGTCATCATCGCCAACCTGCACCGAGCCGGGACCAGGACATTTCACGCTAGAGCACACACTTTGGTGGGTCTAGGCTTGAAGCTGCTCCGAGGTACCTACCTGCTTTGCAGGCTTGAGATACGTACCTTCTTCGGCAGGTCCCACTTTCACAAACCAGCCAATCGGGTTCTGCATTGTTTCGATGACTGGCGTTCCACTATTCTTAAGCCGGGTGACCAGTCAGCATCGAGCATCGCCAAACCGGCCTTGAATCGTCGCGCGACAAATTTGGCTGAGGTCCTCGAATGCCGTCAACCAGCACCCCTTGAGCCTCGCCATCCTCTCCAGGCGACCACCCACCCCCTCAACACCCCTCAATTAGGCTGGCATGCCGTGGTCATAGGTGAGAAGCACGCCTACGCGTCGTCAAGGCACCCATTGACCTCTCCAGCGCGACGGCCAGACCCTCGATTCAACTCTTCACCCGACCTTTCCTCGTCTTCCGACCCACGCCGCATCACATCATGCCACCACACCTCCACCCCAGGTCACGGATGACCTCATCCCTATTCGCAACCACCGTCGTCGCCAGCTTCTTCGTTGTCGGCCTACCACACATCCTGCCCTGCCCGGCACCACGCGTCACCTATGCCGATGGCGAGGTCGTCGTCGGCGAGGACGGCAGGAGGCGGCGGAGGAGGCGGCGGGACACACCACCCGAGATCAAGGACGGCATTGTGCACTTCGACCAGAGCGGCGACGAGGCAGCGATGAGCTCCAAGGACGATAGGGAGAGCAGAGAATGCCCTGTGCCCAGGCCAGGCGGCATGCTGGGCGAGTGGCTGGGATTTCACGCGGAGAAGAAGGTCGACGAGAGGCCACGGGAGGTCAGGTGATACGGGGGAGCAAGCCAAAAATAAGAAATAAAATACCAACCTTACGACCGTTTATTGCCCGCATAAGGACGCTGCGTGAATGGATTCCGTGCGCTCTGTCGTCTGAAGGCCGCATGGGGAGGAGGGTCGGACGAGCGAGGCCAGGCCCGAGGCGCTACGAATATGTCATCCGAACGGGTCGCCTGTCATGCCACCCTCAGCCTGAAAGCTGGTTTGAATCATCATTAGCAATTGGTTGCGTTTCACACAGCGCTCCTGGGGGGTTAAGGTTTCTCTTCTTGCAATTCCGGACGATCGTGGTCGATGACACGTCGGAGGACACAACCCCTGTCCGGGGCGATCAGGGGCAGCCTCAGTTAAGCATATCGCCGATCGTCCCATAACCCGACCACCGCTCTCCATGCCTGCCGCCTGGCAGCACACACTCCCCCAAGACATGCCATCTGATGCCTACCGGCGCTCGGGGTGCTGAGAATTGTGCCAGCCGACCCCGGCCTGGCGGTTTGACATGCTGGTCTGCTTCCTCGTTGCCCCGCCGGCGCATGAGGGCGAAACGATCGTCCCATTGAAACCGGCATCTCAAAATACCTTCTCGCGCTGAGAATGCCAGGGCCATGTTGGAGTGGCGTCTTGCTGGGCCGCGGGCTGCTGCCCAAGAGGTACCCTTGGTTGGGAGGGTGAGCAGGTCGGACAAGCTCCGACGGTGGCTCCCAGATATATAAGTCCGCCGTCCCAGCACACATCAAACCACTTTCTCTTTCACAACCATAGGACTGTGTCTTTCTCTTCAACTACTTTCTCTTCTTTCCATCAGAGGTTTGTCTTGTCATCTCAAACCGACCATGTAGCCTGCTAACCTTGCCAGCTGTGCTCTTTTTCCGTCTCTCTCTCTCTCTCTCTTCGTTTTTGCAACTCGTCGCTCCTTCAACAAATAACCAAAGTATGGCATTTCCTTACGGCGTGGTGCTTCGCAGCTAACAGTGGTCAGCTTCACTCCATCATCAACAATCATCATCATGAAGTCCTGGACCGTCGTTCTCGTGGCCACTGGCCTGGTGTCAGCCCTGAGCATCCCCCGCCCCATCGACGCCCGCGCCGACTTCTCCATCGCCATCCAAGAGGCCGCCGCCCCGCCCGCAGCCGGCGAGGTCGCACCCCCTGCCGGCGAGGAGGCCGCAGCCGGTGAGGGTGAGGTGCCGGCCGTCGAGGAAGGCCAGGAGGAAGAAGCCGCGCCCGAAGAGGGGGCCGTCGCCCCGCCTGCAGAGTCGTCTGCCGTCGAGGAGGGCGCCCCCGAGGAGACGGGCGTGGCCCCTCCCGAGGAGGAGGCCCCCGCCGAGGAGGCTCCTCCCGCCGAGAGTTCCGCCGTCGAGGAGGCCGCTCCCGAGGAGACTGGAGCCGCTCCCCCCGCGGAGACGACAACGGCTGAGGAGGCAGCCCCCGAGGAGACTGGAGCCGCTCCCCCTGCCGAGGGTGAGGGCGAGGGCGAGCAGCAGCAGGACGAGCAGGGAAACGAGCAAGACAATGAGCGAGAGGGTGGCCGTGGAGGCGACCGCGATGGTGACCGCGACGGTGACCGCGATGACGACCGTGAGGGTGGACGTGAGGGTGGACGTGGCGGCGACCGCAACGAGAACGACATCATTGACGAGATCCTCGGCGGCGGCGGTCGCGGTCGCGGCGACGAGAGGCGCCAGCAGGCGGCGCTCACGCAGGCCATCATCAACCTGACGCAGGCCATGGGTCTCGGCGGCATCCTCAACCTGAACGGCATCGCCAACCTCGGCGTCGGCCAGGAGCTGCAGCTGTTGTTGCAGCTGCAGCAGATTGCCCAGATCCAGTCGGCGGGCTTCATCACGCAGGTCGACATTGTCGGGCTCCTGCAGCAGGGCCGCCTGCTCGGCGGTGCCAACGGTGGTGAGTTTGCATGATTCCCCGGCGTTTAGATGATCGGCAGCTGATTTACATTCCTAGGTCGCGGTGGCCTGTTCAAGCGCCAGGAGGCGGACGTCTGCGAAGAGTAAAGTCGGCAGACAGTCTCCAGAGGTCTCACGGCCTGGAAAAGCTTGCGCCGAGGGTTCGGACTTCCGAGGAAGAGGCGCCGACTTTCGGGCAAGCGGTGGATGCATAGAAGGACTTCTGGCTAGCCAGCCGGAGCGAGATACCATGTTCAATACAGTAATGCCCAGTAACTCAGGTCCCTTCCATAAGAAATCACCAGTGTCCATCCATCCATCTATCCATCCATGTTTTTTCAAATGACGGTTCTTGGCATCTTAGTGCTGAGCTGATATGTCTGTGCGACGCGGGCAGCAAAATATGCTTTTTACTGTGTGCGCTGTTCCTGACGGAGACTTCGGTCGTGTGATGTGTGGGTGCCACGGTTCCAGGGTGGAAGTCCCTAAGCATCCGTCGTGTCACCAACTACTCTGGCGCTGACTTCTGCCATCGCAGCATGCGTGTCTCGCCAGACACAGATACGGCCTCAGCGTCGTCCGAAGTCGCTGTCACCGTTCTGTCATCCCATCAGCGACCTGCCAAAGCAACGCCAGGTGGCACCAAGCACGTCAGGCCGGCCAAGACACTGTCATGTTCGTCTTGTCAGCAGACGCCCGGATGTTCCCAAGCTCCGAGCCCAGCAGTGGTTTGCTGTCAATGCAACGACGCATCATCGACGACCTGCGACGGTCTGAGGTGCCGTCGGGCTGCCTGGATGCATGACAGGAGGATGTTCCGACACAGGCGGGGTGACAGGTGGACAGGGGTTAGGGGGTTCATCTCAGGGGGCTCAAACGTCAGTCGGGGTGCATCTAGATGGTCGGACTGTATTCTGGCATGTGCAGCTGCCGCTAAACCTTACTTGGGCCTCTTAAGGGTGAGTCGGCCAATCAAAAATCGAGGAATTCTCCATCGAATGGACCCTACCAAGACCTCCGCGACTGCCAAAAGAGCGCCTTGACCTCGACATCCACAAGTTCCCCCACCTCCAGTCCTACGTCCACGTCTCCTTGAACCATCTTTCAGAGGTCTTGGACGTCGTATTCGAGCACGTCGATTGCATTCTGGCCGCGCCGAGAGCAACTTTGACCGCCACAGCCAAGATGCCATCTAATGGCCGCTGCCCCTGAGCCTTGGGTGCCCGGCATGGAGAGCGAGTCGTGCACCTCCGTCTGATAACACCAACCCAGCAATCAAGGTGCATTTCGACTATAGCGTTAACGTCACTTTCCAGGGTATCGAAACAATTCGGACGGTCAGCCGCCCAGACGCCGATCCCACCGTTCCCACTTCATCCTGAGGAAGACCTCCCATCCGGTTCTTGGCTTCCTCCTACCGTCTCGCACCTTCGGATGTCCCAGCTCCCTTTCCCTCCTCTATTGGCCTGCTCGAGTGATCACCGGGCAATCCTGCTTAACCAAGTTTCGTTTCTCCGATAGACTCAGAAGAGGCCCCCGGCTCTCCTGCGGGCCAATTTCCTCGGCAACGCGAGTCCCCGTCCCCAAGGCATCGCATCGTCTCAAGAAGCACCTCCCAGCCCTGCTACTGGGCCATGAACCTGGCCGTTTGCACGGCACTTGGGACGATGATACACCCCTAGCACCCCATCCCATGTCGGTGGCACGTACACCCTCAGATGCCATCCGGCGGAGGCACCAGCTCACGGGGCAAGGCGTCGTCCCATGCCAGGCCCGACCCCATGTTCCGGCCCCCCTGTCTTTGTTTTACCGAGCCTAATCTGTGAGGGGGGGCACCAGAACTGGTTCGCGATACACACGGATCTCCCAAGCAGCATGCTTCCGAGCGCGTTCATGCCAGCCTCCTCACCTGGAGAGAGAGAGAGAGCCGTCAGGCCGAGATGCGTCCTTGGCAAGAGTGATATATAAGATGCCGTCCCGTGGTCGAGGATAGAGATCTCTTTTTTGTCTCTTCATCCCACACACAACAATCTGGTCCGGTCTCATTCTTTCTCATCCTCTTTCCATTCTTTCTCTTCAGAGGTAAGCCTTCATCCTGGCAGCCACTTCCATACTCCGACCAGTCCTTCCCTCGATTACATCTTGCTAACATACATCCAGCTGTGCTCGTTGTTCACTTCACTCCTTCATCAAGATACCCTGAACACCCAGAGCTGTGCTCATTCCTGTCTCGATCCCTTACTTTTTAATCCCAACCAATCCACTCACTCAACACCACCACCACCACACTCCCTACCGCCAACATGAAGTTCTCCACCATCATCACCGCCGCCATGGCCACCTTCGCTGCCGCCGCCCCCGTCGCCGACACCACCCCCGTCGAGGCCTCCGCCCTGGACACCCGAACCACCTTCGACCTCAGCCAGCTCAACAACCTCCAGGGCTTCCAGAACGTCGACCTCAACTACCTCCTCCGCCTCAACACCGTCGACCTCAACCTCTTCGCCCAGCTCGGCCAGGCCCAGAACTTCAACCTCCTCAACTTCCAGCACCTCTTCAACGTCCAGCAGTTCGACGTCCTCGCCCTCCTCCAGCTCCAGCAGGTCCAGACCCTCCTCGCCCTCCACGGCCAGGGTCTCTTCAACGGCCTGAACCTCGCCGACCTGCGCCTCGGCGGCCTCAACCTCGGACTCATCGGCAACGTGCACGGCGTCAACCTCGGCCAGTTCATCGGCCGCGACGTCATCCCCCAGATCGCCCAGATCGCGGGACAGCCCAGTAAGTCTTACGCCTCGCCAACCCGTCCGCCCTTGATCGGCTCGACTGACATTGTCACAGCGAACTTTGTGCTCGGCAAGAAGAACTGAGCTGCCACGCAGGGCAGGACGCCCGCGGGATCGAGCACCAGGCTCTCTCTCGGTGTGTCCTCAGCAGCAACATAGGGTGTGGTGTGAGTGGTAGAGTTTTTTGGGGGTCGCTGGTCGAAGTAATGGTTCACATGGGCAATGCGGTGCATCTGTCAAATTCAGGGGGAGTCATGGAGTGAAAGAAGATTTAGATGACGAATCAAGCATCCTCGGGTCGGACCAGAGTGGTCTGGGTTTACATCCCAGCATCTGGCCTGGCCCGGGGTTGTGGATGAGAATGAATGAGAGCCAAAAAAAAACATCTACCAGACAAAATGTCCCGATCCCGTCGTGCCAACATTAAACTGGCAGTGATACACGTGCAGGCGGTGGCTTGGTCTAGACTGTGCGAGCCAGGCACCGCAGAATCTAGCCCCGGCAGAAAACCACAGCCCACCAGATCCGGCGAGCAGGTTGCTGAAGCCATTCGCAGCAGCCATGGCCAGAGAAGCCAACTACCCAAGCCATAGAGCAAGCCACACCCCACGTCTCCAGAGCCCTCCCGTTTTAGTAGCAAGATCAGTTGTTCCAGGCTCCTGGGTTCTGGACCCTGACGATGAACAAACAAACCAGCGGGCTCGCCAACGAAGCCCAAAGCTGGCTAGTCTACTCAATTCAGGGCAGTCAGGCCCAACTAGGCAAGGTCAGCACAAGAAGTAGTTTCCAAACATGTCCAAGCACACGTGTCCGATTGGTGGTCGAAGGTCTGGATCGGTTCAGGTGCGCTCACGTTCTAGATTCAGGTGCACTCCTGAACAAAGACGGGACGAAGCCGCCCGGCGCAGGCCGTAGTGGCCAAGGCACTGGCCATAGCTTGTACGGTGGTGTCGCCCGGCGTTCAGCAGGCACAATTAGACCAGATCCAGGGCCATGGCACGGTCAAGTCGAACAGCGGCTGAACGCCGGATGGGGATGGCGTCAGGCAGCGGAAGAGCATCTGCATGCAGCTCAGGCGCAGGTCCAGAGCGGCAGAGGCTTTGGGCCAAGAACATTCATCAGCGGGTTAATCGCAACCTCCTGTCCTGCGCAAGTGCGGCTGACAACGCAGATTCGTCCGATGCTACGCCGCGCAATGTCGTCGTAGGCCCGAGGCCAGGACCAGAGCCGTTAGCCGGGCATGACGAACTGAGGACTGCATTTCAGTGCCGGGCGAAATCTGGCATTAGCGTGGGGTGCGTGGTTTGCGAGAGGGGTTTTCTTCCTTCTTCGCGTTCCTGGGATGGCTGGATAGTCAGCCTGTATGAGTCGCTGCACAAGGAACAGTGACCGCTTGTCTCACCCAGACAGCCGGGCACTCAGCGGCCCGTGCTAGGCCGCCAAACCTCAAGGGCAACGTGTGGCGTTGACCAGCGTTGCACATGGGCAGAAAAATATCCGAGAAATGTTGGCCAGCTGACGTGTTGATGTTGGGGCAGATCACCGACCTTCTCGACATCGCGGGTCGCCGAACGAGGTTTGGGAACACGACAGAAGCGTCAGCGAAGGTGCTTACGCGGTACCACTGGAGCCAAGTGTTTGAGAAATGGAGGCTTCGGAAGGGATAGAACGCCGATGGACCGAATGGTGCACCTCGGAAGCTTGGGTCGGGGTAGATGAAGATCGACCCGGGAGCGAGACCCGCAATGGGGGCCAGTATTTTTAGCGAAAGATCGTGTTCATCTGTGGGTCGAGGGTTTTTCGAGCACCTACTGAGTAGGTAATGCATTGGAGTCCGTAGTGAGGATGGTTCGATGCCATGTCGTGGCTGACCTTGGCTCCCTCGGGCCTCTTCACCTTAGCTCAGGCTTCCGTTGCATTCTGTGGTTCAAGCCATGCACGTGGAAGTGAGCAATCGAAGGTCGCGCAATTCTCGACGGAGCTTGATGGAACCCCGGCTCGTACAGCGCCGTGCAGCGATGCAGCCTGAGTGCATGGCTTGAATGCATATCGGAGAAGGCGGTGACGAATGCAGGCCGACGAATGCAGTTGGGGATGCCTGAGCAGCGAGCAGCAACAACGGGTCGTATTGTAACTCATACGGTGCATTCGTTTCCTTTGCCTCGGACAACTCGCTGTTTTGGGACGGATAGCACGCTGTTTGGGACAGCCAAGATGCAGGAAGCAATGGCAGATGCAAGGCCAACGGTGGTGTCTTGTCCATGTCTTGACTCGCCATGGGAGAGCGAGATGAACCGAATCTGGTTCGATCCGATGTGCCTACCATGCATTGTCGTGACTTCTTTGTCGGTATGGTTTCTTTGTTGTGAGCTGAGGGACGGACGGCCTGACGCTTCGCAGCCTCAGCACCGGAAAGTCAAGAGCTGGCCGATCGGGTCTGGCTGATCGGAGGAAACTCGAGCTTCTGTGGTAGCGGCGTGGAAAATCTGCCTTTTTGGCGTCGTGGTGGTGGCTTGGCACACCGTTAGTGGGCTCGACCTGAACGTGCTGACGCCCGGAAAGTATCTTCTTGCTCAGTTGTCTGGGGAAAGGTGTTCAGGTGTCCTTTTGGCGTGTTCACCGAGAGACCTGAACTTGCTCTGTGGAGATGAAATGGAGAACACAGCGGGACGTAGGGTCGATCGGCACACCATGCATCTGACTGACGGGACGGCCGGCAGGAACACGAATGCCAGACATCTGATAGTCGTCTGGCTAGCACTGCCGTTCATGCTTGGTTTCTTGGTTGCGTACCTGGCAGACGGACCGGTGTCATTGTGCCCAGAATCAAGGGACCTGCCAAGTCGCATCGGTGACGGATCGCAATCTCCTGCGCCATCGCCATCGCCGGCCAAAGTCCCCCAAAGCCGGGGGCAAGATGCAACAGGATGATGGCAGGTGTGGCGTTGCTGGGGGATTGACGTCGAGAGGACAGGGATCGAGGGGGCAGGGAGCCGTTGTTCCTGAGGGCCAGCAAGGCAGTCCAGGCCAGTCGGTGCTGGGCTGCAGAGGATCACAGGCTGTTGTCCTATGTCCAGCGCCCTTATGCCGCCGGTCGTAAGGAGGAGAACGTCCATTGGCGATGTCATCGGTTCATGCATCACGCTACCCGTTGCCTTGATTGGCGATGGCGTGCCAGCGACAGGTCGCTGATTGATGGAGATGATGATGATGGGCCACCGGGACACGGTAGCGATCGTCGGCCAGGTAAGCTGGTGGTGTGCACCTGCCATCCATCGAAAGTCAGCTCGCTGTTCATGCTGACTGCCCTGCCGCTGCCGCTGCTGCTGCCGTTCTGAATCACAACACGGTTTAGGTTGGCAAGAGTGATCTGACGATTGTGCCCCTGGCGCCGTGGCTGCCCCGTCGTCACTGAATACCGGGGCCAGCCCTTGGCGCCAGAGACGCCCTGTAAAGTTAGGTGCTTGTCCGCTGAAAGGGGTCCCCTGGCTGGGCCCTGGCTCCACCCACCTGCCGACTGCGCCATCACCGCCATCGCCAACCGAGAATACGGCTGTTTCAGGGCACTACTTATGAGTACACCGCCAGAGGCCTGACCAGCACGTGGATGCACGTACATCGGAGTACTCCGCTGACCGCCCGCGCACCATCCAGCACCCACCCATCGAAATCGCAAATCGCCATTGGGCTTCAGCCTCTCATTAGTACGCCTTTGACGTGCTCATGCTCTTGGGCCTTGGGGCCGTGGGCCTTGCAGCAGGTGCATGGAGAAGGAGCTAACCCTGTCCATCGTGGATCTCCATCCCCTTTCTTCCCTTCTCAGCCAAGCATCAGCTCGGATCATTTTCCTCGTGTTTCCTCTCCCCCAAGGCCGCCCCCCATCCCCCGAACAAGGCCGCAGATATATATACCGCCGAACATCCCCCCCCCCGCTCATCAATGTCTCCGCCGCCCTGTTACCTCACCTCTCGCTTTCTACCGACAAGCAAATCGTCAACAGCGAACGTTCATAGACATAAAACCACTCGCCAGACAGGATCCGTCACACACGTCGTTCTGTTAGATCCGTCCTGGACGAAATATGAGCAGTGCCCCTGTGTGTGCCCTACGTTTGAGGATTGGAAGAGTCGGCTTCGTCGTACCACCACAGGCCCAGCCATAGGCGTCCACATCCAGAGCATCGACACCAATTCACCATAGACCACTCGGCGAGCCGGAGTACGGGAAACGGAACAAGTTCGTTCGCTCCCACACGCACCACCGTCAACAACCAACAACCGGCGTCAAAATGGGCATGATGGCACGCGACCCCGCTATTGTCTCAGACGACGACTATGAAGCCGAGGACGTGTACTTCACCTACCGCCCACTGTCGAACCTCCCCACACCACCACCCTCATCACGAAACTCTTCTACCGATCACAGCCCCAAGGCATCCTTCGACGAGTTCGACACCGAAATCCTTCAGGACAAATACCTCGGTATGCCATTCTCCCCATGGACATTCGGGACCGTGCACTAACATCCTCACAGGACCTGCCGTCCACCTCATCAACCTTGTCCCCACCTCGGCCTCTCTCCGCACTCCTTCCACCACGGCGGTCCAGTCTCTCCTCGCCCGCACCGCCCTGCCCCTCGAGACCATCGCTCTCGCGTCTTGCATCCTCGACTCTCTCAACTCCAGGTTCGCCCTCTCTTGGCGCCTCTCCTGCCCTCTCATCGCCGACGCCGCCCTCTCCCCAAACAAGCGCCACTCCCTCGCCGGGCCCTTCTTCCAGCAGCGCCAGATGCACATCGACTCAGTCCAGCCCGAGCTCATCATCCTCGCCGCCCTTGTGATCGCCGCCAAGTTCACCGAGGACCTGCAGGACTCGACGACCTACTACTGTGCCTCCTGGGGCCGTAATGTGTGGTCATGTGAGCAGCTCAACGTCACGGAGCGGTGCATCTGCGAGAACCTCAACTGGCGCATCAAGCCGCTTGTGGACGACGAAGACCTCATCACGGAGACGCTTGTGGACATGCAGCTTGCGGCTCGGTACTACCGCCCCGCCCCCCGACCGGCGCAGGCTGGTGCCGGCGAAGGCAGCGGCCACAGCAAGAGCAAGAGCATGAGCATCGGGACCGCGGTCATGGGACTCGGTCTGCAGCTGACGCCCGTCGACACGCCTCTCTACGATGAGGACGGTGGCGCCTCACCGGCGAGCGACTACGTCTCCCTTCCTCGATCTGCAACCTTGGGCGCCCTCGCGCCTGTGGGCGAGGAGAACTAAGAGATATGGCGCTTTCTCCCCCGCGAACGGGACTCGGCTTTGCATTTATTTCATGAGTCAAATGGGCGGAATTAGCGACACGGTGTTTCGGCACCGCGCATGGGATGCGTTGGTGAAGGCGTTGTGTGGGACAAAACAATGTTTGGCCAAGTTCAGGGGCTCTTTGCATTTTATACCATCTGGTCAGGTTGACTTTGGGGCCTGGGGTTTCCGATCTGGGCTCGGCGTTCTCTAGCATGCATATCAGGGGGACTGGATCACGGGGCTCAGCGGCTTTACCTCTTTACTGCCTCATACCCTTCTTAGTGTTAATGTTTATCGTCTGGTTTGACGTACAACCCACTACTCGATGCTCCTCGCGTGAATGCAAATGTGGGGGCCATCCCGCCGCCTGGGCCTTGCTAGGATACCGTCACGCCTCCGCGCCCGTCTACGGGCTCAGGCGGTTCAGCGTCCACGCCTCCCCGTCCTTCTCGTACACGAACCGATCGTGCAGCCGGCTGTCCCTCCCCTGCCAGAACTCGACCCGGTCCGGCACGATCCTCAGCCCGCCCCAGAACTCGGGCACCGGGATCTTCTCCTCCCCCTCGAACCGCGCCTCCGCCTCCCGCACCCAGCCCTCGAGCTGCGCCCGGCCGTCGTCCTCCGCGCCCTGCGGCTCGAGCACCTGGCTCTGCCGGCTCGCCCACGCGCCGACCCGGCTGCCCCGCACGCGCGTGTCGTAGTACTCCTGGCTCTGCTCGCGGCCGACCCGCTCCGCCGCGCCCTCGACGCGCACCTGCCGCTGCAGGGCCTCCCACCAGAAGACGAGGCTGGCGCGCGGGTTGGAGGCGAGGTCGGACGCCTTGCGCGACGTGGCAAAGTTGGAGTAGACGACGTAGGCGCCCTGGGCGTCCAGCTCCTTGAGGTACAGGGTGCGGGCGGAGACGCGGCCGGACGGCAGGTGGGCGGTCGCGAGGGTGCAGGTCTCCGGGTGGGCCACCGAGGCGGACGCCTGGGCGGCCTGGAACCAGGCGTGGAACTGCGCGGTCGGCGACGACGGGTCGAGGTCGGCGCGGTGGAGGGCCGGGGAGGTGAACTGGGCGGCTTGGCCGTGGGCTTGCGAACCGGCCGGGGCGACTGGTCTGGTCAACACGGCTGTGAGGAGGAGGATGAGGGTGCTGCAGTGACTCACAGATGAGCTTCGAGGGGTCGTTTGGGGGGTGGAGGGCCATGGTGAGGGACTTGGAGAAGAGGAGTCTGGGGGTCAGACGCATGGGGATGTGGTATGTGACGTTGATGTGAATCTCTGGAGTGGAAAGGTGTTGATCGTGAGACGACTGAGGTGAAAGGGCGATGGTGGGGTGACTGATGACGGCTCGTCATGTTCTCGGATGGAGGGGCAGAGGGGTCCAGGTGGGGCATTGCTCATGATCCATTGGCCAATCATGACTATCAATGACAGGTTGACCCCCTTCGTAATGAGAGACAGTTTGGACCCCCAAGCTACTGAACACAAACATACTGAACACACGACACGCGACACACGATACGCAACGAACGAACGGACGCAAACGGTAAAAAGCACGTAACATGTAATCAATGGGTATCTAGAACGCCTCCCAAAACATGACGGTCTCATGGACGTAAGAGTGATAACTCTAACAAACATACAACGCCTCTACCTTAATGTACGTACGCACATACATCATCCCCTGAGCATCATACTCAGCCATACGCAGTTACGCCCACCCAACACGCAGTTACGAGACGCCGTGAGGCATCTACGGGGTTGCTGCTATATAGTATGCTAAAGGACCGGACCCATCAAACCCAGTGATCCGATTCACACCTTTTCTTTTGTCATAACCAAACGTCCGAATGCAATCTGAAATGAATAACACAAAACCGTCTAGGGCGCCATAACGAGGGCAAGCAGAGCCATGCGGCAGTACAGGCCGTAGCGCATCTACAAAGCTTGTTAGAATGTTGGTCTCGTAGAAGAGCGGGGAAGCACTTACTTGGCGGAAGTACGCCGCCCGCGGGTCGGTGTCAACCTCCTGAGCAATCTCCTCGTTCCTCGGCAGCGGGTGCAGGATGCACATGTCCTTCTTGGCAGCCCGCAGCGTCTTGTTGTCGATGCGGTACGCGTTCTTAACCCGCTCGTACTCCTCCACCGAGGGGAACCTCTCCTTCTGCACACGAGTGCAGTAGAGCACATCGCTCTGGGCGAGAATCTCGTCCGTGAGTTCCTCCGACTCGCACACCAGCTGGCCGGACTCCTTGAGGAAGTTGCGGACCTCGTCGGGGAGCGCAAGGGCCTTGGGCGAGACGAGCTGCACCCGGACACCGTAGTCGCGAAGAAGGTAGACGAGCGAGTGCACGGGGCGGCCGTACAGCAAGTCACCGAGGAAGGTGATGGTGAGGTTCTGCACGGTTCCGAGCTCCTCACGGATGGTGAAGAGATCCAGGAAAGCCTGCGTCGGGTGCTCCTTGCTGCCGTTACCGCCGTTGATGACGGGGACAGGGGCATACTTGCGAGCAACCTCGACGCTGGACTCCTCAGGGTGACGCAGAACAACGGCATCACCGTAGCAGCCGAGCGTGCGAAGAGTGTCCTGGAGAGTCTCGCCCTTCTGCACCGAGGAGTGGGACGTGGAGATAACCACGGTCCTACCACCGAGCCTCTGCATCGCAGCGTCAAAGGAAGCAGACGTGCGGGTGGAGGGTTCGTAGAAGAGAGTGCAGAGAAGACGTCCGCGCAGGAGGTTGAGAACGCCCTCGCGCTGGACACCACGGCGCATCTCTTGCGCGACGGTGAACAGGTGGTGCAGGTCGGTACGCGTGTACTGGGTGACCGAGAGGACGTTCTGGTGGCGCCACGAAGAGGGCTGAGCAATGAGGTCCTGGAGCTGCGAGGTGAGGGCCGGCTGCAGGACCATGGGGGAACCGAGCTCCTCGAGGCTCTTGAACTGGGCGGTGCTGGCGTCGGCGGAGCGCAGCTTGGCAGGGCGCACGGCACCGAACATCGAGGGACGCCTGTCGCGTGGGGACTCGACAACCTTGTTGAGCGACTGCACGGTCGGCTTGAGCGAAGGAGACATGGGCAGAGCGCCGTGGGTCGACATGTCCTGACCCAGAGGCTCGCTCGGCAGCAGCTTGCCGTCGAGGCAGGCAGTCTTGCCGTAGAAGGTCACTCGCTGCACTGAGCCGCGCATGGTGCGACCAGCGAAAGGAGACCAGGCGGCAGACGAGGGCACCTTGTAGGAGCGGTCAATCTCGACCTCGATACCAGAGCCAACCTGCTCGTGCAGCTCAAAGATCTGCTTGGGGTTGTCGTAAAGGCGAGTCTTGATGTCATCAATGCTCAGACGACCCTCAGTGACCGAAGTCAGCAGCAGAGGCAGGACGTCAGCAATGCCGATGGCGGCATCGACGGAGTGGCCCAGAGAGGTAGCCAGCTGATAGGGAAGGCTGCCGATCGAGAAAACATCGATGGTGTCGAGGTGGGCCCACAGGGCGTCTTGGTCCTGGGCAGTGGGCAGCAAGGTGCAGCCCGGGTAGTCCTTCTGCGAGAGGTACAGCGAGAAGACGGAAACATCGCAAGTGAGCTTGAGACCCTTCTTTTTGCTGAGCGCAATCAACCTAATGTCATCCTTCGTCGACACCGAGGTCACGTGGATGCGACGGTTGTGCAGGCTGGCGAGGAGAAGGATGGAGGCGAGATCGGTCAGCTTGGCATCGGTGACGATGGGCTTGTGCTCCGGCCAGCTGTCAAAGTGAGACTCCACAGCGGCGACCTTGCTGATGTTGCCCGACAGGTGGTTGAAGGGGATGAAGAGCGACCCGACCTCGCCGGCGACCTGGCTGATCTGGTCGGCGTTGTCCGAAGTGGCCGACACCGAGAGGTTGTAGTCGCAGTAACCGCCACGCCTGCCAGTCTTCTGAGCAACCTTGAGTGTGAGTGCGTCGGTAACGGCGCCCTCAACGCCAACGGGCATGATGCGGACCATGCTGAAGCCAGCCAGGAGCGAGGCCTTGGTCACCGACTGGAGGTCGTTGGTGCCAGAAGAAGCAATGCCAGGCACAAAAGCAGCGACATTGATCAGGCCGGGCAGAGAGATGGTGCGGTGGCTGGTCTGGAAGTCGCGGTTGCCGACATTGAGCTCAAAGTGGCGAGCGATGGCCTCGACGAGGATCTTGGCGTTCTTGACGTTGGTGACCAGGGGAATCTGGTAGTCGACGGCCATACGTCTGGTCTGGTAACCCTTGCTCATGTAGTTGGCGGGACGACGGTACTTGTTGCTGGAAGGCAGGTTGATGTACAGGTCAATCGTGTTCTTGGCGAGATGCTGAGTGAGGGAGAACTCGGAGCGCTGGTCGCCTCCCTCGTCACCGAGAGCCTCGAGGTACTGGACAGGAATGTTGTGCTCCTGGAGGAAATCGGCAGTACCAGACGTGGCAAACAGTTTGTACCCAAGCTTCTGAAGCTTCTGCACGGAAGGCAGCATCTCCTTCTTGTCCTTGTAAGAGCCCATGGACAGCAAAATGTTGGCCTTGGGAATCTTGAAGCCGGTGGACATGAGGGCCTTCAGGTAGGCCTCGTACTTGTCGACACCGAAGCAAGCAACTTCACCGGTGGAAGCCATCTCAACACCCAACACGGGATCGGCACCCGAAAGACGAGAGAAGCTGAACTGGGGCACCTTCACACCGACGCAGTTCGGAGCAAGCGTGGTAGGAGGGTACTCGGTGAATGGCTGGCCAGTGATGGCCTTGGTCGCCATCTCGATAAGATCGACGCCCATGACCTTGGAGACGAAGGGGAACGAGCGGGAGGCGCGAACGTTGCACTCAATGACCTTGATGTCGTTGTCCTTGGCGATGAACTGAATGTTGAAGGGACCTGTGACGTTGAGAGCCGCACCGATCTTGCGGGTGGCCTCCTCAATACGCTCAATCGTCTCACGCTCCAGATCCTGGGGAGGCAGGATAAGGGTAGCGTCGCCTGAGTGCACACCGGCGTTCTCGACGTGCTCCGAGATGAAGTGACCGACGACAACACCATCCTTGGCGACGGCGTCCATCTCGATCTCCTTGGCGTTCTCAATGTACTTGGTGATGACAACGGGGTACTCGCGGGACACAGCGACGGCCTGCGCCAGGTAGTTCTCCAAGTCACGTTCGGAGTAGACCGTGTTCATGGCAGCTCCAGAGAGCACGTAAGAGGGCCGCACAAGCACAGGATAAGAAATGCTGTTACAGAACTTCTTGGCATCCTCGAGACTGCTGTTCTCCTTCCAGGCAGGCTGGTCAACGCCGATCGAATCCAGCATACGAGAGAACTTGTAGCGGTTCTCAGCCATGTCAATCATCTCAGGCGAGGTGCCGAGCACCTTGATACCGGCACGGTACAGAGGCAGGGCGATGTTGTTGGGAGTCTGACCGCCCATGGCTCCGAGTACACCGCTGGCGTTCTCCAGGGCGTAGATGTCGCACACGGTCTCGAGGTTAATGTTCTCGAAGTAGAGCTTGTCGGCCTCATCGTAATCCGTGCTGACGGTCTCCGGGTTGTAATTGACCATGATGGTCTTATGACCAGTTTGGCGAAGGGTGCGAATGGCACGAACGGAGCACCAGTCGAACTCGACAGACGAACCGATGCGGTAAACACCAGAGCCCAGAACCATGACACCGTGATCGTCGAAAGAGACGTCGCTCTCGGAGGCGTTGTAGGTGAGGTAGAGGTAGTTGGTGTGAGCAGGGAACTCGGCGGCGACGGTATCGATCTGCTTCACGAAAGGCATGATGCCGCTCTCTTCACGCATCCTGCGAACGCCAATCTCGTTGGTGCTCCAGAAGTCGGCCAGCTGCTGATCGGAAAAGCCGAGTCTCTTGGCCTGCAGCAGCAGGTCGGGGCGCTGAGAGATTTGAGCCATGTTGTAGACACCCATCTGCTTGGCGAAGTTGTTCAGGCCCATGAGCTTGTTCAGGAACCACTTGTCGATCTTGGTCAACTCCCAAATCTTCTCGACGGAGTAGCCAGCATGCATGGCGTTGGCGATGGCAAACAGACGCTGGTCAGAGGGCGTCTGGAGCTCGTCATCGAGGGACATGAGGGCCTTGGTGGCACCGAAGCCCAAGTTGTGGAAGTCAATGGCACGAATGGCCTTCTGGATGGCTTCTTCGAAATTCCTGCCGATGCTCATGACCTCACCGACACTCTTCATGGAAGAGCCCAGCTGAGTGGAGACGCGGGTGAACTTCTTCAAGTCCCAACGAGGCATCTTCACGACGACATAATCGAGAGAAGGCTCGAAGCAAGCGCACGTGGACTTGGTGACGCTGTTGGCGATGTCCTTGAGAGGAATGCCCAGGCCGAGCTTGGCAGCAATGAAAGCCAGAGGGTAACCAGTGGCCTTGGAGGCCAAGGCAGACGACCTGGACAGTCGGGCATTGACCTCGATGATGCAGTACTCCCGAGAAAAGGGGTTCAGGGCGTACTGAATGTTGCACTCTCCGACAACGCCGAGGTGGCGAATGACGTTGACGGCAGTCGTTCGCAGCATGTTGTAGTCCTCATCGGACAGAGTCTGCGAAGGAGCCACAACGATGGAGTCGCCCGTGTGGATACCGAGAGGGTCGAAGTTCTCCATGTTACAGACTGTGATGCAGTTGTCTTGGGCGTCACGGACAACTTCGTACTCGATTTCCTTCCAGCCCTTCATACTGCGCTCAATGAGAACCTGAGGACTGGCAGCAAAGGCCTTGTTGCAGAGGTCGAGAAGCTCGGCCTCGTTGTTGGCAAAACCACTGCCGAGGCCGCCGAGTGCGTAGGCAGCTCGGACAATGACGGGGAAACCGATGTCCTTGACGGCGACCATGGCCTCTTCCACGGTGCTGGCAGAAGCAGACTTGGCACACTTCTCGCCAATGGAGTCCATGCTGCGCGCGAACAGCTCTCGATCTTCGGTGGTGATGATGGTGTCGATGGGGGTACCGAGCACCTTGACACCGAGCGCCTCAAACTCATCCTTCAGCTGGATACCGACCGACAGAGCCGTCTGTCCACCGAAGGTGACATAAATAGCATCGGGGTGCTCATACTGAATGACCTTGCGCACGAACTCGGCGTTGACAGGAAGGAAGTAGACCTTGTCAGCGAGACCCTTGGAGGTCTGAATAGTGGCAATGTTGGGGTTGATCAGCACGGTGTAGATGCCTTCCTCCTTGAGGGCCTTGATGGCTTGACTACCAGAGTAGTCGAACTCGCCGGCTTGGCCAATGCTCAGACCACCACTGCCGAGGACGAGGACCTTGCGAGGGTGGACACGAGGGTGCAGGCGCTCGTTCTCCTCGATGGTGCCACCGGGGAAGCTGACGGGAGAGTTGAGAAGCTTGGCATCGGCAGCGCAGTCCTCGATGGCCTGGATGAAGACGTCGAAGAGGTACTCGGTGTCGCAGGGACCAGGAGTGCTCTCGGGGTGGAACTGCACACTGAAGTAGGGCTTGTTCTTGTGCATGATGCCCTCGTTGCTTCCGTCGTTGGCGTTGACGAACAGCTCTTGCCAGCCCTCGGTCAGGGAGCTAGCCTCAACGGCGTAGCCGTGGTTTTGCGACGTGATGTGGCACTTTCCGGTGATCATGCTCGTGCAGGGCAGGTTGTGGCCACGGTTACCAAACTTCATCTTGGTGGTGCTGGCGCCGGAAGCGCGAGCCAACAGCTGGTGTCCCAGGCAGATACCGAAGACGGGGGTCTGGTTCTTCTCGAGGGCGGCCGTGATGTTCTTGACGGTCACATCCAGCATGGCAGGATCACCAGGTCCGTTGGAAATGAAGAGACCGTCGTACTGGTCGGCAGCGTTCACGAGGTCATGGTTCCAGGGGCAGACGAGAACTTCGACGCCGCGCTTGAGGAAGCACCGCAGCTGGTTGTACTTCATACCAACGTCAACGCAGAGGACGCGGATGGTACGCCCTGAAGAGTGCTTCTTCAGAGTGACGCTGGGCGGGGGCTTGTACAGCTTAGGGGTCTTGATGGATACTAAGAGGAGATGAGCACGAGCTTAGTCTAGGGAGCCCGGTTCAACTCACCCTCTGCTACGAGGTTCTTCTCATTGGGGTTGGACCACTCTACCGTCTCGTACTCGGGAGCCGAGACGTGAGGCGAGCTGCCGTTCACGGTGCCGTTCGTGATGCTCTGCTTCGTCTCGAGGAGCATACGGCCGAGCGTGCTACCCTCCGATCGGAGGCGCTTGGTCAGAGCCCTGGTGTCAATGCCGTAGATGGCGGGAACGCCCTGCTCCTTGAGCCAGGTGCCGAGGGACGACTCGGCGAGGAAGTGCGAGTAATCCTCGCCCGAGTATGAGGCGGCGACGAGACCGGCGACATGGATCTGGGAGGACTCGAAGTGGGCGGGTAGGTCGCCGAGAAGCTCGTCCATGGTCTCCCTCGAGGGAACACCGTAGTTGCCGACCAGGGGGAAGGTGATGACGAGGATCTGGCCACGATACGAAGGGTCTGTCACCGACTCTGGGTATCCCACCATGCCGGTCTGGAAGACGAGCTCTCCAGCGATGCTCTTCTGGGCGCCAAAGCTGTAGCCTTGGTAGACGGAGCCATCGGGGAGCTCGAGGCACATGTGAGGCTCGGTGTCAGTGCCGTTGGCATCGACGAGGCGCGCCGTGGCGGGGGGGAAGATCTTGCCCGCCATGGTTGCTGAATCTAATCGAGATTGGACGCGGGGCAATTGAGAAAGATGACGGGGGAGGGGGAGCTCGCGGAGGAGCAGAGGGAAAGGTAATGAATAAGTGTGAGAACTCTGATCGGCAGAGTCTCGAATTGGGAGGAGTTCCTGGTCTTCCCAGGGATCATCTGCAGCCAGAGATCAGAGGGAAGGCAATAGCAGATCAGAGGATCATGGTGAGGAGGAGGAGGAGAGGAGAGGGAGGAGAGGGAACCGAGAACGGTCGTGCCAAAAACTTTTTTTTCTTCTATTCCAGTTCTGCCAGCCTTCGCCTCGCCTGGGCCCAAGCCCCTCCCTTAGCGGCTGTCCTGCGCGCCTCGGACGGTGGGGATTGGCCAATGCCGCTGGCCTGACGCATGCGGCCCACTGAGCTTGGCCCAATTGTGCTGCTCGACTCGCTGTGCTACAGTGGACGGCCAGCCAGCCCGCCAATCAGGGGAGCTGTCCGGTCCCTGGAGGGCAAGGCGGTAAGGTAGCCTCGAGTGCCTCTCACACTGCGCCGCAAGGTCTGCCAGCCCGCACCTCAGAACACAGCGAGTTCGGCCTTGCTGATCGTGGGGCCTCTCCCGACGTCACCCACTACCTCACCTCCCTGAGTCGCGGCCACGGTAGGAAGCCATCCGAATCGTCCCTCCCGCCTTGAGTTCCCGTTATTCGGGCGCTGAGTCTCATGCTCTGAATGCAATCATTGACCCAATGCAGCGACAAATCCATTGTTTACGGCTCCAGTTTTGGACGCCTTTCATGGAACCATGCCGGGATGACTTTCCTCATTGCCTCAACCCCCACTCCCACCACTGTGACGAGCGTCCCAGATGCACCTGGACTTGATCTGATAATGTTTTGGAGGTTCCACGACAATGGCCATGCGTGCTACGCATGAGGAAAGAAAAAAGTGCGAGACACCGCCCGTCGAAGAGGTGACACCGTTACTGCAGCGCATCCCAGAAGAGAAGATCTACCCTGATATCCCCGCTGACGTGTGTCTCACGCAAGCCGCGCCACCAGGTATTATAGCTCTGCAGATATCTTCATCGAGCGGTCGTCTGGAGGGCACCGTACTGGAACGGCAAGAGTATACTCTCCTGGAACCCTGCTGCGCGATGGTGAGGCCCTGAATTTTGTGGCGGTTTGACTTCGTGACTCTATCACCTGTGCTCGCTGGAACCAGCGTACAACAACTTTCAAGCCGACTAATATCATGCTGAACGCTGAAAATTTCCGTCCTGATTGACTCTGGGCCGTGCCAGCCGTTCGGTATGGGGCTCATGTCGCCTGCGTGGAAGAGAAATTCTGCACCTCAAGACGAGAGCAAGGTGTCTACGAGTTGAACTTGACGAGAAGACGGCTGGCGGATCCGAATCGAGGGCTGACTGCTAGCTTGATGGATCAAGTAGTTCGGTCGCACAAGCATATCTCGACCATTCATGCCTATAGTCTTGTTGTTCTCTTGATGCTCTATTTCATCACATGATGGGTAGAAAGATCATCTGTCCACCTCTTGCTCGCGTCGACATGAATGGCTGCTACACGATGGTCAATGTTGGTCTCGTCGGCTGCAAAGCCTCCACCGCGTTCTCAAGTTGCAGTTCCACAGTTTTCCGTTGCTAGCCAGCTGCCGTTCTCCCGCCTTACCTGTAAAAGCTTGCAGTTCCACTCACGTGCCCTTGACTCTCGTTGCACGGCACCTTGGTAGGCCTGGACTCCTGCCGCCGCTGACGAGGTCAAACTCGTGCCGCTTCGTGTCTCAACAGCCCATGCATTCGGTGCTGTGTTTCCCCAATGTGCCCCAAATCCCCATGTCTCGAGAGCCTTGAGAATGCTGTGACATGCCAGCGCCAGCCATCGACCGGTGATCAGTCCCACCCGAAACGGGCGGATGTCAACATGGCTGCTGATGACGATGCCGATCCGCGGCCGTGGTCCCATCAACAACGCAGAGCTGCGCTACCCGGCCGGCATGTCGAGGAGTACCGAGAGGGCGTGACCTCATCCGCGACTCGAGTCGAGCCGAGTCGATTCGACCGTCACGACCACCATACCATCGGATGATGAATGGATGGTGCATTCCCCCGATCCGTCGCACGGCAGGCCATGACCCCCATGGGCCAGCACACCCTCGGAGTGAAGCGTGCGGGATGGGATGGAGGTGAGCTTGCGCAAAGGCGGTGACGGGGACCTCCAATCAGGCGTCAGCGACGGTGGCTTGAACTCCCGGTTGGCTGTGTGATCTTTGGTTCCGTCGATCACGATGCGCCAATGGCATTCGCAGATGGGGAAGGTTGCATAACCATCGCCCGCTGGTGCTTGGTATGTGAATGCTTGGGGACGAGATGGTGTGCGCGACTGACTTGTGTTGTTTTCCGCGCCCGTCTCGTCGGGGGTTTACCACAAGGCGTGGCTGCTGTTTGCCGGGCGAAGCATGGGGCGAACGTCTCATGGATCAAGTCCGACAGGGCAGTCCTTGATGCGACTGGCAGCCGCATCGCACCGTGTTGGCAGTGTCAGGCGCGAGGAAAGCAATGCAGCCAACCGTGCATCCGACATGCATCGACGTTCATCGCGATCTTTGATTGGGGTCATTTCAGGACTGGTCAACGTCCACTTTTTAGAGTCGACATGACCAGGGACCCACGCGCTAGCGATTCAAGTCGCTCGCTTCCCTGGAGCGGTCCAGTCCAGGCAGGACCAGTCCAGGGCAGCCACAGGCCAAGCAATCCAGGGCACTGCAACTTGCAAGTGCTACCCTGCCTGCTTACTCGTTCGCTGGGGCTGTTGGTTGTACCTTCCATGTGCTTATCGTCCTCGCGCCTGCATCCCATCGACCTGCCTGTCCAGCGCCTCACTCTCCCTTGCTGCAGTACCCCATCCTCCCCCGTGCCATCCCATGCACATGTATGAGGCATGTACACAGGAGGGAGGAGAAATAGCGTGCCCCAGACTTTCACCGCCTCTTGAGCACACCAGCACGAGGCGAGGCCTCCTCTCCTATCCTGTGCTGTCCTGTGCTGTACAGTGGCTGCACAGAATCGCGCTTCACGCGCATCATTCAGTCCCCCCCCTCCCCCACACGCACCTGAACGAACTGCCACCGCCGCTGCCAGGTTTCTCGGCCCGTGTGGATGTCTGTGTCGTGGGCTTGTCTTGGTCTGTGTCCTGGTTCGAGTTCTAGTTCTGCTGGTCCTGCCGTGTGTCGGTCTGGTCTGTGTCCACTCCTCGCGATCGGTGCTCCTGTAATCTACGATTCCCACCACACGGTCCGCCTTCTCTCCACTGTTCCTGGTCCAAGTGGTTCTGCTCCCGCGCAGTCCACCAGAGCTTGCACCGAGCTGAAATCCTTTCTTCAAGTGCTCTTCACCCGTTTTCTTGTCTGTCTGCCTATCGTGACGGCAGGCTACATCATACCTCCCAGATCACCTTGCCTGTTGCGCTGGCTCGGCTTCCTCCTGCTGCCCCTTCTCGTCCATGGAGCTGTGATCCGACCCGATAGAACGAGGTCGCGAGCTGCATCCGACAACTCGACAAGACCATGTTCTCCTCGCTGCTGCGACCCAGACATCGCGCCCGTCGCGTCGACGATGACGGGCTGCCGATTTCCCCTCCCGATGGCCCAGCTTTCCGCAAGCAAGCCCCTCGCAGGCACGCCACAGCAGACTTCACCGAGGCCGACGACGACGATGAAGACTCGAACCAGGACATAGCAGAGCAATACGTCGAGGGGGACGATGACGACGACGATAGGGACGATGATGTTGACGACGAAGATGGCGTGCAGCGCTCCTTGCCCGTGCTGCCTCTCTTCTCGGCCTCCTATCTCGGTATGCCAGGCCCTTTGGGCTTGCTCTCAGCACTCCTGCCCCCCGTTGCGCCCAACATGGCTAACCCCTCGCGACGCAGACTCCCTACCGATCTACAACATTACGCATGCCATTCGCGTCGTTATCCAGGCCCGAACCGAAACGAGTCTTACATGGGAACAGCTCCGCTCGCCGCAGGTCTCCCAGTTCCTGGTGAAGCCCATGCAACAGCAGATCCGAACGCAGCACTTCTCGAGGGCAACGCTGTACGCCTTGATGGCAAACTGCCTCCAGTTCCACAAAGAGAGCCAGCTGTACCCAGGCAATGCCGGCACAAGCATCACTCGAGCCAAGGTGTGCGAGCTGCTGGCTGTCAAGTTGCTCAAGGAGTACAACACGCGGGAGCTGATCGACGCACTCTCCTATGACTTCTACCCATTGCAGGGCCTCCCAGGGATTCAGCTCCCCTTGACCAACTCAAAGGCAGACGCGAAGGCCAAGGCGGGACTCACTGCATCCAGGACGTCGACTCTCGAGGTTGCCATCCGTGCCTCGGCCAAGCACTTCCTGGCACATCCTCTGGTCGTACAGCAACTGGAGGCCATCTGGAACGGTGCCATTACCTTCTACTCCTCGGCAGACACCCTGCATCGAGGTCCGCCATCCACTCCAGTCCACGCTGTCAGCAGAAGCCCCAGTAAACCGGACGACAGAACACCGCTTCTAAGCGGACAGGCTCGGAAAGAAGATTCGGCGTCAGCTGTGCCTGGTCGACGGAGCGTCATTCTGTATGATCCACGCAATGCTTCGCTATTCAAGCTATCTCGCCTGCGTGTTCCCCGCTACAGGTTCTTCCTGTCAACCCTGTCGCTGATGGTCCTGATCGGGTTGTTCCTGTCCGTGCTGGCTGAGCGATCTACGCGGATCACCTCGCTCGAGCTCATCTTCTGGTTCTGGTCCGCCGGTTTCATGCTCGACGAACTGGTCGGCTTCAACGAGCAGGGCTTCTCTCTCTACATCATGAGTTTCTGGAACATCTTTGATCTCGGCATTCTGGTCCTCCTCATCATATACTACTTCATGCGTGCCTACGGTGTCTTCCTCGTTGACCCGGGTCATTGGAACGATCTAGCTTATGACGTCCTCGCGGCGAACGCTATCCTCTTGCTCCCACGCATCTTCAGCGTGCTGGATCATTACCAGTACTTCTCTCAGCTGCTGATTGCGTTTCGGCTGATGGCCGTCGACCTGGCGGCTGTCTTGGTTCTCGTCCTCATCTCGTGCAGCGGCTTCTTCGTCTTTTTCACACTTTCCAAGAACTCCAACGACGCAGGAGATGTCGCGTACAAGATTTTCCAGATCTTGATGGGTTTCACGCCTGCCGCCTGGGATGGATGGCCGACGTACGGAATCCTTGAGAGGGCCTTGATGGGGTTGTTCCTCATCATGTGTCACTTCGTTGTTGTGTAAGTTTGAATCCGTTCGAGCTCAACCCCCAGGTTCTAACTCGCCCTAGCACGATTCTCATCACTGTCTTGACGAACTCCTTCATGAAGATTGCATCCAACGCCACAGAGGAGCACCAGTAAGTAGCCGCTCTGTTTTTTCACTCCGCCCTGAGCTGACCACGTCTAGGTTTTTGTTCGCGCTCAACACCATCTCCATGGTGAAGAACGATTCTCTGTTCTCCTATGTTGCTCCAGGCAACATCTGCGCCTGGCTGCTCATGCCTCTTCGTTACTGCATGCCTCTGCAGCATTTCGTACTGCTCAACCGCACCATCATCAAAGTGACCCACTTCCCTTTGCTTTTCTGCATCTTTGCCTACGAGAAGTTCTGGCTGGCATCCAACATTTATGAACCGACCGACCTCGTAGAAAACCCAGGTCGAGGGCGTGGTAGGGCCATATCTCTCGCTGATCCGGCCAACCGCACCGCTATGTTTAGCCCGAATGTCCGTGTTCGCGAAGAATCGGTCGTGGGATTCCAGAAAGACAGAGCCTTAGAGGAGGTGTTTAGGCGAGGGCCTGGCATTGCCACGCTCCGAAGTCACAGAAGAAACGAAAGGAGGAAGACGCAAAACGCGATTCGAAACTGGATGGACCAACATGACGAAGTCGGCTCCTCTCCGGGCAACCGCGACTGGCCGACCTTGGACAGCAAAGGTCCACGCCCGGACTGGCATCGCAGGTTCAGCATGAACAGAGACTACCGGCCTAATAAGCCCAGGCAGTTTTCCGATTTACGCTCAGCCGCGAGTGACCCGGCCGACTTCATGTCCCAGGGCCATGCCCCAATGGGGTCCTTCTCTCAGCGGAATGAGAAGAAAGCGAGGCGTGGGGAGGAACTGAAAGACCACACAGACGCGGATGGCGACGACGAACTGGTCACGAACGATGAGGAAGAGGAAGACGAAATGACCAATGCTGGTGACCACCACCGGACAAGCAAGCACGCCGAACAAGAAGACTACTTCACCACACCGCAGGCAACACGCTACCATCCTCCCACCACCTCTTCGCAGGAGTCTAATGGAAAGACACCTATGGCTGGCTCGCCTCGGACCAACAATCGTCGCGCCCTCCACAACCGAACTCTGTCGACAAACACCATTCTGTACGCGCCGCAGCCCGCCCGACGAGACCCTAGCTCGTCGTCTGCGTCTCCACCAGAGCCTACGACTGTCCGCTCGCGCCCTCTGAGCGCTCGCGCCTCCATCGTTGAAGTGCCCTCTGGCAACGGCCACCGCTCCCCTCGACGACAGCTCTACATGACCACAGCGAAGCCAAGACCGATCATGCCACCACGGGACATGGTGCAGACAGCGCCCAACCGAGCCGGGCTTATTCCAGTGGATGCTCGTCTCCGACCTGGCGGTGTTCGCAGACTCAGTTCGGTCGATCTAAGCATCATGTCCGACAACACAAACCTACTGGCCCCTGACGACCCGAACGGCGCCGTCCCCTCGAGCTTCCAGACTCAAATGGCCATGGCGCTGATGAAAGACTCGCGCCTTGGCGGTATGGGACGTGGCGCCGATGCTGCGGACAGAGATCGCATGAGTCGCCTGGTGCTCGCGCGCATGAAGACCCTGGAGGAGAGCTTTGCGGATGTGGCGCGAGAACTGCGCGGGCTCAAGACGAACTCGAACTCGACTGCTCCGCCAACGAGGCATAACTCATCTGGGGACGAACTTTCGAAGCTGCCGAAATCAGCAACGATTGAGGTGGCCAGCCGTGATCGCCGAAAGGGGGCGGAGGAGAGCCGACCAAAAATGCCCAAGAGAACGACGACAGCCACAAAAAGGCCGGGAAGCCGGAAGAGCATGATGGAGCCCCGTGTGGGCTTGGTAAAGCCCAAGGGCAAGGGCAAGGAGGTGGCGCAGTCGTCTGATTCGGACGATGAAGGGGATAACAACAGAGACGACGGGTTCACCAAAAAGGGGAGCTCGTTCTGATTCCTGTACATGGCGAGTCACGTTACGACATGTGCTTTGCAGCATTTCAGGCGCTTGACGTCCGGGGCCACGCACACCGGCCTTGGGCTTGGTTGAGGAAGGCGTCCCGTGAAGGGGGAGGACGGTGACGCCGGGACATGGTAGGCTGTCCATAATCGTCCTGGCGGTGGGTTTGCATTGCTTCAGCGAGCATCCAGCGAGCGACCTTAATGATCTCGGGTTGGAAATGGCGGGCACGGTGGACGGGGAGACCTTGTATTATACTTGTTTGATTGTATGTGTGTGTGTGTGCATTTGAGCATTGCTCCTGGCCCACACGGGTCTGCTACCTGAATGGTGGTACGAGGTGAATTAATCGATACCCAAGCCGCAACGCCTCTCCTGTTGTGAACTCTCCTGTGCTGTCATGCCCTCTCACTTGTTTTTTTCATATATTTATGTTGGTGGTCATCGGTGATATTACATATGCGCGCGTAAGATCCTGATAAATAGGGGGACCATGACGCCGCCCTACGTGCGAGCTAGGCGCTCAGACGCCACCGCCGCTGCGGTCGACTCTGACATAGAGGTCGGGAGCCGCCTGCTCTTTGGTCCTCATGGTGGAGGACTGGTACTTGACGGTGGCGAAGGCGGCGACGACGAGGGTCGTGGCGATAAGGGCGGGACGGTTGCGGCTGGGGCGTGTTAGTGGGCACATTTTGAAGATGATGACGGGACTGCGAATGCTCCGCAGAATGAACGATTTCGAGGGGATATGGATTGGAATTGGAGGGGGAGGGTGGGCGGTGGTAGGAAAAGAGGGACGTACGAGAAGGAGCCAGCGCGGAGCTGGATGGGCTGTCTTTGTTGGCGGGGGTTAAGAGCCATGGTGATAGTGGGGTTGGAGGGTGGGCGGTCGTAAGATGAATTGTCTGGGATGGATTGTCGAGGTGTTTCTAGTCCAGGAGAGAAAGAAGTCAGGAGTGAGATCAGAATTGAGTAGCAGTAGATGAAGGAGAGAAGAAGGGCGAGACGAGGGGGACGGGAAGCTTTTGTGAGATCATCGACTGATCAGTGGTTCCGAGGGAAGGGGGAACGGACCCCGGAATTCTGGGGGAGGGTCGCTCCTGCTGGTGGATGGGTGCTGCATGCTGCACGCGACAGCTGGGGGAGTGCGGGGAGTGGCCCAAGCTCCGGGTGGTGGGGCTCTCGCTTGCGGTCTGGATGCTCGGTGAGGGGCTTGGAAGGCGAGGATTGGGTATCGGCTCACCGAGGATCCCTGCCTAGGGGGTCTTTTCTGTTGGGGGTAGGTTGAGGGGTAGGTTGAGCTCCGAGGTAGGGACCGGCACTTGTCAAGGTCTGGACACAATACCGGTCATTCTAGGATAGGTTCGAGGAGGGCTGTGTTGCGAGGTGGGATGGCAAAGGTGGTCATGAGGCTCATTGAGGCTGCCATCGGTGACAGTGCATTCGTCTCTTATCGCGACCCCAGGGAGGCGAACAGGGAGACTCTTACCTAAGCCGAGGAATTGGCCTCTGGGCACGTGGGGCCAGCCTATGGAAATGGGGTTTCGCATGTCTCGGCGGTCTGTCTGCTGCCTGGTCTGCGTTCTTCGCCGATGGAAGGTCGATTGATCGTGGGATGGGATAATTCGCCGGCACTGGAGCCCCCTGAGCCATCCGGTGCGCCGGCGCAAAACCTTGGAAAGAGGGTTGCGACACACTCATCCAGCCCATTCGCGCTATTCCCCGCGAACCATAAATCCAGTAACCCAGTCGCCAGGCATTCGCTTTGCGCCTCACATCCAGTGCGAATTCTCGGGCATACAAGCGCCGCGTCGACGGTCGGTGCGATGAGCATATCGCCACCGGTCGCTCGACTCGGGAAGAGCCAACATCAACGTAATGCTTGGTGATGAACGCTCGGCAGGGACCTCCATTGGTCGCCATCTGTCCCACACCATTGCGGCTGCTGTTGGCTCACATCTCTCTTCGAGTGGCTGCTCTGCCAGACTCAAGTTCTGGTTGATTGGCCCGCTGTGTGACAGTCACTGCTGCTGCCTTGGACTTCTGGCTGCATGAGCGTGATCCTTCCAACTGCGAAAACCACCCCGCCAACGACCCCGGTAGAGACAGCTGGATCACTTTGGTAAGATGACCGTTCTCATCTCACAAATATAACTATCCATCTTCACCTTCCCTTCACGAGTGACTGCGCTGGAATAATGGACATTGAGGTGTCTTCTTGCCCCCCTCCGACATACTCCTCGCCTCTCGCGTTCAAACTTGGCTGCCTGGCGCCTACTGCGAGACTGCGCGAGCCAACACCAAGCTAGGCACATCATCAGGCTGTGCCCAACCCAAGGCTCTCGTGCCTCTTGACTTTTGCGCCTGGACATTTACCCCAGATCGTATACATAAGGTACGATTCGCAAGATTTTACCCCTCGCCTTTCTACTCGCCCCCTAGCCTTGCCCTTCATCTCGATCACGTCCCAAAATCGGCCGCCAAGATGAGCGCCGTCAACGCGAGCAACATGGCTCGCATCTATCTGCACAACGCACAGTATGAGATGAACGAGGGAGACACCATTGTTCTTATCAACATGCCTACTTGGACCCTCGTGGAACCTATCGACTGCCTCGGCCACACCTGGACATCCTTACACGTCAAAATGCACTCTGACAAGATTCGCCTGCTTGGGTCTCCCAAGTTCAACCGGAAGCTCAAGAAGCTCCCGGAAAACCCACAAGCCGGCAAATACGGCGTCTCCCCGGATGAGCTTGTCGGCGTGAGCTACGTCATGGACCTAACGCCTAGCATCGAAGGCGAAGAGATGGTTTACGAGATGGCTGAGTTGTCGTTGACGCCTGGCATCATTAGCTGGTGGCGAAGTCAAGATACCTTTGAAGTCGACCCAGCAGCTGTCGATGGCCACGACGATGTCTGTCACTGCTCGAAGCGTCCGCCGCACTTTGAGGTCTCTCAGGACCAGTTCAACATCTGGAGTAGAGCACCAGACTATCGCAAAATCCCCGACTACTGTCCCATCAGACACCGCATCAGTATCCTACGTCTGCTTTACATAATTGAAGGGAAGCACGTTCTGCTCGATTCGGCACCCCGTGTCTGGACGATGATCGCAATTGCCAAGATATTCAACTGTACCGCTCTTCTGGTATGTATCCATATTTGAAGTGCCTTCTCTCTGCCTGTAAGATATCGATTACTGACAAAATCACAGGTCAAGCCGGTTGCAAAATGGCTCTTGACATGGCGCAACAGCACGTTTCTCGAGGTTCTCCCTGAAGAGGGTCTTGAGATTGGCATGACGTTCAAATTCATCGACATTACCATTTTCACTTTCGAGCTTCTGGTTTACGAGAAGGGTCTTAAGGACGCTGGCGTCGGAGATGCGCCCAGTGGGACTCACAACCTCACCGTCTTTGGTCGCAAGAGTCGAAAACCCGGGGATGATCTCGACAACATGATACAGCATGCCGCTCAAGCTCTTGTCCAGCGCACCTCTGACATGATGGCCGTTCTTGAGAGTGACGCCATCTTCGATGACCTGGATATCCCTGAGTGGAAGCGACTCGATGAGGTACGAAGAAGACTGGCTGCCGAAAAGGACAGCCCCGTCTGCAGTAAAGCGATTGAGGTGCTGGATCGCCTGAAGCACGCCATCTTCGAATACTGGCGTCAAAACATCCTTAAGCGATGCCTGGACGATCTTACGGAGCATGAGTGTCGCGAAACGGACGAGTTTCGCCTTCGATATGTCCCGTCACGAAACTTTGAACTTTTGGGTAACGTGTACCGTCGCATGAGCCATGTACAGAAGGCCCTCTGCCTTTTCTTTTACAACCGCATTAGCACGATCGCGAGAGCAGCCCCCTGCCAAACCGGACCCGACTCATCCCAATGGCCGCACCTGACCTTTCGCCAAAAACACATTGGCACCCTCGCCGTCGCCCTTAAGCTGGCCTTCAAAGAGGTCAACGACAACAAGCCCTCCGTCTTTGCCGACTTCGACCGAGACCCTGATACCGGCGCGCCAGCCTATTCGCCCTTCCGCCTTCTACGTTTCGAGGTCGAAGTCTTCAACGTGCTCAGCGAGTTCACCAAGGCCCCTTCCGACGAAATTAACGACGCCCAAAAGAATCGCTCGCCCGAGCGCCTCCTGACGCACCACATCTTGGCCCACCTCGCCCCCGACGAGCTCAAGTTCCTTCCTGTTTGGGCCGGAGGGCAGGACGACGGCACCGGGCGTGTGTTCAACGATGAGCTGCCCCCTGCCGAGGACGGCGTGGACGCGCCCTTCGAGGGCGGTGCGGCGTTCGTGTCGCCTTCTGTCGCTTCAATGTCCGTTGTTGGGGGCTTCCGCGGGCTGGAGCTTGAGTCGTGCCTGGCGAGCGAGACGACGAGCATGAACGTGCACAAAGACGGGTCGACCATCTACAACCCGGGGCGGGTCATTGCCGATGATGTGTCAATGCACTCCGAGGCTTTCACGGAGACGGGAGATGATTATGATGCGGCGCGGTGGGAGGCGTAGACGCGACGGGCTTGGAATAAAATGGGAGCGTAACGATTAAATGAAACCGGGGACTGGAAATTGATGACTGCATGGAACTTCAGAACTGGCTAGGAGCACACTCACTAGTACACAGCGATTTATTGAGGTTTGACTTGTCGGCTATTCGATGTTGTACCATGTCGATCCAAGCTATTGAGCTCATCCCAGTCCCGCAGGTATACTCCCAAGCTGGACCTTATGTGCAACATCACTGTTCGCCGTCACCACCTTACCATGTTGTCGGCATGAACGACTGTCATCAGACCGGAAGATTACATCTATTGGGTATCGGTGCCACATCCATTCTGGCCATACTTCATTCCATTTCACGGTCTTAACCCCTGTTTAGTGTGTTGCCGGCACCCTTGGGGTTCGCCTCCACAAACTCATCCCACGCCCTCGCCTTGTACGTGTCCTCGTCGGCCTTGTCGAAATCATCCTCATCCGGCTCGGGCCTGTGATGGCTCGCCTCGCCGCCGCCCTCGATCATGCCGCCGCGGCGCTTCTCCTCCTCCAGGTACTCGTCGATGCTCATGGTCGGCAGGTTGTGTCCCGGCCGGAACACGCCGGCCTGCGCCTCCTCGCGCGACCCGACCAGCGTGAACGGCTGCATCGGCTTCCCGGCCTTGCTGAGCAGCGGCCCGCCCTGGTTGAGTATGCTGTGCAGCCGCCGCGGCTCCAGCCGCTCGGAGAAGCCGTTCTCTTCGGCGGCGCGACGGCGGCGCGCGTCCTCCTCGACCGTGTCTCCCGCCGCGGGGATCAGCGGGCGCATGGTGGCCGCCTGGGCGAGGACCTCGAGCTCGCGGTTCAGGCCCTCGAGGCCCTGGAAGGCCGTGTGCGCGGCGAACTCGAGCTGGGCGAGGTACAGCTCGCGGAGGATCTCCTCGTCGCCGTCGTCGACGTAGCGCGGGTTGCGCGCGAGGGCGGCCAGGCGGTTCTTGAGGTCCTTCTCCGCCTTGAAGTTTGCGATCTTGGCGTCGCGACGTTTGGAGGGGTCGGCGGCGGCGACGGTCGAGAAGGCGGCCGGATCGTCCGTGTAGCGGGAGTAGAGGGCTTTGTGGGAGGGGGTGAGGATTTCGTAAGAGTCGAGGGAGGCGAGGAAGCGCTCGTAGGCCTCGCGGGCCTCGGAGAGGACCTCCTGGCGGTCGGTGGGATTGGGGGTTGGGGTCTTCTGGTAGAGGTCGGCGAGGAAGGATTCTGTGAGGAGGTAGGGAAGGTCTGGGGTCGCGATGTCGTCGAGGGGCTCGTTGGGAGAGAAGAGCGAGACGCGGGAGATGGTGAGGATGGTGTCGCGGTGGGCTTTGATAGCGGACTCGAGGTCGGCGGCGTAGGATGGGTTGGAGACGGGCGAGGACGCTTCGATGGCCTGCCGTTTTTGCGCGGCGAGCGCGGCCATCTGTCTGAGGGTACGGGGCTCACTGTCGTCTGCCATTTTGAGACCTTTGGGCTGACTTTGAGCCAAGTGTCGGACGGATGATATGAGCAAGTCAGGTGATCTCCAGATGCGAATCTGGAAGGAGATGTAGCAGGAGGACGCCGATCTCACTATGGCGTCGAAGCAAAGAATGTAGTCGAAGTTGATGGTGGTGGTGGTGGCAATCGGGAAGTGCCCCGCGAAGTGGAGGGTGTCCAGGGTCTGATGGAGCTCCGTTATCTTATCTCAACGTTCCAACGGGCGAACATGCTCCACCAGAGCTCCTCTCATGATCTTGCCTCGACGACTTTTCCAGCTAAAGCAGAGTGACATGTGATTAAATCACGAGAGCGGCTTTACCTCGAGTTGTTTGCATCACCCACCATCCAGTCTGCGACAAAGACAACTACTAGTCAGGTCTGCCTGCAGTTTGCCCAGTTGTTTGTAGACGCAGCTGTGGTAGGGAAGGCATTTAATCACCGATTCCGGCTTCTTCCACCTTAGGCAAGACTCTCTAGAGAACTCTTGATCATGTCATCTCGAATAGGAGACATCTAGTGTCATCGTTTCTAGGCGCCTGTCTAGTCTTCAACCTCCCTCTCACCATTGCCTTTCCCTCTCGAAAAGCTTGATTCGAGAAGACCAGAACGACTTGATCATTCGGCTGACATTGCTCATCAAGAGACCCAACGTCTTGCGCCCATCTTCATCCCTGAACTCCCTGTGAACACTTGCCTAGGAAATTTTGCAACTTCAGTCTTTCCGTATAAACCCGCTGGTGGGGAAATCTCTTTACGAAGCACCCTCCACCCTGTCGATTCATCTGTTCATTCAGCACCTCTTCAGCTGCCTGCCTGCCCAATCATCCCCCCCAAGGTGCGTCGGCGAATGCACTCTAGTTGCCAGTGCAGCTTCCGTAGGGAAGGAACAGGAACCTCAGACTGGTTTGCTCCCCATCGACAGCTTTCCTCAGCCAAACACCTCCTGTCCGTCGCGGGTCACCTCTCTTCACACTCACTACTCTCCAGCCCTCGAGTGTCCCAAGGTCATCAAATAGTCTCAGGCTGGACTCTCATCGAACTAATACTTCTCCTGTCTTCACATCAGATGTGACCATGGCCTCATACGAATTGAACTCCGAGGTTGGCGTCTATTCGCCTTCAGAGCTCATCAGCGGCTCGGATGAAGCAGCTTCGACGACAGCACCATCAACCACCGAGAACGAAGCCATCCAGGACAGGGTCCTGGAGCTACCTCAGGTCCTACCACAGGCCACCAACTTAGCCCAGGATGACCAGAGCCAGGTTGACGCCGACTCGAATTTTAGCCTCGATGGCGACGAAGACGACGAGCATAGGCAGTACGGCTTGAACCCCGAGAGACCACGCACAATCTCCAAGAAGAAGCGCGCAGACCATGCCGTCTTCCAAGATTGGATTCGGCGCAACCACGACGAAGTCGTCAAACCCACTCGGAAACAAGCTAACGAGACACATCGCATGTCAGTCGCTACACTTGTCCGAGAAAACGAGAATCGCAAGATCATCGAGAATCCACGCGAGTACCAGATCGAGCTCTTCGAACGCGCTAAGCAGCGGAACATCATCGCTGTCCTGCCCACCGGCTCTGGCAAGACCCTGATCGCGGCGCTTCTTCTGCGACACACCCTCGAGCAGGAGATCGAAGACCGAAGAGCTGGGAAGCCCAAGCGCATTGCCTTCTTTGTTGTGGAAAAAGTAGCTCTTGCCCTGCAGCAGCACGCGGTCTTAGAATGCAATCTCGAATTCCCAATTGATCGCATCTGCGGCGACATTGCGAGGGCTGACTGGGTCAAGAGGTCGTGGATGAAGAGATGGGACGACAACATGGTCGTGGTCTGCACCGCAGCAATCCTCCAACAATGCCTCGCGAGATCCTTCATACGCATGAATCAAATCAATCTCCTGATCTTCGACGAGGCACACCACGCCAAGGGAAATCATCCATACGCCCGGATCATCAAGGACTACTATATCACCGAGACTGACAAGAGCAAACGCCCTAAGATCTTCGGCATGACTGCCTCCCCTGTGGATGCGCTTACCGATATCAAGATAGCGGCTGCCCAGCTTGAAGGCCTGCTGCACAGCGAGATCGCAACGATTCCAGAGGACTCCCTGTCATTTAAACAGGTCCAGAAAGACGTCACTGAACAGAACTGCAAGTATAGCGCACTCGAGAGACCCTTTATCACCGAGCTTCACTGGAAAATTCAGGACCAGGTCCGGAACAACAAGAACTTCGCCAGGGCCCTTGGTTATTCTCTGGAGATATCAAGTTCCCTGGGTAGCTGGTGTGTGGATCGCTTCTGGCAAATGTTCTTGACCGAAGAAACTTTCGTGAAGTTGGCTGCTCAAACAGCCCAAGATTTCATCTTCTCTGATCGCGCCGAGAAGGAGCGTTGCGCTATCGAGGAGGTTCGCAGCGTGATGAAGCAGCACCACTTACGGCCAGCAACCAAGACCCTTACCGACTTGTCGTCAAAGGTGCTGTGCCTGCTCAGCCATCTAGAGCCGCGCTTCAACAGCCCGACCAACCACAAGTGCATCATATTCGTAGAACAGCGGAACACTGCCATGCTTCTCGCCGATCTCCTGTCGATGCGCGGTATCGGACCTCAATTCTTGAAACCTGCTGCCCTAGTAAGTCGCTGCGGAAGTGAGGAATCAAGTCCAAGAGCTGACCTCCTCAAGGTTGGCAATCCGTCCGATCCAAGTCCTCTTGCCATGTCTTACAAGGAGCAAGTGGTCACTATCACCAAGTTCAGACGGGGCGACTACAACTGTCTCTTGGCCACGTCCATTGCTGAAGAGGGTATTGACATTGCCGACTGCAACATAGTCATTCGATTCGACTTGTTCAAGTCGGTGATCCAGTATATTCAGTCCAAGGGTCGCGCTCGGCATTTGAACTCGGAGTACCTGTGCATGACGGAGATGGGAAACGGCAAGCATACGAGGGCAAAGATCCAAGCAACCTACGACCTCTCTCTCATCCGCCAATTCTGCAGTACACTTCCCGAGGACCGAAAAATCATGGGATGGGATGCCGAGGCAGCCCTTCACCACGGGGAGCGCAACCACAAGTTCCACATAATCCCATCAACTGGAGCCAAGCTCACCTGGACCGGCAGTCTTGTGATGTTGTCACACTTCGCGTCTTCGCTCCAGACAGACGAAGAAATGCTCAGCCCTTCCTACATGGTCTCTCTCATCGGGAACGAGTATATTTGTGAAGTTCAGCTCCCTGCCAAGTCACCTGTACTCAGTGCCTCGGGTACACTTCAGAAGAACAAGGCAGAAGCCCGATGCTCAGCGGCATTTGAACTGTGCATGAAGCTGATCGAGGGCGGATTCGTCGACGACTACTTGCAGCCCATATTTTCCAAGAAGCTCCCGGCAATGCGCAACGCGCGTTTGGCCATCAGTTCTAAGAAGAGTGCTGAGTACAGAATGCGGCTCAAACCCGACATCTGGTCGCACCGTGGGCCTGTATCTTCCCTCTTCGTCACGATCTTGAGACTCGACACGCCAAGCGCTCTGGGCCGACCATCGCAGCCGCTCGCGCTCCTCACACGCGAGTCGCTCCCTGCCCTCCCCGGTGTTCCTCTCTTCTTTGGAAATGATCAAAGGTCTCTGGCTGAGATTATACGCGTAGCGCAGCCTTTGCACTTGCAAAAGGACGGCTTGGAAAATCTCCGAGTGTTCACCCTGCGGGTTTTCAAAGACGTCTTCAGCAAAGAATACGAGTCGCAGATTGAGGACTTGCCATACCTTTTGGCACCTCTCGTTCACGGCCATGGGTACGGATTCTCATATGCCAATGATCCGAAGCAGCTGATCGACTGGGATCACCTCCAAACGACCAGAGAGATGGAGTACCTACATTACGATCAAGACACTGGATCCAGCTTCTATCGGGACAGATTTGTGACAGATCCTTACTCAGGATCGCGCAAGCTGTATCTTAGAGGCGTTCGGTCGGATATGAAGCCAACGGACGCTGTCCCGGAGGGTGTCCCCGAGCCCAAGTTTAGTTCTTGGAAAGATGTTGAACATACCGTCAAGGAGTACAGCATAAGCCTTTGGACGAAGAGCCGAATGAAGCGAGCCAGCGAGTGGCGAGACGATCAGCCAGTTGTGGAAGCCGAGCTGGTTTCGTTGAGGCGAAACCTTCTCGACGAGTTCTTCGAGCAGGAGGACCAAACCTGCAAGATCTGTTATGTGATCCTCCAGCCACTCAGGGTTTCGACACTTCCGGTCGAAGCTGTCGCCATGGCTTACACTTTTCCTGCCATTATTCACAGGATGGAGGCGAACTTGATCGCTCTCGATGCATGCCGTCTACTGGACCTGCAGGTTCGCCCCGATCTCGCCCTCGAGGCACTGACCAAAGATTGCAGCAATAGCGATGAACATGACCAGGAGAAGATTGACTTTCAGGCAGGCATGGGCAGCAACTATGAACGACTCGAGTTCCTTGGAGACTGTTTCCTCAAGATGGCGACGACCGTTGCCTTGTTCACTCAGATTCCCGAGAGCAACGAGTTCGAGTACCATGTCGAGCGAATGCTGCTCATCTGCAACAAGAATCTTTTCAATGTTGCGTTGAAGAAGAACCTGCAGGAGTACGTCCGGTCGAAGCAATTCGATCGTCGCAGTTGGTACCCCCAGGGGCTCAAGCAGAAGACTGGCAAAGCCAAAGGGGCGAGAGGGTTGCATTCACTGGCCGACAAGTCCATTGCTGACGTGTGCGAGGCCTTGATCGGGGCCTCTTATCTGACGTATGCGAACGAGGGCAACTTTGACATGGCGATTCGCGCCGTGACAGCCGTGGTCCAAAACAAGAAACACAAGATGAAGTCGTACGGGGACTATTACGCAGCGTTTGTGATGCCGGCGTGGCAGTCGGCTGAGCCAACTGCTGTGCAGGTGGAAACAGTTCTTCAGATCAAGGAGCGAACAGGGTACGAATTCAGATCCCCTGCCCTCCTTCGAAGCGCCTTCAAGCACCCGTCCTATCCCAGACAGTATGAGAACGTCCCTAACTACCAGCGTCTCGAATTCCTCGGCGACGCTCTGTTAGACATGGTTTGCGTCGACTTTCTCTTCAAGAAGTTCCCCGAAGCCGACCCGCAGTGGCTCACGGAGCACAAGATGGTGATGGTCTCTAATCACTTCCTGGGGAGTTTGTGCGTGAAACTGGGCTTTTCGCGGCGCATACTCCACTTCAGCAGCGATATGAATAACCAGATCAAGGAATACACCGAGGCCTTGGGTCAAGCGCATGAAGAAGCCGAGATGGAGGCCAAGGTCTCTGGTTCCGTTTCGCAGGACTACTGGCTACATGTGCAGCATCCTCCCAAGTTTCTCTCGGACGTGGTCGAGGCGTATATCGGCGCTCTATTCGTTGACTCGGAGTATGACTACAGCCGGGTTCAGGAATTCTTCGAAGAGCATATCCGGCCCTTCTTTACGGACATGGCGCTCTATGACTCGTTCGCGAGCCGCCATCCCGTCACGACGTTGACTCACATGCTGCAGCAGGACTTTGGATGTCACGAATGGCGGCTGCTTCTGAGTGAGGTGCCGCCGAGCTGCGAGGAAAGCGGTGCCGCGGCGATTACCTCGACGGAGGTCATCTGCGGGCTTATGGTGCACGGAAAGGTTTCAGTGCATGCCAAGTCGGCCAGCGGACGGTATGCCAAGGTGGCGGCCGCGAAGAGAGCGGTGGAGAAGTTGATGGGCATTGACGGTGATAGGCAGGCTTTCCAGAGGGAGTTTGACTGCGACTGCAGTAGTCAGGGGGGTAGCGAAGAGAGAGGTGACCACGAGGGTGTTGGGGCGCACGGTGGTGATTGATGAGCCCCGGAAAAGAGGCTTGCGACAATCATCTCGATTATCGATATTGGCGTTCGAAATGCACTGCCTTGAAGTTTCAAGGTCAGAGGATTGAGGGTATTTCACCAGAGGCTAGACGACCGTAGTGGAATGATTTCGTCTTCACATGATGCTTTCCGACAAGTTGAGAGACCGTCGCTTATCAAGCCAGCTCCTCGTATGGTTGGCAGTGAAGAAAGCCGCTTCTTGTCTTGGCTCCTATGATATATTTACGGATATCATCTAATACAGGCATATCTACCAAGCAATCTCATCTACATGCAGATCTTGACGATGTCGCTGCGCCAAATCTAAACTGAAGTGCACGTCACCTCACAGCTTCTCCCTCACAGCAAGATACAGAGTGTCGGCTTTGGCTAATACGGTCCCGCTTTCATCCTCTATCGTCCCCAGCATGAAGCACTTCCTCCCCTCGACGCGCACCACCTTGGCCCGACACAGGTACGTCCCCGGGACCTTGACGGGTTTCAAATAGCTGGTATTCAAATAGCCCGTCATGTAGGCCTGTTCCGGGATGGCGCCCCGCGCCTTGTTCACGGGGAAGATGGTGCCGAGGACCTCGTCCAGCAGGGCGGCGATGAGGCCGCCGTGGGAGAGGTCGGGGTAGCCGGCGACGTCGCGGCCTAGAGTGACGAGGAAGTCGACCTCACGGACGAGGGGTGGGGCGCCCGGCGGCGGAGCGTTGTAGAAGGAGAGGAAGGCGGTGATGGTGCCCGGGGTGTTGAGGGTTTTGGAGAAGAAGTTGTCCTCGCCTGAGGGCTTGGAGTAGCGGCTCGAGGGGGTTTCACGGATGGTGGATGAAGTGAGGTGGGCGGCGCACCAGGGGATGGAGAGGAAATGCTGGACGTCGGGGTTTTCGGACTTCATGGTGGCCTTACAGTGGAGTCTGACTCGACTGATGGAAATGATGGAGGTGGGTGGGATTGTAAGTTGGCGATGAAGTGGATGAGCATCGTGATAGAGATGGGATTGAAGTTGAGCTGTGCCGAGGTAAGTAGCTTGACAGGGATGTGGCCCGTGCAGAAGACCCCTTTTTGAGCTCGCTGGTATCTGGGTTGCGGCTGCCCCTGGATGCCGACCCATCGCCGAGTACTGCTTGGCTTGCGACGATCCGTCTGTTGGCCATTGCTGACAACCCATCCGACGTACTGTTGACCGCTGCTGGTTGTGAAGATCTCGTAAATTATCACGTCCCCGTTCGGTTGCATGGACCGGGTTCCCCGCGAGCGCCGAGGTCTCAAGAAGTGACAACCTCGAAGTTGACGTATTCTCGGAGGACCCTTGTCAATCGCATCTTGAGAGGTAGATGGGGATACGATTGGGTACAATAAGTACCTTCGACGTATGTTGACACTCTGGGCGGCCTACTACTGGCGGCTTTCCGATTCAAATCAGAATGACAGAATGGGGGAAGTGGTCGAGGGTCGGGTCCTTCAGGAAGGCGGCGAGGATCGATCTTTCCGCGGCCAGTGCCACCTCCATTGCTGCTTCCCTTCATACATGAGTGCAGTGACTCCCATGCCATGGCCTGGATTGGGTCTCTTCATCGAGACCCGACCCTTCGTCGTCAGCAGTCTCGATCTCCATCATCGTCAACACCCCATACACGTCCCAGTATTCGCAGTACTTTCTTCCCAATAAAGCAGCACCATATCAAACGATGCTACGGCACACATCTCTCCCAGAGATGCCGCCTATGCGGGAGCAGAACCCAGACGACTGTCTCACGCAGATCCAGACCCTCCCCGCTGACCTCTTCCGCAAGCCCTCTGGTCCCAAGCGCACACCCCTGCTGGCTAGTCTGTAGGACAGAAGCACAGAGCCAAGGGAGATGACCGACACAGAGAAGGCCGCTCTCGCGGGCGAAAAGGTACGCGCCAAGCTTCAAAACCTCTTCAATGCCCCATCCGGCAACGAGAACCGCCCCACGGTGCAGCAGCATCCTCGTTTTCTGCCTCACGAGGATCGTGCAGAATGGCGGAAAGCCAATGCCGTTACCCTCAGGTCGGGGGCCATGTTTCCATCGTATCAGCCAGAGCTATTTAGGGCAAAGAGGGACTCGACTGATCTGAGTCGTTTCCTTCTCGACGACTACAGCCCTTCGCCGCGAGAATACACGGAGCCTGACATCCTCATAAAAGTTCTCGAACAGGGCGATCATCTCGAAAGCAAGACATCCCTTTCTTCAAAAGCCGGCAAGTTCCACTCGAAGACTGTCTCCTCAAAGACCAACATTTGTCACTCACGCGGCGTATCCTCTTCCTCAAACGGCAGTGTGAGCGTTCAAAAGCTTCAGCCTGGACGAGAGTCTCCGCACCCTTCACACCCCGACAGCCAACTCCCAGCCACGCCGTTCTTACGGGCCATCAGGAAACTCCGGGTGAGCTCTTCAAGCCCCAGAGCTCAACGGGCGTCTTCGTCTCGGAGCGAGCCTCGGGTTGCTCGGCTTCACAGCTCAAGCAGCCGCCAGCTGTCGTCCATGAGCGAACCTCGGATTGCGAAATACCCCAGAAACTCGAGCAGTTGCGACAGTGGAGACTACCAGGCGGTTGTTGAGGCCGCTGCAGCTGCCACGACTTGGGCAGACAACACTGAAACAGAGCTTAACGCCCCCGGTCACCGGTGCCCGACTGCACACACCTATGCCAGTTCCTATCAGTCCTGCCAGACCAGCATGGACCCGCGCGTGCTCGAGTCTGCTACCGGCACGCAGGCGGCCCGGTGCAACGTCATCTCCGACAAAACCGACGCCAGTACCAGAGAGATTCGGGGCAAGAAGTCGTCAGACCGCAAGTCGTCAAGGGGCACAGCTTCTTCGTTGGAGCCTTCTGTGCTGGAGTTGCCTAGTCCGATCACCCCTCCTCCGGTGCAGAAGCCAGACTGCAAAAGACGTCTTCAGAAGAAGGGGAAGCACGAAGACATACAAGACCAAGGGCAGAGCATCGCCGAACGGGCGAGCAAAGGCAGAGAAGAGGCGAAGTCCAAGAGTCATCAACAGCCCAAGCACAGCCTTTTCGCCCGAGCAAAGAAGGCTCTCTCACACCGCCGTCAACGCATCCGTACTTGGCTACGGAAGACACGTCGGAGCTGGCAAGGTGTCGACGCCAAGGCCGAGTTACGCGAACGCAAGAAGAGGAGGCACACGCACGCCCCGCTCCTTCGTCCCGTGCGCAGCGTTTTTGGTCTGCGGAACATCTCGAGCGACACCGTGGTCGTTGATCCCGTGGAGAAGGGGTTCGGCAGGCGTGCCAGCGAGCCGGCCTTGCGGCCCAGATACAGCGTTTTCAGCTTTCGATCAGGGAGGAGCACAAGGCGCGGGCGGTCCTGATGGGCTCGAGGGTTGATAAGCGAGGCAGAGATTCGAATAGTAGCCAGTTCCGACATTGATACAACCGCGAAGGAGATGCCACGCCGCCACTCTGCCTCGCCGTCCTGGTGCTCTCATGGTGTCTGGAAAGCATGTTCATCGTGCACGTGTCGGTTCATTTTTAAGCGTGGACAGACAGGCAGAAGCGCCCGGGGAAGATATTCTTCATTACTCATCAGGGTGTATGTCCAAACGACGCACCCGTACGTCTACAGCATGTACCGGAACCGTTCCCTCTCATGCCTCCGCTTCGCGCCCCTCCCGACCAGCCCCTCCTCTTCCTCGTCGGTGGCGGCGGCGCCCGTCTCGTGCGCCCTGCCCTCCTCGCGGTCCATGCGCCGGTTCAGGAGCTGCATGTACAGGCGCATGGCGACGGCCAGGACGGCGACGGCCAGCATGGCGGCAGCGCAGGCCTGCATGCCGCGCTCGTAGTAGGGGGCGTCGGCGTCGGGATAGAGGCGGGTGCCGACGAGGGGCCCGCACTGACCGACGAGCTGGAGGAGGGCGAAGGCGGCGGCGCGGCGGTGGCCGGGGGCCTGGTTGTTGACGGACCAGGCGAGGAGGAGGGCGACGACGGCGTAGAAGCCGGTGGCGGCAGGGAACAGGGCGGCGTAGCGGGCGGCCGGGGGCAGGCCGAGGGGGCGGGCGAGGGCGAGGACGGCGTAGCCGGCGGCGGAGGCGAGGGCGTGGAGGGCGAGGGGCCCAGAGCGCGAGCGCAGGCGGTCGGAGATGGCGGCGGTCGGGAGCAGGAGGGCGAAGGCCACGAGATAGGGCGGCGCGGCGAGGATGTGCGCCCGGGCGTCGTCGTGACCCATCTCGGTGAGGATCTTGGGCAGGAAGACGGGCAGCGAGGAGAAGGCCATGTTGGTGAGGAAGAACATGGAGGCGGGGAGCCAGGCGAGGGGGTCGACCAGGACGGCGAGGTACTGGGCGAGGGTGGAGGAGGATGAGGAGGAGGGCCGCACGGGAGAGCCCGGGGCGGCAGAGGAGGGCGAGTCGGAGGGGCCGGCGGGGGCGTCCTCGTGGCGGAGGCGGAGGCGGGCGACCTTCCGCTGGCGCGGGGTCAGGTAGGCGGCGGTCTGGGGCGAGTCGGGGATGAGGCGCCAGGCAAGGGGGGCGATGAGGACGGAGGGGAAGCCCTCGAGGAGGAAGAGGAGGCGCCAGGGGGCGACGGGCCCGTCGGCGGCGAGGGAGACGATGAGGTAGGCGAGGGAGGAGGCGAAGGCGGTGGCGAGGGGCGCGGCGGAGAGGAAGACGGCGGTGCGCAGGGCGAGCTCGCGGCGCTTGAAGAAGAAGGAGAGGTAGTAGGGGATGCCGGTGAAGGCGGCCTCGCCGATGCCGAGCAGGGCGCGCAGGACGATGAGCATGGGGTAGGAGACGGCGACGGCCTGGAGGGAGGCGAGGAGGCCCCAGGAGAAGACGATGGCGGCGACGTAGGCGTGGGCGGGCAGGTGGCGCCAGAGGACGGCCATCCACTCGAAGGCGATGTAGGTCACGTAGAAGGACGTCAGGGCCCAGGGGTACCAGCCGTCCCAGGGGGGCGTGGTCTGGAGGTCGTCGTCCATGCCGGCGATGCGGGCGTTGCCGATGTTGGAGCGGTCGAGGAAGCTGAGCATGTAGAGGAGCGCGACGAAGAGGACGAGGCGGCGGTCGAACTTTTTGACGACGGCCGCCTCCTCGTCCGGCGTGTAGAGCTGGAAGCTGGCGACGGTGCTCGTGACGCTGCCCCGTCGGTCGGAGGTCGAGGCGCCGGGGCGGACCCAGCCGTCGCTGTCCTCCTCGTCGTCGTCTTGGTCGTCATCGCGGTGGCCGTCCTTGATGGGTTGGAGCTCGTAGGCCTCGCCGAGGGCGGCTTCGCGGTGGCGCAGGTCGTCGTCGGAGTCGTAGTCGAGGTCGAGGTCGCTGTCGAGGTTGAACTCGGCCGTCGTCTGGGCGAAGGAGGGCGAGGCGTCGCGCGGCTGGAGGTAGCCTCCTCGCGAGGGGCTGGCCATGTCGTCTGTCTCGTCGTTCTTCTCGGAAGGAGGGGGTCGTGGGCTGACTGAGTAGATATCGTATCGCCTATGGCGCTGACGTCCGTCGCGTCAACGGTAGCAGCAGCATGTGCTGCTCGACATGGGCGGTCAATCGACGTTAGGTGGAACGAGCGAACGGCCTGGCGAGCCGGGAGAGCGAGCTGAAGGAGATGAGATGGGTGTCGCGGTCGGGTTCTGCATCGCGACCTTCGATTGGCCTCGAGCCTGGTCCATGACGTCGTTAGCGAGGAGACCCCTGCCAAAGCTCCCAGCTCAGCTCTCTGAGCTCCACTAAGCTCACCCAAGCTCCCCTAAGCTCCCCTAAGCCGCTGGGCCCGGGGCACTGACGCCTGGGGCACTGACGCCTGGGGAAACAGACGAAGGGACGCATGGGACTGGAATATAAGGTACCCAGGCATAGAGCCCCTAGCGTGAATCGCCAGGGCCTGGAGCGGCCATCGCCAGAGCTCCGTCTGCTGGCATCTCGCACTGACAGTGGAGGTCTGAACAGCGAGTCACTCGCCCTCGGCGCATCTGTAGAATCACGTACGGTCGGTATGCAGTGACAGACTTCTTGATAGTATCCTAAACCTGATGCCCGCCGTGCCCGCCGCCCTTTGACATGGACCACCATAATCAATCATAACGAGACATCCTCTCGAGTGGTCCCAAATCCTGGTATATCCAACGCCGGCTCATGACTCACCCACCGTAACCCCAGAGCGCATCCTGAATATCACGAAGGCCCGTCCCTCCTCCCGAACAATCTCCGCAGGCTCCGGCTCTTGTGCGGCGCCTTGGGACCGGCGTTCGGGTCCAGCAGCATCTGGGGCAGCGCCTGGGGCAGGAACTGAGGCTGCGGCTGAGGAGGCGCCGCGGGCGGCCCTCCCTCCCCCGTCGGCGGTCGCGGCGCGCCCAGGGACGGCATCCTCTTGTGGGAGGGCGGGGCGGCCGACGCGGGCGGCGGGAAGGGCGAGTAGCCCCCCGTCACGCGCTTCGACGCGCTGGCGCTCCTCTCCCGGCCCGTCCGCGTCTCTCGGCTCCCCGTCCGCGGCCGCGGCTCGCCCTCGCGCGGCCCGTCGGTGGACGTCCTGCCGCCGCTCCGCCGCGCGGTCTCGGCCCTGGGCACCTCGAAGGACCGCATCACGCGCTCCTGCGCAGCCGGCTCCTGCCTGATCATCTCGGCCACGTGGCGCGCCTCGGGGGCCTGCGTCTCCCGCGGCGGCTCCAGCAGCGCCTCGCACACGGCGCGCTCCTCGTCGCCGCACACGACGACGTACCACCGGATGTCCTCCCCCCTCTGCAGCTGGTCGCGCAGCTTCTCGAGCCAGCCGGCCTTGCGGCCCGAGCCGGCCCCCTTCCTGCGCGCGGCCGCCGCCTTGCCGTTGTGGAAGTCGTCGCTGCTCGCCGCCGCCATGGCCCGGTCGGCGGCGGCGTCCCGCGCCATGCGCGCCTCGTAGCCCGCCATCTCCTCGGCCACCGACGCGCTGAGGTCCACGCGCACCACGTGGTCGGCCACGAAGGCGTACGGCCGGCTGACGCTCGTGAGGTCCGTCGGGTCGTACTCCTCCAGCAGCTTGACGGCGCTCCACGCGTTCAGCAGCACGTCGTCCTCCTCCGGCGGCACGGGCGGCGGGGGCTTGGCGAGCGGGTCGGGGGCCGGGGCCGAGGCGAAGGGTTTCTTGCGCGGCTGGCGGTCTTCGTCGGCGGGGCGGGCCTCGGGGAGGAAGTCGAAGTTGGTGTAGAAGGACTGGAGGATGGCGGCGGACGAGGCCGGGCTGATGATCCATTCGGGGGCGGCGTCGTCGATGTTCTGGACGACGACGTAGACGCGGATGCTGGGTCGGTGCCAGCGGAAGCCGTGGCAGAGGTAGGTCGGCATCGCGGCGTGTTCGGTCGGGAGCTGGGGTCAGCGTGCGCAGTCCGGACGGCGATGGATCTCGAGGTCCGGCGAGGCGAGAAACAATGTCGGCGAGGCGGGAAACGATATCGGAAGGCGAGTCCGAGGTGGTTGGGATGATGGCTTGCCTGGTCACGACGGGACGCAAACGGCGGTCGCCACGGCAGGTGGAGTTGGGCGTCGAACCAGGAGCGCCAACATGGTCCCCGAAAATGTGACAGTTGACCTGCTCGAGTGACGGTCGAGAGGCTCCGGGCGAAGAGAAGGAAAAAAAGATGATTGGGAGGAAACGTAACCTGTTGCAGGTCACGGATTTGCGGTTGCACCTCTCGAAGAGCTGAGCTGAGCTCAAGCTTCAACAGTGGGGCCTTCCCCCCCCCTTGTTCTCACCACACCCCCTGATTCTTCCCACGACACCCCCTGATTCATTCCACCCCACCTCACCCCACCCCCCAACCCCTTGCCCCTCGGCACCTGCTTAGACCCCGGGCCTGTACCTTCGCCTCGGCCGTGCCTGGGGCCTCTTTCTCACCATCTTTGAACTCCATCCCCCACGAGGACCCCAGCAAGGACGTCGCGGGAGGCCGGCCGTCGTCTGCCACGCACAGCTCTGATGCCTTCGATCGACGCCCGATTGCCAAGCCAGCTACCTACTCCGCAAAGATGGACAGATCGCCAGACATAGGCGCCTGCTCAACGACCCTCCGGTCCACGATCTTCCACTCTGCCTGCTCTCCCCGACTGCCCGCCACCTTGACGAGCTCGTCGCGATACATGCCCCAGCTGGTCACGTGCTTGCCCGCCCTGTCACCCACGCCGAACAGGACGGTCGTGCAGTAGGTCGTGGCCTTGGCCGTCTCGTCGCTCGTGAACTCGATGAGCTGCGTGCTGAGCGCGTGCTGCGTACGGAACGCCGCGACCATGCCCTTGATGCCCGCCGTCACCGCCGCCGCGCCGTCCAGCGTGCCCGTGGGCGCGGGGAAGTGCGCCTTGGCGTCAGCCCGGAAGGCGTCTGCCAGCAAGTCCCAGTCCTTGAGGTCGACGCCGATGGCGTACTTGGCGATGCAGTTGCGGATGAGGTCGTGGTCTGACGTCGCCGGGGCCATCCTGGCGTCTGCGTTTCTGCTTTGAGGGTGTTGAGGATTGTACGAGGTCTACTCCGTGAGGCTGGCCTTGTGAGGCTGGCGTAGTTGAACTGGATGCGGTTGTCCGAATGGTCTTGAACAGTTGAGCGAGAAGGATCGGAGCTGGCTAGACTATATCCACCTCAGAATCCTACGCCAGGAGAGCGGGCATGACAAACTACGGGATTTTGCTGGCAAGTCATCAAACTCCGCGGGCTTCATCTTGCGCCCCGAACCAGTGTAGCAACGGGCGGCTTCGTCATCATCCGAATACGCGGGCCTTCTGCAAGTTCGGAACCCCGGTCACCACGAGCTGTGGCGGCCTGTCGCCGAGCGGAACATCAACGTCATCAGGACGAGCCTGAAGAGCCTTGATCGATGAACGTCACGGCCTGCCATCTCCGCCATCCCTCCGCCATCCCGTGCCAGGCACGTCGCGAGGGTGGTGGGGTTGACGCCCCAAACTCCGCCGAAATCCGTCCCCTCCAAAGCCAAAGCAGATTAGCGACGGGCTGCCGCAGCACCGAACCAGGGGTGCATTATGTGCCCGGGCTACAAGCGGGTCTTTAGCTTTTACTCTGAATGCGTCAAGCTCGAGCCGACTCAAGGCTCAGGTCGTCTACACCTGTGGACAGCATCGTCCCGAGTCCCCGATGGATTAGCAATCACAAAAAGTGCTGACAAACTTGAGAAAGAAGGGAAGTGATGAGCAGTCGTGAGGGAGATCCGGCAGAGCCTCCAGGAGATGGAGGTGGTGCCTCTGGAAATACAGAAGAAGCGTGATGCCGAATAACAGGGCGGATAGCACACATCACCAGACCTCACAAACTACCGCATCTCAAGGCTCGCCTTCTGCTCTGCACCCTCGTCGCACTACACCCAGCCGCGCAGCATGGCTGCCTCCTCTAGGAACACCCCGGTCGGCGTGGCCGTCGGCACTCACACCTGGACTCCTGAAGATGGTGCCAGGCTGGACAACATCCTGGACGTCATGCGCAAGTACAACATTAATGCCCTCGACACGGCGAGGAGCTATGTGAGCCTTGTGACCGCCGTTCCACGAGTCTCTCTATCCGCCCAGGAGCTTCGCTAACAGATCAGGGCAACGGCGCCTCCGAGCTGGCCCTCGGGTCCAGGAACCTCGGCGCCGAGTTCAAGATCTACACCAAGGCAGCTACGGGCGTCATTGAGGGGACCGGCAAAAGGGAGATGATCCTCTCGTTCGCGAAGGAGAGCCTCAAGGCCCTGAGGGTTTACAAGGTCCAGCTGTACCTGCTCCACGCCCCCGACGAGTCCGTTCCCGTCGACGAGCAGATGGACGCCGTTCAGGAGCTCTACGAGGAGGGCAAATTCGAAAAATTCGGCGTGTCGAACTTCTCCAAGGAGCAGGTGCTCGAGTACTACAACTACGCCAAGGCCAAGGGATACGTCCTGCCGACGGTTTTCCAGGGCAGCTACAGCATCGCGGTCCGGGGCAACGAGAGCCTCCTCTTCCCCACGCTTCGCGAGCTCGGCATCTCGATCCAGGCCTACTCGCCCATGGCCTCGGGCCTGCTCGCCAAGACGCCCGAGTACATCGAGCAGGGCAAGGGGAGCTGGGACCCCAGCACCATCATTGGGCAGGTCTATCGGGACCTGTACTACAAGCCGTCATTCATGAAGATGCTGGTGGAGTTCGGGAAGCTCGCTGACGACCTGGGCGCAAGCAGGTCTTCGGTAGCACACCGATGGCTTGCGCACCACTCGGCTCTGGATGGAGGGCTGGGCGACGAGATGCTCCTCGGGGCCGTCAGCGCTGAGCAGCTGGAGGAGAGCTTGCAAGAGCTGCGCAAGGGCCCTCTTGAGTCGTGGGTCGTGGAGAAGATCGAGGGCCTCTGGGAGCTGGTCAAGGATGATGCCCCCATCGGCAACCTGGAGGCAGTCAGAAAGATCTTCCGGAAGTAGGTGCTCAAACCGGCCCAGGACCTCTAAGATGGGTTTTCAGGCTCCATCTGAACAGGACGATGGCATAGGTGCCGAACGAGGTATAATAAAATTATTTCCATATTGCCGGAACCAAATCATCCTCAGTCCGTTCCTCAGTCCGTGTTGAATGGGCTTCACTGCTCGCGTGAACCCAATCCTTAGCTTTGGCTGTGCCGGGAGCTCTGGACTATTGGTTCGGTGTTGCGATAGATGTGATGTATATCTTCTCTAGCTGTTGGGCTTTCCTCCGAGTAGGAAAGCCACTCTTGTAAGCTCCGTGGGGTTATATAAGCCTATTGCCTGCTCCCCTGCGGAGTCAGCTATCTAATCTGGTTCAACAGTCCGTGAGTTTCGTTTCGCATCTTCCTATCCATGATAGGGAGTTACATAAGAGCCTATATTGACGACAATCTACGTTTCCAATCAAACCAACTCATGGCGACATGGGTTCTTCTAATATTGGTTAGTTCCAATGTTCTTCCAGTCTCAAACCTGCAACAGATCGGCCCCCAAAGAGTTAAAAGGGGGGGGAGCCATACAAATGGTAAGCGCATTGTTTTGCCTCTAGCCGTTGGGTAGAAAAGGTGTAAAAGCCCAGCCAAGCATCTGCTCTCCAGAATTGCATGGGCAGATTACTGAACAGTCAAAGTGGGATTTATCTTCATACATGTGCTTGAGGATGTTCAATTGGTGCATTTTGTGCGTAATTAACGATCTTGATGTCTGACTTACATATTGTTGCTGAGAAGCTTGGTTAGACTACCTCAGGGGACATCAGAACATTCACCCTGGATTGCTCCCCTGCACTGCATCCCGAAGATGAAACACAACATCACCGCCAGGGGTGCTATCCTGCAGCTTCGCTTGCAGGAGAAACGACCAAGGGGTGCCAAACATCTCTAACGTCACGGTCAAAACCATTAGGAATGATTCCAGACTCCCGACAGAAAAGTCCTCTCCTGATGCCACGGTTGGGGGCATGGCTTGCAGTTGTCAGGCTTGAACCTTGACGGCGAACAACTCTTGGCTGACCACTTCGGATGTTTCTGCCCAAGCAGCCTTGCCTTTCCTCGGTACAGTGGTGTAGGTATAGGATGGCTGGAAGGACGCCGTGCTGATATTGACGTAGCCGAGCAGTTGGGCATTGATCATCACCGCGAGCCGCATTGGCTTGTCGGGAGAGAGTGGCCCTGCGTTGAGGCTGGTGGCTTAGCATGAACAACCACAGCAACTCCTGCATGAACTCACCGAAAGTCTGTAATCTGCCCGTAGTATCGTAGCGGTATATTGAAAGATGTCTGCTCCTTCGTCTTAGGCAACTCTACCTTACTCAGCCTTGAGGCCCCCGACCATCTACACAACCTCGAAGTACTCGCAAGCACAGTGATTCTTCTGGCTTGCCGCGCCCAAATGTCCGACACGAGCGGCGTGCTTTAATCTAAGAAAGCGTGTAGGCGGCCGCGCTTCTATTAATGCGCATGCAACGGCCATTATACCGAGATGTCCTTCTCCAACTCGACAAAGTACAGGCCCTCTGGCAGTGTCCTGTCTGGAAACCGGTCATACGGGAACGCCGTCTGTTCGCCCGTCGCTTGAAAGCCGCAGCGCATGTACCATGAGATGAGGGCCTTGCGGGCGGAGAGGGCGTTCAGCGCCAGCTTGTTGACGCCCCAGGTCTGACGGCAGTAGTCTTGGGCGTTGCTCACGATCTGACGCCCGATGCCGCCTCGATGGAACGCCGGGTTCACTGCGAGCATGGCCAGGCGGGCGAGAGGGCCCCGCTTCATGACGGCAATGGTGCCGACGATGGTTTTGGTTTCGGGGTCCGTGGCGATGAGGAATTCGCTCTCGGGGCTGGTGATAACGGAGAGGACCTCGGCGTCGCTGATGTGAAAGCTCGAGGCGAGGCTCATGTCTCCCACCCAGTCCGCTCTGCTGTCCTCGGCTCGAAACGCCGACTGGATCAGCAGCTGGAGCCGCCCGGCGTCTTGGTCGCCGGCGATGCTGAATTGGAGAGGTTTGCTGGCCATGGTGTCTACCTAGATACTACATGTCAAGCCATCGATGGCAGAGAGCCCGAAGACATTAAATACACAGGTACCCGTGAGCCTGTGTATGGGTTGTCAAGTCAGCACGAAGGGCTTCGAAGCTCTTGCGGTGTCTGGATGGCCCTAATTGACATGTCCCATTGAAGTAAATGACTCAGCATGGCGCCCTTCCTCCTTGGCAGACCTACAAGCCCGCTTCGTACGGCACCGGGTTGACCCCTGCTCGACTGCCTTGATCCTTGGCACAGCCCTGTCGACTTCATCTCCCCTCCTGCAGTTCTCGCCTCTTCTCTACAGGAACTGGAATTGGCCCCCCCGACACTCTGCAGCCCGTCTTAGCAAGCTGCAGCGAGGATCCAATGGTCCAGGCTTTGTTCCCTCGCAGGAACTTTCGTGTTTGAATGAACTCTCGATCTGATGATGCCCAGCACTCGAAACAAGCTTCACTAGGTAGACGACAGGCCATGCACAGCATCCGCCGAGGGATCGCTATGCCGCCAATCTCGGCTCGTTCCACGGCAGAACCATACAAGGAACCGCCAGGACGTTGCCTCTCACCTCATCTAGCCTCTCGCCTCATCCAGCCTTAGCGCGCTGACCAGGATACTCGCCGACGGCCATCACTTGGTTAGGCAAGCGACGTGGTGATCCCACATCAAGCTCGTGGCCTGCGTCTTTTATCGTCCATTGTCTGCTCTGAACAACGTTCCATAACGTCGATGATGCCGTCGATCAAAGTGGGCGGGCGCCAAGAATCACGGGAGAGGTGTGTGAAGGATCAAAAGTTCCATGCCGTAAACGAACCACCCGCCGCCTCATCGACGTCATCGCTCGATGCGCACCACCCCCCTCCCCTCGACGGAGCTGCAAACAAGCGCGGGCTAGACCTCCATGGGGTACAGACCCCCAGCGGCAATGCAACCCAAAGGATCACTATGCCTGGCAACTGATGCCTTGCCACTGGGCTATCGTACACCGATACGGTTACTGAATCCCCTCGCCGGCCACTCATGTTCTCAACGTTCGGCCCCCAATACAACATACCCGGTCAAATCTGATCAAGCTTTCAGCTGGCATGCTGTCCTTCCCGGTCTTGGGGCGAGTCTTGCCCGTGATAGCACGCCTTGGTCGGCTCGATCTTGCGCTTGTTGCTGCCCCTGGCGTCGATTGCATCCCCCGCAAGCCAAGATGCTATTACTTCTCCTTCTTCTTCTTCTCCTCCACCCATCCCGCGACAGCTTGTGGCCTCGACCATCGAAAAGACCAAATCTTCACTGTCGCGGCTACCTGGCGACTTGGCACACAGTATGGCTTCACATCAGTATGGCCACCACGCCCCTGAGGTTGTGCAGCCAAGCATCCCCGAAGTCTACTACCCTCAGTCGGCTGTCTCGACGTCGTACTACTCACAAGGACCAGACACCATTGGCTCACCTGCCAAGACGGAATCAACCACGCTTCATCCCGGATACACGCCGTCGCCTGTGAACGACACCCATTCTCAGGAGAAGCCTACCAAGGCGAAGGCGAAGAGGACATTCTGCGGCTGCACCGTCCTCGTCCTCGTCTTGTCCATCATCATTGCCGTCTTGGCTGCTGCGGTCATCGGGCTGGCGGTGGGAACCGGCGTCCAGTCGAGCCGCGCCAACGATGCCAACGAGAAGCTGTCTGCGCTCTCCGCCTCAGGGCCGGCGACGCAAACCGTGACGGTGCCGGCGGCCGGCCCGACGGACACGGGCTACGCGTCCATCACCCACGGCTGCTCGGACGAGGACGAAAAGACGACGGCAACGAACTACACCACCCACTGTATGTGCCATGTGCTCTCTACTCCCGGACGTTGACCCGGCACAAGCCCCACGCGATGATGCTGACAAAGGACGGAAAAACAGTCCTCAACAAGGTGACGTTTACCATGTTCTGCAACGCCAACGCCCCGCCCTACGATCCTCTGATGGCGCTCGCCGTCCCCGACTTCGACTCGTGCATGGACGCGTGCGCCTCGTACACGAAATACACGTCGGCGTCGTTCGACTCTGACAGCGTCAACGCGACCTGCACGGCCGTCAGCTTCATCCCCGGGTGGACGGCCAGGGAGTCGGCGATCAGGGCCAAGGCGGAGGGCAACTGCTATCTGAAGTCGGGCCCGCAGACGAGGTCCAAGCTCGAGCCGGTCGAACGCGGAGACGGCGAAACTCATGCGGCCATCGTGTCGGGCTCGTGAGCGGGGGACAGAAGACGGAGGACAGGACGAGGGAGGCTGGCGCGTGAGTCGTCGGACCGGACCCCCGCAAGGCCCGGGCCCGGCGTGGCGGCACCGGACGCACCAATGGGTCACTGAATAATAGTAATCGGCAGTTTGGAGGGTCAGTCTCTGTGTACTTGGCTCGGCTCGGCTCCCATCGATCAATTTGAAGTGGTCGTTCGTTCGTATTCTCCCCTGTGCTTACTGCTGGGATCCTCCGGCTTGGCGAATGCTTCTCTGTTCCGGCGACCGGCGGCACGGCCTTGGCGGGTCTGTTACGGCATGGTGAATGTAAGATTTCGGGATGATAAGGAGAGGGGCCCCAAGCCACAAGCACAAGGCATGCAAACATTCCGAGGTCGGATGCTGGAAGCGAGGGACCCTCCAACTTGAACCGCAAATGGCCGCCTCGATACGCCCAGCATCGGCGCAGAACGCGGAATGGTCGCAGACACAGTCACGGAACCATCTCGTCGGTCTGCCCATTCGGCCGAGAGGCTTGATGGCCGATATCGCGGTCGCTGTTCAATGGTCGACGTGGGACGAGAAGACAAAAGGCCGGCCATACTGCAGCCACCGAGTCGACAGCCTCCTTCGGGGTTTGATCATGCAGCCGGAGCTGCTAAACAAAAATCAGCCGGGCATCTCAATTGAGCCGCTGCAGACAGTGGCTTCTGACGGAACAGGAGCCTGGAACACGCGATCTGCAGAGAGGATTCGCGGCAAAGCGTCAGGAGACACGGCACGTCGTTGCTCATCAATAAGCAGGATGATGGGCGCCCCCCGTCCTGGATGCGCCTGATGCGCCTTGGATGACAGCACCAGACTCTCATTGGGACGGAGGGCCTACCGTATGCGCTCCTAGCCAGCTTCACTGTCCCACACCGACCTTCGTTCACACGCGACAGGGCCATGCAGGACGGCGGCCAGCGACTCAGCGGCTGTGACTCTTACTCTTACAGCCAGGTGGGAACACAACCCCCAGAGACACCCGAGACACCGCCCACCTGGCGGGGAAGGGAGTGAGGATGCAGACAGACGGCACGGCAGGGTTCAGCCAACCACGGAATGCTGGGCGTTCTAGAAACTGCGCCGGTGGTCGGCTATCGCCCACCTTTCCGACCGGGGAGGCTACCTGGGAGGCTACCTGGGCCGGGGTATCGATGGTTATGAAGAATGACGACGGTGATACCGTCAGGCCCTGTGAGGGAAGAACCAGATGGCGTCCCGGGGCCGAAGAAAATCTTGGCCGGACGGACTCTCTATCGAGAAGCCAGAGGAGCCGGGACAACCTCAGTCGACTCACGATCGATCCTCCACCGGGGGGTCAACAACACATCTTGTATCTTGGAGACCTGCCCTCCAAGTCATCTCGTCTCGCTCTCGTCCTCCTTCGGACACCCCTGTCAGCGACTCCGCACAGTCGACATCCCCAAAGCGGCACCGTCGCATGGGGCCTTCGACATGGCCCCATCTTTTTTTGACATGAAGGGCGCGCTCATGTCAATGTCGCTCCATGCGAAGGGCAGAGCCAGTACCACACTAGCCCTTGGCTACAGCCGCAGTTTGGCTGCTCTTGGTCTCTAAGGGAATGGCTCCGAACCACCGGGAAACGGAGCGAACGAACCCACGCTGGCCTCTTTTTCCACCTGGTCCTCCTCGTCCGTCCTGTAGCCGTCGACTGAGAGAAAGAGAGAAAGAGAGAGAGCGAGGATTTAGTTCGTCTCAATAAAGCAGGTGCTGAGACTTGTTTGCGTCTTCATTCCCCGGATCCTGCTTCTTCCCCTTCTCTTCCTCCTCATCACCTCGATTCGGTTGTCAGCAACATTGACATCGACGCCTTTCCTCCACCACCCCCCCCCCCTCTCTCTCCGCCCTGCATGTCTCTTTGACATCCTATCGCTGGATTTAGTCACACCCTGTGGAGTGACGCCTTTCCTTCGACCGGACTTTGACATCAGCCCTTCCCAAGTACAACGTCAAACGCGCGCTGCCGTCACCCGTGGCAAACATGGACGAGTTTGTCAACTGGGACAAGGCCGGTGACAGCGTCGGCATGCTGCTCGACCACGCCGGCCCCTCCCCGTCTTCTCCCTCCCAGCATCTCCCGCCCACCGCCGCCGCCGCCGCCGACCCGGACATCGACCTGGTCCTGGCCAACGTCGACGACGACGACTTCAGCTTCTGGGCTCTCCAGCACTTCTCCGAGGCCTGCCAGGACGGCCAGCCCGGCCAGGAGGTCCCCTCGGCCTTCCAGACGGACATGCCCACGGGGCCCCTCCCGGAGCCGTGCCAGCTGCCTGACCCCCTGCCGGACTTCTTCTGGTACAAGCCCGCCGTCCCCTGCACTGCGTGCTCCCGCAGCGGCCTCGAGTGCAAGAGGATCCGCGAGGGTCAGTACAAGGGCTACTGCACCTCTTGCGTCGCCCTCTGGTGCCCGTGTAGTTTCGCGCCCGCACCCGCGGAACCCTGGTGCAGCGACCTCTGCGAAGACCCCGAGGCCCTCAAGTGCAACGAGAACCCCGGTTTCCAGAGCCTCCTGAGCGCCTCGCTGTCTTCCGGTCCCTCGGACGCCGCGCCTCTCGCCATGGCGCCGCCTCCCCTTCTGGAGGAGGCGGACGACGCCGCTGCTGCTGCCGCCGCCGGCCTCAACAAGAAGAGCCCTCCACCCAAGATCGGAGCCCGTTTCTCACGAGAGTCGGTCAAGATTCTCAAGACCTGGCTGTCGGGTCACAACCGTCACCCGTACCCCAGCGACGAAGAGAAAGAGATGCTCCAGCGCCAGACCGGCCTCAACAAGACCCAGATCACCAACTGGCTCGCCAACGCCCGTCGCCGGGGCAAGATCCAGGCCCCGAGGTCGACCTCGCCGGCCACGCGCAGCCTCTACACGGGCGCCGTGGACATCCCGCGCCGGCCCGGCACGCCGGCCTTCGACAAGAGCATCGCCAACAAGAACCCCCTGGAGCGTTGGGTGGACTCCCCGCCCGACAACGAACCGGCCTCGGTCACGGCCATCGCCAGGGCCGTGGCCTCCAACTCGGACATGTCCTCGGGCCTCAACAGCCCGCACAGCTTCGCCTTCACGGACGACGGCTCCGGCCGCTCCCTACGCGACGGATCGTCGGCGAGCAGCGTGGGCACCTCGAGCGGCGGCTCCTTCGCCTCGGCCTACTCCCACGCCTCGCGAGGCTCCTTCGGGTCCTTCAGCTCCATGCAGATCCGCGGCCGCCGACGCCGCAGGCGACGCGCCGCCCCCCGGGGCCCCGACGAGAAGACGACCCTCGCCGCGCCGTTCAAGACGTTCCAGTGTACATTCTGCACCGAGACGTTCCGCACGAAGCACGACTGGCAGCGGCACGAAAAGTCGCTGCACCTGTCGCTCGAGCGGTGGGTGTGCGCGCCCAGCGGACCGCGCGCCCTCAACCCGGCGACCAACGAGGTCAGCTGCGTCTTCTGCGGCCAGGTCGACCCGGACAACGAGCACATCGAGAGCCACAACCACACGGCGTGCCAGGAGCGCTCCCTCGAGGAGCGCACCTTTTACCGGAAGGACCACCTCAACCAGCACCTCAGGCTCGTGCACAACGTCAAGTTCATGGACTGGTGCATGAAGACGTGGAAGGTGGCGACGCCAGAGATCAGGTCACGGTGCGGTTTCTGCGGCATCATCATGGACAGCTGGTCCATTCGCGTAGACCATCTGGCTGAGCATTTCAAGACGGGTAACACCATGGCTGACTGGAAGGGTGACTGGGGTTTCGAGGCACCCGTCCTGGACATGGTCGAGAACTCGATCCCGCCTTGTATGAGACCCCTTCGATATCCCGTAGACCAGCTGGCAGCGTCTAACTTTTGATTTTTTTTTCTCCGTGCAACAGATCTCATTGACAATGAGCGGAACACGCCCTTCCCCTACGTAGCGGGCGGCTCGCCGCCCGAGTCGCCGAGGAGCGCCTACGAGCTCATCAAGATGGAGCTCGCCTTCTTCATGATGAACCACGAGGACAAGACGGGCAGCCTGCCCAACGACGACGAGATGCTGCTCGAGGCGTGCCGAATCATCTTCGCCTCCGAGGTGCTGTCGCTGCAGGGCATCGACTCGAACTTCTCGTGGCTGAGGGACCTCTTCATGTCGTCGCCCGAGGTCGCGCGCCAGGCGCAGTTCGGCCCGCTGCGTTCGGCCATCGAGAACAGGCTGTCGATCCTCAAGATCAACGGCAAGGACAACCTGTTCGAGGCGTGCCCGCTGGAGCAGCAGCTGCGGGACTACGTGTCGACGAGGACGCTGCTGGGGTTAACCGCCATCGACGACGAGCTGCAGGTCGAGGCGTGCTGCATCGTCGGGCGCATCGAGGAGGCGTCGACGACGCCGTCCGACTTCATCGCCAACTGGCTGGTGCGGCTGATCAACTCGTCGACGGGCTGGCTCGCCAACTTCAGGCAGCGCGCCCACCTGCCGCGGACCGAGGACATCAAGAGCGCCTACTTCCGGTCGACCGACTCGACCAAGATCGACTCGACCATCCACATCTACAGCCGGCTGGAGACGTCGCTGAGCGAGTACATGGAGGACCGGCGGCTGCTGGGCGTCGAGCCGTCGGACGAGGACCTCCAGCGCCAGGCCCGCATCATCATCTACGAGTTCGACGACGGCTGGAACCAGACGGCCGCCGACAGCATCGCCTGGCTCAACGCCTTCCGGGACCGCCACCCGCCGCCGACCGGGCCGTCGGACGCCGCCGGCCCCGCCTTCCCGACGCACGTGGCGGCGGCGCCGTCCCCTCCGCAGCCGAGCCCGCCCGGCGCCGCCGGCCGCGAGTTCGCCGTCGGCCCGCCGCGCGCCAAGGTGCCGGGCGGCGCGCTGCTCTTCAACGACTCGAACCGGTACCGCAGGCTGGCGCGCGAGCTGCGGCGCTACGTCGCGCAGACGACGTCGCCGCACAACCCGAACCAGCACGTCCCCTCGGACAAGGAGCTGCAGCACCAGGCCCGGTGGATCGTGTACGACGAGTGAGTTGCCCGTGTTCGCCCGTGTTTGGCCCGTGTTCGGCCCGTGTTTGGCCCGTGTCTGGCCCGTGTTTGGCCCGCAAAGAAGTATCTACTGACTGTCCATCTCAGTGACGACCCCTGGAACCAGACGCCGGCCGACAACGCCGAGTGGCTGCAGCGGTTCAAGCGCGACGCCGGCCTCCTGGGCCTGGAGGAGCACGGCCTCGACGGCGCGCCGCCGCAGCCCGTCGTCGGCAGCCGCACCATGGCCGAGGCCGCCGCCTCGAGCTGCCCGTTCAACCCGCACATTGACTTTTCCACGACCACGACGACGCCGTTCAGCACGAGCACGACGCTCGCGGGCACGAGCCCTTCGAGCGGCGGCGGCGGCGGCACGCGCGACCAGGCCGTGGCGGACGCCTTCTTCGCGACCTTCGACACGCGGCACGCGCGCCCGGGCACCATTTTCTGCGCGCGCGAGCTGGAGGACGGGCTGGCGGGGCTCGTGAGGGCCGAGACGGGCGCCGGCCGCGGGTTCCCGAGCGACGACATGCTGCGCGCGCGGGCCCGGCAGGTCATGGGCGGCGCGGCGCGCACGGCGGCCGACGACGATACCCTCCTGGGCAAGTTCAAGGTGTGGGTGGCCGGGGAGATGGCTTCCGAGACCGGCCAGCAGCAGCACCTCCACCACCAGGCCTTCACCGACGCCGAGGTGGACGGCATGCTGGCGGAGATGGAGATGGAGTACGGCGGCGAGATGGGAGGGGGCGTGTCCCTGCTGTGAGCCGCGGCGCGAGGTGCGTTTAGAGGTCGGGAGAGCCGCCGAAGAGAGGAGGTGGAGAATGATCTGGAGTTTGGGTGATTTTGGGCTACAAAAAGGGGCTGTTCATGATATCCGGTTATGACTATGGTAGATCTGATAATACGCATTACAACACCATTAAAAATGATTTCCGTTGCTTGTCTGTGTGAGAAACCTACCCTAAAATCAGAAGCCTTGATCATGCTATCCATGAGGCTGAGAAGATGTCGTCTGTAGTCTCCTTCGTCATCTTCTATCAAAGGGATGTCGCACCGGTGAGCAGCTCTCGCACGCCCCAGGAAGATAGAACCATCTCAGGTATCACGGTCAGAGACGACGGCAATTTTTATTTTTTTTTATTTTTTTTTATTTTTGGTAAGATTCCTCGCCTGCTGAGGCCCTTAAAAGCCCGTGGTCGTGAGGTTCGAAAATGGGCTTTAGTGTGGTTGCGTGTAAGACGGAGGATTTAGCTACAGTCCTTAAGCGTTATGCTGGCAAAATTGATAAGAAGGTACTTTCCCTCTGCCGAGCCCATGCGCGAACACCAGGTCCCCTCTTATCCGTTATGCCAATGCGTCACGCTCAGCCTCCCCACCGCAGCTGAACCGTGACCCAGGCTTCAATCGGACGAGGACGGGCTTAAAACAGGACACGCTCCCATGCCCACTCTGCTCGTCCAACATGCTTAGCAGTCATACTCGCGTCTGAGCTCCCCCGTCTCTCATCTCCTCGACTGCACCTTACATCATTTTCACTTCTTGGTTCCGAGGCACACCGCCATGGGTTCGACCGCAGTGGATACCGTGGCCCAGAGCAGCAATGCGACGTATAACCGGCCCAAGACGCGGCAGAGGGTGCAAAAGGCCCCGCCGCCCCTGGACGTGCCGGACATTGACGAGGATGCCGCCGAGCGGAAGAGGGTGCTGAACGTGCTGGCCCAGCGGCGGTACCGTGAGTTGGCCCGGCGTCCGCTGGATGGCATGGTCTGCGGCTAACACGGTTCAGGGGAGCGGAGGCGAGAGAAGCACAACGCGAGGAGCAAGGACAAGGAGCAGCAGCAGCAGCAGGAAACCCCCGAGGCGCCGGTAGATCCTCCTGCGGCATCAGACGCGCCGGGAGATCCTCCCGCGGCATCAAGCGCGCCGCCGGCCACGGAATCCAGTACCACCACCACCACCCTGGACCTGGACCTGGACCTGGGCATGCCCTGGGATACGACTTCACTCGGGCCGACCATCGCCTCGACGCTCGAGAGCTTCGCGTGCGCGCCCTACGAGACCGCCGCCTGGGACTCCCTGTCCCCGTCCTCCTCCTCGCCCTCCTCCTCCGGCTTCACAGGCCACAGCATGGCCCTCTCCACCACCACCACCACCATCAACCCCTCGTACCTCGTCGCCAGCTCGAGCTCGAGCTCGAGCCCGAGCTCGGCGAAGTCGTCCTCCCCGAGCACGACCTTCACGCCGCCGCCGCCGGTCGACGACTTCGCGGACCGGTACCTCCTCCCCATCAGCGAACTCACGCTCCTCCGCGCCCTCCTGTCCATTTCCGCGCGCATGGGCTCCTCCAACGAGATGTGGATCCCGACGGCCGACTCGCCGTTCCACCTCGGCGGCGGCACGCCCGCGTCCCTGCTGCCGGCGACGTGGCGGCCGACGGCGACGCAGCTGCAGCTGCCGCACCACCCGATGCTGGACTTTCTGCCGTGGCCGTCGGTGCGCGACCGCATCATCAGCATCTTCAACATGCCGGCGGCGATGCGGCCGCCGGGGGCGCGGGACCCGATGGCGCTGATGAACTTTGCCTACGACATGGAGGACGAGGCCGGCGGCGTGCGCATCTGGGGCGGCGACCCCTACGACGAGACGGGGTGGGAGATCGGCCAGACCTTCTTCGAGCGGTGGTGGTTCATCTTCGACCGCGACGTGGTGACGCAGAGCAACCGCCTGAGGGAGATGAGGGGCGCCGCGAGGCTGCAGATGGCGGGGCCGCGGGTGGAGGAGCTGGGTGGTTGAGTACGCTGCCCCGGATGGCGTCTGTCATGTGGTACATGGCATGGTCGCCTGCTGTGCCGGTAGGAGAGGCATCTTCTGTGTTGCGCGCGATGGGGCTGTGCCGCATGCGATGCCAGCCTACTATGTGCCGGTAGGAGAGGATGTGACGGCAGCCTAGAGGTATGTGCCGAGAGAAGCACCCTCAGGAGACGCACCAACAGGAGACGCACCAGCAGGATGCAGCGGGGCTCACCGATGCGGGGCGCCACCTTCCCCCCCACGCCAGAGGCAGGACCCCTGGAGGGCGGTGAGCGGCGATTCTGCCGGCGTGGAGGGGTAATGACGCTGGGAAAGCGGGGCAGCAGCGATGCATGGCACCTGCCGATGAACGTGAACGAGCAATGAATCACGACCCAGGTTTCACCCGACCTGGTCTTTCCCCGAGAGGAGCAGAGGAAGAGAAAGAACAACTCACCAATCCCCAGAGTCCTGAGTCAGCGATCGAAACACGGGATACCTGGACCCTGCACCGTGAAGAACCCGACACGAGACGCAGCCAAACACACCGCCTCGTTTGGGGGACGATCACTGAAAGGAGAGCACCCTCCCTCCCCCTTTCCCCCGGCAGGCTTCTTTCAGGCAGGCAGCGCTGGGCGAGAGAAACCCGCGGGGCAAGTAGCAAGTAGCAAGTAGCACGGAGCAAGGACAGACAGCGGCGGCAGCGGCGGGGCAGACGTGGCTGCACGCTGGACCAATGACCACGGCGCCATCTTCGGAGGCGTGGGGAGACAAGTGTGGGTAGGCACGACCGATGTGTACTGGCGGCATCCACACCGGCGCCGATGCCTCCCTCCAGCGGTCCTGCCTCAACGCCTCTCCCCATTAGCTCCTCAAATTCTTACCTCACGTCTACCTTGTCCCGACTGCTTCCACTGTCACCGTGCCTGGCACCAATCTTCCTTCTTGCCATTCTTTCGGAACTCCAGAATATTGTCGCGAGAAGCAGACCTGGTGCCTTGCTGAGCATCATTGGACTTCCCGTCCCCAGATTGTCCAGCGAGTGAGTCATTCCCTGCCCTGCCCTGCCCTGCCCGCTACCCCGTCTTCTGTCGTGACCCTCCTGATTCATCTCCCAATTCCAATGCATACATACATACCCTTCATTCTCCGTCCAGGCTTCAACCGGCAGCTCAATGGCCTCGGATGCCCATCTGCCAACCGCCGCCGAACCCATAGCCTTCCCGCTGCCCGTCAGACTGCTAACCTCCCACCAGCCGCTTCGGACCAGCCCTCGGCGGCTTCGACCCCTCTCCAGCGCCCTCCGCGATAATACCTCTCCCCTCGCACCCGGCACCCGCCCCCCACCGCCACCATGCACATCAAGGAGATGCTCGCCGACGCCGAGCGCGACGGCCAGCCCTCCTTCTCCTTCGAGTACTTCCCCCCCAAGACCGCCCAGGGCGTGCAGAACCTCTACGACCGCATGGACCGCATGTACAACTTCGGCCCCAAGTTCATCGACATCACCTGGGGTGCCGGCGGCCGGATCGCCGAGCTGACCTGCGAGATGGTCACCCAGGCCCAGAGCGTCTACGGCCTCGAGACGTGCATGCACCTGACCTGCACCGACATGGGCCTCGAGAAGGTCAACGACGCCCTGCGCAGGGCCTACAAGGCCGGCTGCACCAACATCCTCGCCCTCCGCGGTGACCCGCCCCGTGAGAAGGAGAAGTGGGTGGCCGCCGACGGCGGCTTCGAGTACGCACGTGACCTCGTCAAGCACATCCGCGCCACCTACCACGATCACTTCGACATCGGCGTCGCCGGCTACCCCGAGGGCTGCGACGACAACAAGGACGAGGAGTCTCTGCTCGACCATCTCAAGGAGAAGGTCGACATGGGTGCCACCTTCATCGTCACCCAGATGTTCTACGACGCCGACAACTTTGTCCGCTGGGTCGGCAAGGTCCGCGAGCGCGGCATCACCATCCCCATCGTCCCCGGCATCATGCCCATTGCCACCTACGCCAGCTTCATGCGCCGCGCCAAGCACATGAACTGCAGCGTGCCCCAGGACTTCATGGACGCCCTGGAGCCCGTCAAGAACGACGACAACGCCGTCCGTGAGGTCGGCAAGGTTCTCGTCGCCAACATGTGCCGCAAGATCCTCGCCGCCGGCATCCACCACCTGCACTTCTACACCATGAACCTCGCCCAGGCCACCCGCATGGTCCTCGAGGAGCTCAACTGGATGCCCACCTCCGAGCGTCCCCTCAAGCAGGCCCTGCCCTGGAAGCAGTCTCTCGGCCTCGGCAGGCGGGAGGAGGACGTGCGCCCCATCTTCTGGAAGGGACGCAACAAGTCCTACATTCTCCGCACCCAGGACTGGGACGAGTTCCCCAACGGCCGCTGGGGTGACTCGCGCTCGCCCGCTTTCGGTGAGCTGGACGCCTACGGCATCGGCCTGACCGGCACCAACGAGCAGAACATCAAGAAGTGGGGAGAGCCCCAGACCGTGCAAGACATTGCCGGCCTGTTCGTCCGCTACCTCCAGAACGAGATCGACTGCCTGCCCTGGAGCGAGTCGGCTCTCACCAACGAGGCGGATCCCATCCGCGAGGACCTCATCGCCCTCAACAAGAGGGGTATCATCACCATCAACTCCCAGCCCGCAGTGAACGGCGTCAAGTCTTCGCACCCCGTGCACGGCTGGGGTCCCAAGAACGGCTACGTGTACCAAAAGTCCTACCTGGAGATGCTCGTGCACCCCGATCTCTACCCCGAGATCATCTCCCGCATTGAGAAGCACCCCGACATGACCTACTACGCCGTCACCAAGAACGGCAACCTCAAGTACAACGCGCCCTCGGACGGACCCAACGCCGTCACCTGGGGTGTCTTCCCCGGCAAGGAGATCGTGCAGCCGACCATCGTCGAGGGCATCAGCTTCGTGGCCTGGAAGGATGAGGCTTTCCGCCTGGGTCTCGACTGGGCGCACTGCTTCGAGCAGTCCTCCCCCAGCCGGGTGCTGGTTGAGCGCATCATGAACGAGTGGTACCTCGTCAACGTCGGTGAGTATAAGTGAAGGCCCCACACATCTCGACGACATGCTGACGTTATGCAGTGAACAACGACTTCCACCAGCAGCGCCAGATCTTCGATCTCTTCGAGGGTCTCTCCGTCAAGGAGTACGACGACATCAAGCCGGTGGTCAAGGAGGCCGCTCCGGCCGTCCCGGCTCCCACCAACGGCGCCACCAACGGGGTCGCCGTCCCGGCGGCCTAATCATTTTCGCTCTTACGATTTGACCCTTTTATGATGCATCTTATGAGGCGTTTTTCAACCCAGGATTGGGACATGATGGGGGGCCAGCATGCTTTTTTCAACAAAAAAGGAGGACACCGGGCTGTTCTGGAGTGAAAAAAAAATCAATGACTCCGAGATGTAGCCGGTGATCTGGCGGGAAAACAAGAGATGACGGATCTCTTCACGACGGGCGGGTGGGCGGAAGCATGCATATCATATCTCAACGATACCCCCAAGAACCATTCGAGTTCAACCTTAAAACTGAGAGCCGCGGGATGCGGCTTGGAGCATGGAGTTCTTTCAACACGGGGCATTTCTTCAATTTTCGAAGCGAGGGCGGTGGGGGTGGAGGGGGGAGAGGAGTTGGATAGTCTGTAGTGAACGGGGAATGAGTACTACCTTTGACTTCCATCTGTTGTCTCCTGCGCATGCTCGATGGCTCGAGTCTTTCTCCTCCTTGAACTCAGCGTTGCCACCCACTACCAGATATCCGGCGAGAGGGTTGATGCTGCCCTGTGAGTCAAGGACCGACACCATCTGTCTAGGCAGTCGACAAAGTATTAGACGATGAAAGGAACCAGATAAATTAGTTGCAGGAGTATGTGCCGTCCCTTGGAGTCGACCACTGGAGCTAGCGAATCGGAGGCCGAGGAGAACAGCGCAGCAAGGTGTACCGGCACCGACGAACCGAAGACGAAAAGGGGTCGTCGACCTCAGACCAAACGGCATCGTCACCACATGACTGGCCTTCGTTAGCCGCTAAGAGAGCATCACTAGATAGGCCGGTGCGTGGTGTGGCTCGGCATGGAATTCACATGTTCGTTGCGCGTCATCACGGGAATCACATGCCACGGTGAGAATGAGGTTCGAAGCAGCTTGCATAGCCAACTGCAACCCTTTCTAGATGCCTCGCGTCGGCCTCGCCCCTTCGGCGCGTTCCCTTCCTCCGGGTTCCGTGGACGCTTCTCGTCCGGGGTATAGTGGACCCATGGTGGTAGTAGTAGTAGTACAAAACAAGGCCGCTCGTTGCCTCGTGATCAGTCAAAATGAACAGAGAGAGAAAAGGATCAGCTCGCACGTCCACAGCCGCGTGCAACGGCAGGACAAGGAACCGACCGCGCAGGGACGAAACTAATCGACCCAATCGTCGTCCTCGACGACCTCGTAATCCATGTCGACGACTTCCGTCTTGGGCTCGCGCTTTACGCGCGGCGCGGAAACGGCAGGCGCAGAGTCCTCGTCAGCCGCGTCAGGATCAGCCTTCTCGACGGGCGTCGCAGCAGGAGCCGCGGGACCCGACGGAGCCGCGCCCGTGGCTGTCGCGGCTGGTGCGTTCTCAACCCACGAGACGTCAACATTTCCAAGACTGGGGATGGGGGCCAGCTTGGAGGCGTGGAGGAAGCGCTCAGCCGACTTGCGCGTCTTGAAAGTGATGCGCGCGCCTTCAGGCGTCACCTGGATGTCACTGAATTCACCAATGCCCTGGATCAAGTCAGTCGAGTGTAGTGAAAAGCCGGGCGACGAGGTAAGACTCACGAAAAGGTGCTGTCGCAGCGCCTCGTCCTTCTCGGAATCCGTAAAGTCAACGCCAGACACGGCAACGACCCTTGTGCGGTTGTCGAGCGTGTACTGCTCGAAAGCAGCATAAACCGCAGCCCGGTCGGTATTGTAACCCCCGCGCCCGCGATAGCCGCCACGTCCGCGACCGCGACCCCGGAAGCCGCCCCGGAAGCCGCCGTAGGTGCTCGCATCGTCCGCATCCGGATCAAGGCCCAGAAACTTGGCCTCTTCTTCAAGAGCGGCGAGCTGGGCCCGGAGCGCCTCGTTGTTGGACCCGTCTGCACCATCCTCGCCAGACGCCTTCCCGAGCTTCTCCTGGAGCTTCTGACGCACCTCGCGTTGCCGGTCCATGAGGTCTTTCTGACGCTCCGTCAAGTCCTGGCGCTGTTTTTCGAGCTCCTGCTGGCGTTGGCGCTTCTCCTCATGGACCTTTTGAGCCTCATCTTGTTTCTTGATAAAGGCATCGAGATCAAACTCTGGCTCCAAGGCGGCACCGCCAGACTGGCCCGCAGTGGAACTCTTCCGTCCACCGTGACCGGGTTGGTCCGCCTCGTCGTTGTACCAGAACACTTTGACGAAGCGATTATCAAAGAAAGCTTTTGTCGACTGGAAGGCCGCATTGGCAGCATCCCACGAGTCGTATTTGACGATGGCCAATCGGTTGTACAGCTTCAGCGTGACCTCGTCGATTGTGCCGAACTCGGAAAAGGCGGTCCGAACCGCTTCCTCGGTGAGCTGTTGCTCGGGAATGCTCTCCACAACCAGGGTGCTCTTGGTCTTGTCGGTGATGGCCCCGGTAGCGGAGAAAGGCGCCCGATCAGTAGCCCGGCGACCTCCCCCATACTTCGGGTTGCGGCCTCTACCGGCGCCTCCTCTGTGGCCACCCTTGTTGCCTTTCGCCGTCACGACGTCCCATAGCTGTTGCATCTGCTGCATGTTCTGGGTGAGCATGGCGGCAGCCAAGTCGGCCTGAGTGGGTTCTGTGCATGTGTCAGCGTCTGGTCTTGCTCAAGTTTGCAGCAAATCAGTCGTGACGAAAGCCGTAAGTTCAGAAGTCAACCTTATAAATGGGGTTTTCATCGCACGTATGCTCCCACATTAAAAAATGGGTGTCATCAGGATACGGAGGAAGGGCAAGAAAGAAAGTGTCAAGTACGTACCGAAATAGCCGTGCGGATAGCCCAGCGGACCGGAAGGGATGTATCCAGAGCGCACGGGTTGCGGGAACTGCGAGGGCAAAGGAGGAACAGGTCCGTATGGTGACACCATGCCGTTGTGATCAGAGGGATGGGGAACCGGAGACCACGCAGGCCTTGGTGGCAGGCCGCCGCTGCGTCGAGCTTGCTTGATAGGTCGGCTGCTGCTGGGCCCGCGAGGAGCGACGACGGGGAAATCATGCGCTTCTCTGTCGTGAAACGAACGCTTCTTGCTCTCCGTCAAGCTGGCATATGGTTGGGATCCGTTGGAGAAGCCACTCGGCGAGTACCCAGGCCCATCGGCGTAACCGGCAGGAGCGTAAGCATCCTGCGACCTTCCTCTGAAGCCAGGGCCGGAAGAGTATTTTGAGTCGTTGGAGAATCCAGAGGCGGCTGACGCCTTCGCCGTCTGACCCGACCCTGAATAATCCTTCGTTTCAATCACTCGAAAGAGTTCTTCGATGAAGCCAGCAGTGGCGCCTGCGATAAAACAAGTCAGCGTGACGTTCCATGGAGATGGAACGATATTCAACATACCATCATTAAGAAATTGAGGGAGCTCCTCCTCGCAGGAAGCGCGAAGCTCCCTCTCGTCGCCATCGGACGATGCAAGCAGTGCAAGCAGGTAATCGGCAAAGATTTCTGTCTCGGAATCGGACCTGGAGAACCAATTCCGTTAGCGAAGGAAACCCGAGTGGAGCAGCAAGCCCAGAGGGCTAGGGCAAATGGAACGTACACCTCAGGCAGCTTCCTCATGATCCATCCCCGCAGGCCGACCTTGTCGTCGGCGGAGAGGCGCATCTTGGGCGCGGTCACATGTGGTGACCAGGAAGCGCAGAGACGATTGAAGGCTGAGGTGCCATGCGCGAGGCTGATAGAGTATGTGCAAGGAGAAGGTACGAATGGAGTAAGGTCGCGCCGGGGCGGTCGAAAGAATAATTCGGTAGCTCAGCTCGCGTCAGAGGAAGAGGTGGAGGTGCAGGATGAAATTTTAGTGACAAAGGTCCGACCCTTGCCAGGATGGGAACGCGAGGGGCTGGCCACACACATACAGCCAGCTCTAGCACGGACCACATTGAGCCATCACGCATCAACCACCAGCAGCGAGCTCAAGGAGTGAACCTAGCTCGCAGACGAGTGATTGCCTGCTCATCACTAGCGTTAGTCGCCAGCAGACTGCCGACAGTTGACACGCATCACATGAGGTATCATCATTATTCAGAACGGTCATCAATTCCTAGCAAAAACTACTAGCCGTGTCATGGCAATCAAACGCATGAGATGGGCTCCATGCTGATTGCCTCAGCAAAGCCTCCCCATTTTGACAGCTCCTTCGCCATGCCCACAGCACCGACTTCTCTTTCGTGGCCGGCTGCCTGGGATGGCCCACGGAGCCCGACGATGGCGGAACGTCGCGAGGGACGGGTCGCCGGGTTCCGATAGCCCTTGTGTGAGGCGTTTACAACTTGTCGTAGTACTGTCATGACTGGTTAGCGACTGCTCGTCTGCGAGGGCAAAAGGACAAAAACTTACGTTCTCGACACCGGGCACATCGACCTTGATACCCTTGCGCTTGCGCATGGTCTGGACGATGCCACCGGTCTTGGTGGTGGGGTCGAGGGGAGAGCCACCGGGCAGGATCTGCCAGTGGTCGAAGACCATCTGGGGGAAGGCCTGGCCGGAGGTGGCCTGGCGCAGATCGGCGTTGAAGCCGAAAGACTCCATGACGGGCAGGTAGGCCTTGATGGTGAAGAGGGGAGTGCCGGGGCGCTGCTCCTCAGCGAAGACGTGACCACGACGACGGGTAAGGACACCGTAGACACCACCCATGGCCTGCTCGGGCACCTGGATCTCGACGAGGAAGACGGGCTCAAGGAGACCGGGCTCGGCGAGGAGGGCGGCGGCGTACAGGACGCGACGGGTGGTGGGCATGATCTGACCACTGCCACGGTGAATGGCATCGGCGTGGAGGGTGACGTCCATGACGTTGAAGCGGATGGCGCGCATGGGCTCCTCGGCGACGGGACCCTCACGACTGGCCCACTGGAAACCAGAGACAACAGAGTCCTTGATTTCGTTGAGGTACTGGACGGCCTTGGTCTGGTCAACCAGAAGGTTGGCGCCGACAGTGTCGGGACCGAAGGTCCAGATCTTACGGGCGTCGGTGACATCCCAGCCGAAGTCGTCAGCGAGGACACGGGCACGGAGCTTGAAGTCGTCGCGGGGGCTGATCTTGCCGGCCTCGATCTCCTTGCAGAGCTCCTCGTCGATGGGCTCAGCCTCCATGTAGATACGGTTGTGCTTGTTGGGCGACTTGGACAGAGCGGTCATGCTCGACTTGGCGCCAACAGTCTCACGGTAGGAGACGACGGGGTCGGAGATGATGAGGGGAACACCAGCGTGGTCGTTCTCGAGATCGTTGAGGCAGATCTCGAGGTGGAGCTCACCGGCACCGGCAACGACGTGCTCACCGGACTCGGAGGTGGAGGTCAGGACGCAGGGGTCGGACTTGGACAGACGCTTAAGACCCTCAACAAGCTTGGGGAGATCCTGGGCGTTCTTGACCTGGACGGAGCGCTGCACGACGGGGGAGACGGAGAACTTCATGACCTTGAGGTTGTGGGCCGTGTCGAGGGTGGTGAGAGTACCAGACTTGAGGAGGAACTGGTCAATACCGACGAGACCGACGATGTTGCCGGCGGGCATGTCGTCGATGGGCTCGACCTTGCCGCCCATCATGAGGACGGTACGCTGGATGGCCTTGATGAAGAGATCCTCCTTCTTGCCGGGAACGTAGTTGGGACCCTGGATGCGGACCTTGATGCCGGACTTGACGGTACCGGAGAAGACACGACCGAAGGCGTAGAAACGACCCTTGTCGGAGGTGGGCACCATCTTGGAGACGTACAGCATGAGAGGACCCTTGGGGTCACAGTCACGGATACCGATGGCGGCAGCATCGTCGGTGGGACCCTCGTACAGAGTCTCGGAACGGTACTTCTGGGCGGTGACGGGCGAGGGGAGATGCAGGATCATCATCTCCAGAAGAGCGTCAGCGGCGGGGAGGAAGGTGCGCATGACAGCCTTGAGGAGCTGCTTGCCCTCCTTCTCACGGTCGTCGGCGGACAGCTTCAGCTGCAGCTTCTCGAGGAGGGTGGCGGTCTCCTCCTTCTTGAAGTTCATGACGGCGGCGAAGATCTTGAAGATGGGGTCCAGGATGAACTGGTTGAAGGCACGCTCGAGCTGCTTACCCTCGTAGGTGCCGTTCTTGGTCCACTTCTTGGTGGCGGGGTTGAAGTAGTTGTCGCCCCAGAGACGCTCCATCATCTTGTTGCGGTCAACGCCGAACTTCTTGGCGTAGCGCTGAGCGAACTGGCGGATGGTGAAGGCCCAGCCGTGAAGACCGGAGCCGAAGGCAACGGTTCCTCGGTCGGGGTAAACCTGGACGTCACCGAGCGTTTTGTCAAGGTAGGTGGAGATGATGACGTTGACGGACTCGATGGTACGGGAGAAGGACTGGTACAGATCCTCCTTGGAGACCTGGAGCTCGAGAAGAGCACGGTCGACCTTGTTGATGATGATGACGGGCTTGATGCGCTCACCAAGGGCCTGACGCAGGACGGTCTCGGTCTGGACGCAGACACCCTCGACGGTGTCGACGACGACGAGAGCACCGTCAGTGACACGGAGGGCAGCGGTAACCTCGGACGAGAAATCAACGTGACCGGGCGAGTCGATCAGGTTGATGAGGAAGTCGGTGCCGTCGGTCTTCTGGCCAACAACGTCCTTGACATCCTCGGGGTCGGGGAGCTGACCGAACAGGGAGATGGCAGTGGACTTGATGGTGATACCACGCTCCTGTTCGTCGGCTCTCGTATCCGTTGCTCTCTGATCTCCTGCCTTGGCGGTGGAGATGATACCGGCCTTGGACAGGAGGGAGTCGGTGAGGGTCGACTTGCCGTGATCGACGTGGGCAATAACGGACATGTTACGGACATTGCAAGGCTTGTCCATAAGCGCCCGGATCTCCTCGATCGTGAAGCTGTTGAGGGGATTGCGGTCAGCATGCTGTCTTGTGCATTGGTGGTCGCGGCGTGGCGGAGGGAGCTTATCTCCGGGCAAGCGTGGTAGGGTGGTGATGAAGGTCAGGGCGGGGTAGTCGAGCTCGAAGCGGCCGCCCGAGACGAGGACGTCGTCGAGCGGCGGCCGAGACGACGAAGCAAGCTCAAGCCGAGGAGAACCAAGCTCACGATGCCCGGGAGGATAGGAAAACAACGGGTGAAGACTTACTTGACCATCTTGGCGGTAGTTCTGCGATGAACTTCCTACGTGGAAAATTTGTCGATGTGTTTGTTGTTGGAAGCGGGGTCAAAGACTCTGCCCCGCGCGCGGAAGATGCTTCGATGCGCTTTCAGAGAAAGGCGATCTAAAGCTGTAGGTGGTCGGGGGTTGCAACGAGCCAAAAATGACAATGGAAATGTTCCACTGCCACCCTTATATCGTTGCTTTGGGAGATTGACCTGGGAGGAGGAGGGGGTGAGGAGGGAAGAGAAGGAGAGGTCGGGTGGTGGAGCGGAGGGGAGGGAAAAAAAGAAGGTTGAGGTGTGGGCGAGGGAGTCGTCCGCTGTGACAAATGCCTCCTACAGTGGGGCCCAAGCCCGAGCGACCCCGCTGTCGCCACGCCACTTCCTGTTTTTTTCCCTCCAGCCCCTCCTTCCGCCCACGACACTCGTGCGGCGGGAGCTCCCCCTCCTTTCCGGCGCCAGCTGGCAAGGCCTGTCACCTCTCACGCCGCTGAGGGCACAGAAACCCTGGCCGTCTGTGCCGTCCGTCCGTCCTCGCCGCACCTGCCCGCACCGCATTTTTTCTTCACCGTCTCCTGATCTACCAGCTGGCAGGCGCCCGCATCCGAGGCTTCAGCCCAGGCCAGGTACCTTGCTCCTCCCCCCTCCCCCACTAGCAGTTGCACCTGCCTCGCCTCGTTGCCCGGAGACTCTTCAGCAGAGCCACCTGGACGGAAGCAGCCAAACAAAGCAAGCAAGGTCCCCTCACCGCTCGAGTCAACTGCAAGATCATGCACATCACCATGATGCCCCTGATTACGCACGCCTGGCATGGTTCGCAGCCCCCCGGGCATGGCTGGCAAGAAAAGCATCATCCTACACCACCAACTTACACAGCGAGCTATCCCGGATGAGTGATCAGCTCCAGCTCCAGCGCCAGCTCCGGGCAGTGACTGCTCTGTGTCAGGCCCCGAAACATCGGGCGGTTCCTTCGGATAACATGATTGGTTATTAGGGAATCTTGTAACAGTAACACGAACCATCCACGGCGAGACGAGGTTACACCCAAGCCTACACACCTCTCCAACTATGCGGTGGCGGCCCTCGCCGAATCATTATGCTCCAAACTCCAGCCGTCATTATTGTTAGTACAGCCACCGGATGACTCGACGCCGACGCCCGCACTCAACATGCCGTCGCCCATCGCTTATCGCCCACCGTACCAATCGACCTTCAAGACGACCCCATAATCCTGCCGTACGCATCTTCGACCTCGCCTGCCAGCTCCAGCAGCGATACGATCACGATCTGATGGGTCAGGTTCGGCATGCGATCCCTGTGCAGCCCGATCCACTCCAGTGGCGGCGTCGCCTCGCCCATGTCTCTGAGCTGCGGCGTCTCGATGATCGCCGGCTCCAGCGCCACGTAGTCGTACTTGGACTGCGGTACGTTGACCTCGGCCGTGATCTTCTGCTGCTGGGCGGACGACCCCGTCGCCTGCTCGTGGTCCTCCGAGTCTGCCGCCTCCGGCACGCCCGTCACCTTGATCGCCGTCAGCGGCAGCTCCCTGCCCCACGTCTGCTCCAGCGACTTGGCGTGCTTTGCCCACATGCCCCTGATGTAGCTGATGCGCGAGTAGTTCCATCCCACCTCCACCTTGCCCCCGAATGCGCTCTTAAACGTGTATTCGATGCGGTTGCCATCCGGTCGCTGCCAGGTCTGCATGATGGCCTCCAGCTTGGGCACTTTCAGGATCGTCCCGCCGCGCGATCCTGTGGCCCGGGAGACCACATCTTCCACCGTGATCTCGCTCAGCGTCCTCGGCGCCTCCATGTTGCGCACTCCCGCAAGACCTATGCGGAGCTGGCCCAGCGTCAGGTCGAGGATGCTGTGAATTCGTCGCCGCTCCATGCTCGCCGCAAACCTCGCGTGTGCACCGAGGGCCTCCATCTTAAAGACCTGGTGGTCGGAGAATGTGTTGGGGAAGATGCCTAGGTTCAACGTCTTCAACGTCACCACCACGTCTGTGTCCAGAGAAATGGGGGACTTGGCCAAGGTATCGTCCGCCGGCAATCTAGGGGTTGCTGTTGTCTGAGGTGACGGAATCGGGGCGCTGCTGTTGCTGCGAGACCGTCGCCTCATGAATTTCTCAATCTCCTTCAGGGACGTCTCGAAATTGGCTCGTCGCTCTTGGATCAGCTTCTGCACGGCTTGATAGAGCGATAGGCCCTGGGCTGCCGAGTTCGTTGTGCCAAAGACCTGCACCGCGTCGCCGTCGAAGATGGCTACCAGCCGATCACCGCTTCCCTCCATACTACGTCGAACGTTGTACATCAGGAACTCAAGAGACGTGATGTCGGCAACCAGGAATGCTTGGTAGTCAAAGGCGGCCTTCACACGGAAGTGGCTAAACCCAATCGACGCTTGGATCATAGGTGTCTCGTTCAACGCTGCCTCTCGCTCAGGCCACTGGATCGAAGTGCGGAGCTTAAAGTTCTGCAGTTCGACAAAGCCGCTGAGTCTGCCCGTGCAGTCGACTCCGACCTTGTCGAACCCGAGACAGAGGTTTTGTTCCCAGTCTGACGTCTTCTTCGACGACACCCAGAAGTTGTTGATCTCAAAGGCAGATTTGCCTATAGCCTGGCCTAGGTCGACGCTGACGTCAAGAGATGTAATGGAAATCGTCGCTGTCCACGGGAATGCAGCCGTTGCGGCGACCTGCTGGTATCGCTGAACCAAGTGTCCTTGCGAAGTCTCCGTAGTCAACTTGGCCACTGGGGCAGCGGACCCCTGACGGAGCTCCTTCGGGTACCAGATCTCTCGGAAGAGCAGGAAATCCTGGAGCTGCTTCGCGTTGATTGACATGTTCATAGGGCTGACTTTAAGTATGGCAGAGACACCGCTCGTCCCGCTGACGTGCTTGCTGTTCATAAAGGACAGCACGATGGTCTCAACCTCGAAGCTAGCGGTCGACTCTCGGGAGTAGACGTGTTGTACAGACACTTGTAGGTTGGTGAAGGCGCCAGATATGGCAAAGAAGTTGCCCTGCTCGACTGATCGGACGGTGTTTGCAGTGAAGTAGATGTCATCAAAACAGGCTGTTGCTGCGACACGTGCGATAGGCTGACAGCTGAGTGAAAACTCTTGACGGCAGATGCGAAGGCCGAGATTCAGCTTCAGACGACCGAGCACAGCGTTTGGATCAGTCGTGAGAATATTATCCTCGTTGCCAGACTCAGGCTTTGGCGGTGGCGTCGGTGCCTTCTGGCTTGGTGCTGTGTCGTCTCCCACGACTTCTTTGACACTTGATGTGATCTCCATAATGAGAGGAACAACGGAAGGGTACAAGATATTGCTTGACGCATCAACCTTGATCTCTCCGTAGAGAGCGGGATCTTCCTGGTCGTTGTCCCTGTATTCAATCTTGCAGGCCACGCCTGGGCTTCGCAGGACAGTACCACTTCCCGACTCGTCTGGATTGAACTGTCCGTATTTGCCACCTGCTGCGGATTGACGCAGAACCCTCGAGGTGCCGCGAGTTCCTCCGGCTGCCTTCTTCCCCGAGACGTGCACAACGGCACCAGCAAAGTCGGCATCAACGAGTAGGGATTCAAACCCTTTCTTGCCGAGAATACCTGTTCTGCGTACTGAAGAGTCTTCGGTCTGGAAAGCTTCTGCTTGCTCTCCCTCTGGCTTGTTGCGAGGTGTACTGATCGTCCAGTCTTCGGATGCCTTCTGCACGTTGCTGATGGACAGAGTGATCGAGTCTTTCAAGTTGGCCACCGGTATGATGAAGCCAGAGGTCAAGCGCAGATCGAGCGACTTGCCAACTGCTTGGCACGCCAGGCGTCGCGCGGTGGGGGTGGACACATACGCAATGTTGAATACCACTTCGGGCAGGAGCGCAGAGTGGCGAGACCGCATCCTAGGGTCCTGGCCGGGCGGAACCATTTGGAGCTGAAAGTCCTCGATGGTGAGCCGTGCGGAGTTCGTCTGACGGGTACCAAAGCTGATGAGCTTGATCGAGAGGACAAGATCTTCCTTGTCGGGTGAAGGCACATCCACTGCGTCGCCGACGACGAACCAGCTGATCTGCGTGTCCCGAATCTCAAATTGGTAGACTAATGATGACAAGAAGGAATCGATCAGATCAGGGGGCTCAGGCTGCTCCTCGTCGTTTAAGGCGATGCGTGGCTTCGGTTGTCGAATCTTGCGTAAGTATTCGAGTTCGCGTGCCGTGTCCAGGTCTTTGATTTTGCCACCCATGTATCCCAGAACCTCCATGACGGTCGAGATGGTCTCCGGTGATAGCTGAATGTCCAATCCATCGCTCCTGAAGTTGAAAGACCTCTCCTCGTCGCCGGTCTCAGTAAGCCTTGTGCTCGCCGATATGAGTGCGCCGAGTGTGATGCTTCCGCACGATCTCATGGCACCTTCGTTGCCCTTCTGAATATCGAACATTATGGACCGGAGATTGACATGAAGCTCTGGCTGGGCGAGTATTGGGCGATGGGCCTCGTGTCTGTTGGCAACTTCCAAGTGAACCCTATCAAGACTGAAGCACAGATATGCCAGATTATTCTCTCCTGATTTCAGCGGTGTGTTGCCGAAGATTTCAAGGCCCGCCAGCGTTGCGTGAACTGTGTAGACCAGCTTTTGCTTTTGACCTGGGGGCGGCAGAGATTGAGGTTGCTCCTGCTTATTTTGCAGTCCGAAAACATCGTTTGCGTGTTCGCGTATAGACTTGGCCTGCTCTTGGACCTCAGTGAGGGCATTCGAGATTTGTGGGCGATTCAGAGCGCCAAGCAGACTGTAGACGGCAGAAGCATCAAGCTGTATCAGCTCGACGGACGCGAAAACTGTCACAGAATGCTCGGTAGGGCCCATGCGACTCTTGATGCGACCGTTTGTTGGCGGTATACGCAGTAGAGAAATACTTCGCGGCTGGTTATTGACATTGACACGGATGTCATGTGAGTTCTCCTTGATGTCGAAGTCGAAGATGAGCTCCTGGCCGAAGTTTGCTGCCACCGCAGCGCGAGCGACAACTCCTGATAAGTTGTACGTGAGTGACTGGAGCAGAGGCACGCTGATGTCATACTCATCCAGGAACATGGCCACATTGACTCTGAAGGAAGACATTCGCTCCACGATACTTTGGTCGTCATTGTGCAATGGTGATTCTGTTGGAAGCTGATGCTTCAGTTGATACAGCTGAGCCAGCTCGTCCTTGACCAGCACGTCAACCACCTCCAGTAAAACGATTGGGTCTTGCCGGACAACGAGAGTCAAAGACTGGCTGCTCGCTGCCGACTTGATTGTATGGCAGGAAACGGCGTTGAGCTTCTGAAGCTCATGTGACACAAACACACTCGGATTTCGGAGCTGGAACATGCCCAGTAGTTCGGAGTGGTGGTGGAGCCGAGAGGTGACAGCATCACAGCTCAATATGAAATTGAGCGAAGTGCTCTCGTCTTCGATTGCATGGGTAAGCAGTGATGCTTTGAGGTTGTGCCCTAAGGTTTTGGCACTCAGATTGATCGTGTCAATCTCGACAGAGCCTCTTGCGAGGGCCATGACGACTTGAAGCGGTTGTTGAGGTTTCCGGTCAGGGACAGATTCAGGTTCAACTTTCGTTGCTTCTTGGCTCGCATGGCTTTTTTGGTTCGCAGAGCTGTTGTAGAGTCGCAGTATATCATCCGCCAACTCACAGAGCTCCCAGTTGAGGTTGATCGCCGCGTCGTTGCAGTTGACGTTGAGTACAGCAAGGTCTTCGCCACCGGATGCATTACCCACAGAGTCATTTAGCTTCTTCTCAAGCCTTGCGGACAGCTCAGCAAAGAAGACTCTGTTCTGTTTCGGACCAGGGTCTAGGATCATCTGAATCTCTCTGAGTCGAAAAGCGACCAGCAGGGGTATGTCTGGCGAAACCGTTGCTTTGTGATCAGGAGAACCTCCATATACAGTCGTAATGAGTTGCGAGCCGGATATGTTATCCAAGTCCCAGCCACGCCAACGCTGAAAAGCATTGATCACCTGTTCCCTTGCCTGTGGTGGGACCAAGATAGAGCTCTCCATAGAGTCGTACAATAGCTGGTCACGCTTTGAGTTGGGAAGCGTTGCCCATATCTGACGCAAACGAACGGCAAGCTTCCACACATCGGCTGTTCGGAGATGGCGGGGCGCTGATCTTAGGACAGCCGACGGACGGACCAAAAACGTTGGGTCGGGCGCATGCTGTCCCTCTGTCACCAGGGTATATATCATTTGCTTCAGCCGGCGGTCGTGGCGAGCGAATGTTTCTGTCAGTAGAGTGCCCAACTCAGATGCCACCAAGCCGGTCCGGTGGACTAGAGAAGCGAGATACTCAATTTTACCAGACGCGGTGCTACTCCTGATTGCATCCACTTCTCCGTCGATGTACGTAACATCTTTGGATCCCATGGAGAGTACCACTCGGTCGACTTGCGCCATCACTGCTGCTTGACTCTCACCTAACCCGGGCAAGCGCTCCGAAACAGACGCCTCGGCAGACCCAAGCCTGAGCATGAGTGACGTTCTTGTCTGAGCAGCTGATGGATGTCCTCGAACGGGCGACCCGGTGGTGGTGGTTGAAGTAGATCGTGTGTTCAGAGCAAGCTGAGACAAGGTGACATCGTATTGGTCGCGTGCCTTCTCATTCGTTTCGCGCTCATCATCGTCGCTGTTGAGGAAACGAATGGATGCTCGCGGGATCTTGACCAGGATGTCTTTGACCTGGCCTTTTATCTCGGCTTGCTTCTGCTGGTCTATCAGGCTGGAGACAGCATCCATCTGAAGGGTATCCAATATGTCTTCGGGGTCGGTAGGTTGTAATGCTGAAATGAGCCCCGAGACGTAACGCACCGACGTTGGGTTTAAGCAAGCAGTGATCCCAGAGGGAAGCTCGATGATGGTACTGGAATAGGCGTGTTCATCGTTCAAAGCCTCTGGATCAACGTCGTCAAGGCCAAATGTTGTAGCATCGCCGTCAGCATCGACGTCACCCATGTCAATGCTAGGGGCCAATGATCCGCTAGTCCCCGGCTGGGCGTTTTCGAGAGGAAAGTGAGGAGGGTGGAATTGACTGGAAAACGCCATGGATGAATGCTGTTCACGGCCTCCGTAATCGCGAGGCACACCATGGGCAGAAGAATGACGGCCGGTAGAAGCTGAGATGTCCCGGCGAGATCTGCCTAGCGAGCCAGTAGGAGTGAGGGCTCTGCTGTCTCGAAAAGTGTGGTTGGATTTTGGGTGTCCGGCTGATAGCCGCGACTTGTCGACAGTAGCGTCGCTACGGGCACTCGATGATGTGGATATAGAAAGGAACGAACTCTTGTGCCGAAGACTTGATGATTGTTTCGATGGTAGAGTGGACGCTCGAGAGCTCATCTCCTCTCCGTCGAGCTCCATCACCGCTGGATCGGGGACCAGCGGAGGCGCCGTTGCGGGTGGATCAATCGGATCTGGAATCATGTCGTCCAGGAGACCTGGAAGGAGGAGAAACTCAGTTCTGTGCGTTCGTTGATCTTCTCGTCGGACGAGTTCCTGCTGCAGTCTGCGCTCTTGGGCGAAATGGAACTTCCGTCCTACGATGGCTATATGGATGGTGGCCTTCAGAAGAGCATCTGCATGCAGAGTTTGTGGAAGTCGCGATCTCTGTCTTGCTGCTGCTTCAGAGTTGACGCAGGAGACTTGGAGGTCGGGTATCCGGATGTCGGCGCGTTTTGAGTAGTGGGTTCGAGCCCAGTCGTTGAACTTGACGTCGATGGTTTCTGTAGACAGCAGGAACGCTGCTTCCTCAACATGGAGCCAGACTCGCACCGACTGGACTGCAACTCGGAGGAAAGTTACGTCGTACATGATGATAGAAGAGTAAGGTATCAGTGCATTCTCGTCGTCGTCGAACTCGAAACCGAAAGCTTGCCCGCCTCGCATGAGAGCCGACAAGAAATCTGCGGTGCACTCCCCCGTGACAGCTCCAACAGAGAGATCCCAGTTGCAGAGATACGTGGGCTCCGTCGGAGGCAATCCGAACAGACGATGCCCATATATGTTGAGACCATCGATGAATAGCTGTGTGCTGGTAGTGGCGCTGATAGGTGTCTCCATGCCAGAGTCGCTAGTGCCCAGTGAGAGATTCAGAGGGCTCACGGCCAACTCTAGGTCCATGTAATAGTTTGTGAAGCGCAGATCAGCAGTAATGCTGGCCATCTCCACCTGAATGTTCCGTTTCGAAGACCAGAGGTTTGCAGGAATAAGAAGCCTTGTATCGTCAACGCGAACATTGAGGATCACATCTAGGTCGTTGGACTTCTTTGGCGGAGGTCTGAGTGCCATTTCAGCGTCCGGGTCGCGCTCTTTCAACTGTAACATATCCTGATATTCTTCCAATGTTTTGAAGTGGACATCATCTCCGAAGTAATTGTCCTTCAACTTCAGGGCGTACCGGATAATGAAGCCATGGATGGTGGCCGTGGGAGATTGGCCGGAGACATTCAATGTCAGCGTGTCTGTATTGGAGGGAGAAGTGGTCGCATTGTACGTGTAACCGCCGTCTACAACGAGGTTTTCACCCTGACCGATCTCTTTGGAAGCCAGGAAAGAGGCCTGCGTGTTCCATGGAGGTACGTGTAATGAAAGCGCAAAGGACTCGGCCTTCAGATCGAAGGGGATGGTATTCTTATTGGGCCGGTATTTGTCGATAGGTATACAAACGTGTGCTATGAGGGCTGGACTTGATAGCACAAGGTATGCGTTGTCGTCCAGGTCAGTGGGTTTGTTGATGATATTTCCGTCGTTCACGTTGAGGTAAAGTTTGAGATTTCTTAGGTCGAGGTTGATGTTGTATCGGAAAGGAGTGAACACCAAGTACTCGGCGGGGGGGCCACTTGCCCAGTCGTCAACCAAGTCAATGAGCAGAAAGACATGGTCTCTCAGGAGGAACAACTCCATGTCGGTTGCCGTCACATTGAAATGCCAAGACCGTAGGGCGTTCCACTTCAACGGTGTCGACAGGTCGCAGTTGATTCGCTGGGCCCCTGACCGCCACAGCAACTCGTGGTTTACACTGCTTGAGAGCTCTGTGCCCGGAAGGTCGAGATCGAGGCCCATGGTGTAACCTTGAGCGTTGGCGACCGAATCCATGGTATAAGAGATCGTGGCATTGGCGGCAATTTTGAAGTCCAACCATCCAGCGGGACGAAGAGGCGCTGCGTCTCCTTTGCTGTGTTTCTTTGCCTTTGCTCTTTGCTTCCGGGTTTGGTGAGGCCGGTCTGCTTTCGTAGAAGGCTCCTTGCCTTTCCACCGCCAGTTCTTCGAGGTCTCCCTGGTCGGGATCCTGAGTGTCACCTCCTCTTCTAACTCGACATAGAGTTTGAACTGCGTCGAAACGCGGAAGGCGCCTACAGGCAGAGCCTTTGCCGGGACGGCGTCTTTCGACAAACCGGGAAAGAACACTCGTTGCAAGTCCGCCCTACGGCGGTCTGCCCATGGCCCGTAGTTCGCCGTGCCTCCTTTGAGGGCCAGGTTGATGCCCCAAGCGGGAGAATCCGCGCCATTGATGTTTGAAATGATTTCGGGTTTGCCTAACTGTCGGCTGGTGGGTTCAGCCATGACTTTAGCTGGCGAGTCCCAGTACACAGTCAAAGTCGCTTCCGGGCTGTCGATTAAAGTTGTTGCTGCCGCGTATTCCACATTTGCCCACCGCGTTTTCGAATCCTGATCGTCGTCTAGATAGCGAGCCAGACCCTGCCACTGGTCTGTCGCGGGTAAATGTGTCGCTACTGGCCCACTTGTAGCTCCTGGGTCAATGAAGAAGGACTCGACGGACTTGCGCCAGTATGGGACCAGATTCCGAAGCTGTCCCAAGGCGCGTCGCTTCTGGCGGCGGAAGAAGCCAGCCTTGATGAAGGGACTGGTTCCTTGAGGCTCCTGCTTGTCTTTGCTGGCTCTCACAACCTGATCCTCTTTGTAGTCTTCGTTGTCTTTCATCTCTATAATAGGATGATCAAACTTGATCTTGAAAACTTGCCTGTATGGGTCAGGACCGGCGGTGGCTGACGCATTCACTTCGCCTGTAAGCGCGTCGGTTTTCACTACCATGATGGCCTTCGTATTCTCGTTCCCCATGACAAGTGCTGCCTTCTGGCAGGTGATGTAGATCGGGAACATCTGCAGCATAGCAGGCAGGCCTGTCTCAGACTTGGTTTTGGCTCTTGAGTCCTCAGCCAAATCCAAGGAGCTGGAGCGGCCGGTTGAGGAACGCTGCTGCGACCTGTTCCATTCTGGTGAGTCGGGCAGCATAGGGGCGGCAGATGAGTCTTTTGCGCGAGGAGTGCCGACGGATGCAGACCAGGGTTCATCTCCCAGCTTCTCGGATAACTTGGGACCTCGTTTCCGCAGATTCGCAGCTGTTTCTTCACATGAATTTCCCGTGGCAAGGAAACCCTCTGGTTTGTCTTCCGTCAGGCCAGCCAAGATGCCGTCGTAAACCGGAGTCCGATTGTAAACGAACCACTCCAAGCCAGCTAGGGTGACTGTGATGCGACAAGGCAGCTCCCGCTTGCTGGGCGGCTTGCTTGTGGACTCATCTCCACGCTGGTTCTTCTCAGCTCTTTTCGATTCCGTGATATCCGCATCCCGAACCCGGCGCAACCAGTAGCGCCAGGTGATATAACCATGTTGTATGTGGAAGGCCTCGTTAGCGCCGTGGTATTTCAGTCCAGTAAAGAACATTCGACCTCCAAGAAGCGATATTTGCAACGCCTGGATGTCGATGTGTATTCGGTGTTGATGCCACGACCATGTTCTGATGCCCTTCGATATGAACCAGCTGAATGCTCGGTTGAAGTAGAGCAGGAAAAAGATCGCCCTGGAGCCGGGTCAGTGACAGCTCGATCTCGATCACGGTCGCGGGGTATTGAACACCTACAGCACACTAGAGAGGATTAAAAACCCGAGAAACCCTCTGCGCAAGCACACGTCAGCATCGTGTTGTCACCTCGGCAGCGGGTGGGAAAGCAAGATACCCATTGAAGCGTGGCAACGTCTCGGGGATCCGGTTGAAGTCGTTGGGTGAGTCGGAGTCGGCCATGATTATTGTCAGGCCCTACGCGTCGGACCTGAACAGCGTGATGGGCCTCCAACTTTTCCGATGGCTGCTTCGTTCTCTCGGCTCGCGCGGTCTGCCCGCCTTCCATCGTTTGGGGAGGTAGCTAGTTTGTCGTCGCGACTCGGGTGGAGGTTGTTTGGATGGTAGAGCTTAGGTGGACGAAGACTTGGTCGCTTCGCAAGCCGCAGCGAATCGTGGCATGTCGAGTATCTGCCACACAGCCTGCTCTGGCGTTTTTCTTCCTGTTGGACGCTGGCGTTGGTTCGAAGCTCCGTTCGAGAAGCTGTTGTCGATGGTTCCAATGCAACGCAACCAGGGCCTCAGCCACTCGGAACAGGCGCCTTCAGACCTTTGGCCGCCCAGCGGACTGGGATGACGCGCTTGGCGTCGGGTACCGCGCTAACGGCCCCCGGAGCTTTAGCTCAAGCACCTACCTAATTACCCCACGCGACAGGCGCAGCCCAGTGACCTCAACACACCTCTCGAGAGGTACGAGGCTAGCTACCAAGCTGTCGCAACGTCTCGTGGCCCAATCTTATCATCGTCATTCCTAGCACATGCTGCTGCCTGCCTCAGACACCTTGTCCACACAACTCCCAGCAGGGCACGACAGATCCTTCACAACATCACGAACAGTATCATGACTTGAGAGACACAAGAAGGAAACACGGCACTCGCTTCGACGCATCGCTCCTTTGTTGCTCGCCGTCAAAATGACTGGTGGTACTGGTCAGAAACTCACGACTGCGACTATCATAGTCGCAGGTGTGGCAGCTCTGGTCGCCACGCTGCTGTCTATGGTGTAAGGCTTCTAGCTCCTGGTGCTCCATGCTCTACTGGACAACAAGCTGACCATGGATTTGCGCGCAGTTCTATCACCCTACAAGCGTCCGTTCTCCTCCCGTTCTCGCTGCCTTCGGCCCTTCGATTGACGATTTAACCATGCAGTAAAAACTACCGAAAGCCTCTTTTACAACGTTATGTTGTTCGAATCCTGCTGATGTGGGCTGCCCTCTTCCACCAGCGCGCGCGCTTCCCAGAGTCTAACGAATCCAGGGTCCCCATATACTCTATCGCATCATGGACAAGCATGATCTCCTTGACGGCTGCACAGTTCGTCGATCCCATTCGCGACATTTATGAGGTGTGCATGCGCTGCCCCCGTTCCTCGAAACCAGAGTGCTGATTTTGACGCAAGGCCTTTACGATCTACACCTTCTTCCATCTCCTCATCAACTACCTCGGTGGCGAGCGAGCCCTGATCATCATGACCCACGGACGCGAGCCCGTCAGCCACTTGTGGCCTATGAACCACGTGCTACCCCGCGTCGACATCTCGGACCCTCATACGTTCCTGGCCATCAAGCGCGGCATCCTACAGTATGCTTGGCTGAAGCCCGTCCTCAGTGTCGCATCGATCATCATGAAGGCCACAGGCACGTACCAGGAAGGCTACATCGGTCTGTCTTCGGGTTACCTCTGGAGCGGTCTCGTCTACAACTTCAGCGTGACTCTGAGTCTGTACTCGCTCGGCCTGTTCTGGGTCTGCATGCACCGGGATCTCCTGCCGTTTCGCCCCGTGCCGAAGTTCCTGTGCATCAAGCTCATCATCTTCGCGTCTTACTGGCAGGGCTTCCTCCTCTCCATCCTGGTCTGGCTGGGTGCCATCCCCGACACCGTGGAAGGCTACACGCCCGACAACCTCGCGGCCGCCATCCAGGACGCTCTCATATGCATTGAAATGCCCGTCTTCGCCATTGCGCACTGGTACGCTTTCTCATGGCACGACTTTGCCGACCAGAACGTACTCGCCGCCCGGATGCCCGTCAAGTTCGCCTTCCGCGACGCCTTCGGTATCAGGGATCTCATCGAGGACACGAAGCAGACCTTCTCGGGCGACCAGTACAGCTACCGCATCTACGATTCGGGCGACAAGATCATGCCCCACGAGGAGTCGCGGGCCAGGCTGGGCAGGCTGAAGGAGGGCATGCGGTACCAGCGCGGAGGCAAGGGCAAGTACTGGATCCCCACACCCGGCCAGGTCGACCGCCAGGTCAACCACGACCTGAACGAACGTGATCCCCTCCTCGCCGGCACCGCGGGTGGGCCGAGCGAGGAGTACAATTTCGAGAACGGCACCTTCCACGACATCGACGAGGAGAACAAGGACCCCGAAGAGGAGATGCTCTACGCCAAGGCCCGGGAGCTGGAGTACGGAGACTGGAACGTGAGTGCGCACCGAGTCCCCCACCAAAGCCCACGCTGACAGATCAAGTACCCCGTCATCACCGCCCACGAACCGCTGCGGGAGCGCTACACCCGGACTTCGGACGGAAACTACCGCTACCAGCCGGTGCGGCCGCAGGGCTCCCGCACCCACTCGCAAGCCAGCCACCAGTCCAGCGAACCGACAGTCGTGAGCAGCAGGCCGAAGAAGCAGAAACAGAAGCAGAAGCGCATCCCCGCCCCTCAGCTGTCGGGACAGGGCCTGGTCCCCGACCACGCCACGCCGGCCGCGACAGCGACGTCCTCCAAGGCGTCGACGTCCAGGGTGCAGTCGCCCAAGGCCGAGCAGCCCAAGCCAGCCCCCGCCGCGGCCTCCAGGAGCGAGACCCCCGAGACCGTCGACTCGGCCAAGGGCAAGGACAAGCAGCCGCAGGCGCCCGCGCCCCAGAAGCAGGACCCTCCGCACGAGGCCTCGCCGTGGGCGAATACGGACGAATCGGACGACGAGCCGGACCCCCGCTTCCGCGTGGGCGACGAGGAGGAGTTCAGCAACGTTTGGGGCAGTGGTGACCAGCGCGGTCTGTAGTCCCCCGATATATTCAGTCAACAGGTGTTTCTGCGTTCCTCCGATACCCCCTGAATTCCGCACACGAGTCAGGTTGGCCTCTTTCACAGCAAATGCCGGGGTCAGCATAGCGAACAGGCGTTCAGGTTTTCTTCGTCTTGCGTCATAGTATCATCAATTTGTTCATGGTATCTCTTGCTATTCTGTTCCTGTGTCTCTAAAAGTAAAGAGGCGCTTTTGCCTGATTCTTTGTACTCATTGCTCCGCGTCTCTATAGGGTCTTCTCAGCCCTGGTGAAGAGGAATCGCTGCTCTTTCGATCGTCGAGTTCCTGCTCTTCGCCTTGGAGAAGGGGTCGTTGTTGAAAGAGGCGCTCAAACACCCAGGGCCGGGAGGCATTCTCCGGCAATCCCTCGATCGGGCTGCCCGTGTCATGGGCGGCCTTCTTCCTCCGGCGGGCGATCAGCCACATGCTAAGAGCGACGACACCGCATAGAACAGCTAGTCCAATTAGCCCGATTCCGATGGCCACAGGCGTGGAGACAGACCCCGAGTTGCCTCGGCCTTCATCCGGCTGAGCCGGCTCCGTAGTAGGTGTAGCGTCTTTGTGGGGGAACTTAACGGCCGGGAGCGGCTTGTATCCTTCATTTGCAGGAGTGGGTGGCAGTGGACCGGTCGCCCATTCCTTCGCCTCACGACCGAGTTCGAATTCCATCCTGCCGCCGTCGGCAAACACGTCGCCCCATGTGACCCAGCTGCGCGTCCATGGCTCACCATTGACCTTCAGCGACTGAACATGCCAGGACTTGTTCGCCTCGTCGACGCCGGTGGCGGTGATGTGCAGGCTCTTGCCGTCACCAAGGTCAAGTTTCAGGTCGGAGAACCAAGGGGCGACAATGAGGAAGGTGGTCTGGCCGGTGAGAGGATACATGCCTAGCATGCTCCAGAGGAGCCATGACTCCATTGCTCCAGCATCAGAGTTTCCAGGCAAGCCATCCGGAGTAGGCTTGTAGTATTCGCGGGCGATGAATCGGCTGCGTTCGACGGAGAGGTCAGGTCTGCCGATGAAGTTGTAAAGATAGGGCGTGCCGAAGCTGGGTTCGTTGCCGGGATTAAAAATTGTGTTGCCAAACTGGCCGTTGCCGCTGAACTGTCCAGGCTCGAACGTCTTTTCGAGGCGGTCGCGGAAGGTGTCGTTGCCGCCGGCGAGCTCGATAACACGGGAGAGATCGTGGTGCGCGTTGAACGAATATTCCCAGGAGAGGCCCTGGTAGAGGAGATCTCTCCAGTAACACCCGCCGCAGCTCAGGGGATTGTGCTCAAGCCAATCGCCCGTGGCCTCGTCGCGAGGACCAAGGAAGCCGCTGAAGCCCAGGGCTTTGAGGTCCGGGTTCCACTGGTTGCGCCAGTTACGGGAGCGATTGAGATACTTGTCGGCCTCTTCAGTCTTGCCGAGGCCCAGGGCGACTTGGTGCAGGGCGAAGTCGTTCACGGAGTACTCGACTGCGCGGGTCAGGGAGCGAGTGAACTTTGGAGTGATGTAGCCGCGCTCAATCCAGTCCGGAAGGGCACCACGGCCTTCTTTGGTGGAACCAAAAGGATCTCGGTTATCATCGTTATTCTCGGGAGTCACTTCGGCGTTCTTCACCATGGCGGCGAAGCCATCTTCCCAGTCAACCTTTCCTCGAACGCCCTTGACGTAGGCGTCGGCGAGGACGTTGTCGCTGTTGGATCCAGCCTGAACGGCGCCGTTCCAGAAAGACGAGCGGGCATCAGATACGTATCCCTCGAAGCGGAAGATGTCGATGAGAGACCGAATAAACTCTTCGTAGGCGACGGGATGTATGATATGCATGAGGGAGGTAGTGCAACGGAAGGTATCCCAGAACGTGAAGATGTCGTCGTAGTAAGGCTCCTCAGAATCCCAGAGGGGGTTCTCGCCAGTCTTGTTCTGGGGCAGGAGATGCATGAAGTAGAGCGCTGTGTAGAGCTGGGTCAATTTTCGTTCGTCCTTGTCGGTAGAAGTCACCTTGCCGAGGATCTCTGTGTTCCAGACTTTCCGGGTGTTGCTCTTCACTTCTTCGAGGCTCGTCCCAGCTGGAATCTCGCGCTCCACGCTTGCACAGGCCTGCTGCGTGGAAATGAAGGAGACTCCGACGCGGGACGTGACGCTGTCGTCGTTGAAGGAGAAAACTACGCCGAGGCGTCCCTTGTCGGACTCGATCTTGGCATCTTCGTTACCAAACTTGACTGTCTTTTCCGACTTTCGGTCTTCACTGAGAAAGGTCTTCCAAGTAGCCTTGCGGTCAAAGTAGCCGCAAAAGTAAACCGTCCAGGGGGCTGCACGGTTCCAGCCCTGTGAATGTCAACAACTGACTCTCCCAGGATATTGCGGCAGCGCCGGACTCACGTTGTCGTATGTCCCATGCCCAGTATACTTGATGTCCTTTCCCTCTTCCTCCTCTACCTCGATGCCTCCGCCCAGGTAGTTCTGTCCCAAGCCCTGACCTCGATACGATGGGAGAACATGGGAGACATCGACAATGATGTTGGCGTCCTTCCCTTTGTTCGGGAAGCTGTACTTGTACATGCCCGCTTTTTCGGTGGCTCCAAGCTCGACCACTACTCCCGACCCGAGCGAGGACTTGTAATAGCCCACTTCGGTGACGTCGTCATGTTTCCTGGTGGCAGTGTTCTTGGTCATGGGATTGGAAATGTCGCCGACGATGGGCATCTGGTTGACAACGCCGTACTTGGGAGCGCCACCGGTTCCGTGTTCGTGGAGCATGGAGAAGCCAGTAAACTCGCCGTCGGGCTGGTACCCAGAGTAGCTGTCTTTTCCATTCTCGAGGTCGGGCCCCAGCTTGACCATGCCAAAGGGACGCGATACTCCTGGGAAAGCATTACCGCCATTTATGGTACCGGTCTGTGGCCAAACGCATTAGTAGGACAAGGTGGGGGGAGCATAGACGACAACATCGACGTCGAGGCGACGTACATCGGTCAACACATAGCTTGCCAGATCGTCATGATCTTTTGCCGCAGCGGCCGCCGCCGCGACCAAGACAAAGATGCCAGCAGCAAGCATCCTGGCGCGCGAGAGAGTAGCGACTGTCCGAAGAGTGAAGGCAGGCCGCCTAACACCTTTCATCCACGAGGGTGGGTACAGAGAGAAGAAAAATAAGCCCCTTCAATGCCAGGACTCGTCCTGATCAGAAAGTGGCTGGATCCAAGCAGTCATCCGAAGCACTTGCTCGTTGAATGAAGTCGAGAGTGCGAGGTAAGGCAAGTCGGCCGATAGATGCACCCGCGTACGAGGATCTTCTGTCCGCTGGCTGGCAGATGAGTGCGGCGTGAGCAATGGCGGGCAAGAGCGGATGGGTCGCAGATGCCGTTTCGTACCGTATCGCAGCGAACTGAATGTGAATGGTGCGCCGCGGCAATGTTGAGGGAGGGTTGCAGTAAAACAAGAGACATCCAGAACACAGACAAGGCGACAGCGAAGACGGAGGACGCATAGAAGGATGAAATGGACAGCCAGGAACAGCAAGGACCAGCAAGAAGCAGCCCAGCCGCCCTTGGCTGAGGTGCCGCGTCGCGACATGATTGCAAGGCACCGGTCTTGGCTCCCCGTACCCGCGTATTGAATTATGTAGGAGGGGCTGCTCTTGACGAGTTCGGGAGGTACGGGGCGTCTTGGAACACCCTTGGCCGTGTCCGCCATGGATACACACGCCCACAATAACCCGTCAGCCCAGACCAGACGAGCAGGACGGGGCGGCAGTTCCACCGCGACAGGTCAGGGGAAGCAAGGGGCCGGATCCTGAGGTCTCGCGTTTTCTGGGGGCGGCAGGGCGGGCGGGCAGATGGACGAGATAAAAGCTTCCACCTCGAGGCGACCCGGTGAAACTGGCCCTCAGCCTGGGCTGGGCTGAGAGGACGTCATATCTCGTTTATCCTCAGTTCTTGGGTCGCAGAAGGATGACGGAGGCCAGGCCAAAGGGGAGCGACGGCTCGGGCTGTGCATGCTGTGCCGCTGATGATCCCCGGCGCTGCCCTTTTTGCTGCCCTGCGGTAGGCGCCAGGAAAGGCGAAGGAAGATGAGATGACGGTTAGGAGGAAGCGGATGCGCTGGATGATGGATGGCATGAAGAGCCACAGCGGTTGGTCTGGTTGGTCGGCAGGGCCAGCACCGTGCCTACCCGCGCCTTAAGGACTAGGGCTGATGCCTGTTGCGGTTAGGGTGATGGCAGGGTCTAGGGGTGGGTAGGGGCCGCCCAACAACCAGTCGCCTGCCGAGGCCCCCCAGAAAAGACACGGCATGGCCCCAGCGCTGGTCTGTCGAGGCTTTTGTTTTCCCGCTGCCCCCTTCGATACGCCGGTGCCGACACGTGCCGACCTTATTATGTCGTCAAGCCAACCTTTCCGTGGTCCAACCCACGGGCTATTCGCGTCGAGGCAGGGCATCTGGTTGTTGCTCTCGTATCGATTCGGCAGCTTGGCAGTCGGAACGCCACGTTATTTGCTCTGTCGACCCCAAGAGCCTCGATTGTCTCCACCACCCAAGTCGGGCATATTCGAACCAGGCTTCCTGTTCGCAGCATTGGTACACACAGAGGTGCTTCCTCCTATCGAAGGGAACTACACTGTGCATCCTGTTGCCAAAGAAGCCCCTCAACCCCCGTAACCAGATCGTTTCATCACGACTCGAAGTAACTAGAGGTAGGCAAGGCTGCGTCCACGGGCCAGCGACCCTGCCGAGCCCCGAAGCGAAAGATCCAGATTTGTGCTGGGGCTCGCAAGGATTGGCTTGTTGATGTGATCAGGGTCCTTGGCTAGTCGAACATTGACTCGATGAACTGACCAGCCGTTCGGGTTTCCGTGCTCTGCTCGAGTCATCGTTACCCTCTTTCTTGGGGAGGGACCTCTCACCAAGTGGCCTCGCGTCAGGTTCGGCGTGGTGCAGCCCAGCGTTTTCGCCCATTCGGATCAGTTAGCAGGCGGCTGGGTGCACCGCATCGTCTGCGGCTCGCATGTTACCGTGATGGCGCCTCCCCACCCACCAAGTTGACAAGGACCGCCTGGCGGGCAGAAAGAGGAGCACGTGACCTTACCGCTCCTCGTAGGGTATCGCGGATAAACCCAGCCAATTGGCTGCCCCACCCTCCCCCCACCGGATTATCTAGCAGCTCCCCAGGGTCCAGTCGAGTCATCCCAAAATGGGGGGCGGTCAGACAAATTTTGTCGGTCACAGAAGGCAGAATCTCATGAAGTCCTCCTTCTCTGAACCTCATCGCGACAAAATCATCACGTGCCGGCTTTCCGGGGCCTCAATTCTTTGCGAGCTGCCTTCCCAAGACGTCCTTGCACCCTGCCATTTGTGCACCTTCCTCTGGTGCGTTTGGCTGCACTCTCCCACCTCGCCATCACCACCTAAAAGGGATCCGGCAGAATGGGTCGTAAGCCGAATCCCATCATCTGCGAATACTTCACCCGCGGACCCAAGCTCACCGACTCGAGCAATCGCTACCCGCACAAATGCAAGCTGTGCGGTGAGAACTTCCCTAAGGGACGTGGCGAGGCTCTCACGAAGCATATCACGGAGAAGTGCCCTGCCATCACCCCCGAGCAGCGCATCAATGCCGCGCTCAACCTTTCCGGCCTGCAGGCGCGCAGCCTTGCCTCTCGCCATCTGAACGACCATGTCCGCGCCAACAATGGCATAGCGTCTGCAAACGAGGCCCCTGAGGCTTGGGATGCCCTCCAGACCCTGGCCGAGGCGTCGCGACAGGTTGGCGCCACGGAAATGGGACCCCAGAACAGGACTCTGGTCGACCCTGCCATCCAGCAGTTCAACCCGCATCATGGCCAGCCTGATCATGCCAGCGGTCTGGAGCTCCAGGAGCAGTTCACCCTGGAAAACCCGCCTCCCAGCTATGAGCACCCTGCTCAACGGGAAAAGCAGAACCACATGCCTATTGACGAGGCTTTGTCCAACTATGAGCTACCGGACCAGCGCGATAAGAGAGGTCAGTGCTGCCCTCCGCACCAAAAGCCAACCTCGAAAATTGAGAGTACTGCTAACAAACAGCAGTCGATGAACACAATCCTCTCCCATTTTTAACAGCGGAGCAGAAGCTGGAGCATCTTCAAGCCGTAACCCAGCATCAGCCCAATGCCGCGTCGGCCGAGGACTCGGCAGGCCTCAATGCTGCTGCCGCTGCTGTCGCTGCTGCTACCGCTCGACTCAACCACCAGCTCTTGGATCAAGGTCGTGACGAACCCTCCAACCAGGAGATCGCCGACGCACTTGCCTCGCCTGTCCGTGAGGACAGTACCGAGTCCCATCATTCGGCCCCCTCTCACCCCCAACAACCCTGGGGTGAGATGTCTTACGTCCACAGCAGCCCAGCACCGCCAGCTCCCCTGAGCCTTCCGCCTGTTACTCCCATGGTCCCCGTGCAGCCCGCACCGGCCCCAATGCCACCCGTCCACGTCCGGGGTGGAACCCGCATGTCCATCGGCAACGGAGTACGGAGTGAGCACAAGCGCAAGGCTTACACCCCTGTGCGGCGTAAAGAGGTCCAGGCCGCACGCAAGAAGGGCGCTTGCATCAGATGCCGAATCCTGAGGAAGACCTGTGGCCTCAACGACCCTTGTGACCAATGCCGAAAGATCCACGGCCCTCGCCACTGGACCTATCCCTGCGTTCGCACTCATCTCAACCAGTCGCTGACTCTATACTCTGCCGGTCTCGTTGTCGTGCTCTCGCAGAACCGAGTCAATCAGGCCCGTAGCGCTTTCCAACTAGTTCAGAACGGCACTAAGGTTCGTGTCGCTATATGGAACGACAGCGTCCCCATGAGTCTGTCTGCCTTGGTCACTGCCCGCCAGGACTCTCCCAGCGCGGAACCCAAAGCTGAGGACGAAGCCTCAGAGTCAAAGGAGAAGGGCGAACCGAAGGTCACTTACCAGGCCATTATGATTGACCAGGACAAGGAAGATCTGCCGGTTCGCATGGAGACCTACGTCCGGGAGATGCTTCCCCTTCTCATCGAGCGTGAGACGTCCCACTTTGTCCGCGTCGTTCTCGAGTTCGCCCAGAAAGCCGAGGAGAGGACGGGCGATCTCGTCACTCGCGCCCTCGAGCTCTGGGGCTTGATCGAGATCCTCGACCACGAGCGCAGCTGGACCATCTCAGAAGAGCGCGACGGCAAGTTCGTCGCCAAAACCCCGGACGACAACGGCGGCTCCACGCAGGACCTCTACACCCTCATGACCTGGCAGCTCTCGGCCGCTGCCGAGCGCAAGGCCAACGCCGTTTCGCAGAAGCTAGTCAACGAGCTGCAGCGCTGTCTCGAGAACGGGAAGATGACGCTGCACTTTGACGTGTTCCTCACGGTCCTGCTCCTGCTTCACTGCCTAGAGAAGACCACGTGGACCATGAAGGTGTGGGAGATGGACGACTTCCGCCAGCGCTGGCCTCTGGACCGCCCGCCATCCTCGTTCACGACGCAGGGCCAGGAGATTGCCGAGCTGCTCAAGATGCTTCTTGCGCTTCGCAAGGCGCACCCCAAGACGTTCCGCGGGGACGGCGGCCTGCTCGAGGTGTTCGACCCACAGAGCCCAGCCGTTACCGAATTTTTCAGCACGCTGAACCTGCGATGTAAGTCCTTCGGAATGACCACGTGCACTCAAACAGACGTGCTGACTCTCACAGACGACGACGTTGTCGACCGCCTGAAGGGCAACTCCTTCACCCCCCGCAGCTCCAGCTCCCTCGAGTTCCAGTTCTCCGGCATCGTGCTGCTACCGCGTCACGAGAGCAACTTCGGCGTCGAGCAGACAGCCACATCAAGCCCGGACGAGGCTCACAGGCAGGACCAGGCCATGTCGGGATAGGATGACGACTGGGCCGAGTTCGCCCAACTCACCGACGAGTGCATAGGGATGCAGGACCAAGATGATGGTTCAGCCCTGTGATGATGATGATAAATGATACTAATGACGTACGACTATACGAACCAAAAGAGTGGATGGTCCCAGCTAATCACCAAAGGGGGCTGCTTCTTCGCTCCAGGCATCTAAAAAGATAGACCACGCACGGCTCGGGAGAGGCTTCTCAGCCTCTCCGCCGAAAATCATAATGAATACCCAATTGAATAAAAAATTTCGTGCTCGTAACATTGACGCAAAGTCTATATACGCTACCAGCAAAGACGACCTGTTCATTCAACCCCCCACCAAACGTGCCGCCACCGCAACGAAAGACTAGCAGGCCACCCACTTCCACCTCGCCCAAAAGACATCCTATATCTTCTGCCCAGCGCCGCTCCCGCTCGAAACGGTCGAGCCCCCGGTGTCCCGCCTCTCGACCCCGCCGCCCGGCCCGCCCGCAGGCCTCTTGAGCTTCTTGAAGCACGCAAACTCGCTCTTGCTCGCCTCGCGCAGGCGCTTCAGCACGCTGCGCATCTCGGGCAGCTCGCTCTGCAGCCTGGCGCGGGCGTCGTTGTCGGTGCGGCTGTCGAGCTCCTGGTAGATCTCGCTCTGCAGCTGCGAGGCGCGGTCGGTGGTGTACTGGCTGAGCGTCTGGGCGACGAACTCGACGTCGAGGGTGGCCTGCATGAGGCCGGTGAGGGTGAAGCGGTCGTGGGAGCGGAAGGCCTCGAGCAGCTCGCGCGTCGTCTGCTCGAGAAGGTAGGAGAGGACCTGGGCGGCGAGGGCGGGCGCCGTGGTGGAGACCTGGGAGTGGATGAGGACGAGGGTGAGGAGGATCTCGTAGACGTAAGGGTTGGCCTCGTTCGGCTTGTCGTCAGAGGACGAGGCCCAGTCGGGCGCTGCGATGCCGTTGCGGACGATGGTGCGGAGGAGGTCGAGGGGTGAACGGGTGTAGGATTGGAAGAGGCGGGCATCGATCTGGCCGAGGACGTCGCGGATCGTCTTGGACTCGTCTGTGAGCTTGACGGAGAAGGCGTTCTCAAACTGTGTGTTGAGGCTGGGGACGACCTGGGATCGCAAGGCCTGCAGGTTGCTCAGAGTGACCAGCATGCGAACATTCTGCGCCGGTTGTTAGTGACGTGCCAAACGGCTTGCACACGAGATCAATGACTTACCCGGTTCCCTGCGTCGAGTGTACCGCGCCCACCGTTAGCTGGAGGCGGCGCAGTCGTCGCGATCGAGCCATCAGCATCCGTTGTCCACTCATCGTCGCCCTTCTTGACGGACCGCTCTGCGTTTTCCACCATGCCGCTGAGTGCCTTGTATAGCGTCGAGACGTACTGACTTCGAACCATCTGCAGCAACTTGGAAGGAGGTGGGAGGACGATGTCCCCAGCACCGGGCTTGGCCATGGCCTCGGAAATGTACAGAATCTTCTGCATGCCCGCTAGCAAGGCACCCTCGAAAGTGGCGAAGCTAGATGGCATCCTCGTGACATCTCCCAGATCCGGCGACTTGTACCAATCCTCAACGTATTTGATGTTCTCGGCGTCCTTGTTCCAGGCGCCGCAAATAGCAGTGGCGCATCTCTCCCTGGCCACTCCGACAAGAGTCCTCAGCCTCTCCAAGGTGCTACCATCTCCACCCTGGACTGGGCTGATGCTCGCCAAGTCAGAGGCACCAGATCCCACAAGTGCAAGCATCTTGGATAGGTAGTGAACACCGCTCACGGAGTTGGACCACGGAGGCCAGAACGCAAATTTCTCCCAGGCATCTCCGCGCTTGGGAGATGGCGGGGGGATGTTGTTGGCGTCGAAGTTGAACCGAGGATCACGCATCGCAGTGGGCGTGAGCGAGCCCGACATGGTCGCTGATTTGGGTGTGCTGGGAGACACGGGGAGTGGCGAGAAAAGGAGAGAAATATCCTCTGGGGGCGGTCCCGCGAAGAAGTTGAACACCGTGTCCCGGATCATGTCGACAAGTTCGACTACACCCTTTCGCAAGTCCGTCACAGCCTGTTCTGAAAGGCGGTGGTGCTCGCGCGATTCACCGTTGTAGCCAACGGGCAACGTTCTCTTTGTTGTGCCGTCCACAAAACCCTGGACGGTCGCCCAGAATTCGATGACCTCACCCAAAATGCCTGTCGTAGACAGTAAATTTGACAAGAAGGCGACCATCTTCTCCCACAGCTCGACGATATCTGTTGTGTCAATGGATGACGATTTGTTTTCCACCGACTGACGTCCAAGAGCCCGGAGGTGTGATGCAATGAGATGAGGCGCCGGTTTGTCTCCGTTTGCCAGACGACGTCGAAGAACCTCAATCTCGACCTTGGACCGGTCCGTAGTGAGTTGAATTTTGCCCTTGAGGTAATCGTATCGGCTCGCAAGCCAGAGCCAGATTGGGTTATCCTCAACACCAAGCTCCAGTAGCAAGCCGATGAGCTCCATGTGCTGATCCTGTGACTGCCCAGCAGCCTTGATCTCTGCTTTTGAGAGTGTGTGTAGCGAAATGAGCCTCCTAAAGTTGTCCCGCCTGAACTGTTGGATTTGCTCGTCCACGTCATGCCACATCCTAGCGGCAACGAGAATTTGATACAGCTGAGCATCGCTGGCCGCTCCGGAACCGATCGTTTGCGCCATCCTGCGGGCTTCGTCTGCAAAACGCCGGGCCTTGTTGTACTCCTCCACCAAGCTCTCGTAGTCGCGCCGTCTGATACTGTCCGCAATTGAAGCGCTGAGTTCCACGCAGTCCTTGAACTGATCCAGCTGGTTGGATACGATCCTGAGGTTTTCCTCCTTTTCACGCCCTCCGAGAGCTGGGCCCCAGACATCCTCAGCCTTGGCCGAGACGTCGAGGAGGGGGCCTTTGATGCCCATCACGCCATATTCACTCTCCTTCACAATGGCATTCTTCTTCCGGGTGTCGATGGCCTGTGAAGCGATACCGGGAGACGCCAGTGAGTTGCCTGCCAGGGCCATGCCGCCGCCGCTATTCCGAAAACTATTCCTGCTAGCATGGCGAGAATGGCCGCGTTGGTGTCGCCCTGGTGTCGAAGGCGGTTCGGTACCGCGGTATTTCATCTCCTTATAGACGTTATCTATGGTGGCTTTTGCCTTGACGAAGCGCTCGAAGTTTGTTTCCACCAGAACTTTTAGGGACGCCGACTTCTGGTCGATGGACTGCGACAAAACGTCGAGGCCTGAGAGCAGGCTCTGGGCGTCTGCGTTGGCGTGCATCTGGGATAAGAAGAGCGCTGGAGAGAAGGTCGTCGATGATAGGAGGAAACGGTTGCCTGCCCACGATGGTTAGCCGCCTTTCAAGCAGGAAGCGCATGCGTGCTCTGAAGCGACTTACGGAGACGGGCATCATCCTGCAGGGGCACGCCGAGCTGGCGCAGCGTCCTTACAACGCTGTCGGTCGTACCCAGTGGGTCTGGCTCGTCCTTCTGAACGATATTTCCCACTCCCCCCTTCTCGGACTGCGCGCCCGGAATCGTGCTCCTGCGATCGCTTACAGCTCTTTCGAGCGCTTGGTATCTTGACTTCCTCCGCCCCAGCTTCGTCTGTTTCTCTTCCTCAGCATCCGAAACGTCGCTGTTGTTCTTCTCGTCGGGCCATTCGTTCGGATAGGGGTTCGGCAGCCCGTAAAACTCGAGAACGGTTCGCTCGTAGTCAGCCATCTTGTTGGCCTGTGATCTATCGGTGATGGCGGGGGTTCATGCCAGCTATGGTCTGTCGGGAGGTGGTTGGCGCATTGGGGTACGGCCTGGGTAGGTGCACCAAAACCGGGCGAGACTTGGAGTTGGGTTCTCAATTTGTTCGTACTGGTGCGTTGCGGATGATTGTTTCCCTAGGTCGAGGTTGAGGAGCCATGCGCGCGGCGCGTGTCTGCGGATTGATGGTCAAGCTTGGGTGGAGACAAGTGGGATATGTGACACGGAACTGTCTGAGTACCTTGGACGCCTTCACCGAAAGCCCTCTGATTGGCCCGCACACCGAGGAACAGACACCGAACATGCGAACCTTCAAGAGGATAAGGTAGCAACAAGATGAACCACTCCTTTACCGCATGACTTTTTCTTTGGCTTACAGAATAAGAAAATAAATTCAGTGTTGTTTCGGTCTTCGGAAGAGGATTGGATCTTGATTATTATACTCCGTTGAAATGGCCGTTTCACTGGAGATTAATGGATGGCTTGCGCTTAAAAGATCAACTCGTTTCTCGGGTCACTACAACCACGCCTCATTTGGGAGCAATGGGGAAACTGTCAGCCTCGCAAATTGGACGAGATGAGATTTTCTTAGGGAGATTTACGCTTGTTTTTACCTATCAAGGAGAGGGGAGGAGACATTGGCGCTGTGTCTACCTGTCGGCAAGGAACGCCGTGTCGCGATGAATAGGTTATCCAGCCATGAGCCTCTTTTCCCAGTCCTCGGCATAACAACCACTAGTGGTAGGCAATCCATCTGGCCAATTGGAGATAGACACCCATGCTGGTCATCTTTGGCGTCGCAGCGGGCTCACTGGCCGAGTTGGGAAATCATCTGCTTACAATGTCACTTCAGACCTGGAAGTCGTCCGTCATGTCGTCGAATCCCCATCCAGCAACTGAAATATCGATCCGGCCGTGCGGGTGATACGACGTCACAGTAGGATGTGTCATAGACGGAAAATCGTGCAGAGGGCATAAACTGGTCCTTAGAGGCTCATGGTCTTCAGTTCGGTTCTTGATTGAGGTCACCATGCGAAGCATCGCATCATTCGGCAAACCGTCAGTCAGTGAAACTGCCTTCATAGAAGGCATCCATTGCATGTCACGGCAGGATGCTCCGATTGAAGCCAATAATGAAGCGGAAGCAGCTCGTAGGAGGAGTCGAAGAGGCACAGCAAAGTCCCTCGTAGACGGAAGACTTGGTGCATCATGGGGATATCCAGGCACTGCACTTTCATCAATGTTAGCCATGTTCAGCTTCATGATTGAGAGGTACGGACACAGCCAATCAATCGCCGGATCATCCCGCAAGGTGCGGCCACTGGACGGCTTACGTAAAGCTGAAATGTGGCGTTCCTCTTCTGAGCCGAACACACCCGGAATGAGTCGGGCACACGGGAAAAATGCGCCACATGTGTGGCTGGCACCTCGGAATACGTCGCAGTTTAGACGGATCGGCTCGGCCTTGCTACTGCCGTCGGTTTTTCGATTTCTTTGCAACCGACCTCCAGACCAATCCTCCATCTCCGAGTCTCGAATCTCGAATCTCGATAACGTCCCTCCTCCGTTCAGCCTTCCCGTCCCTCGCGCAGCAGTTCGGCTTACTCAATTCCCTCCCAAACCTTCACAATGCTGGCCGCACGTGCTTTCTCTGCACCCATTGGGAGGCAATCCCTCCGCGTCGCGCCCCGCGCCGCCGGCGCCGTCGCCTTCCAGGTGCGATTCGAATCCGCTCCTCCAGCCTTTTGCGCAGCCTGCTGACGATACCCAACAGAGGTTCTACTCTGCCCAGGGCGACCGTGTCGCCAAGTTCAACGGTGTCAAGGATGCCAGCGTACGCCCAACCCCGCCGCTACCGCCCCCGAATCTCGTCCTTTGAGCCGAGTAAAATCACTCAATGAACAGGAGATGGGAGCCAACAAGAGCATATCTAACTGTCGCACAGGGCAACTACCCCGTCAGCTTGATCGAGGGTGACGGTATCGGACCCGAGATCTCGGACGCCGTCAAGAGCATCTTCGCTGCCGCCAAGGTACGTTCAATTGGGAGGAATTCATCCATCATAAGCGACGCAAGCTAATCTATGCCAGGCCCCCATCTCCTGGGAGCCCATTGATGTCACCCCCATCCTCAAGGACGGCAAGACCGCCATTCCCGACGCTGCCATTGAGAGCATCAAGAGGAACAAGATTGCCCTCAAGGGCCCCCTTGCCGTAAGTCCGCCGAACAGTCGCCGAACAGTCCCGCGAGCAAACCTCGACGATCTTTCGTCTAACACCGCTGTCTAGACCCCCATTGGCAAGGGCCATGTCTCCCTCAACCTGACTCTCCGCCGTACCTTCAACCTCTTCGCCAACCTGCGCCCCTGCCGCTCCATCGCCGGCTACAAGACCCCCTACGACGGTGTTGACACTGTCCTGATTCGCGAGAACACCGAGGGCGAGTACTCCGGCATCGAGCACGTCGTCGTTGACGGCGTCGTCCAGAGCATCAAGCTCATCACCCGCGAGGCTAGCGAGCGCGTCCTGCGCTACGCCTTCCAGCACGCCGAGGCCATCGGCCGCAAGAAGGTCCGCGTCGTCCACAAGGCCACCATCATGAAGATGTCCGACGGTCTCTTCCTTAACGTCGGTCGCGAGGTCGCCAAGGACTTCCCCGGCATCGAGTTCGACGCCGAGCTCCTCGACAACTCCTGCCTGAAGATGGTCACCGACCCCCTCCCCTACAACGACAAGGTCCTCGTCATGCCCAACCTGTACGGTGACATTCTGTCCGACATGTGCGCCGGTCTCATCGGCGGTCTCGGCCTCACCCCCTCGGGCAACATTGGCGACGAGTGCTCCATCTTCGAGGCCGTCCACGGCTCCGCCCCTGACATCGCCGGCCAGGGCCTGGCCAACCCCACCGCCCTTCTTCTCAGCTCCATGATGATGCTGAGGCACATGAACCTCACCCCCTACGCCGACAGGATCGAGAAGGCCGCCTTCGCCACCCTCGCCGAGGGCAAGGCGCTCACCGGTGATCTGGGCGGCAAGGCCAAGACCCACGAGTTTGCTTCTGCCATTATTTCCAAGCTGTAAAAGGACGGGGACGACGACGACCGATAGATACTCCACGACGCGCATTCAGGGTAGTACCGTCGTAGACTGTACAAATACCTCTTCTTAACGTTAGTATAGCTTTTCATGAATGGGATGAGCTTGGGTTTTGACGGTGCCGACCTCAACGTGTGATTCGATGTGATGATGTCTCCGTTGGGCATGTATGCTTCTCTGAGGACGGTGGGATAAGTGTCGGATAGGCCGGACGGGGGTGCCACGCGCTCGTTGCCAGCGCATCGACGGCCACACGGCCGAAGGACGAGAAGATTCCGGGGAAGGATCGGCGACTTGCGAAAGCTTGTTTCCACCCGGCATCAAGACTTCGACTGACGTTGCAGCGCGAGAGAATGCCCGCGGGTTTAGTCCCCCCCCCTCCGTGCGCCACCCGATGAGTCCGTCGGAGTCTCTTTTACGCGATGCGCCGACCGCGGGGGCATCTCCGCCGACCGCCGTGTTCGCCCTTGCCCTTTTCCGCGACGATTCCTCTCAGCATCGCGACTCCGAGCGGCGGAGTGGGCGGCAGAGCGGGATGGAGAGGGAGAGCTAGTCATGTGTCGGGCGGCGGCCAATGACGCTACATCCGGTCGTCGGGACGGGGTGCAGATCTGCTAATAGCAATCGCTCGCATTTTCGCTCGGATCGGACGGCTCATGGGACATGATGTGTCAAGTCGGGGGGGTGGGGGTTCCAGGGTGCTCTGGTGTGGTGGCTTCCGACAGCTTAAAGCATATGGCGTCTTATCGGAGCGCTTATGCCTCCCCGTGATTTATGGTTAGCAGACAACTTTGTCGGGTCTTGGAGGATTGGCCACGGACGAAGCGGCGCAGGTCACGTCGTGACGGTGGCGCGCATGCACGGCACCGGGATCCGAATTTGAAAACCCTCGTGGTCAGGAGAGACCACGAGGCGCTGGTGTATCCACAGGTTTCCAGAAAACGAGGCAAAGAAAGGGGGCCAATTGAGCCTCGGTTTCGGACCATTATTCAGTGTCATCGAGCTTCCAGAAACAGACAAAGGAACAAAGCAGGCCAGGGTCCTCGATCCTCGGTTTCGAACCACAATTCTGACCCAGTGTCATCGTGGAGTCTCCTCGGCACTGGGTGCCGGCGGCCGGGTTTGGACCGGAAGTGATGGGTGGGCCCCGCCGACGGTGTGCGATGGGATGGGCTGCCAGTGGGGGGCCCCTCGGAAATCCCTCGCGTCCCGCCGTGACCGACATCGTTGCCGTGTTGCCGCGCCATTGACGGCATGTTGGGGGCAAGCTTGTCTGTCGTTGGGGGTAGGTGTAGGTTTCGCGACGACCGGGGCCTCGGGCCGTTTGGGAGACAGTTGTGTATATATGGCTGCTCTCCTGCCGTCAGATGAATGTCAGACTTCCATCTATCATCACGATACACTTCGGTCCTTGCTCGATATCAAACGATTGCTGTTGCTTCACTCCGCACACTTCCACACACACATCACCAACAACTCAACCACCTTTCATCATGCCTGAGAAGCCCACCCGTTTGACCTCCGCCATGGAGAGCGGCATCCCCTTCGTCCTCAAGGCGGGCAAGGCCAGGTACACGTGCCGTCTGCAAGACCGCTCCGCCTAGTATGTTTCTTATGCACTCGTGTATTTCATGACCAGCGGCTAACCCCCTCCCAGCCAGCGCACCAAGGCGCAGAGGACGTCCTCTTCCGACTCGATCAACACGGCGTCGACCGACGGCAGCTCTACCGGGTCCCACTAAGCAGCTGATGCTCGAGGACGACATTTGAATTTTAAGCAAGGCGTTCTGGCGGCGCAGGGACAGACTTTCAGTCGACATTGAGCGACGAGGCGTTACGCCGAGGGGCGTTCAAACCGAGTCGAAGCACGCCGTTAGCCACCGTTCACACTACGTTGAAGATGGGAAGGGTCGGAAGCTCGCTGGTAGAATGATTCCTAAGCGTCTAGAGAACACAATCTAGACATGATATCACCACCAACCTCGTTGTTGAACGGCTTCTGATGTGTGCATGTTACCGCATTCCCCTTTCCGATGTAGAGGTTAACCCCAGGAATGCTTGATAATATGTAATGTCTACTACAAGGCCCACGTTAGTCTCAACTCGACCTTGTCCAAGACTTGATATGGGAGTAACAGAAGCCATGCATCAGCAATGAATGCTCTTGCGATCCATGTTCGCTGTGTCCAGCAGGGAGCATCACCACATATTCATGGCCTCCATGGACTGGGGTAAAAACTCAGGCACCGTCTCCCAACGATCGCATGCCAACCAAGCCTGACGATAGCCAGAGTCTCGCCAACACAGAAATGGCAAAAATGATCTTCGAGACGAGGCTGCCAGCGGCAAAAGTGTAATCGCTGGTCAGTATGAGGGTCGAACTCATGACCTTGGCATTATTAGTACCACGCTCTAACCAACTGAGCTAACCGACCAGTTGATGGGAAGCCGGCCGGACCAGAGGCTTCTTGTGGAAATTGGCCAGGATTGTGCGCGGTTTGAGGATCGTGAGGTGGGGGCTGAGGGTGGGAAGAAGTGAGGTTGTGGGCTGAGTGGGGAGTTTTGGCGCAGAATAGGGTGAAGGGGGAGCCGCGGTCGACGTGGATTGCCTTGCCCGCTCGCAGCACCAGCGCGGCAGGTCGGCCAGGCGGGGCACGAGCTGGACATATCGCAGGCCAGGTAAATGACGGAGGTGTGAAGTAGCGAGGTTCTCGTGCTACCAGCCGGCGGCTTGATGCATACTTGCCTGGAGTCTGCGAGGCTCGTTTTGTAAGTCGAGCTTGCTGAGGCGAGACACCAAGCCGATGGCGCATAGTAAATTGCCGTCTGCAACGCTCTGGACCGAACATGGGCCTCCCATCAATCCCAAGTCATGTGCCAGATCCACCGAACCAAAACCTGAGAGAGCCCTCGCCACGCATTGGTGGCTGTCTCACCATCGACTGATTGCTGGTACCAGAACATGCAGGCTTGAGAGAAGCCCAATTTCCTGAGAAGTGCCTGGATCAAGAACCACGTAAATCCGCATCAGGGAGCCTTGAGCTGAGGGATTTACTACATAAACCGCTAGTGTGGACCAATCTCCAACAAGCAGAAATGCCTCAACTGGTCGGTTAGCTCAGTTGGTTAGAGCGTGGTACTAATAATGCCAAGGTCATGAGTTCGACCCTCATACTGACCAGCGATTACTTTTGCTGGCTGAGGTCAAGCTCATTCATTCCTGGGCATACTTTTGCAAATCGTGGTTGCCTGTATCGGGTAGAGTTGAGGTGTTGGTTTGGGTGGACCGTGATGAGGAGTAAGCAGCGGCGTTTTTTTTTTCCCGTTGCCCCTGGGTTGAAAAGTGGCTGAGAGCCCAGGTGTCGTCGTCAGTTGTCTACGTAACCTCGAAAGCTGTCTGCCTGGCCAGGGCGTAATCCCCGTGTCTAGTACAGAGGTACCTACCGACCTACCTCTATTTACGTGGGCCAGGCTGAAGGATTCGGACGGACGCCACACCACGGGGGACACGTATAACATGCGGAACGGGCCCTCGACGCGGCCTGACAGAGAAGACATCTTTCTTCGGCCTTCGCCTCGCTCGAAATTTGTCTTTCCGCCGTCACTTCGGTCTCTGCCTATTTGCCCGAGACGAGACGATGCTTAAGGTTAAGTGCAGCGGCCTTATCGATTGCTAACCGCACCGCTGGCACCTACGCTTGCGCTGCACCTGCCTGCACCTGCACCCCACGTCCCCTGTGGCTGGCGTCTCACCTTGGGCTACCTCCCCCCTCCGGGTCTTCCCCATCTATCTACCTACTCCAGGTCACCGGCTCATCGAGGACACACGAGGCCGACGTCGTGCTCTCCCTCTCCTACCCCCTTACACACCTCCCTCCGTTCCTCCCGACAGTCCCACGAGACAGGCCCAGCATGCCTCTTCCCGTCGCCGCAAAAGGTGAGCAGACACGCTTCCCCCCGGTTCCCACGCGCAGACCCCTTGCAGAGATCAGCCGTACCATGTACTCGCTACCCCGCTATCCATCATGTCACGGCTGCTGCGCTGTCTGTCTGCTGCCTGAGGTGGCGGACGGTGGCGAAGGCCATCGCTTGAGCGTCCTGTCCACCACTGAACAGAAAGCCCACGCAAGCACCGCCCGCTCGTTTCGCGTTCCTGATTCTTTGGTTCCCTCCAACTTCAAGCTCTACTTCGAGCTTTCTCCGTTCTCTGAATCTTGACATTCCCGCCTTTGCGTTTCTACCTTGACCCATCTGTTCGTTCATAACACACACACACACACACACACCCCCTGTACCTGCACCTGCACTTGCACCTACACTTTGCACTCATCATGCCGCCTGGTGTTAATCATGGTGCCGTTGCTTCAGCCGGCGTCATCGCCGTGTCGGTAGCCGTCGCCGCTGCCATCGCCATCTACGAGTCCCCCGAGCTTCGACGCTACACCGATGACATCCGGAGGCGCATCGCCATCGCCCTCCACTCGCTGGGCGAGGGCGTCGAGCCCGGCGAACGACCGCCCATGTTCAACCGGCCCGAGGACGCCCAAGGCTTCCTCGAGTCACGCGGCGGTGTCGGCGGCGAACCCGGCGTCGACGCCGACGAGGAGACCCGTCGCCGCCAGCGAGAGGAGCTGATGTACTGGAACGCCATTCACCTGTCCAAGCTCGAGTTCGAGAAGAAGGCGTCCGAGCAGGCGTCGCCGTCGCCGGTCGCTCAACTGCCCGCCCCGTCCCGAGGCTCCTCTTTCGACGACTTCCTTCGGCAAGACGCCAACGGCGAGAGGGACACCTTCGTGTTCAAGACGGGCGCCGAGGCCAGCGAGGGTGAGGGTCTCGTCCGACGCCGCAACGAGGGCGCTCGAGGCCTCGCCGCCGCTGCGTTTGCCAACCCGTTTGCCGACGAGCACCAGATCGATCACGAGGAGCTTCTCGACCGTGGCGCCAACAACGCCACCCCTCGCCACGACGACTCCATGTCCGACATTTACAGCGCCACGACCCGCGACGCCGAGGAGGCACCCCGCAACCTCTCGGCAACCCTCTCCGCCGCCACGCCCGACCTGATCGACATGACCACCAGCAACGACAACGCCACCTCGGACCGGTCCGCCACCCTCGATCGCGAGCTCGAGCAGAACGAGTTCGTCACGGCCGGCCAGGACGACCGCAGCGCCAGCGAGGCCTACGCCTCCATCCAGGCCTGGGCCCAGGGCTCGAGCTCCAACTTCTACTCGCCCCTGCCCATGTCCCCCTCCGTCCCCATGTCCGAGCCCGAGATGGTCAGCGACGGCGTCCTCACGCCGACCGACTCTGTCTCGCTCGCCGGGTCCGGCGAGGACGTCGCCAACGACGCGGCGTCGTCCAAGGCCGGCGACAGCGGGCGGCCGTACGACGTGCTCAGCGAGAGCGAGGGCATGCTGACGCCCGCGAGCTGGTCGGAGGTCGGCAGCGTCGTCAGCGAGAACGACACGCACCACAACGAGCCTGTGCGCGCGTAGACGGCTCGTGTCTGGCCGCGCCAGGGGTTTGCAATTCGTCGCTTTCAGTATACCAGGGGTCACGCAACGTGCAAAAGGCATTATTCGGGTCGGGATGGTCAGGCGTTTTTGGGTTTTCATTTGGGCCAGGTTCGGTAGCAGCAGCGGCTCTCGGGGGGGGTCTTAGTAGTACACCAAGCAATGCAACACAAGTCTTCGGTAGCCTTCCGTCACATGTCACAGCTGATGAAAGATTATACATCTGCTTCAAGCAAATTACGTGCACTCGGCGTCGAAGATACATATGGGCCAGCGCTACTCGGCCGGCTGCCCGGCCGCCTCGCCTCCACCAGACTTGCCGTCGCCCGCCCGCCCGAGGCGCACGTCGTCGTCCGAGATGTCCTCCTTGTTGACGATGACGGTCTCGTCGTCGCGGACCTTGTCGGCGTAGTCGCCCCAGAGCTGCTCGACGGGGCGGCCGAGGAGCTCGGTCCAGAAGGCCTTCTCGCTGTACTTGTGGGCGCGCAGCTTCTCGTTGAGGCGGCGGACGGTGCCGTCGCCGAAGCGGCCCTCGAGGTAGTCGAGGAAGTAGGCGGTGTGCTGGTAGCCGCCGTCCCAGGGGCGGCCGGCGGGCTCGCGCTTCCAGTGCGGCGGCGACAGGCGGCAGCGCAGGCGCACCCAGTCGGCGACGCCCTCGACCAGGCCGCCGGGGCACGAGCCGAGCGCGTTCCACTGGAAGCAGTGCACGGCCTCGTGGGTCAGCACGCCGGTGATCTCGGCGGCGCGGCGGTCGGCGGGGATGCCGCCGATGTAGCCGAGCGAGAAGTGGATCTCCTTGTGGTCCGCGTCGAGGTCCGAGCCCGTCGTGTAGGCGACGCCGGGCATGGCGCGGAGGATGACGGTGACGGAGCGCGTGGGCGGCGCCGTCGTGGACGGGTTCGAGGGGGTGCCGTAGAGGAGCTGGAGGACGTTGGTGACGGCGTCCTGGAGGAGGGTGGAGGCCGTGGTGGCCGAGAGGAAGGCCGTCGCGCCGGGGTGGTTGAGGTCGCGGATCTCGAGCCGGAGTTTGGGGGTCGGGAAGCGGTCTTTGGATGAGGAGGTCGCCATGGCGGCGCTGGCGTGAGACGACGATGAGGGTGGATGTGAGGATGAGGATGAGGATGAGGCCGGCTCCCGGCTCGGGATGGGGCTCGACGTGGGCGCGAACGGGTTGGAGGTCGTTGCTGGCGACTGCCCGGCGAGCGACATGACTGGATCCAGGATGGAGGTTGATAGCCGTCGAGGGTTAGGGGTCGTTTGAGGCGGGAGCTCCGTCGGGTGGGACGTCGAGCCCTGGCCTCGAGGCTGGTGGGTGAGATCGGGCGGCATGAGTGCCCGCTCTTTAGTGTTTCGAGATGTGGCACAGCAGGGACAGCCACAGTCGCGATTCAAGACGAGTCTCGACCTGAGATCAGGAGGCGGATGACGAGAAGTACGGATATGTCTGGTTTATATTCAAGGCGACAAAAGCCCCCCAGCAAGAATCCGTCTCGCATATTGCCCCCCTCCTGCGTGGCCAGCCCCGTCGCCCAGAGCCCCAGGCTGGTCTTCTTCCAGGATGTCGATCGGGCTTCCGAGGGTGTCTCGTCCGACGAACACTGGATACAGATGGGGTGTTCCTGGCCGCCACATACAGTGACCCACATCTGCGCCACGCCGCTTTACGCCTCGATCCTGCCGTCAATCCAAGGGGACTTGGTTCAGGTGAGTGGCCGCAGTGACTGGTGCTATGAGCTGCATACCATCTCGTCAAGAGCGGCGAGGGCACTAACTTGATCAGTGCAGCACCGCAGGCAGGAAAAAAACAAGGAAGCTGCTTCCTTCCTGATCGATTCTCTGCCACATGCCTTAGCGGCTGATATGTGGCGTCGCCCATCCCCGTTGCGTTGACAGATAGAGGGGAGGGGGAGGGGCAAAGTGGCTGATGCGGTGCCTCCCCCGCACCTGGCACCTGGCAACTGTCATCCTAGAAGTGGACCCAGGCTCCGCTGCCGAAGCTGATAAGATAAGGCAGGCAGAAAGATCAGTCCCGCTCTGCCGATTGAGCTGCTGGACGGCGCAGCCAATCACCGTGCCATCCCTGCTCCCGATCACCATGGGCACGGAGCAACACGAACTGCAGCAACGGGGGGACCCCTTTGTTTTCCATTCGACATCGTCTGTCCCCGTCCCCAAGCAACAACAGCCCTAGTATAAACGTCACTTGCAGACCAACGACTGCTGCCCCGCGATCCGTTTGTTCTCCTGATCATCCATACGAGCGCGTGGCGTCCCAATTGAAAATCCCTGCGAATTGCCTCGACAACACGGTCCCCCTACTGGTGCGTGAGTCCGAGTCCCGGTAGCAACATCATTGTCCCAGACAAGGCATTCCTCTTGGTCCCCGATGTATCCTCCACCGCGGCGCGCGCAAACCCGACAGCCCACGATTACTAACTGTGCCTTCCCTCAGAAGATACCCCTCCCCATCACCCACCACCCATCGCCCGTCGCCAAACCCCCTTCTTGTACTGGGGCATGGCCGAAAAGATCACCGACGACCAGGTCGACGACCTGCTGCGCGTCCTCCGCTCCGACGCCGCCGTCGACGCCAAGGTCAACCATGTCACGGCTCTCAAGTCCGGCATCAAGCAGCACAACGTCCCCGACAACCTCGTGCCCCTCATCTTCGACGCCCTGCGCCTCGCCTCCTCCTCCCAGCATGCCGTCCTCGTCAACGCCGGCTTCACCTCCCTCAACCACCTGCTGACCCGCCTGTCCCGCCAGGAGCCCAAGTTCCTCACCAGGGAGCTCAAGGCCACCCTGCCCCTCGTGGTCGACAAGCTTGGCGACCTGAAGGAGAAGTTTAGGAGCCTCGCGTCCCAGGCGCTGACCACCCTCTATGCCGTCGCCCCCGCCGACGTCGAGCGCATGGTGAGGAACATTGCCATGGCGGGTAAGAACCCGCGGGCGAAGGAGGCCGGCATGCAGTGGGTGCTGCAGATGCACCAGGAACACGGGCTGCAGTTCCGGGCCTACGTCCCGACCCTGATGGACCTGCTGGAGGACGCCGACGGCATGGTGCGCGACGTCGCCAAGGCCACCGTCATTGAGCTGTTCCGGTATGTCTTTCTGTCGGGCTGCCCGCCGGGGCTCGCGTTGCTAACATGCCGTGCGCCAGCAACTCGCCCAATGCCGCAAAGTCCGATCTCAAGCGACAGCTGAAGAACTTCAAGGTCCGACCGGCCATCGAGCAAGCGATCGTCAAGGAATTGCTGCCCAACGGAGCCCGTCCCGAGACACCCTCCGACATGGCACCCCCGAGCCGACCGAACCTCGCCGCCAGCATGTCCTCCCTGCCTAACGAACGGCCCATCACCCCGGCGCCGGATGTTCGAACCGACAAGGCGGAGCCGTCCTATGTCAATACGCAGCGCGAGCTGGATGATCTCCTGAGGGATATGCATCTGCATTTCGAGGGCAGGGAGTCGGAGCAAAACTGGCTGAAGAGAGAAGAAAGCATCAAGAAGCTGCGGCGCCTTATTGCTGGAAACGTGGCACAGGACTTCCGCGACCCTTTCTTGCTGGGACTCAAGGCCCTCCTCGACGGCATCATCAAGGCCGTCAACTCGCTGCGGACCAGTCTGTCCAAGGAGGGCTGCGCCCTCGTCCAGGACATTGCGCATGCTTTCGGGCCTGGTATGGATCCGCTGGTCGAGCTGCTCATGCAAACGTTCATCAAGCTTTGCGCGGCTACGAAGAAGATTGCCTCGCAGCAGGCGAATGTCACGGTAGACGCCATCGTCGGCAGGGCGTCCTACAACAACCGCATCATGCAGCACGTCTGGGGCGCGTGCCAGGACAAGAACGTCCAGCCTCGGACCTATGCTGCCGACTGGCTGCAGACCATTCTCAAGAAGGAAGGCCATCACAAGAGTCACATTGAGCATAACGGCGGTGTGGAGCTCTTCGAGAAGTGCATCAAGAAGGGCCTGAACGACTCGAACCCTGGCGTGCGAGAGAAGATGCGAGGCACGTACTGGGCATTCGCGAGTTACTGGCCTGCCAAGGCGGAAGTGTGAGTTGCCTCGTCCCCGATTCGACGTGCACGACTGACAATCTGGACAGCATTATGGAGAACCTAGACGCGACGGCGCAGAAACTACTCAACAAGGACTCTCACAACCCCAACTCGTCGAAGAAGGTCGAGGAGGGCCCCGTTCGCCCCGGCATGGGTCTGTCTAGGAGCACCATGGCCACCGCATCGAAGCCGAGTCTGAGAGAGGCGATGCTGGCGCAGAAGAAGGCCATGTCCGGCCGAAACCTACCTGCCCGTCCCGGTTCAGCCATGGCACACATTTCTCCGGCTAGGACGGTCTCCGGCAGCTCGAACGTGTCCACGGCGACGGCGTCGTCGACGGCAACGGGGCGGCCCCGGCCCGAGTCGACTGTGTCCGGCGGCATGTCCGTGAGGCCCATGAGACCCACGAAGAAGCGGCCGGAGCAGCCCCCGCGACCTGCCACTGCTGGTCCCTATTCCATGCGGACACACGACCAGCCGTCGGTCGAGTCGTCCAGCCCGCAGAGTCTGAAATCAAGAACAAACACCCCGAAGCAGAAGATTGAGACGCCACCCAGGCGGGTCGCCCCCAGACCGCGACCCGGGCACGCGTCTCATGTTAGTGAATCGAGCCTCCCGTCGCCCACCGCCAAGTCGGCTACGGTGAAGGCGGTGTCATCGCCACGGGTCAGCCCCGCCAAGCCCCAACCGTCGCCGCGGGTGAGCCCTGCGAAGCCTGCGCAGGCACCCATTACCCTGACAAGCAGCCCATCCAAAGCCCACGAGGAGCTCACACTGCTTGTACCCAGTGTGGAAAACCTGAGCTTGAAGGAGGCATCGCCAGCACCAGAAGAACCGGAGGCACAAGCAGCCAGCCCGCCCCTGCCGGCAGACGCAGAGCCAGAAGTCCCACCAAGCCCGGTGGCGGCGCCAGCCAGCCCGGTCGCCGTGGTGCCGAGCCCCCAGAAGGACATCGGCGCGACGCCGTCGAAGACGCTCAAGGTCTTCGAGGACCCGTTCACCGAAGACGACCAGACGACGCCCAAGCCGGTCATCGTCATCCCCGTGCTTGAAGACAGGCCGGTCAACGAGAACGCCGGGGTGGCGACGGGTGGACAGCTAGACCCCAACAGCCTGGGCGAGTCGCCCGACAAGTCGCGGCAGAACACGAAGCTCCTGGAGAGCGGCATCACGCGGGTCAAGGCGCGGTCGCTGGACGTGCACGGGTTCCGCAAGCTGCAGACGCTGATCCGCGAGAACCGGGCCGTCTTCACGGACGACAAGTTCGACGCGCTCCTGACGGGGCTCTTCGAGTACCTCGAGGCGCCGCTCGAGACGCTGGCGCCGGAGAAGGTGCAGGACGTCAAGGCGCAGATCCTGGCGACGATCAAGCTCCTGTTGAAGAAGGAGCGCGACAGCTTCCAGCCGCACGTGGCGCGGGGCCTCGAGGCGCTGGTGGCGACGCGCAGCGCCTACGACTCGCGCACGCACATCGTCAGCGGGCTGGAGCTCCTGGCGGCGGAGCTCGTGACCATCGGCGACGCGCCCGAGATGGTCATGACCATGACGAAGCTGCTCGGGGCCGGCGACGACACGACGACGGCCGGGTGCCGGTGCCTCGGCATGGGCCTGCACATCCTCAAGGAGGTGCTCGAGAAGCGCGAGGGCTACGCGCCCTCGGACGGCGAGCTCGGGCAGCTGGCGGGGCTCGCGGGGCGGTGTCTCGAGTCGGCCGAGTCCGGAGTCCGCATGGGCGCCGTGCAGCTGTGCGTGGCGCTGCACGCGCGCATCGGCGACGGGGCCTTCTGGGAGGCCGTCAAGACGGCCAAGGACGACCCCAAGAACCTCATCACGTACTACATTGCGAAGCGCCAGCGCGAGCAGAACGGCGTGGCCGTCTGATTCCGTTTCTCTCGCACCCTTGCTTCTCTGCCCGCTGACTTTGCTTGGGATGGATGGATGGAGGCGTTCTGGGAAGAAGGGGCTTGGGAAAATCGGCGACGTCGGGGCGTATATAGGGACTGGTGTCTATTCCCCGTTACCCGCGTCTTCTCTCTTTTTTTGACCTTTTCATTTTTTGTCTTCCTTAGAGCTTTGTAATAATGCTAGCCCGAGATACCGTCTTGTAATTCATCTGTTTCCTTCCTTGTCTGTTAGCAGTCGGCAAACAAACTAAATCAAAAGGGGCCATCGCGCCAGTCCGACGTCACCTGGTTGATCCCTCTGCACGAAAGCCGACCTGTCATTTGCGGAATCACACGACGGGGGGTGGGAGCGAGGAGCAGGTGGTGGAGATGGCGGCCAGGGAACGGGCCAAACGTGCCGCTTGGCGCCCATCCCGCTGATATTAGACGTGATTTCGCGCAGTCAGGCGCCGCGCCGCCAACAAGGACTAATGGAAAAATTGACATCCTTTCGCTCGAGGCTTGGGCGGGCTCGGGGCGTCGATGGAAGTCCACCTCCAAGATTCCCGACCCCCCCTGCTCTCTACCCCACCGCACGCTGTCAGCCAGCTCCCGACGATCCCGGCCGCGGCATCCGATCAGCGACGAAATCAAGGCTGGCTCGCTGCCCTCCATTTCGCTCTCGCTTTTCGGGGGTGGAAGTGGTCCGGCGCGCCTTGGGCTGGCCCGGGTTCTTAAGCAGGCCGTCCCGCGTGCCGCTGCATTTTCGCGTGTGACTGCATCTTGTGTTTGACGTATGACGAGAACCGAGGACTCTGAACGGTCCGTCTGGCTGCACCATGGTCGCGACTTCGCCCCCCGTCCTGCTCCGGCGCGCATCCCCGGCATGCGGCGAGAAGGACCCCCGCGGCCCCGGCGCTGAGCACGTCACCCCCTCTCACGCCGGCCATCATGACCACGATCAACACCACCACCACCGCGACCGGTACGGCTTCCTCGCCGACCGCAAGGCTTCCGAGACGGGGATCCGCCCGCGCCTGCTGCGCGCTGCTGACGTGCCGGGCTGGTACGCCGCCAACGGCCACATCCTCACGGGCTACCGCGCCGTGCGGCCCTCGACGGCCGTGTGCGCCGCGAGCCTGGCATCGATGCACAACGAGACAGTCAACATCTGGAGCCATCTCCTGCCGGCCCTGGCCGCCCTGGCCGGCAACTACGTGCTGTGGGCGTACTTTGGCGTGCGGTTCCCTGACGCGGCGTGGGCGGACAGGGCCGTCTTCCACGTGTTCCTCACGGGGTGCGTCGTCTGCTTCGGTGTGTCGGCCGCATACCATGCCATGCTGTGCCATTCTGAGGCGGTGCATGATCTCTGGCTGCGGATGGATTATCTGGCCATAGTCGTGCAGATCCTAGGGAGCTTCATCTCGGGTATCTACATGGGTTTCTATTGCGAGGGCGGTCTCAGGACCGTGTACTGGGCCATGGTGAGTTCTGCGCCTCTTCCTTGTGCTCGGCAGCATCGTCGACTGACCTTCGTAGATTGGTCTCCTCAGCCTCATGACGTGCGTCGTCGTGCTTCACCCGCGCCTGCAGAGTAGTGAACACAGGATGCTCCGGCTGACCACCTTTATCGCCACCGGTATGTCGGGGTTTGCGCCCATCATCCATGCCGCCACGCTGTTCCCCTACGAGCAGCTCGATAGGCAGGCCGGCATCCGGTACTATTATCTCGAAGGCGTCTTCCTCCTCGTCGGCGCCCTCGCCTATGCTGTGAGTTAATTTGCCATGGGGTGGTAGTCTCGTTCAATGACTGACGCCACCAGGCTCACTTCCCCGAGAAATGGAATCCCGTCAAGTACGACATCTGGGGGGCCTCTCACCAGATATTCCACTGCTCTGTAGTGCTCGGCGCCGTGGCACACTTCTACGGCCTCTGGTCCGCTTACACGTACAACTACGACAACCCCCGATGCTAACGCCGACGCTGCGGCTGACGCGCGGCTGAGTGTCGGTGATGGTGATGGGCATGATGATAACGATCCAAATGACGACCGGAACTGGTACTAGTAATGTTAATAGTAATGCTAAGCTGTTGTTGCTTCTTGTGGATGCGGCTGCTTTCCACCTCAATGCGCCTGTTCCGAGGCCAGAGATGCATGCCGCCTTCCCTCATGTTGGCTGCCGTCTTCGCCCCTGGGTGGCTCGCCCAACGACCATGCTGCTGCCCAGTGTGTCACTCCCAAGTCTAGCGAGGCGTTTCTCATGATCGTGCCATGTAGCGACAGCTCTGAGGTGACACAAGCAAAAGCAAAAGCCGCTGAGCTGTCAAATACATGCACTATTGGATCCGACGGGAAGGTTGGCGGGCCCTGTTTGATCGGCGAGTTGCCGCCAGGGGGGAGTTTGTGGCCTGGAGTGATAGGTGGGCGAAGCTGGATGGCGTGTCAAACACATCGCACCAAGGTCGCGTCGGGTCGCACGCATGACATGCGGCACGGGCGACCATCAGGCGACAGGCGGAGAATGGCAGTTAGAGAGTGGTCCGAAGTATGACTGACAAGCCTGACAGCGGCCAGCGAACAAGACCCCTGGAGGCGAGGTTACAACGTTGTCAGACGGATAGGGTCACATTCGGTGTCGCCTGCTGGGCACAGACAGTCGCGCTTGTTGCGAGTCAGCAGAGGCATGTTCGCCTGGCTTCTTCTTGTTGATAAGCGAAGGGAAGGGGCCGAGAAACGCTGGTGAGGTCGCACCAGGCCGAATGAGATGTGCTTTGCGAAGAACGACATCCATCGAACGCCTCTCCTCGAACGCCTCGTCGAGAGTCCCCATGTCCACGTAGCTTGGGCTGCTTAGACCCCTGCGCGTGTGGCTAAGTGGATGATGGGAAGACGTTGTGGATGGAGTCGTCGAGGGCCTGAAACAAATGTGGAATGCGGCCCCCGTACAGCCCGTGTCCGACAGGAAGAAAAGAAAGGAGGCTGCCAACGTGTTGAAACGGCGCGTGGTTCTACCAGTACACGCTTGTGGGGCTCGCTTCCCAGCGACGTCTGTTGAGGAAGGCATGATATGGGCTCCGTTGGGTTTCGATTTGGTCTTGCCAAGCGGCCAGGTTGGTGATGCTCAGCATGGCGATCACAGGATCCCACTGGGGTTTCCTAGAAATCTCACCAGCTAGGAGGCCGTCGCGTCGCGTATCGAGATTCAGGTGATGGTCGGCGGGTGGGCTGGCGATCTAGATCAGAGTCACCCGGAGAACTAGGAGCTTGGGCCTCTGTGTCGTTGGCTTGGCCGAGGGCCCGCTCTGGTCTGATGGTGTTGAGGACGGCGTGCCACATTTGACAGAGGGTCACGGAAGGGGTGCAGGAAAAGGACGTGCCGAGGCTGATGCTGCAGTCTGGGATGATGACGAGATTCGGGCGATGCTTCGCGAGGAGAGGTGGATAGACTTGTGGTACATATCGTACCGAGACAGGCTCAAAACAAGAGAAGGCATGCTGCGTGTGGCCCAAGCAAAGGGGGAATATGTCGTTAGAGAGAAGGATCGGAGGGACAGAGCAAGTCGAGGCAGACATCCAAGCATCACGGGTGGAGTCGTGGAAGGGGTGAAGCACTTCGGTACGTACCTTGTTACCCTTGCTACTTCCCTCTTGTGATCTGCATCCGTCTGTGTGTGGCTTGTGCAGGTGCAGCGGGGGTTCCACTCTAACTGAAACATCAAGGGCCTGGGTTTTATTACCGCGCCGCAGTGAGGGGGATCACCATTGGCACTGGCACTGGCATTGGCTCGTACTCTGGCAAGACTGGCTGGGGGGTTTGGGGCATCGTTCGTGAGTCCCGGAAGTCCCGACCACCATTCGCCAGTCCCTCGCTGGGGTCGGGGGGGCAGCAGCAGCCCAGTCCAGCCCAAGCTCAAGCCCAGACAAGCCCAGGCTTGTTAGGGGTAGCGCAGGGCCCTGGGAAATTCTCCGCACCCCAACCCGAGGTCGAGCTTGGGCTTGAATTGGAGACGACAAACGTCAACTTCACGGCCGTCATTAGTTTCACTGTCTATCTACATGACGAGAAGATCAATTTAAGAAGAGAGCGGATAAGCTGATTGCCAAAATGGCCAGGTCGCCTTCGAGCTCACACTCCCTCCGCCCGCAGTCTGACTGTGTTCTTAGGCCGCACTGCTAGCTGGTCTCGTGGTCGGTACCCCCAACCATATCGCAGCTATACTAATCCCAGTCTCTGTTTCTGGTTGAGTGTCTGCACCTGCACTCACGTAATTTGCGATACCAGGAATCCAGGACCTAGCGAGGATGGGGAGGATTGAACACAAACTCACCGCTCTCTGAACACTGGGGCACTGGGCACAAGGCAGAGACACAGCTCTACGTGGTGACCTGGCCAAACGTTCAAGGGGACACATGTCAACGTGCCTTGTGGATGAAGAGGGACCCTGATCCTGGATGGTCGAGAGTCGGCAAAGGGACCAGTCAAGACGACATGCCATCCCTCCTCTTTTTTTGCTGCCAATCCGTCCCCTGATTTCCCCCCCCCAAGCCCCTGGCGCCGCCTGCCTGCCCTGCCATGCCACGCCACGCCCTGCCGTGGTGACGTCCCGACTTTGTGCCGCATGAGACCCTGCCCCTGGAACTGGGACTGGAACGACTGGAGCAGGCAATGAGTGGGTGTTCCCGTTCCTGAATGCCGCGCCCTGCGCGTCTGCCGTAGGGGGGTTGGTTCATTGTGACGAATTCCAGTGATCGCAGGGTGCCCGTCTCTGTGCAGGTCGGAGCATGACTGTCCCTGTCCCCATCCTTCCAAAGAATGTAGCATCGCGTGGAAGCCTCGATCGAGCCCAGGTTCCCAGGGAGGGAGGTACGGTAAGGGGAGGTAGCGTAGCGTAGCTTGGTGGGCAGCTAGGGCTGGGGTGGCCCGTCTGGCCAAATGATGGCCATCGCCACCGCGTTGATTTGAGAGTGGTTTCTGGAGGATCACATCTCGCGTCGCCTCATCAGTCAATTTAACTTGGATGGGACTCTTCCTCTCGACGGGCAGCGATCGTCATGGTCCTACTGTGCCACTGTGGATCATCCTGGTCGTGAATCTCGTGCTGCTGCCCCGGTCGCGGTTTCTGTCAGGTCTCGCTGGTGCGGTCTGGTCCAGGTCTGGTTTGGTGTGGTCTGGTCCCGTCTCCACAAGTCATCAGGAAAGAAGCCCTTCGCACTTGCCCTCGCCGTTGCCTCCCAACTCGTGCCTCCTACCCTCTGCCTGCCTGTATCTCGCTCGTTCCCGGGGTCCTGTCGTGGCAGCCGCCGTTGCATTGTCCCTGCCGTCCCATCTTCGTCGAACCACTACTGCCCCCTTTTCTATTCCACCTCGACTCCTTCCTTCCTTGTCTGCCTGTCCGTCCGTCCAGCTCCTTCACTAGCACCGGTTTGGAGCTCTCACCAAGAGACACCAAATAGACCAAAGACACCAAAAGGCCCGCGCACCCCCCCTGGCCTTGCCCCGAGAGAGCTAGCCCGACTTCTGCTAGCACTGTACTGGTCAAGCAGCCTGCCTATAGTTTCAACCATCCCGCAGGTACTTTGGGACGCTTCACCTCAAACCACCCCAAACCCCACCGTCGCCGTGTCGACTCGCCTCGATTCGAGCCAGCAAGCAGCGGCCTGCAAGCACAAAGCACCAGAGCACAAACAGTAGGCGAGTGAACCAGCCTCCCCTCCGCCGCCGCCGCCTCCATCGCCACCTCTCCTCCTCCGTGTCCCTTCGACTCCTCCAGCGTCTCGGGTCACCAACAGCCAGCGCGACAGTCCAGGACCAGGACCCATCAATTTCCGCACCATCCAGTCCATCCCGCTCCAAGCCACCGTCCGCTCGCTCATTCACGCACCCTCGCATTGGGTGCCTGTACCCCTCCGCTCTGCCGCTTCTGCTCCAGCTGCCTCCTGCCGTCTTTCCCACCCTCCGTCTCACAGACGCTGGGCCTTCTGCTTCCATACCCTCCACCAGGGCTCACCGACAGCCCGCCCGCGCTACCAACCTTTCCAAGCAGCCAAAGCATCCAAGCACCGACCCTGCCGCCCACCTCGACCTCCTGGCTCGAGCCTCGAGCCCCGAGCCGCACGTTCGCTTTCCACGACTGCCTCCCATGCCCTCCAGCTCCCACTAGTCCAATCCGCCTCTTCCTCGCCCTTCGCTCGCCGTCAGCCTCAACGTCCATGACGCTTGCCCGTCTGTGTATCCGAGTCTGACATACACTGGGGTATTGCAATACGGCTCCTTCGCCTTTACCCTCGCCTCCATCCACGAGACCACCAGTCTTCTGCACGCCATGGCCGCCGTCATGGACGACTATCTCGAGAGTCCCATGGACAACGAGGACGTCTTTCCCTGCAAGGGCTGTGGAGATGTATGTTCCTGCTGCCCTCGCTCGTATCCTGTCACCCCTCCTGTCTGTCCCAAGCCACTGACCGTGCTGTGCTCGGCCGATCTAGATCCTAGAAGAAGGCAAAGCGTTTGAACTCGGTAAGCCGCGTCCTGCCCTCACCTCACCCTCCCTCCTTTCCCCGTACATAGTACATGACGCTCCCCCTCGTCGTCCCCCCTGGTGCTCACCCCTCCCACCGGCCATGCTGTCGTTCGCGCCATGCCGTCCATCATCTCCAAGTTCCACCCCGCTAACACTGATGCCTCTCCTTCAGCCGGCAACCGATGGCATCTCAACTGCTTCCGCTGTAACACCTGCGGGACTCTTCTCGACTCCGACGCCAACCTCCTTCTCCTCGGCGATGGCTCCCTCATTTGTAACAGCTGTACCTACAGCTGCAATGCCTGCGGTAGCAAGATCGAGGAGCTCGCCATCCTCACCGGCGACCAGGCCTTCTGCGCCACCTGCTTCCGGTGCCGCAACTGCAAGCGCAAGATCGAGAACCTTCGATATGCTAGGACGTCTCAAGGTATATTCTGCATGAGCTGTCACGAGAGCCTCATGGCAAGACGCAGGAAAAAATCCAAGGCCGCAGCGCAGTCGAAAAGTCGAGAAAAAGACTCCTCGCCTATGATCACCGACAAGTCCCTGCCCGCCCTCCCCCCCAATGCCATCCCCCCGAACGCCTTCTCCGACACGCGCGTCGATCCCGAGTCGGACACTCCCACCGAGCTCTCGCCGCGGCCCCGACCCGCGTATCGAAACGACGCCGACTCGCGCGGCAGCTCTAGGCCAGCACGCTCGCCGGAGCGATCGACCGAGAACAGCGGCAAGGAGGCGGGGCTGGGTCTTCCTGCGGCGAGCTACCGCAACAACCGCAATTCGACTATTATCCCCTCGTCGGACCTGAACGGTGGCGATGGCGACAGTTTCTTCATCCCGGTTGCGCTCGATCCCACCCCGGCCACTTCAACCCCACGCTCGACATCCGATAACATGGGCGACCCGGGGAAGAAGAAAGATAGGGACTACTTCAGCGTCAACAGGACAAACTCGCAGAAGAGAACCGAGTCGCAATCGTCGACGCCGCACATCGCCTTTCAGGAAAAGGGCCGGCAGTCTTCATCGGACATGGAGCACACCACCAAGCTCCCTCTCCGCAAAGCGTCCACATCTTCCAAAAAGGATTCAGTTGGGCCTCTCAAACCTTCGCCCGCCATTGAGGAGAGGTCACAAAGAACGATTGCGAGCAAGCCCCAGTCCATCAACGAAGAATTCAAGCTGCAAGACGCACCAAAGAGCAAGAAAGCCGCGAGCTCCAGGAGCAACGCCTCGCCAACGCTGCAGTCAGACAGTGCTAACACCAAGGCCTCCAACGGCGTCTCGAGACGGGACACATCATCTGAATCCCCCCCTCGTCCTAGCATCGGAGACAGGAGCGGAACGTCTAGGTCGTCCGTGGACTCTAGAAGGCGAGACGAGGACGATGTGCGACCTTCGATGGACTCGATGCCCTCGTCGCGTCCTGATGGTACTCCCAACAAGCCCATCTCAAGGAAAGAGTTACCCGCGACAGCTTCGCGAAATGGTATGCCCATGTTCTGTTGCTCGACGTACATAATCTTTGTTCACTGACATGGCTCGCAGCAACTACAAAACCCCACTCGAACAGCCTCTCTCGAACGACGACCGAAGAGTCGACGTCCACATCTAAACTCGCCCCCTCGCGCCCTGCCATGACTGAGCCAAAACTCAGCGATAGTTACATGAAGCCCCGTGAGCCTCCCGTGCCACCGGGAGCCTCGCCCGTGCCGCCTGGAGCTTCACCTGTGCCCTCTAAGGAACCTACCGGGACTCCCAGTGATGGCAAGAACGACGGCAAGACCGACAAGGAGAAGCATTCTCCCAAGCTCCCTAGGTGGAGCGCGGGTGGCGACTTCACCATGGATGAAGACATGGCTAGAATACTCGGCACCGATGAGGGTTCCTCATCCATCCTGCGGCGCGTATCCAATGCCGTGCGTCATGGCCGCACGAACAGTACGGAAGCGAGCCATCCTCCGCACCGCATGGGGGGCCATACCCGCAGCGTCAGCGAGACGACTCGCGGCACGGCCTCTCCACGCTGGCCCAAGACGCCCATGGTCTTGGAGGACCCGAGCCAGGGCCACGAGATTAGCAGTCCCATTTCCCTGCACTCAAGCGATGATCCTGCTTTCCTCAAGCGACAACTGCGAAACTCAGAGCAGCGGGTTGCGGAACTGGAGCGGCAGTTCAACACTGAGAAGGACCTGAAGCATCTCAACAAGAAGCTGGTCGAAAAGAGGAAGACTGTCTCTACGCTGGATACCCAGACCGAGATCATGATTCGACAGCTGGAGGTTCTCGCTGGGTACGTCGAAAGGGCCAAGGAGACCAAGACCCCCATCGACCCGAGGGACTTGGAAGACTCTGCAATCAAAGATTTTGTTCAGAAGCTGGACAAGGTGAAACAGACCATGAGCGAGGCCATTGAAACTCTCCACGAAGAGCGGGACGAACTCGTCGAAGAGAAGAACAAGGCCGTTGCGGATCGCGACCGGGCCCTGCTCGAGTTTGAGCAGCTGTCTTCCAAGAATGCGCAGCTTGCTGATCTGAACAACGACCTGACACACCAGATCCAGGAGCGCTTCAAGTCCCAGATTGGAGACCTCAAGTCGCCCAGCGGTCTTGGCATTTACAGCCAGAACAAGGGCCTCTCCGGCTCCTCTCTCAACCTGGCAGCCGACAGCGCCAGTATGACAACGGGGACGACGCTGATGGCTCACGATAACGAGGAGCCGGCAGTTGTCGAGGCACGGCCTCAGGTTGTGGACATCCGCAAGGGACAGGCTAAGAAATTCAACTGGAAGAAGGGCACAAAGATGGCACAGAACGTGTCCAAGGGCCTCAACCGCGCCGTTGTCGCTTTTCAACAGGAACGAGAAGGACGACAGCACCCGGGACTGACGGCAGACAACATCGGCATGCCTTACAACATGACGGTCACCCAGGTCGAGTCCCCCGTGGCGACGACGCCCAACGGACCCAACAGGCCGCCGCAAAACCAGGGATTCGGTTTCTTCAAGAAGGATAAGATGCCCAAGTCCATGTCAGCCAACAATCTGTCCACCCAGACCATTGTTGAGGCGCCTTCCGTCTTGTTCGGCTCAGACCTCGTCGATCGCGCCGAATACGAGCGACGCCAGATACCCAGTGTGGTTACCCGCTGCATCGAAGAGGTCGAGCTTCGAGGTATGGACATCGAGGGTATCTACAGAAAGACGGGTGGCAACTCGCAGGTCAAGGTGATTCAGGAAGGCTTTGATAAGAACGAAGACTACGACATCTCGGACCCGGAGCTTGACATCACGGCCGTCACAAGCGTGTTGAAGCAGTACTTCCGGAAGCTTCCTCAACCGCTTCTGACGTACGAAATCTATGACCAGATCTTGCAGTCCAATGGTGAGCATCTCGACTTGAAACCAGGATGACTTTATGCTAATTCGCGACAGCCTTCGCCGACACGCCGCCTGAGCGGTGCGATTTCCTGCGCAAGACATTCTCTATGCTGCCGCAACAACACCGCGACTGCCTGGAGTTCCTCATGTTCCATCTTGCTCGTGTCGCTAAGCGCGAGCCCGAGAACTTGGTAAGTCACGCACGCCCCGCCAGTCCATTCGACCGAACCAGCTGGCTGACCCGCGCAGATGTCACCTAAGAACCTTGCCGTCGTGTTTGCGCCGACCATCATGCGAGATACCAGTCTCGAGCGCGAGATGACTGACATGCACGCGAAGAACCTAGCTGTGCAGTTCGTTATTGAGAACAGTCACGACATCTTCACTGAATGATGGAGCCAGACTTGAAGACATTTTCTGGTTGCTTCGGTTTCTACTCCACCAACTCGGTACCTGTACATACATCTACCCACCCCCTCCACGACTTGATGCCCGGGCCTTGCTTCGTTTCAGCCCCCCTTTGGAGTTCAATACTGCGCGGAGCCGGCGGCTTTGATATCCCTCTTCAAGCCTTGGATTTTTTTCGGCCTCTTCGATTCGTTCGCCTTGTCAGAGTCCATCCCATCCCGTAGAGAGCGTGATGGTTCGTGTTAGGAAATTTAATGATATCCCATCCTTTTTGCTTGCTTGCCTGTGATGGTTGTTTGGAAATTGCTGCAGCGGTTGCCACGTCAGGAAAAGGCGAAGACATACGGATCAGTCTTGGGGGGTCTTGTCAAGCCAGGCCGTGCCAGGACAGAAAACGAGCAGATATTGCAAGACCTTTAAAATGATCGACCACGTAGATGCCGGCATTGTGACGGACAACAGAACGCCTAAACTGCCCTCAAACGACATTCATTTTCAGCCTTGTGCTATGTGCTATATGATCAAACGAACCATGCCCAAACACCCAACGCCATGATATTCTTTCTTAGTCAGTGACAGGACCCCCAGGCCTCGGCGCGCAGGCTACTGGCCCGTCAACCTCCTGACCTTCTCGAGGAGCAGCCCGCTCTCGCGGCCCAGCTTGCGCTGGCCGTTCTCGCCGCCGCGGCGGGCCTTCGCCATAGCGCGGCGGTAGCGCTCACGGTCGGCGACCTTGCGCTCGCGCTCCTGGTTGCGGCGCTCGGCCTCGGCGGCGCGCGCGGCGGCCTCGGCGCGGCGCGTCTCGGCCTGGGCGAGCTGCTTCTCGTAGTAGCCGGGCTTGTGACCGCGGCGCTTGGGGTTGAAGTAGGCGCCGTGGCCGCGCACGCCGGGCGCCGGGGCGGCGGAGGAGGCGTCCGCGGGGGCGGGCGCGGCGATGCGGATCTCGTTGGGGTTGGGGGCCTCGCCGTCGTTGTCGAGCATGGCTTGGCGGTCCGGGTGGAAGGCGGCGTCTTCGTCGGGCGAGGCCGAGGCGGGAGGGACGTCTGCGGCTGAGGGCTCGGGGGCCTCGGCGGGGGAGGAGGATGGTGAGGCGGCGGCTGCTGCGGTCTGGGGCTGCTCGTCGGGGGTTGGGGACGCGGCGGCGGCGGGGGCCTCGTTCTCGTGTAGGGCCGGGAGGGGTTTGGACGGCGCCGCGGCGGCGAGCTCGCGCTTCTTAATCTTGGCGTAGGCCTTCTTCACTTTGGCATTGGCGATGAGGCGCTCCTTCTTCTTGGTGACTGGGCATGTGTGTCAGCGGTGATGGCCGGAGGGGGGGGTGGGGGGTGTGTGTAATGCTGGGGGTGAGGGTGACTGACGCTGGCGCTTCCAGGGGCCGTCGGGCAAGTTTTCGGGGCCGACCTTGAAGCCCTTGCGGTGCTTCTTCTGGGGGGCGGAGGAGGCGCCGTCCTCTGTCGCGTCGCGGGAGCGCTTTTGAGGGGCCATGATTGTGGTATTGTTGGCGGGCGGTGGTGAGATAAGTGAGGGGCGAAGTGACGAGAGGTGTGCGTCTCTCTCGTGATCGTAGCCGCAAGCGTGCAACCTGTCGTCGAACGGTTGGCGGAGTCTGGTTTTCTTGGTTCGTTTGGCTCAGGCGATCAATATCCTGAATCTCTCCTGCCGCAATGTTGAGAGTTATGTCGTCGGTTGTTGCCGTCTTGACCGTGATGCTTCTCTCATCTGAGGAGGATTTTTTTGATGCTGGGATGAGAGGAAGTGGAGTCGTTCCGAAAGATAAGGACCCCGATAAGGCACCTCAACCGTGGGGTGGAGCGTCCTCGCGCCATGGCAGTTGGCCCCCCAAGCCCCCAGAGCACCCAAGACCCTGAACGTCCAGTGGGTGGATGCGCTGAGATGGGTCCCGCCTCAGCGCCCTGCACGCCTGGACAGGTGATCCAGTGGGGCTTGGTTAGGGGTCACTTTAGCGCCTCCACCGCCGGAGGGCTGATAGGCCAGGCCTCCTTGCTAGTCCCGATAGGGGCCCTGTCTCATGCATCAGCCAGAGAAGTTGGGCACTGGAACATGACGATATCGCGGTTGGCAGATGCACCTTTTGCATCCGTCTCCTCCACACCAAAGACCCTTCTGACCGCATGTCGGGTGTCGAGTGCTCCTTATCAACGAGAGCGGTCAACGATTCTCTTCCCTTTTCTTCTCCGTGACTTCGCTTTGACTTTAGCTTCATGTTGTGTGACCATCCGCGTCTCAACCCCGACTCGATAACCTCCGCTCCACCGCCCGATAGAGCAAAGCATAACCGCTTAGACCGGTGCCACTGATGACGTCCATTCGTCTCCATCTCGGCCCTCCGTCACAGCTCGTTACCTCACCTGGCCGTCCGTCCGTCGAATGACTAACAGACACAACTCAAACATCAACACACCGCACCTCATGACAAGGCATGACAGACAACAGCCCTCGCCCCCTCACCCCGCGAAGAAAATACTGCAATCTGAGCCGCAGCAGTGCTGTGGCTCGGTATAGCACTCGATTTCATCGTCTTCGTCTTCGCCATGCCCATCTTCCAGGCCGACCTCGAGCTCCTGGAACGACAAGCCCATGTTGCCGCCTCAGGCCCGACCTCAGGCCTGACCTCGGCTCCAGCTGATGCCTCCCGACGGGCAAGCACCGCAGCTCTCCACTTCAAGCAGCAGCAGCAGCAGCAGCAGCAGCAACAACACCAGCAGCAGCAGCCGCCAGCGCTGCCGAGGAAGCTTTCGGAGGAGAGCATCCGCACCGAGCTCTGCGAAGGTCCGGTTCCCGACAGTCCCCGGCTGGCGAACGCAGATGCAGATCTGGAAGCAAGCACTTCGGATCGTGCAGAGTTGATTGAGAGATTGAAGAGGGGGGAAAGCCCTACCTGGATCCCCTCTCGCCGTGTACGCTCTTCCGGAGGGCCATGTCAATGCCAATCACTCACATCTGGTCAGCTCGAGTCTCTCTACGACAGGGTACCGCCCCGTTCGCCGCGAAGTCCACGCCCTCCTCCCGATGCCGCGGCCCTCCTACCGCCTGCCGATATCACCCCTGAGAAGCCGAAAGACATAATCCCGGTAGATGACGAGGCCAGATTAAGAGACGGGCTGAATATCCAGAGGCCGAGATCCGCCCTCCACAGCGGCGACTTCACCCAAAGCCATGCCCGTGGACACGGGTTCCGAGAGAGCAAAGACCGGCCCGAACCACACCCGTTACCGCCTTCCAATAACTCCTGGATAGCGACATCGCCGCCTCGGGGCTACTCTCCTTTCGACTTCAACCAGGGACTGTCGATTCCCCGCAGTGACGATTACCAATCCATACCGTCGTCCCTATCCTCCTCCTCCTCTAGCTTCGCCTACAAACTACCCACGAGTCCCCTGGTACAGTCGGAAAGCAATGACGAGCTCGACTTGACGCAGCCAATTCGTAGCGTGGGCGCTGCCTCGACCCCTGCCAGCCTGCGGCGGCACACCTTAACCTCGAGTCCCTCCCCGTTTGCGCTCCCACCACGACCAGCACATTTCGGAGGGTCCTTCTCGCACCGGAGAGAAGCATCCCTGCCCTACCAGGCACACCAGCCGCGGCGATCTTTGACATCCACCCCCAACACGCCGTCCTTAGGGCCGTCGCCATCGCCCCAGACTCCGGCGTTCCTCCGGTCGAGACGCCCTTCCTTCAGCGATGCCTCTCCTTTGCAGCATGCTTCCATGGTTGGCTCCTACGAGGAGAGCATACTCCGGGGCCGCATGTCTACCAATCCGTCCAAGCCGCTCGACTTCCTCGCCCAGATCGGTGTTCTGGGCTTGGGCAAGTGCAAGCCGAGTCTGAAATGCCCGTCCCATGTGACGTTGCCCTTTCCTGCTGTCTTTTACAGCTACGGAAACAGTGCGGTGATGGGCCGCTCGCAAGAGGAGGACGGGCCGAGTCCGTACGTCGGTCAAATTGACCTGGAAAACGGGTTGTCGAACCAGGGAGGAGAGAACCGGTCGAAGACGAAGATGCACAGTCGGTATGCGGAGCGTCAGGCTAACGCCGACGAGGCTGGATCCCCAGTCGTGACCACGGAAGCTTCGGATCGAGACTCCCACAGATGCACCCGGGCAAGGAGACGATCAGGGTCGCCCCGAGCACCGCCGGGCGGCAGCTATCGGGTTCCTGAAAAGGGCCAGATCCAGATCGTCATCAAGAACCCGAACAAAACGGCCGTCAAGCTCTTCCTGGTGCCCTACGACTTGGCCGGCATGGAGCCCGGCACCAAGACGTTCATCCGGCAGCGAAGTTACTCGGCAGGGCCCATCATCGAAAACGCACCTGATGACTCCATGGCGAACAGGCCCATCTTACGCTACCTGGTGCATCTGCACTTCTGCTGCCCATCAAAGGGCAGATACTATCTGTACAAGAGCATACGCATCGTGTTCGCTAACAGGGTTCCCGACGGCAAGGAGAAGCTGCGCAACGAGACGACCTGGCCTGAGCCGAAGTTCTCGACGTACAAGCCGGTTCGGGTCATGAATCCTCCCATCTCCAACACCAGTGGTCCTGGAGCCATGCTCGCAGCCGAGAAGGCCTTCAGGCGTCGGAGCTCCGGGTTCTCGTTTGGCCCTTCAGTGCAGGCTTTCGACGCCATGGACGGGGTCACCCACAGTCGGGTCCCGGTGCAGCAATCCTCGCCGTCCCCTTTCAGCTTCGGAGGCAACACTCAGCCGGTGGACCCCATCCCGCTCAGGTTTCCTTCGCGGAATCGTCTGGGCAGCGACGTGAGCGACAGCACTGCTACCACGGGCATGACAGGCCTGCGGTCCCCGGGATCGTCGCAGGCAAGTCGACCGACGACAAAAGACGGGCTCGATGCTCAGATTGCTCGGTACGAGAAGTTGAACAAGGGAGACGTCGGTTACGGTGGCAACGCCTACGCTGGCCTTGGGCGAGGAAGCCCGTCCGGCACCGAGGGTCTACTCTCGCAGCGGCTGCGGTCGCTTGGCGTTCAGGGTCAAGGCAGCCCGCCTTCTGATGGCATGGATTGATCATGCAGGTATATTTGCTTCGAAAAAACTGGATCGGTGTGCTTTTGAGTGTAATTATGGGCAAAACCCCGGCGTTTGGATGGGTCGGGATAAGGAATGGAACGGAACGGTATCGGCGTACCATCGACCTCTACAGGCAAGCCTGCTGTGCATAGCCATCTCAAATACAACCATCTCTAGGATATCTTTTCAAGCCGCACTTTCTTCGCGTCTCGTGTGGTCCCAAAACCGAAGCTTGCGAGTGGACAATCTCATCAACAACAGACATCAGACGATCTCGGCAGACGGCCCCCTGAAACGCGGATCGCAACACGCCCGCCTTCTGGACATCTCGTCTTCCTTACCTCATCGCCCCGCCGCGAGGCCTCAGACAAGTTGGGGTCTCTTGAGCTGCTCCTCGCCGCCGTGATGGGACGGCCTCTCTCCTCAAGTGCAAGTGCAACTGCAAGGTCAGACGACACGCCATACCTCGAGCCACGGTCTACGACCAGGTCTCGACAACCTCACCACAGGCTCCGGCAGCCATGATGAAGCCTCTCCTAGTCGCCACGCTTGTCGCTCACCTCCTGGTCGCCTCGGCCGCCGCGCTCCCCTCGGTCCTCACTCCCCGGGCCCCTGACTTTCTGGACGACCTCCCAGGCATCGTAGAAGACATTGTCGCGACCACCGTGTCCGTGGTCCGCGCCCTCAAGGAAGCCATCAAGGACGACGCCCTCGTGCGAAACGACCTCGCGCCCGTCCTCGAAGGCAACGACACGGCGGCGTGTCCGGACGTGGCCGTCCTCTTCGCCCGCGGGGCCAAAGAACCAGGTACGTCGAGGGCGTGCCGCGGGGACGCGCCTCGCGAAGCATGCCGCCGGTGAAGATGAAGGCTGACCGCTCTCCAGGCAACGTCGGCTTCCTCGCGGGCCCGCCTCTCTTCCAGGCGCTGGAGACGTACATCAACGGCACCTCGTCGCTCGCCGTGCAGGGCGTCAACTACACATCGTCGTCTTCGTCGCGCGGGGGCGCGGGCGCCCGGATGGCGGACCTCGCGAACCGCACGGCGGAGCGGTGTCCCGGGACGGGGATCGCGATGGCGGGATACTCGCTCGGGGCCGGGGTCGTGCGCCGGGCCCTGGCCGAGGGAACCGCGTCCGTCATGAGCGTGGTGCTGTTTGGGGATCCGAGCGAGGGGACGCCGGTGGAGGGGGTCGATGCGGCCCTCGTGAGGACGTTCTGCCACGAGGGGGATTTGGTCTGTCGGCGGCCCGGGGGTGCTGCTGCGGGGGATGAGGATGGGATGGGGCAGGGGGAGGGAGAGGATGGCGACATGACGGGGGACAGGAGGAGTCTGATCGGCCCACATCTAGACTATAGCCTGGACGCACCGGCGGCGGCCATGTTTGTGATGCAGAGGAGCGGGCTGGGTGTTGCGAGCGAGGATGCGATGGACGAGGGGATGGAGGGGACGGTGGTGGGCATGGTACAACAGATCATGAAGAATGCCGACAGGGGGATTGCGTCGAGGAGCGTCTAGACGCAAGAACGCTTGCCAGGTAAGGTATGATAAATTCGGAAGGTGATTGAAAGTCTAAGATGCTGATCCACGAGTCGGTGGAGTGTCTATATGCCAATTCATCATGATATCACAACAGTATATCCTACACCATTTATACATCGTCCAAAGTTAGGACCAGCCTCGGCCAGTCACTCACAGCAACTCGCTCTGTGCGGTCTTCCTTGGCTCCTCTCTTGATACAAAGGCCCGCCACAGCCTCGGGCACTTCTCCTGCACACGATGAAGCTGTGACTCGACAGTGCTGGACCATGGCGCCTCAGATGCCAACACGAGATATTGATCGCGCAGCTTGTTCAGCGTGATGCCGTCGGGCCGCAGCCAGCGCGGCGCGTTGCCCCTGCGCCGGACCTCGAGAGGCAGAGCCTTGGGTTTGCTGTAGCCGCGACGGTGCGGTGCCCAACCACGCCACCCAGCCATGAGCATCGCCTCGCAGTACTCGCATGCCTTTTCCCACTGGCTCATATCCACGAGGGAGCGGCAGATGTAGTTCCAGTTTCGGCTGTCGAGCTTGAACCCCGTGTCTGTAACCTTCTCGACGAGCTCGATAAGGCCTTGGTGATCTTTCTCCTGCGTCAACACGCGCTGCATCGAGTTGACCGGCCCACACAGGTCGTAGCGGTGGCCGGGCATGATTCCCTTCTTCTCGTACGCCTTGGGCCGACCTTGGACCAGTGCCTTCTCCCACGCGACATCCCACGCCGCCTTGACCCGGTCGTGTTTGTTGTCGAGGAAGTCAACCAGCATCATCGTGTCGACTAATGCCAGCGGAAGGGCCTGGGCCTGTTTCGCTTCGCCCTGCACGGCCTTTGAGTAGAGTTCGAGAAGCTGATGCACCGAGGCAAAATCTCCGACCTGGGCGAGGACAATCATGGCGTGTTGCACAACGCGGGTGTACGATCCCACCAGCCCTTTGTCGCCCGGGTGCCTCATCATCCAGCGATCGGCATTGGAATCCAGGATGGGGTCCTTGGATTGGTTCTGAAGCAGTTGCTGGAAGTAGTCGACGAGGGACTTGCCCAGTTTGTGTGCTTCCTCGGACTGGAGAGTGAGCTGCCGAGTTTCTTTTTCTTGGCCCTCGCGGGCAGCAGACTGCTGCGTCAGCAAGGCGTCCACTGCAGCAATAGACGTCTCCATCGACATGGCGTAGCCCTTTTCCTCCATGTCACGCCGGATGGCCTCAGCCTTCTTCGGCTGGCGGGCACGCAGAGCGTTGAACATGACCGTCGCAAAGTGCTGCGCGGTGACGGGGAATGACTTGTCCTCGAGCGTGGACTGAAGCAGCCGGTACGCGTGGTCGGTCTGTTTCGTGTACATGAGAGACTGCATGGCGATGTCGTATGTCACCGCGTTCCACTTCACGCCGTGCTCGGCCATGAGGTCCATTGTCCGGTAAACACCTCCCAGGTTTCGCCGGTGTGACTGGTACTGGATGAGGCAGTTCCAGAAGTAAGCGTTATCCCCTTGGACTCCTTTTCTTGTCGCAGTGATGCAGGCGACCTTGGCTTCATGAAATCGGTCATTCTGACAATACGCCTCAACGAGACCAAACACAACAGCCGTGTTGGCCTCGAGCTGCAGCTCCCGAGCCCGGTCAAAGAGACTTTGCGTCTTGTCAAAGTCGCCCTTGCCACCGGTCATAGCCATGATGGTACCGAAGCTGATCGAGTCTGGACTGACAGCTTTGCAGAGGTCCTCGAACACCCGTAGAGCTTCGTCGTAGTGACCAGCCCTGACATAGGTTTTGAGCAGAATGTTCCAGCTGACAAGGTCCGGCGTCACGTTGTACTTGGCCGTCAGGTCATCGAACATCCGCAGCGTATCCTCCGGAATACCACGGTTGCTGTAGGCGTTCAGCACATGATTGAACGTCTCAGGACTCTTCATGATCCCCTTGTGGTGTCCTTTCGCCACGTATTCGGCCCATAGCCTCTGAGTCGACCGAACGTCACCGCGGGAGGCATAGAATTTGAGGTACTTCCGGAACCCCCACTGATCGAGCTTGCCATAGGAGCGATGGAAATCCTCGTAGACCTGCTCGAGACCCACCACGTCATGCGGGTAGAAGATTTCGAACATGCCGTGCAGGACCCGCCAGTTGATGTGTTGGCCAAGCTTGCGGAACTCGCGATATATCTCTGGCATATGCTCTTCTTGGCCTCGCTCTACTGCTTTGTTGAGGTATATGGAATACCACTCGGAGTGGGAGATGACCTGGAGCAGCGGCAACGCCTCAATTGGCTTGCACGGTTGCAGCAAGGCGCGTTTGGAGGCTTCTCGGAGCAGCCTTACAAGGCCCTCGGAACTCTGGGCATTGGCTTGAATCGACTTGGCCTGCTTCTTCCTTCCCCGGTTTGCTCCGGGCTTAGCAATCATTTCTGGCAACCCCTCGCGTGCCTTGATGCTCTCCATGAACTCGAGCACCTGCGTTCCTAGATTCGGAACTGCTAGGAGAGGGGAGAAGTCGCCTGCTTGCGCGCCATTGGTTGAAAAAAGAGCTCTGTAAGGGTACCAAATTTCGCGGATCAGGTCCCAGGCAGAATGTCGAAAGGCGTAAGCGAGTAGGTGACCCAGACCTGCCACAAGCCCTCGCTCCTCCAGCGCGGTGTGGTATATGACGAGCGCCCTCTTCACATCACCCTGTCGTAGTTCTGCGGCTACTGCGGCAGTCAGGACTTTGGGAGTCCAGGATTCCTTGTCCATCTGCGAGAAGAGGGCGAGAACTCTGTCGGCATTGGCAGATTTCGTAGACCTGTGGAGATACTCGATGACCTCCGGGCGGAGCTCTGCCCGGAGGTCGGGATCTAACTGCCTCCACAAATCCCATATTGGCCCGCAGTGCTCGGTTCCTTTCTCTGCCATGAGCTCCCTCATGAGATCTGGCCGGGAGCCGGATGTGGCTTGTGATCCACCATATTGCTCTGTATATCGCACGTGGCCCACGGCGGGCGAAACGGCTTTTGCAGATGGTGACTGCGCGGGAGCGGATTCATGCTCGAAGACCTTCGCCGGTTCGGGTGAGGCTTGTGCGTCGTGGGAGGAGGATGTGAAGAGTCGAGCTCCGGTGTGCGATTGTCGTTGAACAGGCGAGCCTCCCGGCGACGGGGCCAAACGTCGCAGGAAGGCCACGGTACCTCGAGGGTAGAGGAAGTCGAGGAGGAAGGTTGAGGCAATGAGCCTGTCGGGAGGGTTGGACGAGGCGACGGGCTCCCTCAGGCCCTGCGTATCCTGGCCGGTCGGTGCCCATAGACTGGCCAGATCCAGAGGTGCTGCGCCATGCTGCCAGAAGCCGGTGTGAAGCTTGCGCCGGGCTCTGATAGATGTAGGGAGAGAACGTTGAAAGGTGCAGGGCTCCAACGCGGCAGCCGTTCTCTCCAGCATGGGCGCGGGTGTGTCCAGACGGTCCTCGACAATGAGACGGAAATACGGGGACTAAGGCATAGGATTTGGCATACTGATGATGCTCAGGCGGTATCGTTGTTATCAAAGAATTCTCTGGAGGGGCAGAGATGGGAGAAACGAAGGGCGGTTGCCGATTGACGCGGTTGAAGCTGGCTGCAAAAAGTTCCAGGGTCGGGGTATGAATCGGATGATCAGTTCATAGCCTCCTGCAGAAAATCAATCGCGGTCATCACGAGTTAGAAGCTCGGACCATGCGGGTGGCCCCACCATGGGCCAATGAGCCACCCTCAGCCACAGCCTACCCTAATTCTGAGAGATTGAAGACAGTTTTGCCCCACCAACCCCCGCCAGGGAACACTCGTGCAGTACGGAACCCGACGACGACGTGAGAGGCTCTGAGGTCACAGACGTCTGTTGCTCCAACCAAGTTCACCCCCCCCATCGAACGACAGTCGCGAGATCCACGGCGACCGATTGACCACGCCTTTGGTACAGCTGCGAAGAGCCATACCGACGCTGTGTTTCGACCTTTTGCGATCCTGACACCAAGGCCTACTTCGCCATGGACATCACCAAGTTTGTCGTCTCTGGACGGGACGCCGCGCTCCTCTATGGCGACTATGCCACGTACCAGACACAGCTGGGCAAGAAGCTCCTGAACTGCAGGAAGAAGCTTGGAATTGCGACCAGGAACAGGGGCAAGTTCCAGAAGAAGGATGAGGTCACTGCCGACCAGATCGCGCAGAACCACGAGTACGTCGTGTCTCCTCAGTCGACCCATCAGTCGGTTCATTGACCCTCTTCTAGATACATGCACCTTCTTCTCCTCACAAGCGAGCGAGCGTGGGCCAATGCTATGAGCATTAAAGCTGCCCACTCTGCCGACACCGACGGAATCAACAGCCGCACGCGCAAGCACATCGTGTCGCGACTCGACAAGGCCGCCCGCACTGCCGAGACTCTCGTTGAACTGCTCGCCGAGGAACAAGCTGGCGCCGACAGGGATGACAAGCTCGAATCCAAGGCATATGCCGCCCTGATCAGGGGAGCCGCCCACTTCGAGAAGCAGGCCTGGGAGCCCAGCGTCAAATCCTACGCCGTCGCGCGTATCATCTACAGCGCCTTGGCCACCGCGGCCAAGGGTGATATCTACAAGGACCTTCTATCCGAGACTATCGACCCCTCCATCCGCTACGCCGCGTACCAGGCCAAGACACCCAGGACGGTTCCCGTCACGACCATCGCGCGCAAGGCCTTCCCGCAGTCCGACACATGGCTCGTCCAGCAGCTGAACGACCTGAACCCCAACATCCTGAAGCAAGAGAACACCGACTCGGCAAAGAACATTCCTGGCGCGGACAACGCCCCGAAGACTCTGACCTGGCGGTCCCGCGAGGTGAAGATTGAGGATGCGGCCATTTCGCTGGCTTGGGGCCAGGTGCAGGAGGCCAAGACGAAGCTCTCGGAACAGCTGTCGTCTCTCTCTGGAGCCGACCCCAAGACTGCCGCCGCTGCCTACGACGACATTCTTGCCGCGACGCAAGACGCCGTCGATGCGACCAAGGAGGCGATCGACGAGCTGCGTGGTGAGGGGGTTGCCCAGAGCGACCCTCGCATGCAGAGCCTGCAGATCACAAGGACGGCCGTCAACTACGAGATGATCAGCTGGCGGATTGGACGCAACCGCGTTCTCACCGGTGAGCACGATGGCGCGGAGGAGAACTACCAGCCTTTGTCGCGCAAGAAGTCTAGGAAGGAGAATGCGAAGACCCAGAAGCGCAAGGAAGACCCGCCGAGTCGCAAGGTCGCCAAGCTTCGGGAGCTTATCGCTCTGTACGAAGGTATTTTGCAGAGTGTGCAGTCTGTCCGGGACCTACCTGGTGTTGCCGCCGATGAGCCCCTGGCCAAGCAGTTGGATGCTACAGCCCAGTACTTCGGTGCGCTCAAGTATGTCGTCACAGCCATTGACCGTACCCCAGACACTAATCCGCGTACAGGGCCATCTCTATCGCTCGTTCGCACAACATTGTCGGCAATCCCGTCAATGCTCTTGCCCTCATCAAGTATGCGCACGACCAGGCTCAGACCGCGGTGCCCGCCCTTGCCAAGGTTCCCCAGCCCCCAGCTGGCTCCCCTCGCAACATCCAGCCCGTTACCGAGGACGCCCAATACCTCCAAGACCTTCTCGCCGGAGAGCTTCAGCGCCAGCGCGCCCTCGTCCACATCTTCAACCTCCAGAAGGAGGCCGCGAAGGCCCAAGAGGCCGACGGCCGGGCCCCCCCGCTCATCGAGCGCCTGCACCAATACCCCGTCGGCAGCGTCGACCTCACCAACATTGTCGAGATCCCCCCGAAGGTGGCGCCCGTTCCCGTCAAGCCCATATTCCTCGACATCGCCTGGAACTACATTGACTACGCTCGGGAGGGAGCTCCGGTCGAGTCCAAGCCTCAGGAGAAGGCGGCCGACGACGAGAAGCCCGCACCGGCAGCACAAAAGAAGGGCTGGTTCGGCTTTGGGAGGTAGAATGCCCCAGCTTGGCTGGCAATGACACTTTTCATCATGTTCACGATTGTCTTGCTCCTCCGTGACTCGATGAAACTTTCTTGTCCAGCGATTTGTGAATTTGTTTACGTATGCCAATGATGTTCACCGGTGTGGCGGAATACAGAGCAATTGCGACTCGGGAGAGGTAACAACGGTGACCTTGACCGAAGCCCTATGAACTCGGATCCGGCAGCTCAGGGTACAAGCGCCGGCCAACACCCACCACACCACCACTGGCAGGTCTCACTCTCACTTGGCTGACATCCCCGGCCAAATTGCCCGGTCACGACGTGCCCGAACCACCGCCGCAGTCTCAGATCAGCCCCGTCCTCGTCTTCGGCACCGTAGCTGTAACACTAAATCCCAGATCAGGCATCGACATCGTCCCCAAGTCGTCCTGGAGGAGCGGGCAAGTATCTGCACGACGGACAACGTCGTCACGAACGCCCTCACACGGGTCCTTCAGTACTTGTAGGGGTTACGTAGCGAGGGAGGGTGAACCGTGGCGAACATGCGACTAAGTTCCTTCGATCGTGCACAATGTTCACGCATGAGATGTGGAAACGTTTGGTACAGAGAAATTCTTCTTGAGAGGGGATGTAGGATTATCTGCGTCTAGCTACTCAACAGCTTTGTACATTGCAGCCGCCCATTGTCCCCCGATCCATGCCTTCGTGTCATGGATACCACACAGGTATCTCGAGTCAAATCTTTTGATGCTCCAACGCCAGTTCCCTCCGCCCGCGCGCAAGTATTAAGAACAACGTAAAAGGGGAGGGTAAAACAGGAAGGGGGAAAAGCGGGTCGGTGGGGATATGAGTACAGGTGGAATACAGAGGGGTGGAAGGCCCAGCGTGGCCTTCTAGCTATTCAGACACGATCCTAGCACGGTTTGGGGTTTTGTGTTTTTTTTTTCTTGCTTGAGATCAGGTGAGACGAGGGACCATTTAAGGCTTCTTCTCCTCCTTGTTCTCGGACTCGGTGGTGTTCTCCTGGGTGGAGGACTGCTCGCCGGAGTCGTTGCGGGCCTTGTGCATCTTGTCGAAGAGGTTCAGGGAGGCGACCTGGAGGTCGTCGGTCTTCTCCTTGATCTCGGCGGCGGTGGCGGTACCCTCGCCGGCAAGGCTCTTGGAGACGAACTCGCGGAGAGAAGCGATCTTCTCACGGATCTTGTCGGCCTCCTCCTTCTCGAGCTTCTCAGAGTACTCGTTCAGGGCACGCTCAGTGTCGTTCAGGACGCTGTCGGCGCGGTTGGCGGCCTCGATGGAGCCCTTGCGCTCCTTGTCGGCCTCGGCGTACTTCTCGGAGTCCTCAACCATCTGCTGAATCTCGTTGTCAGACAGACCAGAGCCGGAAGCAATGGTGATGGACTGGTCCTTGTTGGTGGACTTGTCCTTGGCGTGGACGTGGACGATCGAGTCAGCATCGATGTCGAAGGTGACCTCGACCTGGGGAACGCCACGGTGCGCGGGGGGGATGCCGACGAGCTGGAAGTTGCCGAGCATCTTGTTGTCACGGACAAGCTCACGCTCGCCCTGGTAGACCTTGATCTCGACGGCGGTCTGGAAGTCGGCGGCGGTGGAGAAGACCTGGGACTTCTTGGTGGGGATGGTGGTGTTGCGGTTGATCAGACGGGTGAAGACACCGCCGAGAGTCTCAATACCGAGGGAGAGGGGAGTGACATCGAGGAGGAGAAGGTCCTTGACCTCACCGGAGAGAACGGCACCCTGGATGGCGGCACCCATGGCGACAGCCTCGTCGGGGTTGACGGACTTGGCGGGCTCACGGCCGAAGAGGCTCTTGACAGACTCGGAAACCTTAGGCATACGGGTCATGCCACCAACAAGGATGACCTCCTGGATGTCCTTGGTCTCGAGGTTGGCGTCCTTGAGAGCCTTGCGAACAGGGCCGATGGTCCTGGTGATGAGGGGGTCCATCATCTTCTCAAGCTGAGCGCGGGTGAGCTTCTGGTTGATGTGCTTGGGGCCGGAAGAGTCGGCGGTGATGAAAGGCAGGTTGATGTCGGTCTGGAGGGAAGAGGACAGCTCGATCTTGGCCTTCTCGGCGGCCTCACGGATACGCTGGATGGCCATGCGGTCGCTGGACAGGTCAATGCCGGACTCGTTCTTGAAGGTCTGGACGAGGTGGCGGACGAGGTGGATGTCGAAGTCCTCACCACCAAGGTGGGTGTCACCGTTGGTGGACTTGACCTCGAAGACACCGTTCTGGATCTCAAGGACGGAGATGTCGAAAGTACCACCACCAAGATCATAGACGGCGACGACGCGGTCAGCGTCCTTCTCCATGCCGTAGGCAAGAGCAGCGGCAGTAGGCTCGTTGACGACACGCAGAACGTTCAGGCCGGAAATCTGGCCAGCATCCTTGGTGGCCTGGCGCTGAGAGTCGTTGAAGTACGCGGGGACAGTGACGACGGCGTTCTTGACGGGCTTGGAGAGGTAGGCCTCAGCGGTCTCCTTCATCTTGTTGAGGACGAAGCCACCGATCTGGGAAGGAGAGTACTTCTGGCCACGGGCAGAGACCCAGGCGTCGCCGTTGGTGTGCTGGACGATCTTGTAGGGGACCTCCTTGATGTCCTTCTGGACCTCAGCATCGGTGAACTTGCGACCGATGAGACGCTTGGTGGCGAAGAGAGTGTTCTCGGGGTTGACGACGGCCTGGCGCTTGGCAGCGACACCGACGAGACGCTCACCATCTTCCGCGAAGGCAACGACGGAAGGGGTTGTGCGGGTACCTAAGATGCTGTTAGAGGCGATGATAAGCGCGTCGAGAGACGAGATGACTGACCTTCGGCGTTCTCGATAATCTTGGGGATCTTGCCCTCCATGACGGCAACGGCAGAGTTGGTGGTACCTGTTGGATGATGCGATTAGTACAGCTCAACAAGGGCGCCACCGAGCTCTGAAAAGCTTTTCACTTGACAGGACGGCGGGGATGAACGCGTCGACGACTTACCGAGATCGATACCGATGACGGCGCCCGTCACCTTGCCCTCGGCTTCCGTTGACTCATAGCGAGCGAATCTGGAGGCGAAAGTAGGACGAGCAAAAGCAGCAGCGCGTGCTGAGGTAGCTCGGGGAAGCTATCGGAAGACGTCGGTTAGCCGGGTTCCAGGGGATCGTGTCGCGGCGCGGTGCAAACTTACAGCTCTGGAAAGACGCGAGGCCATCATCTTGGCTGTGTGTGTGGGTGTGGGAGGGGGGTATAAGAAAGAAAGGAGGATGTGTTGGAGAAGGGGAAGGATGCGCGCGGCAAGTGACGATGGAAAGGGGAGGTTATTATTTGGGGGATGTGAGAGTGATGATGACAGAAGGGAAGGAGACGGGTCGAAATTTTTTGGGCCGAGATCAACCATCGCCCCCGGTCGTAGAAGCCGACCGAAAGCCGCAGGGGCCCCATTCCAATTCCCCTGTCCCCACTGCCATCTGCCCGGGCGGATGAAGGTGATGCCGATGCACGTGACGGCTCAACCAAAGGTTTCTGCTGGGCGTCGTACATGTGGCATGGGCCGGCTGCCTCTGCTGATCAGCAAGTGACAAAACGATCTGCCTCATTGACGATGTCGTCAATGTCACTGCACTCAATCCACACTCTAAAAACTGAGTTGGGAGCTTTCACACATGTGAAGGCCATTGGTGAGCTTTCACTGGCTGCAGCCTCACGACGTGGCAGCTGATACCATGTCACGATTACGATACCCCCTTCAGCCTGGCTGTCATTACAATCAGCTTCAGCCTTGACAAAATGCACGTGATGTATTCTCGTTGCCACATGAGGTCCTGGGCAGTGCTGCCGTCGATATCATCACTCACGGGGAGTGTCTACAGAGCAATTATCGGTGTTCAATCTCTTCAATCCCCGGCACGGCATGCTGGTGGTGGTGAATGTTGTTGTTGTTGTTGTCTTCTTTACAAGGCAGCCAAGCCCGAAGAACAAAATCCAGGTACTTCTGTTACCTAATGAGCCGGGCGTATCTCCAAGTATCTCCAAATGATGCGATCACCCAGTCGCAGTGAGGATGAAGGCCCCTCCAAGACCATCGCGTCCCGTCCACCTTCTATTGTCCACCGTTCGCCCCTTCCCCATTCGTAGTGTGACGAACGTCACTCCCTCACGCACTCACACTCCCATCGAGCCTGCCTGCTAAAAGACCACCTACTTGAACCCTAACGTCAGCATTGTCTTGCCATAGCAGCACCTCCCCCATTTCATCTCCTCTCTCCATCTCTCGACCTGATTGTTTTCCATCTTAATCAATTTAATCAAATATCGAATACGTCCTCCACACTGCGTCTCCCGGCTTGCAGTAGCCTTGTCATCCCACCACGCGCCACTTGACCCTCCCTCGCTGCACCCTTCCGCACCTGCTCCCGCTCCCGACCTCAGCTCAGCAGGACGACGGGGCGACAATCACGCCAGCCCCTAGGCAGGCGCCAGCATGGCCGTCAAGGACGGCGTCTCGTACGACATCAATCTCCTCTACCCGTTTCGCTTTGTTTGTCTGTCCAGTGATCCCCGGGACTGAACTGTTCGCACTGCAGATACTATCCGACCGACCGCCTGATATCCCGAAAGTCGCGAAGACACTACCGCGTCCCCGTCAAGTCACAGTGCGTCGCCCACCCGCCCCTCTCCGCCTCTGGCCCTTGCCCTCTGCTGACGAGTACACGCTACCAGACACTGGCAATTGCGCTCTCTCATCAGTGCTGCTGATGAAGCTGCCGTCTACTTCCCCGGTGGCAACGGTGCCAACCACGTCCAGCGACTCGACACGACAACCCACGAATGCGAGACCGTGAAGCTGCTTTCCTTCTCCCCGAGATGTCTGGTCGCACAGAATGGCTGGGTGTGCTGTGGCGGCGAGACGGGCGAGTTCACGGCGGTCAAGGTGGGTGAGGAATCGTATGCCGAGGCAGAGCTGCGCATCCGCCGCGAAATGGAGACCGAGATGACTGCTGGCGACACCATGTTCTACAGGCGTGCAGACGGCTCGGTCATCCGGCAGACACCGAGCCAACAGAACCAGGCGTCGCCGTCGCCGAGCCCGCGACCGAACAAGACTTTGATGGCCAAGAGCATGAAGCTGGCGCGTGATAGGGTCAACTGCGTCACCCTCTGGTTCCCTCAGGACGGGGCCTTGGCCGTGGACGACCAGTACAACGAGCCTGTCGCCGTTCTCGCCAACAACGACAAAACGGTCGTGCTCATCAGCCTGCGAGACTTTGAGGCCAAGGACAAGACGGAGCCCCTCGATGTTGTCACGTATCCCGACTACGTCAACCGTGCCCTCATTTCCCCCGACGGACGCCTCCTGATCGCCGTCCTGGACGACCCCTATCTTTATGTGCACCGGCGAGTGGAGAAGCACGTCGACGACCAGACATCGGCCAACAGTGGTGGTGCGACCGAGTACCAGTGGCAAGAGTCGAGGAGGGTCCTGCTCAAGAGCCAACGCAAGGGTGACGTGTCCGACAGCCGCGGCAGCTTTGCCGCGTGCTTCTCGAGTTCTGGCGCATATTTGGCCGTCGGCACACAGTACGGGACCATCTCCGTTTTTGACGTGCAGAGCCTGATAGACGCGGATGCGGATCCCCTGCTGACGACGTTTGACTCGTCACGGCCCATGGTGAGCGAGGGGGCCATCCGAGACATGGCCTTCTGCCCGGGACCTTTCGACCTGCTGGCTTGGACCGAAGACCGCGGCCACGTCGGTATTGCCGACATCCGGTCCGGATTCGCCCAGCAGCAGATTCTCGACATCAGCGCCGCGGACGATTTCTACCACGTTAGCATCTTTGACCGGAACACCATCGACCCGCGGCTTCTTGAAGGACGAGGTGAGCGAAGCGAAAGCCTCGCCTCGAACTTGTCCTCCTCCCTGAACCTCTCCGATCTCCGCCGGCTTCGGGGCACGGAGGGCTCGGAGCGTCACGGGTATCCCCTGTCGCACGAGGAGACTGTCGTTCTCGAGGCGCTGCAGGCAGAACGGCGTCGCAGGGAACAGACGGATCGCATCGCTGCGCGCCTGGCCGATCACTCCGGGCCGAACCTCACGGCCACAACCACGCAGCCGACCGCGGGAGGCCGTCTGCCGCGGCCGAGCAGCGCCGCCAACGACGAGACATCCCGGGAGCGGAGCAGCAGCGTCGCGCGCGCGTTGCGCGAGCTGGAGCGGGACCGAGAAGAGCGCAGCAACATCACCCGCGCCCTCAGCGACTGGCTGCGCGACTCGCGCGAACGCGGCCAGGAGCGCGTGCGCACCATCCAGCGCCTGGCACAGGAGGGCACGAGCGAGCGGGACCGCGAGCGGCGAGCGGCATTTGCTCCGCCGCCGCCGCGGCGGAGCACGACGATTCGACCGCCGGAGGGCGCGACGACTGGGCCGTTCGCCCTGCCAGGCGTGAACGCAATGCTGAGCGGAACGCCGACGGTTCCGTCGACGGGCGGCTGGGCGGACCTGGAGGCGCTGTACAACATCTCGCTGGAGACGAACCTCGCCAACCTGCGAGCAGGGGATGAGTCAGAGACGGTGCAGCGTGAGCGGCAGCGGGAGAGGGAGAGAGCGCGGGAGCGGGAGAGGGAACGGCAGCGGGAGAGGGAACGCGAGCGGGAGAGAGAACGAGAGCGGGAACGCGAGCGCGAGAGGGAGAGGGAGAGAGACCGGGACCGGGACCGGTCATCCTTCCTGCCCTTCATCAACTCGGTTGCCATGCGGGAGATGGATGAGCGGCTGGCCCGGCGACGGGTCGTCGTGGACCAAGCCGTGCACGAGAGCCCGCCGGAGCCGGACAACACGGCGGGCATCTCGTGGAGCGAAGACGGCCGTATTCTGTGAGTCGGTTGCTTGGCTGATTGATCGATCTGGGAAGATGACGCTGACTTTTCACTCAGGTTCGTGGGCGCGGAGAATGGCATCTATGAGTTTCACGTGGACACGCAAGGGCGCAAGTACTGCCCCAAACTGACGATGCGATGATCGGGCAAGTCTGTACAACAGGCTTTCTCTACCTTGCTTTTTAAGGGAAACGGAAAGGCGTTATTGAAGAGTGCCAAGCTCTCGCTCTCTCTCTCTCTCTCTTTCTCTCTCTCTCTCTCTCTCTCTCTCTCTTCGTACCAATATGGCCAAGCAGCAGCACCTACTGTGTGAAAATGATTATAGTAATTCTTACCACGAGGCTAGCTCGGTTACGGAGCTCGAGGGGGCTTTGGAAATTGTTGATAGTAGCTGGATCCAGTGAGCATCGAGAACCAACCATGATGTCCTGTTTGCCTGCTCTGGGGATCTGTCACCGGGAGTTCCTGTCCGGCGGCAGTCCTTTAATTGTGTTGGCTGTCTTAGTACCACTGATCTGAGTGAGCTTAACAGATATTTTATTGATCTGTGATGCAGTTGGCGGTGGCTGAGACTGTGGATGTCGTTGGTGTTTGTCTGGAGACCCGGCTCCTCGATGGCGGATGATCTGGTTCGAGGTCGCAACGAGAAAGCACAAGAAGACCAGGAACATAGACATGCACATCATCTCGCACATGCTTGTGTGGTAATTCGATTTAAAATGCACAGATTCGGCCGAAGAGGTCGGGTGCTCCCATCGCATTGCGTCATGCCGGATCGGCGAGAACCGCCGGCTACGAATCGGGGCAGGGGCCAGCCGGGGCAGAACCCAACGACATGGCTGTCGGCTCCGTTCTCAACACGGCCTCCGACCTCGCAACACCAACTCACCATCACCACCACCGCCATCGCCACGCATCGCAACCATGTCTCTCCGACCAGCCGCCTGGAGAGCGGCACAATGCCTGCACCGCACCCCTAGGCGCGGGTTCTCTTCTACCGTTGCCCGGAATGCCGACTTCACTCACATTGTTAGTCCCTCCTCTCCTCTCATCACATCTCGTCTCATGACCCCTTCACACCTCGGCCCTACCCCAGACGATGCCACTCCCTCGTGATGACATGCAACTAAAAAGTCCCAGGTCATCGGCGCCGGCGCCGTGGGCCTCGCCACCGCCCGCCGCCTCACAGCCCAGCACCCCAGCTCCACGACGCTCCTGCTCGAGCGCCACGCCCACCCCGGCACGGAGACGTCCTCGCGCAACAGCGAGGTCATCCACGCGGGCCTCTACTACGGGCCCGGAACCCTCAAGACGGACCTCTGCATCCGCGGGCGGCGGCTGCTCTACGACTTTTGCGCCGACAGGGGGGTCGCGCACCACAAGACGGGCAAGTGGATCGTCGCGCAGACGGACGCGCAGCGCGCCGCCCTCGAGGCCATAGCGCGGTTCGCGCAGGGCGACGGCGTCGACGCGCCGGTGCGGTGGGTCGGCGAGGCGGAGGCCGCGCGGCGGGAGCCCGAGGTGCGGGCGCGGACGGGCGTGCTCGAGAGCACCGAGACGGGCATCGTCGACTCGCACGGGCTGATGGTCGCCCTGCGGGGGCTGTTCGAGGACGAGGGCGGCACCGTGGCTGTGCAGTCGCGGGTCGAGGCGGTCGAGCCGCTGGGCGGCGACGCCGCCGGCAGCGGGGGGTGGGCCGTGACGGTGGCGGACGCGGCGACGGGCGAGCGGAGCACCGTGACGGCCGAGGTCGTGGTCAACGCCGCGGGGCTCGGCGCCGTGGACCTGCACAACACGATCGTGCCGCCCGAGAGGCGGATGAAGATGTTCTACGCCAAGGGCAACTACTTCTCCTACAGCGCCGGCGGGCTGCGCGTCGACCGCCTCATCTACCCGGCGCCCGAGCCCGGCGCCGGCGGCCTCGGCACGCACCTGACCCTGGACCTGGCCGGCCGCATCCGCTTCGGGCCCGACGTCGAGTGGGTGGACGACCCCGAGGACGTGGCCCCCAACGCCGCGCGGCTGCCGCAGGCCATCGAGGCCATCCGCGAGTACCTCCCCGGCCTCGACGTGAGCGCCCTGGCCCCGGACTACGCGGGCATCCGGCCCAAGCTCGGGGCCGCCGGCGCCGTGGGCCACGGCACCGGGTTCCAGGACTTTATCATCCGAAAAGAGGACGGCTTCGAGGGCTGGGTGAACCTGCTGGGCATCGAGAGCCCGGGGCTGACCAGCTGCCTCGCGATAGCCGAGAAGGTCGACGACCTGCTGTACGGGTCATAGCGGGCAGCCGTTGCTCGCTCTCGCCATTATCCTCGGCCATGCCACCCATTGCTCAGCGACCTGTGATCATAGAGCCGTGATAGCCAGAATAAAGCCTGTTCGGTCCTGATGTGGACGATCAGGCACCGGCGGCGACAATATTGAACAACCTAACATACATGACCCGTATGTGACACTGACAGTCCCCACACCTTACTGTGACGGCACACTCTCAGGGCCAGATTTAACTTTCAAATTTGTGCTCTTCGGTCAAGTCAGCCACGCGAGAACCCGATCTAGTTGATGCTTGATCGGGGCGACATGATTACCAAGGCATGCATGTAGGCTACACGGGAACATGGGTAGACCAGGCGAAGGCTAAACTCGCCTCCCTCAACCGGAGTGCAGCAGAGAGCGACATTGCGGAGTCGAAGGTCCCACGTCCGAGGGAAGAGAACGAGGAAATAAAAAAGATCTGTGACCTCAATTGGCCCCTGGCGTGCCGATGCCTGCGCTCGACCACCTGGCGAGAGACAGTCCCGTAGTCGTGATGGAGGCGAGCCGCGAGACGCTTACGGAGCAGTCTATCAGCAGGCTCTAGGAAATGGTACCCTCGCTGAACGGCTCAACACCCCTGCCCGACGGCCTAGACGAGTAGTGCTCGAGGGAGCCTGGCGTAGGGAATTTGGTCATCAGAACATCTTTCGGGAATTCCTCGTATGGAAGGCCGGCACCAAAACTCTCAACAGAGCAAACCAACTGGAAACGATCGATGCTTTCCTGCGGCAGCCGCTGGGAACAAGAGCCGCGTGAGAGCTACGCCAAGCTCTTCGAGGCCTCGGGGCGGGTCGCCGTCTGGGCGTGCCAGCGAAACATGGCATCGAGGATTGGGACATGCTGCATCAGTCAAGGTTTCCCCGGCGTGGCAAACTGGGCCAATCTCGACCAGTTCAGCGTCACTTTGAGGATGCTCTGTGGGCCAAGAAGCTTCCAGCTCTTTACAGATGTGACGACCCCCGGAACAAGGAGCCCAGGTGGCTTCAGCCGGAGCACGACGTGTCACCAGGGTGTCAGACGGCCTTGCTTCTGGGTTACGTTGCGCAGACGAATGGGTTTTGGGTCCGGTCCATCGTGCCGCCTAGCACCATGGACGGAGCCGCCACAGAGAGGTAGGATCGAAGATACACCGCGGGGAGGATGAGCAAGAAAGGCCCGCTGGCCAGAAAGCTCCTCGACAAACTGGCCTCGCGGGTCGTCCGTTTATGACTGGGGATCTTAGTGGCATGGATTGGACGAGTACGTCTACCGGAGCGACGAGAATGGCTGTATAACCCGTAGACGATCTGTAGGCAGTCCTGAGGCAGCTCGCTGGCGAGGCCAGTCCCGGACAGACCATGGACGAATGAGATGACCCGGGCTCTCTCCCCTCTTACTGAGCGAGACGAATGACCTGGGGAACCCATGCTCCCAGTTCCCGTCTGGATGAGGCTCCCTACCCAAGTGCCTGGCATTTGCTACGGCGACTGCTAAACAGCGTCCGCTGAGTGACTGGATGATCGATGTGTTGCGTCGTAGATCGCCTTTTCGCCGAGTTCAAGAGATGGCTCGTCTCCGCGAACCGTCATCACTTCTTTCACGGTCTGCCACAGCAACGAAGTAGGACAGCAGACAAAAAACCGGCTCTTTCTCGTCCGAGTAGAATTGTTTACCCCGAGTCCCATGCAGCCGAGGCCGCGCCGTCGGTAGCAGAGCGGCCAGTTTAAAGCCGACGAGTAGAAATAATGTGTTTTCAAACTAACGAGGAGAAGCACCAGAGCCACGGCCAGGCATCCTTCCCTATCTTGCAGACAACCCAACGCCGCGGCCATGTTTTGCGGCGTCCCAGACTCCGGAGCCCTTGTCATACGCAAAGAAAACCAACCACCAACGCCGATTCGATGCCTTTGATTTCATCACTGTGTTCGTCTCCACCGCACCCCCTACTGCTTCGACACCTCGCCCGCCGCGATAGCCTCGGAGATGGAGGACGTGGGGTTCTCCTCGTCGATGGACGTCGCCCGCGTCAGGTTCGACGGCTGCGACGGCTCGTTGGGGTTGCCCAGACTGGGGCTGCCAGGGGTGGCCTCGGCGAGTTGGCGCTCTGTGCATCTCGTCAGCTTGAGCATTCAGACATGAGCCGCAAAGGACGTACCAAGGTCCCGGATGCGATGGCGTAACATCTGGTTCTCCCGCACCAACGTCTGGGTCTCGGCCTGGTAGAAGGCGTTCTCGTCTCGGCCGCCCAGCCCGAGCTGGTCGCTCTCGCCGCTGATCGAGGTTGCCCTGAGCCTGGGCGAGGGCCCGCGGCTCGGGGTCCTAGACCGACGCCGGAGATCTGCCCGGGCCATGTCGAAAGAGCTCCGGGGGTGGTGAGCGATGCCGGGAGATCGAGAGAAGGATCCGCCCGTGGGAACAGGCGGGACCGAGCTGTGCGCGAGCGACGCGTGCTGCGTGGTGGGCGTTCCCTGCTGAGATCGCTCCGACGCGATGGCCGATTCGTCGGCAGCTGATGCGTGGGGACCCCCTTCTTGTAGCTGTTGCAGCTGGAGCTGCTGCTCTCTGATGGTGTGGAGGAGCCGGTTCTGTTCGATCGTGCTCGTCAGCCAACTGCCGCCGACGGGGGTTTGCTCGGGTGCATCAACGTACGACTTGGGCCTCCTGCTCAGCTTCGAGCTCCTGGTGAAGCTCACCCAGACTGGGGGCGCGGTTGTGGTGGGGATCGCCTCCCTGGATCAGGTGCGGCGAGGCGGACATGGGCTGGGGGCTGGCGGAGGGCAGGACGCCGGAGTTCTGGCGGCCGGGCTGCTCCTCGGCCACCATCTCGCCGGGGCCGGGAAGGGCAGGGTCGTTCAGCTGCAGGTTCATCAGGACGGCGGAGCGTCTCCGGCCGGTGGGCGACTGGGCGCCTCGCGATTGTGAGCTGACGGAGGATCCTGGAAGGGGGGCGGAGGGGGATTAGCGGCGGACGTTCACTCAATCAGGGCGTCGGTACGCACTTCTAGGAGCGTCGTGCTCTCGCTGCATGCCGGCGTTGAGGGTCGCGGCGGCCTGGAGTGAGACAGACATGGACCGCGGGGAGCCGGCTGGGGATACGCCCCGCGGGGGCAGGGCGGCATCTCCGTTGGACGTCATGGTGGGTGATCGAGGTGGTGCGGTCGGGTTCGCGGTCGGGTTCGCGGTCGATAGTGGTGGGAGAGAGTTGAGGTCGGGGGCCATTGGGATGCTCTAGGGGATGAGGAGGAAAGTCGGAGAAGTAGTTGTTGGGACCAGAAAAAAGGGCATGGAGCAGGTGTCGGTCGACGTCAAGAGAGCCAGGAAACGTGACGAGGTAGGTAGGTACCTGGGTCGGGTGGGGTTTCCCAATTGGGGATGTTCGTGAACCGCCTACGAGCTTCCCATTGGCTTGTTCGTGCTGGACTGGGACGGGAATGGCCTGGCCGTATTCCTTACGGAGCGGAACGAATCGGTCCCCAGCCTCTTTTTCCTTGGCTGTTCAACGTGTTGACGTGGTGTGAGGGCGAGGCTGTGGCTGGTTGGCAATTGGAGCCGGCGGAGGACAGCCTGATGCGGCGATGGGAGGTGGAAGAGGCGAAGTGAGGTGAGGTGACGTGAGGTTAGGTGACGTGAGGTACCTACCGTAACCAAGTGAAGTGAGGTGAGGTGAGGTGAAGTGGGCAGGTGGGGTGGGGTGACGTGCCAGCCAGCTGCCCGCGTCACAAGGCCCCCAGAGCCAGGCCCCAGACAGAGCTCCAGGGTGGCGTTTGGAGGGGCAGTGACCTCACTGCTCGGCTGCTGGTGGCTGGTGGCTGAGGTGCGCGCGCCCCTACTGCATTTTGCCTGAGTGCCTGCCTGCTCCCTGCTGTGCTGCCTGGTCTTCAGGTCGATCGTCCCTGCCACGAGAGGCACGAGAGGAGATGTGGTCTCGGGCGGATGCGAAGGGCAGACAGAGATCATTCCGTTGGGGGTTAATGGTCGATCAAATTATCTCGGTCCAAACCGGCATCCCCCAAGCTTGGTGCAGGCCACAGGCAGAGTTGGTCTGCGTTCTCCTTCGTCACACACACCACCCCATCACCCACTGAAGGAGCCGTACTGGACTGCCCATGCTGTGATACCAATTTGTTCCGTTCCATCCCATTGCATCGGTCTTCAGGCATGCTTTACGTCGGAGCTCGCACGACAACAGGCTCTCCCACTCATTTCGTTGCTGATGGTGGACCTTCGCCGTGCTCTTCCAATGAACAGCTTGCTTCTCATAATCTTCGGCGTTTCTGCACGGAGTCTAGCCTCGACATCAAGTTGACCTCTGTTGAGAAGCGAAAGCCCTCGGCTCGCAAGTCTAAACACATTCGTCCTCGTCGGACGACTGGAATCAGACCACAGGGTGGATGGCTCGGTCAGGCCCTACATCGATCCCGGCAGCCGGCTTCCTTTTCACGCTCAGTCAGACACAAGCAGGCCTGGCGAGCAACGGCCGGGACAATCACGGTACCCGCCCGTCGACCTGTCTGACTCAACACGGTCCGTATCGTGTTTCAATCAGAAGACGCTGCCTCTGCCTAGATCAGTGCTAGAACGCGAGACCTCGTGGTTCAGCACACACCACGCTCAACACCCAATCTAGTCGAGGCGCGAGGCAGAAGGTTAATAAGCGATGGATCGGCACGGGCGACGACGGGACGGGAGGGGTCAGACCTTGACGCCCTGCCTGTATGTCAAACTCCTGTCTCTGTCGCGGCTACATTGACGGCAATAGTCGCTGTGACTAGTGACCTGAACTCGTCTGAACTTTTGGCGAGAAAAAGCAAAGATCCCCCCAGAGGCGATCCGCTCCGCGCTGCCTGAGCGGCTGGACGTGTCGAGGCGAGGAAGCCGAACCGCACAAGATTAAGCTGACTTGAGCGTAGACAGCGAGACGAGCCTGACGTGTCCATTGGCCTTGGAGATCCGGTTGTCGGCAGCCAGCCCGTGAGTACAAGAGATACGACCCTACAACCGGTAACGTTCGGTCTGCCGGAATACCACTCCCAAGCCCGAGACCGAGGAGGATAGTACAGCCAAGCGACGCGGGTCTGTGAGTCGACTCAGACTGATGGGGCGGGCGCCAGCCCAACGCCAGCGGACCAGGCTGTTAGCGCGGCTGGTTGGACGGTCGAGCCCCTCGAGGCCGCGAACCGACGCCGTTCGTCGGATGGCCAAGGGGAGACGCTACTGCAGGAACAGCGGCGACGCGGACGCCGCCTTGAGGCTGCAGGGCGGGTCGAAAGTCATCCAATGGTCGCAAACTCAGTATTTTCTCTCGGCGACCTCCTTCCTCCTGCATTGCTGGCAAGGAATCGTCGAGATTGTCTCCTCGCTGCTCGACTCGCAGAGCGGCAGGGGGGCGCGTGGACACAGACGCAGCATGCTGCGGCGAGGCCGATGGAGTCTGTCAACCTGTCTCGCGGTGGAGGCGCCCCCTTTGCCTTCCGACATGGAAAGTTGAAACATCGCGACTGATCGTTGCCAGATCAAGCAAGCTGCTTCCCAACGACAGCACCGACGGGCCCCCGGGGAACCAAGCCTGGAGGGCGCTGAGGCCAAGGCTAAAATAGACCAGGCTTAGCACCTGGGAGGGCCTCCGCCCAAGCCTCTTTTGGCAACGGATGAGCAGTTGTACTGTACGGCGACGGGGTGGAAGGGAGCGCCGCTGCCGTGGTTGCGGCCACTGTGATGCACGGGCTGTAAGGCCAGGGGCATGGAGTCACGGCCATCTGAGCGGTCAGCCAGCTTCCTCACGCCGATATCGTACGCTCCTGAAGCAACGAGAAGGGGGTAAATTCTACCGTGTGCCAAATCAGCAAGACGGATGCGGTGGGACGAACGGATTGCACATGACCCGCTGGCAGACGAGGTGCAGATTGTGCGCGCGGGCGCCGAGCGCAAGTCGAGGTCGGAGCGTGCATATGGGGCAGATTTATCAACCAAGTGATATGTGAGCGCGAGTCTGATCACCAGCCCATTTGCGGTGGCATTCCCAGCCATCGCAGCCATCGGCCAGGGGTCTGGCAAGAGGTGGTCGACTGGCTGGCCAGTCAAGGGAAGAATCTCTTGATGTTTCCGAAGGTGAGCAAACCCTAACCTTGGTTTGGGGCCCGGGGAGCCAGGAATGGGACATTGTCCGACTTTTTTTTGGCCGGGGTCCTGGCAGGCTGACAGGCCTCGCAGCCCTGGATACGATGATGCACATCCTCTTCAGGAGAATTGATGACTATCGCGGCTGAGGAGCCCGGTTGTCGGGGTCTGACTCAGTCGCCGTCGTTCTGCCTCTGACCACCATGACGACCGACGACAGCGACGATGAGGACGGCAAAGCCAGTAACAACAACAACAACAACGACAGCGTCGACAACAACAATCGAGTGGATTGTACTTTGGTAGGCCCCAATGGCGGGGCTCAAGTCCCGTACCCATAAGCAAAACAACTGGCAGACAGGGAGACCCAAGTGAGGGAGGGACCTTGACAGCGTGGGTGGGTGATGATGAAGTGATCTCAATGGCCGGGGCTGTTCTTCATGCAACGAGGGGAAACAAGCCCGCTCGGTCCCATCTTTGGATGCAGTCTTGGACTCTCCAAACCCGCCGTGTGTGCGCTCCAGTCCACACGAGATAATAGGACTGGATGTGTGTCCCCCCCACGAGTACGACGCCGTATGCGCGTGAGCCCCATCGGAGCACGTAGCGAGACTCGTACGGAGGGTGGGGGGGCGGGCGAAGACGTCGAGTAATAGGCGACTCTGGCTGGCCCTCTCCGATGAGACGCTCCTGAGCGGCAATGGAGGGATGAGCTGCCGGTAGACCGAGAGTCAGTCAGCCTTGCTTTGGGCGTTGCCATCGTTAGGAAAACCCAAGGCCAAAAAAATCATGATAAATCAAAGACAAGGCGCTTGCAAGCTGTCACATTTCTTGCCCCTGCTGGTTCCTGGCTCCCGGTTCCCAAATGTTCAGGTCGTTGTCTTGCCCTGGAGTGGAGGGGCGGGGCACGTGTGGATTATTGGGCATCCCCCCCCCTTGCGCCCCTCTCGCCCTCCTCCACAAAACCCGGTCTGGGCCAGCGGCGGGTGGGAACTGCCCGGAGAATGCCAGGCACAGGGCAAGCACAAGGCAAGCACAAGGCAGGTACCGCGGGCACCAGGCACGGCAGGCATCACAGGACTCTGTCAGCACATGTTTTCGCGGGCAGCTGCAAGGGGCGATTGGCGCGTTTCTCTCTCACACTTCCCAAACACCCCACCCGGGGCGCTCCTGCTCCTGGTCCTCCTCCTGTCCCCCTTCCTGCTGCACTGACCTACCTGGCACCCGGGGGGCTGCTGCCGCCCAAGACACCCACCCACCCGCTCCTGCCACCACACACACAGCCCTTTTTTTGCGACGTCACGTTGCACAGAGACAGTGTTGTGTAATGGCCCATTGGCCCAAGAGAACTGATTCGGCTGCCCCCTTTTCAGCTGTGCTTCATCTTCATCTCTGGGTAGGAACTTTGCGCCAAAGACTCCCTCACCAGGCGCCCGCCTGCCCACCTCCTTGCCTTCCCAGCTAGTAGAGTCCTTCTCGCCGATCCCCACAACTCGGCTACCACAACAACAACAATGACAGAAAGAGGGCAGAAACAAGTTCAACGACCAAACGTTCGGCGGCGGCCCCGTTGTGTTTCCAAGCCCTCCGGGGCAGCGTTACCCGCTCGCCCACTGCACCCCAGCGTCCTTCCCTGCCTGGATTGGCCTTAAAACCAGATGCCGACATCGTCACCAGCTCTTGTTCAGGGGCCGGGGTGTTCCCGTTCAGGACCATGCCTGTTCGATTTGTCCGTCCGAGGGCCCCGTGAGTGCGCCATGGGCCCCGGTCCACCCCTCTTTCTTGGGCTAGTCTCCCTGTCGATGATCGGATCACACACGTCGGCTGTCTGGCGATTTTCAAGTCAAGTCAGCGAGCGAGTCCGTCGGCGCCAGGTCTCTTGTCCTGATGTGGGCTTGGACGTGGACCTGGGCGTTCCTTCGCAGCGCACCCACCTCCCATATATCCTCCGACGTCCTGTTCTCGCGTCGTCCCCCGGAGCACCAACCGTCTGTTTCCCTTTTCCTAGCAATTACAACTATCGTCGGTCCTCCTGGGTGCTCCGCCTCTCACTCCAGGTCGCATCACGAAGCCCCGGTTGTCGCATGGGACTGAGATGCATGCCAACCTCGTCCTGCTCTCGCCATCACTATCACACTCGCACTCACACTCCTTTGTGCTGCCCATCACACGGCGATCCCCGGCTCGTGCCAACCACCAAAAGACCAGGGACAGAAGCTTGGTCCACCTCGAACCCGTCCATCAGTGGTAGCCTTTTTGTTGCCCGCCTGTCAGCATCGCGACCAATCTCCTCTGGTTCACGTTACAAGTCATGCTCAGCCCATGTCTGGCCGAGTCATCCGTTGTCTTAGACCAATTTCGCTCCTCGCAGCAGCAAAACAACCGTTTACGACGGCTCGCACACCACTCCCCAGCCCGCCCCTCGGCTCTCAACAGGGCCCAATCCTGAGACTAGACCATGGCCGATCCGGATCAGATCTCGCCCACGAGCGCGAGTCCCAGTGTCGCTCCGTTCGAGGCTTTACAGCAACAAACCTCGCATCACCGACGGGCCAGGCCACCTGCTCTTCAACTCGTCGCCAACGATGAGAACAGGATCCCACTACGCGCAGACAAGACGGCACACACGCCCGTCACTGACAAGATGCAGAAGCGCGAGTCAAGACTCAACCTGAGGAACATCTTTGGCCGGTCAAAAACCCCGAAAGACGTTGACGACGCGCCGTTGCAGCGGGAGCTGAACCGGTCTGGCGGTATCCGCAACTCATTGGCGGAATTCGGCAACTGGCCTTCCTATAAGCATACGCCACGACCCGAGATCACGCCCATTCTTGAATCACACCCGCGTCCACCTTCCGTCGCCGTCAGCCCGCCGCTGAACCACGATGTCGCCAGGCACAAGACAGCAACAGGCGGGGTCAAGTCCAGGGCGCAACCAGTCCCCTCGAGGTCGCCTCGCGGCCATCTTGCGACTTGGGACCCACCACCTCTCTTCCAGGCATACCCGCAGGCTATCAAATACGCACACCTGCCTGCTCCTGTTCTGTCCGCCGACGCCATTCTTCGGCACAACGAGAGAAAAGGCAGCGTCACCATTCGGGAGGATCTCACATATCTTTCAACCGACGACGACCCGAACAGCGACAAGGCAAAGAAACACCGGCGGGACCCTTCCGGATCCGCAAGCAAGCAAGACTGGACCACCAAAATCTATGTCTTGTGTACATCCGGATATCTCCTACAGTATTCTGGGGATGGCCACTTCGATCGCCTGCCCGAGAAGATGCTGCAGCTCAGCAAAGACTCTGCAGCATTCGTCAGCGATGCCTTCCCTGGTCGGCACTGGGTTCTCCAGGTGTCATCCGTGATGGACGCAGACGGTACGACGTCGACTGATTCTCGATCGCTCTTCTCTAGACTACCATTCAGGGGTTCCGAGAAGCGCAGCGCGTCCAACTATCTGATGGTGTTTGAGGGAGCTGAGGACATGGAGTCTTGGATCGCCATTTTGCGCAGGGAAATCGAAGCCCTCGGCGGCAAGAAGAATACCTCGGAGACCGGGCGACCCAAAGCGGATGGAGGCCCGGTGCAGCTGAAGTCCCAATCTAGTCAACGAACTCTCGTGGTCAGGGACCCCGGACGCTTCTCTCGAGCCGTACCGCGAGACTTCTCGTGGCATTCGAACAGGAGTCAGAATGACGTGGACAGCTCCACGGTGATCACCGAGTCTGATGCAACGGCCGACCCCTCGATCGACGACGTGTCCACGACCAACAGCGTGACATCCAACGAGGGACGTCAACTGGACAGCCTGCGAGACAGCGCCAACCGTCTGTCCTACATTTCGTCCGGTCAAAGGACTATCGTCACATCTTCCAATTCTTCGCCAGCTTGCTCTCCAACGCGTGACACCTTCAACGCACCCGAAGACGCATCCTGGCAAGATATGCCTTCGCAACTGAGACCGAGACCCAATGCTGCAGCAATCATGGACCGAAGGCAGTCGATGCAGACTATGAACTTTGTCGACCTTCGCCCTAGCGGTAGCACGCAACACGCTGCGGCTGTCCCTGATGCGCCGAAGTCGATTCCCACACCAAACTTCAGTGTTCCGATCAGCAAGCGCTACTCTCTCGTCAAGTCAGCTTCAGTGGACTCGATCGCTCACGCAGCCGACAACACGAGACCTCGCGATGCGTTTATGAAGCCCCATCGGAGAGCTCCTCCGACCGCGCTGTCCATGGCGAGACCCTTGTCGATCGTCGCCGACCACCCGTCCCCTGTGCAGGACGAGGTCGAGACGACTGGTCAGTTCGAGGACAATGACGCTGCGAGAGGCGCGCGGTCCCCGGTCTATTCAACAGCGAGATCCAGCGAGTCTAGCGACGGCCACCTACGGTCACCGACGTTCCAGTCCCGAAGAGCCAGTTTCAACTCTAAGAAACCGGACATGACGGCGCCAGCCCGCACCAGTCCTCGCAAATATGCGAGCATGCACTCGCTCCGCAGCTCGAGCGAGTCGGTTGAGCGATCGACGCGGGTGCCGACTGCTGCGCTCGCTGTCGAGGCATCGCCGCCTCCGCCTCCTCCTGTGCCGCGGACCGCAGACGTTACCAGGGCTCTGGAGGCGCTGTCCGAGGAGTCGGGGCGAAGCCAATCGCCATCGCTGCCCAAGCAACGGAGAAGAAAGACGGCCAGCGTGTACATGGAAGCACCCGACCGGTCCGCGTACGAGCGGCCGGCACGGTACTCCATTGGGCACATGTCAGACCTCGACATTAAGGTCGACTCATTCGCGCCCGGTGCCCCCTCGCGGGTTGCCCTCTGGTCTACTCGGGCAACGCCAAGCCAGCCCATTCCGGTGCCGGGCAGGAGGCGCACGGGATCCGACGCGGACGGGTACTCCAAATCTCTGCCTGGCCGACGAAGCCTGCCGCAACTTGCCGAGGGACCTCCCCCGGCCCCTCCTCCGACGCGAGCCCTCCCCCCCATCCCGGCACCGCCGCCGACGTGCGCGCTGCCGCCCATCCCTCGAAAGGCACGTGTGTCCTCGTGAGGAGCGAGGCCAAACACATTCACTTGATTTTCTTTGTCCACAATCTTAGCAACCTAGCAACCTGCCTGACGGCACCTGCAATTTACTTGAGTCACACATGGGAGACTGCTGGCTCCCGGACGGCGTTCTGTTCAGGCAAGGGAAAACAAAATACAGCGGGAGGGCTTGGGCCTCAGACAGAGCGCAGATTAGAACAGCATTGGGCGGCCACCACAGCATCCGCATGTCACGGGGGATGGCATGGCGGGGGATGGATTGTACATGGGAGAACGGAGGGGAGGTACAGGAGCACGGATGACGACGGACGTGTATGATTTGTTTCTTGTACAGTAGTTTCGTTGGATGGCCGCGGCTCTACGGAGCCAGATACCCTGGCCGAATGCGACTGATGAGAGAGCTTGGCCGGACGCTGTAAGGTGACTGAGGTGACTGAGGTGACTGAGGTGACTGAGGTGATCGTGTTGACTGGTGGTGACTGTGCAGGTGAGGGTTGATGATTGATCTCGCCATGAGCATGCTACCCGTTTGCCTACCAACCTTACAGGTAGGTCTGTCTCTCTGAGGTACGTACCCAAGCTGTGGCCAAGCTGCACAGCCAAAGACGCAGAGAGAGGCCCGTGGCGGCGAGATGCGCTAGCCGGAGAAAGCCTAGCGCGATTTGCCCCACCCAGCTCCGGAGGCGCACCACGAAATTGAATCGAGGTCAAAATTCGACGCTGGCAAGACCCCACCGAGACTTCCCATCTTCAACGTGCCCGCCCGCCTTGGAACGACGACCATTTTCGACGATCGCGGATCTCTCTCAGCAACCCCTCCTCGATACCATATCGTGCCAGAACACATCCCGCCACGACACAGCGAAATCCAACCGCGTCAGCGACCAAACCACCCAGCATGGCGACCCCGGCGAAGAAGTGAGCGGCCCCCCCCCCTTCCCTCCCCTCCCCTCCCCTCCCACGACACCTCCGCCTCCAAGAGACACCCCCGGCTGACCGTGTTTCTTCCCCTTCTCCCGCAGGCACGACTGGGCCGACGATGAGGACGTCGACGAGGTCTCGACCGAGCTCCCCCCCACCCAGACCATCACCAACAAGGACGGCACCAAGACGATCATCACCTTCCGCCTGAACGAGCAGAACCAGAAGGTCAAGACGACCCGCCGCATCCGCTACACGACGCACACGGAGAAGGTCAACCCCCGCGTCGCCGAGCGCAAGGGCTGGAGCAAGTTCGGCCTCAGCGCGCGCGACCCGGCCGGCCCGGCCTTCGACACGACCACGGTCGGCGAGAACATCATCTTCCGGCCCAGCACCAACTGGCGCAAGGACGCCAAGGAGGAGAGCAAGGACCCCAACGCGCAGGCCATGAAGGACAAGCTCAAGGACAAGCAGGTCAAGTGCCGCATCTGTAACGGCGAGCATTTCACCGCCCGCTGTCCCTACAAGGACACCATGGCCCCCGTCGGCGACTCGGCCGCCGCAGACGTCGCGGCCGGCATGCCCGAGGACGTCGGCGGCGGTGCGGGCGGCGGCGCGGGCGGCCTCAAGAAGGGGAGCTACGTCCCGCCCGCGCTGCGCGGCGGGCCCGGCGGCGCGGCGGCCGGCGGCGAGAGGATGGGCGGCAAGTTCGGCGAGCGCGACGACCTGGCCACGCTGCGCGTCACCAACGTGAGTGCCCCCCTCCCCACCATTACCATTACCATTTACCCCCATGGGCGGAGCGGGCCCGACCCCCCCCTGGCGAATCGTCTGCTAACCCGTGAGCGCAGGTGTCCGAGATGGCGGAGGAGCAGGAGCTGCGCGACATGTTCGAGCGCTTCGGCCGCGTCACGCGCGTCTTCCTGGCCAAGGACCGGGAGACGGGCATGGCCAAGGGCTTCGCCTTTATCAGCTTCGTGGACCGGACCGACGCCGTCAAGGCGTGCGCCAAGATGGACGGCTTCGGCTTCAAGCACTTGATTCTGCGAGTCGAGTTTGCCAAGAAGGCGACGTGAGAAGGGGGGGTTGGCAGCGTGAACATGACGACGATGACGACGAAAGGGGGGGAAAAGAGAGAGGGGAGCGGGCGGCGGGGGTGTATGAGTACCAGAGACGGCTCCGCGCGAGGGGCGCGGCCACGACACGAAGGACGACTCTTCGGCATTTGGGACCTGGTAGTTTGGAATGACACTCAGTTCATGATGATTGCTGCTGGGGTCTGTGGATGGCCGCATCTCTTGCGATGATCGTCTCGCTGGTTGCCTTGCTCGACGACACGAGCCTGTTTGCCCGCGGAGTCACGCCAGTGTTGCGCTTCGATAACCTCACAGCCGACAGAGCATCTCTCCCGGAGAAGCCAAACTGGGTGCCGCGTATGGTGATGCAACTCTGTTCTGGTCCGTTCTGTCGGACAGGCTACGCATTCCGCCTGAGCTGTGATCTCACATATCGATGCCATGAAGGACGTTGCATGTAACATCATGGCCAGCACGAGCAGACAGTGCTGATCAGGGACGTCCGGTGCTGCAAAAGGCCATCCCCTACTTCGTCTTGGGCTACCCATCCCGCCTCTGCCGTCTGCCTGCGTCCTCTCAAGCTTCTATTTCCTCTACGCCTCGCAAACAGTACACATGCCAAGGCCCATCCATCACATCCGGGCCATATCGTACCACCTCACAGCACCATACCAGCGTGAATGAAAAATCAAGGCTGCAGCCCATTACCGTATACCGTAAAGACTGTGAAGCCCCCCCTCTAATGCACATGTATGAACCCACCCCCCACGCCATGCCGTCGCTAAAAGGGAAGAAACCAAAAAACGAAACATGTGAAGAAAATACGACAGGTCACTCCTGAGGCTTTGATTCCTGAGGCCTCGCCTCCTCCACGGGCTTCCCCGCCTTCGGAATTTGCAACGACGGCGGCTGCCCCGGCGGCTGCGGGTGCTGCTGCCCACCGGACGCGGGCCGCCCGGCCGGCCCCTTGCCGACAATCTTCTCCGTCCAGTTCCAACTGCCGCCGCCGCCGCCCTGCGCATCCTTGCCCCTGCCCTCGGGCGTCGCCGGCCGCGGGCTGCGCCCCCCGGCCTCGGTGCCCGCCTCGCTCTCCCCGTCCGTGTCCGCCCAGTCGCCGTCGCTCCACGTCATCGAGTCAGCGCGGAAGACCTGCTGCTTGGGCGTCGCGTCCTCCGCGGCGGTCGCGGATGCAGGGCTGGCGGCCTCGGCCGTCTTGGGCATGCTCGGCAGCGCCGTGACCTTGTCCTCGGCCTCGCGCGCGAGGATCTCGCCCTCCTCTTTGCGCGCCGTGCGCTGGGCGGTTGTCTCTTCGTGCGGCGGCGCGCCGCCTGCTCTCGTCCCGCGGCGGTCGTTGGCGGCGCCCCTCTTGAGCTCGCCGCCGAACTGGTCGGGCGGCTGGCCCATGTCGAGGGCGCGCTCCTCGCAACCCTCCTCGTCGACACGGGTGCGCGCCGTGGCCGAGTCGCTGAAGTGGGCGTCGACGAGGTGCTTGACGACGGGCCAGCCGAAGGCGTTGGCGAACATGCGGCGCACGATGATGTTGTTGTGGGCGTCGGGCTCGAGCTTGACGAGGACCTTGCGCCAGGCCATGCCGCGGTGGTACGCGCGCGCGATTTTCTCCTCGACGCGCATCTGCGATCCGTCGATCTCCTGGTCGTCGTCCTTGTCCGGGTTCGTGTGCGCCGTGTCGTCGTAGTCCTTGGCCGACGCCATCGAGTCCTCGCGGCCGACGGCCTGGCTCGGGCGCGGCGAGGACGCCAGCGAGGACGAGGCGATCGAGGGGGCGTGGTCGCGCGTGTCGGTGCTCGCGGTCGATTGGCCTGTGTTGCGCCTGCGGATGACGAGGGAGCCGGACGAGCTCTTCTTCTTGAGGGGCGGAGCCGGTATGTCGGAGGGATGGTAGACGCGGTCGTGGAAGATGGCGCGGGGCCGCTTGGCGGGGTCGATGACGTACTCGGTCGACGGCAGCGTGGGGTTGATGAGGTCGTGGGCCGACTCGAAGAAGGTGGTCCGCGGCGGCGCGTTCATGCCGTCCGTCTCGTGCTCGAACTCCTGGCCCGTCGTCACCTTGGACGTCCCGGACGACTGCGACGTCGTCGACGAATCGTCGAACTTGATCGTCTGGCTCCGTCTGTAGATCTTGTTTTGCTTCGGCGAGAGGGTGGGCGACGTCGGCGTCGGCGGCTCGTTGCTCTTGAAGAAGTTAAAGAAGCCCGAGAAGGGGCCGGACGAGGCGGACGGCTCGGCCGACTTGGGCGCTGGCGCCGCCTCCTCCTGGTAGGGGGTCGGCACGGACCGGAGGCTGGCGTTGTCGTCCTCGATGATGGCATTCTGGCCGGGCTGGGGCACCTCGGCTGCATTCTCGGGGGCCGTGGGCGTCAGGGTCCCGGATCCCTCGTCGTCGTCCTCGGGCGGCAGCTGGCGTGCCTCGCGGCGCGCGCTACCCACGTTGGCGCCGGTCAGCTCGGCCCAGCCGACGCCGACGAGGGTCTCGACGAGGCCGGCATCACGGCGGGCCTTCTCGACACGGCCGAGGCCCTGCCAGTCGAGGAACAGCAGGCAGCTCGTGCGCAGGGGCACGATGCCGTCGTTGACGACGTTGGAGTAGACGGTGCGGTTGCGGAACTTCTTGAGGGCGGTGTGGGCGGGCCCGGTGGGCAGGATGCGCAGCAGGGGCTTGGACTCGGGGCGGCTCTCGCCGATGACCTTCTTGTGAGCGCTCTCGCCGAGGTTGCTGACGATGGCGCCCCAGCCGCTGCGGGCGATGGTGGGGGCGCGCCAGGTGAGGCCGAGGTCCTGGCCGGTGCGGCCGACGAGGCCGAAGTCTAGGGCGAACTTGACGTAGAGGGGGTTCTCGTTGCTGAGGCCGAGGAAGGGAGTGGCGAGGGTGACAAAGTTGACGGGCTTGATGAGGTCGAAGAACTGGGGCGAGTGCTTCTGGACGTAGGCGACGGCGTAGGTCTGGATGAGGCCGCCGAGTGAGTGGCCGATGAAGCTGATGCTGGTGATCTTGAAGGGGCGGGCGGTCGGCGGGACGTCCTCCTTGTGGACGGAGCTGTGCTTGTGGGCCGTCTTGCCCTCGTGGTCGAGCTTGATGTTGGCAGCGACAGCTTCAGCGGTGCCCTTGAGAGACGGCAGGAAGGGCTGGTCGGGGTAGCAGGTGGAGAGGACGTAACGGGCGAGCCTCTTGCCGAGAAACTTGATGCCCCTCTCCGTGCGGGTGGCGTTGCCAGAGAAGCCGCGGACGATGACCTCCTCGTCGCCCTCCTCCTCCTCCTCCTCCTCGGCCGGTTCGGCGTCCTCCGGGGCGTCGGGGTCTCGGCCTTCCGGCTGGGCGGCGGCCTTGGCCCGGCGGGCGTCCCTCTCCCTCGCGCGCCTGGCCTTGGCGTCGACCTTGGCCTGACGGACGGTGGCGTCGATGCTCTCCTTGAGGTACAGCAGGTCGGCGCCGAGGTTGCTGTGGAGGCCGTGTGTGAGGACGACGAGGTGGACGCGCTTGGGCTTGGACGGCTGCTCGGGAGTGCTCGTGTCGTGGCTGTTGCGCTGGCTGGTGTTGCCGCTGCCGGTGCCCCTGGCGGTGCTCCTGGCGTTGGTGCCTTCCCGCGGGGGTCGCATCTTGCCGCGCTCGAGGATCTTGGCGCCGTTGTCCCAGCCGGGCAGGCGCGGGGTGTTCCACAGGGTGGCCGTGTCCTCGACCTTGAGGCCGACGGCGCGGGAGAAGACGCCCTTGGGGGTGGCGGCGGCGGCGGGGTCGTGCTGGACGAGGTCGGCGACGCGGCCGGGCTGGGGCCCGTGGGCGTGGCCGCCGATGACAGGCAGGGCGGCGGCGGCGGTGGTGAGGTTCAGGGACTTGGGGTCGCGGGCGAGCAGGACCTCGTAGCCGACGACGGCCGAAGTGGAGAAGATGATCTGGGAGGAGACCTCGATGATCCAGGAGACGCTCTCGGCGTCGCGGTCGGGCCCGCCGCCGAAGTGGCCGTGGGAGCCGGCGCCGGCGCTCTGGCGGATGTGCTCGGGGACGACGAGCTCGCACTGCCAGGAGCCGCCGGCCTTGACCATGGGCTCGAACTCTGGGACGCCATAACGGCGGGGGTTCTGGAACTTGGTGTTGGGGTTGAAGGCGGCGGGGTAGGCGGCGACGCAGAGGTTGTAGGGCCCGTGGACGAAGGCGGCGCGCAGGGCGATGGCCGAGGTGTTGCGGATGCGGACGTGGAGCTTCTCCGGGGAGGGCAGGATGCGATCCTGCGAGGGCGTGTAGGTGACGGTGTAGCGGACGACCTCGCCGAGCTTGACGCTGCCGATCTGGTGGAGGAGGAGCATGGCGGCGGTGGGCGGGCGTGGAGGAGAGGAGGGGATGTCGGTCGGGGCAGCGCAGGCTCGTTAGGCCAGGCCGAGAACGGGGTCGAGGTGGCAGTCGTGGGTGGTGGTGGGGGTGGTGACGATGGTGGTGGAGGTGGTGACGGTGGTGATCGCAGGTCGCACCATGTCGGTCAGAGAGACGGTTCAGGTTCAGCTGGGGCTATCAGAGGGCAGCGGTCGGCAGGCCGTAGGCGTGGTCGCAGAGTCGTGGTCGCAGGTCGTAGTCGCAGGGCGTAGGTCGGCTGGCAGATGGGTATCGTGAGGATGTCGTCGAGACGAGGAATGCGAGGAGGAAAAAAGTCGTCGTCGACGAGGTCAGGCAGGAGGCGGGCGGGCAGGAACAGCGGGCAGGAGTAGCGCGTGCGTGGTTGCCGCATGCAAAGGGCCTAGAGCGAGATGTCTAGGCGAGTGTGGTTTGGTGTAGGCAGGTGCTGACGGCGGGCCCAAGCCTCAGCCTAGCGCTGGGCTAACGCAGGGCAGAGGGCTATGATGCAATGCCGATGCCCCTCCAGCCGGGTCCCTGTAACGCCCGCTGGAGCCCGCTGACCGCACGCTGGAGACCGCTGTACCACACCGCTGAAAGTACTGGGCACGGTACGAATGAACGCCTGGAACGCAGCCACAGCCTCGCAATGACCAGCCTCACCTCCATTCTCTCATGTCCGGTCAACTGAGAGAACTGAAGCCACTGCTAACTGAGAAAACTGAGAGAACTGAGGTCAGGACCAGGTAGGCATCAGCAGCCAGACTCGCTCCCGCCCCCCAGCCCCAGCCAGCGTCCTCGGATCCCTCGGCCCCTCACCACCACCACCACCTCCCGGAGATCCGGCGCTGGCGTCGTATCCGCCGTCGCCTGACACAGCCACAGTGGCCCTCCCTCCCTCTCTCTCCCTTCATGCCTTGCCCCCAACGTCCACAGTTCCGTGGGTCGACCTCTTGTCGATCCCTCATGCATCGTGCAGCCGGCTGGAACAACATGTGAACGGAACAGACACAGCGCTCCATTCCTGCCTACTGCTACCACTACCTGCTACCGAGCAGCCCGCCCCCTGGCCAGACCGGTGCCCTTCCCGTGCCACGAGGCCTCTCGTACTAGTACAGAAATTGCCCGCCTGGAACGTCGCAATCCTTTGAAGAACCCGTGAGAAAAAAATAGGGAAGAAAAAGGGAAACAAAACGCCCGAACAAACATGGCCCTCGTGCTGTCGTCGTAAGATGTCTGTCATCGTCATGTCTGTCGTCAAGAACGGCCCCTCAGGCCCGTGGTCCTGGTTCCTCGTCCCCCGGAACCCCGGGCTCGACGTGGTTCCGCCACTCGGACACCCGGTTCATGCCCCGTCCCACCCCCGTCAGCCCAGCCATCGTCGACGACTTGGGCTCCCCCCCGCGCCTCCGCCCTCGCGATCCGTGCACCACTGCCGGCGCCTCCGGGACAGGTGGCACAGGCGCCGGCCCGTACCCTCCCGACATCATCATCTCGGGCTCCAGCCCCGGCCCCCAGCCACCTCCCCGCCCCCGACTGCTGTACATCATCTCCTCCTCCATCCCCGACATGCGCATCGTCGGCACCGCCGCCGACGGCGCCATCATCGACATCGGAAGCCCAGCCCCCGGCGGCAGCGCCGGCGGCGGCGGCATCATCATGCCCGCCCTCGACCCGGGACTCGACCGGAACTCGGAGAGCCGGTCCGCCAGCCGCCGCTCCATCGAGTCTTGCCGGACCCCGCGCGCCCTGTTGACCCCCGCCACGTACTCCCCCGCCGCGCTCGGCCTTTCGAACCCCACGGCCGGTGCCGCCGGTGGCGGCGGCGGCGGAGCCGGGACAGATACGTGATGCGCCCGTCTCCGATGGTCGTCGCTCCTGTGGTGCGCAGACATGCCACCCTCGTCCTCGGGCAGATGCAGGCGCCGAGCGAGATCGCCGTCCTGACGTTCCTGCAGCCGCCTCACGAGTGGGTCTTCGTAATGATCCGGAGCCCGATGCCGCATGGATCTGGTCGCTCCCAGGTCGGAGACCGTGTGCAGGATTCTCCGGCTCGGAAGGCTGTTTTCCATCCTTCCAAGCCCGTCCCTATTCAGCGAGGCCGGAATCTGCATATCCTCCAGGCGGTCGTCCTCGGACGTCTCGTGACTGAACCAAGGACACTCGCACGTCTTCCACTTCTGCCCACAAATCATGCAGAACTCGGCTCCGCAGCGGCTACACTACTGTCAGCGCTGCGTCCTCGTGCGTCCGGTCGAAGTTCAGGGGGGGGACTTACCACGTCATGTGATTGCAGCCCTCCTTCAGCTCAACTACAGCCTTGCACCTGTGGCAGCGCTGCCAGCCGGCCTCCTTGGCTTGCTCGAGGAAGAGGTTCGTCTCCTCATCCCGCGGGCACTCTCTGGAACCGTGCCACTTGCCATTGCAGGCGCAGCACACCTTGAGCTTGCAACGACTGCACTTGCCGCACTTGCGGCCATCCTCGCGGTGAATGTTCTCCGGTTTGATCCACTCGCCACACCGCTTGCCGGGACAGTAGACGCGCTTTCGTGTCGAGAACTCGGCGAACTTTCTGTTCCACGTCTTCTTAAAGTCGTTGGAGACGAGCCTCTCAACATGCTTGAGGGGGATGACCTCGGAACAGCATTTCGGCGGCATCTGCTGGGGGTCCTTGACGGACAGCTTGAAGCTCGTCTTCAGGCACGGGCTGCACATTCGATGCCCGCACTTGAGCTTGGCGGCCTTGTTCGATGGGAAAGTATCCATGCAGATCAGGCACTGTACTCTGCAGACCGTCAGTACGCCGCGGCGGGCTCCGTCCGGAGATGCTTACTGCTTCACATGTCTTTCCGACGCATGCCCCTGAAGGCCAGGGCCGAGGAAAGCGCCGAGGAGAGAATGACGCCGGTGCGAAGACGTCGTGCTGTGCGACGTAACATGCGTTTCAGACGCCGTGTGCGCCCGGCGTAGGGTGGGTGGCACGATCTCCGTGTAGATGACCTGGGAATGACGCCTCCTGGTCGGCCGGCTGCTCGTCGGTCAGTACGTTCCAGGGCACGGGGAGGTGACGGTGTGCGAACCTGGCAGAAGCGCGAGGCGGGGTGGGCGCCTCGAGGACGCTCTGACTGCGACTGTGGTGGCCACGCCGGACAGAGCTGCCAGACCCGACAAGGTCGGATGACTGTCGGGACGACTGTCGGGACTGATGTCGGGGATGGTGCTTGTGCTCGATCACAGATTGATGAGGCGTCGGGTCTTCGTCGTCCTGGATGTCGTAGACAATGTTGCTTCGCCGACGGCGTCGTCGCCGTCGCCTGTCCTCGTCGCGCTGATCAAGAAAGTCGTCCACTTGGACGTAGCGCGGACGTCTTTGGAGCTGGCCGTGCCCCTCGAGGGCCCGATGCCTCCCGTCCTGCGTCGAAACGGTGTTGTCCGACTCTCCGTCAGATTCAGGTGGCGAAGGCCTCGAGTCTTTCCTCGACTCCGGCGTCGAACGGTAGTGGCGAGCCGACCGCGGGCTCACATCTCGCCTGAAGCTGCGTCTGCTGGCCGTGTGCGACTCTTCTTCTTCATTGTCATCCTCGTCATCCTCCTCGTCGTCCTCGTCCTCTTCGTAGTGCCTGCGCGTGCGGTGGTGGTCCCTGCCTCTTCCGAAAGGCATCATGGTCGTCGTTGTCGTCGTTACGGTGGCGGCCCTCGTGCGAAGCGGCATCGTCGCGACTTGCGCGGGCGAGCTCCTCTCACTCCAGGTGGTTTGGCTGCGGCGGAGGGACGAAGGCGGCTCGTCGGCATATTGTATGATATGGCCTCTCCTCGTTCGGCGAGGCAGCGAATCATGCGTCGTCCCACGGGGGTCGAGCCAATCAGGCTGGGATGTCGGGGGCGGATGTGGCCTTCGACCAGACCTTCTGTCCAACTCCTCGCCATGGTGATAGTAGGCCATTGGCGTGCGAGGTGCCTCATGCGAGGAGGGGTTGGACAAAGGTCGTCTTGCAAAAAAGAGGCGCCCGAGGAGGGCAGTCGAACAGCTGGAGAGTCGCTACTGGCGGGGATCAATGCATGTGGTTTGGTGGTGATTGGGCGTCAAGGGCAGGATGCATGGCTGGGACGCAATACAGGGCGGGGGTGACAGGCCGGTATCGTACGCCCTGGGATTTGTATCGTCAGAAGAGGTTTGCCAGCATGCAGCATGCAAGGGAAACGAAGAAGGCACCCGCGAAGTGCAAGCAATTGGGCATCAGTCACAAGAGGTGGGAGGTGGGAGTTGGGAGCAGAAAGGAAGAAGGGGGGTGGGTTTTACCTCGTGGTGGTTTGTGTCCCTCGGGGTCTTCCCCTATTGCTCCCTGCCTCTCTCTCCCTCTCCCTTTCTCTGGGTGTCTCGACTTTTCTCTCTCGCACGCTCGTCTGTTTCTCTCCTCTCGCGACTGGCTGCGGGCAGCGGCGGTAGGGCAGAGCGTTTGTGGGATCACAAGGCGTAGTGGGTGCGGAGGCCAGAGGCCATGTCAATCGGAAATGTGATAGACGGAGACGCCCCCAGTCCCATCCAGGTCAGCTTGTCCAACGAGGTAGCCTGAGCCAAGCTATTGGCCGTCAGCAACCGGAACCATGTCTCTCATGGGGCGTCTCGTGCTACCAGGCGAATCACTTGAGGGTCGGCAGAGGGGCGCTCAGCTGGCGATGAGCGGGGATGGTATGAGATGGCGGGAATGACAAGTCTGGGAGGTGAGGATTCGCCCCCAAGAGGCCGCCGCCCGCCATGGCCATCCATTCATGGCCCGGGTTGGGACTCTCTGGCCACAGAGGTCGGCTCGAATTGTGGGAGGCTGAGTCGTGGCCCTCAGCTTGGGCGAGGTGGAGTTACGCAGAAGGTAGGGATATACGTACCTGAGAGCCAGGGAAGGGGAGGGGAGCTCCTGTGGGGTCGTCCGCCCGTGAGCCAGTGGCCAGGAGCCAGTGGTCAGTTGCCAGTGCGGGGGCCTGCTGCTGCTGTGCTTCGTGTTTCGTACCAGGTCACGCAGAGAGAGACACAGACGCTCTGTCCACATGCGTGCCTGCCATCATCACGTGAAGCATCACCTCGACCGTACCCCAACTGCAGCTCGACCTCTGACGTGCAGAGAAGGGCTCAGAGAAGCTCGAAAATGTATCGGTTCACAGAATCAGCGATTGAGACAGCCCTGACCATCCCCTCGGCTGGCGCCCTAGGCTCCCTGGAGGGGCTTAGTTCCTGCAGGTCAAGTGGAGGGCCTCCTTGCTGTCCTCTGGATCCCTCGCATCTCCAACGGGTCATCAGGTGGCCGGGCTGACTTTCATGTACGCGCTTTACCAGATCAACAATTCGTTGCATGGTCTCGAGCTTGAGGAGGCTCCGCAGACGATCAGTGTGAAATCACAGGCGCCATTGTTGAGGCGTGACCCGGCACAGATCTCACGTCGTGGGTAGTCTCTCGAAATACCTCGCTCTGGGGGGTCTGAGATCCCACAAGATCAGCTATTGAGGTTTAAAACAAAGTATTTGTTTTAAACTAAGAGCTTTCCCAGGCTGTCAGAGGCCTTGGCAATACCAATATGGGCGCATCAAGGTTGCGCCATGAGACTTGACGGGGACTCATGACTTCCTATTTTCTTCCAATGCAACACTCCAGGTTCTGATGGGCCATCAAGATTGTTTGTTTGGCTCGGCCTCAAATTCAAGTCAGCAATACCATAATCGTGCCGACCAGTCGCAACTTGTCCGAAATCGGTCCTGAGCCAGAACCCTTCCGAGCCCGGTGGCCCCGTCGACAGGCTGCTTCGATTGCAGAGCAGAAGCAGCTTCTACAACGAGATTCGTTGCCTTTGCGCGACTCTTCACACCAAGCGCACGAGTATAACTCAAGGGATTGTGATCCTACCAGCCAGAAAGCGTCCACAGCTGTCTTCAGCTCTAGATGAGCTCATGTGAGAGGATGTCTACACCAACCTAGCTTGAACTGTCTTTCAAAAGCAGCCTGATGGAACGTCCCATGGACCATATAATGCAACATGGCACCTAGTCATTACACTCACAGGCCCCTGGATTGGGCCACGAGGCTATGTAGTTCCCACGCTGTCCCTCCTACTCATGAGACGTTGACAGCTCGAAACCCTCCTCGTCTGTGGCATTCAGTGCCGTTACATTGAATCTTGCCCACCCAAAGGCGCGACACTGACAGCATGTGCCATTTCGAGGACTAGTGCAGTCACTTTTGCAGATGGAGAGAGTCTTGGACTTGCCAAGAATGGTGTCGAGCGGATGCAAAGAGGGACCTGAGGTCTATCCAAGCCTTGCAACTGTTCTGCCCGTCAGCCAGGCCACCAGAGGGACTATTGCTTCTCGCAATCGCGGCAGAGGCAGCTGGCTATCTGTTCAGGCCCCTGCGGCTGCGGAGGCGGACCGCATCAACAGACTATCCCCGGATCCGCGCAACGGCACACGTCCATCCGCCCTCCGGCTCCCTCGTCATCACCACCACCTCAGCCACACGCGCTCGCGAGCAAGGACCCCGAACGTGCCCGGCGTCCGCGACGCGCAGAGATCTTCACAAGCCAAAAGCCACACCGTCAGGGCGCATGGAGTCGCCCGGTTGCTGATCTCCAGGGTCCCCAGGGGTCCTTCGAATGGACCCTGACTGACCTTCGTCGCCCTGTTGCGCTGAACAGAGGACCCCCTCCCCCCCCCTCCTCGTTTGGACTTTGTGACATGCCATCAGTCGTGGCCCCTTAAGAAATCACAGAAGCCTCGCCCACGCATGAGTTGACGCGTCTTGCCACCGCCCGATCGCCTGGCCACCACACTGACCTTGACCATCGCTGAAGGATCCCCACCGCCCAATGTGGGCATCTGGAAAACTGCTCTAGGCTTCCAGAAGATCAAAAGGTCGTCTTGCAGGAGATCTGCTTGCTGCCGGGCGTCGCTCCCTCCCAGATCGACCAGCAGTCCCTGCCTCGGTCGACATACGCGGATTTGTGTGTGGTTGGGATGCTGACCACGAATGCCATCACCCTCCGAGGTGTTGATTTCTCACATCATCACCGCCACTCACTCTGTCGTCTGCGTCATTCTCGTCGAGTGCCTGAAATACGTGGAAAACCTTCAAATGGCATCCCGGGAACCCCCCTGGACGTCGCACTGTACGAGCCATCCACCACGGCGCTTCCCTCGGACCACGCCTGTTTTGGACCCCCCCCCCCCTTCGCCGCCTCGCCTGGGGGTGACCCCTAAACCCTCAAGGGGATCAAGAAACCACGCCCCGGAAGTCGAGCAGGCCCCCAGGGGGCGCTGACAGAAGCGAGGCAGCAGCCCGCATTCGCGAAGTTGGACTGCATTTCGCTTCTGGCCTTCTTTTTTTCTACACTTGATCCCTCGCCTCGTCTGTGCTCTGGCTCGCCTCTTTCTCGCTTGACTAGAGGCAGCGCCGCAAGTGCCGGCCAGAAACGGAGACGTCAGGCTGACTGGCAGGTCGAGCTGACGGGCGGGCCGGGCGGGTGCTACAAGCCCGCCCAGCACTGCGCTTCCAGGCCGCGCACCAAGCATCCTCCCGTCTGTCAGCATCCAGATCCTCCCGCGGCTGCGACCTCGCCAACGAAATCAGTACCGCGTATACTCTCGCCAGACCCAAAGGATCTCGAATCCTGCGTGCGAGAGCCACGGTCAGAACCAAAATTCAAAGCGCATACAGAGGATGGCCCCCGTGGGAAAATGAGAAACCGCCCCCCTCGCCCACCCCTGATCCTGAACCATCCCGCCCATAGGGTCGCCCGAGGCAGATACCCTGCCACCCCCCTCCGCCTTACACGGGATTACCCCGCAAACGCAACGCCCGGAGTCCCGCCAATCCAGTCCCCAGGGAAGAGCTGCCAGCTACCTACTCCAAATTTCCTCCGCAGCTGTCCGTCCACTCGACCTTCTCCTTTGGGTCGCCTGGGCGAGGACGAGACAGTCAACTGACCGGCGTCTCTGAACACTGCGCCGCGCTGGAGGAAGAACACGAAGACGACGATGATGGCTGGATCACTCCATCTATGAGAAACCGGTACTCTGCGTTGGTGCGATCACGCAAGAAGCGCCCGCAGCGTGACTTCCGGCGCTCAGTCCATTTGCCCGTCCACTCTGCCTTGCGCGTCGTGCATGTCCCATTGTTTGTCCCGCGTGTGATGACACCTGTGGAACCCCCCCCCATCCTGGGTCCGTGCCGCGGGAAATGAGCACAACCGGAATTCCGGCTTCGGTTGTCAGGCTCAGACTCCAGGCACTCACTCGTTGAGGGCCGTCAAGGAACGTAAGCAGGTCATGTTTTGAACTGGAATATTCATGGTCAATGCTGCAGAACATCACAGCATAAGCTATCTTACAAGAAGTCGAAGAAAAATCATTGCAGTAAAATGCCAGCTGAATCGACCACCAGTGGCGTGCAAACTAGCCTTTCCACCGGCCGTCAGCAACCTCCTCCTCTTGGGTAACATGGCACTCAAGGCCGGAATAGGTCATGTCGTCAGGGGTATATTTATGTATCGTCAGGTACTGCGGGCTCTCGCGGCGCCCTCTCAGTAAATCGCTCTGTTAAACAGCGCTCCCAAGCTTGTGACGACCGATGCAGGTCATGACCGGTCTGCAGGAGATGGTTGAGCCCCTGCGCAACAGGCCTCAGTGACGATGCAAGAAATCCAGGTCGCGCGCAGCTCCCACCAAACGTTAGGCTGGCCGACCAGGCGAAGTAACCAAGCCCAACCCACCTTCTCCTCGGTATCGACGGGAGGGCATGTCTGGGGGGTGTGAAGTTGTGAGCGGCACAGTTCTCGTGAGAGGGATGGCGTCCACGGACTGATTGGGTGAGGTGGGTGGATGCGGCACGTCGGTCCGGATGCCGTGGTAGCTCAGGTATTACCCGCCAACCACAGCGCGCAGATGGCGTGTTGATGCAACCCCAGCTTCTGTACCCCAGATGATGGTCGTGGGCTGACTTTGTTCGGATCGTGGGCATTGCACTCCTCCGCGACTTGAACGATCCACCGCGGAACGCAATGTGGAATTTTGGCCTTGAAAATGCTGGATGACGTTTGGGCAGGCGACCCGGTCATATCGCGGCATCGTAAACGTTTGAGGGCGCTGGCAGAATCTTGTCGACCGCGTGTCTGCACAACCCCCCCGTCCTTCTGTTGCATCCGACGGGGGCGCCGAGCCTTGGGCCACTCACTTCGGAGCGGCCCAATGCTCCCTCACATATGGCCCTACAAGAAAACGTATTGAGGTAGCAGTCTCGTTGAAATGAGATGCGTCGGGTGGGCTTGACTAGGGTGCTGTAGATGAAGTACCCGCGCTCCTGTCAGACGCAGCACGTCGATAGACGAGGGGGGCTTCACGGGCACCGGAAGTGGGCTGCGCATCGTATGGAGCGGGGCTCTCGGGCGAGTCTCATCACCCGCTGAGGAACGCTCGTCGTCTCACTTCGGCTTCTTTGATGATCTCGGCAGCCAAGCTCAGGCTTGGCGCCAGATTCGAGTAGCGCTCGACTTCCATGACGACGTCATTGATAATCTGGTCGATAGCTTCGCGGCTGCCACAGAGCGTCAGAAGGATGCTGCCCAACGATGGTGACATGGTGGCGCCCATGACCAGGAGTGCCTGTGACACAATCGATAGTGCCCCTTGCCACAGATAAGGCATGTGTCCTGCATGGCTGAGACGAGATTGTTAGTTCTGAGAACTGTGGCGAATGGGGCAAGATGTGACTTACTGTGCAGAGATGTGTTCCAGTTGGCGGACGGAAGCTTCCAAGCACTTGTGGCAACTATCCCGCACTGCGGGATCCAGGATCGCCTGTTCGTTGTCGAGGACAGCCAAAATGTACGGCCGGTAAATGATGGTCCGACAAGCAAAGAACCGCAGCCTTAGCACTGTCTGAACCGGGTCCTGAAGCGCCGCGCGAGTGAACGGAAACTGCAGGGGGATCGGCAGGCTCTCGTACCACTGCGTTAGTTGGAAGTCAAGCTCTGCTACAACAGGCTCCAGGCTCGTGGTGGAGGCCATCGAGTCTTTGGAGTAGATGAGCTGGCTGACTCGGTTCAAGAGTCTCCGGAGAGCAATCTCGGCCAGGAAGTACCAAAGATCGTCTCTCCCGATGGCTTCCTGTTCTTCTCCTTCGAAGCCACCGGGAAGTCCCACATTCTCTTCGAATTGGACAACCCCGGAGTGAGGGAGGTCGAGCTCCGCCAACAGGTCGCTCTCGAAGAGGAGGGAGTTCCAGTAGATTCGCTCGGTCAACTCCCGCTGGTTGGGGGGCACTCTGTTCGGTGACATGAGCAGCAGCTGCAGCTTAGTACTGGTGGTACAGAGAAGGTTCCAGGCCTCCAGGGGGCGAACCAGGTAGAACAGGTAAGCAGAAGCCAGCAGGTGGCACTGCGCTGCCAACACATTGTTCGATGTCATCATACCTGGGAGAAGAGCCCAAGCAGCCGTGAAGTACTGCAGGCCGGGGGGGTCCTCTCCAGGCATGATGCGCGAGATGCTGCCTCGCAAGCTTGCCTGACCAAGGGCAAGCACAAGGAGGACGATGCAGCTCTCGGCACCTTCTCGGAACCCGTTTGACAGTGCAGTTCGGTAGTGGCTCCTCCACGTGTAGGGGTTGACGCAGGCGTACCATACGTTGACGTGGTCGAAGTAGGCCTCGATGTATGCCGTGGTATTGGAAAGGTCGACGCATGGCGTTTTCGTTAGGGAGTGCAGCGGTTCACGCGCCATTTCCAATTGCAAGAGAATTTGAGGGTCATAAGGTCGCGACACAAGATCACGAATCAGTGGCCACTGCAGCAGATGCAAAGCCGCATTCGTGTGAATCTTCGGCATGGTCGAGATGTTGGGCGGGTTGTGCCACGTTCCCAGTCCACCGCTCGGGATGATGGAAGTGAAGTTGGTTGTTCCTGCGACCCCGACCATGCTTTCGCCGTTGAGGCCGGACCCATTGCTCATCGAGGGAGACTCGTGGCTGATCTGGATGCCGCCGCCGGAAGGCCCGCCGGCGACCATGTTCATCTGCAGGAGGCTCTCGATGCGGTTGAGGCGTTCCAGAATGAGCTTGTCGCCAGCGTCCAGTTTAATGCCAGGTTCTCGGTAGATGCACTCAGCGCCCAGCTCGGTGCAGAGCTTGCATTTGGGCTTGGTTCCATCGCAGCGAGATTTTCGAGACCGGCACACTTCGCACTTTGGATCAGGTCAGCACCAAAGCCCTGCGCACTGCTCGGCTGGGGACGTCACACTTACAGCGATGGTAGCCCTTCTCCGAGGGTAGTCTACTCCGGCGTCGGTATTGCGGCGCTTCAATGGATTGGAGCCCTCATCGCTGGGGGTTTTGTTCATGTCGCTGAAGCCGTTGATGCGGTTCTCGGATGATTGAGACATGTTCCTGGCCTTCTGAACGGCGCTGATCAGACCATCCCTACTAAAACTAGGAGTGCGGTGGTTCTTGAGAGACGACGGCGACTTGAGCGGATGGGTGCCGTTGACAGCCGTCAGCGAAGGCGAAGGGACTTCAATGTGGAAGCTATCCCTGCTCGGCATGGGATAGGGTCGCGCGGCTGTCCCCGTGGCAGATCGGGGAGAGTCGCCCGTCGATGACGGGGACATGTCCTGCGTCTGGAGGCGAATCCGCTTGGGAGCCGACAATGTAGGCAGGGGCTGTGTGTGCTCCGAATCCAGAGCAGCACGATGCGGCGAGTGATGCTGAAATACCGTGGACACCGGGTGCTAAAGCAGCCACGGGAGCGGCAGTCGGTTGGTGGCAGGTGACAAACGACAAGACACACGGCAGAAGAGGAAAGCCGATTATCGAGGCACCATCTCACAGCTGCGCAGGTCAGAGGAAACTTGAGGTGGAATCGCAGGCCTGAGGTACGGGGTGGTGGCGGTGGGGACGATAAGTCCGTGGTGGGCACAAAGGAGGATATGAAGATGAGTCGTCGGCTGGGGACGATGCGGAGGCGCGCGACGGGGAGGGCAGTCTTCTTGAAGGAGAGGAGACGAGGAGAGCTCCTTCTGGTGGTCTTCACATCTTGCCCCTCGGCTGGTAGCCCCAGTCCTCTAGCCTCTTAGTGTCCTGGTAGGCCCGGTCACATTATTAGACGGCCAGGGTCTGGCTAGGTAGCCTGGTCGCAAGTCGCCAGTAGCCCTGGTCGGCGGCCCTCTCTTGAGCTGTGCCCGCGAAGGGAGTGGTGGGGACTGGGAACTTTTGAGGGGGGGACGGGGACGGGGACGGGGGACTAGGGGATGGTTGGGATGGGGAAGTGCTGATGGGTGGCATGGGGAACGGGCGAAGAGATGTGCCAAGCGACTTGGGCCCTGTCAGTCTGCCAGAATCCCCAGTCCGTCAGCGAAGAACAAGCGGTCCTGGTGGACATCTGTCAGGGTACTGTTGTCGGCGCAGGCACCACACATCGCCAGAAGCACCCCCCCCTCCCCCCCCTTGGTCGATCCTCTGGCATGGGGTCGTGATGGATGTTGAAAGGCGAGGTGTGCGTGTGGCATGGCCAGGGTACAGGAGGGGGAAAGCTGAGGGGGGGGGGGGGGGGGGGGGGGGGTGGATTTTTCGTGCCGTGTGGTCTGGGGTCGGCTCGCCGCGCGTGTAGAGTACAAAGCGATACCTCGTCCGGTGAGACCTCCACCGCCTCGATTTCCGTCCAATGTGGTTGAGCCATGCGGACAACAAGTGGTCTGAGGTGTGGCGGTCTTATTCGGGAACGGGGCGTTGGAAGAAGTCATCGGACCAGGGCCGGGGCAGATGAGGACCGGACGAGACCCTACGCCACGAACTGCTGTTCCGGACGTCTGGAGGGAGCGGAAACAGACTGTCGTCGTCAGATCGTGACAAGTCGTCAGACAAGACGCGAGACTTCTCAGAAGGGCCGGTTGCTTGGTTCTTGGTGGTTGCGAAGGGGCCGAAGTGCCTTGTGCGCATTCTGAGTGGTGAGAAACCCTGGAAGCCGAACTAACTGGGCGGGCTGCGGAGGAGCTGCGGTTTGCAGGTGAACGATCAACAGCGGAGGGGGTTCCTTGCGGGTCTTGCATGAGCAACATGGGGGATGGGTTGGTGATCTGGGCACTCCTGGGCAATCTGGGGGAGGAAATCCCAATTCACCGCACTCATCACACTCATCAAGCACGGATGGAGAAGGAGCCACTGTGCGCGATGCTGCTTCCCAGCGACGCCCAGAGGGGGAGGTCACTCGCTTACAGTGTCGTGCAGTCCCAGCGAGACGGTGCCGTGGCCCATGCGGCAGTAACATGTCGACAAAACCCCCCTAGTGCCTGCCCTAATGCCTGTTCCAGGGACGGTATCACACGGTGTGGATTAGGCCGGCTCCGACTGGGGAATCTCGCGCCTCGGACCTCACCCCTCGCCCCACCCACCCCATTGCACTTGCCCTGGGAGGGTCCGGACTGCTTCTGCCTGGCCTCCTCTGACCTCCTTTGACCCAAGGCCGCAACGTCTGTCAGCCTTCACCACCACTTCAAAATTGACACCCTCCTCAACATGCATCGTCTCCATTCTGCGACAGGACTGGCCTGATAGCTGCACCAGAACTCCTTTGCCCCCGGAAAGAGAACTGCGGTTCCCGATCGAGTCTTACCTGGACATGCTTTCCCGTCACTCTGTATTCCGACCTCGTCCGTTTGTCCCTCAAATCTCGCGCCTCCCGTCTCATACCCTCCTTGACCTGACAACACAATCCGGCATGCATTACGTCTTCATCTCGGCAGCATGGCAGCATCCAAAAAATACCAGAGAGCGCTCTCCGATTTCGGTCCAGTCCATGTTGCACCCATGGGTTGCTGGACAGCTCATGCACCCTATTTAGGATAAATTCCCCCAGCTGTCGATGGCATCTCGTGGCCGGTGCAACCGAAAGCCAAGTCCGGGAGCAGATCTTCTCGTCATACTGGTCCCCAAAGAAGTTTCTCGCGCAGAGAGTGACACTCATGAAAGCCGAATAAGTCATGCGATTGTCCTTGCTGTCGACAAAAGCAGAGCCAACTTTTCAATACGATAGAACCAAACCCCGAGACTGGGTCCACCGACCAAGCGAGCGAGTGTAGACTCCAAACCGCCGCCGTGACCCGGTCCACCACTCTTCCCCCACTGCCTGCTCGGTTGTCGGCCGCTTCTCGCTTCAGCATCTCGTCTACGCTGTACGATTGTCGTTCTGCAGAAGCCACGTTGCGGTGAGCAATCTGTCTCCTGTTGACATGGCCAACTAACCGTTCGGCAAACCTGCGTCCTGCGCAGCCGTATATTGTACCCATCGATCTCGCCCAGCTGCTCGGTATTGGGCTTTTCCATTCCAAGTCAAGCCTGCATGCTCACCCCAAGCCTGTCAGCAAGATTTACAGCCGGCGTCGAGGTCATACCAACAGGGATCCTGGTCTTATTTCGCGCCCTGCGCGGCAATGAAATGGTCAACAGGTCCCCCTTCAGTCTCCTCTTTTCATGTCTCTGAGGCTAAGCGCCGATATGAGAGGGTTGCCTTCTTAATCCCCCATTGGCGTGGAAGGCTGCAACGGCCCGGGAGTCTCTAGGCAGTGAAAACTTCTTTATCGGCTTCAGACTTCTGGGCGTTCCAACGTTGTGCGGAACACCGCAGTGAAGCACTTCTCTTGTCCAGATGGTCGTTCGCCGACCTGAGTGTGCGATTCTGGCGATTGGCGATCATGGCCTGGAATCAACCCCTTTGGATAGTTAATCAATGTACTGCCGCAGGAACCAGGGCCAGACCGGACGAAATACCATCAGCCGACCAAGAAGCCAGGGAATGACTGGTGAGCTGGACCGGACAGCGTCACACTATCGTGCGAGGTATGCTGGGCCAGACCCGCCAGATGGACGCCCCAACCAGCATCCGAACAAGACATGAACGACATCGCTCTCTCCACGTAGCAGGGCTGAGAATTACAGGCCCAGAAGAGCAGACTTCATGTCTGAATGAACCAGTCCGATGTCAACAAATTCACACGGCAGCCCTCGTTGACCACCACTTTTGCTCAACACAAGGCCCGGAAATGCTAGCCGCCGAAGCGGCGCCACAGAGAACCAGCTGGCAGGCGGTCTTCAACCTACCACTCATGGTCTTCACCCGTAGGACCCCTGTCCTCAGAAATAACCTCGCAGCCGGCCGATGTGACCGGCCTGCATCTGCCATGTCAGTCCAGTGGCCAGTGAGCAGCGCGCTCTTGTTGAGCTGCAAGCCACATCATCCCCAGAAGCACCCTCGACACTCTGCATGACAAGACGCTCAGAGAACCTACCTCAGAGGACACTGCTCGTCCCTGCTCTCAACCACAACCCATTTTTTGTCACATTGGACCCAGCCCCCCCGGGCCCCCATGTGGTCCTCTATCTCCGGCACACAATGGTGTTGGTAATGAGCGTTATACTTTGTGTCAGCCAACGACCCAACGACTCGATCACCATGGCAGGATGAACCCCCAGTTGCACCATTTGTAGTCCCTTCACTGCTCCAGGTGCGGACGACGTGATTTCCCAAGCCAGGGACTCGTCTGGAGCACCCACAGACCATGAAATTCAAGGTGCTGGTTTCAACCGCATATCGGCTTACCCCCGCGCAATCCCCGACCCGCGTCATGGCAACTTGGCACGCTGTTGGGTTAGGTCTTCCCGCTTCGTCGCTCATCCGAGCATGCGATAAACCATGACAATAGTTCTCATAGCCTGTCCATCCCCCACTCCAACGTCGCAACTGACGAGCGGTATGACTACTGCCATCCGAGTGAATAAGGAGACCACTGTGCCGACTTGACAGGTGACTCGGGAGGAACCGACATGGGGGACGCTTCATCGGAACTCTCGCCGACTCCGTATCCGCCGTCCGAGAAAGTCATTCAGTCGGGCCACAACCACCTACATCTTAACTGTGACGCACTCGTCTTCGTATTCTACCCCTGTATCGATCATGCTGAGCCTTCTTCTCTTTACGCCATCATCCTGCTTCCCAGCACCCCATCGTGCCGAGGCGTGGCCGAAGCACTATCAGTATATTAAGCAGCGCATCCTTTTCACGTGGCCATACCAGCCCAGCCCAGGGGTCCAGCATCCAGGCCTCCTCGCTTGCTCCCGTGTGTGGAGAAACGCTGTCGACTAGACTCGACGCACCTTACGTCCACAGCATGTGCTGTTCGTCAGCCGGCTCGTATTTCTCGGCGCTGGCCAGGCTGCGGACATTCACCTGACGATGCACCCCGCGACCCCACCGCGGGCGAGTGTGGGAGATGAGGCCAACTTTCCCTGACTGCTGCCGTCTGCTTTCCTCCCCAGACTCGTTCTAGCTGCTTAGGTGCAGAAATGGAGCGGAGCATCGTCCTGCGTTGTTTTGCATATTTTCCACCTTCTCCTCTTCCGCCCCTGGCTTTCCCCGCACGCGTGCCGGTGGCGCCATGGGGCCCCGCGTCGAGGTTCGCAGCCGGCCGGAGAAGTGACCGTGGCGATAGCCGTCCAGTGAGGGGTGCAGGGTGGACGACCCGCTGGGTCGTGGCGTTGCGTGGGACGGGGGTGGACGGCGAGGCGGCTATATAGCACGCGGCGATGGAGTATGTTTCCATGTTTCCTGATCGGGGATGCATGCGAGGCTACGCATCGCGCCGGAACATCAGGTCGTGTTGCGACGGACTGACCGTTGCAGTCTCGGGATCCGAGGCCAGCCATGTGATGTGTTACGTCCCGTCGCCGGCCTCTTCGCGCTGGTGTCACATGGTTTCAGAAGACTTCGAGAATGGACATGGAAAGATGAAGTTGCGCCATGAAAAATGAGCCCTTGTCACAAAATCTATCTAGACCCTCCTCTATTCAGCAAAAATCACGGCAGTCACTTCCCCCTCGAGCTTGATGCTCGCTATGAGCTCCTTCAGCTGGCCCGTCTCGACGTCCCGCCGCAGGACGACGACGCGGCCGTCCTGCTGAATCGCCACGGCGGCCAGGGTCCCGTCGGCGCTGAGGGAGAAGTGGCGCGGGATGAGGCCGCCGGCGGGGAACTTTTGGAGGAAGACGAGCTCGCCCGTCTCGTGGCTGATGAGGTACGTGATGAGGGAGTCGGACTCTATCTCGTCTGCGCCGGAGGGAGGGCCATCGACGTCGGGACTGGGAATGACGAAGGAGCGCTCGTTGCGGGACGAGACGATGAGGAAGCGGTTGTCGGGCTGTGATGTCTGTCAGCATCGAGTCTGTCACGAGTATCAAGTCTATCGAGTCTCGATCGAGGGACAAGGGGGGACACACGGTGATGGCGATCTCGGCGGCGGCGGCACCGTCGGGAACGTCGTTCCCGGCGCCGTGGGTGGGACACTGGAAGACGCGGTCGAAGCGGATTTCCTCGTCGCCAGCATAGGAGACGGCATAGGCGGTGATGGTGTTTGCGAGCTCGGTCACGAGGTAGAGGTAGGTGTCGCCGGCTGGGGTCTCTAGGAAGACGACGTGGCGGGGCCCGCTGCCAGGGGCGGCGACGAGGGGCTCAACGGCCGTGAGGGCGAGGGTGGATGGGTTGATGAGGTAGACGCGGACGAGGTCAGCGCCGAGGTCGGGGACGAGGAGGAAGCGGCCGGTCGGGTCGAGGGTCGCCTGGTGGGGATGGGGGGCTTCCTGGCGGGAGGGGACGGGCCCCGGGGAGGGAAGGGTGTAAGTCGTGGTCTCGAGGAGGGCGAGAGCAGAGGGCGATGTCACGTTGATGGCGGTGAGGGACGAGCCGATGCTGGGAAAGTCAGCGGGTGTCCTGCGGCTGCCGTGGGGGGGGGGAAAGAGCTTGAGAAGGTGATGATAAAATGATAAGGGTGAGGGCTCAGGGTGGCTCACTATTGCGCGACGGCCAGACCTCTGCCCTCATGACCATACTTCACAGCGCTCACTGGCCCGATGACGGTGTCGACCCTCCCGAGCAGGGCAAGCCCGCCGTCCGTGAGGTCGAAGGCAGAGACGGAGCCATGGTCGGCCCAGAGGCCCTCGTCGGTGCAGTACAGCACCGAGGCTTCGGCATCGAGGGTCAGCCACGAGGGGCTCGGCGCGCAGGCGGTGGAGGAGGAGAGGACGTGCAGCGAGGCGTTGGCGTTGGCGTTGGCGTCGGCACCGGGGGTGAGGGTGAGGTTCAGGGCGGTGACGATGCCCGAGTATGAGGCGGCGTACAGGAGGAGAGACGTCGTGGCGTCCTGGGTGGAGGAACGGCCGGGGAAGCGAAGGAAGGCTGCCGACGCGTCTGGGTGGAGGAGGAGGAGGAAGACGGTCAGGATCAGGGTTAGAGAGATGAGGAGAACGGAGGAGGCTGTGACAGGAGGGCGGCGGCTTCGGCGGCGGTTGTTGAGGGGAGGCGTGGGATTAGGGAGCGATTCGGCCTTCATTGCGACGGTGCCTGGGCGGACGGGGCCGGTTGGGTTGGTCGTCTCGGTTGAAGGGAAAGACGAAGACGATGGGAGGCAGCTGAGGGACTGGGAGACGCTCTGGCAGTGGGCGGCGCCAATGGCAAGCGCTGCAGAGAAGAGGACGGATATCAGACGAGGAAAAGCTTAGCAGGTCTCTTTTGGGGTGTATGGACGAGCATCCGGAGTCAAACAAGAAGGCGGTTAGGCGGAGTGGATCAAGATGGGGGATCAGGGTCAGGATCGCGATGTTGGGTTGGAGGAGTGGAGACGCGGTTGCAGGTGGGGACTGACTACTGGGCCAACTGGCCTGCTGGAGCTCTTCCTGAGCTGCCGGACCTGGTGGCTGCTGTGTGCTGGACCTGGGCCTGTTGGGCCTGCTGGACCTGCTGGATCTGCTGGACCTACCGTGACACGTCTCGCTGGCAGCACGGTGTGGATGGCCTGTGCGGGGAACGCTGGGCGCCTTCTTCCCCGCGTCCAAGCCCCAGGGGCCATCCCTGCCCGGTACTCACCCTTCTCAAGGTAACGAGAGTGCTTCAAGCAAGGTACTACATCATCCCATCTCTCATCCCATCAGTTGACGACCAGGCCACAGTAGTCCCGCATCCGGGCTCGCGACAAACGTCGACAACGGGCACCTTTCCCGCCGTGGCCAACTTTTTTCTGCATTTTGCCCCCAATCGCAGCGAGCCGCCGTCTGCACGTCTCCACGCCTGCGGCAGGCTCGTCGACTCCACGCAGTCAAGTGACGGCGTGCTGCTGGCATGGCGAAAGAGTTGGTGCCGTCCGCGGATTTGGTCACTCACGCGATACCGACTGGGAAGCAGCTCGACCCATGATTCGGATGCAATGGACGGCCATGCCTGCAGGTAGATTGGCGATGCTCTGCGAGCGGAGGCATCTTGCGCAGTCCGTATTTGACACCTCCCCGAAGGGGTTCCATCCCAAGGGGTGTCAAATATTTGACACCTCATGAGCACCTACCTGGGCGGCAACTTCTCACCATTTGGCAAGGCGACTTGCCCCCCTCGCTGGAGCCATCGCACTTCGTGTCCTTCTGGCATACAACCTGAAGATTCAAGAAGTAGGAGGTCGACGGACGGGCTACCAATCCGCCCGAAAATCTCGTGACGGCGCTCAACCTGCGCCTCCAAGGCGGGTCTTTGGCACCCGATCGCTGCCACGCTCGCCCTTCTCTGCTGCTTCGCGTCCCAGGGGCAGACGCGTGTCGGACGGTAGTCCGTGCCGTTTGATTCCCAGTCACTCTCTCGGTGCCAGCTCTCGAAACTCGGCCGAGGCATCATCATCATTTTCAACAGCCGTTGAGCTCACGGCGAAGGCTGGTCCTAGAGAGCGATCCACCGTCAAGCTAGCTCTAGCCTGTCTGGCGGACCGCGCCGCTGTCGATCCGGGCGACATGAACCGACATGGAACTCCACCGTTATGGGGCCCGAAAACACAACTTCATTACAAAACCTCAGGATCCATCTATTGACTGTACTGCACCTGGAACGTCCTCGAGTAGACAATCGCCTTGTTATCAAGGATCGCCTCCTCGCTCGAGTCGTCGCGCATCGACGCGCTGACGCCACCCCCGTCGTGTCCCGTCGGAGGCCCCGTCACCGACACGACGGTGCCCCGCGCTCCGCCCTCGCGGCCTTCCTCCTTGTTCGGCAGGTCGCCCATCTCCATCGTGTCGAACTGCGCGTACCCCGTCCGCTGCTGCCGCTGCAGCTTGCTCTGCGAGCCGTCGGCATACTTGGCCGACTTGGACGGGCGGGAGGTGCCGTACGAGCCCATGAGCTTCGGGGCGAAGCGCTTGAGGAACTTGAGGTTGGGCAGGCCGACGTTGGCATGGAGCCGCATATGATGAACAGATTGACCTCCACGAAGCTGCTCTGGTCAGAAATATTCCCCCTTTTTTTCTTTTTCTTTTTTTTTTTTTTTTTTGGTTTGAGAGGGAAGGGGGAGAGCCTGCGACTTACGACCAGACATTGGCGGGGGCGGCCACCCATGGTATGTCAGCGGATCCGAGGAGTGATGGGAGGTACACCATTCGGACGATGGACGTCGCCACCGTTCTGTTCGTCTTGTCAGCTAGGGACTCGAGTGTCTTTCAAAGGGTCATGCTTTACACGGAGCCGACGCCAAACATGATGCCCGCGCCGATCTTCTGCGCCAGCGGCATCTTCAACTTGACTATTGTTGGAATCGGGATGATGAAGAGGACGACATCAGATACGATGTTGGCAACCGCAATGGCGATGTAGAGTATGGGAAAATCGACACACTCTCCGGCCACGAACGGGTCCCAGGCGCTGCGGATCGGCTGACATCCAAATAGGAGCAATCCGGCAATGGTGATGGTGTAGCTCGCCACCATGGCAATTGCCGTCCAGATGATGATCTTGAACCACTTTTCAGGCGAAATCCGAAGGTATAGAGCCAGTAGCGAAGTTTTGCTCAGGCCGTTGCAGGTGATGAAGATCGGGGCGACGATGTAAGAGCTCTGTTGAGGGATCTCGTCAGTCGGGTTTCCTTTGGAACCATCTGAGGATCGGTTCCACCTACCAGCATATGTCTCTCGAACACTTCGATGGACATCTCCCATGCATGGTGACCCAACCCCCCGATTGATATGGACCCTGAGCAATGGTGGTCAGTCTCCGTGCCAGCTCGAAGCCCTCATGCTGTGGGGGCAACCAACAAATCTGGACGGACTGCATCACCACGGACGCGATCTGCGGCGAGTCAGTTGCTTTTACACGCAGCGAAGGGCAGATTCACTCGTACCCAGGCAAAGATGATCAACACTGTTGAGAAGGCGCGTCAGTGTCAGCCTGTCAACCCGTCTTCTGGCGATCGGAGGCTGCCACGTACCATCGTCAACCTGCAGGCCGCCCGTCAGGAACTGCTTCGTGTACAGTCTTTGCGTCAGGCAGACCAGTGCCAAAGACCCGAGCACACCAAAGATAAAGTAGTGATCGAGCACGTTCTGCTGCTGCGGGTTGTCGAAATCCACCTCGTAGCCGTCCGGCGGCGCGATGAACGTGGTGACGCCGTTGGTCACCGGGAAGCCTGACATTGAGTATCGAAGGAAACTTGTCGGATAATACAAAAAGCAGAGAAGATCTACTTCGGGCAAAAATCAAACAAAGACATCGCCACGACAGGTCGCGTAGCGCAGGATAATCTGGGGCCAACACTCTTATGCTCTCCTGCACAGCACTTCCACCGAGTTGCCCATTTTGTCGGCACAGTCTGTCGGCACAGTCTGCTTCAAACCAGAAAACCAACTTGCCTCCATGCCAGGAGTCGTCCCCGTCTCAACCATCAAGACGAAACGGGTGCCGGGGGAGCACAATGTCATCCTTCCAGCCGTGAACAGGGTCGGCAGTCATCGAGGATGCGGATGCCGTTGCTGTGCCGCGCAACGACAGGAAACGGGATTACTCTCCCACACGAGAGATTGAAAATCACCGCTGCAAAGGAGCCCGAATCATATCTCGCGTCGAGACCATGTCTGCCAATGCCTGACTGCAGTGTTCGCCTCGGCGGGATTGATCTGGCGGCCCAACCAGAGGTCAGGACAGAGAGCCCGCTGGAGGGTTTTATATGCGGTTGGTTCTGCCAACCCCATGCTAGCAGGGGGCCGGGGGGGCTCCGGTGACATGGTTTGGCTGTTCCGGTGCCAGTCCCGAGCTCTCCGGCCGGGGTATCTACCGGGGACAGAAACAAGGGTCCTGTTCTGGGCCCCCGGGGAAGACCTCAAGGCCTGCAGCAACCGGGACGAGACGGCTTTGATGGCCTCTTTTGATTTTGAATTTTTGGACTGCAATGGCAGAGTCGTGCCATCAGGCCATTCTGATTAACGCGCTGTGGATGCCGTCGCATATCGAGACATGGGATTCTCCCATAGTTGGGACCCAATGATTTAGGTAAGAAGGTTTGATATGGCAACGAGCTGAGATATTTTTGCTCTGGTCAAGTGCAACGACAAATTGTTCGTCTTTCCGCGGAGGAATGCACCAAGCAGCTGGCAAACGGTCCAGGATATCGAGTCCGCGACACCACGCACTCTCGAAACCTTCCATCTATTTATGCACCCAGGGTCGTGATCTGAAAAGGCAACCAACGCCCGACGCGCGAACTGGGGTAGTGAACGATCCTTCGATCTCATCTCCATGTACTGTCTACTCCAGGGCAGCTGCTGGAGGTCGGAGATGCTCCTGAATTGGACGACGCCCCCTGCCGTACGATTCCGCCAATTTCTGCTGTTGAAGCCATATCCGACCCATGCCAGAAGGTCACGTATCGCCCTGCCTTCATGCAGGTGGCGGCCGACAGGCATATTCTCCTTGATTAAAAAACTCCTGCTCTGCTCTTTGCCTGCGTCTACCAAACCTGAGCTGTTGCACCCGGGCTCCTGATCTTCCTTTCCCCCCACGTCTGTCTGCTGAACCGCCCTCCTCGATCACTTGTCACTTCGCCTCGATCCTCTCCCTCCTTCAAAATGGCCCGTTTCACCTCGATCCTCGCCGTCATGGCGACCGCCCTGTTCGGCGCGACCCTCGCCACGTGCAAGAGCAACACCGGCCTCGTGCAGATGGTCACCTACGTCAAGCGCCACCCGGACTACACGCGCGAGGAGTTCTGGGACTACTGGGCGACGGAGCACGCCCCGAGGGTGGCCCCCTTGGCCACGCACTTCAACATCACCCGCTACCAGCAGGTACATATCCCCTTCGTTTCTTCCCCTCGTTGCCATGTGTTCTCCTTTCACTGCACGCGTTCCCCTTTTGGTTTCAGGCAAAGAGGAGAAGCACTATGCTGACCAGCCGCTCCGCGTGTCCAGGTCCAGGTCGGAGGCAAGATTCCCCCCACCGAGGGCGGCGCCGCGGAGCCGTCGTCGGGCGAGCTCGTCGACTTTGACGGCATCGCCATGTTCCTGTACGAGGCGCCCGAGGTGCTCGTCGCCATGCTCTCGCACCCCTACTACCTCGAGGTCGTCGAGCCGGACGAGCGCGTCTTCATCGACAAGACGGCCCCCGGCGGCGGCATGGTCGCGACGTACATCGGCAACCACGTCGAGATCGTGGACAGGGAGAGGGACGTCTGGGTCGGGGACGATGCGCAGCGGATCAAGTTCCAGCAGCTTTTCAGCTCGTACGCGTGAGAGGGTGGGGTGGTTTCATGTGATGACGATGCTGAGACTGGGTCGCCTGCCCTGTTGCACTGTTGACGATGTGTACGCTTGAATGTGTGGGATCTTACTAGAGACTCGGGATAGAAAATGTGACATATGAACGACTTGCTGAACATACCCACTTGCTCCGGTGTACCGGCATTCGGGGCCAAGCGCGCTCGCATCTCGTTCACGGCGGTTGATCGGTGCTCACAAGATTGGGGGGTTTCCTGCTTCTCTATGGAGTACCAAATTTCTGGATGACAAAGTTCAGGGGTGTCGCCATTGAGTTTGTATTGAAGAGTGTCACGGGAGCCTACTTGGTTGCGTGACCGATAGGGGAATGGTTTGGAATCCAGGACCGCTGACTTCTTCCACGCGTTTTGCTGTTTCCTCTAAAACGCAGAAGCTTGGTGACTTGCAGTTTATCTACTGCAGCATAAGCGGGATTCATATTCGTGGTCCGCCTGTATATAGTGCAGACACTTCGAGGTCAAGACGGCCGGTATGGCGCCTTCAGAAAGGGGCACTCGACATGACAACAGACACCAAGGAGTAACATGGAGCATGATACGCTGGACTAATTGAGTAGTCCGCACTAGACGACCCCAGGTACAATAAAGAAGGGTAGGGGGTTAGATCTCTCCGTGTTCTCCAACGTGAAGGGGGTCCAGGGGGGTCTTTGAGTGTCAAAAAGGGGGTCACCGATTTCACTTGGACATCACCACCATGAATATTTGCACCCCTAGAATGTCTTGTACTACGGATCGCTTCCATCTATCCGACCGGTGATCCCTAGGATCCATGACCAAGGCCTGATGGCTGCAGATTTGGGGTAACCGATCGATAGCCGGGGTCAGAGGCTATCGTGACCACCACTACCGCCATAGCCACGATGTCACATGAAAGTTTCCCAAAGCGGCGCTCACTCACGGCCGCCGAGAAGAAACGAAGCCGTCACGAAGGTTGCTCTCCCGCGACGTCCTTTTCCACGAATCAGCGCCTTCGGCAGACGGTCCTTACTCACCCGCCCTCCAGCGAGCCATCCACACCCTTCAACCCTCCACCGCCCCGTATCCGTCCTCACAAGAGGGTCACGATAGGAAGGCTGCTGGTGGCATTTGGAAACTTGCTCCAGAGCGCCCACCGTCACGTCGCACCCATCACACGCACCCCTCTCTGCCGGCATTTCACGCCAACACGCACCCCCTCCCGCGGACCTCCAGCCCTCGGTGTACGACCGGCGGCGGCGCCCAACCCCATCGTGACACCTCAGCGTCTCATCCTCAGCCGCCCTGCCACCTCCCCTCTGCGATACCTGGCAGTACCGGGCCAGCTCAGGACACCCTCGTCACCCTTAACATCTGGGCTATAACCCCCCAAACCCACCGTCCGTCCACTCATCTCTAGCGTCGCCGTCCGGCCATGCTACCTCCTCCTGGCTAAAGTCCAGAGTGGCATGTTCCGGCACTTGAGTTTACCCTGCCGGATTCACCTGCCGGCTGGATTCGGGGACGTGACATCGTGGCCTGAGGGGCAGCCGGGTAATGGGCAGGCCCGCGGGGTGCTGCGTCCGGCCGTGTCGGCGAGTCCCACATCCGGGGATTAGATTAACCTGACCTTTAGGCACAATGGGAGGGCCGCCCGCGCTGTCCGGCCGTCGGCGACACGCCCGCGCCGCGCAGTGAATTGACTCCCCGCGCCTCAAACTGGCTCAAGGCGATGGCGATGGCGCTGGCATCACGGCCGAAGCAAGACGAGGGTACGTGCGTAGAGATAGACTCCGAGAACACGGACGACATGCATTTACGAAAAACCAGAATAGAAGTTGATTCTCCCCTACCAACACCAAAACAACACCAAAACTGGACCGCTCAAATTGTACGCTGGTATCATTCCTTTTCGTTGTTGTTCTCCTATCCTCCTCCATCTCCACCCTGAGGTCCGGCTGACGCTCTACGCCTCGGCCTTCTCCAATGGCGTCGACGTCCCCTTGGAAGCAGACATGCTGTACGGTGCCTGCGGTGGTCAGCCTGGATCCCGTGTCAAGCACGTCACAAAATCAAAGACTTACAAGGACCTGCTTCGCGTTGCAGATTCGCCACGCCAGCTTTCTCACGTTCCCGTCCGCCGGCACCACGGCCGGCGCAAACTCGACACCGAACGCCTGATGGATGGCATACACGACGCGCTTAGCGTACTTGCTGTCTCGCTCGACGTGTGCGCCGAACGACTCGTCGACCGTCGTGGGCGCAATGTCCGGGTCACGGTCGAGGCAGTTGCGCACGAGCGGCAGTAGGGCCTGCTCGACAGCCTTTTCGTAGACGCCCATCGAGTCGACCTCGACGTCTTCTTCATCGAATCGGCCGATGCGGACCTCGAAGGGCTGCGAGATGGACATGACGCTGTGCTTGCCGTTGTGGTGGTAGCGGAACTCGAAGACGCCAGATGTCCACCAAAGGCGGTCACCCTCGAAGACGACCTCACCCTCGACGAGGGCGGTCGAGTGAGCGGAGGCCACGGGCTGATCGGGCCTGAGAATGGCCTTGTCAGCCGTGGCGGCATCGTACTGGCCGGGTGTCGTAGGCACCCAGCGGCCGAGGGAAGAGACTTCAGTAACATCGCGCGAGTGGTTGTCAGTCACCATGTACAGGCCGATCCAGTCCTTGCTGCCGTGGTTGGCGGGCGCTTGCCACTTGACCTTCAGCGGCGCACCGTACTCAAACATGAGCGTCTCGACGCCGCGGGGGAACCGGGCCGTGATGCTCTCCTTGCCAGTAGCGCGCTCATTTGCGGCAGACAAACCGGAGGGCGTGCCCTCGACTGTCAGAGAGTAGTGCTTCGGATTAAACCCGGCGAGATCGGGGGCGAGCCTGGTGATGGTAAAGCGCGCGGGGTACGTGTTGAACAGGGCCGTCGTGTCGCGAACGATGGTCTTGACACCAGACGTGAATTTGGGGCGCGCCGCATCGAGGAAGTCCTCCACAAAATGTGACGTATCGTCGAGGACCTTGTCAACACCACGCTGCCAGCCCTGGACGGGAGGTGGGAGAGATCGCTTGATGAACTTGGTCAGGCCGGCTTCCTCTCGGAGACTTCGGCCGTAGATCTTCTGCATGTGTGGCTTCTCAACGTATGCAATGAATCCCAGCGTAAGAATCTGGCTGAAGAGGGCCATGACGAAGATGGCTCTGCTCCAGGTGATGAGCGCGGCTCCCCACAGGCCGGCGGTGCCGAACACGCGCTCGGGGTTGTTGAGGAACCGATAGATGGACGTGTAGGTCAGCTTGGCCTCGTGGTCGTAGAAAAAGTCGCCAAAGAACCAGCCAAACTCGCCGAGCGACTCATAAACGCTGACTGCGGTCCAGACCTGGAGGGCAACGAGACTGGCACCCAGGACGTGCCAGAGCAGGACCCAGCCGTAGTTCCAGTCCTCGGGTGTCGAGTACATCTTCCAACACGCCGCGATGAATGAGGTGTAGCACATGACCATGCTGACGTGGTACATACCCTTCCACTGCTGCCAGCCCTCGGCGGTGCTCTCGCCAAACTTGAGGAAGTGCCTCGTCCACATCTTGCGGTTAGACTGCTCAGTGAGGATGAGACCCAGGCCGATGTGGTACCAAGCGCGCCAGAGAACAGCATGCACAGCGAAGAGCGTCTGATACAGCGGGGTGGAGGGTGTGACAATCGTAAGCAGAGCCATGTAGAAGGGTAGCATGATGACGGTGTAGTCGGTGATGCGGAAGAGGTCAAGATTGTGCAGGCCGAGCAGGTTGTGGACCTGGGACGGCGCCTCCTTGGGAGTCACGGTGGTATCGATCACGACGTCATCCGCGAGATCCAGGCCGCGGCCCAAGGCAGGCTGGGCCTCGTTTCCGGACATGGTGCGCTTACGGGGCGGGGGCGGGTTGTACGTCTTTTCGATGTGGGGGTTCTCGACGATGACGAGGAAGGCGAACTGAGCAAGATGGGCGACGATGGAGATGAACAGGACCTCATAGCTGGCGGCCATCATGGAGATGCCGTAGTAGCCAGCGTAGCCGATGGAGTACATGGGGTGAGGGGCCATCTCAAAGACACCGTCAAATGTGAGCTCCTGGTCGATGAGGTAGAAGAAGTCGCCCCAGTACCAGGCGTAGTCCTTGACCACTCGGTGGGCATCAAGCTTGACCCAGAGGTTGAAGAGGACGAGGCCGATGCCGATGGTCCAGCGCGCCGCCCCGATGAAGAAGCTCTCTCCCTCGGGCTTGTGACCACAGATGATGGCGAACAAGCAGTAGGAGACGAAGTCACACATGAGGATGAGGTCAACGACGCGACGGAAGGTGAGCCAGGTGTTGTACTCCATGGGCGCCTTCTCGAACTCATAGTCTTCGGGGATCTTGGCCTCGAGCTCGCGCTTCAGGGTGTTGTACAGCCAAGGTCTAGGTTGCTTGCCCGTGCTCGGGTGCTCAAACAGCTTCCACCGGGTAGCCCAGGTCTCCAGTCGCCGGTGCTGGGACTGGATCGTCAGGAGGTAGCCAATGCCAATGTTGTAGGAAGCTCTCCAGAAGAGGAAGATCAGAGCAAAGACGGGCCGCTTCAAGCCCCAGGGGAGGAGGTACGCGGTGGCGATCATGCCACCCAGGATGGCGAGCACCAGAACGTCGGAGAGGTTCTTGGGCTGGCGGGGATCCAGGAGCTGGGACACCATGTCATGGGTCGTGGGAACGGTGAAGACTGCGGTCCGGGAAACTCAGGTTAGAGCGGGATTCCTGGGGTTCACTGACGCGTTCGTCGGTCACCGTGACATTGATTAGATACGCACCTGTGCCATCTGGGGTTCGGCCAAATGTCTTTTTGGGCTTCTGTTCCGACTCGTGAGGGGCCGAGGCCGAGGCCGGGGCGGGTACCGGGACCGGGACCTCTGACTGCTGGTCGGAGGGGGCAGAAGCCGGCTTCTGGCGTTGCCGCACGTTGGCGGCGCTGACCGGCAGATCGGCAGCGGAGCTCATTGCGAACGAATGGAACGGAAGTTCGAGTCGGGATATTTGCTCCGGGACGGGGGAAAGTTTGGGTGTGAGGCCGGAAGGAGGTGCGTGCGGGCGCAAGGCGACGTTTCCGGGTAGCGTATGGAGTCACGAGTCTCAGTCCGGAACATGCGTGAGGGCGAAAAGGTGGTTTTTCACAATCAGGCAGCGCGCAGGTCAACCGGTAGGCGAAAGAGATGATGAGCGAGAGAGATGGAAGAAAGAGATAGATGGAGAAAGAGAGAGAGCGAGGATTCGAGGACCGGAGGAAGAGGCGGAGACCGTGTTTCTCTAGCTGCAGGACAGGGCAGTGCGAGTTGCCGACCAGTGGGCAGAGTGCCGTTCGTTGGCTGGGCTCGTAACGTGGTGCCGGGTACGTCACAAATAGCTTGGCCTTGTATGCGCGTGTGTGTCCGTCTCCAGTGTTTCTCAATGGATTTGCGGCAGTCCGGATCACATGGAATTTGGCCTTTTGGCTGTTGCGTGACCCCGGGCTGTCGAGCTGCAGAAAAGACGACAGAGCCTGAATTCAAGAAGTTTCGAGTCGGCAGGTCGAACAAGCGAACAGGGCCAATCAGCCAGCGACGTCGAAGGTCAATCCCGCGGGATGCCGCTCGCAGCTGGGTGTCGAGTGGGGGGGGAGGGGGGGTAGGATGGATGGAAACGTTGCGTTGCCGCCGAGCTGCAGACCAGATTGGACTCAACGTGAGCGACGGTGGAGGGAGGGGTTTGCCTGACAAAAGACGACAAGAGAAGTCGAGGCCTAATAATAATGCTTGACGCTGAGTGAGCTGGTTGCTGGAGGGTCCGCCGTCTCGAGTGCTCGAGTCGTGCGCCGACGGGGCGGTGGGTGTGGAATGAATGGACCGCAAGCGGTGGAGGCACCCCTTCAAGTGAGTCGAAGACGGATGGTTGTCGATGCGATGCGATGCGATGTGATGTGATGCGATGCAGAGACAGATGGAGGCACGCGACCAAGGGGGAAAAAAGAAGACACAGGAGAGAGAGATTAAGACAAAACAAAACGAAAGCAGTGGGCTCAACGTTTTCACCACTCTAACGGCTCTCGTTCTTCGTGGGCAAGAACATGTGACGAGCGAGCGGGGTCCCCTGGGGGTCGCTCCTTCCTCCCTTCTGGTCCTATCAATTGCTTACCTAGTCCCTTTCAAGCCACACCTGGTGTATTTCCAGTCTGTTCGAAGGAGTTCCAAGACTCCGCTCTCAGCCACAGCCAGACTCAAACCTCCCAATCTCACGCAATGATCACGATATTCCGCCATCGCGACGACAGCCGCCGACGACCACCACAGCGTCGGAGGCTCTCGCGCACCTAACACACTCGAGAACAGGTACCCCCCAGTTATGTCTTCAGAACGCTTCATGCCCGGAGAACTTGGCTCTCTTCATGCCTTGCCCGACTCTGGCGACAGGGGTGCGCACCTTGCCCCGCTTGGCTGAGGGCGGCCTAAGAAGGGACCTCTGCCTCTGCCTCTGCCTGGCCGACCCGACAAGCGTCAACGTCGCGGAGCACGACCCTTATAGCGAGCCCGTCCTATGGCCTCGACTGCCGGTGAGGATTGGTCGCGTTTTTGATTGCATCTTCATGCTTTCTGCCCTGTTTCTACCCCTCCACTGGTTCGTCTGCTACGTGGAGGCCCAGCCAGGGATCTGCCGGCGGCGCGCATGATATTCCAGAATGACAGCAAAACGACGCTCAGGCAACGCCTCTTAGCGCCTTCGATCGCGTTTCCCATCGGATTCACTGTTTTGTATAAGATGGCGATCCCGGTCTCGAGTGTTGACTGGCGTCAATCCTGATTCCACGTGGTTTCCTCCGCTGCTCCATTCCCCCCTTCGTGAAGTCAAACCCAGGAGACTCCGTCTCGATTACAGTCGCTCACGACCACAAAACACACCTGCCGACCCAGGCCATCACATTCATTCGCTTTGCCCGTTCTCGTTCATTTTCAAGCCCGCAAGCCCAACATGGCCGACGCCGCCCCTGCCAGCCCCTCCCCCGAGCCCACCGAGAAGCCCCTCCCCGCCCGCCGCCCCGGCACCTCGGGCACCGAGGCCCTCCTCGTGACGAACCGCCGCCGCGCCTCGGAGAAGTACCAAAAGGCCCAGCGCGCCGAGCGCACCTACCGCGCCAAGAAGCGCTCCGCCGCCGCCCGCCACGACCTCACCGACGCCCGCGCCCACCTCCGCGAGGCCGCCCGCCACTTCCGCCAGGCCGCCTCCCTCGCCTTCGCCGTCCTCAAGTCCGCCCCCTACATCCTCGGCGAGAAGCGCGACGCCTCCCGCGCTCGCAGCGACGAGAAGAAGCGCCAGCGCCAGGCCGAGCAGCGCAGGAAGCTCGAGGAGCGTCTCGCGCGCGAGGCCGAGGACGCGAGCTCCCAGGACGGCGACGCCGCCGCCGCGCCCCCCGCGCCCGAGGGCGCCCCGCCCGCCGCCCCGGGCCCCTGATGGTCCATTCGCAGGGTCGAGTCGGACGGGTGGATGAAGGGCTCGTTCTTCGAGGCGGAGAAGGCGCGGCCGGGGTCGTTTGACCCCGCCGCCCCCGTACCCCCGGCGTGAAACTGGCGAGAAGAGCCGAGCCCTGGCGTCGTGTCAATGCTGTGCCCCATCCTTCGGACTCTGCCCTGCGAGGCGGTACTTCGAATCTCTTTACTAACACACCCTGAGTAAACAGCTTGCCTAGGAAGTTCGGCACACGTTCTGTCCGCTGCGACGCTGGTGTCAGGTGCTACTCGACTGCACTGACACCCACTACTAACCCTCCCGGTTACGGCTACAGCCGGCCATCTTTTGCGTTTCGTTTCGTTTCGTTTCCTTTCCTTTCCTTTCCTTTCCTTTCCTTTCCTCTACTTTCCTTTCTGTCATTCCTATCTCTCTTGTTCGTCGTCTTCATTTCTTATGTCGCCGTTCCAATTTCCTATGTCTAATGAGACCACGTTGATGAGCCAGCATGGACAGGGAATGGCTCTCTTGCGGGCGGATAGATGCCCCTCGAGGCAGGGCGTCTGGTCATGACGGGTTTCTTCATCAGGGTTTCTTCATGCAATAATCGTTTCTTTCGGCGGCTCGCTTGATGGCGGCGATGGTTGGGGCTCAGTCGCGATCCCCCGCCAAACTGGCTGCTCATGGGCCGGCTGATGCGGGGTGGACTAGGCTGTTGAAGATGGAGGCAAGATAGGCATGATGAAATACAATCTTACATTTCATCCGGCATCCGAACACCACAGCTGGCATGATAATCATGAGTGCCGTCCACCTATGCAGAGATTGTCTCGCTCTGGAATCGAGTCAAAGCCTTTCTCCCAGACCCCCAAAAGCAGCCGGGCTGCGGATGGACTCGAAATACCGACCTCCAGGGGTGAGTGGCAACCTTTCAGGTCTGTGGAAGCGGAGAGTCTGTAGCAGCAAGACACCCAGGCAGCAAATGTAGGCTTATGTGTACTAGGAGAGGTTCAGATTCAGAAAACACTTTCCTATACGTGGACGTGGACGTGTCCATGGTCTGTATTCTGGTACGTGCCCTGGGGGTCCCCGCAACGCCTCAGACGCGTTTTACGCACCACGGTCAATCATGGCCTCTCTCGATATCAGCTGTCAGTATCGTGCGCAGATGCCACCAGATGCCACCAGTCAGGTTTGCTTACCAGGGCCAGTGCCGACCCATCTGATTTTAGGTCCCTTGCCGTTGACAGACAGGAACTTCTCGATGAAGGGCACGTCGTCCGCGGCTCCTTCGGCAGGTTGAAGAAGGTCTTGGCACCGGTGTTGGGGGTGTTCCAACAAGGGAGCTCGGTGTACTCGGCTTCAATCTTGCCAAGGAGCTCGAGATCCGCGTGAAAGGATTGGAGGGGCTTCTTGATGGTGGGAAAGGTGTTGAGGATATCCAGCTTGGTGAGTTTGATGGTGTCGCAGTGGTTCGCGGCCTGAACTGGTCAGCGATGTTTCTCCAGATGCGACGTGATACATACGTGAGAGTACTTGACGAGAAGGTCGAGCCAGCCGCGCCTAAGGAGGGATCGATTTTACCCTATCATGTGTTAGTCACGATTGAGTTGCCTGCTTTCGAGATTCCGCCATGCCTTTCGGTGCTTTATTCTACAGCTTCGTACCAGTCTCACCTGTGTCCTCGGTAGGGAAGTGCCCTGTTTGTGATCAGTATCCAAGTGTGTGGGCTTGGTTCCTGTGGGAACGTACCCGCCAACTCTGCATGAAATTAGCACAATGTCTTGATCAACATGTGGTAGCGTCACTTACATGGTTCTGTAAGCCTTCACAACACCAACAATGTTGTCGAATTTCCTGGGGTTGAGACCTAGGCCAGTGAGAACACTGCCGAGGCCCTGCGAATGTCAGTGCTATTTCATCTGCAGTGGATGGAGAACATGCGATAGAGCTACTGGTCGCGTAAGGGTGTGTGCCGAAAGCTGTTTGTGCGTAAGTATTCTGGCACGGCAGCGGTTGAGGATCAGTGTGAAGACATACTCAGATCCAGCATCAGAGCCTGGCCACCCTCCACCAGCAAATTGGTGTCCCGATTCTGCACGTCGTCGAGGAGACCGACGGCGTCAACGACGTACTTGGCCAGCTTGACCCGGTGCTCCTTGAAATTGGTGATCTATAAGCCATGATTTAGCCAGGACTCATACATCAGGCCTGTGGTACCCACCTCATCCTCAACGTCGTGCTTGAGCAGGTCACCGACGGCTTCTTGTAGCCGGAAGCCAGGGTTCGCAGCTTGCGCTCGAAAGGCTCCTCGTTGAAGACGTCACCAACAGTGATGGCGTTCCTCTGAACATGGTCAGCTGGGATACACGCCATCAATTCTACGCGATGATCATACGGACGCGCGGGACCTGTAGGCTGGGCCAATGCCATGCTTCGTGGTGCCGATGGAGTTGGCGTCGAGCTCAATCTTCTCGAGACCGTCAACGGGGACGTCAAGGTCAAAGTCAATAGAGCAACGGTCAGAATGTGGATGCGCTCATGGACGTTAGGTAGCCCCTTCTTCTCGGATGGTGTCGAGCTCGGTGAAGGAGGTCTGTCGCTGTTAGGGAAAGATCATCTAAGCCGGGTCAAGGTTGAGAGCTCACAGGAACATGAGCGACGACACCGCTACCGATGAGGTTGACGCAGCGCTGAATTATGCTTGCCATGTCGAGCTCATTTGGGCGGCTGGCACGTACCGGGTTCATGAGACTGGAAGGAAGAAAATCTGTAAAGGTCAAGCCACAGGTGTGTCTTCAGGGGGTTCAGTGACGTGCGATGCAAAGTACGCACGTCGTATGTCACGCCGTTGGCAACGATCGAGGCCGATATTGTGGCCATTCTTGCGTGATGTTGGTGGGACCTGTAATCCCGCGGAAGGTGAATTTATTGAAGGCTTGATGTCCGACGTCATGATCTGGAGACCTGGGGCGGACTTGTTATGGGGTTGTCCGGTGTTGGTCGGTGACATGACGGGGGAACCAGCAGAGGGAGCAGCATCTTCCTGGGCTGGTACAGCAGCTTGATCACAGGTCCGTTACTATCTGTCGGCCCATCCAAGAGTGCTCTCCGGCCTGCATTTTGCTCCTCAACCCTCAAAGTGACGCCTCAGGAGAGAGGATGTCAACAATCTTGCCCTTCCCCTCGTCACCTGTAATCGTCAGTCATCGGTTCCGTTGAATTAGTACACTGTCCGTAGAGCCGGGACATGGCAGTCAGGACGTGGCAGTGGTGCGTAGGCACAGGCGGACAGTGACCTGTGAGTCGATGTCGAACTGTAAGGCGAAGGCATTCGGAAGCCAGCGTCGGAAGCCCGCGGCAACAGGCAACACCCGTCAGCACCTCAGAGTCAATGCTAGCAGAGTGACAGATGTTACTTTGTTGTACAAAGTGCATATTGAACCCGTCACGTCCGTTAGCGAGTAGTTGTCCACACATTGCCGAGACCACAGATCAAGGAAATCGACCCAACCCCATTACCGAAAAGTGTAGCACGCGTTCCAGCCTTCAGCTTAGCTTCTCCTATCCTTAAAACATACCTAAGATCCAAGAACAATCGTCGCCATATTTGTCGTCGTGTAGTCGCGAATCACAGTCCTCCCAACGAGGGGCAATCGGGTGCGGGAACTATCGGGGGTGGCTAGTTGTGGCTTGGCTCTACAGACGAAGTATGGTTCATGCCGTTTTAGTACTCGGCTCCGAAACAGCACTGGCGAAGCCAATCTCGAGCCATGACATTGTCCGATGGTCTGGAAGGGGTAACAACAGTGCCTCTACCAAGCCTGCGCCTCAACTAAACCCTTGAGAAAACATTGACTGCTGGTCGTGCACGCTGCTGGCAAAGGGCGCCGAGTCATCGACGCAGGCGCCCTAGGTGACAAATCGCAAAGAGTGACTCGATTGCCAGGTCGCGATAATTGACATCGTGATAAATTTTACTCGCCCCCAAATGAGCATCAGAACGCACCTATCGCCGTCAGCACGGGGCAAGGGTGCTTTAACATGGGAAATACGAGTCCTGCCGGATCCTTCAGAGGTTGGCTAGTCTAGGCGAGCAAGCTAGCAGAACTATTTTAGCAACACCAAGCGGAGATTACACTGAGCCCCTGACTAGAGGCTAGCTCGTCAGCCTCACCCAGGTCGCATCATGAATGACAGTCGCGTTTTCTGTCCAAACATCTCTATTCGTACTATGTGCATGGTACTTCAGCTGAGACGGACACCCATCTATTCCGACGCACCCCACTGAACAGTGATGCGAGTTAACTTGGCAATAGCGGGCGGCACGCGGCCAGGCAGCCCAGGCACCAGCGACGATGCGCTTCTGATGCCTGTCTCTCCTTGTAATGTACACCGAACTGCTCGGCCGCAACCCACCAAAGGCGTCGCGTCCCACCTTTTCTGACTCCTTTACTTGACATCCTCTCACCAGCAACACCGTGCTCTCCTCGCGTGATTCTTCGTAAAGTACCACTGATCCTCCCACCCATCACACCAAGTAGGAAATAATTAAGTGAAATAAAGAAGGCACTGGGCACCAGGCCGGCGCCAGCAAAAAGGTGGGCGCCGCGCCCCTCGTCGGCCACAGGCACGGGGGTTGACACGGAAGAATATGAGATGACGGGCGAGGGCGACATGGATGTCAAGCCCATCAAGCCCGGTTGTGGGAGGCATTTGCAACAATGCCGGAAACAAGAACAAGGGGGAAACATCTCTTGCGGAGGCCGGCCGGACAGGTGGGCGTCTAGAGCATCCGTCTCTCCCATAACGGAAAAGTAGCTCTCTCTCTCTCTCTCTTCTAAGTGTCATCGGGGTCAGATCCATGCCGAGAAAATAGTGCTGGGCAAATATATCCTTCAGACAACGGCATCCTCCCGACGGGTATCGAAAAGCAAGAAACTTCGCAGGATGATGGGTAAATGAAAAAAAAAAGTTTGTGTGCGTGTTTGTGTGGCGTCTAGTTCGTGATTCAATTCCAGCCGAGCGAGTTCTCCGCGGCAACTGGCGCAGAGATCTTGGCCGTCCTTCCCGAGTTGCCGGTGCGCCCGCTGCCGTGACTGTCCCGGCCACCGGCAACACCGCCATAGTTGGAGAAATCGCGGCTCATCAAGGCACCACCCATCATCGCGGGGCTACCCGTGCCCGTGTACCGCATGTCAGACGATGTGCCCGAGATGGAGCTGGCGCGGCGGTGCGCCTGCTTCTTGCGCTTGTAGCGACGGGCAATCAGGAACATGGCAGCACCGTACGCAGCAGCGACGCCGACGGCACCAATACCGATAGCAGCGGCAGTACCGGTCTGGATGGGTGACGACTCCGACTCGTTGTTGTCGAACATGTCATCGTTGGCGTCAGGCGAGCCAGAGGAGGTCGCGTCGCCCTCGCCATCCGGGATGTTCTCCGAGCCAGGAATAATGTCGATGGCGGGGTTGATGTTCTGCGTGAGGTTTTGGATGAGCTGCTGGGGGTGGTTGTGCAGGAGCGAGTTGGGGATCTTGATGTCCATGCGCAGCTGATCAACCATAGACTCGGGGTAGTAGAATCGGGCGAGAGTGGTGATGTACCCGAGCGACTGCATCGTGTCGTAGGGGACCAGGCGGGTAACCTTGACCTTGGACATATCGATTTTGGCACCGTCGGCGAGGGCAACGGGCAGGTAGGTGAAGACCTGAGCAGCGGCCATGGGATTGTTGCTGACGAACTCGTAGTTCTCGGCGTAGAGGAAACCGACCTGGAGAAGGACGGTTCCTTCAGGTTGAGTAATGTCAGATGCGTCGTCGGGGCTGATGACCTTGGGCAGGTCCGACGGGAGCGCAACAGTGGTGGTTGGGGCGGCAGCATCTGTGGGCGCGCGTGTGGGTGTCGAGTTCTCAACGATGATCGTAGTCGGCATCCAAGACTCAGTGCCAGTGATGGTGTTGGTGGGGGCCAAGCTGGTCACAGGGATGACGGTAGAGGGCTCGACAGGAACCGACACGCTCGAGACAGTAGGCTCAGCCGTGGGCTCATCAGATACATCTGTGGTGTTGTCGGGCAGAATGCTTGAGCTTGGCAACTCGGCGGGCTCAGACGAAGGCTCAGCAGTGGGTGCAATGCTGGACTCGAAGGTGGATGTCTCATTGATGACGCTGCCCGACTCACTGGCAGGGATCGAAGCGCTGGGGGTCGGAACGCTCTCGGTCGAGTTGGGTGGCAGCGAGGACTCGGCTGAGGGAATGGGCGACACGGAGGGCACCACAGAGCTCTCTGGGATCACTGACGAGCCGGGGAGGACCGAGGTCTCCGAGGGAATGGCCGACGTCACAGGGGGAAGGACCGAAGACTCGGTGGGAGGCAGAGAGCTCACGACGGGAGGCAGAGTCGACTCTTCAGGGATGGTCGAGTTGACGCTGATAGTGGTCTCAGGGCTGGAACTGAGGTCCGGAGTGGTAGTGGGAGCACTCTCAGTGATCGTGGCAGAAGCAGCCGAGGTCGTCTGCTCACTGGCAGTGGAGCCGGGAAGCTCGACCGTCACGTTCTGCGAGGGCTCCAGCTCCGATTCGGTGGCATTGGTCGGCACAGAGGGAAGGATGCTCGTAGCGGCGGAGATGATCGACTCGACAGGGTCGAGCAAGCTCGGCTCCGACGAAGTAACGGCGGTGGGCGTCGTTTGAGCAGCCGAGTCGGTAGGGCTGGCGACGGGCTCAGTGACGCTGGGAATCTCAACTTCCTCAGCGGAGGACGAGGGCTGGATCAAGCTAGAGGTAACAAGCCCAGTAGGCGCAATGACGATGGCAGACGAGGTGGTGGCCGCAGCAGACGTGACGGGGTCAGTCGAGGCCTGGGCCTGGGTTGAAGAGCTGGATGGCGTGGCCTCGGCAGTAGTGCTGCTGCTCGTAGGCAAAAGGATGATGGGCGGCAGGATACCGGTGCCGGAGTCCTCGGCAGAGGAAACAGGCTCCACGACGGTGCTCTGCTCTGGCGAGGACGCGGGGGTCGAAGATGCCTCAGTGATGGGCTCGGGCTCCGATGTTGTGGAGGCGGCGGCCGTGGTCTCGGTGGTAGGCACCTCAACTGAGGGCTCTTCGGTCGTCGTCTCCGGGAGCGTTGTGGTCGTTTCGGGTTCGGAGGACGTCCGCTCAACCACAGTGGTCGTTGTCTCGGCCTCAGGAGTCGAAGTCTCGGGTTCAGGAGTCGAAGTCTCGGGTTCAGGAGTCGAAGTCTCGGGTTCAGGAGTCGAAGTCTCGGGTTCGGGGGTCGAGGTTTCGGCCTCAGCAGTCGAGGTCTCGGGCTCGGAAGTAGAAGACTCCTCAGCGGAGGGCACCTCCGATGACGATTCGATTGGGAGGAGCACCTCAGGAACGGTGGTGGGGGGGACCCTGATGGTGCTCGAGATGACGACGGTAGTGCGCTGGCTGGTGCTGTCGGACTCGGACACGGGCTCGGATGAGGACGAGGGTTCGAGCGGCTCAATCAGGTCACTCAGGGACTGACGGAGGCTGGTGATGAAGGTCGGCGTATCGGCTCGCGAGGTGAACGGCGTGCTCTCTGGCGGAGGGAAAGTCTCAGGCCGGGTGAGGGTCGAGTTGGTGAACTGCCTCCTGACATGGCGGGGGAAGTAAATTCGCGGCTTGTCGTTCTCGGCGGCGGTCGTCGTGGCGAAGGCCAGAGCGGCGCCCAAGAGGACGGACTTGACCTGCATTGTTTTTGTTCGTGTTGCCAGTGGTCGATTGCGTGGTGGTGGTGGTATGTAGTGTGGATGTTGTAACGATTGTGATGATTGCACGTAGCAGTTGTGATCTGAAGATGTCGGTCAGTCGGGGGGTGTTCGTCCGTTGACGTCTACAGCCCATGTACGCGACTGCAGTCGACACGACTCACTTGTCAGAATGTTGTAGGAACGAATGTACTTGACATAAGAGTCAACGAGTGTGGTCTAACAGGCATGTTAGTCAACCGAAACCAAGCCCACGTTGTTTGTGACAAAGCAAGCATGAGGGATCCGCGATGAGAGGATTGATGGCAACAGGATACGTGGGACCGAGGATTGCAGGCGGGTTCAGGGGTCCACGCCGGGTCGTGTCCCAACGCCATCCCCTCGCCCTGCAACATTCCATCCGTCGGCGTATCCTGCGCTGAGTGCTCGCTCGGCGAAACGGCAGTGGCTGGCGGTGGCTGCAACTCACGTTTTATGCAGAGAGCGCAGTGATGGTATATCCAGAAAAATGAGTGACTCGACGAAGAAATCCGTCAATTTGTTGAAAGCATGTATCGATCTTTGATTCAAACGTCCGCCAGGGTTGGGTGGTCGAGTTGCAGGATGCGACGACGAATTGCTGAATGATTTACGCTGACATTTGCGTTGGCTCGCTGGGACCTCCGGAGGTTGTCGGGGGATGCTGCGTCTCGGCCGGGATCCAGGAGACTCGAGAGTGCTCTTTGGAGCAGCACACTCGAAAACCGAATCGGATGGAGAGGTCGAGAGTCGCCTTTGGAGGAATTCTTGTCGGAGGCGGGCGGCGAGCAAGGACGCTTGTCGGTGACGAACGGGTGGAAGGAGGGAGGAGTGAAAAGAGAGACACGCGAGAGGGAGGGAAAGGGGGATGGGGACCTAAGGAATGAAATTGATTGACGGGAAACACGACAGGGGGGGTGGGTGGTAGAGACTGGGATGGGGATGGGATGGTAGGGGAGGCGGAGGGGGTGGGCGTGGAGGAGGTACGAGGAGGGACGAAAGGGCGAGTTGGGACTACCAAGGTTGTGTCGGGTGGTGCTGGCCCTGGGAATTGAGCCTTGGGCCCTGGCCCTGAGCGTGCAGGGACAGCGGATAGTGGACTTGCCCTGAGAAGGGGGGGGGGGGGCAATGCATTGCGCTTGCACCCACCCACCGTCCACCGGTCACCGTACACCACCGTTTAAACCAGCCCGGGCACACTGCTCAGCCAGGGCAAGTGCCAGTGCAGGACGCTCCTGCTTCTCCTCCTCGATCCCACGTTGGCTCCGGTGGAGGATGCGCAGGGTGGCACGTGCATTATTATTGATTTGGCAGGAGCCAGAGCGTAAGTCTCGTCTACGAGCAATCCAGGCAGTGTTCTTGCGAGACCGGCTGTACCTCCTACTTCTCGTGTGGTGGGCCGCAGGCGGGTAAACAGGTGTGGTAACTCATTTACGATGGTGCCGGCCTGCAGCTTGGGCTGCTTCGTCGAGTACATACCGAGAACATTGCTGGTACGCGATTGATCCTCGAATGGCGCAGTCACTCAGGCATTTCCCCGTCGCTCCCCAGCCAGTTCGGAGGTAGCACCCGCGGCCTCTACGAGTACCATCGAGACGCATGGCCATGAGGAAGGACCGGCGCCCACCTCGGTGCTGTCCTGATGCTTCTTGTCTCCTTTGTGCGATGTTCCATGTGAACATCGGCGACGCGGGAGGAGGAGAGGATCGGACAAGAACAAGAGCCCCAAGCCTCCAGTCAATAGCGCCTCCAACATTGTGCACAGGGAAGGTCCCGTCTCGGTCCTTCCTCCCAGTCCTATTGATCGCACGCGCCGACAGGACCAACAAGCTAAGACGGCGAAACGAACCATCTCGAGGCCTGGCTGAGCCCGGACGACGGTGGACGCAGGGACTCTTGTGACTGAACACCTGCCTACCCTCCGACCTGCCTACTCAGCGGAGATGGAGCAAGGTGGGGTGGGCGAGTGGATGTGGGCGGGCTTCGTCCCACTGCTGGCTTTGTCTTGACTTGCCATGCTTCCTGGCACGACAAGAGGGAAGAAGTTGGGGCTGCCCTGGCAAGCAAGCCTGGCTCTGGTGTCACGACATCGCGAGGAGTACCCGGCCTCGGCCGCTTGACTACCTGACACGGAGCGATGTATAGGCTGATCCAGACATGTCACTGGCCTTGCACCTCGAGGTCAAGCTTCATTGCAGGGGGCCCTTGCAGTCTTGCAGTGTGTCGCTCACCAACGTGGATCTCGCGGGCAACAGAAGCGGGACGCGGGCGACCCCCCATTGGCTATGTGGACTGCCGTCCTCCGCTGCCCTCGCCTGCCCTCGCCTGCCTGGCCTGGCCTGAGTTGTACCGCGCAAGTATCGCTCGGAGCACGGGGTTCATCGTCCATCTCCTGTTCTAGACGGTCTCCGCCCACCACATCCACGTGTGAGGGCGCTGCAGGAGTCTTCTGGCGATCCCTTCCCGCGATGTCGAAGGAACACGGCGCGTGGAGGGTGATGGGTGACGGGTGATGGGTGAGTGGGCAGGGCCAAGCTGGATTCCCATCCAGTTTTGATGGCTCAGAAGGATTCAATAAAAGCGCCATGACGACAACACCGAGCCACCTCAACATTGTGCACGACGCAAGGGCGAGGACGCAGTATTCTCCTGTGCTTTCGAGCATTGGCACACTCCTTGAGCATGAGTCTGTCAAGTTGGCACGCAGTGCGACTAAAACCCAGCGACGTGGTGCCGAGTTGGGGTGTTCGTTGGTCGCTCAGCGGGTCTCCGGGCGCGAAGGAACCTGGTTGCCCAAGTTCTGCAGGCAATCAAGTCATTTCGCTGCAGAGTGGCGATCTCTTCGGTCCTTCATCTTCCATGGCAGCAGAGAAGGAGGAAGAGCAGCTCGCAGTGGACCTTGCGACACTGATGAATAGGGCGGTGCATCCTGTCAACCTCTCGACCACGGCACCACAGCACTGTTGTTGCTGGCGATCGACCAACAGCCTGGGTACCACACGAGTACTTGCCACCAGATCAGGTCCTCCCGTCGGGCCAGGTAGCTGCCCGTGAGATCCTTGCGCCGTCGCGCGGTTTACCCCTGTTCTAAGGCCTTCCCCTTGCGACGGCGTCGACAGAGGGGAACACTGGACGAATGAACGCTCTGGTGGCTGGCTCTAGCTCGTCTCGGAAAGCCCATCAGCGGGACCCTGGGCGCCGCTGCTTGGGCCTTCTAATTCCATCGAGCCACCGTTCTCTGGTGCCGCCGCGAGCCGACTTGCACAAAACCGGCATAACGGGCGCTACGCGACAATGCATTGAATCCCCCAGCTCTGTCAACAATCCAACCTTTCGAATTGCCCCCAGAGATATCCAGATGGAGGGGATAAGGGATGAAAAGCGACCAGGAAGCAGACCGTGCTGTGTCTGTCCACCGTGACTCGTCACCCGCGCGATATACCTCCAAATGGTGTCATACACCCACAGACGCGATGGACTTGCGGAGACCGCCCCCGCCCTGGCATTGTAGTCGATCAGCATTCAGCGCTCGTTCTAGGCCATCAAAGACTCTGTTGATCAGCGCGTTCCTGACTATTGCGCGTCGCCCGTCTCCACGTGTCGACGCCAGCGCAAAAAGGCTTCGATGTAATATTACTGCTCAACGCCGAAACACCGGGTCCATGCTCAGGCACGGCTTCGTGACTCGCTGAGCCGATCAACCGGCTCCAGTTCGCGGGGCCATTGACAGAGGGTCTGTGATGTTCTGAGACTGTGAACAAAGACGAGCGTCTCCAAGCTTCGGTCCTCTCTTCACTTTGAGCAAGTACCAGGCCAGCAGCCTGGCCGGAGACGTACCACCCGCCAGCAGGGCTCTTGGAACGTCGTGCGCCGATTGACGACGAGAGCGTCAGCTCCGATCCATGTGCTCTCCTCCAGTGCGCAGACACAGCCGTCCGACGCAGCGCGACCAGACCGAGTTGGTGCGACTACATTGAATGATAACAATGGCCACCTTGTCTCAATGCGTCTCCAGGTGCGTGCCATCGAGCATTGCTGTCCGGCCACTTGTGTCCCGCCCCTTGTCACAGCCCAAGACTATCTGCCGTTGGCCGCCTGCGTCAGGGGCGGCCCAACACCAGCCAAACCTGCTGGCAAACACAGAGAAACAAAGTCCTGTTGGCATTCATTCCGTGTGGCGGAGCAGAGCGGCATCGCAGCATACCATTTGATCAGGCCAGGGCACAATATGATTCCAACATGATCAACGGAGCGAAATGGTTTCGGCTAGATTCTCGAGGTCATCACCGTCGTTTTGAGAACACGATCCATCCAACCAACCAACCTTCTCCAGCCATCCTGTCCGGGGGGTGCGACCTCTCTCGGGCGCGCGCGCTGCATGTCTTGCCATGCCACTGGAATTCCTCGGCCGCGTAACGGCATCTTGACTTCGCGTGTTCTTCTGTCTCACTCTGGCAAACAACAATGAAGAAGGCGCCCAGCCATTGCGGCCCGCACTGCGTCATGTGCATCGTGCCCTGCGCGAATGCGTGGCGCAGCATCCTTCGCCCTGCCGACTGATGCTATTCCCAGCCGCCAGCTGTAGTCGTCTCCACCGGGCCCTGCCGGGCGCTTCGATTGCACAAACCCACCTGGTCAAGAGAAGTTGAGAGAGCAAGCGCGCCTTTTCGTGTCGGCACGCAAGTGACGCAATGGAGACAGACCATCGTCGAGAAGCCCGCGGCGCCGCCGTCTCGATCAAACTGAAACATAGACCAGGACGCGCCACTGGGCGGGGGCGCACTCGACCCCAGAGGTAGGCGGAGCACAGTCCAGCTTGGCGTCCGGCCTCTCCCATGCCCAGACCTCCCGGGAACCGTAAGGGTATCTCGCTTTGCTTTTGCGCACATGGGTCCGTCCCGAGATGCACCTGAAGCTTGAGGGAAAGCGGAGGCCATCCTGAAACTCCAGGGAGGACGTTGGCGGGAAATGCATGCAAAATCAGATGGCATGAGCATGCCAGTGCAAGAAGCTAGGCTCTCTGGTATCCGCGATCGAGTCGTGTTTCAGCGCGTCGATTCCCGACCCAAGACTGGACGAGGGCTGACAAGTAATCATTGTCTTGGACGAACTGCGCACAATGACACGGTCGGACCGGCTGCCCGGTCAGTCTCTACTGCGCTCTACCGGGGCTTGTGCCTGGAGTTGTCGGCGCAGAACTTCGTATTCGATGCCTGCGGTGGAGCGGCGTCTGGCTGTACAGCCGTCGGACATCCCCTCCGGTCAGAAGGGGCAATGCCGATGGGTCGTGGGCACCCTCTTTAGGCTCACTGCATCTCACGTCGTCACGATTCCGTCGTTCGCGTAAGCTGTCAGGCTTCACCACAGACATCCCGAAAGCGCCCTCGCCTGTGGTTGCTCCTCCCCACAGCGGGAGCTGTATGTCGGGGGTTACACGGCAGAACGCAAGGTCAGGTTTTGTCTTGCTGTGTATGTCGCAGTTTGGTCGTGGTGGGCGCATCCTCGGGCGGCATGCGTCATGGTGAAGCAAGGGAAGACACATCTTGCCGTTCTTCTTCTCCCTTTCACTCGGTTGCCGAGGCTTCATGGTGCAGGATCTGGTACGATCCCGACCCTCGGTTGCCAGGACAATGTGTAAGCCGTCTGGTCTCCCTGATTCAAGCGGCGAATCGCTCCTGGTGTGCGCAGATGTCGCTGTCTTAAACGGAACTCGACACTCGAAGTTGACACAGTCGGCCCGGCATCGTGGTCCACAAGAAAGATGAGGCCTCGCATGCTTCTCTGGTTTGAGCAGTCGCCGATACCCACCTGCTGAGTACTGATGGCCGCAGTTAGAGGTCCGTCGCCGAGGTGAATTTGCTGCGGCCCGTTCCATATTGCTTCTGTTTGTGCTGGACTGGACTCGGCGACACTGTACTTTGGTATGGTTTGTGATGGTGGCTTGCCAATCACTTGTGGAAGTCATCAGTGAAGTTGGGCCAGATGTCCGTGCAGTGGGTGTTCGAGTACCACGGTGTCAGTTGGATTCGGCAAGACAAAGAGTTCCTTTTTTCCTCTCTTCTTCCCAGGCCAACCGTGTCATCGCCGAACAACGTGGCTGCCATACTGCGACGGACAATGAAGGCTCAGTGCATGTGTGTGGACTGATCACAGGACAACCCGACCTAGTATGAATAACCCACTGAGCATACAAACATGCAATTATGACGAGACTGGCCAGTCCTCCAGGTCATCGCTGTCGCTGTCGTTGTCGTTGTCGTTGTCGCTTGTCATCGTCGTCGCCGTCATGCCGGCGACGGCCGACGGTGCAGCGTCTGCCCCTCCTGCCGAGGACCCAGCCAGTTGATAGGCGCGCTAGCCAGGACTGCCGCTGTGATGCCCGACGACACCCCCGTTATCGTCATGGGGTTAACCCGAGATCGAGGACGCATATGCCAGCTGCCGACGTCGATTTGCGAAGGCGGCAGCCGTGAAGCTTCCATGACAGCCAGCCCGTGACGCTGTGCCGTGAATCGGCAGCGATGGGATGGCTGAGCCATATGTTGCGTTTGGTCCTCGCATCGCAAGACCTGCCAGAAGCGACATGTGGCTTGCGGGCGCTGGCAGGCCCCGAGAGTGCCCAGCTGGAAGAAAATGGTTACACTGATCACATATCAGAGTGTTGACGCGCGCTGGTGGGCGGTGAAGTGACGTCGAGAGGAATCCGGCGCCAATCATGTGAGTGATGGGAACTATGCTTCGCATGAGCATGCGGAAGCGCCTGGCAGCAGACTGCGACTGAGGCCTTCTCCAGGTTTCCATGGCAGCTGTAATTGGTGGTTGATTCCGGTCTCAATCCCAGCTGTGGGTTTGCCAGTCGTGGCCCGCCTGCCTTCGGCGGTGCTCACGAGCTGGGGGCGTTGGGCTTGACTCGGGAGCCGCGGCAACGGAGCTGTGTCGACTGGACGCTTCCGCTCGCCGGACGAAGGAAGCGTACGAGCTCTGCCAAGATGCCGTGTTGTCCTGTTGTCCTGTTGTCCTCCGTCGTGGCCATTGGTGGAGGGCGGGCGCACTGGAGCGGTTGCGACATTGTCGGTGGGGGATGTCATAATGTCGTTTCGCCGCATCCCGCGCACCTGGGAGCTGTCCTGGCAGAGCTTCGTAGCGGGGCAGGGCGAGGAGCTTCAGCAGTAGAACGCTAACAAGCGGGCACGCTTGCGCTGTAGAGGGCGAAGCAGGCTTTTGGCGGTGGGGAAGTAGTCGTCATGTAGCTCTGGAGTTATTTTTGGTGCAGTCTCCCCGGGGGTGAGACTCGCGCGATACCCCGAGGCGCCGACGATGTCTGCGCAAAGAGGGGTTCGAGAGGGGCAGCGCGGGGCAGGCATTGTTAGCAGAAACTTACGTCGTCATAGCCAATGCCGTGCCTGGACGAGGAGAAGCTCGAGATGGCACCCCAGAGGCGGACAGGTACCAGGCAGAGGGAGAGAGAGAGAGAGAGGCAGGGCTGCTGCCAGGACGGGCGCCCAGTGGAAGGCCAAAGATCTTCCCGAGCTTTCCCAGATCCGAGTCCCTAAATACCCTGCGCATCCCGTCCTGATCTCCGCGAGCCCCCAAGCTGGACCCTTAGATCTTCCTCTTCTTCCACTACACCAATTGACCACCACAGGCATGCCACGACCCCCTTTCACTGCTATGGCCTTCGCGCGGCTGCGGGGTCAACAGCTGCGTTTTCCTCCCGCTGACCACCACAGAACCTTCCAGACAACCGCCAACAACATGGGCGTCAACGTCATCACCCTCCAGCCTGGCACCGGCGCCACCCCCGTCAAGGGCCAGACCGTCACCATCGAGTACACCGGCTACCTGAAGGACACCAGCAAGCCCGACAACAAGGGCTCCAAGTACGTCTGCGATCTTCCCTGCTGCTGCTGCTGCTGCTTCTCCCACTGTCGACATGTGCGCTGACCTGGGTCCCCTTCCTTGCTGCTAGGTTCGACTCCTCCGTCGGCCGTGGCGACTTCGTCGTTAAGATCGGCGTCGGCCAAGTCATCCGTGGCTGGGACGATGGCGTCACCCAGATGAAGGTCGGCGAGAAGGCCACCCTCGACATCTCGAGCGACTTCGGCTACGGCGCGCGGTACGCCTTCCCCTCCTGCGCGGTACGCGAGTTCCATGTTCGAGCCTGACTGACATTTTCCGTGCAGCGGCTTCACCGGCCACATTCCCCCCAACGCCGACCTGATCTTGTGAGTGGCCGCCGTGGCCTGCTTGGTTTCGGGACGATGCTAACATGCCGTGCAGCGACGTTGAGCTGAAGAAGGTCCAGTAAATCTGCGTCCGAGCGGGTGGCCTGGCAGGCTGACTCCAGCATGGACGAGTCGTCGGCTAGGTAGTCGACGAATCGCGCGATAGCTGTGACGTCGATAGTTTACCAATACCATCAGTTGAATCAATTGTGCTGCCTGGCCAGAATGGTGGTGACCCGTGTAGTGATGTCGGCCCAGAACAGTAGAGACCCAACTTTCGTTCTAGGCCATTGCCTTGTTGGTCGGTGTGCTGCGATGGTTTGTCTGATCGTCATGCCTGAGGTACGCACTGCAGGTTGGCGATACCAGCTTGAGCTCTGACGCAAACTCGGCGAATATTTGTCGAGTTGCCCACTCGTATGCTTGTGCTTGGTTTCATTTTATTGCTTGCTTTGGGCCTGGCAACTTATCATACATATGATCATCAAAGGAGTTCGTACTCTGTCACTTGGGATGCATTGGCGTCCCAGTCCAGCTCTGGCGAAATGTGAGTGATGCCGTGTCAGCCGTATGTTGATGCACACAATGTTGAACTTGTTACAGAGCAGGCGAACGCTCAAGGACCCGCATTCAATTCGGAAATAAGTTTTAGGGTATGCCTTGAAATAGAAGAGGCGACCGAGACTTTAACATGACTGGTCTGGGGTCTGGTATGGCAAGTCGGCCCTGGTGTGCGAGTTCGTAGGATGACCGCAGATACGGAGAATACATGCAAGATGGGGACACAAACCCGAGCCCGTCCTTTGACCAATGATAAACAACTATCGAGAAATAAGTGTCTGAGGCATAATACAGGGTTCTGGATGGGTCATGGTGAGCTCTGTGGTCATGTCGAAGATATCTCGACGATTTCGCGAAAGTTACTATATTTTGGAGCATCACGTTCCACGCGCTGGACGGCCCAACCCATAACCGGTCTTTCCTGTCAAGTCTAATAGTTCCAAATAAACACTGACATAAAATTTACACTGGCCATGGCGTTCATCAGCACTGCCTCTGTGCTAAAAGCCTTCAGCAACTTGAATTATTAATCTGCATCTGATGTCAATGTTGGAAAGACGGCCATGGCCCGCGGGGCCTGACGCAACCGACCCACTTTGTGTGGCGCCAGCTGTCGAACAAGGCTCGACAACGCCCACAGAGGCCGGCGACAGGCGCCTGGTGCCTTCTGCGCCACTGCCCCCCAAGGACTGCTTCCTGCTTAGAAACCTGGCTGACAGCTGCAATCGGCCTGGCCCTCGTTTTCCCCGCCTGCCTTCCTGCCTCCCTCCCAGCCTGTCATAGCCCCTCCAAACCCAACGTACTCCTCCACCAACACCACTCTCAGCGCTGCCTGTACTTCAACCTCTCTCCATCTCGGCTCGCTTCCCTTCACCTCGGATTTTGCCCGGCGCATAAACGAACACCGATCCATCGCAAGCGACTTGACGAACTCCGAGCATACACGACGTTAACGACCCTCCCTGTTACACAAGTAGCGGGGCTCAAGCTACCACAGACGTGTCCGACCGGCTCCCTTCCCACACGTCATAAGAAGAATCAGCAACCACCTATCCCCCATCCACCATCGTCAAGCTGGGGAAGCGCAAACTATCCAGCGGGGAGTCTCCAACCCACAAGAAAACCATGGCTGTAGGTCTTCTCCGTCTGTTCCCCGGAATGTCGCACTGCGCACCTGCCAGCTCCGGCATCTGGTTGCCTGTAGACGGCTGATCGCCGACGACATGATTGCATCGTGCTGACATGGGCTCCCTTCCAGGACCAGAAGCTTCCCGAGGTTGACCTCGTCACCAGAATGCAGGTCGACCCTGCCGCCATCGGCAGCGCCGAGATCGACGAGTCTCTGTACAGCCGACAGCTCTACGTCCTGGGCCACGAGGCCATGAAGCGCATGGGCGCCTCCAACATCCTCATCGTCGGTCTCAAGGGCCTGGGTGTGGAAATCGCCAAGAACATTGCCCTCGCTGGTGTGAAGAGCCTGAGTCTCTATGACCCCGGCCAGGTCGCCCTTCCCGATCTCTCATCCCAGTTCTTCCTCCGCCCAGACGACGTCGGCAAGCCCAGAGATGAGGTCACCGCCCCGCGCGTTGCCGAGCTCAACGTGTACACTCCCGTCCACGTCCACAAGTCCGACGGACTGGCAGAGAACCTGTCTCAGTTCGACAAGTACCAGGTCGTCGTCCTGACTAGCCTTCCCCTGAAGCTCCAGGGCATCATCGGTGACTACTGCCACTCCAAGGGCATTTTTGTGGTCGCCGCCGACACCTTCGGCCTCTTCGGCTCCATTTTCTGCGACTTTGGCGACAAGTTCACCGTCATCGACCCCACTGGCGAGACCCCCTTGACTGGCATCATCGCCGGCATCGACGAGGAGGGCCTTGTGTCCGCGCTCGACGAGACCCGTCACGGCCTGGAGGATGGAGACTACGTGACCTTCACCGAGGTGGAAGGTATGGAGGCTCTCAACGGCTGCGCCCCGCGGAAGATCACCGTCAAGGGACCTTACACTTTCTCCATCGGGGATGTGTCAGACCTGGGCCAGTACAGGCGGGGTGGCCTCTACCAGCAGGTCAAGATGCCCAAGATTCTCGACTTCAAGAGTTTCACATCTGCCCTGGCGGATCCCGAGTTCGTCATTTCCGACTTTGCCAAGTTCGACCGACCCCAGCAGCTGCACCTTGCGTTCCAGGCTTTGCATGCCTTCGCCGAGAGCCAGGGCCGCTTCCCCCGGCCGATGGATGACGAGGATGCCACTGTGATTCTCCGCTCCGCCGAGGCCTTCGCGAAGGCCCAGGGGCTCGAGGTGCAGTTCGACGAGAAGGTCATCAAGGAGCTGAGCTACCAGGCCCTGGGCGACCTCAACCCCATGGCCGCCTTCTTCGGTGGTATCACGGCACAAGAGATCTTGAAGGCTGTGTCTGGCAAGTTCCAGCCCGTCAAGCAATGGATGTACTTTGACTCTCTGGAGTCCCTGCCTTCCAGCTCCCCTCGCTCGGCCGAGCTTTGCAAGCCGCTGGGATCCAGGTATGACGGGCAGGTCGTCGTCTTTGGTCGTGAGTACCAGGAGAAGCTTTCGAATGTGAAGCAGTTCCTTGTCGGTGCCGGTGCCATTGGGTGCGAGATGCTGAAGAACTGGGCCATGATCGGCCTCGGAACTGGCCCCAACGGCAAGATCATCGTCACGGACATGGACTCGATCGAGAAGAGCAACCTGAACCGCCAGTTCCTGTTCCGCGCCCCCGATGTTGGCAAGATGAAGAGCGACTGCGCCGCGTCCGCGGCTCAGGCGATGAACCCGGACCTCGTTGGACACATTGAGTCGCTGAAGGACCGTGTCAGCCCCGAGACTGAGGAGACGTTTAACGAGACATTCTGGCAGGGCCTCGACGGCGTGACGAACGCCCTGGACAACGTCGAAGCCCGGACATATGTTGACCGCCGATGCGTCTTCTTCCGCAAGCCTCTCCTCGAGAGCGGCACGCTCGGAACCAAGGGCAACACCCAGGTCGTCCTGCCTCACCTCACCGAGTCGTACTCCTCTTCGCAGGACCCCCCCGAGAAGGAATTCCCCATGTGCACGGTGCGCAGCTTCCCCAACAAAATCGACCACACGATTGCGTGGGCCAAGGAGTACATGTTCGAGAACCTCTTCATCGCCTCGCCTTCGACGGTCAACCTGTACCTCACCCAGCCCGGCTACATCGACAGCATGCTCAAGCAGGGTGGCAACCAGAAGATGACGCTGGAGACGCTGCGCGACTACCTGACCACCGATCGTCCGCGCACCTTCGAGGACTGCATCGCCTGGGCCCGCCTCGTGTTCGAGAGGGAGTTCAACAACAAGATCCAGCAGCTCCTCTACAACTTCCCCAAGGATTCCGAGACGTCGTCGGGCACGCCCTTCTGGTCTGGCCCGAAGCGCGCCCCGGATGCGCTCAAGTTCGACCCCAGCAACCCGATGCACTTCGGCTTCATCGTGTCGGCGGCCAACCTGCACGCGTTCAACTACAACATCAAGTCCCCCGGCCTCGACAAGGACATCTACCTGCGCGAGCTGGAGAACGTCATCGTGCCCGACTTTGCGCCGGCCGAGGGCGTCAAGATCCAGGCCAACGACGCGGATGCGGACCCCAACGCGGACGCGGCCGGCAGCTCTTTCGACGACAACGACGAGCTGCAGCAGATCATCGCCAGCCTGCCGTCGCCCAGCGAGCTGGCCGGGTTCCAGCTGACGCCGGTGGAGTTTGAGAAGGACGACGACACGAACCACCACATCGACTTCATCACGGCGTGCAGCAACCTGCGCGCGGCCAACTACAAGATCGAGCAGGCGGACCGGCACAAGACCAAGTTCATCGCGGGCAAGATCATCCCGGCGATCGCGACGACGACGGCGCTGGTGACGGGCCTGGTGGTGCTGGAGCTGTACAAGGTGCTGGACGGCAAGACGGACCTGGAGCAGTACAAGAACGGGTTCATCAACCTGGCGCTGCCGTTCTTCGGCTTCAGCGAGCCGATCGCGAGCCCCAAGGTGGAGTACAAGGGCCCCAACGGCAAGGTGACGCTGGACAAGATCTGGGACCGGTTCGAGGTGGCGGACATCACGCTGCGGGAGCTCCTGGACCACTTTGAGAAGCAGGGCCTCAGCATCTCCATGCTGAGCTCGGGCGTCAGCCTGCTGTACGCGAGCTTCTTCCCGCCGGCGAAGCTCAAGGAGCGCCACCCGCTCAAGCTCAGCCAGCTGGTGGAGCTCATCTCGAAGAAGCCCATCCCGGCGCACCAGAAGGAGGTCATCTTCGAGATTGTGGCGGAGGACCTGGACGAGGAAGACGTCGAGGTGCCCTACATCAAGATGCGGATGGAGTAAGACGGTTTGGGAATTACACGGGGTCACGGGACAGGTCCGGCCGAAGACCAGCATGCCGTTCGGCGGCAGTGTCACAGGGTTACAGACAGCACAGACAGGCACAATAGAATGCTTATGAATATGCTTGGGGAAAATTCGTCTTTTGCTCGGGTGTCTGGGAACGTGCTGTGTCGAATGATGAGCGAAGCTGACTGATGAGAGCCCTCAAGCTTCGCCGGAGCTGTAGCGTGCTGCAGCAGACGGGGAGGGGTCACATGTACGTCACCATTCGTCCCATGGCTCAATGCGGCCGGAGAGTGGGGGCCGCCTGAGAGGGGCAGAGGGGCTCTTAATAAGCTGGCCCAGGGAAGTCCGCAGTGCTGAGACGCTCATCGCATAAGGATGACAGAGCTGGCAGGTAGCGCGTGCCGCGGGCGGTACGTACCTCGCACGAGCTGGTTGACGACTTGACGCTGTGATCGTGGGGGGTAGGGGAAGGGGGGGGGGTAGGGGAGGTTATAAGACAACAACGTCTCCTCACTGCTGCGTCCGCGCCTGCATACACAGCTTCTCATGACGACGCACATATTGGCTCGACTTGTCAGGCCTACTACCTCTCATCTGAAGCAGACGACCAAGAGATTCATCTCATCGCAAGCTCCCCTTCGCACCGCGGTATCCTGGTCACCACGCATCACCCACTCCAGAAATCCTCAACAGACCAGAACAATGGTAGATTTTCGCACCCCGCCCAGCCTCATCCCCCCCAAAAAGCTCGTGCTAATGGTGCCACAAGTCGTCCGCCAAGGAAAACATCACCAGCTGGGTGCTGCCCGGCGACAAGTCGGGCGAGTTCAAGCGCCAGGTGTCGTCGTTCCGGTCGTGGATCTCGCGCGACGCCGGCGCCGAGTTCCCCCCCGAGAAGGGCCGCTACCACATCTACGCGTCGTACGCCTGCCCGTGGGCGCACCGCACGCTCATCACGCGCAGGCTCAAGGGCCTCGAGGACATCATCAGCTTCAGCGTCGTGCACTGGCACCTCGGCCCCAAGGGGTGGCGCTTCGTCGAGAAGGGCGAGGAGGGCGTGCCCGGCGCCAACGTCGTGCCCGACCCCGTCGAGGGCCACGAGGCCTTCACGCACCTGCGCGACCTGTACTTTGAGAGCGAGAGCCAGTACGAGGGCCGCTTCACCGTGCCCGTGCTGTACGACAAGAAGGCGAAGCGCATCGTGAGCAACGAGAGCAGCGAGATCCTGCGCATGCTCGGCACCGAGGTATGTTGCTGCCCTCATTATCACCATTCCCCCTACCGCTCCGTCTCGCGATGGGTGCGGTGAGCGACGAAGCGCGGGCTGACCGAGGCACGCGCAGTTCGACGACCTCATCGACCCCAAGTACCGCGCCTTTAACCCCTACCCCGAGCACCTGCGGCCGCAGATCGACGAGGTCGACGAGTGGACCTACGACAAGGTCAACAACGGCGTCTACAAGTCGGGCTTCGCCACCACGCAGGAGGCCTACGAGCGCAACGTCGTCGCCCTCTTCGAGGCTCTCGACCGCGCCGAGGCCCACCTCGCCGCCAAGAAGGACGGCGACGGGCCCTACTGGTTCGGCAGCGAGCTGACCGAGGTCGACATCCGGCTGTTCGTCACCCTCATCCGCTTCGACGTGAGTTTTCCCAAACGACCCCCCTTCCCCCAGGGGGCAGTGCCCGCCCGTCCCTGGCCGCGTACGCCGGCCGTGATGACCGGCGGGGCCCTTCGGGAGCCGACACTGACTGCGTGACCCAGCCCGTCTACGTCCAGCACTTCAAGTGCAACATCCGCGACATCCGCTCCGGCTACCCGCGCCTGCACGCCTGGATGCGCAACCTCTACTGGAACCACCCCGCCTTCGGCGAGACGACCCAGTTTGAGCACATCAAGTGGCACTACACCAAGAGCCACACCCAGATCAACCCGGCCTCCATCACCCCCGTCGGCCCCCTGCCGGACGTGCTGCCGCTGGGCGACGAGGTGCCTGCCGTCAAGGGGCACTGAACCTGATCGAGATGGAATGCGATCTACAAGGACGTAGCTGAGGCGACTGCATCTGCAAACCACAACTAGGCTAGGGCGCGCGGACTCTTTGAAAACTGGACTGTATCATAATCACAAATTGGGAGCCACGTCAAGACGAGCGAAAAAAATGCAAATTCCATTCGATCAGTCCGGTCTTGCTGGATTCAAGTATCCGTGCAGAGTAAACACAACTAAAAACAAATTTCCCTTACACCGTCCAACCAAGCACAGCGCTTTCAAGCTCAGAGAAAACAACTAGGATAAAAATAAAACAATAACAACCCAAGCTGTCTAGAACACCTCCCTATCGCAGCCGTTCCACAGGTCGGTCTGGCGGGCGTCGCGACGCCCTTCAGGTGATTAGGTGGTGGAGAAGCAAGGCCGCCCAGGTATATATAGAAATAGTTTCTTTTTGCTCCATCTCTCTCGTGCGGACAAATCTCTGCATGCATAGATGCCGAGTCCTAAAAAGTGGCCGTGACTGCATTACTGTCAAGAGTAGGAGAGTCGTTGTGGGGTGGTGCTCTACAGCTGGCCGGACAGAAGGGCTTCCGTGGCTGTGGGACTTTGTTAGCGTGAGATCATGTGACAGGCAAACGTGAGAACATACCACTGTTGATGTAGGCTCGCTTCGCGTCAAGCGGCACGCCGAACCGCCGCTCAAGCTCCTGCTTGATGCCCTTCTTGGTGACCGTCATCAGATCGGCTGTGCGCAGAATCTCTCGAATCTCCGCCAGCAGCGCGTCGTCGCTCGGCAGGCCCACCATGTCCTCGGGCGAGAAGTACTGCGAGCCGCCGAACTGGCTGGCACGGTTGCCTCCCATCTCGGACGGCGCGAGCGACATGCGCGACATGTTGCGGTTGTCGCCGTAAGGCAGCTGCGGCATGGCGTGCGCGCCGTTGTAGCCGCCGGCGATGGAGCCGGGCCTGCTGTAGCCGCCGTACTCAGAGACACCGACATGAACACCGGCGTGGCCCTTGGTCGCGTAGCTGTAGCCAGAAACCTCGGAGCGGGCGTCGTCGCGGACGGTCTGAGCCTCCCAGATCTCGCCCTGGTACTCCTCCCACTTCTTGCGCGGGATCGAGTCGGGGTCGAATTTGCCTTCGTCCGTGACGATGATCTTCTTGCCCTTCTCGCCGGCCACGACACGCGTGTTACCCCAGTTGAAATCGTCCATGTACCAGAAAGAGTACAGTGGGAGACCGAAACTGAAGACGGGGATGGCGAGGATGTACAAGACCATCCAGCCGATCATCTCCCACTTGCGGCGTGCGATGAAGATGATGGCCTGCAGACCGAAGACGGCAGCAATAAGAATGAAAGCGGTGACGGGAATGACACCCGGGCTCCGGATGACCATCACAATCAGGTAGACGATGTAGGCCATCGTCACGGGTTGCAAGACGGTGCTGAGCAAGTCGACAAACACAATGAAGCGCATGGAGAAGCAGCAGAAACCGCAAAGCTGGGCCATGGGAATCAGCTCGATCAGGTTGTGCACGGTAGAGTTGATCCAGCGACGACGCTGCGACATGAAGACAGCCCAAGAGTCGGGGGCGATGGTCCATGCCTGGGCTCGGTAGATGTACTTCGTCTTGTACTTGTTGTGAAACTTGAGGAGAAGCGTGGTGAGGTAACGATCCTCACCCAAGTGCAGCAGGTTCTTCATGTGAAGCGTGTCGACTCGGATCGTGGAGTAGGCTTCGACAATCTCGCGACTCACGAACAGTGGCTTACCAGTCTCGGCAGCGCGGATGCGGTACATGGAGAAACAACCAGGCAAACAGGTGACACTGCCAAACAGACTCTCGAAAGCCTTGGTGAGGTTGTGGGAGATCCAGTACTCGTACACTTGGATCATGGTGATGAAGGATGACTTTGCGTTGGTCAGAGCCGTCTCACCACATACTGCGATCAGGCGGGTGTCATCCAGGAAGGCAGAAACCATGCGAGTGGCCGAGTCAGGCGCAACGACTGTGTCGGCGTCGATCTGGAACATGAACTCGTAGAAAGTAGGGTTGACGCCGATGATGTTGCGGATCTGATGATACATCTCGAGCTCGAGAGGGCTCATCGCCAGGTTGTAGTGGACGCGGTTGAGGAAGCGCATGATGACCATCTGCGAGTCGCGCTTGCCACGGTTACCGGGACGAGAGACTTCAGAGGGCTTGCCGACCTTGACAACGACCAAGAAGGGTACGATGTGGCCCTGAACCTCGTACAGACCGGAGTAGACCTTGCCCATGTTGTGCTGCTTGAGACCTTCGCCGAGCGACTCGAAGCTCAGGGGTTCGGGATCGATCGTCTCCGAGACACCAAGAATGTCGAGCACAATGCGAGGAGTCGACCTGTCGTTGCCCTGTCCAACAATCATGCCGTCGCAAATAACGACGAGAAGCTTACGCTTATCGTCATACTTCATCCTGGCGGCAGAGTCAATGGCTCGGCGGAGCGAGTCCTCGTCTTCCGTGTAGGCAGGAATCTGGCACATGATGAACTTGTCGAGGTCCTCGGGCATATTCCTGGTTCCGAATTGAAGAGCGGCGAAGAACTTGAAGGCGATGATCGTGACAAGCATGATCGTGATGGCAAGAACGAGGTACTCGGCGAACTTGCAGCGCACTGAGCTTCTCGTGTCGACGTCTCCGACGTAGTAGAGGTTGTTGAGACAGGTCAGCATGCGAGTCTTCGCCCTTTCGCTGAGGTTGAGTGACGCCCAGTGCCTCGTAACGTCTTCACCGGAAAGTTGACGGAAGAGGTCAACAACAGCAGGCTCCATGAAGTTGTACGACTCATCGTCAACGCGGTCGACCTTCTCGCCATCTTTACCGACCAGCCGGCGACCTCCAGTGATGTATTCCGTCAGGTCGAACACGCGACCATTCATGCTGACGATGGTTTGCTGCTTGCCGGCGAGTGTCTCGATGTACTTCGGAGAGTATCCGATGCGTCCCTTCAGATAGTTGGCCCTCATCATTGTCATTTGTTGGAAGTACCAATCCTTCCGAGTGTCGTTTGTGAAGTAGCGGAAGTCATGGTAATTGGCGTTAATGTCTTGCTTGCTGATGAGGGTAGGGGAGCCGCTGATGTTGGTTGACCTGTAGTCAATCAGGACGGCAGGGTCAATGCTTCCACTGCGTCCCTGACAAAGAGCGCTGACCTGTACAGGGAAGAGGGAGGTCGCGTCTTTACCGGCGTAGTCGAGAATGTCTTCAGTGGGGACGAGGTTGGGAGGATAGTGGCGGGGAGCGAACTCCTTCAGGTTGAAGACGTAGCCGCGAATGGAGACAAAGGCTCCAGGGCTTCCCTTCTCACCGTCGTACGCTGACAGTTCGGATGCGCTGTAGACATGCTGGCGAGGACAGATAAGCATGGGGAACACAACGATGAAAAAGGCGGCGAAGAGACAGGACAGCCAGATGATCAAGTTGATCGCCAACTTTTCTCTCCACGCCATACGGACATCCTTGCGGGGCATGCGGCCGATGTGGCGAATGAGGAAGTCGGGGATAAACCAGGTCAAGAGGTAGACCATGAAGAGCCAACGCTTGCGACTGGCACTGTCCTTGTATTCTTCGACCTCGACCAAGTCCTTCTCATTGCCACGCTCAGCCATTTGCTCTCGCGTGTCGAAGTTCTTGAACATGTCGCCTCCACCAAAGGCAGAGACGCCGGCCTCGGAGCGGGCGTCCGATCCGTCATTGGCACCAAAGTACCCGTTCTTGCCCTTCTCACCGTACATGAGAGGGGTGTTGCCCGTAGACAGGAGACGCTCCTTGGAGGCACCGAATGGGTCGGGAGGCGTCGCGCCGTGGGGTGTCAGGCCGTCACCTCCGTCGGAAGGCAGGCCATACCTGCCTTGCGCAGAGGTGCCGTCAGACAGTTGGGCAATTTCCATCCAGCATCGTTCACTGACAAACACACCAGTGGAGCCGATGCGGACTTCGTTGCTAGGCCAGCGTTTGTCTTCGACAACCATCTCAACCCTTTCTCTCTCGCTTCCCATGAGGATAGTCTCGGCATCGGCCAGACCGAGGAACTCTCCGAAAGGAAGGAAAAGACTGAAGTCTGCGGACCGCAGCCTCTGACTGATCTCGGCAATGCCAAAAGTCTGCACCTGGGTTCGCACGCATTTGCTGTCGAACTGGCTGGCAATACGGCGATCGTTCGGCTTCAGGCAGAACACAAAGTAAGAGTTGGTGCTGGGGTCAGCCACAGCCTTGGTGACGTTGTCAAGGGCCGCAAGGAACTGCCCTGAGGCACCCTGCTCAGAGACTCCAGACTTGGCCGTTGCTCCAACCTGCGAGTTGGTCTCGCTGAGCTTCTCGAGTTCTTCCTCAGCAGCCTTCTGCTGCAGGACGCGCTGGTTGCGCGCTGTGCGGGTGGTCTTCCTCGACATGACACTGGGGGTTCTCATGGGCTTCGAGCTGATCGTCGCTTGCATGACGGTTGAGCGTTCCTTAGGATGGGTCACCGTCTGGAGAGCGTCCTGACCGAAGAGGCGGGCAACGAACTCGCTCTTGGTCGAGTTGATCATATTCAGCAGGTCACCAGAGATGACCTCACCGTTCTCCTCGATGAGCCCCTTGACCTGGTAGTCGACCTCGCCAGCAAAGTGCTTCACGGTGAAGATGGGAGCCGCATTTTCGGTAAGGAAGTTGCTGCCGGGAAGCCTGGCTGTGGACGAGCCCGCGGTGATGGCGGGGTTTTTGCCCTCGAACCGCTTTCGGAGGCTCTCGAGGAATTGGATATCGGTGCGGTTCCGGCGGCTCTGGTCGTCGAGAATGCTGAGTAGACCATTGCCGGGTTTGAGAAGCCCTCGAACAGCGTCCGAATTGTCGAAGTAGCTCGTGGCGGCTACGCTGACCTCTTCGTTCTCCAGCATGTCAGCCTTGCGATCGAAGAAGTTCTGCAGCGTGAGGTTGTACAGAGCCTCGGTCGCGGAGTTGTTGAGAAGCTGATCAAGGGCGGACTTGGTGGAGGCTTGCTGCTCGAAGCCGGGGAAATCCATGATGGAGATGGTGTTAGCGACGGTGTCTTCGGCAGCACAGAGACGCTGGTTGATGCTCTCAATGATGTAGGTCACAAGCAGAGAGTAGATAGTCCTGGCGAGTTCATTGGCGTGGAAGCGGGCGCCGTTGGGGTCCAGCATGACGGTGACGCGCTCCTTGTGGATCATCTTGGTCTTGTAGGACAGAGTGTTCTGGAGGTCCTGGGCATTGACACCGAGGAAGGCAGCGATGATGGCCAGGACGTCTTTGTTCTTGGCAGCCGTGACGACGGTGGCACCCTCGTGGGAGAAGCCGCCGCTGTCGTCGCCAGTGACTTGAGTGTTGGCGGAGCTCTCAAACTCAAGCTGGCCTATGTGGAGGACGCTTGCTAGGATCTGGCAAATCTCGGCGATCTCGCTCCGGGGAAACTCGAGCTTCTTGAGAGCGTTCTTGAAGACTTGGAAGCCCTCAGCATCGTTGATGCCAACCTTGAGCTGGGTCGGGTGGCCCAGATACTTCCATCTTCTCTGTTGGACGGTGGAGTCCTCCAGGCCCAGATGAGCCTTCTCAGCGGCGCTGGTGCCGGCGAGGAGATAGTAGAGGACATGGAAGTTACGCTCGCCCGTGGGCACGTCGGCAATGCGGCTCCTCTCCAGGCGATGATCCAGAAGCTTACCACCAATCAGGACAGGGTTCGTGGTCGAGGCAGTATCGTACTGAAGCTCGTAGAATAGGCCAGCCTTGGAGGCGGTCGGTGTCGTCGCGGTCTTGGTGGTAGTTAGAGTGTCGAAGACGTAGGCCGCGAGAGACACCTTGGTGGAAAGGGGAGTCGACGACTTGTTGAGAAGCGAGGCAAGGAGATGAGATCGAAGAGTTGACTTTCCGGAGCCAGACTCGCCCCTGCGCAGTGCGTGGTCAGCAATTGGTACGTGTCAGGACGGGAAAGGACTTCATACAGGAAGACGACGGCCTGGTTCTCTGACCGGTGTCCCATTCTCAGCCAGGCGCGCTCGGCCATCTCCTCGGCGCCTGCCATGGCACTCCCTTCCTTGCCGCCATCGGGGCCTTTGGAGGAGGAGGTGTATGTGTTGAGAGAGATTAGAGCATGCGAGGACAGCTGGGCGGTGGGCAGCGAGAGATGGAATCGACTGGCAAGGTGCGCTGTCAACTGCGTGTCGGACTGGAGATGTGCAGGAAGAGAGGGCAGAGAGGGTTGTGTGTGAGCCCCGCCGCTGCCGGCCAGAGGAGGCAGGTTCATAGCCATGATGTGGGCAGGATGCCCTGCGGGACTTGAAGCTGCGGGCGAGGTTGATTGCCTGCCCTGGCGTGGATGCTAAGCCGGCTACGAAGTCAGTCGATGGATGGTGTTGTCGAGTTGGCGCCCTAACGCAGTCTTGGGGTCACTGGCGGTATAGACGGCGCCTTGGGAGAGAGACCGGGGAAGGAGAAAGCGTGTCAGGCAAGGGATAGGAATTAGGGAGCAAGCGAGTGGAGGGCTCCAACGAAGGAAGACGACGGTATACCAAAGATGAGGTAAACGAATGTATGGGCAATGATGAAGAAGGGGAGGGGGAGGGAAGAAGTGCAGAGCAGAGCAAAGCAGAGACAACGAACGGCTCGTGTGGCTCGTAGAGTCTCTCCAGGCTCTGCTGTCTTTCGGATGATCAACGGCGGCGAGGCAGAAGCATCAGTCAGCCGGTGGCTTGGGAAAGGGGATTTGTTTTGCTCGGGGGGCGTTGGGCCCAGGCGGGTGCCGCGCCAGGATAGGGGCATACGGCGGGCTAGAGGAGCCAGCGGGTACAAGGTCATCATACGAACTTTGTGTGGGCGGCAGGGTGGCAGGGTGGCACCCAAGCATCCAGGCCAGCCCGTAAACACGGCCCCGACAGGGTGGATTGCCGGGTTCGAGGCAGGAAGAAAAAAAAAAAGGGTAAGCGCACTGTACAACGTCCAGCTGGACCTGGCCTGTGGTGGTGGACTCCCAAGCATGGCGAGTCCGAGTCGAGACGCTGTGCGACAGGGTATCCCGGTCGGTGCTTGCTCATTCTGTTACACTCCGTCTGGGTCTCGACGGAAAGCTTGATTGACAGCACCGTGTGGCCTGTCGGCAATAGTCCGTGGCGGAGATCGCTGAATCTCATGCTCAAAATGGCTGCCAGAAGCCTGAAGCCTGCTTCACAAGGCTGTCTCTAAATCGTAGCCCACATCGTGTGCTGCTGATGTGGTGAGTCGACGGGAAGAGCCAGGCACGAAAACCCACGGCCATTGTTGTGATGGGCGCGGAGACTAGTAGGGCCGTCGGTTTTCTTTGAGTTTATGCGGTGTTGATCTGTCTCTGCAAGCTCCCGGCCGGGAAGGAAAGGGGGCGGGCAAGGGGCAAGACTCGTTGACGTGATTGAAGTGAAGACGAGCTCGATCGATCCGACAGCGATCATCCACGGAAGATGCGTTCGCTTCCCTCACCCTTTTAGCCTACTTACTCTCTGGCCTCCTGTGGGAGGAAAGTTGCCTGTCACACGTCTTGCAGCACCACACAGCGCCGCTCGGAGGTGAGGGGTGCTCGGACTCCGGCCCCCCGTGGCAGAGCATTGATTTTCAACGGCTGACGATCCTGACGTCGTCGCTATAGCGGCATCCGAGTGTGCGAGGCTGCCATGTCCAGCCAGTCCTGTCGCTCTGAACGCGACCGGCGAAGCGTTTCGTGGGCTCGAGGACGGAGAAGACGGTACGGGTTTTCGCGGTTGCCGTGACGAGGCGTGCATCGCACTGTTGTTGACCATGAGACCACGGCAGCTGCTGTTGTTGTTGTTGTTGGCCTGCCTGCACCTCAGCGATCGATCGGCAGTGTACCGGTCTGGCCTTCGATTGGATCAGGTGTGTCGACCGGCGGCAGCGGGAGCACGCCACCTCGGAAGCATTCAGAACGGAGGCTGAGACTTGAACGGAAAATTCCTTTCTGGATTGCAAAGTAATAGACACGGGTCGGCCATCCTTGAATTGCAGCATTCTCGTAGTGCGCGAGAGGAATGCGACAAGATGGAACTTGCCATCCATGTAATGACCATCGCCACGGATGGCGGAAGCCACTACCTCACTCACCTCCCCTCGCACCACAGGACAGTGATTCATCAGCGCCGGCATGGCCATGGCCGTTGACCGTGCCGAAACAACCAGAAACACGGTATGAATAGGGGTCGCACCTTCTCCAGGCCCCCCTTCCTTGGTCCTTGGGGGGAGGCCCGGGGGAAGACGCTGGGAAAGCGTGAACCGGTCCAAGATCTTCGGGCAGTTGTGGGCTCGGTGGACCCCAGCACATCGGCCGCTAAGGGAAGCCCCAGGCCGAGCGAGGACTGGGCCTGGTGTGATGTAAAAAAAGCACTGGGCTAGCCTGGCGGCGCCTGCCCTGGCGGAGCCCCCAATCCAGCACAACAGAGCAGTGAAACTGCACGGTGCAAGATTTTTCTCCTCGGGATCCATCTGCCAACGGTGCATCGAGAGGCCACACCACACCATCCCACCCAGCATAGCCTCCACTGCTGCTACTGCAGCTACTAGGTGGATGACTCTCATATGTCACCGACCAAGAGATGGAGCCTCATGCGAGTGTTGGGGCACCAACAACGCAGGCTGCAGTAGACTTGTCACTCACTCCCTGTGGACTGGACCATGATGGTTGTACGCACATAACCGCCACTACCCTTCCCTCCCTCCTTGGCCGATACGAACATGGCATAACCCGCTGATCTGCATGCGGAACCAGCAACGAGACAGGATTAAACCGGTTGCCCAAACACAACGCAGTCCCCTCTGGCTCTGCAGGCTGCTGCTGTTCTCGGACACAGTTCTCAACAAGCCGCCCCGACGCTGACGGAGGAGGGAGGTCGAACGAGAGCGCCCCCCTCCCGCGTCCAGCCAGCTGCGTCCTTGGTTCCCATCAGCTGAGAGCTGGGAGGAAGAGAGAAGGAGTCTCTGCTGACCACAGCCATCGAGGAGATTCGTGAATGCGCAGCATGGCATCCACAGCTTCCAATCCGTGTCCATAGACAAGAATAGCATGCTCGTCATTACGAGAGTGGAGGATGGAGAAATCGGCTTCATGCTTTGACAGCCAACTCGTGGCCCCAGCCCCAGCCTGCTCTGGCCGCGACAGCTGCAGCTTCGCAGTTCGCCGCCTCGTATTCACGCCGCTCGATGGTCTCTCCCAAGAAAAGCATCGCACAGTGGGAGCAAATGGCCCCCCTCCATTCGTTCAATCTGGATCAGCGCGGAGACCGGCTCGCCTGCGGATGGGGCCTTGAGTGCCCGCTCGAAGCCACTTGGGACCCAGCCCACCATGGTCGGCCCCCTGGGTCAGGGGTCCGTGAAATCATGCTTCTCTCGCACGTCTCCGAGAACTGCGTGTTTGGTCTCTCTCGCCCGCCGCATTTCCTCTGTGCAAGCCTCTCAGGCCCCCTGTCCCCTCTGGCATGGTGTGGCATGGCATTTGGTGATCGATCCCTCGCCCGCCAGCTCCCCCCCCCCCCCATTCTTTACGAGACCCAGAGCCCTCTGCCGGGCAAATCCTCCCTCTGCTCTCCACTGCCACCTTTCGTTGTGTCTGAGGAAAGCTTCGATACATTGGCTTCTTCCTTCCCGTTTCTCACCCCCAACCTTCCCTCGACAGCCCATCTCACTCGCTTTGGTGGCTGCTTCGTCCCCTCTCGTTGTCTGTTCTGTTCTTGTCCTGCATCTGCTTGTCTCCTTTCGGCATCACGACAGCCACGCCCACGCGTTGCCCAAGCGACCGAAATCAGACTTTCGATCCGGCCATCCAGCCAGCCTTCGCCGGAACCGCACTCGCTTCTCTCTTAATATCCTATTCGAATTCGACCTCAAGACCACAATAGACTAGCTCGACCATCTCGATACTCGACGAAGGGCACCGAGCCCGCGCCATCCCGTTTTGACGTCTCACCCTTTTCTCTGGCAAACGCCCCGATCTTCCCGGCCCTCATCCCGGCGTCGCCCCTGAAGCCTTATTGTCGAACCAAGACTCCTCGAGTCTCCGGCATTCAGCATGGCGAACCCCAGGATGTCGATGTATTCCCTTGCCTCCGAAGCCCCAGGAGCCAACAGAGGCACTGGCCAACAGTCAACCCAGGTGTCCACCACGACACTTCTCAATGCCATTCACAACATCTACCTCTCGGCTCAGCCGTACAGGCTCGACGCCGGCACCAGCACCGTCGTCAACACCTGGCTCACCGCCTCACAGACAGGCCCCGATGGCTCGACTGGCGGCACAGTTGATGCTTCTCTCGGTGCCAGTGCTTGGGAACATGCCAGGCGTCGTGCCGAAGACGGCTGCATCGTCTTGGGGTAAGCTGGGAAACAAGATTCATTCGTACGACACGTCACATACTAACGGTTCATCACAGGTCTCTTCACGAATCTACCCCCTCGGTCTTGGCGCCTTTCCTGTCCTCGTTGCCCATGTCGACCCCTTCATCTCTTTACAAAGCTTTGGATGCCATCCAACCATTCCTACGGTGCTCGACACCGTACAACCCTTCCACGCCTCGGCAGGCTGCTCTTGGTGTCACCTTGACGCTGAACCTCGCTGGCAACCTGACTGCCGCCAACATTGCTCTATCCCAGGGTGGCATCGACACCAAGAGGGGGCTCATGAACATCCCCTCAGAAGCCGGATACAGAGCTTTCGATGTCTTTTACTACCTCTTGACATCCGCGTCCACGCCTGCCGAAAGGGAGTTCCTTGGCCTCAAGCCTGCTTCACAGTATGCCCTGCTGGCTAGGTCCGGCACCTACGACCCGCCTTCGTACCTCCCAACCGCCGACGATGCCGCCGCTGCCGAGGATTTCAGGACCGCCCTGAAGGAGATTGGCATAAAGGGCGCCGCGCACCGAAGCTTCATCTCGACTCTTGCCGGTCTTCTGAAGCTTGGCAACACCCTCGATTACAATGTTGATGAAGACGTTCTCGAAGACGTCTGCGAAGACGTCAGCGGCCTCCTCGGAATGGAGCCTGAAGTGCTCATGAAGCAGTGCACCACCGAAGATCGGTCGACCTTCGTTGGTGGACTCTACGAAGCTCTGGTTGACTGGGTCATCGCCAAGGCCAACGCAGCCATCGCAGCCCAAATGGCTCGGATCAAGGACGGCGCGGAGTCACTCGACGGACGTGGAGTGCGGACCCCCACCAGTAACGAAGAGGGCGAGGACACGGTCTGCATCAGCGTCGTCGAAATCCCAAGCCCCACGCTCGGCAAGGCCTTGGCCTTGCGCGGCATCTTTGATGACTCGATGGGCATCAACTCTGAGATGATCGCCGACGGCATCGAGGTGCCTGCCACCGGCAGCTCCGTGCTACGCGAGATGCAGAATGCCGTGGCCGAGGTTGCACCGGATCTGGGTATCACCTCAACTCCTGCTAGCAGGGAACGACAGCATGAGCTGGAAAAGAGAGAAGAAATTCTCGAAAAGATCGGCCTCTCTGCTGATGATGACGGGTTCATCAAACAGCTACTGTTCCCCGTCGCGGGCGAAGGAATCAACCTCGGCAGCCACAGCCGCCTTGACCTCCCGGCCTTATTGAGCTCCAGCCGTGTTTGGTATCACCTGTCTCTCCATCCCACTGACGACTCCCCGGCCAGCCTGGCAGCTCTGCCCTCCGTCACGTCTGCCTGGTCCGCGGGTACTGTGTCCCGCCAGCTTCGCGCTTGGCGCCTCCCAGAGTGGGCCAACAGACGCAACAAGAACCTCGATTTCACTGCCGATTTCGACGTTGAAGAGTTCGTCCAACGTTACTCGGCGCTCGGCTGCAAAGATGGACAGGACGGCATCGAGACCTGGCTTTTGGAGCGTGGTTGGAGCAACGGTGAGGTCATTGTTGGCAAGGAGCGCGTCTGGATGCGCGAGTCTGCTTGGTGGGAGGCCGAGAGCATGCTTGACCTCAAGCCTGCGAATAACCTCCCGGGCGTCGGCAATGCCATGGGACTGAACAACCTCGAGTCCGGCTATTCGAACAATGGCAGCGGCTACTTCCCTGGCCAGGTTATCCTTGACGACCACAACGGCAGCAATGACCATCTCGTCAACCACCAGCGGAACTTCAGCCACGGCAACATGTCGCAAGCAACTCTGAACCACAACCCTATGGCAGCGCCATCCATTGCGCCCACTCGCATGACTGGCATGACAGGCATGCGCAATGTGACCGCGGGTGACTATGGTCTCGGCAACAAGGGTGACACACACAAGGGCCAAGTCTACTACAATGAGGACGGCGAATTTATCGGCCCTCTCGATCCCGAGCTAGCCGACGGCAAACAGATCGAGACCAAGCAATTGCCTCTGAAGCGCAGAGTGTGGGTTGCCATTGTCTGGGCCCTTACCTTCTGGATTCCTTCTCCCTTCCTCCGCTACGTTGGACGCATGAAGCGCCCCGACGTTCGCATGGCTTGGCGTGAAAAGGTTGTTCTGTGCTTATTCATTCTCTTCATGAATGCACTCATCGTCTTTTGGATCATCGCTTTCGGTCGTCTGTTGTGTCCCAACTTCGACAAGGCTTATACTCAGAGGGAGGTAGACACCCACCAAGGCGAAAGCGACTTCTGGGTCAGCATCCACGGCAAGGTATACGACATTTCGAAGTTCTGGAAGCAACAGCACTCCGATACGGATATCGAGTCGTCCCGAGACAATATGATGCCGCTCGCCGGCATGAACCTCGACGACTACTTCGTGGCCCCCCTCCCTCTCACTTGCCCTGGTCTCGGCATCCCCGAGACGTTCCGTTTGGATTTGAACAACACCGCCGAGCAAGCCAACGCCCTTCACACCTCCGGGTTCTACCAGCCCAACCCTACCAGCAAACTGGCTGCCGATGACTGGTACAGCAAGCGCTTCGAGCCTATGGTCAAGGAATACTTCCATGGTGACCTTGTGTGGAGCAAGAAATCGGTCCGCACCCAGGGTGAAAATGACGGACGTACGTGGGTCATATACGATGACAAGATCTATGACCTAACCAACTACTTCTACACGATCAAGCGTCTAAGGAGCTTGGGCGGCTCTGTGTTCTTGAACGAGAAGCTCACCAACATTGTGAAGCAAAACCCTGGCGCCGACGTCACCGACCAGTGGAACGAGCTTTTCGAGAAGAGTGCCAGCAATGCGACGGAGAACGAGAGTGTGCAGAACAGCATGAACTGCGTCCGTAACACCTTTTACAAGGGCATCACGGATTTCAGGGAGACACCCAGGTGCACAGTCAACGGCTGGCTGCTGCTGGCTTTCACCATCATCATGTGCGCGGTCATTCTCCTCAAGTTCGTGTCTGCGCTGCAATTCGGTTCGAAGCGACGGCCCTCGCCGCAGGACAAATTCGTCATCTGCCAGGTGCCCGCTTACACGGAAGGCGAAGAGTCCCTGAGGAAGGCCCTCGATTCCCTCACTGCTCTGCAGTACGACAACAAGCGGAAGCTTATCTGCGTTATCTGTGACGGCGTCATTGTGGGTGAGGGTAACGATCGCCCGACTCCGAAGATTGTTCTGGATATCCTCGGAGTGGACCCTAAGATTGATCCTCCTGCTCTGCCATTCAAGTCTGTCGGCAACGGCAGCGAGCAGCTCAACTATGGCAAGGTGTATTCCGGTCTTTACGAATTCGAAGGCAATGTGGTCCCCTACATTGTTGTTGTCAAGGTTGGCAAGGAATCCGAGCAGAGCAAGACGAAGCCTGGCAACCGTGGCAAGAGAGACTCTCAGATTCTGTTGATGAGCTTCCTCAACCGCGTCCACCACCGCGCCCCCATGAACCCGCTGGAGCTCGAAATCTTCCACCAGATCAACAACATTATCGGCGTGGATCCTGAGCTGTACGAATACCTCTTCATGGTTGACGCCGATACTTCTGTCCGCGAGGATTCTCTAAACCGCCTCGTTGCTGCGTGCGCCAACGATGGAAAGATTGCTGGTATTTGTGGCGAGACCGCTCTGCAAAACGACGAAAAGACATGGTGGACCATGATCCAGGTTTACGAGTATTTCATTTCTCATCATCTGGCCAAGGCTTTCGAATCTCTGTTCGGCAGCGTCACCTGTTTGCCTGGATGGTATGTAATCCCACTTCCCAGACACTGCGTCACTCGCTAACATGAAGCAGTTTTACCATGTACCGCCTGCGCACAGCCGACAAAGGAAAGCCCCTCATCATCTCTGATGCCGTCATCAAGGAATACAGCGTCTGCGATGTCGACACGCTGCACAAGAAGAACCTTCTGGCCCTCGGCGAAGATCGCTACCTGACGACTCTTATGACCAAGCACTTCCCCTTCATGTCGTACAAGTTCGTTCCCGATGCCTACTGCCAGACCGCGGCGCCCGAGTCGTGGAGTGTCCTGTTGTCTCAACGTCGTCGCTGGATTAACTCGACTATCCACAACCTGTTCGAGCTGATGCAGCTCAAGGAGATGTGCGGCTTCTGCTGTTTTAGTATGCGATTCATCGTCTTCATCGATCTCTTCGGAACCATCATTCTACCCGCCACCTGCGTCTACCTCGGATACTTGATTTACCTCGTTGCTAGCGGCACTGGCCAGTTCCCCATGATTTCCATCATCATGTTGGCAGCTGTGTACGGTCTGCAGGCCTTGGTCTTCATACTCAAGCGCCAGTGGCAACACATTGGCTGGATGATCATTTACATTCTTGCCTTCCCGATCTACTCCTTCATCCTGCCAATTTATTCCTTCTGGAACCAGGACAACTTCTCGTGGGGTAACACGCGTATCGTCATCGGAGAGAAGGGCAACAAGCAGATCGTGGCCGTCGACGACGAGGGCTTCGATCCCCGCAGCGTCCCCTTGCAGCGTTGGGATGATTATGCCCAGGCTAACCAGCTGCCGGGCCGTCGTGGTGGATACCCGGAGAAGTACGACGGTGAATACCAAGACCAGTATGAGATGGACGAGATCAAGTCCGTCTACTCGTCCGTCCGTCAGGGTTCCGTCATCACAGGCATGCACAACCGTCAAAACCCCTACATGCCTCCCCAGTCTCCCGCGCTCTTCGGCGGACCCAGCCCCGGCCACATGACCCGCCACTCGACCATGACGGGCGCCGGGCCCTTCGCTGACCCCCACCTCGCGCACCGCCAGTCCATGGTCTCCATGGGCGCCCATGACGTCCAGCGCACCCAATCACCCTACGCCGACTACCCATCGCACAGCGCACGCCCCAGCATGGCCAACCTTCAGGGCCACGCCAGCAACCCGTCTCTCATGGGTGGCAACCGCTCCTCCACAGCTCTCGGCTACTCGGGCGGCAACCGCGCGGCTATGGGCCCCGATGCCTCTGCCTCGACGTTCGACTTCCAGCGTGGTCTCGCTGGACCGGACGACGGCATGATCGTTGACGCTATCCGCACCGTCCTCATGGAGGTCGACCTCGACACGGTGACCAAGAAGCAGGTCCGCGCGCTGGTCGAGCAGAGGCTGCAGTCAGAGCTCGTCGGTGAGAGGCGGACCTTCATGGACCGCCAGATCGACCACGAGCTGGCCAACATGTAACTGCACGCTCTTCAGCCAACGGCCACCTCTCCTTACGTCCTGGGCTTCACCGCCCTAGTTGAAATTTGATAAGATATATAATTTAACCACCACGGCCTCCTTTCCCTAGGGTCACGTTGATGGGAGCCTTCACGGATGGAGGACGGGATCAAAAGGGGATGGAATGGGAAGGGAAGAATCTGGCGTTTCGAGCGACCTCTACTGCTGCTGCTTATCCATCTGCTGCCTATCTGCTGGGGATCTTGTTTTGTTTTGTTTGCGTCTTCCTGTTTAGTTATCCAAAGTGTATGGACATTCTTACGTTTGAGCGCCGGGGATGCCGGGTGACCGCTTCATCGGTTTCACAATAATAGCCTGCTTTTTTCTTGGACTCCGATGCGTCTCGCCTCCCTTGATGCTGTTGTGGTCCCTGGTCTCGTGATGTGGCATGTCATATTCCTACCCGTAGCCTGAGCGCAGGCGGAGCGGGGGATGTATGGCGGAGCTGTTCTCGTGGTCTCTCATTTCCTCGTCTTCTATGAGGAAAGCAAGTTTCCCAGAGGAGGGTCAAGGCCGCCCCTTGGCTTCTGGATATGAGACGCCCATCCCCGAACGTTGGGCGCTGCGTAGGTGCAGTGATTGAATGTCGTTAGCATGATGCCTGTGAACTGATCTGGGCCAGATGATGCTCGTAGTAGCAGTCAGCTCGTCACCATTTTACGACGGTGGGTGTTCCTATTTCGAATTTGAATTTGAACTATAGAGGCAGAAACGCCTACTTGCACAAGACCCTTCCACAGCTTAGGCAGCCCCCCCTCTCCTGTCAAGCCAGCTCGCTTGCTCATGGGTATCTTTTTACTGGCCTTGCTGTGACTCCACACACCAGTTGTCCTGACGTCTTTTCAAGCTTATCATCTCGTGCCCATGTGGCTTTTTATTTCACCAGTGTAGATACACCGTTTGTCATGTGAAGACCACCAGTCGACAAACAGGTCGGTTTCTCACCCAGCCAGCTCACCAAGGGGACCCTTGTGTGGCATGTATTTCATTGCCACGGAAACCGGTGCCCTTGGTTGGGGAGGTCATTTGGCCCGGCTTGCGTCGATGGCGCATCGTAGCTGTCATTACTGTGATACGACGGCGGAGGCGGATTTTGCTCCGCATTGTTCCACTGCGGCTGCCGCTGCTGCTGTTGCTGTTGATCGCCCGTGGATGCCGGTGGGAACCCGGGCGGATTATATTGATGCTGTTGGTGTTGGATGTGATCGTGTTGCTGGTGTTGGTGTGATGGCCCCACGTGTCCATTGTAGCCGTAACCCGGCAGAGAGCCAGGACCCTGGCTTTGGTGCTGATCCATCCACGATGCTCTCGGCGGGCTTGCGAAGGTGTAGTTCCCACCACCATTACCGTGGTTCATCTGGCCGCCGTGCTGCTGATGCTGTAGGGGTTGGTGCGACTCGCGTGCGTAGCCGTTAACGGTGAAGGGGGCGGGCGCTTTCGTGCCTGCCTTACCCTTTTCGTAATCGGCCCAGCGCTGTACGGCTTGGTTCTCAGGCCCCAAATACGACAAGTTACTGCCGGCGTTGGGGTCCCAGACTGGTATGCCGTCCGGGGGTTGGGCCTCGCCCTGAGGGAGGCCGCGAGTGTACGTGGCAAGATTGCCGTTGATGCCAATGAGAGCCCATGCGAAGACAGCTACATCTCGAATCGAGCTCATAAGTTGATCGAGAGGCGGACCTCCTGCGGCCTTGACACTGTCGTCATAGTGAGGCGGCTGCTGCGAAGCAAAGGGAGGCTGGAAGTTGTATTGAGCACCGGGAGGGTACTCGGGGCGGATGGGCTGCTGGCCCCAGGGAGCGGCAAAGAGGCCGTTCTCGTAACTGTGGGGTTGGAGAAGGGGCGGGTGTGGGGCAGGAATAGGAGGGCGAGCCTTCCTGAGAACAACAACGAGGCCGTCCGAGGTACACGAGACGACAGCCTCGAGCTCAAAGGGTGCAGCAGGGGCTCGTCTTCTGCGTGCGCGAGGGGTGGGGCCAGACTCAGGACTGGGGCGACCCGGTCCCGTGCGGGAGCCAGCGCTTGGGGGGGTCTGGTGTGCGCCACTGCTCGAGCCGGACTCCATGGCGGCGGCGTTGGAGGCAGAGCTGATGCTAGACATGGACTGGTGAGAATCCTCGTGCTCTAGTTTGATCTTTGGGCTGGTGGGCTCGACATCAATGTCCATCTGGTTGTACAGCTGAGCACCACCGCCCTCCGAGTCGCTGGAGTTGATGCTTCGACGCTCATCCTCGTCTTCGTCGTCTTCTTCGTCGTCGAAGTCTTCCTCCCGGCGGGGATCGCGGTACCAGAAGCGCAGGTAAGCAATCGAATCATTCGCTTTGGCGCTCTCGAGGCATCGAATGGCGTCGGGGAGGCAGTTCTCCTGGATGCATTCGTAGAAACTCTTGTCCTTGATCTGATCGGGGCGAACACCGAGTATGGTGGACACGGCATTCGTGGCGAACATGACGGTCAGGGTCCTGGTGAAGCGGTTGACAATGAGAGCGGCTCGGGGCTCTCTCTCGGTCGGCTGCATCCGAAATTTGGGCGACAGGTGCTCGAGCATGTGGTATCGAGGGTCGCGAGGGGAGCTCGAGAACAGACGCCGAATCTGAGGCGCTTCAATGGCACGTCCTAGTTGGGACAGGGTCAGCGCCGTGCGAACATGAGGGTGTCGAAGCACATACTCTCGCTCTTCTCGTTCCGGCGGTACACGCTGGTGCAAGCAACCAAGACATCGTGAACGACGGTAAAGCAGCATTCGCAGCTCACCCATTGTCCGTCGCGCGACAAGATGCGAGCATAGTGAAGGACGGCGGCCTTGTCGAGTTGGACGCCGCGGCTGTGGACGGAGCGGGCGAAGGGAACTTCTTCAGGATGAAAATAGTCGAAGCAGGATCTGTCCTGGACCTCGTGGGGATGGTACCCGAGAATGTCGAGAATAGACTCGGAGGCGAAGAGTATGTTGCCTTGGGGTGAGAGGTCTGGAGGCAGTGGTGTCAGTCGATTCAACCTACGAACGAGGGCTGATGCGCCGAGGCTGTCGCACAGCGCACAGGGAATGATGACATACTATGAATGGTCATGAAAGTCTGCTCCATGACGACGACGGGTAGCAGTCGGGCGGACCTGGACGTGCTGGGGGTATTTTCGATTTGGGGAAAAGAGCAAATGACGAGGGGACCGAGGGACGTCTAGCACAAAAGACCTTGCTTGGCGCAGAGGCGCAAGGTTGAGACACGAGTCGTGATGTGACGGATCGACAGAGCAAGATGGTGGATGACGGGGAGACCTGTGGGTCGGGGTACCTCAAAGCACCAAAGGACCACTGGACTCTTCGTCGAGGAACCCGGACCTCGGAGAGTGACGAGCTTCGAAGGAGAGAGGCGTTGGCACCGCGGCGACACACCCAGCTAAAAGGGCGGGCCGCAGTCGTCTCAAGCGAAGACTGTGTAGCGCGATGCAAGTATCGGCCGCGGGCTTGGGACAGGATGAGAGGGGCCAGGCTAGGCGAGGCGAGGCGATACAACACGAGATGAGACGAGGAGAGGAGTGTGAGAGGACGGCGGCAGACGGCAGGGTGCAGGGCGCCAGGGCGGTTGGTGTCGTACGCGGCAGGCCTGGCTGGGGTGCCGTTGTGTCGCCGGAAGGATACAGGAGGGGGAATTGATGTTGGGACGGACGGGCGAGGTGGTGGAGAGACGGTCGCAGTCGTGGTGGTCGTGGGGTGTGCTTCGGAACGTGGATGTGCGAGATGTTGGGAAGAGGGTGCCCTGAGAGCACAAAAGTGGGCAATGAGGGGTACGGGTGCTGATTCTGGTCCTGGTATCGGGACTGGGACCGAGACGCGACGATGGACGATGGACGATGTCTGTCGTCGCTGGGGAAGGCGGGTTTATCAGAGTCGTGCGAACCGTGGCCTCGAATCAAGCCGGTCGAGACAGTGATGATGATGACCTTGCGGTCGGTCGTAAAAACAATGGTGTGATCAGGACGAGGACGACAATGAAGAAGAGATGGTCGATAGATGGGCGAGGGACGGCGTCCTGCTCAGGGAAGATGCTGGATTGATATAATCGCTGGGCTACGGGACGTAAACGGACGGATGACGGTCCCCGCGGCTGTCACGACGGACGGTTGAGCAGGTGGCTTGCCCTTGCCGGGATGGAGCGGCGACCTGGAAGACAAGGGGAGCAAGCTGAGAGGATGGCCAAGGCACAATGGGGAATGAGTGGATGGACAGGTCGACAGGTAAGTAGCTGTACAGGTCGTAGCTCGAGTCCAGGCCGGGGGGTCCGGGAGTCGAAGTGGACGACGAAGAGCTTGAGATGTGACAAGAATGCGCCAGGCAGGGTAGTGCAGAGCACGACAAGGGCACAGGGGAAGGAGGGGCTGTGATGGGAGAGGCATGTCTGAGGGATGCCCGCCAGGATCCGGGGTCTTTGGGCGGCGCAGGTGAACGTGCAGGTGCAGTAGGTGCAGGTGCAGGTGCAGGTGCGAGGCAGGCAGGTAGGTAGGTGCGCGCCGTTGCACTGGCAATCGCAATCCCACTTGGGTCTCTCAGTGGCACTGGCTTGCCTTGCCCGTTGGCACCAAGACCAGACGGACCTAGCCTGCTTTGCTTGCCTTGCTACCACCGGGGTCGCGGGCAGGACCGTTCCAGTGGCTACCGCTGGAAGTGGAAGCCAGACAGATGCTGCTTTCTTGATCGTCCCTGCCCCCGTCCTCGCCGGCCCATCTGGTCTCTCTCCCCGGGTCACAAAGGGCAGCGATCTCCCATATGCCTCCTCTCCTGGTCGCCCGACATTACCTAGGTGCGCGCCTATCTACCTAACCAGGGCCCGAAGATCGTCGGAGGCAGATTCGGTCTCGCCATCGGTCACCAGCTGAACTGAACTCCATCTCCTCTTTTCGCCTGAGCCGCCAGCCTTTGGCTTGGAGCGGCTGAGACCTGACAGCCCTGGCTTGAGGTACCTAAGATGGTGAGGGGTCCCCGAGGTAATCATTGTTCAAGTCACAACCCTCTCTCTGTCTGCCTGTCCTACACCTGGCGCTCGCTTGACGGGAGGGGGGAGTGCCGGGGCATTTTTGTGAGACAGCAGCAGACAAGCGCAGCTTGCGGACATTTTACCCTTGTCTCGTCTCGACAACAGCACCGCATCGATCCCGCTGTCAATTCATCCTCCCCCCCACAAGTCTCGGTCGTGCCCTGGCCCAAGCAATGATATCAGCGCGCGCGCGCGGTAAGAGAGAAGGGGAGCAGAGGAACCAGAGAAACCAGAAATCAGAGCCGGCAGGCCTCCCCGTCTCCCCCCCTTGCCCCCCCTCGTGCCCCCTTCGCTTCATCCGGTAGACCTTGCGAGATAGCCGGGTGTGTTCCCCAAATCTGTCGCTGCCCCGAACTGACAGCCGTTGGGGGCGCTTCCCAGCTCGATGAGCCGCAACCTTGACGTGCATGACCATCGTCTGCAACATGGTTAATTCTTTGTGTCTGGTGGAGCTTGTCTGCTTTCCCAGGGCCTGGGGTCTGTGGTGTGATGGTTACGACACCGTGACGCTGATTATATGATTGTCACATCTCTATTCTGCTTTGGCGTCCGTGTGACGATTTCATCCGTGTCAGATGCGGGGGGGCAGCACAGTCTGGGCCGCGTTCTTCTGTCGTCCGATCATGGTGCCTCGCGTTGGGAACAGCGATCGAGAAGAAGGCAAGGGGTGGAGGGGGGGAAAGATGGGTGACAGGCATCGCTGTCGTTGATTAATCATCATGACCCTGGCCCTGCTGTCGCGGCTGGCCGCCGTTTGGACCGCCACCGCACCTTGCTTGCCGGTGTTTAATCACATACAGGCTTTCCAGACAGACTGCCGGCCAGGGAGGGTGTCACGGCTTCTTCTACACACCCACTCACGACACTTCAGCTGTAGGCCGGTCTGCAGGCCTCTCGCTCACTACTGGCACTCGCCGCTCGCGCAACGAACGCCATCGGGATAAACTGCAGGGCCCGCATCCTCAGCTGCCTGGCGCCCCCGAGACGCGGCCCCAGAACAATCATCCCGAAACGTCCCCGTTGCGGCCGGGGTGGGAGGAGCCATGTGATGGGAACGCAGGGCGTCTTTACACGAGAGATGCGCCCCCGCGAGAGGGGGGTTCGAGGTCATCAACTCGTGCAAAGTCCGAGGAGTGGGTTTCGCCATACGAGCCGGATCAGGGCAGCTGCATGCCATGGCCGGCATCTGAAGAATTGAATTCTGATTAGCCTTCGGTTGTCGGACATGAGAGCACACCCTGAGGCCGAGGACTTGGCAGCCGCTGTGCTCGCCGTGCCTCGCGCCAGCAACCACGCCAGTCCCGAGGCGCTGCGCCGTAGCCATGCCTCTGCCCCGAAAGCCAGGCTCGCGGTTCCTCGTCTCTTGATCCAAGAACTTGTCTGGGTGCATATCCCAACAGGACTGAGCAGCTGGGGGCACAACCCGTCGAGGAGTCTCGTAGCATGGCTGACCTACATGGCATCAACGGCGCGGCCAATCTCCGAATCACATGGGTCCGAAACCGAACAGAACGGCCAAAAAGCTGATGGATTCCGACTTCCGCAGAGCGAGGTCTGTTTTCCCCTCTCCTGAGCGCCAGAGCAAAAGTCCAAAAATCGTGCCGCCGTAATAACGCCCACGGGCCTTCTTCTCCGAACCTCTTATGCTTTTGTGTCCCGAACCCCTGTGCGTAAACATAGATGCCATGTCCTCGTCCTTTGCGTCCTGACCAGTCTTGCCCGATTCGCCCTGTATCATTCATCCGTCATGTCTCCGTCCCCGTCTCCGGTTTTCGTTGTTTGGTGCGATTCGTTGATGTCGAGGGTGGCTCGGTGGGTTGCTTAACGCAGACGCCTGGCCTCACGCTCGGACTCGAGAAGGCAGAGGATGTCGTCCTCGCGGACTGGCGGGCCATTGTCAGCACTTGGCGGTCTGGGGGAGAGGGGAAAGTGCGCGGCTACGTACCGGGACCCTTGACATTGCGGATGATGGAGCGAGTCTGGTCGTCCATGAATTCGACGCGGACCTGGGTGACACCGCCGCGGGAGCCTGGCGCGTGATCGTTAGCCTCTGGGAATTTTTTTCCGTCGTTTTCGTTTTCGTCGGGGCAGGGAACCGAGTGGGAGAGTTGCATACCGGTGCGGCCGAGGACACGGGTGACCTTGACGAGCTTGACGGGAACCTTGGAGGAGTCCATTGTGTGGTGCGGGAGGTCTTGAGACGGGGAGTTGGTGGTGGGCGATGGAGGGCGGTATGGCGGGGTCGGGGGATCGAGGTTCGGAGGTCGAGAAGTCGTGTACCGTGGTGAAGCTGGCGCTTGGCCTTGGGCTGGGCGGCGTGGTACCTGAGATTAGGTAAGACGAAGGGCCCCACCACGGCAAGGTCTCAGGGACTCGGGGCGGCGGAGTGGGGGGCCGCTAGCGTGCTGTAGCGAGCGCCTAGTTCCAGCACTGATAGCCGACGACAAATCGGCGCCCACCTGCCAGGAGTCACGATAAGCGACAACGACGCCAGACAACCTTTGTCCTACACCAACCATCATCGACACTGCTCACGACGAATGGCTATCACTGACACGTCGATATCAATCCATGGGATCTTCCATGGCGAAATGCATCGCGCGACTCGAAGCATGGCTCTACGCGTCCCTCATTGCCTGGCCAGCTGTCGACAACAAAACAGATCGTAACGCTCACGTCTACATCCTCGGATAACCGCAGTCTCAGCGGGAGCTCTTGTCCTTCAGCGCCTTGCCAAGAACAACCTCGTGTACAGCCTCGGCCACGTACCTCACATTGCCGCTCCTCAACCCGAAGATCGAGATCCGCCCCGACGGCAGGATGTAGACGTGGTGCCGAGCCTGCAGAGCCGCCGCGTCCTCGGCGTCCAGTCCCGTGTACGAGAACATGCCCTTCTGCTCGACGATGTGCCGCCAGTCCCCTGGCGTCCCGAGACGGATCAGCTCCTCGTGCAGCGCCCGCCGCATGGCCTTCAGCCGCCCGCTCAGAACGGCCAGGTCCTCCCGCCACAGCCCGTGCAGCTCCGAGTCTGAGAGCACCAGCCCGGCCACCTCGGACCCGAACCGCGGCGCCATCGATATATCCGCCCGCTGCATGCCGATGAGCTGGCTCTGGATGGCCGCCGCCGGGGTCGACGACCCGCGCGCCCGCGCCGCCACGATGTGCAGCGCGCCCACCCGCTCGCCGTACAGCCCCAGGCTCTTCGAGAAGGACTGGCAGACCGCCATCTCGAGGCGCGGGCGCCCGGCAAAGTGCCGCACAGCCCAGGCGTCGCGGTCCGGGTCCCCCGACGCGAACCCCTGGTACGCCACGTCGAAGACGACGAACAGCCCGCGCGCCTCGCACACGTCCGCGATCGCCGCCCACTGCGCCGGCGTTGGGTCCAGGCCCGTGGGGTTGTGCGCGCACGCGTGAAACAGGACGACGTCGCCCCGAGCGGCATCACTGCCCAGCGCGGCCACGGCGCCCTCGAAGTCGAAGGCGCGCCGCGCCGCGTCGTAGTATGGGTACGTCCGCTGCTTCACGCCCGGCGCGTTCTCGCTCCAGATCTTGAAATGGTTCGTCCACGTCGGGTCCGGGAGCCAGACGTGCGCGGGCCGGAGGTGCCGGCCCACGAACCGCGCGATGAGGCTGTTGGCCCCCGTGCCGGCCACGGTCTGGACGCTGGCGACGGACGCCTCGAGCTGGGGGTCGATGTCGCCGCCGAAGAGGACCGCCTTGGACGCTTCCAGGAGCTGGTCGTTTCCCCGCGGGTTGAGGTACTCGTGGTGCCAGTCGCCTGCTGCGATGCGCCTCTTCGCCTGTGAGGAGCTTGTGAGTGTGTATGCCCGTCGTAGTGGATAGAGAGCGCCAGGGAGGCGACGTACCTCCTTGACGGCCGGCAGTGGCCATGGTTGTCCGTCGTCATCACGGTAGGCCCCGACTCCCAGGTTGACTTTGAGAGGGCTTGGATCCTTCCGGTATGCTATTTCCACGGCAAAGGGGCCCTCGATAGGTGAGATTTCCAGCGACGAGAACCGTGAAGAATAATCGGTCGCTTCTGTAAGTGACCCCATCGCTGCTGCTGTTGAGTGTATGGTATCAGTGCTATGTGTCGGTAACAAACGAATAAAGTCCAACAAAGTCCTTAGTCCAAGATCAAATATAAGTATCACTTTTGCTGCAAAATATCATCTCGAACTTCAGAAGCGAGTCACCTCGTCTTATGCTGGGAAACACACACATTGTTGCGGTGGGGCGATTGTGCCCCTCTCGGTCACGTCTTAGACCCATCGGCTATCGTCAGTTTCGGTGTGCTGGCAAGATAGCCGACACTTACATGATGGACCGCGGCCTCTGTCCTTCGTAACAACAGGCCCTACGAGGTTTCCGTTCTCTCAAATCAAGGGAATTCGCCACGTCGTTAATAAAGATGGCTGAACGTCGCTTTATCAGTTCTTTCTTGCGCTATGAAATGCATTTTTTGGGAGATGTACACCACCCCTGTTTCTCATGTTGACGGGTGACTTGAGTCTTATTACTGCCGATTTCATCTATCGCCTTCAAGAGGGCAACTATATATGCCACACAAAGCCGCACACGATGATCGTGTCCGAGAAAAACCACCAACCCGCGGTTGACGTTGAAGCTGGTCGACAAGTGCCCGTAACAGAAGCTGTACGAAATGTCAACGACGCACCGCCAGCCCTGCCAGCCCCGCCAGCCACTGATGATCCAGCGTCTCTCCGGGTAGAAGTCCCAAGATCTATGAGACGTGGACCGCTGGCAAGGCTGTGCCTCGTTCCAGAGACCGAGATCGGCGTCCACAAAAACAAAACCGAGAAATGGGGCATCACAGTCGTGGTCTCGCTCTGCGGCGCCGCCGGACCCTTTGGCGGCGGCATCATCCTGCGTAAGTGTCGCCTGCGCTTCCCACGCAGACAGAACGACGCTAATCAGCCTCGATAAAGCCGTGCTTAGCCTCATCGCCGACGACTTTGAAGAAGATGCCTTCGTCGCCAACATGGCACTGGCCATTTACATGCTAGCCATGGCCATCTTCCCACTATGGTGGTCATCTGCGTCGGAGCTTTTCGGCAGGAGGCCCATATATATTGCGTCGAATGGATGTCTCGCCGTCTTTGGCGCCCTGTCTGCCGTTTCCCCATCGATGCCCGTCTTCCTAGCGATGCGGTTCTTGACCGGCGGAGCAGCGTCGGCCGCGGTTTCTGTCGGCGCGGGTACCATATCCGACATTTGGGAGCCCAAGGAGAGGGGAAAGGCCATGGGATACTTCCTGCTCGGCCCCTTATGCGGACCACTCATTGCACCCATCATTGGCGGTGGTCTGAGCCAGCCTCTCGGCTGGAGGAGCACTCTCTGGTTTCTGTGCATTCAAGGCTGTAAGTTGACCCCCGCGTGATCCGCCGAGGAATTGATGCCTCAAGCTGATACCTGGTGATAGTATTGATGACAATTTTGGTCATATGTGGGCTGCCCGAGACGTCTCAGCGAAAGTCATCAGGTCGGCCATCTGGTTCCCAAGCTATGGTTTCAGAGTGTCGTGTTGGAGAGCCATATATGTGCCCCTCTTCGGCTGCGTCCGGTCCGTCCATCGCTCGCAAGGCTGCGTGCTTCGCAGATCAGCTCATGTTGCGCCCTCTCAAGGTCCTCGCGTACCTCAGGTTCCCTGCCGTCGCCTTGACTGTGTACCTCCACAGCATCAGCTTCGGCACTCTCTATGTCCTCAACCTGAGCCTCGAGCGCTTGTTCAGCGCGCCGCCGTATGACTTCGCCAGCTGGATGATCGGGTTTGTTTATGCTCCAGCGTCGCTGGGCTATATCCTCGCCAGTCTGATCGGCGGACCCTGGATGGATAGAATCATGCAGAGCCGTGCCGTCAAGCGGGGCGCCTGTGATGCGAACGGTGTGCTCATATATCTGCCGGAGGATCGCATGGGGAAGAATGCTTGGTTGGGACTACTTCTGAGCCCCATTGCCGCAATCTGGTATGGCTGGGCTGCTCAGAATCAGCTCATGTGGGCAGCAGTGGTACGTTTTTCTCTCGTCCTCCATGGCCCTATATCTAGGTGCCCCTCCAGCAAATGGCTGACGATCAATGACCAGCTCGCGCCCTGTTTCCTCTTCGGCTTCTCCAGCTTCCTCTTGATCTCCATGTCAACCACCATGCTGACCGAGTTCATGCCGAATCAGTCTGCATCTGGAGTCGCCATCAACAACCTGTGTCGCAACACAGTCGCCTTTGTTGCGTCATTGACGGCTGTTCCTTGGATAGATGCCTTGGGCGAAGGATGGGTGATGACTATTGTTGGAATCTGGATTGCTTCTTTAGCAGGCGTCGTTCTTCTCACGCTGAGAAACGGCCCAAAGTGGCGTGCAAAGATGAATAAGAAACTCCAGGCTTGAGGCTTTTCGTTCCAGCTTTTAGAGATCGATAATGAGTATAAAATACCCCTCAGAGAAAGACCCCGCCCGTCAAAACACCTTGGATAGCGCAGGGGTGTTCCCGGAAAGCGTCGCCTCCTGAACCCCATTGTGTCCCTGTCGCTTGGTGCGCTTTGAGTACTTGTGCGGCGGCGTTGTAGCTCTTTCCGAAGGGTGTAATTTCCTGTAAACGATCAACGATCCATTGTTGTTTGAACGGGTCGGCTATCTCGAGTCCGGCCACAAACAAAGGCCACGCCGTGCGGACAATCGCAGAGGGACCTCCCTTTTGATATCCGTACATGACGAGCTTGGTGATTTCTTCGAGCGCTTGACTTTTGCGCTCTATGTCTACATCCCGTCCACTGGCGCGGATGAAGTCCAGGACGCTCGCGTGGTAATTGGGAATCACCCAACAGAGAGTCAATGCAAGGCCTGGGCTGAGATACTGAGCCGCCTCGGGCATCTTCTCGGCCATGTAGAACAAGTCTGCATATTCCTGTCGCAACTGATCGAGCTTTGACTCAATTGCTGCGGCTTTGGCTTCTTTGGCCTCGGAGTCTGCGGAGCTTGCCAAATCGGCGACCATGCGCCGCAGCTGTGAGCAGCAACGAAGCAGTTCAAACGTCGATTTGTGCTCCATATCGTACAAGATTTCGCTCATGGGATATTCAGCCCCCCAGGTGACTCGGAAAAGCGGCGCCGACTTGTCATGTATGGCTGCGAGGACGCGGAGCCAAACCTCGCCAGCGTCGTGATGATGGCTGATTCCAAGGGACTGAGCTATTGCTGCATTAAGCCAACCCCCCAGACCAGAAGACGCCGCACGTGCATCGAGGCCGAGCAGCCAGATGATGAGTCTGGTCCCGAAGCAAGACAGAGTTGAAGTCTCCTCAGCTCTGACGTTGCCGAGAAGAGACGTTGGGCCGCCTCCTACGCGCAGGTCAGGGAACGGGTCGACGTTCGCGCTCTGTAGCACACTGACGACGCCATGTAGATGTGCCGTTAGGGACTGAGCAGGGCTATCGCCAAATCTCTGCTCGTACATCAACATGAGCCAGAGGGTAGCAAGGGTTGCGTCCAGGTCCAGAGCCGTCGTCTGCCGGATGAGACGGGTACTCAAGAGTTGCAGGGCCTCGCCATAGTGCCACCTGGCTTGCATGCGTTTGGTAGAGTATGTTGAGCCATCCGCAAGCTCGTCGCGTGCGTCAAGCGGCCGGTATTCGCTACCAATGGCGAGGATCATGTGCATGGCGGCCGGAGCATGCGCAGCTGTCCGCAAGACGATAGCTGGAACCGAATACTCTGGGTTCTTGGTATCAACCGAGCTTGCAAACCACGTCTTGTAGAAATAGATAGCCTTCTGGTGATCCAAGTCGAGTCGTAGGCCGGATGCCGATGGACCCGACAATGTCAGAGAGCGCTCCGGAGAAGTAGAGGGTCGCATTGAAGCACGAGACAAATCTGGTGTATTTGAAAATTGGAGTCCATTGCTGGATAGATCCGACGCGACACTTGATTCAAAAGGCTCTACGTCAGGCTCTGGGCCCTCTACAGGCCCGGAGTCGTGAACAGCCGCAGGATTCTGGGTCTTGGTTCTAGCCTTCTTCGGCGGCCGTTTCCTCGGAACCGTAGTCCAGTCGCAGATTTTCGACAGCCGGCTGCATTGCCGGCAGGTTGGTTGTGTCTCATCACACTTGACTTTCCTCACTCGACATGTCCGACAGCCATTCCGAGATCGGGGTCCACTGCGGTTGCCAAAGACGCCGACAAACTCGCGAGACGAGCTCTCGCTGCACATGTCGACCAGAGAGGTGATGTGAGAAGAGGATGACACAGCGTTGGCTTTCGAAGGCCAAATCGGTGTCTGACATTATCGGTGCCACAAGTATGACTGTCGTGGAAGGGGCTATGAGAATTGGTAATCGGTCATGCCCAGGAGACCGCCAGCTCGCTCAGTGGACGATGGCATGGCACGTGACGTGCTTTTCGTGCCAGCGGAATCTTCTGTGGGGCGCTGATGCTGCAAAATACAGGGGACATTGTCCTGCATCTCTCACTTACAGGGCGCTCATGCAATACCATACTGAGCTAGACTGGCCTTCTCCCAACGCTGTCTGTTCTCCAAACCTGTCACCCACAGTCACCGCATCGATCGATTCACCAGGGCGGAGCAACGCGTGGCTCGAACCGCAACACCACAACCACGCGCCCCTTTCAGGAAACTCGTTCAAATCAGGCCCGGTTCGCGTCAAAAACTAGTAGTACCCTCACGTCCACGTCGTCAGTAGGAAAAAAAAAGACCATTCCCTCCCTCGAGGGGATCGTCATGGCAAGGACTCGTCACGATGCCGGCTTCAACCCCTGATACCCATCCCTACGATCTCCCAAAATTACGCGTCTCATTCACGCCTGAAGTATGCCTATCGTACATGAGTATATCGCAGAGGCGAAAATACTGATACGCTGTATAGGACGACACGCGGTTTCTCTCACAAGACGATAATGTCCCAGGTTGTTGACGAGCCTATGCCTGAGGGTAACTGTGCTGACAGTGGTACAGAATACTTTGCGGTTCAGTTCTGCCCGTACCAGCCTGTAGAGGCAGATCCCGTCTTCGCGGCTGTCAGCAAGAAACATGTGAGTGGTCTCCTGCTTCCCCTGTTCGCGGTTGTTAGACGATGCTCAATGTTGACTGGCGAGTAGGTGCTTTTATGCCGGCTTACCCCCAACGACGATAACAACGTCCAGCCGTATACCATCATCAAAGTCATTCGCGATGACGACGTATGTGCTCCATTACTTGATAGTTGACACGCGACTGATTTTCTAGGCCGATTCGCGAAATTACACCTGCACCTGGTCGCAGGACAAGGTGACGGGCAAGCCGCATCTTTGTCTCAGTGGTGAGGACGCCAAAATCAAAATTTACGACGTCACTGATGGCACTCTCGTGAATGTGGGTTATTTCTGCACCGAATTCTGACCCTAATATGCTAATAGATTCCAGGTCCTTGTTGGCCATGGAGGTGTAGGTGCCCACTTGCGACTGTATAATCAAACCGGACTCACGATGACAGGACATCAACGACATGGTCACTTCGCCCATCGACCCTCTCATTATTGCAACGGCTTCAGACGACACAACTATCCGTATATGGAGCTTAGACCCTGCCCATGCCGATATGCCATGCCGCTGTATTCTCGGTGGTGAAGGCCATCAATGGAGTTTGCTTACATTGGTAAAACTCCTCAATCTTCAGTGTTCGCTCCACAATAGTTGACACATTAACAGGCATTCCATGATACTGGCCGTTACATGCTATCAGCTGGCCATGACCAGATTGTGAACCTTGTGAGTTGCTGACACTCCTGCCGCCCTGTGCGGTTGCCTTCATATATCCTCGGGCTGACAGTTCACCAGTGGACGCTGCCGGATCTTCCCAAAGGAACAATTCGCCAACCCTTGGAAGTTCATTACCCTCACTTTTCCACAAATGAGGTCCACAGCGGTGTCGTCGACTGGTGAGCCTCCTCGGTTTGATTTTCATCTGCCCTGCTGACCCCCCAGTGTCGCCTTCTTCGGCGACTGGATTCTCTCCCGCGCATGTCACGACGATATCATCGCCCTCTGGCGCATCGAGGGCTTCTCCTCTAAAGATCCACCCCCTCCCCAGGAGACGGCGCCAACGACCATCAACCCCGAGATGCTCACCCGCTCCGCCTTTTCCCACAACTCGTCCGACCAGCGCTCCTCCCAGTCCCAGTACACCCGCCTGCTGACCTTCTTCACGCCGGGCTCGGGCAACATGTTCTTCATGCGCTTCAAACTCCACCACGCGCCCGGCCAGCACCCGGTCCTCGCCTTCTGCAACGCTAACAGCAAGATTTTCTTCTGGGACCTGGCCCGAATCACGAGCTATCATGAGTGGATCCGCGGCCTCGCCCGTGCCAAAGGCGACCCGGCCCTCATGCCCGAGCGACCCGCCTGGCTGATGCCCATTGTGCATCGCGCCCGCGCCGAGGGCAAGGGCAAGCCCGAGCCCACGGTGCGCGAGCGCAAGGCCGCCGACGCGCCGCCCAAGGGTATCGAGCTCATCCCCGGCGTGGCCGAGCTTTATAGCAAGGAGACGCTGCAGTCCTGGGATGGCAAGTACAACGCGGGTGACCCACACACGCCGCTGCAGGCGCACCGCGTCGAGACGATCGGCGTCAAGGGCTTCGTCGGGCGGTACGCGGCGTGGAGCCCGAGCGGCGAGTGGTGCGTGATTGTTGGTAGTATCAACCTCGGCTTAGTGCTGCAGCGGTGGGCGCCGTCGTAGAGGGAATTGTTAGACAGCGGGAAATGAAGCAGCTATTGTGTTCGTGAGCTATGCTTTCACTCGCGACTTTCGTCGGCGATGACGCCGTGACGGTGATTTCTCAGGCTCCGAGTGCTAGTCTTCAGCTCTGTGATCTCTGATCGGCAGCGACGCAAAGGTCGGCATGGCGGGCGCCTCGCTTCCCTCGCGGTCCTTGTTTAGAGCCTCCTGCATCGCGGGGTCGAGCTGGCCGCCCAGCTGGGCCATTTTGCGGAAAAAGTCCATGGCGATCTCTCCCTCCGCCAGTTTCTTGGCTTCGGCCTCCTCCCTGTCACCCGGCTGAGGGGCGTGCGCGGGGATGAGCAGGTCGGCGATGTATAATGAGGTTATGCCGCGCAGCCGCTGTAGTTCACGACTCCGAGAGAATGGCGGGCTGTCCAGGATCTTATCCATTCGGGAGGCGAGATCACGCATCCCGTCGAGGGTCTTCGTGCGGATCTCATCCCGAGCCTGACGAAGGCGCGTCTCGCGGGCGTCTGCCAAGGAACCAATGCCTCTGTGTCTTCCACTTGGGCTTGCGTCCAGCGTGAACGGATCCCTGTCCTCGGAACCAAAGCCGTCTTCGGGATCTGCGTTGTACATATCTAGATCTGGGTCAATGTCCATGTCCCAGTCTTCTGCTTCGACATTGAGGTCTTCAAGCGCGGCAGAATATTGTGCGTGCATCTGGCTAATCTCGTAGCTGACCTGCGCCGGCCAAAACTGCAAAGCCGAGGCCGCCTTCCTCGCACCAAGATGATGGGGGTAATTCCTGATAAGACTCTGAAAGTACTCCTTGACCTGGGGAACATTGGCGATAGGATAACGGTGCTGTTTCTTGCGCCGCTCGTTCCGGGCTTCCCCATCCTCCGTCGGCACCCAGGGCGCCTTCTCCGCCGGCACGGGCTCACGCATGAGAATCTCAGCACCGAGCTCCCAGTAGTGATTCCGTCGGATATCGACCGGCTTGCCAGAAACGCGAGACTGCATTAGCAGGCCAAAGGCGCGCTTGGCTGCAGGGATGTCGCCACGCGCGAGGAAAACGGCGATAGAGCGGGCGAGAGGCTGGAGGGCGGCGCGCTCTGCCGCATAGGACTGAGGTTTGGGGAGAGCAGATTCGGCCTCTGATTCTGCCTCGGTCTCGAAGTCGGTTTCGGCGCGGGACTCGTCTGTGTCCGTGTCCGCGATGGGGGCGGTGGAAGGGGCCTTCCAACGCCGTTGTCTCCGACGTGTGGTAGGGTCTCGGTAGGGGCGGTGGGGGAAGCCAGGCTGAAATAGTGAGGGGATTCGATCATTCTCTGTGAGACCGGCGGCGAGAAGCTGCTTGAGGACGCCGGGAGTGTGGCTCAGGGGATTGATGATGGCGTTGGGCAGGTGTGTGAGGATGGGCGGACTGCTAGCAGGAGAAGACGGCTGGCTAGCGGTTCTCTTGCGCTTCCGAGGAGCACTTGAAGAGTCCATGATGCGTATAATCTCCTAGCAGGATGAAAATGCTAGGATTCATAAACGTAGCGCTATGGTGTTGTCATTGCTGGACAGGCGAAGGGAGGATGGCAGGCAGCTTGAGTAAGGCTGGCCGGAATGTCGATGCCTGGTTCTGAGCTGCTGTCTAGGCTACTGTGAAAAGTTGTAATACGATAGCATGAGGCGGCGCTACTAAATAGGGAAATTCGTTTGTCGTGAATGATAGGGGAAGTCGGTCTGGAACCTCGACGTCGAAAGGATGGAATTGAAGATTCAGGCGATGAATTTGAGAGGGTGGATCGATCCTGAATGGGGCGTGTGCATAGCACAACCACCAAACACCCTTGCGGTTGGAAAAGCCACAGTTTAGCCGCCACTCGTGGTGGGGCAGATTCAACGACATGCATCAACACCATGTACTTGAACCTTGTCCTCTTATCCCATATCATCTACTATCTATCTACCACGGCCTCTAGAAGATTGCTGCTGGCAGTAAGCTGCAGCGAGTTATCACTGTTTGTTTATAGTATCCCATAAGTCAAGCCACACGGACATCGTGAACCATCGCCGCGATGTCCGACGCAAGGAACGACAAGGCGTTCAAGTATCGCCAGGAGATCAGTCAGGTAGGCCTCCCATATTCCTCATTTTCATGGTTTCCCGTGAGACACCTCATCTACATCTGCGACTCGGAATTCTCGGAGACAAGCTTGCCCCGCCTTGAGAAGCGCCTCTGGATATGACACCCGCCGTGAGGGACGGCCACGATTTCGGCTACTTCAACGACATCGACAAAACCTCGTCCCATCCAGGGCTTAGGTTAATACATGAAGCCACTTCATTTACCTCCAAAGTTTCCAAACATGAGAAGGGCATGCGGTCTTGGCGCATGTTTCAATGGGTCCTGCGACAGCCCTCTGAGTACCGCACGACCTCGCGAGGAGTCGCATTACATCGTCACTACATCGTCGCGAGCAATTTCAAAAAGCCAGATCCGCCAACGGCATTGGTCCAGTTCATACGCCACCCATAGTGTACAGCCGCAGAGAGAGACAGTACAACAATCCCCCAGGAACTCCCGCAACCCTGTTCAACCTGCCCAACAGCTGAACGGCAGGGTCAACTCCATGGCCTTCGACCCAGCCTCGAATATAGGACATGTCATTACCCAGTCATCCCGAGTACCCTTAGGAAAGGGCCTCGGATCCTGCGCGACTATGGAGATGAGTCGCTGGTCATTGCTGTTGAGCCCTGACTACCCGTTCGCCCGCACAACGATTGAACGACTTAAGCAGAGAGAACGGCTGCCAAACGGATGATTCTTGCCGCACAATGTACACAATCGTTTCATCCGGATAAGAGGGCATCCAAAATTCAGCAGGCAGCTGACTCCTACCAATGGCGTGTGCCGGCCTGCCAACCAAGGCAGCAACCGTTGTCAATGCTGGGCGCACTGTTCTCTAGTCGTCGTGACGGAGAAGGAGGCGAGTATGCAGCAGTGTACATCACCGCCATTGACCTGCCTGCGCTCTCTCAGCTTCCAGCAGCTGTATTCCACTAAACTCGTCGTAAATTCACGTCGCGATCAGCCACACTCCACGGCCAAACACGTCTACATCGTCTGCAAACCCCAAGCTCAACCACTCTCACCTGACTATCTCGCACCTCTTCGCCTGCTCCCGCGATCGAAAACCGGCCTTGACCTGACTCAACCACGACTGCTTGTCGCATACATACAAACGAAGCCGCTGTATCAGCCATGCCTGCTTCGCCTTCAGGCATCGAGCTCGAGCTGGCTGATGAATCGCCCTCTACCATCAACTCGAGCCACTTCCTTTCGCCGTCTTCCTCCTCCGAAACACTTCACAGAAGCCAAAACAGAACCGCCAAAACCTCAGCACGAGTCATGAACTGCCAGCAGGTTCAGCACGAGGCAGAGGAGCTATTTCAGACAGCATTCGACGATGTAATCGGCATCAGCTTTCATTCTGGCTTCCAGTCAATCAACGATGTTGCTGTTTCGACAGATAGATGCCAGCGAAAGAGTCGGCCTCTGAAGTCGCGAGCGCTCACTCTCGTGTACAGCGATATGCAAATCCAGCTCGACGACTTGGACTTCCTGGCTTACGACTCTTCGCCTTTTGATGACGAGACCAAGGAGGATTTCCTAGCACGACTGACTGACACCTTCGAACAGATGATGTACGTCTCCGGCGAGACTGCCGAGCCTTCTGTTGAAACGACGAATATCATCGAGGCAATCGTGCGCGAGCAAGTTGTGGAGCTGGTGGGTTGCTATCCTCACCTACCGAACGCTCAGCTAAGCCCTCTAGCTCAAGCAATGTACCGACCAAGCGGCCCGCCGCGGGTCTCGATCAATCAACATCAACGATCTGATTTTCCAAATTCGTCACGACACAGCCAAGGTCTCCCGCCTTCGCACCTTTCTCTCGTGGAAAGACGTCCGCAAGAACGTCAAAGACTCGGACGACAAGGGCGGCGACGCTGATCTCGGCGCCGGCGAAGACCCCGTCGGTGGTGTCGCAGCCGGCGGTCCCGTCGACGATGGCGCGAAGAAGAACAAGAAGGCCAAAGTCGGCCTCCCCTGGGAGCCGTCGTCCTTCTACCCAGTCGACGTGCCCGAGCGCGAGGACGAGGAAGACGAAGAGGAAGAGGAGATGAACTTCATCACCCTGCAGCGCCTCCGCAAGGCTGACGAGCGCACCAAGGCCATGACCAAGGAGGAGTACGTCACATGGTCTGAGTACCGTCAGGCATCGTTCACCTACCGAAAGGGCAAGCGGTTCCGCGAGTGGGCCGGCTTCGGCATCGTGACAGACAGCAAGCCGTCGGACGATATTGTCGACATCCTCGGCTTCTTGACTTTCGAGATGGTGCAGACGCTGACCGAGGGCGCGCTCAAGGTCAAGGAGCAGGAGGACCTCGTCAAGGCCCAGAGCGGCGGCGGCGGCGTCGACGGCGAGGGCTCGACGAAGAAGCGTAAGGCGCAGCAGGGCCTGTTCGACCCGCCCAGCGAAGGCAAGACGCCGATCGAGCCGCGCCACGTGCAGGAGGCTTTCCGACGGCTGCAGCAGCGGCCCAAGAAGATCCGGGCGATGCTCAACGGGTCGAGGCTGCCGCAGCACACCACCCTCAACATTGTGAGTTGGCTAATCGTTGCTGGCCTGTGTGCTTTGGCTAACGTATTGCAGATTTAAGCAAAGCCTTCGGCTGGTTGCAGGGCTTCGGGCGTTAGGGGTTGGTTTAGTCTGTACAGAGGGGAGATACCCACGGCTCTTTAATAGGGGGTTGGCGTTAGTCCTAGGCAATACACCAGTTGATGAAACACATCTTTTACCGCTTCTTTTGATCCAGCAATCAAATGCTGAAGATAAGATGGAGTTTCCCGAAGACTGAGGACGTTCGTGGCGCATTCTAATTGATTGGACTCCTATCTAAAAGTGACTGTGGTGACAAATGTCACCGCTGAAGCTACCGTCGCGATTCTTGTCAGGGCTGTTGATTTTAGAGCCCAGTAGCTCGCTGGAGAACCTGAAATCTGCTAGATCGTAGCCAAGCGGCATCTGTCCTGAGTGACGCTCCCAGTGCGGCGGTTCCGTGGCCTGCACTCAAAACGTCACTATACAGTCTAACTAGCCTGAGGCGCTGTTCTCAGACAGCGTGCTCTCGCCAGGCGTGAAGTAGGAAGAACCCCGTCGGCCCCTCACAAGACCGCTCACGACCGCTGGCCCGGCCCCCGAAGCTGACACAAGGCACAAGGCCTTGAGGCCTGGCGCGGCACTCTCCCCGTCGCGGCCCTCTCTGCCGCATCGAGCGACGCACGTCCGCTGCCGCAGAGCCGCAGAGCTATCTGGCCCTACGCGCCTCGGACTTCATTGAAAATTCCATGGCACTATGCCCCGGGCCGACCCTCACGAAGGCGTCGCCATCCGCGTTTTGAGCATGGAGAGCTCAGAGCTCTTGGCCCAGGCGCCCTGCGGCGTCTGCCGGTAGAAGACGAGCTTCCCGTCGTCGCCGGTGCTGCCGAGGATCTGGCCGTCGTCGTCAAAGTCGACGCGCCACACGGGCGTGCGGTGGCTGTCGAGCTTGGCCACCTCGGTGAAGGTGTGCGCGACCTGCCCCGGCTGCCCGGACGACTGCCTCTCGGCGCTGGCTCCGGACTTGGCGAGGCTCGCGCTGAGGCCGGACTGGTGCTGGTGCTTCTCGTGGGAGGGGCCGACGGCGGGGACGGGAGCCGCGTCCTCGTCGCCGGTGCCGGGCTGCTGCTGGTTCTGGTGATGATCGCGGCGCGAGACGAGGTCGGCGGTGGCCCAGGTCTTGCCGTCGCGGGGGTCGTAGGGCGTCTCGACGCGGAAAACGCGGACGTGGCCGTCCTGGCAGGCGGAGGCGATGGTGTCGTAGCCGCGGACGTTGCCGGGGGCCCAGGCGACGTCGCGGACGAGGCCGCGGTGGGCGCCGATCTCGGCGGCGAGGTAGAACTCCTTCTGGGCCTGGGGCACGCCGTAGGAGGTGGTGATGACGTCGCGCGAGCGGTAGAGCTTGACGCTGCCCATGGCGGCGACGACCATGGCGAGCGAGTCGGTGGGGACGCCGGCGCGCAGGGCCGTGTAGCAGGGGTCGGGGTTGGGGTCGAAGCGGACCTTGAAGCTGACCTCGTCGCCGCGGGCGGGCTTGGGGGCGACGGCAAAGTCGTCGATCAGGGTGTACTCGGAGAGGTTCTCGGGCTGGTCGTTCTCGTAGACGGAGAGGCGGCCGTCGGCGGCGAGGAGGGCGAGGTAGGTGTGTCGGGTCTCCTCGTTGTGCTTGATGGAGAAGGAGCGGTAGGGAGCCTTGTTGGAGCGCGTCTCGAAGGCGGGCTTGCCGGCGAGGGCGCGGGCGGATCCGGCGCTGAAGCGGCGGCCGGGGGCGGCGGAGGGGTCCTCGGCCCAGAGCTTGAAGCGGCCGTAGCCGCCGAGGGAGGCGAGGAGGTTGGGGTAGACGGTAGGAGGCAGCCACTGGAGCTCGAGGGCCTCGCCGCCGTGGGCGCCCCACGTGTCGCAGAGACGCCAGACGCCGTCCTTGTGGCGGTTGAAGACTCGTATCTTGCCATCGACGGCGCCGGTCGCGCAGCGGTCACCGTAGGCGTTGAAGGCGACCGATTGGACGAGGTCTCGGTGGCCGTGGGAGAGGTTGAGGTCGAAGCCGGCGCGCTCGTCGGCGAAGGAGGGTGGTTCGGGGGGGAGCGTCATGGTGGTGGCCGTCGTCGTGATGATGGAGAGAGGTAGGGAGGGGGGGAGACAGCTTGGAGCTCTCAATGAAGGTGTGACATCGATTGAAGCTCGGAACCGCCATTGGCATGGAGCCCCACCCCATGCTGCAGGTGCCTGGACGCACGGTTGCCGCCCCGTCCATTGAACCCCGGGTGTCTCCACCTCTTATGGACCCCCCCCCTCTTGGATGAACCCTCCCGGGGACCCTCTACGACGCTGCGTCTATGATGACGACCAGCAGCAAGCATCTCTGGGCTTCCCAGAACAGCACTATTCTTTGGAGGCGATTACAATCGCAACATCAGTGGGGGGCATCACATTCGTTTCATCTCTCATCACAGATCCAGCAAGTCACCATGAGAGGCCCCTCATTAGCTTCCAGCGTCCCGCGCTTGAAGCTCTCCTCCGGTTATGTGAGTCCCCCTCCTCCTTCTATCATCGTGATACTGACAACAACCCCAGCACATCCCCCAGGTCGGCTTCGGCCTCTGGAAGATCCCCCCGGCCCAGACCGCCGACGCCGTCTACACCGCCATCAAGACCGGGTACCGCCACATCGACGGCGCCTACGGCTACGCCAACTCGGCCGAAGCCGGCCAGGGCATCCGCCGCGCCATCGCCCACGGCCTCGTCGCCCGCGATGATCTCTTCGTCACCTCCAAGCTCTGGAACAACCACCACGCCCCCGCCCACGCCGCCCGCATGGCCCGCGAGGAGACGGCCGCCTGGGGTCTCGACCACCTCGACCTCTTCCTCATCCACTTCCCCATCGCCACCCGCTGGGTCGACCCCGCCGTGTGCCGCTTCCCCTCGTGGCACGCCGACGACGCCAAGACGACCCTGCACCCCCGCGCCCGCGTGCCCGTCGCCGACACCTGGCGCGCCCTCGAGTCGCTGGTCGGCGACGGCGGGCCCCTGCGCTCCATCGGCGTCTCCAACTTCCACACCCAGCTGCTCTACGACCTCCTCGCGGGCGCCCGCGTCCCGCCCGCCGTCCTGCAGGTCGAGCACCACCCCTACCTGGCCCAGCCGCAGCTCGTCCGCATGGCGCGCGACAGCGGCATCGCCGTGACCGCCTACTCGACCTTCGGCCCGCAGTCGTTCCTCGAGCTCGGCAACGCCCGCGCCCGCGACGTGCAGCCCCTGCTCGAGCTGCCCCTCGTGGAGCGCATCGCGCGGCGCCACGGCCGCACCCCGGCCCAGGTCCTTCTGCGGTGGTGCACGCAGCGGGGCATCATCGTGATCCCCAAGTCCATGCGCGAGGAGAGGATGCGCGAGAACCTCGACTGCTGCGGGTTCGACCTGGAGGAGGGCGAGATCGAGGCCATCTCCGCGCTGGATCGCGGGTTGCGGTTCAACGACCCGGGGGTGACGCACGGCGAGTCGGTGAGGATATTCACGTGAGGGCAAAGACTCTGTAGGACAGGCATGTTTAGATACTGGGGCCGACGGGATGATGCACTGATGGAGTTGGTTCTAGAGACGTGCAGCGATGTTCAGCTGCGTCTGACCGGCCGGGATATGATAGACGTCATTTGTGGAATCATCAAGAATATGTCACAGTATAACAAGTAGGCGAAAGGGAGGATCATAAGATGATGAGCTGAGATTCAAAAACCCGCCGCCGAGGCAGCTCGCTACAAACTCTGAGGTATCTAGTCTAATGCGGTCCCAGACAAATGCTTACTTACCTGAATTACCTTGCTTTGTCTCCCTCTGAACGCCTGTAAATGCTTTTCCGGCCCCTGGGCCGTTCACCTTGCTTCTCACGCCTTTCTCACTCCTTCGAGGACGACTCTGACCTGTCCTCCTTTGCGGCCTCGACATCGGGGGCCTTCCCCGGCCCCTGCTTCTCCTTCTTGACGCTCTTCCACTCCACGCACAGCCCGCACGCCAGCGTCGCCAGCGCAAGCCCCATGCCCGCCAGGAATACCCGCGTGCACGCAAAGTTGTACGCCGCCACGACGAGATCGAAATACTGCGCGGGCACCACACCGTGCAGGTCCGTCGCGCCGCTCTTCACGATCATGTCCGCGTCCAGCCCCGACACGCCCGACAGGCGCTCCACCAGCAGGTTGCTCAGGACGGCCTGGCCGACGGCCAGGAACACGGCGCCGCCGAGCTGCTGTCCAAAGAAGGTGATGGCCAGCCCCGTCGAGATGTCCTCGCGCGGCAGGACGGTCTGGACGGCGAGGCCGACGGTCTGCATGCCGAAGCCGAGGCCGAAACCGGTGAGGAACTGGAATCCAACCCAGGCGCCGGTGCCGCTTCCAGAGTTGAAGGTGCTCATGAGGCCGAGGCCGACAGCCATGATGGAAGGACAGAGGAGCATGGTCGGGTTGTAGTAGCCGATGCGCTGGGTGACAATGCCGGAGATGATGGAGGAGGCGACGAGGCTGAGGACGAGGGGAAGGGTGTAAATGCCGGACTGGACGGGATCAAAGCCCTTGACGGTTTGAACTGATGGTGTCAGCTATGTCGATCGGAGTGAGGGGCCAGGGAGGGAGATGTGGCAAGACTTACACCAAAGGGGCACATAGTAGACGGCCAGCATCATGGAGCCGGCCAGGAAGATCATGAAGAACACGCCGGCGAGGACGGTCCTCTGAGAGATGATGCGCACAGGCACCTGGGCCGTCTTGGGCATGAAGACCTGGACGGCGGCAAAAGCGGTGAAGGCCAAGGCGAAGACGACGAAGAGAGCGATGATGCGCGCGTCGTTCCAGGCGTAAACTGCGCCGCCCCATTGCAGGGCCAGCAAGAGGGCGACGATGGAGGGGACGAAGAAGAAGGACCCGAGAGGGTCGAGGCGGGTGATGTGCTCGACAAACGGCACGGGCTCGGACGGCTTCTGAGGCGCCTGCAGCATGAAGAACAGGAAGACGAAGGCGACGCCGCCGATGGGCAGGTTCATGTAGAAGCACCAACGCCAGGTGGCGTTCCCGGCAAAAGCGCCGCCGACGAGGGGCCCGATGACGGCGGCGATGCCGAAGACCATGCCGAACACGCCCTGGAACATGGGCCGCTTGTGGAGGGGGACCATGGTGATGAGGATCATCATGGAGCCGGCGAAGATGCCAGCGGACCCGAAGCCGGCGACGGCGCGGCCGGTGATCAGCACGGGGGAGTTGGGGGCGACGCCGCAGAGGAGAGAGCCGATCTCGAAGACGACGATGCTGACGAGGTAGACGACCTTTGGGCTGTAGAACTTGTAGATGCGGCCAAAGAGAAGCTGGGAGGCGGCGGTGGTGAGCATGTAGGCAGAGCCGTACCAGCCAATATCGCCCAGGGACTTGAACTCGTCGGTGATGCGGGGGATGGCGGTGGCGATGATGGTGCGGTCGAGGGCGACGAGGAACATGGCGACAAAGTTCGAGGCCATGATGAGCCAGAACTTGAGAGTCTTGGGCTGAAAGTTCGTCTCGGCCTCGTCAGGGGGAGGGCCGGCTGCCGTGGCCGGGGCTGAGGATGGTGGTCCATGGGTGCTGCTGGGGCGGCTCAACGTCTCTTTCGAAGTCCTTTTCTCGTCGGGATCGTCATGGCTTGACCGTCCTGATGTCGTTGCCATTGTGGCTGCTTGTGAAGCGCCCCGGCGAGGGAGCGGAAGATGGGCAATGTGGTAGAGGGCCCAGGTGGACAAGAAGGACGAGATGGATGGAGCAGATAGGTGATGGATGTTCAATTGCTACGGGAGCTAGGTGAAGGGATCCAACCAATACAAAAAGAAGAGCGGCTGCAGGTCGTAGATATAGGGTGGCCTACCTTGGCTGCAAAGTCGAGGGCAGATCCCCCGTCGGGGCTCCGTGATGGTTGCTTCGAATGTTGAGGGGACCGAACGGTGCTCGGTCGGGCACCGGGCGGGGGGGCTTCGGGTGAGACAGGCATGATGGGGTGACCGACGGGTATCGAGCAGCGGATGCCTGTGCCGAGATGCTTGATGCCTGCGATGATGAGATTCGTCTCGTATGCTCGTGTGGACCAAAGACCCTTTGGAGGTGGGCATGGCGAGATGATGAACCGGTGGGTTAGGGGACTTTAGGGGACTGTAGGGGAGGTTTCCCTTCGGCTCGGTAGCGAGGGTGCTGTAGCGGAACCGAGTAGGGGTCCCAGGTTCGACGGCGGCAGATGGCAGGGGCATCCTCAGCGAGTTGAGCCACATGTAGTGGATCTCGATGGTGATGTGGCGCAGATGCCAGGCTGATTAGGGCCTAGCGCGGCCGACCCCTTGTCTGCGTTCGGTCCCGAGGGGCACAAAAGTAACCGACAGTCCACGTCGCATCACCCTCCCTCTCGACTGTCCGAAGCCTCTCGCACATCTCCGCTCGTCCAAGCACCCGGTCGGCGCCCGTACTTTTTTACCCGCCACACTCTCTCTCGACTCGACGCTTCCGGGACCGAAACTCGTCCACCCGAGCTTGGGCCTGACGCCGAACGTCGCTGAGGACCGATTTGGCCTTGACAAGAAAGGCAAGGCAAGGGAGGTGCAGATAGGGTTGGTCAGCAAATCAATCAGGCCATCCCAGTCCAGCGCATCATCTCCCGCACGTCAGACCCTAGAAATCAGTCCCCTCATCTCTCTCGATCATCCTGCGGCTTGTCTTGCCGAGAAGCGTGTGTCGAGGCCGTGGCCTGGCCGCCTGAGCCTCGCCCCCCTCCCCGGTCTGGACCTGGCTGCCACGACCGGACAACAGGCAGCGGACGACAGACGACGCTCAGCAGACAGGAAGCAGGCAGACTGCATCATCAGCAGTCATCAGGCGCCTGAAGCCGGCATAACCACCGCATCTGCACCCGCCCACATCTCACCAATCGCCTCGTCTCTTGACCCTGCAGATACCCGCCCCGAACCCGCTCACTGGCCACTCTACGAACCCACATGGGCGCACAGCACTTCAAATTCGACGTCGCATACTCAGCCCTGCCGTTCTTCTGCCGAGTCAGAGCTTCCTCCTCGGCGCCCTGTCTGGTCCGGTCTTCAGCGTACATCACCTTCGGGACCGAGATCTGATCGTCGCTCGGCTCCACCTGCTTGACGCCTTTCTGCTGGGCGAACCCCAGCCAGTCGTTCTTCCGCCGCCACTGCTTGACTGACGGCCTGCCAGCCTGCCCGGCTGCCTGCTTACACGGCGTATCACACCGTCATATCCACCATGTCGGGTCACGGCCACGACCAGGGCCAAGGCCAAAGTCAGGGCCAAGGACCACGCCATGCTCCTGCTCCCACTCCCGCTCCCGCTCCCGCTCCCGCTCATGCTCATGCTCATGCTCCAGCTCCAGCTCATGCTCCAACTCATGCTCATGCTCCCGGCAACCATCACCAGATACCGGGCACCATCCCCGTGCCCGTCGGATTCCCTCCCGAATTCGACCCCAACGCCATGAAGCTAACCCGCGGCACCTCGTGCGTGCTATGTCAACAGAGAAAGGTCCGCTGCGACAAGAAGAAGCCTTGCGCCAACTGTGTCAAGGCCCGCGTCGAGTGCCGCGTCGTGCCTCCGAACCCTCCAAGACGTCGCAAGAAGCGCCTCCAGGAGAAGGACCTCATCGACCGTCTGAAGAAGTACGAGACGCTGCTCGCCGAGAACGGCGTCACCGTCGACCCCATCGCCCGCGACCTCAAGGTCGTCAACCACAACGGCGTCGACGAGGTGACCGATCTCGAGAACGACTTTGAGGGGCTGCACACCTCCCCGGATGGCAGTCAGGCCTCCTCCTCCAGGACCGGCTTCGGCGCCGGTACCCACCGACCGGACAAGTGAGACACCCCGAGCTGCCGAGCCCCTCCGTGACCCTCCTCCTCCTCCCCCCTCTCCTCGTTCCCACCCCTGCCGGCAGCCAGTTCTGATATGCCCTGTCCTCACCCAAGCTGCCTTGATCTGATGCTGACCCGCGCGTGAAGGGTGCCTTACAAGTGGTTCTTGTTTCACCGAGAAGTAGGTCTATCAAACCGCCGTGCCCGTCATGTCTGCTCCCAGTCTTACCCTGTCCTAGTTCCGAGCCAGCGAGGACCTCATGCGAGACTCGTCTGATGAAGAGGAGCTCGATGGCTCCGCCGTCCATCGTGCGTTTGACAAGATGTACGACCACCAGGATGGCTTTCCCTTCATAGTCGGCGCCAACCGCGAGACCTCCGTGTATCATTACCACCCTTCCGCCATTCAGATCTTCCAGCTGTGGCAGATCTACATCAACAACGTCAACCCTCTGCTGAAGATCACACACATTCCCACCGTCCAGGGCCTCGTCATCGAGGCGAGTAGCAATCTCGACCGCGTGCCTAAGAACGTCGAGGCCCTCCTCTTCAGCATCTACATCATGGCCGTGCTGACGATAGACGACGCCGAGTGCCAGAAGCTGTTCGGCGAGCCAAAGGGCGAGCTGCTAACGAGGTTTCACAGGGCCGGCCAGCAGGCGTTGGTCAACGCTGGGTTCATGCGCACCACTGACATGATGGTGCTACAAGCCTACATCCTCTTCCTCGTGAGCCCTGCCGCTGGCGTCCCAGAACGAGCTGCGTGTGCTGACCCAAGTGTGCCAGATTGCCATCCGCATGTTCATTGACCCTCGTCAGATTTTCTGCTACGTCGGCATCGCTGTCCGCATCGGCCAGCGCATGGGTCTCCACCGAGACGCCCAGGTCTTTGGGCTCTCGCCCTTCGAGGTTGAACAGCGCCGCCGGCTCTGGTGGACTATCGTGGGCTATGACCGCCGTATAGGCGAGATGACCGGCTCAACTGTCACGGCTCTTTCGACCATCGGCGACTGCAAGCTTCCCCTCAACATCAACGACACAGACCTTCACGCCGACGGCAAGGAGGCGCCCACCCAACACGCCGGCCCGACGGAGATGCTCTTCAGCCTCATCCGCGCCGAGCTCGCCATGGCCATCAGTACCGACGCCACGAAAGATCCTCGCGTCCCCATCGACAAGGACAACCCCGTCGCCTCCAGGCCCCTCTCCATGGTCCGCATGGCCGGTCCCGGGGGGCAGTGGTACACGCTCGACGGCTTCTTCGCCCACATCGAGGGCACCTACCTCCGCTTCTGCGACCAGAAGATCCCCCTCCACTTCTTCACTCTCACCATGACGCGGCAGGCCCTCTGCAAGATGCGCGTCGTCTCCTTCCTCGTCCGTCTCGCCAACAACGACCCCGCCGCCAAGCTCAACGAGCACGAGCGCGACACCCTCTTCCTCGAGGCCACCCAGATGATCGAGTACGACAACATTGTCCAGTCGGCCGAGAGCCTGCGCGGCTACAAGTGGTACACATTCCTGCACTTCCCCTTCCCCGCCTACATGTTCCTCGTCACGGAAATGCGCCAGCGCACGACCGGGCCCCTCGTGGACCGCGCCTGGGACGCCATCGCCGAGAATCACGAGCTCCGCGGCCTCATGAACAAGCTCAACAACCCAATGCACCTCGCCTTTGGCAACCTCTTCGTCAAGGCCTGGGACGCCCGCGCCGCCGCGCAGCGCCAGCAGGGCATCGTCCAGCAGCCGCCGTCTTGGATCGACCGCCTGCGCCAGCGCGCCGCCGATCTCGGCCGCGACGGCAAGCGTCCCAAGAGGGACCCCATCCCCTCAGCGCCCCCCAGCGACGGCAGCCCCGCCGTCATCCCGAACCTCCACCAGGCCGGCCCCATGGGCCCCACGCCGAGGCCGTCGGTCGACCGCCCGCGCCTGTCGCAGCAGCAACAGCAGCAACCGCAGCACCAGCAGCAGCAGCCTCTGCCGCGGCTCGACGTCCCCGGGGAGATGGGCATGATGGCCACGCCGCCCGGCGAGCAGCCGGGGCTGGACCCCGCGCAGCTGATGGGCATGCCGGACATGAACAACGAGTTTGGCGACATGAACTGGGGGTTCTTCATGCAGGGCTACGACATGAACAACTTTGCCGGCTTCCCGCCGGGCTTCGGCCCGTTCCCGGCCGGCCCGCCGGAGAACGTCGAGGTGCAGGGCGCGCCGGCCGCGTCGATGCCGCAGGAGCCCCTGCAGGGCGGCATGTACAGGTGAGAGGGCGTTGCTCGGATGCGCAAGGGAGCGCCTGGCGCTGTTGGTAGTAACGGTAAGGGACACGGGTCATGAATGAATGTGAAGGACATGGGACTTGGAAACATATATGTACTGTATACGAATGGGCGCATATTTACTCTGTGTACGGGGTTAGGGGCAATATACTCGGCGTCAGGCAGGGGCATGTCATGCGCATTCCCCCTCCCCTTTGGACACCACTTTTTCATCAAACATTATCTCCCGTCTCTATTCTTTTCACTCGTAGCATCATTCAGCGTCTCCTCCGCCCTAGCAGTTGCCGGACTGCCCGGAGGGCCCGGTCCACGCGTCCTCGACAACGGTGGGTGTGGTTGTGCCGCACTCGGGCACGTCGACGGTCCTGTTGATCGTCTCGTAGATGAAGCCCTGGCCGCAGTTCTGGCGGCGGAGGTAGGCGTAGGTGACGGTCTCGCCGGCAGCATCGACGTCGACGTCAACGGTCCACAGGGGGCGGGCGTCAGTGTAGGCGTCGGCGTTGAGGGGCTGGGCGCTGTCGACGTCCCAGGCGCCGAGTGCCGGGGCGTCGCCGATGACGTAAATGTCCTCGCCGTAGTAGGTGCTGGCGTTCACGCGGAAGGTGATGGGCGCGGCGCAGGGGACCTCGCCGAGGTCGGGGGCGCCGGCGGCCGTCGCGGGCTCGTAGGTGCCCGGGACGGACGAGGCGGCGCAGGTCGACGGCAGGGGCAGCTCCGCGGGCACCCAGCTCGGGGGGAACTCGCCGGCGCGGCGCGCGGCGGCCGTGACGAAGGCGGCGTAGGACCAGGTCAGGTCGCGGGCGCTGAGCGGGGCGAAGGGCGGGTCGCGGTTGAACTGTTCAGCGAGGGAGCCGTCGGCGGGCGTGTACTTGCGGGCGACGGCGAGGAACGAGTCGCCGTAGCGACGGGCAGCGGCGACGATGAGGGAGAAGGGGGCCTTGGCGTTGGTGGCGCAGGGGCGGCGGAAGGTGCCGGTCTCGGCCTCCGGGTAGAGGTCCTGGAAGAAGGGCAGGGAGGTGCTGTCGATGGTGACGGCGCCGTGGGCCTCCCACTGGTGGGCGGCGTTGTAGAGGAACTCGCCGGCACCGAGGGTGATGAGGTACCAGGGGTTGCCGTTGTAGTAGATGTCCTCGGTGTAGCGGCCGATGGCGATGCCCTCGTTGCTGGGGATGCCCTCGTTGATGGGGTACTCGGCGGGGTCGCGCCAGGCGTCAACCCACTGCTTGAAGGAGGCAAGGGCGCGGGGGTTGCAGGGCTGGACGGTGGGGCTGTCGCACGAGGCGGCGATGTCGAAGGCGACGTTGGCGCCGAGCATGGTGTTGGCGTCCTTGCCGGTGCGCTGGACGTTGGTGTTGATGTTGGCGACGTGGTGGCGGCCGTTCCAGTAGGCGTCCGAGTTGAGGAAGCAGCCGACGGCGGGGGCCTCGTCGCAGGCGGCGCCGCAGGTGATGTTGAGGCGGTTGGCGAGCTCGGCGCCCTCGATCAGGGCGCGGTACTGGGCCTGGGTGGTGAAGAAGCTGGAGCCGGAGACCTCCTCCCAGAGGTCGAAGCCGGTCGAGTTCCTGCGCCTGTCAGCGAGCCGCGCGGGGGATAGATAAGGGGGTATCTGGACGCGGGCACCCACCAGTACTGCCCGGTGTAGGCCAGGTCGTTGGCGATGACGGGCCAGACGATGTCGCGGGCCTCCTCCTCGCCGTCGTCGCCCGAGTCGGCGAGCCAGTTGGCCCAGGTGATCAGGGCGACGGCGCGCAGGGGGGGGCCGTCCCGCTGAGGGCGGCCCCAGGCGCCGTTGAAGCGCGAGCCGTCGACCTCGTACTTGGCCTCGCCGAGGCCGCGGCCGGAGGGCAGCAGGGCGCCGGAGGGGTTGGCGACGGTCTGGAGGACGGCCTGGGCGCGGAGGTAGTCGCGGATGTGCTGCTCGATGTTGGCGTTGGCGACGGGGTCGTGGATGAACTCGTCGATGAGCATCTTGAAGGTGAGGGCCGAGTCACGGGTCCAGGTGTAGTAGTCTAGGCGGTCAGCGGGGTCATCTCGACGACGTTCGAGACGCAGCGGTCTGTCTCGACTGGTTGTGAGGCCTTACACGGAGGGTCGGTCTTGGAGGGGCTGGCGATGACCAGGCCGGGGGCGGCGCCGGCGGCGGTGCCAGTGTTGCCGAGGACGTTGCTCAGGGACAGAGGGCGCTGGCGGGCGATGAAGTCCTCCAGAGAGCCCTGGTCCTGAGCCGAGACGGCCGGGATGGCGAGGGCGGCGGCCAGGGCCACGAGCTGGGAGCGGAGGGAGATCATGGTTGCTTGAAGTTGCTCGGAGAATGAAGCTTGCACGATGTCTGGGAGGGCTCTCTGTGGGGGAAGTGCCGGCGTGCTACCGAGCAACTTATATCCCACGCGTCGACCTGCGCCGGAGGAAATCATCCTCGTCATGGCCCTCGTCTCCGACCGTGAAAGGTCGACGCACGCGCGAGCGACAACATGTCGGCGGAGTCTAGCGGAGGCGAGGTGTTCCGCCGAGGTACGGCAGAGGGTGGTAGCGTTGGGACATGGTGTTTCTGCATGGCGCCAGCCGCCAGGGTCGGTGCCTGGTTCGGTTCGAGGAGGGTGTCCGGCGCCAAGGGGGCTTGCCGAGCGTTGGGGCTGCTTCTGGTGATGAGCATGGGCAGAATGGGATGGATGATGGATCGAGGTGGTGGCTGGGCCGAGATGGGTTGTGCAGTGTAGGTCTTGGTGAGGATGCTCCTCTCTCGAGTAGTGAGGTAGGTACGAGCAGGAGCAGGTAGGTATGGAGGCAGGCGGTAGTGAGGCAGGAGGTAGCGAGGTACGTTGTACCTGCCCAAGGCAGAGAGACGCACCTCGACGGCCCGACCGTGGCGGTATTGTGGGGAGTCCGGCCGCTGCGGGGTCACTGATGCTTGATGCCCTTTAGCGCCTGCCCAGGCGGCCAGGCCTGAACGGCTGGGGAGCGCCTGGCCGCCTGGGGAGAGCAGGCGGGGGCTCTTGCTGTAGCTAAGGTAGGGAGCCTGTAGGTGCTGTACGTCATGGATGGGCCTTGGCGAGTGCGGGGGATCCTGGGGAGCCCCCCCTTCTTCCCCCCTTCTCCCCATTCTTCACCACCCCCATGCCTTAGGTACCTTGCACTAAACCACTGCACTAACCACCTCCCGTAGTTCTCGGGGTGACTAGTGACGGGGTAGCAAGTAACAAGCATCAGACGATCAACCCCCCCTCGCTCAATTCAACGGCCATATCCCGGTCCCCATCAACGGCCAATCCCGGTCTTCTGCAACGGCCAAATACCGGCTCCTCCATTTATCCAGACGGCCCAAAAAATAAACCACCCCCGGACCAGCAGCATGTGACATCAACCTCCTTCGTGCTCCCCTCCCCCCAAGCCCCCGAGCAATTCCCCGGCCCTGCCGCCACCTCCTCGTCTCCTTGACAATCCTCGCCCGAAGCTGCTTCACCCCTTCACTAGACCGTCGTGGCGCAGGAGAAACGATTCCTATTGAGGCTGCAATCTAAGCGTATGGGTTGTGAAAGGACAGAAAGAGAGAGAAAGAGAGAGAGAGAGAGAGAACAGACTGATCCACCCCTTTACCCCCAGCGACGAGAGTCGACGAGGAGGACCGATCTGGCTCCCACTCGTGCCCGGGACACACCCATGGAGACCAGACTAGTTGAGCCCCCTCACGCGTAGTCCCGCCGAACCACCCCAGATGGCAATCTTGTGTCCCCTTGGCCCTCGGGCCTTGTGATCCTTTGCCCTTTCACAGTCGCGCCATGTCGAGCAGAGGCACCCGTCGTCCGTCCAAACTAAGAAGAAAAGGGGCACCAACTCGCGGGGGGGCCGGGCCTTGTAACAGCCTGAAAAAAAAAAAAGACGGGCAACCGAGAGACAGCTGGGAGGCGTCAGCTCCGCACGGTGAAGCAGACGGACAGCGGCCGGCCTGCGTGGAGAAGGGAAAAAACAGGCAGGTCGAATACCGGAAGACGAGAATGGACGGCCCGGCGGCTCAGTGGGCGCGGCGGATCACCTTGACCATGAGGTTCGACTGGATGAAGATGCCCGCCGAGTACGACCTCATCGGCTCGGTGGGGTCGACGAGCGAGAAGTCGAAGCGGCGGAGCAGCTGCGAAGCGCGCGTCAGTTACCAGCCCCAGCGTCTGCCGTCCCCCTCTGCAGGTCACGCACCTCGACGAAGACCTTGTTCAGGTCCAGCAGCGCCACCGTCTTGCCGAGGCACTGCCACTTGCCGTACTTGAACACGAGCTCCCACTGCGCCGTCATGGCCCGGAGCGCCTCCGCCCCGGCCTCGAGCCACCGCTCCGGCCGGAACGTGTCCGCGTCCGGCCCGAACACCGCCCGGCTGCGGAGCACCCCGAACGCCGTCCACCCGATCTGCGTGCCCTCGGGGATGCTCATGCCGTGCATCACGTCGCCCCCGCGCGGCACCGTCACCGACATGAGGCCCGTCACCGGCGGGAACACGCGCAGGCCCTCGCGGATCACCGCCTGGAGGTACGGCAGCCGCCGCGCCTCGGCGTCCCGCACCGGCGCCGACAGCGCCCCCGCGTCCGACGCCGACCGCACCTCCCGCGCGAGCGCGCCGTAGGCCGCCGGCGTCGTCATCAGGTACGCCATGGTCATGCGCATCGCCGTCGCCGTCGTGTCCGAGCCCGCGAGCACCTGCACGAGCGCCTCGCCCTCGGCCTCCTCGCGCGTCAGCCCGTGCGCCAGGAAGGACCCCAGCATATCCTGTCGGGGCTTGTTCGATGCGATGCGCTCGGCGACCACCTTCTTGGCCACGCTGTTCGTCGACCCCGTCAGCACGACACACGCCGGCCCCCCCCCCACGACAGGGAGAGAGGAAGAGGTGCTTACGCGATGAACTTGCCCAGGCCCACCCGGTCGTGCTCCGAGGGCATGGCGCGCCGGAGCAGGCGGGACTGCACGAGCGCCGTCAGCGACGGCAGCACCGACATGACCATCATGACCGGCATGCTCTCCTCGGTGATCTGGATGTAGTTGTGCACGTCCCTGTCCTGCGCCAGGTAGCCGAAGCACTCGCCGAACGCCAGCGACGTGATGACGTCGAGCGTGAGGTACTGCATCTTGCTGGCAAAGTCCATGGGCCGGAACGCGGCCGGCGTCGACACGTACCGCTCCTCGATGAGCCGCACCAGCGCCAGCATCTGCTCGTCGATGGCCGCCTCCAGGTTTTCGTTTTCCTTGCCCGAGTACTAGCGACGCCGTCAGTCTCGTCGGCGCCATCGGAGGGGAGTGATGCCTCCGAGGGCCGTTGTGGGGGGGGAGGGAGGAGGAGGGGTCTGGAACTCACGCCGATGGCCATCTTGGCGCGCAGCTCGTTGTGGGCGTGGTCATCGCGCATGGAGATGATGTTGTCCCTAGTCGGATCGAACTTGACGGCGTCGTAGAAGGCGCCCTTGCGGTAGGGCGAGCGCACCGCCCACATGCGGCGCAAGATCTCCGAGTCATTGGTTACCAGGTCGTTGGGACCGATGCGGACGACCGGACCTACAGCACACGGGCGAACCGCCCCCTGTGGTCAGCCTGACGAAACATGGACGGAGGAAGCGGAACAGAGGGTTGTCCACCCCACCCCTTCCCTCATTATACAGTGGTGGCGTGAGGTGGGGTGGGTGATGGTGCGTTGTGGTGTAGTGTGCGAGGTGGCCTGCCCCGGGGGACTGGCAACCCTGGGAACCCTGGGGGACGATTACGGCATGCGTGTCTGAGACCTCTCTCAGTCTCCGCCGGCGTCTGGATCACGTACCGTGTTCATCACAGGCTCGCTTCAGCGCGAGATGCATCTTCCCACTCAATGTGTTACGTAGCATCCACCACTTGCTGAAGGCCGCCCATCGCGGGCCGGGGACGTGTCTGAGGCGGGACCAGGCCCGGTAGACATGTACGAGGAGGGACAGTAGAAGGCATGAGCCGACCACCAGCGATACCGTCACGAGGTGCGAGCCGGAGAGAGCTGCACCGGACAGCGTCATGGTGTCGAGGTGTCGGTCGGCCTGCTGGTCTGCTGGGTAGGGTCCGTCTCGGTTTGGTCGTGTCTCTTCCTGTCCCGTCCCTCGTTGGCGAGGGCGGTCGGTGTGTCGTTTGTTGGTGACAGGGCTGTTGTCTGTTTGGGGTGGCTAAGCGCTGATGGTGGTGAGTGAAAGTTGGCTGCCCTGCAGAAGGAGACAGAACAGCAGCAGTGTAGGGGAGGAGAGGGTGTCTTGTGTTTCTTGGTGACGAGTCGAGGCGAGCGAGGGTGGGGGGCAGTAGAAGTAAGCAGCCTTCAACGGCCGGGGCCTGCTTCTGCTCCTCTGTTCGGCAGAAGCAAGGCCGGTTAGAGCAAGGTAAAAGTGAGGTAGCTCTCCCGACCTACCTTGCCTCAAAAGGGTAGCGGTTATAGTCGTGCTACTCAGTACTGCCTTGGTCGGCAACGCGGATAATCAAATGCGGGAAGACGGCGAGTGACCGTGAAGGCGAAGGTTGAAAAGCTTGAGGCAAGGCACCTCAAGATGTGTAGATGGGATAAGCTTAGGTAGTCAAGTACCCAGGTAGATATGGTCATGACGGTTGACACTCATCTAGGTAGGTGTCCAAGTGAAGGGCAGACGGGGAGGTGAATGGCAGGTGGACCGCCTGGTGAATATGGGTAGAGAGATGGCAGACGGCCGAAGCTCCACGTCGCAGCAGGAGCCTTCGTCAACACGTCTGCTCTACGAAATAGGAAGGATCGGTTGGGTCAAGATAGTGAATGAATGAACAAGCGCGATAAATCTCCCAAGAGTCAAGGCATTTCCCGGGGACCACAACACACAGATATCCCAGCTAGACGCCCCTGTTTTCTCCCTCTCATATCGGATGCCGACGAGATGCCGCCAAACGGTCAGCAAGCAGGCATCCAACCCACCCGTAGTTCAGGCTCGATGGATACCTGGCCCAGCGGCTCATGGCCGGCACCTTAGAACCTCTCCAAGTATCCCCTAACCGACGGCGGTGTGGCTTCGGGTTTTTTTGACCATCTGTCTCCCCCCCCCCCCCCCCCCCCCNAACCCGCGCTCACGTCGCCCGCTGCGAGACAACCAAAGAGGGGGCCGGGGCGCCGGGGCACCGATGGAAGACCCTTCATGCCCGGAGGCACAGTACATGAGGCAACAGCCTATCATTTCCTGCAGAGTTGATGGCAGTCGGGTATGCATACCCGACTGCCATCAACTCTGCAGGAAATGATAGGCTGTTGCCTCATGTACTGTGCCTCCGGGCATGAAGGGTCTTCCATCGGTGCCCCGGCGCCCCGGCCCCCTCTTTGGTTGTCTCGCAGCGGGCGACGTGAGCGCGGGCTGATGACCAGGTCAGTTCCGTGGCTGCATAACCCTATGTTTGCTTGCCACCCCGCGTCACTCGGCAAGCCGGCGAATGGTCCAACAATACCGGGTCACGCCGTCCCATGGCGCGGCTGCTTAAGAGCTGTTCTCGTTCCATGAAAACGAAGCCCCCCCCCCCGGGGCAGATGCAGTGCTCGTTCGCTTTTCATACGCTAGGCCAGCTGAGAGGGCAGTGGCGCAAGTGACAACGGCCAACGACAGGACCAGCTCGGGCCTCCTCTGCGTCGGTCAGATTTCGTGCCCTGCAGCGACCCGAACGTGATCCAATCGAGACGCAAGGGACACGCTGGACCGGGCTGGGCCTCGGAGGAGAGACGTATTCGTTTCCTAGCTCCACTGCTTTTGAGTTGCCGGGCAGAGCAGTCGTTGGTTTCCTCACGAAGAATGAATGCGGTCGACGGCAAGCGTCGTCGTCCCCTTCGGGCATCTCTGTGGGAGGTTGACGGGGGAAGTCGAACGGCAGCCCCTGGGCACGCCTGATGGCTTGGCTTGGGCGATGGCTGTCAAAAAGCCTTCCGCTGACGCCGTTCTCTTCCGCGTGCTTGACAGGTGGCATGGTGTCGACTTCGCGGAAAGGCTACCCGCAGAAGGCGCGTATTCTTGGCTCAGCTCATCCCGAATGACAGCGAATGCTGCCACCGTGCGACCTTTAAACACACCAGCTCACGGCTTGCCGTTCGTTAATCCTTGTCTCCCCAACAGCAGTCTGGTAGTACCGCAAACATGGAAGTCGCTGCGTACGTTCCATCCGCTTCACTGCTTGTCTTGTCTTTGTCTTGCCAGCCTCGCTCTCCTCAATGGCGAAACCTGGGGGGCGACTGTCCACAAGCCGGCCACAACAGCCGGTTCGTGTCGTTGACGGCGCAGGCAGGCCGTCTCTCAACCCGGCGGGATAGCACCGACCTGGGGTCGCTCGAGATCAGAGTCGAGGTCAAATATCGGCCAAGCCCCCCCTTTCCCGTTCATTTCCCTGCCCTGATTTGCTGGTGACTGTTCGCCTGGGTCGCGCCTCGTCCACGACCTGCGAGCTCCGAAGCCGACGCTGCGTTGTCGTGCCCTGCGGAGAGCGTTTGCCCTGCGGTTGCCGAGTCAGCTTGGCCACTTTGCGACCACACAGCAGCCATGGACCTGGATGAATCCCTGCCGGAAGCTGAGGCCGCCACGGCCACAATTGTCCCACCTCCAGGGGCAGATGCCAACTACCTGGACTTGGAGCCTGACGAGGTCGGCACCCGCGCCGCTCACCAGTCGGCACTATACTCTCCGAGCTTGCTGCTGATCTTGAGATGTAGAATATTGACGAGAATGATGTGAATAGCATCCTCGATAACAGCGATGTCGATTCGGCTTTGGGAGATGTATGATGACTTGCCTCCAGATTTCGCCAACCATGATCTCCTGAGCTGACGGCAACAGTCCGAAACCTGGCCGTCGTCTACGGCGTCCTTGAGGTCCAGCATTGTCCGCGCTCGAGAGGAGAACGGCCGTATCTACCACGGCTACAAAGACGGAAAATACGTGCTGCCTACAGACCAGGTAAGAATTCGGACCGGGAACCCGTGTCAGCCATCGCTCGTTGGCATGAATTCGTCGATGGCTGACGTGACCCAACGCTTGCAATTAGGAGGAGCTCGATCGCCAAGGTGAGGCCTGCTCTCTCTCTCTCTCTCTCTCTCTCTCTCTCCATATCCCGTATGACATGAGGCATCCTGACATTGGTTACAGCGTTCCAATACCAGCTGTGCCAGCTCACATTCGACAATCGGCTGAGCTTTGCCCCGATATGTCGACCACATCGGGTCCTTGACGTGGGCTGTGGAGTCGGTGAGTGGCCGGGCCTGTCTAGCATGAATGCGCTGAGGCTGAAGGTGGCAAAGGTATATGGGCATTAGATTTTGGTAAGTCCTCTTGCGAATTGACCCAAAGGCCCTCGCTGACAGAGGTACAAAGGGGAGGAGCATCCCGAGTCCGAGGTGATTGGAGTCGATCTGTCACCTGTACAGCCTGGCTTGTAGGTACCTGGGCGCCAGAATGTCACGACTGCTGCTAATAAAACAAGCACACCTCCGAATGTCCATTACGAGATTGATGATTTGGAGGAGGAGTGGAGCTTCTCGAGAAATTTCGACTACATCCATTGTATGATGATGACGGGCGCATTTCGAGACTGGCCCAATTTCTACCGACAAGCTTTCGAGTAGGTGGTTGTTTGGTCTTAGAACAACGTACAGCTAACGGTGCTTCAAGTAACCTGAACCCTGGCGGGTGGGTTGAGTGTCAGGACATAAACTTCCCAATGAAGTGCGACGACGGCACAATCACGCCCCAGTCGGACCTCGGCCAGTGGAATGAGCTCATGATGGAGGCCGGTGTTCTGTCGGGGTTCCAGCTCGACCTATGCGAGAGGGCGGCCGAGATGATGAGTGCTGCGGGCTTTGTGGACATCATCCGGATTCCATACAAATGGCCAATCAACCAGTGGCCGCGAGACGCCAAGCACAAGACTCTAGGCGAGTGGACAGAGGCCAACTTCGTCTTCGGCCTAGAGTCGATTATGCTCGCGTTGTTCACGCGCTTCTTAGGCTGGAAGAAGGAGCAGGTCTGGGACTTCATCGGAAGGGTGATCGCTGAGTGGAGGGATGTCAGGAACCATGGTTACTTCGAGATATATGTGACGTATGGTAGGAAGCCATAGAAAAAGGTCAAGCCTGGAAGTCGTTCGTGCAGCGTTATCGGTGACTGATGTCCTGGGGGAGATCGCAATAGCGTCTGGACCGATGCCGCTGTACAAGCCCGTACCCGCGATCGCTCTGTATGAACAGCGATGGGGTACACCAGCAGTTCGGCAGGGACGATTGGGATGATAGCGGGCGTGTGCAGAAAAGTGGCCAAAAAGCCGACACGAATGCTGTGCAATACCGATGTCTGCCGTGCGTCTGACTGCGCCGTCAGTCATGACACGTCGATGTGGTGTGCCATGCTTGCCAATAATTCTTCGAACGCCATGTTCGGACCCCGGCAAAGAAAGCTTGCTCCGCATACGTCGTGTAACATTCGCTGCCGTGCTTTGCCACGAAAGTTTGTCTTTGCATGTGTTTGTTGGACACAGTTGGTGTAGGGTCACAGGTGGTGTTGCACAGACACCCGACTGGCACGGAGAGGCCCTCATAGCCGCGGCCGACAGTCATTGGAGCAGGGCAGGGACCACGAAGTTATCGTCTTGGTCCGTCAAACGCGTGGCTTCTGTGCCCACACCGATATCCAAGGGAGATAGGCGTGGATTTCGGGGTCTTCGAAGGCTTTCTTGATGTCCTGCTCCATGGACTCCGCCACTTGTTTTGATTCTAGGCCCAACTGCGGCCACCTGACGAGAACAGCACGCACAAGTTGCCACAGTACATGCTTACTCATGAAGAGGCCTATCTCACGGCGCTTTCTATCCTTCGCCCAGGCCCCAATAGGCATCTTATGTCGTCGGACGTGGATGTGGACAAAACCAAGACGCTCAAGAATGTCAGGAAGATAAGCCATGATCCGAAAGTCGCATCGGTGAGCCGGACCAAAGTTATTGACGAAAAGCGCCATGAATCTGGTCATTGGATAATCAGCTGGCATGGTATCGTCGTCGCAGAGAACGTCTGTCGAGGCATCTTGCACTTCTACCCAGCCACCGGGCTCAAGGTGTCTACTCGCCATGGTCAGCCGACAAGAATGAATGGTGGGTTCAGTAGGCCGTCCATACTCGTACGCTAACTCCATCACACGTGCTGGTTCAGACAATAGTGACACGGTAGATCGGAGGTGAACAAAGTCGAGGTTGGCGTATGGTGGAGACCATGTGGTGTTCTGAATGTCGTCTATTCGCCACACAACATTGTGTGGTATAGACGCGGTTTGAATCGGGGTTATGTCGACGCCAATGACCTGAGCGCTGGGAAATCTGTCGGCCACTGCCACGTCATGTCAGCGTGCGGCCATGCGCCTGAGGGCTCACAAGCATGTTTACCGTCAATGGCCCAGAGGCCGACGCCAGTTCCAATGTCGAGGATTCGCTGAGGATGCTCGCCAATGGGGGCGAGAAAATCATTGCCGTCAAATAGCCTCTTCATCATCTGGTGCTTCATCTCCTCGCGCTCTTGCTCAATGTCATCGTTGGGTATGGGGTACTCGCCCGGCCTGAAGGACTGATAGCGTCTGGGAGGAGTGGGAGTTAGTGCTCCTATCTGTCACGAAAGTACCGCACGCAAACGATGAGTTCACGGTGAAGGGGGCATGACCCACCGGCCATCTTGATGGGAGTGACGCAGGACGTAGGAGGCCAGGGAGGTGAAGCCGGAGGTGCCGAGTGAGGTTCCATAGTCGGAGAAACCGTTAAAGTCGTCATCGTCAAGCATGTCGAGGGGCGCAGGCTCAATGGGCTCGCTGTCATTGTCATACACACTGGAACCCGAATCCATAGCTGTGGGACGGGGGTTGCAGACCCGTTGCAGCAGTTGGGTATCTGGCAGCTTTTGAGAGCGTCGGACGGACGAGACCGCTGGATCACGACCCCCTCCTAGTCGTGGTCCCGATATAACGGTACCCACGCACGGGGCGCCTACTGGAGGACAGGGGTCAAGCACCGACCGACAGGACTGACGGGCAGGCCGACTCAGGCGGGGTTACGGTCAAAGTTGGAGGCAGCGCGCTCTGGACGCAGTCAGGCTGAGCAATATGCGCGTGCGGATAGACTGCGCTCTGTGCTGTGCCGTCCTGGCCCAGACGGCCGGCTGCTGCGGCCAGTGTGTGTGTGTGTGTGGTGCCAGTCCCGGAGAACGAGAGACGAGGGCCAAGGGGATGAATGACCCAGAGGCTCGGGATTTGGTATGCTGGCGGACGAGGGAACAGGTTACGGTGGCGCCCAGGGGAGTGGTCCGGTCCAGTGCTCGTTCATGCAGGGAGGGATGCCAGCGCGCTGCCCAGCGTTGCCCGTCATTCGCGAAGGGTGCGGCGGTGCACTCAAGGGGATGATGATCGCCGGGAGCTTTGCCTGGCTTGGCTTTTCGGAGAAGTGCTTATGCCGGCAGGCTCTGGTGTTGGCGGCGACCTTGACCGTACACCAGGAGAGGTTCTTCGTGCAGCGTCAGAGCGTGCCTGGTACAGCATGTGATGCCTAGTGACGTGTACAGACGCAGTTGATCGCCTCGCTGAACCAGGAGATAAAAGCCGAAGCGAAAGAAGAATGGTGATCAGCTGTGTTGGAGACGGGCCGGGCATTGGAAAAGGAAAGGGAAGATTGGGTCCAGTTCGGTAGGTACCTGGGCAAGGTACCTTGGCGGGGGTGGGATCGTCAGGAAGAGCGCCGTACTAGTATTACGGTGAGCCACTCTACACTTTTTGCGCTGTTTATCAGTTCTGGGGCAGTTTCCCCCCAGTACCTACCCAAAGAGAGGGACCTCCTGCCTACAGCTTACAACCCGGATGTCCCGGTGCCTTGGGTCGACTTAGTCATTGTGATCGACGGAATCCAAGTCCAGCCAGAGAGCATACCACGAGCAAACCACGACCTACCCTGTGCCAAAACTGCCCTCTGCGCTGTGGTGTTAGTCTCCATCGACCGAACTTGGTGCACTATCCTTAGCACTAACTCAAGCACTAGAAAGCACCTCACCACAACCCCTCCGTCGCCCCTCGGCATCTCCTTTCTTTCGCCTCTCGCCTTTCGCCTTTCGCTTTTCGTCTTTCGGCCGGGTGCCTCGCACGGCACTTCATCATAATCGTTCGATGAGATACCAGTCACTGTAGTCACCTGCAGGACTGTTTCAAAGGCCATACCAAGCATGCCGGAATCCCCAGCCCGTAGGAGGAGAGTACGGACGGGGTGCTTAACATGCCGCTCGAGGAAGGTCAAATGCGACGAAGCCCGGCCATCGTGCTATCACTGCACGCGTCTCGGCCGAGCCTGTATCTATCAATCACCCCTACTCAGCGCCTACTGTGCCTCGCCGACCCAGGGGACGTCCAGTGGTACTCCAGATCACGCCGGGGAGACCGTCTCGAATGGTCTGGCCGATGCAGTGGTTTTCTCTGGAAGCACTCTTCCTCAAGATTTCCGACACGTGGAGCCTCCAGGTACTCTATGGAGCAGCCCTCCAAGCCTCGAAAACGAGCCAATGGACTTCAACTTCATCACCGGAGAATGGGGAGACGTCCTCCCAGGAATCGTGGATGAACTGTACCATACGGCCTTGACTCCCGATGCAGCAATGGAATCAACTGGACTCGTTGTTGAAGGACCTCTTCCTGATGGCGGCTCACCTTTTGAATACTTTCAGCATCACGTGGAGCCACCATTCGTGACGCCGTGGGACGCCTCGAACTGGGCACCAGTCAAAGTATCGATTTGCCAGTTAGCAGTATCTCACACCGTCATCTCGACGTCGATTTCGGCCCTTGAGGCTTTATACAGAAACGTCTTGAGCGAGGCTGATACTTCAGATGCCTTGGCGAAATACTTCGGTGCCAAGAGCTCCTACCTATCGTTGCTCAACGATGAGGACTCTGATATGGAGGTCATACTCGTGGCAACATTTCTGATGTGCTGCTTCGAAGTTGTGGCTCAGCATGAGACGGTATCCAATACTCTAAAGCAAAAGGACACATTGATCACGAGACTTGAGAGGAGGCCCCAAAATCAACCATGGTCACCTATCTCTGGTCGGATCGTCTCATGGCTTCACCTGTTCCACACCAAAGCCCTCCATCTTGGTGGGCGGGGAATTCTAAGCCCCAAGGTATTGGAATTATTACAAGAGCCAAGGACTCTTCTCCCCCTCACATATTTGCATTTGAACCAACCTACTGAACCCGGCATCATTCTCCAAGCTGTACATCAGTCTTTGTTCAGCTTTTACTATGAGCTGCAAAGAATCAGCGCAGCAGTATCGAGCCTGAACCGTCATCATCGTCCAAGAGGCAACCCTGAAGACGAGCTTGAAGTCGATCAATTATCACACCACATTCAACAGCGTCTGACTTTCCTCTGGCAAAGCCGACCCTTGTTGCTCGATCTGCCGGCCGAGGAAGTATGTCATGCGATCTCTCATCCAGAGATCGACACAGACGAGTTGATACTTCTAGTGAGTTTGTGCAAAATCTGTTATTTTGCGGAGGTGATCTACCATGCTCGCGGCCATGGGCGGTCTCCATTTGGCTCAGCCCACATTGCTGGTGCAAGAAGGGAGATCTGGATTATCACCAACACGGCAACAGAGAAATGCCACGCGGGTGAAAAGCTCCATCCCGCATTCTTGTGGCCTCTCTTCATGTACTCTGTGGAGAGCACCGAGCCGAAGGATGTCGAATGGGCACTAAAGGCTCTGGAGCTTGTGTCGAATGCGTTGTGGAGTTCCACGAACGTCGTAGAGCTGGTGAAAGACCTAACCGAAGAGCAGCTTCGCAAAGGGGCAAGGGTGGATTCCAGGTACTTCTGCATAGCCAAGTTCGGCACGGTGCCGCCGTTCATGTAATGTCATTTTGATTTCGGATTGTGTTATATCTAGTTCTATTCACAGTGATGTTGAAGACGACCGATGAGCATTGATGGCAAACGGCGAAGCCAGCTCAAGCGAGGTGGTACACTCGAGCCTCAAACGGCCCCAAAGACTGTGTTTTTAACACGCTCAAGTTGAATGAGAGATTTTCAATCAGCACCGTAGCATTGGCCAACGGAAATTCAGGGGGTGCCTCGAAATGAACCCTCACTGTTGACAGGTTCGCCACCGTCAGCGTGCGATGCCCGTTTGCCGTGTCAGTCTTGATGAACATGAGCAGGTCCCGGCTTTGCTCTATGAGCTTGAAGGAGCCATAGACGAACAAACCGGCATGACTCTTTCGAAGTTTGAGAATGCTTCTCCAATACTCAAGAACACTGCCATGTCTGCCAAGCTGATCGGCCACGTTGATCTCAACGTGACTTTCGAGAACGGGCATCCATGGGTCCGCGTGCGCGCCGCAGAACCCAGCATTGGGTGTACCATCCCATTGCATTGGAACTCTGGCATGGTCTCGCGCCACTCGCTGAAGATTGGCCTTGGCCTCTTCCAGGGCAAAATCATCGTCGGGGTTCCGCTCGCAAACATCGTTGTAGTAGTTCACAGAACGAATGCATTTGTACTGGAAGGCCGACCAGGACAGTGGAGCGTTTATCATTCCAATTTCCTGGCCTTGATACAAGAACAGTGTACCTGTCATGGTCGACAGGACAGTCGCCAGCATCTTGGCCGCAACAACTCGGTATTGGGGCAGGTCGGAGGCGAAACGCGAGACGGAGCGGCCCTGGTCGTGGTTCTCCAAGAAGACGGTAGGCCATGCCCCGGTCATTTCCGGCAGCGTCTGCCACTTGGTGAGGCTTCGTTTGAAATCGGTTTTGTCGAAGGAGATAGGCAAGAAGCGGTTGCCAGGGGTCTGACCGAGGTTGACGGTGTCGAAATTAAACACCATGTTCAGCTCTCCAGCGCTCGGAGAGATGTACTCCAGCACGTCCGCGAGTTCAGGCGTGTTGGGGAGCTCTCCGACGGTCATTACATCATATTTCGACATGACGGATTGCATTTCCCGTAAGTACTCGTGAATCCTCGGTCCATTCGCGTAGTGGCAAACCGCGATCTGCGTCTCTTCCTCGGGTTCGAGAACGGGAGCGTCAGGAAGACCGGCCGCTTTGGAATACTTGTTGACGGTATCAACGCGAAACCCATCCACACCACGGTCCAGCCAGAACTTTATAGACGTGTCGTACAAGGCTCGACGACATTCTTCGTTTTCCCAGTTCAGATCCGGCTGGCCGGCAGCATACACATGCAGGTAGTATTCTTGCGTTGTCTCGTCCCACGTCCATGCCGGCTTGGTGAACTGGCTCCTCCAGTTGTTCGGTCTGATAGGGTTTCCATTTTTGTCATACTTCGGCGAGCGCCAGAAGTACCAGTCCCTTTTCTCATTTGTCTTGGAAGACCTTGATTCGATAAACCAAGGGTGTTGGTCGGAGGTATGATTGATGACGAGGTCAAAAATGACCCTCATTCCGCGGGCATGAACTTCTCGGATCAAGTCTTCGCAGTCCTCAAGCGTCCCGTATGGCTCATGTATGTCTTCAAAGTCGGAGATGTCGTACCCCATGTCGACCTGGGGGCTTTTGTAGTGCGGAGAGACCCAGATGATGTCGACTCCAAGGTCCCGGACATAGTCTAATTTGGAGATGATCCCAGGAATATCGCCGATGCCGTCATTGTTGGAGTCTTTGAAAGATGCTGGATAAATCTGGTACACAACGCCATCTTTCCACCAAGCGTGCTCCTGTTGTACTGGTTTCTTCGTCATGTTGAACAAAAGGGGCGGGGCAAAAAGGGTTTGAGATGGCTTGATTAATTCTGAGACCACAATGTTCTCGATCGAAAGAAGTCCACGTAAAATTTATAGTATCAGCTCCTTTCAGCTCCTGGATGAACTATAGTCTTCCAAACATCTAGCTCGAAACTAGCATCGGCGAGCGAAGCGACTTCGTTGGCTATCGCTTAGGTCGGCTCGAATATGCCATCGCCAGCACCTGGCTTCGCTTGCATCGGTTAAACTGCCTATTGTGTCCATAGCGTTTCCCCAGCTTTCGACCCCGTCCTCTACCCCATGGTTTAACTTTCAACGTATCATTTGAAAACTTCGCGTCTTGCAACCGACACGATCTTTTCAAGGTATTTAAAGTTTGTTAAGTTCCTCTGAGAATCATGAATATCCCCAGACTCTTTCAGTCACCCCAAGAGATATTTTCTGATTACGGGTTTTCTCCTGACCTACTTCGCCACCCCTTTTTCACATTCTGATACCTGACATCGCTATGGCAAAGTCCGAGCCCGACGAGAAAATGAATATCAACCTCGATCATCGGGAGAAGAGTGACTTTCCCGTGGAGAAGGACGACCTCGTCAGGGCACAGGCAGCTGTGGAGCATGAGCATGAGACTACGTTCCTCCAGTCTCTGAAGCTCTACAGGGCCGCTGTGGGCTGGTCGGTCCTGCTCTCAGCCGCCATCATCATGGAAGGTTACGACATGAAACTGATCGGATCTCTGAACGCCCAGCCTGCCTTCACCAAGCGTTATGGACGACAGCTATCAAGTGGCAAGTACGAGATTCCCGCACCTTGGCAAGCCGCACTCTCGAACGGCGCCACCATCGGTTCTCTCATCGGCCTGACTCTCAACGGCTACATATCCGAGCGCATCGGATTCAAGAAAACGATGCTGGCGTCACTCGCCTTGATGAACATGACAATATTCATCCCATTCTTTGCACCTAGGATTGAGGTCCTACTTGTCGGACAAATTTGCCAGGGCATTCCATGGGGCATCTTCCAGACTTTGACCACGGCTTACGCAGCTGAGGTCTGCCCTGTTCACTTACGCGGCTATCTCACGACTTATGTGAATCTCTGCTGGGTAAGATTTGCCCAAGATTCCACTTTACTAAGCGTCTTATCTGATCGATCCAGGTTTTTGGACAATTCATGTCTGCTGGCGTCTTGAGGTCCATGGCGGAGCGGCAAGACGAATGGGCTTACCGGATTCCCTTTGCGCTCCAGTGGATATGGCCGGTCCCTCTGATTGTGGCCATCTGTTTCGCGCCGGAATCTCCCTGGTGGTGTGTTCGCAAGGGCCGTATCGAAGATGCAAAGCACAACCTGCGTCGCCTTGTCCGGCCAGGCACCGACGTCGACGATGCGGTTACCCTGATGCAGGTCACCATCCAACAGGAGAGAGACGCCGGGACCGGGAAGACCTACCTGGACTGTTTCCGAGGACACAACTTCCGCCGGACCTTCGTCGCGTGCTGTACTTGGGGAATCCAGATCCTGTCCGGAACTGGCCTCCGAGTCTACTCGACGTACTTTTACCAGCAGGCCGGGTTGCCTTCAACCCAGGCTTTCAACATGAGCTTGATTCAGTACGGCCTTGGGATCGTGGGCGTCTTTATTGCCTGGTTTCTGCTCCCCTACTTCGGGCGGCGAACTCTCTACATCTGGGGCCTGGTCGGGCTTGACATATGTCTCCTCGTCATCGGGGTCCTGGGCACCGTTCCTAGCAAGTCGGCCATTGCATGGGCCGCCGGCAGCCTCCTCATCTTCTATACGCTCATATATGACATCACCGTGGGGCCGATCTGCTACGCCATCGTGTCCGAGGTGCCCTCCTCCGAACTGAGGAGCAAGACGATTGTGCTCTCGCGCATGACTTACAACCTGCTCAACATTGTCAGCAACGTCATCACGCCGTACATGCTCAACCCGGGGGCTTGGGCATGGGGTGCGAAGACTGGCTTCTTCTTTGCCGGTACCTGCACGGTGTCCCTCGTCTTCACCGTGCTGCAGATACCGGAGACGAAGGGACGGACTTACGCCGAGCTGAACGTTCTGTTCCTTGAGCGCACCAAGGCCTGGAAGTTCGCGGGCAAGCCTGTCAACATTGCTGGAGAGGTCGGCGAGACCGCCGAGAAGGTTGAGTAGGCTACCTGCCTGGGCCGGGGCACTGGCCGAGCACCACCACCGTAGGCGTGGCGTGGTCTATAGTCCCGTGGAGGCAGCTTCAGAACGAAGGGTCGAGCAAGACGGACTGGGTTCGGAGGGGTGGGTTGATTGGATTGCACGCCTGGAGACTTGGGTCAGGGGCTTCAGGAGAAAGTTGAATTGTAGAGATAGAATCAATGCAATCGCCCTGTGGTCAAACGAGTGCTGCTTCCATACTGCCCACTGAGACTGGCGCATCCGCTTCCCAGGATCAATGCCCTCATGCCTCATTAAGTATGGCGACCGATAACCACCATCTACTGCGCCCGTCTTCTCCGATGAAGCCTCCAGCGACTTAGTTCAGAGCCTAAATCGAGGAGGTCTGACGCTGGTGGGTACTATCGTCGCTACTAGATGCGAGTACAGGGCTTCTAGGGGACAGACTGACACGTTCTTTGTATTGTTCCGCTGCGCGAAAGGCCCGCATGTAAGATGATCTGCCTTTGAAATAGGCCATGCCGCCAAAAGACTTGGGTCGCACGCACGCGTGCATGCTTATAACGGCGCAGGGAGGCCACCAGAATGGTATCTACAGAGCCCCTGATAAGCAACCTCGAGGGGCCCCGAGGGAGGGGCGGGGGGGGGGGGGGGGGGGGGGGGGGGGGGGGGGGGGGGGGGGCAAATACTTTTGAACCCTCACCCCACCCCGCCCGCGCTCTGCCTCATCTCAATGCCGCGTACTGGCAATGACAGTGCATGGCACCTGGAATGATATGGCGAGCGCACGGTACGGCCACAGTGACCTGCCAACGGTACGTACCGCCTCGACCCGTCCGCCGCTAACTCCCGGCGCGTCAAATTCAATGAACCTGACCGCGTCGAGCGCGGCTGTGGGTCCCCCCCATAACACCACTTTCGAGTTCCTGATCACCAGTGACTTTCGCACCCTACCTTGCCTGCCTCTCCGCCAGCATCCCACTATACGTTCTACGACTGACCTCAGCGTCAAATCATTGACCCTTCTTCATTGATACCCATATACCGCCGAGAAGTCTGCTGTCTTCTCTTAACGGCCGCTATTTCTTACGCCAACGCCCTGTGCCTTTCTGTGCCATCTCGCGAACCCTCCATCAGCCCGCCTGGAGACACCAGGAAACCACACGCTCCTACACGAATCCGATTCCTACTTCCACCGGTCGACAGCAAGCCGAGTCACTCCGATCCATGAGCTCGCGGAAGTGACAGGCTGTGGACACGCGTCTAGATCTTCCTAGTCATGTATCTGCCGCGCTCCCTCATCTCGAAGCTTTACCTGCACCTCCAGAATACGCGACACCCTCTTTCGCCTCCCGTCCTCATTCTCGTCGCACTCGAGCCCGACGCGCTCTGTGCCTGCCGGATCCTCACCCGGCTCCTCAAACACGACTACATCCCCCACAAAATTCAGCCCATCTCCGGATATGCAGACCTCGAACGCGCCGGCAGGGACCTGGTCCTGCCCATGATGGAATCCAATGGTGGGAGCGGCGGCGTCGTAGTCAGCCTTGGCGTCGGCGGCATGGTCGACCTTGGTTCTCTGCTCGGGCTGGAGCCCGAGGGCGAGGAGACGACGTTTTCCGGCGTCGAGGTCTGGGTCATCGACTCGCACCGGCCATGGAACCTGGGCAACGTCTTTGGCGGCTTTCCCTTGGAGCCCGCTGCCGACGATTCTGTGCCCCTATCCACGAGGTCTCCAAACGGTGTCAAGGCGGGGCGGATCGACCGTTCATACACCCCCGGCAAGGGAGGCATTGTGGTCATCGACGACGGGGACATCGAGGATACCCTGGCGACAGAGCGAGACGCGTACATCGCCCTGTTGGATATGCCTGATGTGGAAGATGATGGGGAGGATCTCGGTGACAGCGACGACGGGGAAGACGAAGACCTCTTTTCCGAGGAATCGGCTCGCGCGGGGCAGAAGAGGAAGAGTTGGTCAGACCGGGAAGAGGAGATGTCGAGCGACGAGGACGATCGCCCTGCTCAGCGCAGGAGAAGCAACTCTGTAAGTTGCCCCCCTATCGATAAAGCCCGTTCACTGGACTAACATGCGCGCCCAGTCCACATCCATACCATCGCCCTCAAGACCACCCCAGAGAGGACTATTGTCCATCCGAGACCAGGACGTCGCGTTGCCAAGCGACCCCCCTTCCGCAGCACAGGCGCCGTCCGCGAGGGCGCTTCGCCGGCGCCTGCTCAGACTTCGGAGAGAGAACGAGCGCGTCCTTCGGAAATACTACAAGATCGGCGCCTCCTTCTCCGAGCCAATATCTTCCATGATGTACTCCCTTGCCTCCGAGCTGGGCCGCGAAGATAACGACCTCTTGTGGCTCAGTATTGTCGGCGTCACATCCATGGAGCTGTATGGTCGGTCCTCGGCAGGCATCGCCGTGCCCGTTCGCAGCTCCGACCGAGGTCAGGGTACCGGCTGGATGGGCGTTCGCGGGGCCCGCATTCGACAGCTGCTGCGCGACGAGGTGCGGCGTCTCAACCCGCCTGACGTGAGCAACTCTCGCAATGCCGTCGAGAACACGGGAGTCATCCCAACTACCGCCCGGAATCCGGAAGACACGTCCATCAGGTTATCCCCCGAGCCAAAATTCCTACTCATCCGCCACTGGAGTCTCTACGACAGCATGCTCCACTCTCCATACCTCTTCTCCCGACTCAAGACGTGGAGCGACACGGGTCTCAAGAGGCTGCACAAGCTGCTTGCCAAGATGGGCGTGAGCCTGGTCCAGTGCAAGCAGAGCTACGCGCACATGGACATGATGCTTAAACGGGAGCTTCGCACCAAGCTGCTCAAGTACGCCTCGCTCTACAACCTCGACGACATGGTTCCCGCGGTGGACACGGACGGTCGGGATCGCGCGGGAGCCAAGGACGGCTGGGGCTTCGTCAGGAGCTGGGGCTGGCGAGCAACGCTGAGCGCGCAAGACGTCGGCGTCGTCATTGGTGCCATCCTCGAGGTTGGCAAGCAGGGCGATGAAGTGGTCAAGGCCGCCATCGAGCCCATGCAAGACGCTGATTCCGACGACACGGAGGCGCAAGGCGACGAATGGATCGCGCGGTTCTGGTCCGCCTACGACGCCCTGGAAAAGTACGTCTGCTCCGATCGGGACACCCCCCCTCTTGGTTCTATCTTTGCTAACCAGGCCACAGCATCGACGCCCTCAAGGCCGGCCTCCCCACAGCACAGCTCCTCCACCGCGCCATCTACCGCACCGGCACCTCCATCATCAACAAAAAGCAGATCAAGCACCTCCGCGCCTTCCGCATGTGCGTCGTCAAGGACGGGCCCGACGTGCCGCTCTTCACCCACCCCGCGGCACTCACCAAGCTGGCCCTCTGGGTCGGCGAGGCGCTGGTCGAGCAGGAGAAGGACACGACGGGCCGCCTGTCGCACGGCGGCCGCGGCACGCCGCTCGTGGTGGCGAGCCTCAACGAGAAGCGCGGCGTGTACGTCGTCGTCGGCACCGGCGGCGGCGGCGGGCCGGACACGACCTTCCTGGACCGCGAGGCGGCCAAGAAACGCCAGGTCGCGCGCGACGAGAAGGCGAAGAAGAAGGAGGAGTCGCGAGCCGCCAAGGCCAAGGTCCGGGAGGAGAAGCGAGCGGCGCGGCAGGCGGCCGGGGGCGACGAGGAGGAAGACGACGACGAGCTCGACACCGAGTCCGAGGCGTCCGACTCGGACTCGGACGAAGAGGAGGACGACGAGGAGCAGGCCAAGGAGAAGGGTTACGGCCTGAACAAGTTCGGTTCGGCGTTCCAGGAGGTCGTGGCGGAGACGAGCGCGCGCGTGCGGATCGACAGCTTCGAGCACTGCGTCGTCGAGGTGCGCAAGGAGGACCTGGGCGGGTTTCTGGAGAGTCTCAGCATGAAGGCCGTTGTCGGCTGAGAGAAGGGAGCAGTCGGTCACGGGCGCGGAGCGGCGTCGGGGCTGTGATGAATGACGGGCGTTTTTCTGCGTTTCTCCTTTTCGATGAGCTTGGGAGGGCAAACGGGACGGGATGGACGCACTCGGTTTGGGCTGCTGCGCTACGGGATGGTCATGAGGCATATGGCGTGCGATTAGCTAGTTTTGGCAATGGTCTACTATCTACTATCTGCTTTGCGTCCGCGGTCTGGATGCTCGATGACGACCTGTGGTGTGTGAAACTTGTTTATTCTGACGTTGCACTGCAGCTTTGGAGGGGAGGCGATCGGCGCATGCTCAGCAGAGTTTCGCGACTCGACATGCTTGGGACGGGCGTGGACCCGAGGATTTGGGACGGGAGCACCGGAGAAATCCACCTCGATAGCGGCGATCCGAGCTCAGGGATAAGAGCTGTAGGCAAGCATAAAGATGGGATGCTCTGTTCTTGCGTGGCCGAGCTGCCTGGCCTGGACGAGGATGTGGCCATGGAGGGGATGACTTCCAGACTCCGGACCATCACATGTGGCGCCCAGCCGTGCTGTGTCTGGCCTCGAGCCTCGATGGAAAGCAGGAAAGCAGGGAAAGCAGGCGGGTATGTAGACGCTCCAATGGGGCACGGCTCGAGGTCGACGTGACGATGTGCTGTCGACGATGCAGGCTCCCAGAACCGTCTCGGCTAATCAGAAGAGCGGAGATGTAAGCAGGATGGGCGTGTTCCTGTATCGATCCACACCAAGCGGGCACCAGGCACGGGTTGTACGTGAGCATTCGAGAATACCCATCATGATGAACTCTTGTCAAGCTAGCGCTCGTTCCGGGTCACTTCGTTCTAGGATGGCCTCTTGGACGAGGCAACAAAACCTCGACGCCTTACCTCTCAAGGCTTGACTCTCACCGAGCCATGGATAACTACTTTTACACCCTCCATGGACGCGACCTGCCCGCCCTTACAACAAGATATGATCCTCGTCATCGCTCTGAAGGTACGACTGCCGCATTTGGCAGTGCAATACGCGCATTCCAATTTAGGGAGGGGGGCTCAAAGCAAGGATTCCGACCCAACAGAGCCCTACCGCCCGCAGGCCAGCACAGCTCCCGTCAGCACTAGGTCGATGCCAGGGGCCGAGGACATCCTTGGCTTACGACAGCCATAGACGAGATGCAGTGCTGCATTGGCGAGTTGGTGCACGACGACTGCCTGGCTTTCGGGGGATGTCGACGGGTTTGGGGGTTAAAGAGATGGGTGCCGCGCTGTTGTTCTGGTTTGGTTGATCGAGCTCCTTGTTGTTCATCGATTTGCACTGTCTTCCATCGTCAAAGCATCTGTACCGACAAAGGGTTCTTTGACTTTCTTGTTGCCCGCACACCTACCAACCCGACCACAGTATCACGCAGGCAAGCACCATGGCCGTAGGCAACAAGCCGTGGGCGGACGGTCCGTTCAAGCTCGTCAGCCAGTCGGCGCTGAAGCTCAAGGTATGGATGCCCTTGCCGTGAGGGAGGTCGCAATAGACTGACCGCCTCACGCTTAGGAAGGCGAGAAGCCTGTGGGCGCACTCGAAATGGCCTGGGAGATGACCGTCATCCACAACATCCTCCTCCGCAGCATCAACACCATCTACCTCCAGTGCGTCAACGTTGGTACGAAAGGATCCCCGAAAGACATCGACGATTTCGTCAACTACGCCTTCCTCTGGCAGACAGCCGTGTCACACCACCACCACACGGAAGAGGAGAGCATCTTCCCGGATATCGAAAGGATGACGGGGGTGCCGGGGCTCATGGCCCAGAATGTCTCCCAGCACGAGGCCTTCCACGAGGGACTGGAAGCGTACAAGAAGTATCTCGACAGCGTGCAGGCGGGAGAGGAGAAGTACGACGGTGTCAAGTTCAAGGGGATCATCGAGTCGTTCGCGGGCGTGTTGCAGCAGCACCTGGCGGAGGAGATCGACACCCTCGTAAAGCTGCACGAGGAGCATGCGGACAAGGCCGAGTGGGACGTGTGGTATAAGAAGACGATGGAAGCGATCTTGAAGGCAACGCAGGACCCGCAGCACGCGGTAAGCGGCCCTGACGGAGTGTGCTCTTACTTACACTTGGGGCGCCTGGCTAACTCGGAGCACAGACGACGGTGGTTCCGCTGATCTTCACGAACCACGAGAAGGGCTTCGAAGGCGGCGTCCACGCGAGCTGGCCGCCGCTGCCGTGGTTCGCCAAGCTGCTGTTCAAGTGGTGGTTCATACCAACGAACAAGCAGTGGTGGCGGTTTTCTGCATGCGACTCGAACATGAATCCCCAGGAATTGCCGTTTGCATGAAGGATGGATGCATCGTCGTTTGGATGATGGGGTGGTGGTGGTGGTATTGGCTGGCGTTGGTGGTTTGTCTTTCTGTATGTCTGTCCATTGTCGAATTGCGAGGGTTTGAAACAGCGGGTGGAGTCTTGCGAGGGAAAGCTCGGATGTTTCGCATACGACTATTAAGCGGTTATTCATGAAGCGAGGCCAACGTATCGAAATGGCGTCGTGTCGAACGGAGGAAAGGAAGAACCCGCGCCTTCCAAGGTGTGCCCGATTGCGAGTCAAGAAGAGTCCAGGCCAGGCCCATAGATGTCATGGAGGATCGAAGGCCTGCAAGGCATCCAATGAGCGCGAACGGTGTCGGGGGAATAGGTGAGCGGACGAATGACACGGGGGTGTGCGGACACGACATGGTCGGGAGCTGAAGCTCAAAGTGATCGATCAGGTACCTAATGTATGGTGATCTGGCCTGGTCTGGTGCTGCGACAGAAAGGCGCGAAGGGGAGGCGTGGGACGCGGTGATTGGGGTGATGGACGTTTCAAGCTGACAGCCCGGTACATGGTACATGCGCATCACACAAGCACGCACACGCACACGCACACGCACACACACACACGCAAACACAGGACGAGCGAAATGGGGACCTCCCTGTTCAAGTAAGACCTCCAGGACCGATACCTGCACAGGTGGCCTGGCTGGTGCTTCCATTCTTCTCCGCGATTCCATGGCACATCGTATCCGCGTGGCTCTCTTCGCATTTCGGATCTTGTCGGTCCACCCGAGAGGAGGGGAGGGGCCAGTTGCGTGAGGTGCGGTTCGATTGCATCAGGTCCCGCGCCTGATCCGAGTCCAAGGCCGTTAGCGCTCCAACGTTCAGACCCAGGGGTCAGGCACACTGTAATTATAGTGGGCTGACCCGGTTGCAGTGTGCGGTCATCACTCTGTGTGCCTTCCTGGCTGGGGGGTGACAGAGTGGAGGGGTCGGCCACTTTCGAAGGTATGGGCCCCCGGCGCTTCCCCTCGTCCAGCGGATCAGCAAACTGCTCCAGCGTCCAGGTCCCAGTCCCAGTCCCAGTCCAGGTCCTAGTCCCGCCTTGTCTCGTCACGCGCACCTCCCGGCCTTCCCTTGCCTGGCCTCAACTTTTGACGGGATTGCCGTTGCCAACCAACCCAGGACCCAGACCTGAACCTGCATTTGACTGCCAGACTGTTGTCCTTTCCATAACCTGGACTCGCCTTACCTTCAATCGACGCATCTTCCGCAAGCCCTTGTTTGCCCAAAACACGACGAACAACACCTGCGCAGACTCCCAAGACGAACCCCGCCGCGACCTCAACTGACGGACCCTGATTACCTTACTCGATCCTCTGTGCGACTTCTGCCGGCGCCAAGTCATCCCGACTCCCCTCGAGGGCTGCCCGCCCGCGATCCTCTTCGCTCTCCCAAGCGCCCTCCCAATCCTCCGCCCAACATCTACCAACCTGTCCCTAAGACCATCGCGACGCCCTACGATCCCTCGACACCTCGAAGACCGGCGGATCCCTCATCTCCCCCAGCACCGCACGCACATCCTCCCCACCCCTTCGAGAGATTTGAGGCTACCCCGCCATCACAATCATGGGCAAATCGTAAGGAACCTACTTCGCTCACTCCCACGCGCCCCCTGCATATGCCTTTTTGTCCCCCCCCTCATCATCACACTGCGGCCGACATCGCGAATCAATCGCCCCCGCTCCAGTACTTCCTCTTTCGCCATTTTCTTCTCCATGGGCCGCCTCGGCATCGAATCCCTACCTTAGCTCCCCCTGCGCCTCTCTCTCTCTCTCTGCGACTGCTACCTACGTCATGATTCGGAGGGGGGAGGTTCGCCTCGTATTAGCCATGCGCATCCGCTAATCATCCTCGCTTGTTACCAGACAGTCCAAGCTCTCGCAGGAGCAGCTCTCCGAGCTTCAGAAGTCGACCCATTTCGACAAGAAGGAGTTGCAACAGTGGTACAAGGGTACGTACGTCTGAATGACCCTTCATCGGCATTCTCGCGCCCTCGCGCCTCCCCGCGCGCCACCCCGAACGCCCGCCCTGCCCCCGCGATGACAAGCAGTCCGCTGACACACAACCCCCTCTCAGGGTTCCTCAAGGACTGCCCCTCGGGCACCCTCACCAAGGAGGAGTTCCAAAAGATCTACCGCCAGTTCTTCCCCTTCGGTGATCCGAGCTCCTTCGCCGATTATGTATTCAATGTCTTCGACAGCGACAAGTCCGGCACCATCGACTTCAAAGAGTTCATCTGCGCCCTCAGCGTTACGAGCCGCGGCAAGATGGAGGACAAGCTGGACTGGGCCTTCCAGCTCTACGACATTGACGGTGACGGCAAGATCAGCTACGACGAGATGCTGCAGATCGTCGAGGCCATCTACAAAATGGTGCGTCGTCTCTTTCCACTAACCTCCTCCCCTTCTCATTGATATGCGCGACGCATGCTGACACTACCATCAGGTCGGCTCTATGGTGAAGCTCCCCGAAGACGAAGACACACCGGAAAAGCGCGTGCGCAAGATCTTCCGCATGATGGACAAGGACGAGAACGGCAGCCTCGACATGCAGGAGTTCAAGGAGGGCAGCAAGCGCGACGAGACCATCGTTTCCGCCCTCTCCTTGTACGACGGGCTCGTCTAGCGACAATGATCACACATGACACACACACACAAACACACAAACACACACCAATACCTTTGAGCCAACTCCACGTCGTACTCTGGTCTGAGCAGAAGAAATGAAATAGCGAGCGAAACAGACAGGAGAGAGGTAGAGGAGCGCATAATGAGAACGAACGGCAAAACGGGACCCCCGGCGTGGAACGAGGACTTGCATGCCATGGCGAGCAGCGGGCGGCGTACGTCGCGGCGACGGGCGGATCTGCAATGGACCGGCACTCTTCTTCACGGGATGCACGGAGCGATGGCGATGACGCGAAGGGCAGCAACGGGGGCAGGCACAGGGCGGTCCGAAGCGCGAGCTGACCTAAACGTACCTATGAAGGTGGGGGGTGGGGGTGGAAAGAGGAAGATGACCGAATCGCCTTTGAGATATTTTACTGCGTTATGAGAGAAGACACATATTTCCTGCCTCGGAGCCCTTCTCGCTGATTCTCGTGGGGAAAGGCATGACCGGAGTCATGGCAAGCCTCGTGGCGAGCTAGTAATCCACGATCGGGTAGGCCTATTCTGGGCACGAGACCAAGGACAAGCGGCTCAGCCGGTCCCGCGGACTCCGGGGCAGCGAATAACACCGAACCCGTAGAAACCCCGGCGCATCCGGGCATCCCCGACAGCCAGGCATCACTCTCTGACAAACACATGGCCGCAGGAAACGTGCAACGAGGGGCGTGCGACCACGGAAGCTTGGTTGATTTACACTACAACAGACAGCAGATCTCTCTCACACACACATACCGCGCAGAGGCGCGGCATGAAGACAACTACACAAGCGAGCCAGATCGCGACAATAAAGCTAGACCATACTCCTGGGATATCAAAATGAAGAACCGTCGCTGCCTAATCACCCCCCAACACTTCGGACCTTCTCGTCTCCAGACCGCGCGTCGCGCAGAACCCGCCAGTCGCGGACTTCGTGGCACTTTCTAATCCGTCGAGCCGTAGGCCTTGGCGACCTGGCTCTTGAACTTGTCGAGAATCTTCTTGCGCTGGAGCTTCTGGGCGGCGGTGGTGAATCCCTGAGTTGTTGTGTTAGTGTGTGATTTGAGACATTGCGCAAGGGCGAAGGATATCTGGGACTCACGTTCTGGGGTGTCCACTCCTCGTCAGACAGGACGACGCCCTCGACGATCTCAATACCGGACAGGCCGCCGGTGCGGCCAGCGTTCTGCAGCTCCCGCAGCACAGCAGCGTTGAGCTTCTTGTCGCCGACGAGCTCCTCAAGCGAGTTGCCCTTGACACCGATGGACTTGGCCAGCTGAATCAGAGCAGGCTCGGCGGGCACGATAATGGCGACAGGCTTGGCCTTGGTGGGCTCGGCGTAGACGCAGATGTTCTGGACAACCGGCGAGGCGCGGTAGATGGACTCAAGCTTCTCCAGCGCGATGTACTCGCCGTTCAGCGTCTTGACCAGGTTCTTCTTGCGGTCGATCAGCTTCAGGTGGCCCTGGCTGTCGAACTCGCCAATGTCACCCGTCTTGAACCATCCGTCCTCGGTGAGAGCCTCTGCCGTCTCCTTGGGGTTGTTGTAGTACTCCTTGAGGACCGAGGGACCGCGGATCCAGACCTCACCCTGAGCGTTGGGCTTGTTGGTGGCGAAGTAGCCCGCATCGGGGAAGTCAACGAGCTTGATCTCAATGCTGGCAGGCATGGCGCCCATGTTGTTGGTGTTCCACTCGAGGGGGTTCATCAGGCAGCCCATAGCCGTGGTCTCGGTAAGGCCGTAGCCAATAATCATAGGCGCAATGGCCATGGAGATGAAGTGTTGGGTCTCCTTAGCAATCGGACCACCACCAGACATGCAGAGCTTGAGACGTCCGCCAGTGGCCTCCTTGAGCTTCTTGAAAACCACCGAGTCGAGGACGCCGTGGCCCGGCAGACCAGAGGCGAGCAGGCTCGCCTTGAGGGAAAGAGAGTTCCAGAACAAAGACTTGAGGACCGGGCTTCCAGCGTTGACCTTGTTGATGATACCCTTCTTGACCGTCTCCCACACGGCGGGCACACCGACCATGATGGCGGGCTTAAACTCGCGAATGTCACCGGAGCAGTTGCGAACCGAGTTGTCGGACAGGGTTTTGGGGTTGCCATAACCCAGAACCGCACCCCAGTAGAGCGCGGCGTTCTCGAAAACGTACTCGAGAATGTGCGCTAGGGGAAGGTAGGTCAGGAGACCATCACCAGGTACGATGTGAGGGTTGACAATCACAGAGACACCAGCAACTAGAGGATCTCATGTTAGTGAAAACGAAGCACCAGCACTCAGAAGAACACTTACTGGCAGCGCAAACCTGGCGATGGAGCAGGGGAACGCCCTTGGGCGTGCCGGTGGAGCCAGAGGTGTACATGATGCAGCAGAGGTCCTCAGTGCTGGGAGGGACGGGCTCAGCCACGTTGTCCTCACCAAGCTTGCGCAGCTCCTCGAAGCTGACAATGTTGACGTGGGGATGCGCCGCCTTGAGCTGGCTCACGTGGTCCTCGTTCAAGGTGTTCTGGCTGTTCCAGATAATGTGCTGGACGTCCTTGGCCTCGTGCAGCACGTTGTTGAGAGTCGGGAGCAGATGGGGGTCGAGGAAGATGGCCTTAGCGTTGGTAGCCATCATGGAGTACTTGAGGCCTTCCTCGCCCAGGGTGTCGTACGCCGTGACGATGGGCAGGGACTGGGAGGCGGCGCCGTGGGACATGGCGAGCCAGTGGGCGCTCGTGGCGGCGAAGAGGTGGACGCGGTCGCCCTTGACAAGGCCGAGCTTGCGCAGGCCGGAGCCAATCTGGAGGGTGAGGGCCTCATACTGGGTGTATGTGATGTAACTGTAAGGGCTGAGCTCGAAGTAGGTCCACTTCTTCTCAACCTCGCGCTCTTCGCCGTCGACGATCTTCTTGACCATCTTGGTGTCGATGTGGGTGTCGACGAGCTTGCGAGAGCCGACACACTTGGCGTTGCCATATTTGGCGGCGCTCTGCTTGATGAGCTCGTAGATGGTGTCGATGGTGCCGCCAGGCTTGGTGAGAAGCTCGGGAACGGCCTGAGGGTGTCGGCGGGGGATCGTCTCGCCGTCCACCTTCTCGGCGCCGGGGCTCGGCACAGAGAAGGGCCCCTTGGCCTGCATTCTCGCGACGACATTCGTCTTCGACTTGGGGTGGGATGCGACCATGATGAAGGATGCTGCTGTAGTTGTCTGGAACACTGGCGTGTCGCAGGGGTATCACACGAGAGGAGGAGGCAAAATTGTCGGATGGGAGGGTCGAAATTCGTCGTCGACGTGAGTGCGTGTGCAAAACGCGTGAAGGGTAGGTTGCGCCAGTCGAGGGCGAGGGTGGTGGAGAGCAGAAAAGAAGAGGAGGAGGGGGGACAGCAAGGTCGGGGAGGCAGGGCAGGGCAAAGAGGTTATTTGAGGAGCGCAAGGTGCTGTGATCTTGGGCGTCTCTTGGCTTTCCGGTGGAGCTGGGGTTTGGGCGCACGGAAGAGGGCGGGAAGGGAAGCTGGAGGCGGGAGAGACGCGGAGCCCAGACCAGACCTTCAAGCAAGTGACGCTGACCAGGAGAGCTCGAGCAGGCGCGTGGTCTGAGCTTCCAGGTTCCTGTTAGCTCGCGCATTTTAGAGGGCCTTGGGGGCTTGGTTGGGGGGGGCAAGGCGCCAGCCAGGGGGGGGATGGAGGGTGTGCTTTTCCCCACCTGAGCCCCCACCGGCCGCCTGCCCGCCCAGGTTTCAGTGGATGCACCACTGCAGTCAAGAGAGGTGTCGGCCGTTGACTGGGTACCGCTCTTCCAACACTTCCGAAGATGCCTTCAGTTTCGTCATCACAACTTACACGTGATACGAAGCCTGGCATGAGCTCGGAACCTGAGTCGGTGGAGTGTTTACCATTGACTTGTCACCAGGCTGAGGAGGTCAAGATGCCACCTCACCATGAGGCGTTCAGCTAAGCAGGCGCCTGACCCCTCCTCCAGACCCCAGACGTTTGATCCCCTCCTGCACCGTACCTGTACAGCCCGCCTGGCCTCCCCTCCGTTGGCTGGTCGCATTTCATTCTGTTTCTTGGCACTATAACTCTATTGGTTTTGGCGTCCTGGGCACGAAGGCGCCAATCCGGGGCAAGATGCAAGTATCGGTGTCCTCATCTTGATGTGAGCACCCTATCGACGTACTGCCTGGATCCAACGCAGGACCCGTCGATTCCCGTTCAGTTGGGGTGGACGTCTCGTCTTTGTTGGGGAGACCTGAACGTGACGCTGGAAGACTCGAGACACGACAGCCAAACGATCCCTCTGCATCTCGAAAACTTCTTTCACATGAAAAGCCGCTCGTCTACTGCAGCCTTTCGGAATGTAATTACATGCAGCCTTAGTCCTCTACAGTGACATGGCCTAGGCTCATCTCGGGTGCGTCTCTTCGGCCACCTCCCCCATCCATCCCTGCTCCTTCCTGTCTCCATCCCCATGTGAAGATTGGGGGAGCGGGTCAACATGGGGCAAGGGGGCCATCCATCACTGCACATCGCCGAAAATCGTCCCCCGGTTGAACAAATGCAGGTCATCCCATAGGCCGTCCGCTACCAAGACCGCGTCCACCGCGCCTCACGGAGCGTACTTACTCGAATCGTGCCTCGATCCGAAGGTGAAAAGCTGGGGGAGCGAGGAGGTGTTCGTCTCCAAGCCCTACCCGACTCGACACTGTCACATGAGCGCGCCTCTCCAGGAAAACCGACGCCCCTTCGGCCCTCAGCTAACCCGTTCCAGGCCGCGGTAATGTCACGATGTCAGCCTTGAGTGGAATGCCATGGCCTTGGCAAATTGTGTCCAGGCGCCTCCATTCGTCCAGCACCCCAGCCAAACCTGCCACCGTCAAAGAGACACAACGCGGCCAAGTGTGACGGACCGCCAACTCGTAACCCTCGCCCTTCGCTGCGTTCGTTGTCTTGCATCATCGGTGGTCGTTGGCTCTCTTAGCGACTCTGTTGGCTGTCCAGTATGTGACATTACAACGGAGCCTGCCCGATGCTGGCACCGGGCGGATGAAACAGGCTGCGCTGTCGCCTGCCGTTCTAGGCTTGGGCTGTGCAGAAGAGACCTTAAATTCACGACCCCTATTCCTGTCCAAACCCTATGCAGTCTCGCCCGCGATGATTGGATCTTTTGCTGTCACATCAATAACGTTGTTGGAGTTGTACCTGTTGGGGTTGCCGTCACTGACCGAGGTGAGCATGTGCCTGTGGGGCACTCACCGAGTGCCTGGACAAAGATCTTCGGCGTGGACTCATCGCTCCAACATGCAAGCGATAAGCACGCAGAACTCATACGCAAAGACAATCCCACCTGGACATATAACAATTGTATTTCTATCACTTGGCGTGCGTAACTTCTAGCTCCCCGTGGATTGCTACCAGCTCATGACTTCCTTGGCCGCGTCATCGAGCGCTCAATCTGGCACCATGAGCTCTTCCCTGGCCGTCGCGAAGAAGCAGCTTCGGTCTCTCATGAAAGCGAAGCTTGCAGGTATCACTCAAGAGTCTGTCACAAGTCAAAGTCCGCATCCTCCCCTATCTTAGATACCGACATGCACCGTCCTGACTGCGCTAGGCCGCACCGTCTATGAGTCTCTCAAGTCTTTCGGGCCCTACGTCAACGCCGAGCGCATCAGTATCTTCTTGTCGATGCCCTCCGGCGAGATCCAGACTGATGCCATCGTGCGCCACGCCCTCTCGTCCGGGAAACAAGTCTTCATCCCCTACCTGCACAAATCACCCCTCGGCGAGAGCGACGCACCATCCAGGGTCATGGATATGGTTCGATTGCGGGATCTCCAAGACTACGAGTCCATGCAGCCAGACAAATGGGGCATCCCCAGCATCGATCCGACGACTGTCGATGAACGGCAGAGGATCCTGGGCGGATCAGACGCGCAGCACTCGGAGTCGGTGACGTTGGATATGATTCTTATGCCCGGAGTGGCTTTTGATCTTGACGCCGAGACCAGCCAGCTGAGGCGGCTGGGCCACGGGAGAGGCTTCTATGACTTCTTTCTGCAGCGGTACTGGGCCAAGACGGCGCTCCTAAAGCAGGGGCAGCCCCATGCCGTTCAACTCTATGGTCTGGCCCTCTCTGAGCAGTTCGTCTCCCCCCAATCTGGCGGCCCGGTCCCCGTCGGGCAGTATGACAAGAACCTCCATGGGCTTCTTCTAGGCAATGGCGAGATCAAGAGCTCGTCCGATAGCCCCGACATATGAACACTGCGCAGATCCCTAATTCATCACATCCGTGGTATCATCTGTTGATGCGCCCGCCGTCGATTCGCCTCAGTCTCATGGTCTGGTGTGGTGACCGCCTCTGCTTCCATTCCTACTGTTTCGCGACTCTACAAACTCTGGATCAACGAGACGTTGTCGCCCTTCAGAAGGATTTGCCCTGCATCATGTTAGGATCCGGGCCAGAGAAGCATGTGTATGTAGGCTCACCCAGTGACCGCCTAGTCTCCTCCTTGTTCGTCTTCGTAATCTGCTTGACCTCGACGGCATTGTCGATGACAAGGTTCATGAATTCGTCGAAACCCTAACCGGCGCGTCAGTACCAGCTCTCCGAATCCTGGCGGTCGTCTTGCGTGCTTACCCTGATCTTGCCCTCGATTCGGATCGAGAGCTGCTCGTACAGCCACACCTGCACTGTTGCCTGCTGCTGCAGGAGCTTGAAGATGAAGTTGATGGGGGGCAGGAGCACCCTGCGACCACCACCGCCTCCGCGACCGGTCATCGTGAACTGTTGAGTCGAAGAAAAGAGATGTATTCGTTAATTTCTGAGCTTCGTGGGCGGCTCAGAAAAGCGTCCTTGTCGTTGATGAGCGCGGCTGGGTTCGTGTTCGGGTCGTGGGGTCGCGTTATCGTAGGATACAGCCAGCCAGAAGCTCAGAGCTGGAAAACGTAGAATTCCCCGATGCGCCCAGTGGAGGAGGTTCACCGAGGTGAGCGGGTTTCGGCGGGACTATCTTCCCTGGTACCCCGCGCTAGAGCTGTGGCGGCCGTCCCTTCAGCCACAGGAACAGACAGCACGTTGGTTTGGCCTGGCCGGCTGCCCCGCCAGCAGCAGCCTAACATCCAGTTTTATTTTCCTCCACTGGGGGTGACATTGACCCGTGCGACCTCCCCACCAACATCATCCTTTTAAGCTCAGGTATCGTGTCTACTCCGACGACCGCGTCCGCCTCGCCGCACACAGACCTGTCGAGCTACCCTCGTCATTCGATACCCCCTTTCCTTGCACCGCTTGATCCGATTCCCCGAGCTTCGGCGTTGCTCCACTGGCAGTCACGAAACGCCACGCAAGAGATACCCCTCGACGTCATCCCGCCGCTGCTCGCAAATAGCTCGTGCTTCATCCGACGACCTACCTACCCCTCGTTCACCGCAACCGATCCCGGCCGTCTCCTCATCGATCGCCCATCATGGCTGCCAACGGTGCGCAGGGGTCGTACTCTCCCGAGAATGTGCTGGCGGCGGTAGTCACCATGCGGGGTGGGGAGCGTGAGGCAAAGAAGCAGGCGCATGAGTACCTGGAGCGCTTCCAGAAATCGGTGGGTTTCCATGGCTATACGCCAATACGGGAGGCAAGTTTGCTGATCTGATGCACAGAAAGATGCTTGGCCGCTCGTTATTGGCATCTTGCAGTCCGATGCGGATGCCGAGGCGAAGCTATTTGCAGCCACTACGATGCGCGGAAAGGTAGGTGCAGACGAAGGGACCTCGGGTTCGCGATACTAGGGGGATGCTGGACTAACAAGGCGGACAGCTCACATACGATCTATCCACGGACATCTCTGACTCGGAGCTTCCTGCGCTTAGGGAGCAGATTCTCCTACTCCTGAAGCACTACGCGTCCGGTCTAAGGCCGATCAGAGTCCAGCTCTGCGTCTGCTTGGCGATCCTGGCTATACACATGAAAGACTGGAAGGACGTCCTCCCTGTTGTTGTGTCGGCACTGGAAGGTCCCCAGAGCCACACCGCTGTTCTCGACTTTCTTCGCGTGCTTCCCGAAGAAGTCACCGAAGGCCGCAAAATCACCCTATCAGTACGTGGACCACACAACTGTCGGCTATTCTCTGGTGCTTTCCGAACACCCCTGCTCGAGCCGACGCTTTCGACGATATCATTCTAATCGACATGGCAGGAAGAAGAGTTGTCTGAGAGGACGAAAGAGCTATTAGGTGACAATGCGGATCGAGTGGTTCAGCTTCTTGTTAACTACGCACAAGCGTCGGGTATGTCTTGGAAGTTTTTAAGTTGCTGTTCTAAGGCTGACCTTTCTTCCCAGCCAAACCGGCCGACGACCCCCTACTTATGGAGTGTATCACGTCCTGGCTACGTGAGGTGCCTGTCAACACGATTGTCCGCTCGCCACTTTGCGACGTCATCTTCAACGGCATATCCGGCGATTCACCCAGGGAGGCTGCCGAGACTATCTGCACGATCCTGAGAGAGACGAGGGATGTCGACGACAACCAAGACACGATCCAGCTCCTTCTCTCCCGCATCCTCCAGTTGCAGCCGAGGATCGAGAAGGCCGTGGCCGAAGAGGAGACTGAAACGTACGAGGCGTTGACAAAGATTCTTGCTACTGCTGCTGAGTCGTGGGTTGTGGCCATTGTGCGCGAGCCCGCTCACTTCAGGCCCATCGTCGATGCTGTCTTGGAGTGTGCTGCCCGCGACCGGGACCGTGAGGTTATCGAGCACACTTTCGACTTCTGGTATGAGCTCAAGCAGTACCTCGTACTCGACATCTACATCGAGGCAAGACTCCAGCTTGTGGACGTCTACGGCAAGCTCGTGGACATCTTGTTCAGCCACCTCCGGTACCCAGAAGGAAATGAGAACGACCTCTTCGAGGGCGACCGCGAGGCGGAGGAGAGGTTCCGTGAATTCAGGCACCGCATGGGTGACACTCTGAAGGACTCCTGCGCTGTTATGGGAGTAACAGACTGCTTGACCAAGGTCCTCAACGGCATCAAAACATGGTCAGCAGAAAGGAGCACCACCACGTCGACTCCTGGTGTTGTCCCGCACTGGCAGGAACTTGAAGCCCCTCTTTTCGCCATGCGAGCTATGGGTCAAATGGTCCCCAAGGACGAGAGCATTGTTCTTCCCCAGCTGATGCCTCTTCTCGTTGAGGTACCCAACCACGAGAAACTTCGATTCGCGACAATCATGATCCTGGGTCGATACACCGAATGGACGGCGGAGCACCGCGAGTACCTTGAGCCACAATTCACCTATATCGTTTCGTCCTTCCACACCGACTCAAAGGAGGTCGTCAGGGCCGCGGCCATGGCAATCAAGTACTTCTGCACCGATTGCCGAGAACTTCTAAGCGACCAGGTCCTTCAACTGCAAACCTTCTACGACCAGATCCTTGACAAGCTCCCCGACATGAGCCAAGAAGAAATCACTGAGGGCGTTGCGAGTGTAGTTGCAGTCCAGCCCGAGGCTGATATGTACAAGCTTCTCAAGCTGTACTGTGATCCCCTTGTGCAGAGACTGATGAACAAGGCCAACAATGCCACCACTGAGGAGGGAAAGGTGGCTTTGGCAGGTGAGAAGACTTGCTCCTTCGGGTCCAGAATATGCATGCTAACCCTCTGTGCAGACCATGTTCAGCTGATAACCATTTTCGTACAAATCGTCAAGCCTTACTCTGCCCCTGGAGCCGAGAACCAGGCTGTTAAGTATTGGCAGGAGGTCTTCCCTGTGCTCGCTACGATTGTTGAGAACTTCCTTGACTTCGTCCCCATCTGCGAGAGGATCTGCCGCTGCTGGCGCAACATGATCATTTCATACAGGACCGCCATGACACCTCTTCTCCCGGACCTGGCGAACAAGCTCGCCAGTGGTTTCGCCGCCTCTAGGCAGGGTGCTTTCCTCTGGGTCACTGCGGCCATAATGCGGGAGTTCTCCGAGGAACGTGAACATGTCGACCAGGCCATTACGCAGAGCATCTATTCCTTCTTCGAGGCCCAGGCCACGACGTTCTTGCGAGTTCTCAACGAGCTTCGTCCCAGCGAGCTTCCCGACGTTATTGAGGACTTCTTCCGCCTCCTCATCGACGCGCTGCTTTACTTCCCCCACCGGCTTATTCCGTCGGAACTACTGCTTCCGATTTATGAGGCCGGCATTTATGCTCTCACGCTTGAACAACGCGACCCATTGTCGGCCACTCTCCACTTCCTGCGCGATCTTTTGACTTACGGTGGCGACAACCCAGCCACCTCCGATAAGCTGCCGGCGGACGTTGCTGCAAAGATTCAGGAGATCGTCAAGAATTTGCTTGGCAGCCACGGCGAGAAGCTCGTTAAGCAAGTCTTGGCTGGCATGATGATCACCTTCCCTCGCGACTGCTTCGCCGATGGCAGCGGCGTTCTCCTTGCCATGTTCGAACTTTTGCCTGCAGAGACTACTGGCTGGGTTGAACGAACCCTCCAGTTGCTGCCCCAAGGCACGGTGACCCCTGCCGAGGCGAACAAACTGATGGTCAAGATTAAGGAGCGCATCGGCGGCGACCAGAACAACATGCGCCAGGTGAGGGCACTTCTGCAAGACTTTACCAACACATACCGCCGGCGCTACGTCGCCCCGCGCGACGGGCTCGGCCAGCTCGAGGCAGATCGCTTCCGCTTCAACCGCTAGAGTCAGCCGGAAGTGGTTTTTGGTCTTTACGTACACACAATGCACGATTACACGGATTCTGGCGAGGTGACCTATGCCGGCGGGCTGGAGGAGTTTCCGAGCGGATATGACGGGAAGGCTGATTATGAGGGTGAAGGAGTAGCCACAACTATGGTGGATGGGGAGATGGTTTATGAGGATGAACACTTTGGGAGATACATCATATGCGAACACCAGCCGAGGCAAATGTGGCCGCCCCTGAACGAGCATTATCAGATGCGAACAACGGTGGTCAGGCCCTGGGAGCTGCGGTGAGGCCCAGGCTGGAGATGGCGCGATTTGCCGGGGTGCTGGGGGGTGGGTGTAGCTGGTCGTGCTGACGTGAAGCCGTCAAGCCCGAGCTCCTTGAACAAATGATAGATTTGCAGCATTACGGAGCGCAAAAGCAAACAGTCACAAGCCTTGGTCTCCCTATGTGTATGTGTTGTGTGGTCAGTCGCAGTATCACATAAGTCATTGGGACATATTTGGTCCTAGAAAGTAGGTGGCTCGCCTTTGACGAACGACCTTCGAGCTGCCATTCTACTCAAAAGCTTCTGGGAGAATCTCTGTATCTTGAAGGTGCCCAAGCTCGGTCATTCTGACATTCACCGACCATAAGAGCATGAGGCGCCGTGACGCATAATTACGCAAAGTTGGCTTCTGGATTCCATTCCGCAGTGTGCCGATTGATGAAATGCGCGATAGGCCTAACAGCATAGTTCCCGCGGGCCCTGGAGTAACTAGTCCAGACCCTGCATACATAAGTTCCCGATCCTACCAATCACATCGGCCTCCGCGATAGACACTTGCGCCAGTCGAATCCCCGGTAAGGGCTGTTACTGATGACTCGAATGGTAGTAGCTCGGTGGGAGCCAGCTTACTGCGGTCAGCTTACAGGGTATTAAAGGGGTTCTCCCACCAAGCCCGGCCGTTGTCGTGTAACGTATCACAGCATCACAACTATTATGATTCGAAGATTTGCGTGATGGACTTGTTCACGAACGACAAGATCGGGCTTGTGGCCTGGGACGCCAGCTCGGAGGAGCATGCCACTCTGATCTATGACCAGCGCATCAGCTGTGGCACGAGGGCAGACGAGGTCCCCAAATGGCAGGAGAAGCAGCTCGAGGGCACCAAGTTCTTCTACTGGGTCGTGAGCACACCCGCATAGCTGGCCTTATGCGCGACGTTAATCACAGTCAGGTCCTCCCCAACTCCATCCTCGACAAGGACGAGCTACTCCTCAGCCACTTCGCGGCATACCCCAAGGAGGCGACACCGCTCCGCGACACAGCCAGCGCCGTGTGGCAGGTGCCTAGGACGCCGAGCAATGAAGCCTTCTTCCCGATCGGACACCTGGCGCTGGAGAAGCAGGCGGAGGACGACCCGGAGCTGAACCTCCGGAAGGAAGGCGTCGTGTGGATCAAGCACCTGTACATCTCGTGGGCGATTCAGGCGAGGGGCATGGGCAAGGCGGCGATGCAGGCAGTGGAGTCGCTGGCGGCGCTGGAGCCGATACGTGGGACGACAATCGTGCTGGACACGCCGCAGAAGGAGACGCAGTCTTCGGACGAGTGGAAGAGAATCGTCTTCACGGACGCGGGGAGGCCAATTCCGAAGGTGAGCCCTTGATGCGTGCTGCTTGCAGTGCTCGGTGTATGACTGACTGGAGGTGACAGCCGTACAGGACGAACCAGGAGTGGTATGAGCGGATGGGATATGAGGTGTTCTATCTAGACCATCAAGGGTTCCCGTGGGTGACCCCGAGCGGCACGCTGATGAACATTCCTCTGGTCATGATGAAGAAGGATATTGCTTAGTCTGGAGTCAGGGAGGTTCTCGGGGGGTAAAAGAATCAGATAGATAGATGGATATGGTTATTGAAATGCACCCTTGCCAAAGGGACGAAGGACAGAATCGAGTTCGGACGACCAAAAACGATGGAGAGGGTGTCATAACCCCCCACTCGGCTCGTGAACCCCCTCCTGGAGAGCCCAGGGGAGGGGCTCATAGATGGCCCCACAAAATTTCACCTGACTTCGCGGCGAGACATGGGAGAACACGTCCCGTCCATTGGCGTCGTGTCGATCTGCAAACGCGCGCCATGCCATGGCGTCCACCAATGCCTGATTCTTCAACACCGCACACGACTGGACCGTGATGCTTCCCCCACCTACGCCGAATCGGGTGTTGCACTTCCCTTGATACAGCAGAATTCTGAGCTCTCTTCCCCTCCTCTCCTCCATCACACTGTTGAATCATCAAGAGCGTTGCTTCGTTTGTACCTACAGCACAGTCGTTGGCACTGCCTGATGTCCATTGTTCCTCTCGACATCTACTAGCACCGAACCCGAATCCCTCACCGACAGAAATACGGCATCATGCCACCCAGCAACGGCGTCAGTAGGATGGCGCAATATGCTCGTGGCTCAACCGATCCCAACACTGGCCCGTCCCAGAATGGCACCAATACATATTACCCTCCAGCGTCTAACCCGCGAGATGCAATGGCCGATTCCATCAAGATGCCTCTGCCTAGAATGTCGGCACCTCAGCATGTGTCCGTCCCTCCTCGCCATCACGGCTCTGCGAGTGTTGGCCCGCCGGCGTCCCCGACCGCCGGAGCACTTCCGAACCCACCACGCGGACTTCTCAGCCGACGACGAACGAACTCTGGGGATCGACCTGGCCACTTTTGGGCTCCCTCGCTACCCTCCGCCATAGCCACGCCATCAGGCTCACCCACCTCTACAGTTGCCGAGCCCCAGTACAACCACCAGAACCGGAACCGTGACCTGGGGGGGCCCCAGCGAGCCACTTCGGATCTCGCCAACTTCACTAATCGAACACGATACATGGACCCTATTCAGCCAAACCGCGCACTTGGTCTGGGCGTCCAGAACGGACTGCGGAACGGACTGCAGGATCACGACCCTCGGTCTCGATACGCAAATGACCCATCCACAGGTTTCTTGCAATCCCCCAAGAAACCCCAGATCGAGCTTCCCATCCATGAAGTGAACCCTAGGAGGCCATTTCAGAATGTTTCGGATCCCGTCAAAGAAGAACCACGCAAATCACCAGCTTTCGACGGGATGCCGTCGCTGCCCCAGCGAGTGGGCCTCGAACAGGGGAGGGTTCAACAACGTTCGGGATACTTCGTGGACGATGCGGACGAGATACGAAGCCTTCGGTCAGATATGCCTCTTAGTGATGAGGAGCCGGGCACGCCTCGTCCACTGAAACAGGATGGACGCAAAGTCGACGTCTTCCTGGACCAGGACGACTCTTCCCCCTTCGGCCAGGGCAAACGTGTCGTCAACATCAGCAGCAAGAGCAAGAAGCGCAGACGCAACAGCTTTGACTACGACGACAAGACGCTGATGCGCATGAGCTACTCGGACCTGCGGAGCCAGCCGTTCGACATGGATCCCACCCAAGCCGTCAACGGCCCAGAGGGGGCTGTCGTTGGCGAGAGTCTTCCCGAAAAGCTCGAGCATTACCGGGACAAGAACGGCGCGGACCAGAAGCAGTTCTTCGCGCAGCTTGATTTGGGCGACTGGGAGCGTTCGGGCGACTGGTTCCTGGAGCAATTTGGCCTCGTGGCGCAGAAGCTCAAGGAGACGCGGCAAAAAAAGCGAACCATGGTGGAGATGTTTGAGACGGAGCTAGCGAACCGAGAGGAGGCCGTCCGGCTGCGAACGGAGAACATCAATCTCAAGCTGAAGAAGATCAAGCACAAGGGCGAGGACATGCTGGCCGACAGGGAGGATTAGGGGATGAATTTTAATGTGTCCATCGGATCGACACGCTTCCCCAGCTGGTGCAGCGTCACGGTTGCGAGAGAGCGCCGGACCAGCTGCACCGACGGGGTGTACTTTACCGCTTCTGACGACTGACACGACTTATGACAACAACGATACCTGGCCGAAGCCGAGCACATCTCCTTGGGAAGAAACAAGACTGAAGATGCGAAACAAATTGGGGGCAAGTGGGCGGAATCTTGAAGGTCACGGGCTCTATGGCGTGCCTACATACATGTACGCTACTGATAGCTAACTTTATATGATGTGCGTCTCCTTGACCTTCCTGTCCTTCCCGACGACCATCCTCACCTGCTTCTCGGGCCTGTCCGGGAAGACGCCCTTGCGCAGGGCGTCGGCGTAGAGCTCGTAGGCGGGGTAGTAGCCGTCGACGAAGGTGACGACCTGCTGCTCGGTCATGCCGGTGCCGCGCTCGGCGCGCAGGGCGACCTCCTGCTGGGCGCGCCACTCGTAGGCGTAGGAGGTGTCCTCGGCGTCGATGTGGACGAAGACGTCGAGCAGGTTCGTGATGTCGTCGTACTCGCGCAGGCGGTCGTTGACGAAGAGGAGGTGCTCGAGCTTGTGCTTTGCGAGGGTGCGCGAGGGGGCGCGCCAGCGGGCCTCGACGTCGGCGTCGGCGAGGGGCCGGAAGCCGACGCACCAGCCCTCGAAGATGATGACGTCGATGCGGGGCGCGGGGGTCTTTCCGTCCGAGTCGGCGTCGCCGGCGCCGTTGACGGCGAGCCAGGTGTGTTCGGGGGCGCGGTCGCCCCGGCCGTCGTAGGCGGCCTTGTCGTAGGCGGGGACGCGGGCGGGGCGGCGGGCGAGGGCGTCGGCGAGGAAGCGGCGGGCGAGGGGGATGTCGTGGGTGCCGGGCTCGCCGCGCTGCTGGAGGAGGGCGTTGTCGGGGTGGGCGGCGGCGAGCGCGCGCTGCTCGGCGTGGGGGAGGTAGAGGTCGTCGATGCTGAGGACGAGGGCCGGGTGGGATTCGGCGGCGAGGGCGTCGGCGAGGGAGCGGACGAGGGTGGTCTTGCCGACGCCCTGGACGCCGTTGAGGCCGATGAGGAAGGGCCGGGCGTCGGGGCCGTTGGCGGCGAGGTGGTCGGCCAGGTGTTCGAGGATGAAGGGGATGCAGATGGGGGACTTGTCGTCAAGGATGGCGGCCATGGTGGGTGTTGAGGGGACGGGACGTCGCCGATGTGGGGTAGTGTCGAATAGAGAGAGATCGGGCTCAGGAGGTGAAGTAGAGGTAGTGACGGTTTCGGAATGTAGATCCCGGGAGGGATATTGTGAGGATCCCCGCGGTTGAGATGGTGGGGGGCGCCGACGCCGGCGGCCGGGTCGCCAGAAGCCCGCGCCGGAGGAATGCGGGGTGGGATTGCATCACTGGAAGAGGGCCGTGCCTGGGAGCGGAGTGGGAGTGCCAGTGGGAGATGCGGGGCACCGGGGGTCAGGCCTGGGATGAGGTGTGGGGTATATCGTGGTAGTGGAGTTTTGCGTCTATCAGGCAAGGTGTCGTTTCCGGGGCGCTGCTCATTACCGTCGCCTTGACTCTTCTTCTGTCAAACAGCATGATGCACCTCTCCAGACCAGTGAATGGATTCCTACGGGAGAGCCACAGTGATATCAATCAACGGATTACCCCAGCTTTGCAGCATGTGACGGATTCTGGGGCGCATGACGGACACTGGGTGCGAGCACCAGCAGCTTACGCGACGTCATGCGAGCGCGAGCATGTGAATGCCGAGCCTTCGACAGCTCCCCCGATCGGGCCTAGCGCAGCTCCTCGGCTCAGGCTTGCGGCAGCTGGAATGGTGCCTCGGCTGGTAACCCCCCAGACCCAGACCCAGGTCCCCCATCCCCAGCGACAGACGAGACGGTTACGGCTTTGGGACAAAGTACCGTCGTTGCTTCCCGAGGATGTTTCTGTGATCTTTCCTCTCCTCACATCGACACCCCAACCTCATATCTATCCTTTCATCTGCTGCTCCTCTTGATACCCCCCCCTTCCTCTTCAGTGTGCTGCTCTCCTTCCCTCTTCATTCCCACCCTCTCAATCCATCACATCACACACAAGTCTCGTCACACATCCCCCGACCGAGACACCATCATGGCTGATCAGCTGCGATTCGACGACCAGGTCGTCGTCGTCACCGGCGCTGGCGGCGGCCTCGGCAAGGCCTACGCCACCTTCTTTGCGTCCCGCGGCGCCAGCGTCGTCGTCAACGACCTCGGCGGTTCCTTCAAGGGCGAGGGCACCTCCAGCAAGGTCAGCATCATGTCCACCCCCCCGCCCCTCCACGGACCCCGGCTAACCCCCTCTCCTCCAGGCCGCCGATGTCGTCGTCAACGAAATCAAGGCCGCCGGCGGCAAGGCCGTCGCCAACTACAACTCGGTCGAGGATGGCGAGAAGATCATCGAGACGGCCATCCAGGCCTTCGGTCGCATCGACGTCCTCATCAACAACGCCGGTATCCTCCGCGACATCAGCTTCAAGAACATGTCCGACCAGGACTGGGACCTCATCATGAAGGTCCACGTCCGTGGCGCCTACAAGTGCTCCCGCGCCGCCTGGCCTCACTTCAGGAAACAGAAGTACGGCCGCGTCATTAACACGGCCTCCGCCGCCGGTCTGTTCGGCAGCTTCGGCCAGGCCAACTACTCTGGTGCGCCTCCTCGAGAACCCCCTCACGATACAGTTTGCTGACAGGCGTATTAGCTGCCAAGCTTGCCATGGTCGGCTTCACCGAGACGCTGGCGAAGGAGGGCGCCAAGTACAACATCATCTCCAACGTCATTGCGCCCATTGGTGAGTTCGCACGACAGCATCGTTGACTGAACCGTCCAACTGACCTGATCCCAGCCGCCAGCCGCATGACCGAGACCGTCATGCCCCCCGACGTTCTCGAGAACCTGAAGCCCGACTGGGTGGTTCCCCTCGTTGCTGTCCTGGTCCACAAGAACAACACCGATGAGAACGGAGCCATCTACGAGGTCGGAGCCGGCCACGTCGCCAAGTTCCGCTGGGAGCGGTCGAGCGGTCTGCTCCTCAAGGCCGACGACAGCTACACCCCCGGCGCCGTTCTGAAGAAGTGGGAGCAGACTGGCGACTTCTCCAAGCCCCAGTACCCCTCGGGACCTGCCGACTTCTTGACCCTACTGGAAGACTCGATGAAGAAGGGTCCCAACGAGCAGGGCGAGAACCCCGACTTCAAGGGCCGCGTTGCCCTCGTGACTGGCGGTGGTGCCGGGTGAGTCTTTCCTCTCTTGAAGCTTTGACCTCGCAGTGGCTGATATTTTATAGTATTGGCCGCGCATACGCTCTGGCCTTCGCCAAGTACGGTGCCTCCCTCGTCATCAACGATCTCGCCAACCCCGACGATGTCGTCAACGAGATCAAGAGGGCCGGTGGCAAGGCTGTTGGCGTCAAGGCGTCCGCCGAGGACGGTGATGCCGTCGTCAAGGCCGCCATCGACGCCTTCGGCCGCATCGACATCATCATCAACAACGCCGGCATCCTGCGTGACAAGGCTTTCAACAACATGGACGACAGCCTGTGGGACCCTGTCTTCAATGTCCACCTCCGTGGCACTTACAAGGTCACCAAGGCTGCCTGGCCCTACTTCCTCAAGCAGAAGTACGGCCGTGTCATCAACACTACGTCCACGAGCGGCATCTACGGCAACTTTGGACAGGCCAACTACGCCGCGGCGGTACGTTTCCCGCCCCATTCTTGATGCAATTGGCGCTGACATACGCAGAAATGCGGCATTCTCGGCTTCTCCCGCGCCCTGGCTCTCGAGGGCTTCAAGTACAACATCTACGTCAACACGATCGCGCCCAACGCCGGCACGGCCATGACGAGGACGATCATGCCCGAGGAGATGGTTCAGGCCTTCAAGCCCGACTACATCGCGCCCGTCGTGCTCGCTCTCTGCAGCGACAAGGTGCCCCAGAACCCCACTGGCGGCCTGTACGAGGTCGGCAGCGGCTGGGTCGGCCAGACGAGGTGGCAGCGTTCCGGCGGCCACGGCTTCCCCGTCGACGTGCCCCTGACGCCCGAGGCGGTCCTCCAGAAGTGGGACGCCATCAGGAACTTTGACGACGGCCGAGCGGATCACCCCGCCAAGACGCAGGATGCCGTCCAGAAGGTCATGGAGAACATGGAGAACAAGAGCAAGAAGGTATGAAGCTTTTCTGCCACATGATGATGCCATCTCTCTCTCTCTATCTACGCACACAAACTGTACCATAGCCACGTAGCCAAATGAACCAAAACCGTTAACGCCCACCTCCCCGTGCCTTAGTCTCAGAGTGAACCCCAGGCCTCCTCCGACGAGGGCGCCCAGTACCGCGCCGCCATCGAGGCCGCCATCAAGGCCGAGACCAAGCCCTCTGACTTCACCTACACGGAGCGCGACGTGGCCCTCTACAACCTGGGCATCGGCGCCAAGCGCGACAATCTGGACTACGTGTTCGAGGGCGCCGAGGACTTCCGTCCCATCCCGACCTTCGGCGTCATCCCCCCCTTCGGTGCCGACACGCCGTACAACTACGACGACATTGTCCCCAACTTCTCCCCCATGATGCTCCTGCACGGCGAGCAGTACCTCGAGGTCAAGAAGTACCCCATCCCCACCGCCGCCCACCTCGTGTCCCGGGCGCGCCTCCTCGAGGTCGTCGACAAGGGCAACGCCGCCATCGCGCGCAACGGCATCTCCACCGTCATCGCCGAGACGGGCGAGGAGGTCTTCTACAACGAGATGACCGTCTTCCTCCGCGGCTGCGGCGGCTTCGGCGGCCAGTCCCGCCCGCAGGACCGCGGCGCCAGCACGGCCGCCAACAAGCCGCCCGCGCGCCAGCCGGACGCCGTCGTCGAGGAGGCGACGACCGAGGAGCAGGCGGCGCTGTACCGCCTCAGCGGCGACTACAACCCGCTGCACGTCGACCCGGCCTTCGCGCGCATGGGCGGCTTCAAGAAGCCCATCCTGCACGGGCTCTGCACCTTCGGCTTCGCCGGCAAGGCCGTGTACGAGCGCTTCGGCGCCTTCCGCAACATCAAGGTCCGCTTCGCGGGCACGGTGCTGCCGGGCCAGACGCTCGTGACGGAGATGTGGCGCGAGGGCGGCAAGGTGCTGTTCCAGGCCAAGGTCAAGGAGACAGGCAAGCTGGCCATCGCCGGCGGCGGCGCCGAGCTCGTCGACGCCCAGGCGTGAGGGAGATGGGCAGGCTGACTGTAGGATATTGGGATGAAAAAGATGGGAAGCAGAATGATTTAAACTGAATGCGATTACTTGATGAGTTACACCTATTTGCTTGACTTGATAATTGTCCCGGCTTTTGCCCCGTGTCGTGTCGTCGTAAAGTCTACTATTGTCCGTCCGTCCGTCCATCCTTCAATCCGGCGTCTTGTCTGTCCTGACACCCCATTCCGTCTGACGCCGTGCTGTATGTAATCTGTTCTGCGCAGCCATATTCATGACCGCCGATCGGTGTGCCCCGCACTCCTATCCCCTGCTCGGGCGGCCGCGCCTGAAAATCTCAAACGAACAGGTTCTCCACGACCAGATCGCAAACCTGCGCCACAGTCGGCAGGCGGCCGGTCCGCAGGAGGCGCTCGACCGAGAGCTCGTCCCTGGCGGCGGCGCCGGCGGCGGCGAAGCCCGTCTCGAGGAAGACGCGCTCCGCGCCGCTGAGGTCGCGCTCCTCGCGCTCCTTCCAGCGGCGCTCGGCCTCCTCGCGGGCGCGGCGGAGGACCTCGTCCGTGTCCTCGGACTCCCAGAGGTTGCAGCGGTCGCACTCGTCGCAAGGGCGAGGGTCGCCGTCGGGGCGGAAGTGCTCGCAGAAGTGGCGGTAGCCCTCGCCCTCGCCGCGCGCGCCGCCAATGTCCTTGCGGCAGACGTAGCACATCTTGTAGCCGCACGGGCAGGTGAGCTTGTTGCAGCCCGAGTTCTTGACGAAGCTGGTGGCGCAGCGCGGGCACACGCGCTTGATGGCGAGGCTCATGGCCTGCTCGACCTGCGTGCGCAGCGCGACCAGGGACGACTCGTTGCAGACGTGGATGTCGGCCCAGGGCTTGGCGCAGGCGAGGCACGAGGTGCGGCCGCACCGCGGCGACTGGCAGGTGAACTTGGGCCCGCGGCGGCGGCGGCGGCGGCGGTGCAGGGCGCGGGACCAGTGGGTGGCGAGCGAGGCGCGGGAGGTGGTGAGGGCGAGGCAGAGGAGGGACGAGAGGAGGACGAGGGGCATGAGAAAGGGGATGGAGCCGACGCAGAGGAGGAGGAAGACGGCGCTGAGGATGCCGTCGGCCTTGAGGCGCAGGCTGTCCTCGTGTTGGGGCAGGTAGATGTCGTCGACCTCGGCGTAGTCGCAGAAGGGGCAGCGGATGAGGGGCAGGGCTGAGGAGAGGAGGCTGTGGTCGGCGAGTCGCTGATCGAGCTTGTGGAGGATCTCGGCGCCCTTCCGCTCCTCGAGCATGGCGCGGTGGAGGTGGTAGGCGGGGATGCAGCCGCCACAGCCGCCGCCGTCGACGGCCAAGCACTTGAGGGTGCCGGAGCTGGTGTCGATGCTGCTGTGCCAGCCCTGGCCGAAGACGGCCTCGGTGAGGGACAGCTGGACGCAGCGGAAGCAGATCATGTGGCCGTCGGCGTTGCACTGGGTGAACTCCTCAAAGGTCGACTCGGTGAAGCAGCAGCAACACTCGTGCAGGGCGTCCATGGCCTCGGCCTCCTCGTTGTTCAGGACCAGGGCCATGCCGCGATCCTTGTCGAGCTGTGCGGCGCGGGCGCGGTCCTTCAGCGGACGGATCAGTTCGTCGTACAGCTCGCGGTCGAGCTCGGAGTTCCCGGTGGCCCGCAGGGTGGGCACGATGGACCCCTGGCCGGTGGATCTCCATATTACGAGGGGGTGGTTTTCGGCATCGCCGGCGGTGGCGGGCTTGCGGCGGGAGAAGAGCGACGAGATGGTGAAGCGCCACGACTTGGCAGACAGGTCGAGGAGAGTTTTGCGGGCGTCGGGATAGCAGTAGTTGAACTCGGCGAGGACGGCGTTGACGGCGGAGCGCGTGAGGCCTTTGAACTCGGTCCAGGCGAGGGCCTGAACCGCCTTTCTGTAGTCCGGGCTTCGGAAGGCGTCCTTCGGGGGGATGGAGGGGGAGGGAGCCTGGGGCGCGTCGGTCGGGATCTTATCGTCGGTGATCCTCCATCGTCCCTTGACCCAGTTGACGTGGTTCTTCAGCAGGGCGTCGGCGACGACGGCGAGGCGAGACTCGCTGTCAAAGTTGGAGAGCATCTCGCGGAAGACCTCGACCTGGACGTTGGGAAAGACAGCAGCCAAAGCCTCGAGGCTGTTGTTGAGTTCGCGGAGATCGGGGCATTCGGAGGGGAGGTGCTGCAGCTGGGCCTCGTCGTGGATGTAGTCGAGGCGGCCATCGGGGGCATCGGCGAGGGGGGTGGTCAGGGACGACTTGGAGGAGCGGTGCGAGAGGCTTCGATCAGCGGACGAGCCGAGGAGTGCTGTGAACGGCATGGTGCCTGCTCATGATCGTCGCATGCCCAAGTGGCATATCTTGTCTTTTCTTGGGTCGGAGGGTGCGTGAGACGGCGGTTTGATGATTGTGAAGCGAGCAAACTTCGAGATGGTCACGAGGGCGTTGATAGCGGCGGCACGAGCTGAGGCAGAGGCAGGCAGAGGCAGAAAGGAGACGGACGTCGTCAAGTTTCGGAGATGCGATAAGGCGGACCCTCAATACTGTGGAATTACCTTCCGATAGCACTGTATACACGGTGGACTCATCGCTCATCTCCCCTCACTCACTTACTGGTCCTTGATGAAACAGGCACACATTCACTCTCAGGAGCAACTTGAACACAAATCAATGAGTGGGAATCTCTGTGGTTCCGTGTTCAAGTCTAGTAGGACATCTCTAGTCTCAAGCTTATACATCATAGTACGAGTCGCCCAGAACGACTTGGGCCCCCTTCTTACCAACACGACTCCCCCGCGGCGTGTCATCTTCAAGACTTTCGGTGAAGCACACCAGCGGCAGCCTAATCATAACAATGTCAGCACGTACAGCCCGTGATGTGCTGCCTCGGGTCTTACCTGGTGGTTCGGGAAGACGAGCGTGTCGGCAATGACCACGTTCTCCCTCCTCGTCGCGCTGAAGACGATGACCTCGGCAATGTCGTCAGGGGTCAGGGGCTCGCAGCCGCTACTCCAGTGTCAGCAACACGAATCCACCTCAAATTTCTCGGGGCAGACGTACGCGTAGACGGCATCAGCCTTGGACTTGTCGCCGTAGAACCGGACCACGGAGAATTCCTGCGCTTGTCAGCGGCGTGCCCACGGCGTCGAGCGCCAACCTAGGCGGGGGAGGGGGAGGGGGGGCCACATACCGTCTCGACTTGGCCGGGGTCGATCTCGATGACGCGAATCCGCGTCGCGATGAGCTCCTTGCGCAGGGCGTCCGTGAAGCTGCGCACCGCGGCCTTGGTGGCGCAGTAGATCGAGCCGCCGGCGTACGGCTCGCGGCCTGGCATCGTGTCAGTCAGCTTGTCAACTCAATTCAGATTCCAGGCAGCTCGTCTCGCGCCTCGAGACAGAGCAGGCCAGACGCGGGGAACGCACCGGCGATGGAGCCGACGTTGATGATGTCGCCGGCGCCGCCGTCGGGCCTCTTCTTGAAGATGGGCAGGACGGCCTGGGTCATGTTGATGAGGCCGGTCACGTTGGTCTGGAACATGGTGGCGATGTCGGCCTCCTCGATCTCGGGCGCCTTGGCCACGCCCTTGACGAGCCCGGCGTTGTTGACGAGCACGTCGATCTCGCGGAAGCCCTCGGGCAGGCCGCCGACGAAGCCGCGCACCTCGTCCGGGCTGCTGACGTCCAGCTTGACGGGCAGCACCTGCACGCCGTCGCCGACCTCCTGGGCGATGTCGGCGGCGATGGCCTTGAGCGTGTCGACGCGGCGGGCCGTCAGGATGAGCTTGAGGTTCTTGGGCGCCGTGCGCGCGAACTCAAAGGCCGTGCTGCGCCCGATGCCGCTCGAGGCGCCCGTGATGAGCACCGTCTTGCCCTCGAGGCGCTTGGTCGCTGCGGCGGAGGCCATGGTCCTGACGATGTGACGGCGGCGGAGAGAGGGGCCGAGGCGGAGAGCGGGGGGTGAGATCGGGTGGTGAGGGGTTGCTGATGTTGTTGTCCGGCGGAGGAGTGAGCCGAGGGTCGTGAGCGTGCGGCGGAGGGGTGGCATGTGTGTGAGGGAGGAAGGAAGTAAAAAGACGGATAGGCGTCGGCAGAACGAAGCAGTCGGTTTATGGGACCTGAACCTGGTGAGCCTATGCGAGATAGGAGGGCTGGATGGAGGGGTTGTCGATGGTGTATTTTCCGGCGCCGGCCAATCGCCTTGTACAGTTATCCGTATGACTCGGAACTTGGCGATGGCGAGGCGCGGTTCGGGCGGTCGTCGGCTGCCACCGCGTGCTGATAAGCCCGTGCAGTGAGCGCTGGAACCCGCGGCGCCGATCCACCCCGCCCCCTGCCCGCCTGTGCCCGCCCCCTGGGCCCTGGGAGGCACTGGACGAGTGGACAGCCACAGTGGAGGGACAGTGGACAGCGACTCGACAGTGGACAGCCCGCTGGGGCCCCGCCGCGGGGTTATCAATGTGCGCTCTGTCTGTCCCGATAACGGCGCCGGCCCCGCCTTGCGCACTTGCATCATTGCGCCAGCCATGACGCAAGGGGCCTGACGACGCGATACACATTGGATAGACATCATCGCGAAGTTGTAAGTTGGATACCATCGTGAAGTTGTAGGTTGAAGTCAGGCAACAGCACTATCGTACGAGCGAGGCTCCTGCCACATCGTCTAGCCCGGCGACACGAGCTGCTGCAGTGGTTGTATTACATTCTCACAGTAGAGCAGCTGGAACTCGTTGTCCCACGCGAGGTTTCCCTTGACGCATTGCGCGAGACATGTCTCGACGGCCTTCAGGTGGTTCGGGAGCAGCTTTTCGGTACTGACTTCCACCCAACATGTGGCCACCTGAAACCGCTCCCAGAACGTCGATATGCTCCTATGCTGGGTCTCGGCCGTCCACGCCTCGATGGACTTGTGATGCAGGATCTCGAGCATCAAGATGGCGAGCTCCAGCACTGCTGCCTTTGTGCTCTGCGTGCTGGGGCTTGTCGCGGGTGCTCGAGCAGGTAACCCTGCGGCGTCGATCATCTTCTCCACGTACGGCGCACGCACGACGACATTCCCGTCTCCCTCGACCAGGAACTTGATCTCCTGGGAGCTCCACGGCGCGCCGTACCAGGACGTCTGGCATAGTTGCAGGACCGCTGTGGCCACGTTCAAGGCCAGCAACGTCTGCTGTCTCAGCGCCATCCGGGCCTGCTGGTCCTGGGACGCTGCGGCTAGCAGGTCTGCCAGCGTCATGGTTGACCTGAACGACTGTTGGCAGAGGGTGATCCCCGCATTCAGGCCGAGAATGTCGGCAGTGAGCTCCAGACCCAGGATCCGACCCTGATTACAGGCCTCGCGAGCATGATCACACATGCTGGAGGACGTTCGGATGTGTGCTGGTGGGGACGCATTGCAGTGTGTAGCCGTGACTGTGATGGTTGGAAGCCGCCGCCCGGCCTGCAGATTGGAACCGTCGGTATCATCTGACATGTCCCTGTACGGCTGTTCAGCTTCATACTCTGGACCGCTCATCAAACTGATCAGATGACACTCACTGGGTCTGACTAGTCTCAAGCTCTCCGTCATCGAGTTCAATGATCTGAGCCTTCACCTGAACCTCTTGAAGCAGTGTTTCTTCAAGCGGGAGGCAGAGATGGAACATGATGTGGGCTGGCTGGGTCATTAGAGGCGCGGCACTGATCCTATTCTCCAGTCGAATCATCATCTGGTGACGCTCGTGGCGATCACAAGCCCAATTCTGGCAAACGGCGGTGTACAGTGACGAGGCACTTTTCTGAACTTGTGTGAACAGCTTGGCCATCCTGGATGATCCGCTTGAAGGCTGTGCCGCTTCCCAGTCCCGTTGTGACTTGACGCCTTTTATGACCTTTCCGAGCGAGTATCTCTCGGTTTGTAGGTCTTTGACCAGCATGTCTAAACTTCTCCTGTCGATCGTGAACTTCAAACGGGCTCTGACAGAAGAGGGTACTTTCAGGTTCGATTTGCCGAGTATCAAGGCATTCAGGCTTCCATTCGCGGTCTGAAACCAGAGATATGGATCGTAAGCAGCGGGAAAACACTTGATTGGGGACTAGACAAGCTTACGACATGGTGTGGGAACAGGTTTTCGAGCTTGGATGTGATGTCCACCAGACATTTTTCGTAGTAACCCAGAATCTCGCGAAAGGGACGGTAGAGATGACCTAGATACTTCTTGACATTATCAGCCGTCCTAGCGTCCTTGAGGACAGCAATGCAAAGTTCTTCGGTGGGTTCTCCGTCTTCGATGATCTTGCGTACTCGCGCTTCACGAAGCAGCTCTCGAATATCCAAGTAGAAGTGTGTCCGGTGCGTCTTGAGTTGGTGGATCAGATTATCGAGAAGTCCACGGAACTTCCTCAGCGCAGCAAAGGGTCCCGCGTCTGCTCTGTAGGCTGCCAGGGCGTCGATCACGAGCGGGAGAGCCCCAAGGACCACGCCTGCGACCTCGAATCCAGACATGTTGACCCGCAGCGAGCGCGAAGCTCATGCGCACTACCGGGACACGAGTTTGATGTTAGTCTGGCTACTGATCAACATCCCAGCGCACGGCGTTTGCCCTTGGTGACTTCGTGCGCTCGAGCGGGGTAGGGTCTGTGAGGCCGTAAATCTGCAGGCATAAGGCTGTGGCTTCGTAGGCGTGGGATTGCGGCCAAGCATGCATACCACTTATGTACAACCGAATCCGCTATTCATGGGACACCTGACCTCATTGGTGCTCAAATATACTGTCCATGAGTTTCCTGGTCCGCAAGTGAATGCCTTTCTAGATACCTCACACAGGTGGGTCGAGGACAGCACTTTCACGGGTTCCCTCACACACCCCACTCCTTGATCCATGTTTTAATCAAGAGCAATAGTTCTTGTCCGTCAACACTGGAATGCATCTTGTCGTGATCTTTCGATTTTGGTTAAGATAATTATTCATGTGCCAGACCTGAAGGCGACCCTGGCTACAAAATGGCCCCAGATGTGCCTCATCGGGCTGAGCTCCAGTCAATGGGGCTTGAGGTTCTTGAGCTATACAAGAGCTTGTTAGAGCTCCCCTGGACGAAGAACGAATCAGTGGCTGTCCCGTTGCAGCGGAGTGTCGAGGCGGAGGAGGAAAGGTTCCGGCTATGGGCCCGAAGCATGGGACTCAACCAAACGGGACACGCGTCTCTCGACTACAGAGTCCGGGATGCCTCGGTGATCAAGGCCTCTCTAGTCGATCTTCTTTCGGAACTGAGGACTCACCTCGAAGATCGTGAGTCTATCACGGTTCTCCGCTCCTCAGCCTCTAACCCAAGCAAGTGTCATCCATCGTCTTCGGCCATCGACTCCCGCTAGAGCTGGACCGCACAGCCGGGCAGGCTAGTGACGTTGCCTCGAGCGAATTCGACGACGAATCTTCCCTCTCATCATCTGGGAGCGGCTCCTTTCATGAGGCTGATTTTCACATGGCCAGTATAGTGGATCGACTCGACTCACTATTCAAGTTGGCAGCCAAAATACGGAGTCCTCGAAATCGCCCGCAGCGACCCACAGACGAACTGTACAAGCACGTCCCTGAAATTGAGCGTGCAGAGTACCGAGAGAGCCAAGAAAAGATCCAGATCGAGCTCGTTGCTTTCGTACAGAAGAGGTATCTTCTCGAGTCTGTAACGGAAGCGCAGTGCCAGCAGCTTGCGCTCAGCCGGGAGGACATCATCGCGCAGTACGCCTCGCCGACGCACTGGCTGATCCGCAGGATCGGGAATGCCAATGCAAGAAGGAAACAGCAATTTATATATTGGAGAAGGCACGCTGAGATACTTGCCCGCGACGCCACCGTCAGTGGACCCAAGGTCTGCAAGGACGTGGCCGTTGCCGGGACCGTCGTGGAGCCCTCGCGGAAGCCAGAACAGTCTCTGGCAACTTCGGTGACCAAGCTTGCTGTTGACGCGGGTGTCACAGGGCCAGGCGATCTCGAGTCTGTCATATCGCACCAAAGCCGCATTCCTACAGTGATAAGTCCTAGAGGGGACAAGTTGGCGTGGCCACTGGCACCTCGCCACCCAGCCGGCTGCAAATATTTTACCTGTGCCTATTGCAAGGTTTTATGCCCAGAGGGTTACCTGACTCAGGACAGATGGCGGTAAGTTGTCTCTGGTGATTTTTATCTCATTGGGATCTCACGTCCCATATATTACACCGCTAATGTTGGACTGATCGCCTCAGAATGCACCAAACCCACGATCTGCAACCTTACCAGTGCACGTACGAGGACTGTCCAGACTCGCATCGGCTGTATGGTCAGCAGAAAGAATGGATTAATCACGAGAATCAGCACCGCCGCGTGTGGCATTGCGACACCCACAGCATGGAGTTCGAGACACTGCCTGAATATCTGCAGCATACTGATGGCGAACACCCCGGCGAGGACTCTTCCCCGGAGCTTGGAGCAGCTCTTGTGGGATCATCACTTCAGCCACATCGGAACTGTCCCCTTTGCCCGACCGCATTTTCTGATCTTACACACATGCGAAATCACTTGAGATACCACCTGGAGAGACTTGCTCTCTATGCGCTCCCGGACATTGAAGACGAGTTCGATGACCAGATCGTGCTAGAGCAGTCTTCGTTCAGCAATCGCATTGTGGAACATAGAGGACGCCGGTACTCGTTACAGAACGACTTCAGCCCAGACGAAGCGGTTTCTTTCGCCGAGTTTCAGAGCTCTTTGGCGGAGGAGTCGCAAGGCCCTGAACCTCTTGAGGGGACGTTCCAGGGCATTGTGGCCTCGAGCCTTACGACAATGGAGGCCAAGCATGATGACGGTGAGGATGAACGTCCACGAATGATTCTGCAGTGGCTCGGTCGGAACCTCGATGTTCTTAACGCCTCGAAGGTCCCAAGCGAAGACGGTAATGAGCAGCTGACATCCCCAGTGGATGGGACTAAAGGACCTGTTACCGAGCCTGTTGCTGAGCCTGTTGCCGAGCCTGTTCCTGAACCTGTTCCAGAACCTGTTCCCGAACCTGAACCTGAGCCTGACTCCGCTGAAGAGACTTGGGGTTGGGGCTTTTCAAAGAAAGCCAAGAAGAAGAAGAAGAACAGCGCTGCAGCCGAACATGAGCCGCCTGCGGTGCCTGGGCCTGACTCCGCTGAAGACATTTGGGACACTTGGGGGGTTTCAAAGAAAGACAAGAAGAAGAAGAAAAGCGCTGCAGCCGAACATGAGCCGCCTGCGGTGCCTGAGCCTGAGTCTGAGCTAGAACCCATGACAGAATCCGTGCCAAGGGGAGAACCTGCTGAACAAAGGTCGACAGCGCCAATCGACGTGGCCAAAGGCATCCGGGTTTGTGCTGTACACGGGTGCCCAAGGAAACACTGTTACCGTATGATTCGAGGAGAGCGAGTGTACTCGCCGCACTGCAACACCCGTAAGCCCCCTGCTATCTGTAAAAAAGCAATGGCTAACCTGACGCATCGTCGTAGATACTTGCCGCGCTGCAGATTATGAAACTGGCGTATTTTGCATGAACGTCTCTGTTTCCGAAGAGAACTATTGCATAGACCGTAGGCACACCGACAAATCATCTTTCCTAAGTCGAAACACAAGTACTGAATACGGTTCATTTACAGATCATCAATGCTTCTATGCCGACTGTAAAGAGGTCCCCGAGACGCACCCGAGTCGCCATCGACCGTTCCTTTGCAAACAGCGTAAGCTCCATCTCGAAGGCCCTCGTGATGAAGCTAAGTCGATTTATGTGTGTAGACGCATTTACGCAAGAATCCTCTATGCAGCCCAGACAAAGCGATCAAGAGGATAGCGGGCAGAAGAGGTCAACCTGTTCATTCTCAGACTGCTCCCAGGTGGTCCGCCATGGGGAATCTTTTTGCGACATTCACAGGTGCTTAGTCGAAGGCTGCTTAAGTCACAGAATCACCACCAACGACGATATTAAATTCTGCAAATATCACGTTTCTCACATAGTCTAACGGGGCTAACTAAGGACCGCCTATGAGACTAATGCGGCTAACTAGCTGCCGCAGCCCGTAGGCACTATAGGGCTAGGAGGCTATTATATAAGAGCTACGGAAAGCTGTAACAGGGTGGCTAACCCCTACCCCAGTAGACTAAAAGATCTAAAAATCTAAGGACTAAGTCCTTGCAATTAAGCCCACGCTGCTTATATAGGCAGAGCCCTTGTGATTCTCTTACAAGAGGGTAGATTCTAGATATTCTATACTAATATACCTATGAGTTAACTATAGAGCGTACTATCGGGAGACCTCCTTACTCTACCTATAACTACGCTTAACATAGATGCATGTGTCTAGTCTGTTAAGGACGCCTTTAATACTAGCTCTCTCTTCTGTAGCGTACACAAGTGCCAAACTCCTGCGTGCGAGCAGTAGACAGACCGGCCCAGTGAATACTGTGCTACACACTACTGTAACGTTCCTGGATGTGTGCACCGAGATGCAGAAGACGACAGCTACCCTGGAAGGTGCTGCAAGCATTTTTTTGCAAGTAAACCCCTTCTTGGGGAACTGCAGCCAGCCGGGGTCACCGGATTCTCTCATGATGATCATGTTTTCGCCCCCCGAAGACATTCGAAGACATTGGTCTTGACATCTCGCTGCCTGGCATCTGGGATGAGTGGTACGAAGGGGCGAACCGAGAGAGAGAGCATCAGGAGATAAAGCGCTCGAATCGAGGGTGTGTAAGTAAATCGCCTTGAAGCCCTCATTCAGCGACACCAGCTCGCGCCCACCGGTCTGGAGGCCAAACCAACTCTCTCCCTGCCACATGAAAACAACTGGCTCCCTGAACGAACATGACCCGCGCCTCTGCCTGGGGACTTGCACCCCAGACTTCATGCCGGCCAGTTCCGATCCAGCAACTCCATCAACGTGAGCGAATCAATTCAGCGTCACCTACAGATATCTGATGAAAGTTGGAAGGATCATTTGGAGCAAGCAGCTCATGCTTACAAGCACCAAGACAGATAAAACCAGTGCATTTAGCTGGGCTCGGCGGATTTGAAGAGGAATAGAATTGTCAAAGAGGCCCAGTCTCTCGAATCCACAAGTTCTCCTTCGCCTTCATTTGTGAATAGAGCGGAGAATCCATCGGGGACGAGCTGATGATGGACGATCTCTCATGTACGACGGTCGGGCCGGTGTCGGGCGAACGCGGCGCGCTCTCAATTTGTAGTCGTCAAATTAAATCAAGCCTGCATTCGTTTCGGAACTTGGCGTGCCATTTGGGTTCAGCTCACAAAATCAGTCTGCGACGTTCATGGCAGTGCTTCTTCCACTGTTGAAGTCTGTTGCCGTCACGGCCGATGAGGCTCATCGGTGCACGTGCCACGTAGAGTACGGTGCCGCATCTGCCCCAGGATTACCTCATCATCATCATGAGCTTCACCGTGCGTCTTGCACCTCAAACGCCCCGACCTGTCAATGACTGGTACGCGATCAACGAAAGCAGAATCCCAGATCACACCATTAAACCTACGCAGCGCGCTCCTACCAACGATTTCTGCATACCAGTTGATGCCCTGATCTGCCGATCGGCGTTCTCGAGATGACGGAGGTCGTCACGACTCAGACCCAAACCCCGCCCCTCCTGTCTGGACCTTCAGAGAAGGAACGCAAGTATGATCGTCAGTTGAGGCTCTGGGCGGCCAGCGGCCAGGCTGCTCTGGAATCCTCACACATATTGCTCGTCAACTCTTCCTCGGGCACCGTCGGCGTCGAGACCTTGAAGAATCTGGTACTGCCAGGTAAGGTCCCTCCCCTCCTACGCTGCGCCCGGGCATGGCCCCTCTCACCTCGTCTCACCTAACCGCCTCCAGGCATCGGCAAGTTCACTATAGCCGACAGCGCCAACGTTGAGGAGGCAGATTTGGGCGTCAACTTCTTCCTGGATGAGACCAGCCTCGGCAAGCCCAGGGCCCAGGCCTGCGCCGACTTGCTCGTCGAGCTCAACCCAGAGGTCCAGGCCGACTGGTTTCCCAAGGAGAACGTGAGGACAAGGAAACCCCGAAAATAACGCACCACATGCTGACGATGGAACGCAGGAGCGCTACGACCTTGCGCAGGTGCTGGCGAGCCCCGAGCCGTACACGATCATCCTGTACGCTCTGCCCATCAAGCCCGACGACCTGAAAGCCCTCGAGGCGTACGCGGCGAGTCACAAGACGCCCTTGATCGCCGTCCACTCGGCCGGCTTCTACTCATACTTTCGCGTCCACCTGCCCGCCGCATTCCCCATCGTGGACACTCATCCAGACGAGACCGCCACCACCGACCTGCGGCTGCTCACGCCATGGGAGGAGCTCTCCACCTTCGCACAGGAGATGACCAAGGAAATTGACGGTCTGGACAATCATGAACACGGTCACCTACCTTTCGTGGTCATCCTGCTCCACTACCTCGAGGTCTGGAAGCAGTCCCACAACGGCGACTACCCGTCGACCTACCAGGACAAGGTCGCCTTCAGGAAGGTCGTAGCCGAGGCGGCAAGGACAGACACCCCTGAGGGTGGCGAGGAGAACTTTGACGAGGCGGTTGCGACCGTCCTCAAGACGATATCGCCACCGTCGCTGCCCGAGTCGCTGCGACACGTCTTCGAGTACCAGTCTGCTGACCCCGTAAGCGTTCATCCTTTCCCCCTTTGCGTCGCCGTGTCACCTCCACTACTCTCCGCCTGGCCGGCCTTGTGGCAAACTGTGGCTCGTTTGAGGAAGCGAGTGGCTGGCTAATAGTGTGTTGTGCAGGAGGAGACGAAGTCTAGCTTCTGGATCATCGCTGGGGCCGTCAAGGCTTTTTACGAGACGCACAGGTGCCTGCCCGTTCCTGGCGGCCTCCCGGACATGAAGGCGCAGTCGAGCGTCTACATACGGCTTCAGGGTATCTACAAGGCCAAGGCGCGCAGGGACGCCGCCGAAGTGCTGGATTCGGTCCGTCGAGCCCCAGGGGGCGAGGACGTCGACCCGGCTGAGGTCGATCTCTTCTGCAAGAACGCAGCCTTCGTCAAGCTGATCGACTCGAAAGACGGCGGTTCCGAGAGATTACTCAAAGTGGCCGGTAAGTACATCATGCCACGCGTCGGTGCATGAAGGGCTCCAGGGTCCCTCTATGATGCAATGTCTCCGAAGACCCTGCTCTGTGCACCGGTGGTCGTGGTTGTGGTGGCGGCGGCGTCGTGGTGAGGGCATGGGCTGACTCGGTGCACAAAACTTGTACAGACGAAGAACTCGCCAACGACGACATGGCGGCCATGGGCGTCATGCCCCCCTCCCTGCTGCCCGTCTACCTCGCCCTGCGCGCGACGTCACACGCCTTGGACGCTGCCGCTGCGGCGGCGCTGTCTCCCGAAGCCATCCTCCAGGACGTCACGGCACTCGTGCCCAGGGCCGCAGAGAGCGAGCGCTACGCGCAGGCGGCTCAAGAGGTGTCCCGAGCCGCCGGCGGAGAGCTGCACAACGTTTCCGCCGTCATGGGCGGCCTGGTGGCCCAGGAGATGATCAAGATTATTACGAAACAGTACATCCCCGTCAATAACACCTGCATATTCGACGGCATTGGAAGCCGTTGTCAGGTGCTTCGCCTGTAGACCCGAGCAGCCGAGCCAGAGATTGCGGCAACTGCGAAGAAGGGGTCCACTGCCTCGAGACCCCACCCCTCCCCCGGCCTCCTTGATTCTTTTTCGACGCTTGTGACACCCCCCTCCCCTCCGTCTAGGCTCGCACCCCCTCTCATTCTACCCCTCCCCCTCTACCAGCTTCGGAGACGGAGCCTCGTCGGCGGAGAAGGAGGGTCATGTGCGGGACTCGGAGGAGGCGCGTTTTGTGGCTGGAGACACGGCTGGCCGGGAGAGGTGGAAGTGAAGGGGAAGGGGTGGGAAGGGGTGGGGTCTGCCCCTGAAGAGGTAGGGTGGGAGGGTGGGCTAGCTCAGGACAACGATATCCCGCCGCGGAACGTTTCCTCGAGAAAGCCTCCGTCGCGCTGCTTCACAGGGCGGAACAGGATGAGGGGTCGCGGAAACCCAGGATTTAGCAAGGAAAAGAAGCCGCGCACAAACATCGAGAGGGCCCCGGGGACGTGAACAACGCCGACAGGATAGATAGACCGACCGGCCGACTGACCGCCGTCCGTTCGAGCCATGTCACCCCGCGGGAAGCCCTTTCGGCACTGGGGGCGCGCCAATCCACCCCTTTCGATCCAAACCAAAAACCCTAAACCAGCAAAAGACCGGCCCCTATCCCTGTCGTCTTCACTCTCTTGGTCCCGGAAGATCTTTTCGGTCCCTCGTCAGCCTCGACTCTGGCCTGGCCTGGTCTGGAGTGGCCTTCCTGCTGGCGAAATGTGCTGTTCAATCCATCTGCCGCTGCCAACCATACCACGTAGCCTCCCTCCCTCCCTCCCCCAAGACGGGCGACTAAGCAGCGTGCGCGCACCCAAAGGATGTGACAAAAGTTGGGGAAACGCCCAGAGTGGGGAAATCGAGGGGCATAGGGGCAGGGGGATAAAGGGTACACGCCAGGGGTGCGACCCCCCTCCCCCCCCTCCCCAGCTTCAAAAAAGAGGCGTCTGGGGTCCAAGGTCCGGGGGCCAAAAAGATCTGTGTCGCATCGCTCATCGTTGGGGTAGGGAAGGACAGATCGCTCGCACCCGTGGGTGTGTGGCGTGTGCGTGTTCTGCACACCTCGTGGTGTGTAGGCTGAATCTGCATGGGTGCATGGCATCTCATCTTGGATGTATGTGTATTCCTTTTCGCGGGGAGGATGGGGGTCGGCAAGAGAGCTAGAGAGAGGGCCAGGAAGCAAGTGCAGAGGACTAAAGAGCGCAAGTCTTGGCCTGCGTGGCCAGCGCAGCCCCCGCGCCCTCATCCTTCCATCCTCCGCGCGGTCTGCTCCGAAGATATTCGGTCTCTGTCTCCGATCTCTTCCTGAGTATTCGACACAAGTTTGTATACCTCCAGATGGAGAGGTCTCCTTTCTTGGGCACAGGAACGGATTGGGTCTCCACTACCTACCTAGGCATCTACGCAGCATCTCTGGGCCTTTGGATCTCATTTGCTGTCTTCCTCAGGAACAACCATACCATCTTCTTTACCCAAGAGCCGTGCTAAGGCTCGCCTTAAGTCCACCTTCCCCTTCGTGGACGGAGATCATCATCGGACCGCAAGCCCTTGCAGGATGTGACGCTGAAGGATCAAAGAATGCGGAGGTGGCTGCCCCCCTTGCGAGATGCGCTGCACCCCCCAGTGCACTAAGGGAGCACGAGCCGAAGGTACATGATCGGATCTGTTGTGAAGGGTCGTTTGTCGGCGCCGGCCTCAGAACTGCGGTCGGGCCAGCCGGGCGAGGCTGTGTTGATGAACACTACAGAGCCCCTCGCTCCCCCTCGCTGTCAGTCTCATACTAGGACGGCAGACGACCCTCATACGGGGTATCTCCGTGGTTGCCGTGACCTAGCGGATCACAGTATCTCGAGTCGTACAGCAGGGGGCCGATGGGCGCCTAATATGCACGGCTCGTAGTACGCCTCGGCGTACGGAGGCTTGCAGCTCAGAGACAGGAACACAGGCCTCTCCTCGGCTTGTCGGGGCGATATCACGGTAACGTGGACCCTGGATATGTCTCATCACGTGGTCTGCCACTGCGATCGAGTATCGTCGAGCGCGGCACGCTGCTCCGACGGATGGATAGCTGCCGATGACACTCAGCAGGTTGATGGGTCAGGGGTTGGGCTTTGCCCTGCTGGACGAATCGTGGCGGGAGAATAGTGTGGTGGTACAACAGATGATTCCGACGACAATATCGTCAACGCCGTCTCAGATTAACAATATCAGGAGGCGCTCTTGAGGCGCTGTACTAAAACATCCTCAAATATGGTCGTCACGATGGGAGTTCGTTCTGGTCGAGAAGGTAGGTGATGCGTGGACACAGCAGGCCCAACGAGAACAACATGAACAGGGAAATAAGAGACCAAGGCCGAATCTGGCGGCCACGATAATGCTCAAGATGTTTGTCGTGGTGGACAGCCGTGAAACAGGGCAGTCTGTGTCATCTGCCGTGCACCTGTAGCTAAGGATGAATATCCACTCATGCAATGCTGGCGGCGCTCACAACTTTAGTCTCTTGAGAGAAATGACGAGACTTCGGAGAGCTTCCCGGAAAGTGTTGGAAAGAGGGCATCGCGGGATTTTTTATTATTCGTGTGGCTGCTGGAAAACGCCCGTTTAATATCGAGCGGCCTCGCAAAGCCAGGAGGCTGAGACTTTGTTTGGGGGCGGACACAGCCTGACGACGCATGCGGCCTGACAACAGGCCCGGTAGCAGACTCGTCACCTGTTCAGATTGCAGGCCTCCTGCATGATTTACAGGATGGGTTCTGCCGAAGATGATACTGCGGGAGAACCTTGGAATCACCGTACGATGGCTGACGGATGATGTGGTTTGGTGACAGATCGATGACCGATAGAAGTCACAATACAACAAGAAGAAAAAAAAAAGGTTGACTACATCCTCTCACAATGTAGAGTTGCCCTTCGTCTACCAGGTGATTCGCGCTTGCGCCACTGATCAGCTCAGGCAGGGTAGAAAACAGTATTGGCCAAGGGTTCACGAGTAGACGGGAGACGACGGAGTCTTGTTCGACGGATCTCCTAAACGCCGAGTCAGGTTACTCATGGGAATAGGAATGATTGGCACGCGGGAATAATTAACGGGGCAAAGAGAACGGTAAGCCGAAGAAGGTGCTGTGACAATAGTGTGATGGTTCGGGAAGCCGAGGAACACCGACAAGCGCCGTCCAGGTAGCGGCATTAGAGTTGCTCATGCATAGATTGAGCACGTGTTGAGAATGAGCGACTGATGGCGCAGAGACGAAGGGAAACCCCAGCCGATGTGGATGGGCCAGCAGTACGTCTTGGTACAAACCAACCCAAGCCTGCAGTCTCTCTTCCGCTAGGACTTGACAGGGGGGCTCGCGATGTTCGCATTATGTGGAGGCGAGCTGCTAAAGGGCGTTCCTGAGGCTTCTTAGCTTCGCCACGTGTGGATGGGATGTTGAAGCGACAGGAGCCGAGCACTGCAACCACCTGGACGACGGAGATCCCGTCGACCCGTTGGAGATGGCTCCCTTTCTCCAAACCTCAAGTCAGCAACCGCCTACTCATGCAGAGGATCCGCCAGTCTTCTCCGCAGTATGAACCATGGGACGGGTGAATTGGATGAATGCCCACAGGCCTTGTCCCTGTCACTGGACTACCCTGCGTGTGGAAACAGGGCAAGGATCAGAGAGATCGGCATATTGAGAAGTAGCTAACACACCGTCTTGGTGTGATGATAATGTAGCAGACAAGCGGCGGGAGCCATGTCGTCTCGATTCGACATCGTAACGGTAGAAGGAAAGGCAGATCAGCTAATTCGGTTTGGTCGAGGTTTGACGAAAGTTAAAAGGAGGGTAAACAGGTTGCAAATCAGTGTGGCGTCCTTGGAGGCCAGCATAATGCGTGGCATGTCAGAACCAAAGAAGGTCAGGGTCGGCGCGGAGTGAACCATATGTCTCCCTAGACACGAAGCGACCGTTGATGTCGGGTGGCGCTTGGGTCTTTCTGGAGAGACCCGTAATAATCAGTCCATGGTTGGATCTGATAAGCTGACATGGGTCATTAGCAGGCACAGAGTTCTCGAGGACGGCCTCGGCTGGTTCTGAAACTTATGCTTGTGGGACGTTGGTCGAGAGTAGAGCCATGCGGATAATAAGACACCGCGCCGTTATGGACGTAGGTGCACATATTCGGACCCGGCTGGGAGCGACTCATGATGAGAGCGGCAACAGCTGCCCGGGTACGTCAACGTAGCAAAGAAGAGTCAAATCTAGATTTTCCGGTGTGCTGAAAAGTCTGACGGTCTTGCTTGCTGGGTCGGGCATCTCGTCCGAGGTTCGTCCACAGCAGTAGCAAGTCTGGTACAAGCTATGTGGGTCGAGTGGTCTCGTCCGTTTCTCTTTCGCTTTCTCCGGGAATCAGGGCGTCTGGACTCGCATCCGAACACATCACGAGAGCAGCAAAGGCTTTCCTCGACTGGTACGATGGGTCCTTGGGGTGGCTTGCAGATGCCCAGCCAGGCCACTACGGTGTGCCGCGTCAAGGTGTGTATGCCCTGGTCCCCAAGACTTGATGGAGGGGGAAGCTGTGATGCGGGGTAGATTCGGTCTTTGCGTACACGTCGACGACTGAGAACAGACAGCTGTGATCAAGTGTGGTAGCACAAGTCGGCGCCTTGTACGAAAGAAGAAGGGAGGCACGGACAGCTCGGAGGCGTTCTGGCGAATGCGTAGGCGACAGGCTCTCTGTATCTGTAAGAAGTGCAGATTTGTGGTGTGAGGGATGAAGAGTGTGTGGGCTTCCGGCGGCAGAGGAAAAGCTGGGGTACGGCTCATTCGGCCAGAGGCGCCAGGCACGAATGCAGGCCAAGCTAGTCGAGGGTGAGCAGGGAGGGATGCCGAATGGAAGGGGCAAAGGCGCCGGCGTGGAGACGGGAACGGGCAAGAAGAGCGCGAGGCCAAGCCTCCAGGGGTGGTGCTGTACCTCAATTGCAGCGGCCTCTCTTCGCGAAGCGGGACGAAGTTGCCAAGTCGCACGAGTGCTCGGATGAGAGAAGACCAAGACGGCAGACCAATGCGTGTCGTGGACCAGGCTGTGGCGCTGGCGCGAGATTTGCGGTTCCACCGAGAGGGCCGGCATTCTTTGTGGCTCATGGTCTCAGCCGTGAGCCGGTGTCGCTGACGCTGCGATATCAGACGCGATATGACAAATGACGCTACCCTATTTGAGGGAATGGTGTTGATGTGGCTGAAAGCTGGCCGAGGCGAGAAATGGAAGGGCAAATTGAGCTTATCGGAAGATCAAGGTGAAACACGGCCGGGAGATGGGCGGGAACACTGTTGACCGCGTCTGGTGTTGGCTCGCGGCGATGTCGAGCAGAAAGAGATGAGACGGCCTCATGACCATGGTATGGACGATCCCCGAAGATTCGAGGGGAGATGCGGCTTGCTCCTCCGCACCTAGTCATCCGGCGCTGGTGAGCGAGTCTTGGGCCATGGGCCATGGGCCGGCGACAGGCGGCCCATGTCATGTGCACGCAGCCTGTAGGTCCATTCTCTCTCTCTCTCTCTCTCCCTCTCGCCCTTTCGATCGTAGCCTTGACCATCCACTCTAGGTGGGCTCCGGTTGCCATGAGCTTCATCCGCCGTGCCGTGGGAAGCTAGTCACGCAGAAAGCGAGACTCGACGAGTCGAAAGAGTCAATGCCCCTGTCAATCCAAGGCGGCCTAGTGAGGTGGTTCGGCGGACATCGTGGGTCTCGTCGTCGATTGACGATGGGGTAACGGGATCGGCGAGTGCGAGCAAGAAGCCGGCCGGGGTAAGCTGGCAGGCAGATGGCCTGGCAGGAGCAGAGTGGTGTGGTGGATGTGGACGGGACGTTGAGGTGGTCGTGGTGGATCTCGAGGTCAGGTCTCAACCGCTCTTGTCACCCAGTTTTCCAGTTGTCGTGCGCGCGGCACGACGGAAAAACTCAAGGCGGGGACGGAGGTAGGGAGCAAGGGTCAGGATGCCTGTGAGGCTAAGGAGGTAGTAGGTAGGTACCAAACTAAGGCAACCTCAAGACTGCTTCCCCACAGTCGCCGTCTGGCGGCAGACGGCAGGAGACACCATGTCCTGGCAGGGCCTTCCTCCGGCAAGAGGATCTGAGACGGACTGGCCAGTCGGCAGAAGGAAGCGAAGACCGAGTTCACATGTGCCTGTACCTGTGCGCACCGCTTAAGCAGCTACTGTCCAGGATGGAGACTGATGACTGATGACTGGGCAAACCGATGAGGTGTAAAAAAGATGAGATGAAGTGGCTTCGGTACTTCGGGGTACGTGCCCGCCTTGTCGGTTTCTGCTCTGCTGTCCCGCCTCTTCCCCCCGGTCGTTCCTTCTCTTTCATCTTCTTCACCCCGGTGGTGACTTCCCCACCACCCCGGTCGTTGCCGTCGCATCAATCAAGTACGGTGGGCCCACTCTTCCCTCTCCCCCTGCAACTTCCATTCGGTCCAGTCCCATGTCACTCAAGTCGGTCCAGTCCGTCACTTTGCGATGATTCCTGACCTCCCACTCGCGCCCCAAGTCTAGGTCAGGCAACGCAACGCAAGGCACCACCACCATTACATCCTGGATTCTTCCCCTCTCCCGTCCCTGATCATCGCCTCCCCTGTCGGCCTCATTCAACACTTGCTCCGACGGCGCCCTGGAAGCCCGGCCACCGCTACACTGTCTGTACTCTGCTGGCACGACGCAGGCAGCGTCTCCATGCACGTCCACGTCCCTGATCCCCTGGTGCCCCGGATTCTCGACAATGATCGCCGTCTTCCTCTCCCCCGCGGTCAGGCGGTCTAGTCAGTCGCCCCATTGTGCAGCCGGCCACTCGCTTTCCCTCCGTACCTTACTCACGACTCGTTCCACCGACCCGCCAACTCCACAACCACAACCATGACCACGAGCTCAGGCTCAAGCTCGGCCTCGACCTCGACCGTCGTCTCGCTCACGGCACGACGGCCAGGCCGCACTCTGCAGGTGTCTCTGCTTTAGCGAAGCGCTTGGGATATTGCACTTCGCCTTCTCCAGACTCTCGTCTCGCCAATCACCGCACCCTCCCGTTTCTCCACGCGCGCTCCACGCCCTCGCGCTCGTTCGCAGCTCGGCCATCTGAAGCTAACGGATCTGGGTTGCCTGGATCCCTACCCTCCTTTACCATTCTCGCCTTCCACACCTCACCCTCCACGGCCCACGCCCTGCTTCACCCCTGGACCCCGGCTCGAAACAACGCCACAGGTAGACACCCGCTCCAGCTACACGCCCACACGACGCATCTCTGCCTGACATGCCACCCTGTGCCGAGTATATTTCCCCAGGTAGTACAACTCACGCCCTGGGACTCCCTCCGCAACCCCTCGCATCTACTGAAGCCGTCGGCGGATACCTCGCCCCCCGCCTCCTGCCGCTGCTCATGCTCTCCGCTTCTCCCTCCCCACAACCCCTAGATGCTGGATCCGCGTCACGCTTGTCGACACGGCATTGATCTCCACACGAAGCATCTCGAGCCGGGGGGTCAATCAACCCCGTCCCTCCTGATACCACCTCGCTATAGGTTGCTCCCCTGGCTTGTATCCCCACATGGCATCGACGGTCCGCCTCCACGTCTGAATATCACTCTCGCTCGACAGACGCTTCATATCCATATATATAAGTCTGCATTCCCGCTCTGTCCTTCACTGCCACATGTCTGGCTCCCGTCAACACGGATCGTCATATTCTACCAGCTTCATATATTTTTCTCGTTCCAAGTCACTTTGCCTGCAGCCACGCCATTCTGAACATCTCTCTGCTGGCAAAGCCTTTCAATCACCACCACCATGGCACCGTCCATCCCTATTCCTACTCAGGGTGGCATGTTCCATACCTGTGAGTGTTCCAGACTTGGCCGAACACCCCCTTCATCGCCGGCTCACATCGCCTAGTCCAGGGGGTCACTCCCAGAAAGCCCGCAAGCGATTCTCAGGAGAACGGCAAGACTCCTGGTGCCTCTGCGCAGAAGAGGATCACCACACCTCACGCCTGTGCTGAGTGTAAGAGGAGAAAAATGTAAGCCCCCAGCCTGCCATGCTTCGCCACCGAACCTCTCTGACGTGGGCTCTGCGTCAGCCGATGTGATGGACAACAACCCTGTGGCCAGTGCCTGTCCAGCCGCGCCCCGAAGAGATGCTTCTATGATAAGCATCGCCAGAGAGTGATTCCTTCGCGGAAGACGCTCGAAGCACTGTCCCAGTCTCTCGAGGAGTGTCGCTCTATTCTGAAGCGCCTGTATCCCAACCGAGAGACGCAGGCTCTTCTGCCCCTTTCTCGGCAGGAGCTACTCACCCTTCTTGACCGCCCCGTCCTGGATACCTCTGTGGCAGCGCTGCCGTCACCACCGCTCAACCCATCCCCTCTCTCGCAAGACCTCGAGTCCCCAGTCTGCAGCTCTTCTGAGCAAGGCCTGTCCAGCCTCGAGCAGATGCCCGGCCAGGACACAGAGTGGGACGAGGAACGCCGCGGGCGAGACCCCATTCCCATCGAAGCAGACGACGTCAATGCGCTCTCTCTCTCTGTTGACCGCCAATCTTCATATCTCGGCGCCTCCTCCATCAAGGCTGCTCTGATGTGCATGCTCAAGGTCCAGCCTGCTCTGCGCACTCAGCTTACTACACCACTGAACACTGTCGAGGTGGCTCACAACTTCCCCATTCGCCCCCAGCAGGGTCTGGGCCCCAAGGACAACCAGCGCATCTCTTGGTCTTGGAAGGGACAGACGCTTCTAGATGCTTACTTCAAACGCATCAATGTGTTCATCCCCATGCTAGACGAGGCTGCGTTTCGCGCTGAGTACCTTGAAGGCCAGCGCTGCGACAGCCCTTGGCTCGCGCTCCTCAACATGGTGTTCGCCATGGGCAGCATCACCGGCATGAAGTCAGACGATTACAACCACGTCAACTATTACAACCGAGCCATGGAGCACCTCCCACTCGACGCCTTCGGCAGTAGCCACATCGAAACCGTTCAGGCGCTGGCCCTCATCGGTGGCTATTATCTTCACTACATCAACCGACCCAACATGGCCAACGCCGTTCTCGGCGCCGCGATCCGCATGGCCAGCGCACTTGGGCTCCACCGCGAAAGTCTGGCACAAAGTGCCAGCGACATGGTCGCCGCCGAGACCAGAAGGCGAACCTGGTGGAGCCTTTTCTGTCTCGACACATGGGCCACCACGACCATGGGACGCCCGTCCTTCGGGCGATGGGGCCCTGCCATCAACATCAGCCCGCCAGAGTTCGGAATCAATCAGGTGAGTCTCTTTTAGCCCACGGAAAAATTCCCTTGGCGGTGTCCGGTCTTACCCGTCCGTCCCGCACCCCCTAACTCCACCCTCCCCCCCTTTGCTTCGACGAATAGTTCACGAGCTAACAACCTTCTAGGCCCGCGACTCAGCCCAGCATGCGGGCGTTCTGCCTTTGATTGAGAACATCAAGTTCTGCAAGATCGCTACGCAGATCCAAGACCTTCTTGCCATCTCGCCACTTCTTCGTACCGAAGACCGGTGCAACCTTGACGGTCAGCTTGTAAATTGGTATGCCAACCTGCCATGGCTGCTGCGCACCACAGACCCCTGCGCGGAGCCACTCTACATTGCTCGATGCATCATGAAGTGGCGCTACCAGAACCTGCGTATGTTGCTGCACCGGCCCGTGCTTCTCAGCCTCGCCAGCAACACCAGCAGCGGCGTCATGCTCGCGCATGTCGCCGAGCAGGACATCGCCGCCATCGAAACATGTCGCGAGCTTGCCAAGCAGACGATCGAAGACATTGCCCGCGAGTGGACACGCAACCAGATGTCTGGCTGGAACGCGGTCTGGTTCCTTTATCAGGCCGCCATGATCCCCCTGATCAGCGTCTTCTGGCAATGGAACAGCCCGCGTGTGTCCGAGTGGCACAAGCAGATCGAGACCATCCTCGACCTTCTTGAAGCTATGGAAGATTGGTCTCTTTCCGCCCGCCGCAGCCGCGAAGTCGTGTGGCGAATGTACGAGGCGTCGCGCCAGCCCAACATGCGCTCGGAGAGCCAGAGCCAGAGCCCCGTTCTGCACGCTATGGGCAACAACGAACACGGCAGTATACTCATGGCTGCCGAGGCCGAGCTCCGCATGTCTCCCATTGGCTTAGAACCGGAGGGCATGGGCATGATGGGCATGCTCGACCAGCAAGGCCTCTGGGATTTGGACGGCATGTTCTGGGGCGGCGCCTCAGGGGATGCTTCGCCTGATGCCCAAAGCCACTCGCACCACCACCAGCAACCACCGCCAGGAGGCGTCGACTTCAGCGGCTTCAACGTCAACGAGCAGATGATGCACATGGACTACAACATGATTGGCACTCCTGCCTCCGCAGTGACCATGGACGGTGGCTTCTTCGTCCATTAGAGCCACCCCGAACGCTCCACTCATACGCCACCTAACCTCACACACCACACTACATACCTCTTCCTCGCACCACTTGCCTTGCTGTCCTTCAGCAGCGAGGGGTGTAGCAAATACCCCTGTCTATACTTTTCTATTTCTTGTCACATACTTTTGATCATCTCGCTGAGGGTGGATCCCATTTCCTTACAAGCACGGTACGACACGACATGTCATGCATTTATTAGGCCAGGCACCCCTAAAGGTGGGGATGGGGGCGAAAAGAATCGTGGGCGTCTAACAGGTCGACGGCCCGGTGGTTGCGCCAGATGGATGGCACCAAGACCACAACTTTGTTGTATGAATGAAAGAACTTGATGACACAGCACATGAGAAGGACGAAATACCCGAGGCCCGAGATGAGGATACAGCAAAGGCAGGAGGGAACGCACCCGTCTCGGACGTTTCGAGGCCCAGACAAGTAGACAGCGACGAACAGAGCAACATTCTATGCCAATAAAAAAAATGCCTGTAACTTGCAGTGAGGAGACGAGAGCAATGAAAAACCAACCACGAGACGATGCACCACTCGAACCCAGGGTGACCAGCCGCCTATCTGGCCTTGGCCCAGGACGTCATCTTGTTGTTCGGCACGCTAGTGCTTGGCGACACCGTTGTCGGTCCTGCAATCCCGACGGAGGAACAAGGACTCCTGGCGCGCTATTTTCGCCCGTGCTTGCCGTGGCTTACCGTGGCTTGTGCGCTTGTCTTGAATCTGCCACGCCCACCAACCTTGGTAAAATGCGAGGGAGATGTGACTTGAACCACCACGTATCATGGAGGATTTAGGAGTGCAAAGGTGGTGTGGTTGATGAGTGAGCGGGCAGCCATTATTGTCAATACAGCAATATCGAGCGCCCGGCGAGAAGCGATCTTCAGCCTCGATGGAACCTTGGGAGAGAGAGAGAGAGAGAGGACGAAAATGGTTGGGGACTGTGGCTGGCTGGCTGGCTGGCTCGGATGCGAAGACATCTGACACCGAGCCGAGTCTGGCACGCCTTGAACGCGCCATTTTCCTCCCCACTGGCACGGCTACTGACGCGCAACATGGCCCTCCAATTTCCGCCGTGTGGTGCGCGAGACCTGAAAGCCTGTGTGGCCGGCCGGCGCTAGGGCCGGGGGCAAGATGTGATTACTTGTTACACAACAGCACGAGGCAAGGATGGGAGGGCGGCGTCGCAGTTCTGTGGTTGTGGAAGTGTGGTTGAGTGGCCCCTCCCAAGGGCATTCATCCTTTTATCCAGGGTTCACGTGGTCCTACTCTCATCTTGCCTGGCTGGCCGGAGGTCCCTCCTGTGTGGTGGGTGTAGGTCCGTACGTACAGGACCTGGCAGGAAAAGGAGGTGCGGCCTGTGTGAGTGACGAAGGCCACGATAGCCCAAGGCACAATGGTGGATAGGCGGGTGTTCGTCTTCGGGCGAGGTGCAGTCGCGATTGGCTGGCAAAAGCTGGCAGTTGGGTCAACGCCATGTCGAAATGGCAATTTGGGTTTTCGGCCCGTAGCGAGGGGTGGGGGAGACGGTGTGCGCTCTAAGGTCAGCGGTACCTGATCGGAGCCGTAGGACGGCGCGAATCTGAGGGCGATCCTGGGGGCGGAGCTTGTACAGGTACTGTCCCGGGACCCCTGACCAGGGTGCGCAAGGTACAACAGGGGTGGCCGGTGTGTAATCAGGGGGTGGCCTGTCTCAGTGCGGGGAAGAATGTTCGATGGAGAGTGGTTGGAGACAGGGGTGAGCTGAGAGACCGAGGGGAGGGGGGAGGGGCCTGGATAGTCGGTCCAAAGATCAGCGAGGCGTCGTTGACCTCGTGGTTCAAAGGTGCATCGCCTGCCGGTGATGCTGTGCCACCACACGATGAGTCCTTGCCGGTTGATGCCAGCACTGCAGACTACGTAGCCAGGCGGCAATAGCCAGGAGGGTCCTGGACGTAGGTGTGAAGAGCGAGGCTCAAAAGGGGAATCTCTGCGTGGCACGCACCACCAGAACTGTATCGTTCGCCTCCACACCACCCTCACACCAGGGCAAGATTCCCTGATGTCTTGCATGGAACTGCCTTTCCTAAGCGCCACACCTCTCTGCGCGACTCACAGGTGTGTCACACAAGCCATGGCGGTGCCTCCGCTCGACCAAGCCTTGACAGCAATGTGGGGTAAGCAGCCATCTTGCAGGAGGGAGGGTGAGTGCGGGGTTTGTTGTGTCGTCTCGACGTGTTCCTCGAGGTTCAAGCCGTGTGAAAGAGGTCAGCAGGGAATGTGACACCGCGCTGGCGTGACGTTTCTCCAATACTTGCGGCCCCGAGTCATTAGCGGTAGTATGGGCGGCCTAGAGGGCTTGTCCCGCTCCCCACAACTTTATCAGTCTCTCGGTTAACGTGGGACGAGCGAGACATTTGGCTTACGTCCGGCTGCAGATCCCCATGGGCGGCCGGGCCTTCGTTCCAGGCTCATTGCTAGACCATTCTGGTGAGCTCACTGACACAATAGCCTACCACTCATTTTCTTCTCAGAGCATCTGGTCGATGCGCGCCAGACGCCGACGCCGACGCTGACGCATTGCAGCTAGGATGCGAATAAACAAGGGCATCCTGGTGTCCTGGTGAATGAGGAAGGCCCCAACGTCGATCCGGGGTCGCGGGGTTGTGGGTCAAGTGATTGCTGTGTTATGCTGCGAAGTCCGGCAGGACAGGGTGCGTCCGATCAGATTGTCTGGACTGCCACAATAGGAGACTCTCACAACGAGCTTGTCACGTTGTGACCCGCTCAGCGGTGGCCAGTGGTGAGGAGCATGAACGTGGACGTGATTTTGCTGCCCGCCACTGCGCAACACGGCCCCCCGTGTTGTTGTGCAGTAGGACAGACATCCTGTGGTGGATTTTGAAGCCTCGCTCACTCCAGCACATTGTTTCAGAGAATCCGAGGAATACTGTCGTTGACCCAGCACCTCGGGAGATGTTGAGTCTTGGCTTGCCAACGGCAGAGCTCAACGGCGGGGAGCATGCGGCTTGTCTGTTGGTGACCGATTACGCCAGAGCGTCGGCAGCCAATCTTGCAGCGACTTTGCATGGGCTGGCTGGTCGAATCTCCTCATCCTTGAGGGCTCGGTGTAGTGGCGGCGGCGCAGCGCAAGGCGAGTTTCGGTGACCGGCACTGATTGAAAAGACTGCCATACGCCGCATGATGTGACGCAAGCTGCAGGACGGACTGTCGAGGTATAACAGGGCGCAGGCGCCGTTGGTGCTGTGTCGTGTGTCTCGGTTCCAGTCGCCTGGTAGCGATAAAAACCGGTCGCTCCTCGATTGCCAGTTTGTTGGGCTCGCCGAGTCCGCTAAAGTCGTGCAACACCAGCGCGCGCTGTTGATGAATCGGCGGGAAAAGCTAAATGCGACGACACATCAACACGAAGCGGCGGGAAACAGCCTCGCGAAAAGATTGTGGAGACAACCCGCGAGAAGAAATGCGACGCGCATGGCGATGCCTCCAAGACGTTGCTGGGGGCAAGGCAGGCGGCCCTGAGGTTGCTGGTGCTTGCCCTGGCTCGTTGGCCGCCAGGCACCCGACTTCCGAAGGGCCGCAAAGCAATTACAGCTCCAATCCTCTTGCCACACTTAACATCTCGAGATGATACCTGATTCGACCAGTTCCCTAGAAATCCGTCTCTGGTTGGTATTGACGTTCCCGCTTCTGCTCTCGGCGGCGTGCACGACGCGACGGACAGAGCGTGCGATTCTTGTGGTAGTTTCCCTCGTCAAAACCCCAACATTTCGTCGTCAATGACACGCAAACCGTATTTGTTGGCAGCGACCGATCGCTCTTCGCACCCGATAAGGCATACCGATACTTGTTCTGCTATGGAACACGCTCTGAAATGCAACGTGCTCAAGTGTCGCCAGGAGATCACAGATCGAGCTTTGGTCACGACATGCAGGTGAGGAGGCCTCGCTCGGCTGCTTCGTTCGTTTGTGCCAGAACTAAATATTTCGGCAAAGTCATATATTCTGCATGGACTGCGCCGGCTGTTCTGGTCTCGTCGGTCATGCAGAGCGCCGCAGTAGTTGTCCGGCTTGCAACAGCAACCTGGGCAATCCTGACGATGCCGCAGTCGCACTTCTCAATCCTTCCGAAGAGTACAAGACGAGTGTACTGAGCGGCTTGAGCCCCAATGTAATCATGGAATGTGCTGGCAGAGCTCTCAGCTTCTGGGCCTACCAAACTACTCAGGAAATGCAAGTGGGCAGCATGTGAACTCGCATCTGACGAGAGCGTGTGGCTGACCATCTGTTAGTGTCTACCAGAAGTACCTTGAGAAGACATTGTCCGATAAATATAAGACGCTCGACATGCATCTGGAAAAGACGGTCAACGAAGCGAATGCTGAGATCGAGAACCTGCAAAGCCAGATGGAGGGTGAGTTCAGGAGGCGCTCGTCAAACCTGTTGCAAGAGCACTGCTGACATGTTCTGAGTAGAACTTGCACTACAGAATAGTTCAATGCGGCGTAAACATGAAGAACTTGGCCAGGCATACAAGGAAAAGAGTCGCAAGTTAATTCAAACCCAAGAACTCTATAGCAGGGTCAAAAGAAGGGCAGAGATGGGTCAGATGCAAGCGGCTGCCTGTGACGAGGTCGATTCTCGACTCCAACCGAATGCCTTCTCGGAGAATCAGATAAGGGGGCCAAGCCATGGTTTGTATGAGCAGCAAGCGGACCACAGCCATCTGGCCCATATGCGAGGCTTTCCTGGACCAGAGCACCCGCCACGTCAGGCTCGTGGATCGCCTAACTTTGCGGATCATGAGGGGCTTTGGGCGCGGCAGTCTGCCCCCTCTCATAGTCAGTGTAAACGAGATGCTGGGAAGATTCAAGCTGACGTGAGGCTTTACAGTCGACATGCAGAAGGCTTCGCTGATCACCCCTGTCCGACAACGTGGACACAACACTACAAGCATTGGGCTCTCGACCATCCCTGGTCTCGTTGCGGGCACGCCGGTGCCGTTGGACGGGCCGAACCGCATGCAGGAGTTGATCATCCCAGAGCAATCCGCTAACATGGGAAGCCGCGAATTCGGGGTAAGCGTTTCGGCGATCAATGGCCCTTCGCATCAAGCCGTTGGCAGCAACACAGCAGCTGTGTCGCGTGGTAAGCACACTGATCCGAGCAGTCGTGCGGAGAAGACTCATACTGACGAGGTTAGTGGCGCAACGGCCGATCTTGGCTCCATCCACGTTTGTCAGGCCCAGCAATTAAGTGTTCAATATCCGAATCTGTGTGGGTGGGTGAAGGGTGTCGGTGGAACGCATCGGGAAATTTTCAAAGAAGAGATCCTCTCATTGGGGGCGCGCAGTTCCCATGCTTGGGACAATGCTTCCATACCGTGGAGGGACAGAGAGAAGTCCAATCAATCACGTTGTACCTATAAAAGATGCCGAATTGGCCTTACCACGGAAGCTGTACCTTGGACAAGGTCTTTGTAGGTGTCTCGAGACAAAGCATGTCCGAAAGGGTGTTGTTCACCGGTAGGCCCAGCCGACGTTTGCAAATGGGCTCAAAACCAACTCATCACCCTCGTAGAAGAGACTCTCCTTCTCGGACCAAATGCTAATGATCAGGTGCCAGGAAGAGCCCATCGAAACCATAATCACGAAACCAAGACTGGTGGAAGAGTCTTGTGCAACTAACCAACCGAGGCCTTTCAAGATGAGGACTCACGGGACTCTTCGAAAGGCCAAACAGATGGTTAGCAACTGGATGAGGAGGGAAAACTACCGCACCACTTCACCTCGACAAAGGAGTTGGGTTGGAGCTTTCGTGCCCCATCCATATTCCCCCTTCGAGTCACCAGCACTCTCGCAGCAAGTAGAAAAAGCGACACAGCAACAACCTGAGGCAAAAGAGCAGCTAACAGACCGAGAGCCCCCGTCACTTGAAGGCGAATCGCAGAAGGATCATGAGGCCCTACAGCTTCCGCCATGTGTCTGGACTGATTGGCCACAGAGTGAGCGCCATCATAGGATGGACGAGATCATGCTCTCAGGCCTTCAGCAGGCGACGGCGGCGGAAGCTGGCGCCCGCTCCCCAACCAAGGCTAAGAACGCACCGCACGTTGACGAGCGCAAGCTGGGCAAGCAGTGGGAGGCACTGCAGTCGAACCCCGTGCTCTTGCGGACGGTCGAGGAGTTTCCAGTGTCGCCGACCGCTGTAAGCTCGTCAGCACAATCTGCTACAGCTGGCAATTCCTTGAAGGCCCAGCAGGAGCAGTGGCGCGAGTCGAGGGAATCGGAAGACCAATGCTTGCAAGTGCTTGTCGATAAGGCTGCGGATTTGATGCAGCAGCTCGCGGACGTGATGCGACAGTGCAAACTCGAGCGCGAGTATGAAAGGCGTCTTCACGCAGAGGAGCTCGAGAGAGAGAAACAGACCCACGCTCAACATCTCTTGCGGATTGCTCAGCTGCACGAAGAGAAGACGAAACATATCAGCCTTAAGCACGCAGACGAGCTCGATGCCGTCGTCAAACTTACGACTCAACAGTTTGAGAGGGAACAGCAAGCACTCCACGCGCAGGATCTTTTGGACGCTGAGGCCTATCGCAGGATGTGGAGCTCGGAGCTCAAGATGCGGACTGAAAAGGAGAGAGAGCTGGCATCGGTAAGAAAGGAGCTCGAGGCGGCGAAACGTCGGTTGAGACTATCGAGCCTCATCGAGGATTGCTGTCTACTCTAGACACGTTTCGTACATCAGGTGCCTGCTAACCCGGTAGGTACACGTAGGAACCGGTGGGCCCGACGGTTGGTGTGCTCGCGATGCTGGGCGTCCATACGGGCCAGGGGCCAGTCTGCTGGAACGAGGTAATGCACGATCGCCAATTCGCCATTTTGTTGCTATGACCTGGCTCACAGGCCAGTGAAATATCGTGGGATGGAACATTCATGTAGGAAAAGGAAGTACGGCAAGACACTAGGATTTTATCCGCACAGTATTCTCTCGGTTTCTCTCCACCACGTCGGGCTAGCCATTCGCCCAAAAACATGATGAAATACCGTGTGAGAACAGTGCTTCATCCGTTGTCAGTATCGGCATGCATTCCTCAGCTGAAGCTGGCTGAACACCCACCGAGTGGTTCCTCACACCTGCCAGGTCAATTGAGCTCATCACACCATCTTCAAGAAGCTCAGAAACGTCACAGTTCAGCCACCAACATATCTTTTTGACATCCTCCAGCTTGTTACCCGATATCAATTCAAAGTGCGCGGATTAGTCATGGCTAATACCCCTCTCAAGGTGGCCATCCTGATCGTGTCGACGACAGCATCCAAAGACCCTGCCACCGACAAATCCGACTTAGTACTGAGAGATGTCATTCACAACGAGGGCGCAGGCCAGTGGGAAGTCGTCGAGACTAAGATAGTGTCCGATCATGTTCCTCAGATCCAGCGTCAGGTGATGCTGTGGGCTGACCTCGGTGCTGATGCTGTCAACCTCATCATCACCACGGGTGGGACTGGTTTTGCCGTCACGGATCACACGCCGGAGGTACGCCTTCAGACTCGTATGTTTCTTGAGGATAATATTCTGACCTCGGACAGGCTGTGGGTGCATTGCTACACAGACAGGCTCCTGGCCTGGTCCATGGCATGCTGGCAACTTCGCTGGCGGTGACACCTTGTGAGCACGAGACCACATTGTACGTGGATTGTATAGCTAATCTTCTGCAGTCGCTATGATGTCTCGACCAGTAGCCGGGGTGAGACACAGCACACTCATCGTCACCTTACCGGGCTCGCCGAAGGGTGCCAAAGAGAACCTACAGGCCATCCTGAAGACGCTCCCTCACGCGTGTCTCCAGGCTGCAGGAGTAGACTCAAGGGCCCTGCACTCTGGTGGTGTCAAAAAGCTGGAAGCGGACGCTGGCATTAGCCAGTCCTCCGGATCACCATCCCAAGGACATGACCATGCCCACCATCATCATTCCCACGACCATGGGCACAAACACGGTCATGACCACGGCCACGGCCATGGAGGCCTAGTCAGGCATACTAAGAATGACCAAGCAATCTCGAACGATCCGAGTCTGGGACCGACTCGACGATACCGAGAGTCGCCCTACCCCATGCTGGCAGTAGAGGACGCCCTCGGTCTCATCAACGAATACACGCCGGAGGCCGAAATTGTCACGCGCGAGGTAAATGCCGATCTCATCAATGCGGTGTTGGCGGAAGACGTGACGGCCAGGGAGAACGTGCCCGCTTTCCGCGCCAGCATTGTCGACGGCTACGCTGTTGTTGTTCCCGAAGATGGCAACATGAAGGGTGTCTACCCCGTGACAGCTGTGTCACACGCTGCTCCTGGGGAGATTGGTACACTCAAAGAAGGCGAGATTGCGCGCATAACTACTGGCGCTCCTCTCCCACCTGGAGCAACCTCGGTCATCATGGTCGAAGATACTTTGCTCAAGACGAAGACGGACGATGGCAAGGAAGAAAAAGAGGTAGAAATCCTTGCAGATGGTGTCAAGACTGGCGAGAACATCCGCGAGGTGGGAAGCGATGTCAAGAAATCCGACACGATCCTCCGCAAGGGAGAGCAGATCTCTGGAGTTGGCGGAGAAATCGGACTTCTCGCCGCCGTGGGCGTCGCCTCGATCAAGACGTATAAACGACCCGTCATCGGCGTCCTCTCCACTGGTGACGAGATTGTCGAGCATGACCGTCCAGGCGACCTCCGCCTCGGCGAGGTGCGCGATACCAACCGTGTTACTCTCCTCGCGGCAGCCCGGGAGCAGGGCTTCGAGGCCGTTGACCTCGGCATCGCGCGGGACCGTCCCGGCGCGCTGGAGGAAACGCTGCGCGACGCACTCCGCAAGGTGGACTTGCTTGTCACCACTGGCGGCGTGTCAATGGGTGAGCTGGATCTGTTGAAGCCCACCATCGAGCGGTCCCTCGGCGGCACGATCCACTTCGGGCGTGTGGATATGAAGCCCGGCAAGCCGACCACTTTTGCAACCGTTCCAGTCAAGACCACCGCGGGCGAAAGGGTCTCTAAGCCCGTTTTTTCGCTGCCGGGAAACCCTGCCAGCGCACTGGTCACTTTTAACCTCTTCGTGCTGCCGGCCCTTCACAAACTGGCGGGCGTAGAGCCCAGGGGTCTGTCCAAGGTGTCGGTCGTGCTGGCACATGACTTCACACTGGACAAGGGACGGCCCGAGTACCACCGCGCAGTGGTCTTGGCGGGCAGGGACGGCGTGCTGTCTGCCAGCAGCACAGGCGGGCAGCGAAGTTCGCGGGTGGGCAGCTTGCGGTCCGCCAACGCGCTGCTTTGCATGCCCAAGGGGAGCGAGCCCCTGAAGAAGGGCAGTCGAGTGGAGGCTCTGTTGATGGGTGGCGTCCGCACTGAATAACGCCCTGATGCATGGCCGCTGGGGACAATTCGTCGGGAGGCAAGTTGGGTCTTATGTATTGACGTCTTGCGCATTTCCACTCGCCGAACCCGAATTGGCGAACGGAAAGCGTTCGGACCCAACGGTTCGGCCGGCGAGTTAAGACTCGACTTGAAAGTACACAGTTCTCGGTCCCAGAACAGCGCCAGCACTGGACGTGACGCAGATTCGAGTACTAATAATATTTAGATTGACATACGACCCGACGATCCCGTGCACTGAACTCTTTTGCTTTTGGCAGAATCAACAAGTTCGTCCTTCGATTGTTCGACTGTAGTCTGCTGCAAACGGTGTGAATGCTGGGGGAAGTTGCTTGATGGTGCCCCAAGCTGGGCCCTAGACCTTTGCTAAATATTCGACCTCATCACCAGATTTGCCGTGGCAAGTCAAAAGTGCATACGTCGATTATCAAAAGTGATGTTACAATATAAGACAAGTCCTCTCCCAGACCTTTATCCCGTGACGCCTGGCCAAGTCCTCGCTTGTCCTTGGTGTGATGCAAGCTACTGCTGGCTGCTCCCAATACCGCTCCGACCCCTATCAAGCGGTACATTGATATCATCGCGTGGCCCATCTAGCCCCCCTTCGTTCGCGTTCGAGTTTGGTGATATTCGGACAACTTTGAAATCTGTCCGCGTCTCGCCCGTCTGTGCTTTATTTCTCGCCAAACTCGGCGGCCTTGCTAGACACAAGAAGGCCAACGATGAGACCGAAGAGACCCAGTACGGAGCTGAAAATCTCGACGACAAGGATCTTGACGAAGCTGCGAAAAATAACCGCGTTAGCATCCAGTTCTTCCAGGCGGGCGCAAGGAATGCCACCTACAGGCTAGGGTCCGCGGCATCTGCCAACGCAGCGCTGCTGCCGTTGATTCCGACGGCGACGCCGCAGATCAGGTTGCACATGCCCACGGTCAGGCCGGCCCAGAAGAGCGCGAAGCCGGTGTAATAGCTGTTGCCATCGTGCAGCTGCTCGCCCGAGATGTAGCTCAGCTTGGAGGAGAAGACGATGGACATGATGACGCCGTAAATAGCGACGACCTCGCAGAAGATGATGGAGATGAGGTTCTTCGTGCGAATGCGCGGAGCCTTGACACCACCGCCGAGGATGGAGGAACCGGTAATAAAGATGCCCCTGTTTCGGATCGCGTCAGTAAGAGTTCGTTCGCAAGGACGAGGCCGGGGGCCTGGCAGGCGAGTAGGGAGGACCGTACCATGCTGCGCCAACTACGGAGAGGGCGATGCAGAGGGAGACGCCGAGACTAGCCCAGCTGTAGGGAGAGGTCGACTCGAGGAAGGCGCCGACGTTGAAGGCCTCGCCGGAGCCCGTGAAGAGCATGTCTGGGCGTGGAAGTTAGCTTGGATACGTCGCCTTGAGTTTCGCGGCGCGGGGCGGACGTACAAGCTCCCACTACGAGCAGGGAGCTCCCGATGCCTCCCAATCCATATGTGAGACTCATTTTGATCGTATTTCGGCGGGTCGTCGTCGATACGATGGGGTTGCGGCTGGCGTGGTGGTCGTTGTCGTCTCGGTCGGCTCCTGATGAAGCTGCACCAAGCTCTCGCGAGGTTGCCTTGGACATGGGCTTGTCAATGTTTATGTCATCCGAATTAAAGCCGGCCTCATCACGTGCAGGTTGAAGAGGTCTGCTGCCTGCGGTTTGCTGAGTCAGCTTTTGGCTATACTCTCGGATCTCTAAGTTACCGGCAACCTCCACCACTTGACATCACCTCAAGCCCACCTCAAAAGACCCCTCGACGACCGCAAAGCAGACGTCAAGATGGCTTCCAACCCCGAGTCTTTCTATGAGCTGTATCGCCGCAGCAGGTACAGCTCCATGCTACACCGTGGTTCACTTTTGCAGCCTGGCTAACCGTGCGCTTGCCTCGCAGCATTGGTCTCGCACTGATGGACATGCTCGACGATCTGATCAGCGCTGAGCGCATCTACCCTCAGCTGGCCATGAAGATCCTGGCGAACTTTGACCAGGCCATCACGGAGGCTCTTCAGAAGAACGTGAAGGCCCGGCTTACGTTCAAGGTGAGAATGCTTCGGCCCGTGCGCGGGAGTAGAAACGAAGGCTAATCGCGAGGGGCGCTGCTTTGCGCTCGCTGTTCGAACAGGGAAGTCTATCGACGTACCGTTTCTGCGACGAAGTCTGGACCTTCCTCATAAAAAACGTGCAATTCAAGCTCGATAATGGTGGCCAGCTGGTGTCTGCCGACAAGGTCAAGATTGTGAGCTGCAACGCGAAGAAACCTGGCGAGGGGCCTTGAGTGGGTGGCAGCGTGGGAGGGGATCTATACGGGGGCACGACAAATACGGCACGCGAAAGACTGGGATAACCGGGCGGGGTTGATACTGCATAAGGCATGGTCAAGGGTCAAGGTCTGGACATGGCGTTCTGGTATTGCTTTTACTTCGGCTATGGCCGTTACGCGGGACTGCAGTTGCCACGGGAAGGAGGACACAAAGTCTGTCGAGATCAACAAATGGGCTGGGGCGATGGGCCGATGATACCAAGTTGGAATGGCAAACACAGTAGCCCCACGCCTTACTAGTCGTATGATTGTGCCTGGTGTTTCCGTCCTTGCGTAACGGACGGAATTCATCTGGTGATCTGGGTACATTTACGTGAGGTTGACAGAACGTAAGATATTGGAGGGCTGCGCCAGAAAATTGGTATATCTACAAGCCAATCTGGCTACTCTACTTTCTGCGTTTCCTCGAAGCACCAGCGTCATCACCAGACTGCCTCTTCCGACCCTCCTTCCGCCAGAACTCCTTGCTCTCTTTCTTTTCTCTCTCCTCCTTCTTCGCCTCGCCATCGGCAATCTTCTTGCGGTACGCGGCGCGCTGTTCCTCTTTCTTGGCCGCCCGTTTCGCAACCTTTTCATTGCGAATTGTCGTCAGCTGCTGCATCAGGTTCTTGGCGCGCTTCTCCTCCTTGGAAGATACGACGGCGCGCTTCTGCATGTACGTCTCCTTCTTCTGCTTTTGCGTCCGCACAATTTGTGACTTGAAGGGCAACTCGGCGGCGAGGGCGCGGGGAACGCGGAGCGGGTTGAAGTGGCGTGTCTGGCGTTCAATAGTGCGGTACTGGCTGTTCTTGAGCTGCGGTGTGGCAACACCCTGATCGCGGCGAACCTCGCCCGTGAGGCGCATGCCTTGCCAGCCGATCATGTTGGTGACCGGGTTGTAGAAACGGTGCGGCTTGATGGGGTACCAAGCACGAAGGAAGATGATATCGCTGTAGAGGATCTTGTCCTCAAAGGTAGCGCGGAAGTTGCCCTCTGGCTTGGAAAGCGCGCGCTTGATCTGGCCACGAATGCCAGAGACAGTCTTGATGGAGGCGCCTTCGAACTTAGCGATCTCGAGGGCAGAGTTAAACATGCCCTTGATAAAAGCGGTATTCTTGTGAATCTTGTCGGGCGTGCCAGTCAGCTTGAGCTTCTTGACAATCTCGGTTGATTCGTCGACGCTTAGCACCGTGCCAGTGGCCGCTATCCTGAAGCCTGGGTTCTCTGAGGAGAAGGAGTTGAAGCAGACAAAGCCCGTGTTGGGAGCAATGAGCGGTGCGTACACTGTCGCGAAGCAGTGCATGTGCTCAGGGGTATACTTGAGCATACGATTCCTCGTTCGGGAATCTGTTGTGCTGTAGATAGGCATTGTCTGGAAGCGACGCCAGCCAAGAGAGAAGATGAGGGGGTCGTTGGTCTTCAAAATCTTCTTGTGCCATCGGTGCTTCTTCATCCTGACCTGGACATAGCCGAAGCGATCCTCTGTAGCGGAGAGACCGCCAAGAATCAGGGGCGTCCTAGCTGAGAATTTCTCAACGAATTCAGCCGGAACACCTTCAATGACAAGTTTGGCATATCTGCCAGCCTTGTATCCTTCCACAGCAGCTCTTTGACGTTCGTCGAGTTCATCGAACTCGGCCTTGTTGATATCCAGCTGCTTCTGAATCATGGCCTTCTGCGCATCGTACCAGTCGTCTTCACCGAACTCCTCCGTCTCGCCACCTTCTCGTCTTGCTTTAGCCTTGTCGTTCATAAAGCCTTCGCGATCTTCCTCCTCAAATCTCAGCTTCAGCTCTTCTTTTCGACGGGCGTTTTTGGCTCGCTCATCCTCCAGCGTCTCGGGTTCCTCTACGGGTGCTTCGGTGCCATCGTCTTCTTCGGCATTTTCAAGGTCTTCGAAAACACCATCGCCTTCGTCGTCCTCGTCTTCGTCGATTCCGTCGAACTCGTCATCTTCGTCGCCGCTGTCATCGTCGCCCCTCGTAAGTTTCGACGAGGTGAAGCGCTGCCGCAATGCTTCCACGTTCTTCTCCACAGACCACTTCGCTGCCAGGTCCTCGTAGTCGTACAGGGGTATCGATCGGTCTTCGACGGTGTCCTCCTTCTCCTGTGTCGTCTTCTTGAAGAAATCTTCATCATCCGAAGCCTCGATGTCCTCCTCTTCATCCTCGTCATCGCCTCGCCATCTCTTGAGAACCTGCTCGGGTGTGAAAGAGTCGTCGTACATGAACCTCGCGAGATCTGGCGTGTGGTATGAGCGTTTCTTGCCGTGGAGTTTCTTGGCACGTGCGGACATGTTTTCCTTCCACTTCAAGGCCGCAGCTTCTTCGTCCGAGTCCATATCTTCCATGTCCTCGTCGTCAAAGTCATCCTCCTCCTCCTCGTCAGAATCTTCGTCGGACCCTGACATGGAGCCGAGGTCTGAGTCGCTATCGGCGAAAGCCAAGTCTTCGTCGGTGGCCTTTTTGTCAGCATCCTGCTTGAACATCTTGCCGAGCTTGCCTTCATCGAACTCGGTTTCGACATCTGAGCCCCCCTCCTCCTCACCGCTGACGAAGCCTTCGTCATCCGGAAGCTCTTCATCAGATCCTTCTTCACGGTCAGCAAACCGCGCTTTTCGCTGGCTTTTCCGGCCAGTATCGTCTTCCTCATCCACCTCCTCCACGCCCTTGATCTGGTCGCCGCCCTTGAAGAGTTGCACACCCTCCTCGGTCTGGCCGAGAAGCTTCCTCTCAGCTTGCAATCCAACAATGAGCTCTTCGCCCTCGCCACGTTCTACATCTGCATCCTTGTCGAAGGTGAAGCCCTTTTCTCTTGTGATCCAGATAGCGTCGCCATCTATCCTGAGACCACTTCGGTCCGACATGGGCGCGTGCACCTTCTTGTCTTTCTCGTCTAGCCTTCGTCGAGTTACCTTGCCGGTAATTTTGGCGATGGCCTGTTCCATGGCAGGAGTCGGGCAAGGGTCCGGCAGGACTTCCATATTGGCCACGGAGAAGTCTCCCAAGCCAGGGATGTGTACCCGCTGGCCTTGCGCCGCGAAGTTGGTTCCGCGGAGGTATCCAGAAAGCACGACGGAACGGTCGCATTTGGGGTCTTCTTCGATCTTGGTGGGGTGGGTGATGTCTCGGTAGCTGTCAATGACGGTGAAGGGGTGCGTGTTCCTCCAGATCAGGGGTCGCGGGTTCTTCATAACCGACAGGTAACGGGACAGGTTGTGGATTTCGCGGTCGGGATAACGACCGTTGAGGACGCCGGAGAGGTAGAAGAGGTGCGCGCCCTGGTACAGCTCACTCCAGAGTCTGCGCTTCAGCCTCCTCTTTGCATCTCTAAGGGCCTGCGGCTTGCGGAACAGGTCGAGATGCGTGAGAATGCCGAAAACGTTGCCAGGCATGCCCGTGGCCGCGAGGACGTTGAGGAACTCCATGGTCTCCATTTCGAAACCATAGTTGCCGTCGATCATGAGAAGCACGACATCCGCGACCTTGGCCATATCGACCATGGCCTCGAGTTCATTCGGACATTCGACGAACGTCAGTCGCTGCTTCTTTGAGGTGACGACGGTTACAGGGCCCTGAGGGTCCGAAATGGATTCCTTCGCGTATCGCCTAATCAGACTCTTCATCAACGTGGTCTTGCCAACGCCCGGGGGGCCGACAATGGTGACAATTCTCGGAGGGGCTTCATCGGGAAGACGATCGACAAGGGGGACGTGGAAGCGCTTTTCTTTGATCTATGGCAACAGGGTCAGGTATTTGCAGAGATTCTGGCTAAGAATTCGGGCGTACATCGGAAGATCGAGCAGCTTGCCTCGCAAGTTTACCGGGAGCATTGAAGGCGAAGGCTTTCGGGTTTCGGTCTGCAGAGGAAGTCAGTAAAGCTTAAGACGGAGTATTTAGACCAATTCTCACCCCCGGTGTGCTGCTTCTTCTCCTTCGCCTTCCTGTGAGGCTTGTGCACTTGTTGGTCCATGGTGGCCAGCTTTGTCGATTCTCCAAGCGTGAAGCGGACGACGACAGGACGGGTCAGCAAGCATCCAGATCGAGGTCCAACACTTTTTTCTGGAGGACCCCGATAAAATTTGCGACAGTTTGTTATCTAATCTTATCTTGCTATCGATAATGCTGCACATTGCCTATGACGACCCCACCAGAATGCCCCTCACATACAGTACGCCGTTGTTGTGCAGTGCCCCTCATCCCCACCACTTGAACTTCAAAACAATGGACTCCATCACGGCCTTCATCTTCTCGTAGTTCCGGCATTTCTCTTTCGGTTTGCACAGGAGATGGATGATTTTTTGGGGTTCTATTTTTCTTGACTCTGGATCCACCTTCATCAAGATCAACTCGCCGGTCATGCAAGTGAAATCAATCACACGATTCCCGCTCAGCCAGCCACGGGCCAGAACGGTCTGCCTGCTGCTTAGCTTCATCTAGCTAGGATGATCAATGTATGCAGACAGTCATCTGCCAGGGTTATCCGGTCCAGGGATGCACGAAATGCATGGTTCAGTGCATGACGTAGGCCACCAGCCTGAACACAGCTTGCGGAACACATCCGGCTCCATCCAGCACATCATCAGGTCAGGTGGGAGGCAGCCAGTGTGAAGGGTGGGTTAGCGGCGATGTCCGCTATCTCACTGGACAGATTCGTAGTAAAACATACGCAGAGCATACGTGCATGGTTGGCCAGGTCAGCCCGGTGCACACTTCTCTGTTACGCAGTGCGTAAGATGCGCCATCCAGGTTTTATAAGAAGCATCCAACTCCCTCCAGCTTCCGTGCCAGCCTCTTTCCAGCAACAACGATTTCTACCATCTTCCCGAACAACACAAAATAGCCATTCAATCATCAAGCAAGACAACATGCCTTCCTACATCGTACGACTCACCCTTGAGAGGAATTCACGAGTTGAAGCTTATCACACTATCAGGTTACGTGCAAGAAGGACGCGACCGACGAGCAGGTCCAGTCGTAAGTTCAAGTTCCAACTACCATTATCATAGTACAGTCTTGTTGACCAAACCCATGCAGTGCGAAGGACCATGCCAAGAGCCAGGGCGGCGAGATCACACACGAGTACAACTTGATTAAGGGATTTGCGTACGTGTGGTCGCCTCAATACTTGTTGCCATGTTACTGATACCCATAAGCGTTAAATTTGACGAGGGTTCCGTTCAGTCCCTGGAGTCGCACGAGCATGTTGAGCAGGTCGAGGCGGACGGCGAGATGAGGACTCAGTAGACGATGTCGGCCTGGGGTTGGATTAGTTGTAGGAAACAGCATGGCATGCCAGCATGTAGAAGATACAGCGACCCGGTATTCTAAGTGCGATTTGCGTTGGTTAGCAGCACTCAAGCTTCTTGACTTGCTTTCCCTGGCCCTGGCCCCGAATTCGCGGTGACGTTCTGATGCTACCGTCGCTGAGCAGAGGACCTGGATGATGCGTCGGTTGACGCGGGGCACAGATTCCCCGCACGGTATCGCTCGGCTTGGATCGGCAAAGCGGTATCACAGCTGTAACAATCTTGACGCATGCTGGACTACAGGGGTTACAGCACCAATCAAGTCGCTGCGGCGCCTTGCCTGGGCGGGTTGTTGGGACATGACAGTGAGTCAAGATACTTGCAAGTCCCTGGGCTCTCTCCACACGTATCTGTTACTACGCAAACCATCTTCACTACGGACCGCCAATTACTATTCATCACCACGATGCCGAAATGCGAGGCATCACAGCTCCATTGAGGCACAGGTGCCAGCCAAGATCCTTTGCCCTGCGCACACGTCTTAACGGTCGAAGTCTCTCTTCCACGGCAGTACGAGCATTGCCTTGGGCAGAGCATGCCACTCCTTCTCGCGACCACGGTGGCGCCGACTTCTTTACTCTTGCAAGCAAGCCGCAACACCCTCTGAGCCTCGCCGACCTGGTCAAGTAGGTAGTCGCCTAGCTCCATTCTAGTGATTCAGAATAGTCCCAGAGATTTGTCGACCGTCTAACTTCTTCGTAGGCATGGCCGACCGCCCTTGAGCGAGGCATCCCTCCTTGCCTCCGCCAACTTTACTCTCTCCCTGCTACCCATCCGTCTCGCTCGCCGAATACAAGCCCTTCGAAACCTGCCATTCATCGTCGTTTCCAACCCGAACATCAGACAAATATATGATAAATACGAAACTTCGCTGTCGACACTGTTGCCGTGGTGGGAAAAGGGCAAGAACCCCGTTCGCACGCTGGATGACGAGGTTCGCTTCACCCAAGTTCTCGCTGACCTGGTGAGGACACACACCGACACCATTCCCATCCTGGCACGTGGGTTTCTCGAAGCCCGTCGTCACATCTCCCCTGCCGACGTGACGGCCTTCTTGGATCAACATCTTCGAGCACGAATCGGCACGCGGCTGGTCGCGGAGCAGCACATTGCTTTGCACTACTCTTCCCAGCCGCACTTCAATCCCGATGCCAGCCCAACGCCGTGCCTTGACCATCCTTCCTTTGTCGGTGTAATCGATACCGCGCTTCGCCCTGCCGACATCATCCAGAGCCAGGCCGAGTTCGTGGCTGAGATTTGTGAGCTTCGCTATGGCACGAGGCCACAACTGATCATCAACGGCGACCCCGATACCACATTTGCCTACGTGCCGATGCACCTCGAATACATCATCACCGAGCTCCTCAAGAACGCCTTTCGCGCGTCCGTGGAGCGGCCAGGAAACACGGAGCCAGTAGTCGTGACCATCGCGCCGGAGCCTTCATGCGGCGAGCCCGTACAAATCAAAGCGCCGAGCGAGGAGCGTGGCAATTTCAAAAGTGACTTCATTCAACCACTGGACGACAACGCACCAGGCGTGACGATCCGAATTCGGGATCGCGGCGGAGGCATTGCCCCGGATGTCCTTCCCAATATCTGGTCTTATTCCTTCACCACATTCAACGACGACTTTGATGACCTTCCTGGTAGCGGTGGAGGCTCTGACGTCTATGGCGATGGCCTGACCGCTATTGCCAACGCCAATGTCGGCGGCAGCTCCCTTGCGGGGCTTGGATATGGCCTCCCCCTGAGCCGAGCCTACGCTGAGTACTTCGGAGGCGGTATTGCTGTCCAGAGTCTACACGGTTGGGGTGCAGATGTTTATTTGAAGCTGAAGGGAATTGGATTGCGGTGAGAGGTTGGGATGTGGGCATTTTCAGTCAAGGGCGCATCACGGAGTATTTTGCAGGCGCTTTTGAGGTTGATATCGATGAGTGAATTTGAAACCATATGACCTTATTGCAACATTCACGCATGCACCTCCCTTCCTTCATGCTTGTTCATTCATTCATCGAATGATGCACCACATATACAAGACGGCGCTGGATGGTTACATGCTGGCCCAAGAGAACGCAGTCGCTCATTGGCCCGTGAGTTGGAAGGTGGAAGTAATGGAGCTTGGACCACCTACACCCTGTGATTAAGGAAACCGTGGACCTTTTTGGATCTCGCAAGCTTGCGACGTCAGCTACCTCCTACATCGAAACACCTCTGCTACCCATTATTGCCATCGCGCTCGACGCGTACCTTGCAAGGAGCTGATACGAACAAGCTTTTACACTGGAAGAAGAAACCGACACCGGTGCCTACCACCTTACGCCAACAAGATGGCTGCCGCAAGCTCCAGAGACCCTTACACAAACCCTCCCTTGGACGACGACGACCTGATCGACCCGGATGATGGTGCGTGGCTCCAAAATCTGTGGTCCCTAACTTCTGGCTGACTTTGTCGCGTGTCTAGCCGATCTCAATGACTTCGATGACCCCCTTGGAAACACATCCTCCCGCCAACCCTTGACAGGCAACATTGGCTCGGCGTCAGGAGCATCCTCGTCGCGCCCCTTGAACGAGAACGCATGGACGTCACGGATACCGGGCGAAGACCGGCAGACGCCTCAGAACACCATCGACGAATCAGTATGGGACACACTTCGTCGCGACCTCCTGGCCATTTGGGCCAAGATGCGCGAGGTTTTGTATCCCAAGTATCTACTGGGTGGTACCATGTTTGACGCCGATGGCCTGCGGGGCGCGTATGCCAACATTCGAGGCGCTGGGTTTGCTGGTGCACGCGACGAGATCACGGGCCTTGCTAGCCGGTTCATGGACTCGGAAGCCCTTTTGTCACAGAACACTATGACACCAGGGCTGATGGACTGGGATCTCTGGGGCCCGTTGATCTTCTGTCTACTGCTGAGTCTGCTGCTGAGCTTTAATGCCCTCCCGGACCAGAAAGACATTGTTTTCAGCGGTGTATTTGCCATGATCTGGATTGGAGAAGCAGCCGTCACGCTGCAAATTAAGCTTCTTGGCGGAAACATGTGAGTGACCACAGAGTCCTGTTTGGAGTATCGCCGCTAACCAAGTTGCGCCAAAGCTCTTTCGCCCAAAGTGTCTGCATCATCGGCTACACCCTCTTCCCACTCGTCATTGCGGCCATGCTATCTGCGATCAATATCCCTACGATTGCCCGCGTGCCTGTGTACCTCGTCCTGGTCGCATGGTCGCTGGCCGCCGGCGTTAGTATTCTGGGAGGCAGCGGCGTGGTCAAGAACAGGGTTGGCATTGCTGTCTATCCCTTGTTTGTGTTTTACCTTTTCCTGGGCTGCCTCTGCTTCATCAGCTAAGCGCTCGGTGGACAAGGTGTGGTGGCGCAAGCGTGGAAATGATGCCGCGAGCCGGTAGACGTAACAATACTCAGAGTCGGCTCGGCTACGAGACTGTACAATTAGATATCCCTGAAATTTTTCTGCCTGCAATATTCAAAGAAACGAATCAGATCGACTGATATGTAGTGAGGTCGCTGCTTTTTTTGGGACGAGGTGTAGCCAACGCTGAAACTATCGAGCTAGACACGAAAGAAAAAACATGCGTAGTGTGCCCCCCAATCCTCGACGAATACCACCTTCGTGATTGCGGGAAGTATCTGGGATCGCCTTTGTTGTTCGATTCTGAAGTCTTGGGCTTCATTACCCCTCCGATCCCCAACGCCGGGATGCTGCCCGCCAGACACGATCTGACCCACCTGATTGGCCGTGCTCCGATATCATCTGCTGAAGGCAGTCCCGCACTAGCCCAACCTTAGCCCCGGGATTCAGAAGGAAGGCGCAAGCCAGTGGTGTCTCCCACCTCACCACCGAACCCGACTTGCGACACCCGCTTTTGCTCTTCCTCCTCTCCCAGCCTTGCGCCAAAGTCGCTTCGATCCAGATTGGACACACCCCATAGGCTTTGAAACGAACGATAGCCTCCCCTTGTCTGAAGTTGGCTGCGCTGTGCACCACATTTTCTTTCGAGACTCCCCACCGACACCACCTACACTACGTACCTTACCGCCCACCGCCAGACGCCTCTCCTCTTCCGCCTTCCATAGCCATGGCCGACGATCCTCAGCCTGGAAGCCCCAGGTCGGACCCTGTCGATGCCAAGGAAGACGCCGAGACCGCCGCTACTCGCAAGGAACTCAGACACGCTGCCATCTCAGAAACTGCCACCGACGCAGCTGACAAGACCGGTCGCACGACGCCCGACGACGAAGAAGAGGATGACTTGAAGGACCGCATATCATCTCCCAAAAAGAAGCGTGCGCGAGACCAACTAGACGATATTGAAGCCGAAGAGCTCGACGCTCACAGCGTGGCCTCTACCGACTCGGCCAAGGACCGGGCATTGAGGTCAGAGCCGGAGAAGAAGCGGCACCGAGACGAGGTCGTAGACGAGACTGCAAAGCCTGCTGCTGATTCCTCGGTTCGACCCCCTCCAGTAATCCCTACAAGCTTATCTGCTAACATTTTAATGTTGTAGAAGTCCCACGAGACTGCAGAACCTCCTGCGACCACCGACAAGCCCAAACCCGATTCATCTGATAAAACGACTGACAAGACAACTACGTTGCCTGTCACAGAAAAGGAAAAGACCATTTCTTCCTCCTCTTCAGCCTTTGCCAACTCGGGATTCGCGAAACTGGCATCTTCGAGTGCCTCTCCGTTTGGTTCTTTGGGAGGGGGTGGCGCCAAAACAAGCGTCTTCGGTGGTTCAGCCTCTACCGCCTCTCCTTTCGCCTCGGCATCTCCCCAAAAGCCTGTTGCGCCGGCACCTACACCTACCCTCAACTTTGGCTCAACCGGCGAGTCTGCTGCAGCTTCCCCTTTCGCCAGCGCCAAGCCGGGCGCCAATGGTTTCAAGTCCGTCTTTGGTGGTGGAGGCGGCTTTAGCAGCGCTTTTTCCGGACAGCCGCTTACCAGTTTTGCGAAGCCAGGCGCCTCTTTCAAGAGCGAAAAGCCAGCCAAGCCATTTGGCGCACCAGAGAGTGACGCCGAGGACGATAGTGGCGAGGAGGATGGCGAGGAGGAGCCTGAATCAGCTGCTGATGACAAGGAGGCCAAGGAAGAGTCTGATAAGGAGGATGCGAAGACGTCAGATGACAAGAAGAAGAGCAAACTGCAGCGAGGTTTGTCTCCATGGACCCCGTAGCCTGATATCTTACGCTAACCGAGTGCAGTCGCCGTTGACGATGGTGAGGCAGGCGAGGTCACAGTCCTGGCCGTCCGATCCAAGATTTACCATCTTATTAAGGAGGAAGGCTGGAAGGAGCGAGGCTCTGGCATGCTCAAAATCAATGTGCCCGAGTCGTGCGTTTCGTTCGATGACGATGGTATCCCCATCCCAGGATCATTTGATGCTTCCGGCCTCGAAGACGATGAGGAGGCGGCTGGCGGCAGCAAAGTGGTCCGTCTTGTCATGAGGCAAGACAGCACCCACCGCATGCTGTTGAACACGACAGTTTTCCCGGCTTTGGATTTCCAGGAAAAGGCATCTCTCAAGGCCGTTGGTGTTGTTTTCACTGCTTTTGAGGGTGCGGATGCAAAGCCTGTGACTGTCCAGGCAAAGGTACGTCCCTCATTTATCGTCGGCCCGTTTGCCAATCAATATTGACATGCCACTGCAGATGAGCATTGCGAATGCTAAGAATTTTATGGGCGAAATCGGCTTGATCCAGCGCGAGTTGACTAATGCTTAAGGCTTTTCGCTTTTCAAATGCATGTACGGCATAGGGCGCTTGGCAGCCAGCTAGACGACCTGGGTACTAGTTGCACTGCCTTATCATGATGATACGGTCTCGGGCGTGAACCAGGTGTTCAACGGCGATTGGTGTCATGGGCACATAGGCAAGGGCAGAGAAAACAGGTTAGCCAAGCCTACTGAACGGACTGTCGCCTCCACGAACGACAAGTCACAACTGGAGGCTTTTTGTTGGCATACTGTCACAGCATAGACTGGATCCGAGGGCACGGAAAGCCTTCCTGGATCCAACGGCTGCACGAATCAGATGTCCATTTTATTCGAAATTTTATTGTATTGCACATCCGCCGTCTCGTTCTTACAGTTGTGATAATGATGCCCGTCCAGATTGAAACTACCCACCAATGTATTGCTCATGATGATGAGGATGGAATGTTGATGGAACAGCACACGTGACTTGGCGTTCGTCCCGCGACCCCGGATGGTCCGTGCCCATGTGGCAAGACAGACATCATCATACATCCAGCTTTTTGAGCACGAGAACCCATTCTTCATGATGCGGTTATCTACATTCTCGTGGCACGAACGAAGAGAAATATTTGGTTTTACTATTCTTATCAGCGTCTAGATCAAGCTTTCGGCATTCTCCGCGGTCCTCTGATGTGGATTTGACACTTGTCTCCTGACGTGACTTGATATTCATCAGCAGTCGCGAATGCATGTACGTATCGACCCAAACACACGTGATGATCCGGGTGCCCAGCTTCTCGAGGTTATTCCTGTTATAATTATTTCATAGCGTTGCTGACAATATTGTCAGGACTTCAGTTCGCTGGAACCAGTGCCCACAGAGATTGCTCGTGATGTTGTGAGGACTTTCTCCTCATGAACATTGATCCCCCTTGAATCAGTGAGAGAGTTTACACTGAGGATACAGCAAACTCTGAAACGGGCCTGCAGTGTCTCTAGCCCGACTAGTAGACTCTTAGCATCGCCAACATGGAGTCAACAGACCCAATAGCCCCCACCCTGTCGCAGCCTGTGGAAGGCCCTTCGAATGGAGTCAAGCGCAAGAGGACATATCCCGGTCTTGGAAAGGCGTCGAACTGTGAAAACAACCTCACGATTGAGCCGGAAGACCCAAATTGCGACACGACGCCGGGCCAGCTTCCCCAGAAGCCTAGAAAACGAGGTGTATCGAATAAGCCCAAGGCCTCACTCAGTCGGACACCAAGCGCCAATGTCGTCGACTGTGAGACTGAGTGGCCCGATACGTTCAAGGCTCTTGAAAAGACTCATCGAGCCCTCAATCTCGTCTACACATTTTGCTGCACCCGCAAGCATCTCGCTACAACTTTCGACACGATCAAGTCTTCGGTTGAATCTCATACTCGGAAACCTCTGACCATCGAGGATGTGGCGGCCATTACTGCGATACGGCCTGACGCAGTCAATTTCGCGTATGTCGACGAGATCATGCTCCAGACTGAGATCATGGGAAGTGAAAGAGACGAGACCTTCAAGACCGGCAGAGCCAAGGACTTCCGGACTCAAGGCCCCGCACCTGATGCGTCTGTCGGTGGCATCTCGGGCATGGAGCGTCTAGACCGTCACCCTGATGATGACGCCATGGGTGGGAAAGAGGTACTGTACTTTGAGTTCGTCGATGGCGATTTGAAGCGCCAAGTCCAAGACAGGAAGACAGGAGACCCCACAAAAGCGACCCGAAAGTTGAAGGACGAAAAGCTGAAGATGCCTGTTTACAGCCAGAAGCAGATGACAACACTCATCGACAGACGCAATCAAAAGTTCTCCAACAGTATCAACGTTTTCCTCAACCGGTGTGCTGCGGAACAGCAAGATCCGCAACAGACTCTCGAGCGGGAAGCGCAGGCTCACATTCCTTTGCCCACAATATCGGGGGACGCCACCCCCTCTAATGAAATGGATACCCTGCCGGAAAGCATTCCCACAGAGCGGAAGAGTATACCGGAGATTGTTGACGAGCTCAAAGAAAGTCCCTGGTACACAGGGCAGATTGTCCCTGATGGGCACAGGGTATTCGAGCCACAGGAGGCTGTGTATGGCGATCTGGATTTTTTATTGAGCCAGGATCTCGTTAACGCGCTGTACAACGCAAAGGGAATCACTCAATTCTTCGCGCACCAGGCTGAAGCGCTCAACGGGCTCAATCAAGGACAGCATGTCGTTGTTGCGACATCAACCAGCTCTGGAAAGTCGCTGATCTACCAACTACCTCTGCTTCACGCCCTCGAGCAGGATATCAACACAAGGGCTATGTATATCTTCCCGACGAAAGCACTTGCACAAGACCAGAAGCGAAGCTTGAGGGAGCTTATGTCTTACATGCCAGGCATGGAAGAGCTTATAGTAGAGACGTTCGATGGCGACACTCCGATGACTGAGCGAAACATGATCCGGGACGAGGCAAGAATTATTTTCACCAACCCCGACATGTTACACATTACCATTCTACCTCAAGAAGAACGATGGAGAACGTTCTTGAAGAATCTTAAATACGTCGTCGTGGACGAGCTGCACTACTACAACGGCCAGATGGGCTCTCATGTCGCTTTCATCATGCGGCGGCTGAGGCGCATCTGTGCTGCAGTGGGTAACCGTCACATCAAGTTCATTTCTTGCTCTGCGACCGTCGCGAACCCGAAAGAACATTTTAAGACCATATTCGGCATTGACAACGTGCGTTTGATCGACTTTGACGGGTCCCCGTCTGGGCGCAAGGAATTCCTCTGTTGGAACACACCTTACAGAGATCCCGGCGATCCTGCCAGTGGACGTGGGGATGCCCTGGCCGAGTGTGCTCGGTTATTCTGCCAGCTTGTGCTCCGAGGCGTGCGCATCATTGCATTCTGCCGCGTACGAGAGCAATGCGAGAAGCTTGTCAATGCTGTCAAGTCGGAGATGGACTCGCTTGGCCGCCAGGAGTGCATGGGCCGGGTCATGGGTTACCGAGGAGGATATACCCCTCAGGACCGGCGGCAGATCGAGAGCGAGATGTTCGAAGGCAAACTCCTGGGAGTCGTGGCGACTACTGCTCTCGAGCTAGGTATCGACATCGGCAGTCTTGATTGCGTCCTCACTTGGGGCTTCCCATACACCATTGCCAATCTGCGCCAGCAGAGCGGTAGAGCCGGACGGAGGAATAAAGACTCGCTCTCGATACTCGTGGGCGATTGCTTTCCCACCGATCAACACTATATGCAAAACCCTGACGAGCTGTTTACCAAGCCAAACTGCGCGCTTCAGGTGGACCTGGAGAACATGTTAGTTCGGGAAGGCCACATCCAATGCGCGGCATACGAAATGCCCATCAGGCCGGTGGAAGACGCTCCATACTTCGGCAAAGATCTGGCCAAGGTGTGTGAGGAGAGGTTGATTGTGGGTGAGTTGGGCTTCTACCACTGCCACGACCGCTTTCGCCCCCAGCCTGCCAAATTCGTGGCGATTCGCGATACTGAAGATGAGCACTTTGCCATAATTGACATCACGCACGGAAAAAACCTCGTTTTGGAAGAGCTCGAGGCTTCGCGGGCTTTCTTCACGTTGTATGACGGTGCTATCTTCCTGCACCAGGGGAACAAGTATCTTGTTCGAGATTTTGACCCGGACCGGCACATGGCTCGCGTGGAGAAGGTGAATGTCGAGTGGGTGACGAAACAACGCGACTACACCGATATTGACCCTATCGAGACGGAAGCCATCAAGCGCCTCAACGGGTCCCTTTCCAAGGCATTCTATGGCACCATAAAAATCCAGCAGAATGTGTTCGGGTTCTTCAAGTTGGACAAGAAGAAGCGGGTGATTGATGCTGTCCATGTCAGCAATCCACCTGTCATTCGCTACGGCAAGGGCATGTGGCTTGATATCCCCAAGAACGCCTTGCTGATCTTGGCGGAGCGAAGACTGCATATCGCTGCGTCAATTCATGCTGCAGAGCATGCGATTCTGAGTCTGATGCCGAACTTCGTCATCAGCATGCCTGGCGATGTTCGAACAGAGTGCAAGGTTGCGTTGAAGGAGTTTGCGCAAAAAGAGACGCAGAGGAAACGACCTGCAAGACTGACCTTTTACGATGCCAAAGGCGGCGCCAGCGGCTCGGGCATCAGCACCAAGGCGTTTGAGCATATTGATCACCTTCTGAAGCAGGCTCTGGCTCGAGTCGAGGAATGCTGGTGCGAACATGGCTGTGTCGAGTGCGTGGCATCCGAGCTCTGCAAACAGGCAAATGAAGTGATGAGCAAAGCAGGAAGCTCAGTCATTTTGAAGAGCTTGTTGAATATGGACATCGATATCGAGGCGCTACCCATGGGGCCAGAGGAGTATAGCCCCATTGGTATCGAGACAGTCATCTTAGCTCAGCCTGTCCCGCCGAGGGATCGAGCCCTTCTCGAAGAGATGGGGGTCAAAGAAGAGGACTTTGATGAGCGGGCCACAGCTGCTTGGAATGAGGTTCAGTTTTGGGACGGCGGGTCAACGGGATGATGCGTCTTGACTCCATTTGCTCACCCTGGAGTTGAGGGACAACAGGGTCCACCACTCGGTTCTCAGCTGTGTCGTTCTCTAGTCGGTTACCCATCAGAATTTCGGGTCCGCTGGAGAAGGTCGCCAATCAGACATTCTTCTGCGCTCTTCGGCTAAGTAACTAGCCATCTTCGAAGTCGGCAGAAGAGTAGTACAGGTGGCTGCGATGTCATTCACCAACCTTTCACACGGTCTTGAACACGCGCCAGATTTGGTTCCTGTCATGTAAAGAACCAAACGGTCTTCACATCAGTCTAAGCTTCTTTATGCTTCGTTACACTGCCGTTATTCCACAGCCAGCAAGGCGTGATGATCGGCCTGACGACTGACTGTCTCTGAATTTGCGACCTTCCTAGATCCTCGCATAGAACCCGTTGAACAGTACTTCCACCTGTGATCTCTGCTCCTTCTCCATCTTCCATTCAACCCAGCATTGTATCAACCATCCCAAATGCCATCACCAGACTTTCTTTCACACCAAGCTTCTCTCAAGATCATCAAAAGCTCTGTCGAAGGTCCCATTTGCCCCTTGTCACCTACCTTCTGGCATCAAACGTAAGTTACAAGCCGTGGCCTAATCAGGTAGAAATATCTAACATCTGTCAGGAGATCCACACTACCAACATGGCTGAGTACACCATGACCACCAGCCATGGCCTCGATCATCCCAAAAGTAGCCCTCTTCAGCATAGCGAGCTCGAACCGGCTGGAGCCATGTATAGCAGCCGTCCTGGGACTGCTTATGAGTTCGAGATCAACTATGATAACTATCGTTCGCCCTGTCTGGTAAAGCCCCATCACGATCAATACAACACAGAGCTTTACTGTAACCGGCTGGATATGGAGACGTCCGAAGTCTTCGAGACTGGGAATGGTCTGTTCCATTCGGGCGAAGAGATGTCTCCTGAGGAGGAACGCCTTTGGAGCCTCATGCGGATCATCAAGAGATTCCCCGAGAACTATATTGGAGATTTGGGCTCAAACGGTGCCAGCTTTGATATACCTGAGTGCCAGAACACCGCTGTTTGGCTCACCGGACTTCCTGGCGACACGACCGTTGCCTCTCTCCTCGCAACTCTCGCTGCCATCGGCCCCACCGGCAAGATATACGCCACAGTCGTGAACGAGCCCAATTCTGCGAAGGGCCTTGATGATACTGCCGCTCATATTGTCTTCTGGAACCGCCAGGGTGCCCTCCGTCTGAAGGACGCCATCATCGAAGAGCGCTTGGCCTTCGCCTCCGCTTACAGCCCGGGCTTCTACCGCGTCCCCCGCTTCCAGTGGAACCGCGTCAGGTCGGCCGCTCAGCCCGACTCCATCCTCTCGCGAGTTCTGCTCATCAGAGGCCCTCCTCTCCTCGTCAACGCGCGCTTCCTGGGCGAGTTCTTCAACAACAAGTTCCGCTACGAGACCGAGTTCGTTCACCTCATTCGCGTCACTCAGTGCGAAGTCATCCTCGAGTGGGCTTTCGGCAGCTACCTCTGTCAGGCAAACGCCGCTGCCACGGCTCTGCAGAAGGAGTTTGAGGGCACAATCACCACTTGCTACGGCCGCGACCCCTGCGCTGAGACTCGGCGGGAATAACTTCCGTCACAACCAAGTCCGAGAACACTGCACCAAGGACACGATGCAAGAGTTGAGAAAGGTGCAAGGGTGCAATAAATGGTGGATGATCTCGGCTGGAGACGAGGCATGAAATTCGGTTGGGCGTATTGATTACCTGTTGTTCGTTGCACCAGGGCTGCTAATGACAGTTCGTGTCATTGACGCAGAAACAGGAGAGAGACGAATACGATGACTTCAACACCATGGCGCAAAAAAGCAAACGAGCATTAAACGCCAGATGCTTTGCTGCAGTCGATGCAACTCATTTGCCCTGGCGACGCGTAAAAAGAAGCTTTTGCCAAGACCATGTATGGACGCTAGGTTGGTCCAGTGCACATCATCACTGAGGAGGCTTCGGTGAGTCGGTGAACTGGGGAACTCGGCGTATTCTTCCATCCATCACCTATTGACCAGACAAGTGCATCTTGGCCTCCCTGACAATGACACCACCATCGCGGCGTCATCATCTCCTTGTCCGCATCCATAATAGATAACCGTGAGTAGTAGAGATCCAGTTTGGCATCTCCTATCTCATCCTGCGCCCGCAACCCACCGAAATCCCGCCTCGCACTCCCCGCGGAGATGCAGTCTCCAGCGGGTGACCCGCAGATAAGGCAAGCCCCCTGAGGAACCCCCAAAGCACCAAGCCGCATCACAGCCGCAAGATCGCGAATCACACGTCTCCCATTGATCTATCGCTGCGTATGCCAAACCCATTCCCATCCGGAGATGCACAAATTTTCAACACTCAAACCAGAAACGCCTATCCTGTTCCCTTGTCCCAAATGCCGAAACCTTCAGACCCCGAAATTCGGCGGCCCCAGATAAGCTTGACGCCAACACGAGCCGGAGACCCGAAACCCCAATCGCCCGTTGCCGCTCAGAAGAAGAGCAGATCGTCCTCCTTCCACCCGAGGCCTAGAAGGATCGCCTTGACGCTCGTCTCCATCGCCTCCGGCCCGCAGATCAGCACCATCTCCTCCCCGGCCGTGCTCCCTGTCGCGCCCACCTCCCTCTCGAAGAAGGCCCCGTCCATGCGGCCCCTGAGACCCGTCCACTCGTCGCTCCCCTTGGTGAGTGTGTAGCGCAGCGTGCACCTGTCCGGCGCCAGCAGCGCCATAGCGTCCAGCTCCTTGCGGCAGAGGATGTCATCTTCGACCCTGTTGCCGTCGAGGACGAGGCACTTGGTCGCGTCCATCTTGTCCTGGATGACGGCTCGTAGAACCTGGTAGATGGGCGTGATGCCCGATCCGCCGCACACCATGATGAACCGCTTGACCGTGCGCTCCTTGCCTGAAACGGTGCACCGGCCGCCGCCGTGGTAGACAAACTTGCCCACGGGGCCCTTGAAGTCGACGAAGTGGCCCACCGGGATCGAGTCGAGTGCCTGTGTCATACGTCCGCCCTTCTGCTCCGGCGTGTCACGGTAGATCTTGATGAGCACGTCTAGCTTGCCCTTGTCCGTGCCCTGTGACATGGGAGTGTAGGCGCGAATGATGGCCTCTCGCGTTACCGGATCGCGGAGTCGCATCATCAGGTGCTGGCCCACGGGCAGGCCGATGGTCTGATTCGGATGCTCAAGGTCGAATGTGAAGATCTTGCTGTCTGCCGAGACGGGGGTTCTTGCCGAAAGGATAGCCTTGGTCCATGTCTTGTTCTGTAGGAAGACGTCACGTTTGACGTCACTTTCGACGAGGTCTTCACCTGCAGCGAGGATTTTCCTTCCAGCCTCATCGAGAGTGCCAATGTGATATTCGGGCATCATCTTCTTCGCATTTTCACTGTCTGTAGTCTTGTTAGCTAGAACCATGTCGAAAAGGCTGAGACAGACTCACGGATGGCCAGGAATTCCTCCGAGGCATCTTGTCCGGCAGCACCAACGATAGATGTCGCGCCACCCGGGTGGGCGTCGAGATAAGGGGTTCCATCGTACACCTCGCCGTTGATCACAAACCATGGTGCTTCTTCGCCTTCGTGCTGACGGAGCTCCTCTATCGTGATGACCCGCTTGACCCCTTCTTTCGTCATGCAGATCTCCTTGACAGGTTCAATCTCGACCGCTTCCTCGGACTGGCCCTCGATCTTTTCCCCCCAGTAGCCATTTGAGAGGTTGCCTCCTGCCTTCTTGATTCGCTCCATCCAGCCACCCGGCATCAGTGCCGGCAAAGTCGGATGTTCGAATCGCAGGTCGTGGCCATCCTTGTGAATAACCACCCTGAACCAAGGGTTGTTCATCATGCCAAGCACACTCCAGTACATGTCTCTCGGCTGAACCATCATGCCTTCGTCCATAGAGCGGACCATGATGTCGTCAGCAATGGCGATTTGAGACACGGGGATCTCCAGGTCCCAGAAGCACCAGCAGAAGCTCGTTTCCCTCCAAGCCATGTCCATGCGGCCACCGTACAGCATGTCGCCGTCGGGAGCAAGTCTGTATTCATCCTCGGGGTAGCTGATGTTGGCAAGCGTCCAGGTCTTTCCCTTGTCCAGGGTGACCTCGACACGCGTGATCCTGCGTCCACCACCTCCATAAGCATAGCCGCGGACCTTGTAAGTCTCTGGGCCGTTGGTGAGGGAAAGCTTTTCGTCGTGGGCGGGGTAGCAGGTGGCGCTGTTGGCGTTGAGGTCGTAGATGGCGTAACGCTCATCCTTCCAGGTGTCGGGCAAATCGGCGCTGGCATCAGGCGAGACCATGGTGGGAAGAACGCGGTTGTCGTAGATGTGGTACCAGTTGTCGCTGGGCTCCTTCGAGACGATGATTTTTTTGAGCCACTTGACACTGCGTCCGCCGATCTGACCCGGAATGATGATTCTAACAGGCCTGCCGTGGTCAGGGTGAAGAAGTTCGCCATTCATCCGGTAGCAGACGGTGACACCTCGATTGGGGTCCATGGCCCAGTTCAGCTTGATGCTCGTGCCGTAGTATCCGTTGGGAAGCTTGTCGGCACCCTCGAACGACACATAGCGGGCACCCCTCTTGGGCATGGCACGAGCCAGCAGGTCGCCGATGGAAACACCGGTCCAAAGCGCAGTGGACAGGCCAGCGGCGCCCCATGAGAAACCCTTGGTCTTGCGGACAACGTTTTGCTCCTTGCGCCTGTTGCCAGCACAGACGAGAGTGACGGGGTAAGTAATTTGTTCATATTCGGTGATGAGGTCCCTCAACGTCATGTTGATCGGTTTCTCCACCATACCCTCGATGCTGAACTCCCAGTCGAGCATGTCCTGGTCCTCGACCTTGGGGACAGGTCCATGGTTCCGGACATAGTGTAGATCTTTGTTGGTGAGGAAACCTTGGTCGTAGAGGTCGCTGAGAGGCGCTTCGACGTTGAAAGGATGAACTCCAGTTAGGCGAATCAGTCTGGGGTCTCTCGTGACATGGCTATCCGGCGTCTTCAGGTCTTGTGGCAGCACCTGGTTGATGCTTGACCGAGGTGGCAGGGGGTAGACGCGTGGCCTCTCAGCGTCGAGTTCCTCAAAGAGACACAAGGAGCTAGACTCGCCGGCCTCGCCATCCACGCTCGTAGTGCGATCCTCCTTGATGGTGTCTGTCGGGCTTGGCGGCAGCTTGAATTCGGACTTCAAGGGTAGTGTGCTCGGGAGGGATTCCGGTAATTGGTCCCGGAAGGGTACGGCGGGGGTTGCTGTGAGAATCTCCATGTTGCTGGCGCGCCCAATGTATTCGATCTATGAGACCAGCAAGAGGAGCGACACACAATGATGGTTGACGAGGAAAAGAAAAAGAAATTGGAGTGAGTCGTACGCAAGTATGAGCCAGCGGTCAGATTTAGTAGCACAAGGAAACGGACGCTCCCCAGATCTATATCAGCAAGAGCAATGAGTAAAGTAATGTGCTTCTCCGGGGAGAGTATGGAGTATGGTATGATATCGGGAGTGGGCTGCAGCACAGAAACACGGCCCAGCAGGCCGACCCCCTTACGCCCCCCTCCAGATCGCACCACCTATCAGCACTAGCTGGAGGTTGACGGGCGCGAGCCACGGCAGAGAGATCTCCGGAGGGCCATCACGTCAACGGATCGTCCTAGCCTTGAATCAGAGGGACACGGCAATGCCGGTCATGGGTGTGGGCAATTGGCGGTATCTGTGGAGGAACCTCGAGGGCTCTTATCAGTTCGCGTGGCGGATCTGATACAGCATGTGCGTGATTGGGTCGACGGTCGTAGATAAGGAGTCAACCCGGAGATGCACCAAACTCGAGCGACGCTGAGAACCGCCCAGCGCTCCGAGAAAGATTCCAGACCCATCGGAAAGGGTCTTCTGGATGCTCGGCTAGGTGCTGATCACCTCAGGTCGACCTCAACAACCTGAAGAACGCCGTCAGCCGAGTCGGAGGCAAGCTGTTTGGACAAGACCAAAAGTGGCCCGGCATGGGCCAGGTCACACTACCTGGAGCCATAGAGCAGACACACTGGAACAAGAGCGTGTCACCCTCTTCATGGGAACCAGCGAGGCATTGTGCCACCTCCTAGAATCGTCGATTTGGGAACGATTCGACCAGTCCCTGCCCTGCTCCCAGCCGCAAGGGGCATCAGGTAGGAACGCCAGCATCCATCCGCAGCCCCAATCAAAGACTCTGAACTCGAACAATACTTGCTGTGTTTTGAAAGGCCACCCCTTCTGCGCTGGCTTCTCATCCGACCTGAAGCGGCTTGCGAGGTATTCACTATCATCAAGCTTCTTGTTTGCCAGGTTCGAATTGGCCGTAGCGTCGTGGTTGACTAACGCAACGGGAATAGCGTCGTCTCTTATCACCTCGTCGTTCCAGGGTCTGCGTGGGGCTCCAAGCCGCCTCGACCCACAGGGAAGGTGTCGCTGTGATGTTTTTCCCAGCCGAAGCTGCGCTTAGCACACCAGTCCCATCGACGTGAATTAGGCGCGATAGACCCGCGTTTGCGCTAAACTTTTCCCATGTTCACCAGCGACTAGCGGTGCGTCACCCTTCAAGGTACCGTACAGTAAGGTAGGCAGGTGGTGGTGGATTGGTGGGTGCTCCACCACGAATGTGAACCTAACGTCCCGCAGTGGAGGAACCTTTCGTGACCACCACGACTCCTCGACGACTTTCGAGCCTAATCCTTCTGGCCGAGCCCTTCGCGCCAGCAAACCGAGCAAGAGTCTCTTGCGCAAACGCACCAAAATACACATCTCCTCGACCAATCGATTCACCGATGCCGGTGCTCGCCGATGCGCATCACTTCTACCTAGGGCCGTCTATACCGTAGCAGCTCGATCACCGACCAATGTAGTACCGACAGGTCAAGATTTCATTCACACTCAACAACCAGCGATCTGTCATGGATCGCGCAAGGAAGCGTGAGCTCTTCGAGTCTATCGTGCGTGACCGCGCAGCATATCCTAACGCCGAGTCTAGGCCAACTGCGCTCCCTCAACGAACGCGCGTGGGCTGGCGAGACCGGTTCGTACCTTCCCCTTCGATGCTGACACGGCTCACTCTGACACCTGGCTGCTAGACTTGTTCTCGGTCAACAAGTCCCTTGATTCGTCCCTCAAGAAGAACACTGCCTTCATCAAGCGACTTCGTACCGCCATCTCTGCGGCGACACTCAACACGTTCCTCCAAGAAATCCGAACGCTCAGTCTCCACAAATATCTGTCCGAGATCATCTCTGCCTGCTACGAAGGACTATGCCGACTCAAGTCACCCGGCGAGGTTGATGCCGGAGTGGAAATCGTGAGCGCGCTCCACCAACGCTTCGGTGCCATCGAGTTCACCGAGCATCTGGGATGGCTTCTCGGCAAGGGAATGGCGACTCCGGACAAGAGTGTGCTCAAGACTCTGCCTACCGAGGTTCGCGAAAAGGAAGAGAAGGAGCGCATCAGCCGGCAGCGTGTGCTGCTGCGCATCGTGTCGGAGCTCTGGCTTGTTGGAGTCTTGAAGACGCTTGACGATGTCACTCGGCCGGATGATGCCACCAAGGGGGCCACGGGAAAGGTCACAGACCTGAAACTCAAGACGAGCTCGAGCAAGGGCGGAGCCGCGGAGCCATTTCCTTTAGAGGTCCTGAAGGATCTTCTGGGCCACGATCGAGAGCACGCGAACCTGCCTCTGCTCGTCATCTTCGTCAAGGCTTTTAGCTGGGACATTCTCGGAGTCAAGCCCGCTGCTGCCGAGGGACGGAAGACTGTCGAGGAAGACGGCGTCACGCGACCCGCAAATGATTTCATGGCAGAGATCGACGGCCCCGAAAGCCTCTCCGGCGAAGACGACGACAATCCGTTCACACCCCTCGAGCTGCAGGAGAAGTTCAAGAGCATTTTGAAGCGCTATTTCGATGACGTCAAGAACCACGTCCTTCGAGATCAAAAAGCCATCCATTCGCAAGCACGTCGCAACGCGGAGGCGTATGTTAAGTCAGGCGAAGTGTTTGAGGATCGCCAATCCAATTACGAGAAGCAAGTTAAGGCGCAGGAGAGGCTTGTTGCCAATGCTCAAGCCATCGCAGACGTCATCGGGGCCGACATGCCTGACCTCAAGGATAACGAAGACGCTGGGGCCGCGAACGGCTCGATCGGTCTGGTCAAGGCCGGGGAATACCTCCGTGGGCTGGGCGACGGTGCTGGCATCTGGGAAGACGAAGAAGAGAGACGCTTTTACGAAAACCTGGTGGATCTGAAGGGCAAAGTGCCCGGCATGCTTCTCGAGGATGGCAAGAAAAAGAAGCCCGAGAATGATGAGCAGGTCGGAAAGAAGATCGAGGCTGCGGATGTTGAAGCGCCCAAGCCGAGTGACGTTGCTGACGACCAGTCGACGGCTATTGCGAACAAGACCATCGGTGCGCAGGTTGATGCGGTCTTGGCTCGTTTGCCGGAACTGACGACCAAGGATGCCATCGATGAGACGGCGATAGACTTCTGTTTCCTGAACTCCAAGGCTTCGCGGAACAGGCTCGTCAAGGCTTTGACCGAGGTTCCGAAGGGTCGAGGAGATTTGCTGCCCTGTTGGGCTCGTTTGGCTGCGACGCTTGGCCAATACATGCCGGACGTTCCCAAGGGTCTTGTGGATTACCTTGATGCTGAGTTCCGCAGCCTCCAGAGGCGCAAGGAGAAGGACTTCCTGGGCCAAGTGCGACTTGGCAACATCCGCTACCTGGCTGAGTTGACCAAGTTCGGCATTGTCCCTGAGCATGTCGTGTTCCATTGCCTGAAGGTCAGCATGGACGACTTTTCCAAGATGAATATCGAGATCATCTGCAATCTTCTGGAGAACTGCGGGCGCTATCTTCTGCGAAACCCAGAAACCTCGCCTCGCATGGCGACTTTCCTCGAGACTCTGCAGCGGAAGAAGTCGGTTCAGCACATCGGCCAAGCCGAGCGCATGTTGATCGAGAACGCCGTCTACTATGTTGATCCGCCGGAGCGTCCGGCCATTGAGCAGAAGGAACGTGACCCTATGGAGCTATTCATTCGCAAGCTTATCTACATGGACATGACTAAACGCAACTTCAGCAAGATCCTGAAGCAGATCCGCAGACTTCACTGGGAGGAAGCGGAGGTCGTCGCTATCCTTGAGAAGGTCTTCTCAAAGCCTGGCAAGGTCAAGTACGGCAACATTCACCTGCTGGCTATTCTGATGGGTGCCCTCTACCGCTACCACCCGGCCTTTGCCGTCAAAGTTATCGACAATCTCGTCGAATCGATGTGTTTCGGTCTCGAGCTGAACGACTACAAGTTCTACCAACGGCGCATCGCCGAAGCCAAGTATCTTGGCGAACTTTACAACTACCGAATGGTCGAGCACCCTGTTATTTTTGACGCCATGTACAAGATTGTGACCTTCGGTCACGGGGGCGTACCTCACCCTGGTCGATTCAACCCTTTCGACCCCTCTGACGATTTTTTCCGCATTCGGCTCGTTGCAACTCTACTGGAGACGTGCGGAGTATACTTCACGAAGGGTGCCGCTGGCAAGAAGTTGGACCACTTTCTGTACTTTTTCCAGTACTACATCTTCACCAAGCAACCTCTTCCTATGGACATGGAGTTCATTGTCACAGACGTGTTCGCACTGACGCGACCCAACTGGAAATTAGCAGCCAACTACGAGGAAGCCGTCAAGGCTTTCCAGCAGGCCGTTGCTACAGACCAACGAATGTCAGGTGCTGATAAGGCTGCCGAAGCTGCCGAGGTCGATGACGCGTCTTCGGTTTCCTCTGATGACGATGAAGATGGCGACCCGGACCTACCCGAAGCTGAAGCTGATGGGGACGAAGAGGACTCAGGCTCAGAGGAGGATCTGCTGGATGATGAAGACCACCATGGCTCGGCTCTCGACTCGTTATCCGTATCAGAAGATGAGGCTATTGTCGTAACCCGGCAAGAACAGCAAATCGACCCTGAGGCAGAAGCGGATTTTGAGCGTGAATATGCCAAGATGATGGCTGAAAGTCTCGAATCTCGCAAATTTGAGCGGAAGCCACTTTTCGACGTGCCGCTACCGGTGCGTGGCAAGACCAAGGAGGCTTCTTCGGGAGCCGAACCTGCGGAACCTGCCTCGGCCGGGCCAGGTCCTACAATGGCGTTTTCGCTTCTAACGAAGAAGGGCAACCGCCAACAGGTTGGTGTCTCATTCCACGATGTTTACTGACAACCATTGCTAACTCTCTTGCCAGACACGAACTGTTGAAGTACCGTCCGATTCTAACTTTGCCGTGGCGATGAAAAACCAGCAGCAGGTCGAGAGAGAGGAGCAGCAACGCATCAAGAACCTTGTACTAAACTACGATCTCCGCGAGAACGAGGATCAAGAGGGTGAACTCCGACCTTATTCCGTAACAACCCATACCAGTATTCACACTCAACCAGGAACCGAGAAGCCAAGCACTCATCACCACAACCGCGTGGAACGAGGCAAAGACCGCATCGGCCAACGATCGCGCAAACTTCAGCTAAGTGACGTCGACTGGTACGATTCCTCCACCAAGCGCAGCCAGCAATTCGCCAAAGCGTCCAGGCCTGTTTCCTTTTGTGGCGTCTCAACCTTGACTGAGGACGAAAAGCAGCAAGTTGCTGTCCCCCTTATCAGCGACATGCGCAACAAGCGTGGCATGTTGGATGGGCAACACATGCACCGGTCTCACGCCGCATGCATGCGTCAACATCAATGCCAACCCTGAAGAAGATCCAGATTTGCTAACCAAGAGGGGCTTTTCCCATCTCCCAATAGGACTTGAGATATTCTACCTGAGAAGCAGTCTTCTTCACTCACATAGGCAAGCGTTGAACGCACAGCACCACAGTACCAATGCCTAAAGGTCTTCAAAGCATAGGCCGACGCCCAGAAGCATCCCAACGATATCCCGAGCCATTCGCATGGGCAAGTGGTCCGGACATTGGACACTAACATAGCGTCCACCGGTACATCATCGACTCACACCGCCTGACTCGCGTCGAGTTTGCTTGGTGCATCGTGAGGTGCTGTGCAGGGCCTTGCCAAGCGACTGACAGGAACGGCGAACGACGTCAGCGGGTAGTAACAGCAGATTCACCCAGTAGGTTGAGACGTAGGCGATGCTGGCGGCAGGGTGCAGAAATTTGATGGGCGGGCGAAAGCTGCGACATGACATTTCCTGCACGATTACCGAGTTCCATGAACGGGTTCATTCACCTATTCTCATCGGAAGCATTGGTGCGTGGGTGGACCAAAAGCACAGAGTTGGAGGACAAGAACATCCAGGCCTGGGCTGGTGAACCCTGGGCCATTGCAACCGCAGACCTAAATTCCACAGTCATTACAGGTTTCTTGTCATGCTGTACGAAACAATGTGACAGCAGCGTGAAGGTCTGATGTTTTTGAGGCAGACAAAGGGCTTAGGGCGTCAGGGCGAGGTCAGGGAGGTGATATGGGCGTTTCAGTCGACGCGGCGCCGGCTGGGCCGATTGCGCGGGCGTTTCATCCGAGGATCGTCCCGGACGTGCTCGCCTACCGGACCGTGGCAGATCCCTGCGGTCGGAGCATTTCCGTGCCTTGCCCTGCCTTGTGGGCGGGCCTTTTTCGGCCTAGGGCGTGTTAGCGGCCGCTCTTTCCTCTCTTTCTTCAAGACGAGGTGGGGGAGCCCCTTCTTTACCGACTTAGCGTCGATCCGAGCCTCGTCTGATCACGACGGCTGCCCAGTACTTCGTGTCCAGGTGCCAACCTCGTGGGCAGGCACGAACCACTTACGACTGTCCGCGAGCCGCCGAGCCGCCTTGGACGACGGAAGGCGCGAGGCGGAGGCGCGCCACACCTGCCTAACCGACGTTGAAATGGAGCTCGGACGGCTTGGATGGGGACTCTGAGATCCATCTTGCCTTTGTGTTGCGCTCTCGAGCCGTCCTAAACCGCCATCAAGCTAAAGGCCATCCTTGCACATACACCATGGTCGAGTGATGATCTTTAGTCTTCACCGTGGCCGTAGAAGGGTTTGAAGATCTTCGGCGGGGCATGGTCTTCTGTCCGTCACGGCCGTGAGCAACTAGTTCGTCGCCTCCCATGGCCATAGGGCCGCAGAAGGGGGTACCAGAAATCAAATGAATCTTTCGTCTGATCTCCAGGCCCTTATTACTTCTCCCTCTTGCTCTCCATTCGATTCAGCCACGAGAAGCTGCCGGCCTCCTTCCTCCGTCAACACCACGGACAGGGTATTTTTCCAGGCATCCCCTTTCTTTCCAGGCATTCATTCGTCGGGCAATGCCTCAAATCTTGTTGTAACATCAAATTGGCTAACCAATCCTCGGGAGGCAAGTGACTATTTAGTTGTTTGAGACGGAAAGAAGATGGCTAACAGCCTACAGATTCAGCGTCGACGCGACAGCAAACCAACGTTAGATCAACACAATACCAACCAACCAAAGGGGCGCCGAAGAACACGATCGTAGCTTCCAGACCAGACGCCAAAACGCCGACTGGCGTACTCGAGGCGCAATATTAGAACCAGCGGTTCTGTTCCTGCGCGCAAAGAAGCCTCAGAGCACATTTTCAAGGCGGTACAACGCCAACATTTGAGCTGCACCCACCCGGCCAGGCCCCCAGGGCCAAACTGCAACTACCCGTTAGCCCGCCCACACCGCAGGTTTCGACTTGTCGCGGCAACCTTGCGACTCAGCCTCGCCTTCTCATGTGTCTCAGTCCCACTTGACATCCTCAGGACCACGCGAAAGCCTGGTAACTTGAACCTCAACATCTAGTTACTACAACACCCATCATGGCTGATGATAGTGCGGACGACTGGCCGGTGCAAGACGTAAGCCCTCCGAGTTAAGGAGATATCTCGGACTCCCAAAGCTGATGAAAACCAGATCGTGTACACTTCCATTGTGGGCGTTGTCATGCTTGCCGCTGTGCTCGAATGGTTCCTCTGGATCGCAGCGTTTCTCTACTGCCTCTGGAAGGTGTTCATCAAGGCAGAGCACTGGACAATTAGAGTGCTGTCCATCGTCGTGGCTGTCCTTTTCACAGCGCTAAGGTACGCTCCCTCGTTGCTATGCGCGACTCCCGAACCCGGTCGCCCGCTGACCTGAACTTAGGTCCATCTTCCTGCCCATCATGATTGTCACCCTACCGCTTCCCGCTGTTATAGCCAGAGTCTGGCCGCCAGGGATGGTCGACGTATTGCAGTGGTTTGGATTCTGGTGTTTTGCTGGGCTTCTGACTATTCCTTGGCTCTTCTGCATCTACCAGCTGGTTACACATCAACTCGGACGCACCAAGAGGATCAAACAGGTGCTCGATGAAGTTTCAGCACCCAAGGTCGTCATTGTCATGCCATGCTACAAGGAAGAACCAGAGATCCTCGTCACGGCCATCAATTCCGTTGTCGATTGCGATTACCCGCCGTCGTGCATCCACGTCTTCCTGTCATTTGACGGTGACCAAGAGGATGAACTCTACCTGAACACTATTGAAAAGCTGGGCGTTCCCTTGACTCTTGAATCGTACCCCAAGAGCATAGACGTCACGTACAAACAGGCACGCATCACGGTCTCTCGATTCCCACATGGCGGCAAGCGCCATTGCCAGAAGGCATCGTTTAAGCTCATCGACAAGGTCTATCAACAGTACCTTAAGCGAAACGACAATCTTTTCATTTTATTCATCGACTCTGACTGTATCCTGGATCGACACTGTTTACAGAACTTCGTGTACGACATGGAACTAAGTCCAGGCAACCGGCGAGATATGTTGGCCATGACGGGAGTCATAACGTCTACGACGAAGAAGCACAGCCTCATCACGATTCTACAAGACATGGAGTACGTCCACGGTCAACTTTTTGAGCGCACTGTCGAATCAGGCTGCGGCTCGGTCACCTGTTTGCCTGGCGCTCTGACGATGCTACGGTTCTCTGCCTTTCGTAGAATGGCAAAGTACTACTTCGCAGATAAGGCCGAGCAATGTGACGACCTCTTCGATTTTGCCAAGTGCCACTTAGGGGAAGATCGCTGGTTGACTCACTTGTTCATGATCGGAGCGAAGAAGCGTTATCAGATCCAGATGTGCACTTCTGCCTTTTGCAAGACAGAGGCTGTGCAGACGACCAAGTCCCTCATCAAGCAACGGCGAAGGTGGTTCCTAGGATTCATCACCAACGAAGCGTGCATGCTCACGGACTGGCGCCTCTGGAAGCGATACCCAATCCTGGTCCTTGTCCGCTTCATGCAGAACACCATCCGGACCACGGCTCTTTTATTTTTCATCATGGTTCTGGCCATCATTACGACTTCGAAGAAGGTTGACCAACTGCCTGTGGGATTCATCGCCATTTCCCTGGGCCTCAACTGGCTCTTGATGATTTACTTTGGAGCCAAGCTGAAGCGGTTCAAGGTCTGGCTATACCCTATGATGTTTGTCGTCAATCCTTTCTTCAACTGGTTCTACATGGTCTACGGTATCTTCACGGCTGGGCAGAGGACCTGGGGCGGTCCCCGAGCAGATGCCGCAGAGGCCAGTACCGAAACTACGGCCCAAGAGGCCATTGAGCAGGCAGAAAAGGCGGGCGATGATCTGAACGTCATCCCTGAAACCTTCATGCCCGCAGCTGTGGCCCGGAAGGAGAGTCTTAACAAGGGCAACCAGGGAGGCGGTCTCGGCAGGAAGACGAGCGTGGTGCGGCCGCCGGATAAGATTGACGGTCGCTTTGCAGCGCGGAACAAGGTGCAGGGTGGCTTCTACACGCACGGCGAAGATTCACTCGTCAGCGTCTCGGCCGGCGGTATCGGGGAGCCGTCGGGATCTGGCCCTCGATGGGCACTTGAGTCCCGCGACAGTTTCGACAGCATGGTCTCTGTGCAGACGAACGGCAACTCAGTATACCTCCCCCGACGCGTGGAGAGCATCATGGGCGACGAGGACCGAAAGAAGTACGAGCTTGCGCAGCAGTACCAGTTCAACCAGTTCATGGGCGGCTCGAAACGACTCGAGGGCCCGCCACCGGGCCAGGTCTATGAGTTCGCAGATCCGGCGGAGTTGGAGAACAGGGGATTTACCGACTCATCCGAGCCGGAGTTGAGTGGAGGTCAGGAGAGATACACGGACAATGTACCCATGACGAACGTCGACGGCCGCTCGAGGGGACAATCGCCTAGCTCTCCAGTGAGACAGGGCAGCGGGGCGCTCGCGCCGCCATCATCGACGAGGGGGGCTGCGAGGACGGGGCGAAGTCCTCTTGGGCGTGCGAGTCTGGTGCGAACCCCGGCAGCAGAGCAGATCGAGGATGAGACATGGAGATCTCAAGGCGACCAGCGTGATGCTTCCGGGGACAGATCCAAAAGATGGTGAAAGCTAGATTGTCAGGCGATGTGCGTGTAATTAGAGACAGCGCAGACCGATACTAATGAACCTACCGTATTAGGAGCACCCTACCTGGTGGTTGATGAAGACCGTGTTTGAGCCCAGAAAGCCATCTCGACATGGAACTCGTCAAAAGAAATCGTCAGCAGCCGGCCACGTGGAAGACGCCGAGGCTGGTTAACAAGCCTGGGGATCCATGAGGCCCAGTGCAAGATTTCCAATCAGCCAAGACCGAAAACACTGTGCGAACCGATCATGAAGATACATGCACTGTATTTACAACAGTCAAGAGCGTGGGGCACATTTGAGATTCCTTGCGAATGAGGGGCATGGTGGGGTAATGCGCACGTCGCAAGCAGCAAAACAAGAGACTGACGGTGAAGAAGAAGCCCAGGAGACCCAAGACAGGACGAGTAGCTAATGCCATCCTCCAGTGACGTAAAGGTCAAGTAATACTAATGACACTGGCGAGCTGAAAGCCCGAGCACTGTGTGTGATGGCTTCATTATCAGTCATTTGTTTGGAGGGGAGGAAGAAGGTGGAAAGCTCGCGAGTCGTCGAGAAAGTTCTTTTCTGTTCGATGGAGGAGGATGGACAAGTTTGCTGTTGGCGGGGCAGAGCGGCGGTACGCGCGGGGTACTTGGATGCGGGAACTGGACGGCCCTGCGAGGGGCAGCCGTGGGCGCTGGAGGTGTTGCGTTTGACCCCCCTGCCACGTCCGCCTCCTGCCTGTCACCGCCTTGGGGCTAAGTACCGTGTAAGTCGCCTGCCAGGACCACTAAGGCAAGCCAGGAACCCCTCCGTGGTCGTCCTGCCTCACACACGTTTTGGGCACCAGCTTTTTTCTCCCACACCATTAGGTTCCATATCAACGTCAAGCCCAGTAGCCTTGTAAGGACCCGGCCCTGCCTGCTGAACTTTTTTTCTTCACCTTGTTGCCGCCGCCGCACCTTTATCTAATCTCCCGGCCGCTCCACGACTCTCCCTCACCACACCAGACCACACCCACCACACCAAACCACACCTCACCGCGCATCCATACCCAACCTGCGACCAACACCTCACCCCGCCCATATATCCCACTCTCACCACCACATCGTCTTGTCTCCTGGCTGCTGCTGAAGCCTGAGAGAAGCCACCCTCACCCCCTTCCAACCCACATCACATCGCAGATCCCGACTGCTACCGCCACCATGAGTGTCGTCGGTACGTTCTTCGCCCTCCCCTCCTTCTTGTTTGCGCGCAACCCGCAAGGCTCTGTCCCCGCGAACACCTTCGCGAGCGGGACCCGGCCTTGCCTTGCCGCAACTCAACCGCACACCTGTGAACTTGGTGGCTGACGCCTCTCTTTTTGTTTCTAGGTGTCGATTTCGGAACCCTCAAGACGGTCATTGCTGTCGCCCGCAACCGTGGCGTCGACGTCGTGCGTAACCCCCCTCCCATCTCGATGTTGCGAAGAGAATCAGACACTGACCATGCCTCCTCCTAGATCTGCAATGAGGTCTCCAACCGTGCTACCCCTTCCCTCGTGGGCTTCGGCCCCAAGTCGCGATACCTCGGCGAGACCGCCAAGACGCAAGAGATGTCCAACCTGAAGAACACCGTCGGCTCCCTGAAGCGCCTCGCCGGTCGCACCTTCAACGACCCCGATACCCAGATTGAGCAGACGCATATCACCGCCCCCCTTGTCGACATGAACGGCCAGGTCGGCGCCGAGGTCAACTATCTCGGCAAGAAGGAGAAGTTCACCAACACCCAGCTCATCGGCATGTACCTCAGCAAGATCAAGCAGACCACCGCTGCCGAGATCAAGCTGCCCGTCTCTGACCTCGTCATGAGCGTGCCCGCCTGGTTCACCGACATCCAGCGCCGTGCTCTGATCGACGCTGCCGAGATTGCCGGCCTCAAGCTCCTCCGTCTCATGAACGACACCACCGCTGCCGCTCTCGGCTGGGGTATCACCAAGCTCGACCTCCCCGCTCCCGAGGAGCAGCCCCGCCGCGTTGCCTTCATCGACATCGGCCACAGCAACTACACCTGCTCTATCATCGAGTTCAAGAAGGGTGAGCTCGCCGTCAAGGCGACCACCTACGACCGCCACTTCGGTGGCCGCGACTTTGACAAGGCCATCGTCGACCACCTGCAGAAGGAGTTCAAGGGCAAGTACGGCTGCGACATCAACACCCACCCCAGGGCTTACGCTCGCACCGTCGCCGCCGCCGAGAAGTGCAAGAAGATCCTCTCCGCCAACCAGCAGTCCCCCGTCAACGTCGAGTCCCTCATGAACGACATCGACGTGTCCGCCATGATCACTCGTCAGGAGTTCGAGGCCATGGTTGAGCCTCTTCTGTCCCGCGTCCACGTTCCCCTTGAGCAGGCTCTGGCCGACGCCAAGCTGAACAAGGAGGACATCGACGTGATTGAGATTCTTGGTGGCGGTGCCCGTGTGCCCGCCCTCAAGGAGAGGATCCAGGAGTTCTTCGGCAAGACCCTGTCCTTCACCCTCAACCAGGACGAGGCTGTCGCCCGTGGTTGCGCTTTCAGCTGCGCCATTCTGTCCCCCGTCTTCCGTGTCCGCGACTTCACCGTCCAGGACATCATGAGCTACCCCGTTGAGTTCACCTGGGAGAAGGCTGCCGACATTCCCGACGAGGAGACGAGCCTGACCGTCTTCAACAGGGGCAACGTTCTGCCCTCCACCAAGATCCTGACTTTCTACCGGAAACAGCCCTTCGACCTGGAGGCCAGATATGCCAAGCCCGAACTCCTACCTGGCAAGATCAACCCCTGGATCGGCCGCTTCTCCGTCAAGGGCGTCCAGGCCGACGGCAAGGACGACTTCATGATCTGCAAGCTCAAGGCCCGCGTTAACATCCACGGTGTTCTGAATGTCGAGAGCGGTTACTACGTCGAGGACCAGGAGGTTGAGGAGGAGATCAAGGAGGAGCCCGCCAAGGATGGCGAGAAGAAGGACCCCGATGTAAGTGCCGCAGTGCGCCCCCTAACCCGTACCCTTCATCAGCGAGTGTATTCGTCACGCAAGTGTGCAAGCGTCATTCTGCAAGCGCGAATGGCGTGGAAAAAAGCTCGTCCTACGTGAAGAGCGATTTGCCAACGTTGTCATCCAGTCTATTTCAGAGCGCGCAGACCGGTTCTTCTCGAAGCTAACCAAGACTTTCTCCGACAAGGCCATGGAGACCGACAACAAGGAAGATGCTCCCAAGAAGACCCGCAAGGTCAAGAAGCAGGTCCGCAAGGGCGACCTCCCCATCTCCACCGGCACCGCGTCCCTCCCTGAGACTACCAAGACGGCGCTCTTCGAGAAGGAGAACGCTATGGTCATGGAGGACAAGCTGGTGGCCGACACCGAGGAGAAGAAGAACGAGCTCGAGACCTACATCTACGACCTCCGCAACAAGCTCGACGACCAGTACGCCGATCTCGCCAGCGAGGACGAGAAGAGCAAGATCAAGGAGAAGCTCGAGGCCAGCGAGGTAAGCGAACATCACCGGGCCCGCTTGTTTGGGCTTGTTACTAACACCGCTTTTCCAGGACTGGCTCTACGACGAGGGCGACGACACCACCAAGGCCGTGTACATTTCCAAGATCGACGAGCTCCGCGCCATGGCCGGCCCCATCATGCAGCGCCACTTCGAGAAGGTCGAGGCTGAACGCCAGGCTGTCCAGGCGAAGATTGACGCTGAGAAGGAGGCCAAGCGTGCCGCCGAGGAGGAGGCGCGCAAGGCTGCCGAGGCCGAGAAGGCGGCCAACGGCGGTGCCAAGGACGAGGAGATGACCGACGCCGGCGGCGAGGCGAAACCCGAGGTCGAGGAGGCCGGTGAGGCCTCCAAGTAAAGGCCTGGCTCGCTTCCCCCCTCTTTTTCCCGGGCCGTTCCTGAGGAGGGCCGAACTCTTTACGACGACGATGAAACCTTTCAGGCCCGTGAGGCGGATGAGCTGGCAGGGGCCCGGCGAGGCATCACTCCCCTTGTTGCGACCGAGACGGGACAGCAAAAGTAATGATTGATAGACTAGACCGAGCCTGTGGGGTTTGTTTTTGCGTTCTTCTTTTGACGATGTGGATGAAAGGGCATCAGGCTACGAGGACCTTAGTTAGGCAGTGTGGTCAGGGAATGAACATGATGAGCATTCTAAGCGTTTTGACTTGCTGTGACTTGGTGTGGCTCGCAGTGACTGATATGATGTTCGTAGAGGTAGAATTGGAAGATGCGGTCATGATGCTGTTCCTAACTTCAAGGGCTATGAGTGTTCCGAACGCACTATCCAAGCACATACGACCATATCTGCTGGAGAACTCGGGATCCCGTCCGCTCTCCCCTAGATAAGCCAGTAAGGGCTGGATCAGTAGTTGGGTCGGTGACGACCAGCGAATACCCGGTGTTGTATGTTTTTGGATTTTTCTTTCATTTTGCTTGTCTGCTGTTGTGGGGAGTGGAGTTTTCCAGTCCGTTTTTGGTGATGGTTGATTTTTGGAATGCCTGTGGTCAAAGTGTCGGCTTCTGCAGGTGGGGTGGCCTGATCGGGTTAGCGTCCTTCGGGCGGCTCATCCACTTCAACCTCTCTGCTGGACATCAGTCAGGGTACTGCTCTGGGCCTCCGACTCTCCTAAGATTCGGTCGGAGAGTTGACACATATCTTGGCTCATGAGGAGCCCGGCGCATCGATGCGAGCAGGTGTATGTGAAATCCAGCGAAAGTAGTGCTACTAAAGACGTCTCCCTCTTTCGTTAGGGCTCAGCGGCTTTATCAATTGTAAAAGCAACGGGAAACGTGCTTGAACAATGAATGCTCTTTGGGATCATAGTACTGCTAGAACCCTGCCGGGTCTTGCGTCCGGTCTTGTTATGCAGCTGGATTCTGTAGGAATATATCTACAGCCTGCTAATGGCGCAACAATTCTTACTACTCGGTTCTGTATTCCTAGTGACTTCGGTTGTATAGAAAGAAGAGTTTGTCTGCCTCCTGGTGTCGGGAGTCATAATATGGAGGATATGACAGTGTTTTAACTAGGTGGTTTCGGAACGAAGGGAATGGACAGCTCAGAAGAAGGTGCTCGGAGATGAAAGGATCCTCGTCGACTCCGATTTTTTGTCGAGGCAACTACGGGTATCAAGTTTTCGAAGCCTGAGGACCACGAAAGCCGGTTCATTGACAAGGAGGTTCGGGTGACGATATTCTCGCTGCCTGATCCCTCAGCCCATCAATGATCTCGCAGCGGTTCTTGGGCTGGTGCTCATGGTGGCAAGCCATGCCTCTTGAAAATCCGGGTAGAACCTGCATTGCCCGCTGGGCGGCAGTGGATCGAAGGAAAACATCAAGCAGACCGCATCTCGTCTGAACGCAGCAATGCTGCGCGATTCGGAAGTTTTCAACGTGCATCCCCTCATAATCGACTTCTGCTCGTTCGGGCTCAATCCCTCGGCGCATAATAGTAGCCTGATCTCCGATAGGAAGAGCTGTGCACATTAAACCAACTACCATGGCTGTTCGTGGGGCACCAGGTCCCTGCACATCGAACGACATGGCAAGAGAAGGGCGAGTAGCAATCATCGTTAGAACCAAGTAGAGTAGAAATGCATCATGTTACTTTTAGGCCCCAGCCTGCCTACTTCGTACAACCCCTTTTCTAACCAACCATCGGCCCACCTCCTCCTCTTTGCAATCAGTGAATGTCGAAGAGGGGCTTGAGCTTGATGATCAGCTGCCACTCGTCGGCAGACACGTCCTTGCGGTAGAACTCCTTGAGCGTGTCGATGCTCCTGCGCGAGATGAGACTGTACAGCGCGTCGGGCTCCTCGAGCTGTCGGCCGTACGTCGGCTGGTGGCCGCCCATTTCGATCTTGACAGCGACGGAAGGCTGGCCCTTTTTGCAGACGGGAATCTGCTTGTGGTCGCGCTCGATAGAGGTGCTGAGGCAAGTTAGCTGAGGTACTATGAAGAAGGGCAGTATTAGCACGTACACTCTGCCAAGGTTGACAATCTCCTTGAGGCCGGTAATGGGGTTGGTCTTGACAGCGGCAATCGGCGTGTTGATCTTGAGCTGACCTTCCTTGACGTCGACGCCGACAACGATGGGGTTGGTCTTGTTGAAGACGGCGACAGTGTTGAGAACGCAGGGGAAGACAGCCAGCATCTTCGACTCCTCCTTCTTCTTCTCGAGAAGCTCATCCATGTGCTTGGTGAACGCGTCGAAGAGGTGGTAGATAATGTCGGCCGTGAAGATCTTGACGCCGACATCTTCGGCGTAAGCCTGCGCCTCCTTGTCGACCTTGACGTCGAAGCAGAGCATGACGGCGTAGTCGGGAGCCTTCTCCAGCATGATACCCGACTGCATGACGTCACGCTTGTAGACGGGACCGATACCGACGTTGGCGACGGGAATCTTGCAGTCCTTGAGGAAGTCAAGAAGAGCCTCGAGCGAACCAAGAGTCGAAGCCTGGACGCTGACGCCGCGGCCCGTCTTCTCAACACGGTTGAACAGGACGGCGAGATCGGCCTCCACCTCGTCACAGATGTCATCCTCATCGTCATCAGGGCCGACAACAAGCAGGCGCGAGCCGGCAATAGCGCCCTCGAGACCAGGCGCACTAATCTTGACACCCAGTGCGGCCTTGACCTCCTTGTTGTGTACGTAGGCGGACTTGAGACGGAGCTCCTTCATCGGCGCAGGCGTCAGTAGGGCACGAATGTTGGTGACGATGGCGCCCTCAACACCACACAGTACAATCTTGTCGCCTTCGCGGAGGATACCGTTGGTGACGACGACGTCGATGGTCATACCGAAACCCTCGATAGCCTTGACTTCAAGCACGGTCGCCTGGACCTCGGCGAGGTACATGAGCGAACCGACCATGCGCTCCTGCGTCAGCTGAACGATGAGCTTCAGCATATCGGGGATACCCTCGCCCGTGTGAGCCGAGGTGGGGATAAGGGAGACGTTCTTGGCCATGGACTTGTTCTCGTAGTACAGCTCGGCGTTGAAGCCTTGCTCGGCAAAGAGAACCTTAGTCTGCTCGAGACGGTTCTTGAACTCGTTCTGGACACCCTTGGGCTGCAGGGCCAGACTCTCCTGGAAGCCGTTGTTGTCAACCTTCTTCCAGCCGTAGAGACGATCGATCTTGTTCAGGGCCACGACGAAAGGAGTTTTCCTGTCGCGGAGCAGCTTCATCGACTCGAGAGTCTGCTGCTCGAGGCCGTGCATGATGTCGACGACGAGAATGGCGATGTTGCAGAGGGACGAACCACGGGATCGGAGGTTGGAGAAGGACTCGTGACCAGGGGTATCGATGATCAAGAGACCAGGGACCTTGAACTCGAAGGCGCCATCGGGGTTGACGACGGCCGTCTTTTGTTTGATGGCCTCGACAGGGAAGTAAGTAGCACCGATCTGCTGGGTAATACCACCAGCCTCGCCCTCCTGGACGTTGGTCTGTCGGATCTTGTCGAGCAGCTTCGTCTTTCCGGTGTCGACGTGACCGAGAATACAGCAAATGGGCGACCGGAGGTTGTCCTTGGACCGGGCGGCGAGTGCGGCCTGGTGGGCCTTCTCACGGCGCTCGGCGGCCTCCTTCTTGCGCTGTGCTTCTTGCAAGGCACGGGTGGTGGCCTCCTCGTCTTCAGATTCCGACTCGGACTCGGACTCGGAGTCTTCGTCTTCCTCCGGCTTCGGCCTAGACGGCAGGGCTTTGTCGCCCTTTGCCTCGTCATCACTGTCGGCATCCCAGCTGTCCTTGACATCGTCAGAGTCGGCCGCGGCCTCCCAATCTTCCTCCACGTCGCTCTCGGGCTTCTTTGCCGACTTGGCCGCCTCCTCCTCAGCCTTTCGGCGGGCCTTCTCTTCGGCCTCCTTAAGGAGCCTTTCTGCCTGCTCTCTCGCACGCTCGGCGGCTTCGGCCAGCGCCTTCTCCTCATCAATCTAAGGCGCACACCAGGTCAGCCATGTACAAAAGATTGTGAAAGCGGACGGCAATAATGGGCGTTACCTTCTCAGCAGCCTTGCGGCCACCCTTCTTTCTGTCGGCCGACTTCTTCTTCTCCGCTGCCTCGCCATCCTCCTCACCAGGGCCGATCTTGATACCCGCAGCAATCATCTGCTGGAGCTTGCGCTCGTTGCGGGCCTTCTCCTCCTTCTGGGCCTTAGTCATATATTTGCCCTCCTTCTTGAGCTGCTCGATCTTCTCCTTTTCCCTCTGCTTCTTCAGAGCGCGCGCCTCCTCCCGCGCCTTGATCTCCTCCTCGGTGCGGCGGGCATCCTCCTCGGCCCTGCGCTTCTCCTCCTCCTTGAGACGGTCGGCCTCCTCCTGCTTTCGGCGAAGCTCCTCCTGTTGCTTCTGGATCATGGCGAGATGGGCGGGGATCTTCTTCTTCTTGCCATCGGCGGCGGCCGGGGCAGCGGCGGCAGCGGCGGGCGCGTCCTTCTTGTCAGCGGCCTTGGCAGGTTCAGCAGCCTTCGCGGCACCACCGGCGGCCTTCTTCTTCGCAGCCTGGGGTCCAGGGTGTCAGTCTATCTGGCAGGTCTCTCCACAGCAGAGGCCAGTCAAGAAACAGGGGTGAGCTTACCATGTCCTTCTTGCGCTGCTTCTCCTTCTCCTTCTTGATCTTCTCCTTCTCGGCCTTGGTCAGCACACGGCCGCCCTCGCCGGTCTCCTCGTCGCCGTCGCCGCCGGCAGCAGGCTTGCCGGCCTGCTTGCCCTTGCTCTTCTTGTCGGGCAGAGCCCACTCGTCCTCGGCGGCCTCCTCGGGGGCGGCAGCAACAGGGGCCTCCTCGTCCTGGAGGCCCTTCTTCTTGCGCTTCTCCCTGTTCTTGCGCAGGGTGGCCATGAGGCCGCCAACCTCCTCTTCCTCGCCCTCCTCGTTGGCGGGGGCGTCGGCCGGGGGGGCATCGCCAGCAGGGGCGACGGTCTCGCCGAGCTCGGCTTCCCAGTCGTCGTCACCACCCTTCTTGTTTCCCTTCTTCTTGGGCGGCATGATGGCGGTTTGCAGCGCGTGGGCGCGAAGAGTTTTGCTGTCCTGGCTGCGGGTTGGGGGTGGGGAGGGAGTGTTGCTCGGGTGGGAAAAAAAGTACGGTTTGACGGTACTTGTCGAGCGAGTGTGTGTGTGCGGGGTGCTTGATGAAGACGCTGGAAAAGTAGCAGCAGTCTTTCTAGGGCCCTGCACGGCGTCCTTGATGTTCAGCGGCGGAAGTTATGAGGGGGCCGAAAAAGCGAACGCTGTGACCGATCTTCTCCGGGTCGAGGCCGACTGGACATGCTATTCCGTGGTGCCTTGGAAGATCAGGACAGACCTGGGTGGGAGAGAGAGGGGGGGGGGTCAAAAGTCGAGTCGAATCCACGGGACAGTAGGGCGATGATGTGGGTGCTGTGGTGGGCTGGATTTGGGACTGCGGGGCACACTAAGGCAAAAGGCACAGCAGGAGGAGCGGCCCAAAGGCACAGACCAAGGCAATGGCGGGCAGCCAGCAGCCAGAAGCCAGAAGGGTGTCGCTGAATAACGAACGAGCTCCCTTGCGGGTGCAGCCAACCAGGTGAGGTAGGGCAGGCAGCCTCCAGAAATTTGTGCAATTTCAGTGGGTTTGCAAAAGGTAGGTGGCCACTTCCAGTGCTTTACTTCCTTGGAGAGCGCCCCGAAATAAACCTGTAGAAATGATTGAACGCCCTCCACGATGTGACTCGACAGCTTGACACATCATACAGACACCACATGCTGGCTCTCTCTCACTTTTACGTGTAACGAAGACCCATGCAATTTGCCCATCGTACGGAATCCGGGCAAGAAAAAGAAAAAAAAAACGAACATATTGATCGGATTCACTGGCATTTGCCTGGGATGGCAAAAGAAGAATCAACGACGCCTGCAGGATTCGAACCTGCGCGTGCGAACACAATGCCTGGACTACCGAATAACCAAAGTCACTCGCTGATAGCAGGGCATCGCCTTAACCACTCGGCCAAAGCGCCGGTTGATGGGGGAGTAGACTCCTGCACTAGAATATGTCCCCACCATCGATCGGAGATCTGTGCACGCAATACCGCACACACGACTCTGTTCGTCCATGTTTGCTGGACGAATGTGATCATGTTACCGCCAACGGTTATCCAGCAGAAGCCTGCACTTCACCGCAAGTCAACTCTCATCAACCCAAGTTTCCGGGAATGTAGCCAGCAAATGCCCCCCCTCCCCTTCCCAAATGTCTCAACCTGCATTCGTCGGCCACTGTTTCTTGTGGGCGTCGGTGTCACGGACTCTCCAACACTAATGAGGTTGAATTCATCCATCGGAATAAATGGTGGCTATGTAATCAAGTCACCTCTGTCATTTTTCTGATGTCGTTATCTATATAGCTACCAGGCACTCCGGAATCGTGTGGGAGCTGCTAGCTAGAATACTGGAGCGAGATAATACTCCAGAATATCATATGCCAAGTTCACATACCTCTCTCTCTGTCCCTCAAATGATACAGTCCAACGACCTCCCTCGAGGGCGTCCAAGGTTTCGCGGAGAAGCACATCGGCTCCATCGCCTGCTGTCAGGAGTCCCTCCAGAGCTCGCTTGTCGAGACATCTACGCAGCACATCCCCGTCCACGTGTCCCTGTCGTCTGGACGGAGCTGCAGCCGCCGACTCCATGCCATTGACCAGTAATGCCCGGTCCCTCGGCGAGCCAGCCGGGCGCCCCTGGAGTGCCAGGTTTTGGAGGAGCTCAAGAATCGCCAACGCCTCGGGGCTGAGCAGTGTGAAGTGGTGCAGTGAGCCGTCCATGCAAATAGCTAGCACTTCCGCTGCATCAACAGTGCTAGGGATGTGTCCATATCGAGGGATCGTCTCAGGCGCCATCCAAGCGGGCCGCACGCGGCCGCGCCGGAGCTTCCGAACACCAGCAGGCAGCCTTCCCTTGAACACAACCTCGAATTCCTTGTCTGGCTCTCTCCAGGGTATCCAGACCCCTACGAAGTCGTGTGTCTGTTCGGAGATGAGAGTGATGGGCCAGGCTGGCGTCTCGTCACGACTGCTGCCCATTTCAATGTAATGTGTGGCCTTACGACTCCCCACGTCGCTATGCATGAAAACCATCTCGTCGTGTTGGCCCTCAGCCTTGTGATCGATCACAATTAGAGAGTGATTCGTCGTGAGCGCGCACACCTGCTCGTTGACAATGCGCAATGATATTGCCGGCGAAGGGAGCGCAAATGTCTTCTTGGGTTTTAGCTTCTTCTCGACAAGATCCAACGCTTCCCAGTGTAGGATATTGCCAGCACAGAAGAATAGGTCGGCGCCATCTCCCACTCCGGCATAAATGGCTTGATCAGCGACCTTCTTCTTGTATCGAGTCCAGTGGCGTATTTTTCCCTTTTTGCGGCCGTCAGCGTCCCGCGTCTCGAGATACTGTGTGGTGATGATGAGCAGTTGCCCATCTCTCGTCGTAATGACTATGAAGAGCCATGTCTTGCCCTCCTTAACGTAAAGCCACTCAAACATGTCGTGTATTCTGTGATCAGAGAGACCCAGGCCACTGATAAACTGAAGTGGTGAGCCATCCTTATCGGTGGGTAAGGATAAGTTTTCACCACTGTCAGGGTCGACGAAAGCAAGCGTCGTGTGGCCAGTGCCAACTTTCATCGCGACCACTAAACATTGCAACGTCTGCGAGAAGAGAACTCGGGTAGGCGTTCCATTCAGTGGAAGGCTTCTCGGCATGGATACTGTCCTTGGTAGCATCTCTGTCACCAGGATGCGGTCTTTGGCCAGCAACAACAGTGAGACGTGGTTGCTCTGTCCAATACTGATCTGCATACTTGTCACTGAGGTGATGGTTGGTGCAGCCAGCGTCTGATCTTTGAGATCGTTGGCTAGAATTCGCTGTCTGGTTCGAAATTTCCCTGTACTGGCCGTGTCAAAGTTGCGCAGAAGCAGGAGGTTGTCATCGCAGCAAGCCAGTACTGATCCGGGGCAGAGAGGGTTGTTAGTCGGCACCACGTGGAGCGCGACGGACCCGATCCTTTCTCTTGAGATGAAAGTCTGCGAAGGATCGTTGCTGTTCAGCATCAAAGTGATCAGGTGCCCATTCCGAGAACCCAAGGCGACGCTTGTGGTCAGTTCTCCTTCTTCCACGAGCGCGATACTCGTGATCGTTTCCACCGCAGGGCCTACGGACGCTGAAGACTGGCCAGGGCTCGAGACAATGCCTGTCGGGATCGTTACATCTAGATCATCTGGTCAGGAAACAAAATCAGTTACGATAGGGCCGAGCACTAACCTGCATCAAGCCGGGTTAGGGACGGTGCCACTAGGCCCTCGTCGTCCAAAGGAAAGACGGCCATATAAGGATGGCTCTCGCGCCAGACACCTGCGAGGATGCAGTCCTGGGTGCCAACTTCACAGAATGTAAGGCACGTTACCTCACCGTCTGTTTCAAAGGTGTGGGTGACGGAGATGTGGGAACCGTCGATACCCAAGATGTGAATATGGGAGCGGTCTTGCCCATGTGTCGAGATAGAGACATGATTGTGGCGTATGGTGGCATGTTCAGCGTTGCCTTGAATTATGTCGAAAGTGGCAAATGCTCGACGCGAGCTTTGGTGTTTGATTAGTATACCTGCAAGGTTATGTGTTTGCATCGAGACGAACTTACCTCTGCACTGGAGTGATCAACGATATGGATGTTTCCGTGACCTGCGCAATCAGCTGTTCGGAACACTGTGCAGCCGCCAGAGTTCGCGAGGTCGTGTCGAACTCCGGTCCCCCAGATTCTGGTCGACTGGCTTCGGGATAGTCCCGAGGGACCTGCAGGATGTCGGAAGAGTCAGGTAGAGCCAGGAGCAAGTAGTATCCAGGGCCGATGTCGGGCAGTTGAGCCTCGAAAATCCAGGCTTGTCGGATGGCTGTGTCGTATGAGATTTCCCAGCCAATGTTGGCCGAAATACCTCGTCGCAGTTCTGTGATGCTGCCCTGAATGCCTGTCCCGGAGATACAGAAGATGCGGTCGTATCGAGAGGCCTGTTCCTCAGACTGTTCGCGCCAAGGGACCATCGGCGTTCCCTTGTAGTTTACATCCTCGTTCCATGAGTTGAATTCATCGGTTGTCGCAAAGTCGAGCGTCGGCGACCAGTTCGGGATTGTTCCGAGCTCGACGATGGGTTGTCTAGGTCGCAGCTAATAAGAACCGTCAGCAGCAGTCGTATTGGAACAGAGCATGTTGTACGTGCCTGGCAGACCTTGCCAGGACCAGAGTCCCCTGAAATAATGGCCACGTCGGTGAAGGCATCGAACATGGTAGTGAAGGCTGTAGAAACGTTGCAGTTGCAGTTGCCTACATTCATACCGGTGGCGAGGAGGTCCGTCATGTTGAACTCGAAGAAGACAATGACACCATCCTCCCTGGCGAGATAGACATTATCCTTATAGTCGTAGTAGCCTCTCCGTCTCACCGGCCGATCCCATGCCGTCCACAAGGGCGGTTGGGTTCCGTAGTGGTAGGGCGTTGTCGGGTGTACGCCTGCGTCCACTGGACCGTATGCGGGTGGTCCCTGAAGAGGGTCTTTGCAAACGGCAACGGAGTTTTCCGACACGATGAAGAATGAATTCCGGATGGTCAGAGGAATTATGAGCAAAGGCATTCTGTGTTCTCTGGGAAGGCGGTGGCCGCCCTTCTCCTCGACAAGTATTTGGCGGACATCGTCACCACGTTCCCAGTCGTAGAGGATCATTTTTGGGGAGGAAGCACCCTTTTTGAGAATGATGAGCAGGAGTATGACATGGTAGTCATCTTCTGGGCGCGGGTGGAGGAACTCCATCTTGTGAATCAAGCCATGGACGGGCCTAGGGCTCCAAGATCTGACAGGTGCAATCGATTTGTGCTGCGAGTACTGATGGGACATGGTTTCCCAAGACTCGAGCTCATAGACGATGAAAGTGCTCTCCATGTTGGCCACTGCGATGTACCGCGACTTGGGATCGACCGCAACGTGGTATCCCAGCGCAGCGAGCCTCGTGTCTGCATGGCGGAACTCAGATGTAACGAATTCGAAAAGCTCGCCTTCTCGACGGATGAAGAGGAAGACAAACGTGCCGTCCTCGAGAACCAGGAGCAGAAGGTGCGGTGGCAGTGCGGCATGTGCGAGCCCAGCGCGCAGGCCCAGATGGCTGTCCATCTGAGCTTCGTCATCTTCCTGCTTCAGTTGGCCAAAGGCCACCTCGCTGTTTCCCGCCTCGAGGCGCTCAAACGTGTTGCCGATGACGTGGGCATTCTGTATGCGTGCACCGAAGTCGTTCTTCCGTAAGACCTCCCGGAGCTCACCTCCGTCGCCGAGCTCGTTGATCTGTACGTAGTGGTCCCCAACAAAGGCAACGTCATTGTAGCGGGCGGATCGAAGGTGAGTTGGGAGGATCCAGTGTACCAGCGGACTCTCAACGAGCGTACGAGTGAGGACACCGCAGGCAGGCGCTTCAGGGAAAACTTGAGTCGGAGGCGCGGGTGTGGCGGACTTATGCAGAATGGTCGAAATGTTGACCGTCTCGGTACGCCATTCGCCGTCCCTGAAGACATTGGTTTGGAATGCCATGTTGCCTTAGTCTGCCGGCTCAGGGGCTCTGGCGCAGGCTCCGGCGCAGGGCTTCGGCGCAGACTCAAGCTCGAGGTCGAGGTCGAGGTCCGGCTCAGGTCTTGAGATAGGAAAGGCAGGCAGCCGAGGAAAGGAGTGGACGATGAAGGGCGGGTGCCGGGTGTGAGATGCCCTTGTCTTCTGTAGCCAGCATCGTACTGGTGAGCCCGTGAGAGATCAGAGATCGGCCCTTCCAGAGGAGTCGCGAGAAAGAAGGAAAAAGGGCTGGGCTGTCACAGCAGATGCTGCCGTTGTTGGGCGGGGTGTAGAAGACTCGACGAAAAGCTGGCAGGCGTGGTAATGTAATGCGACCTGATGTGATGGTGCAAGTCGGCGTTGGGGTTGGGGGTTGGGGTTGGTTCTCGAGGGCACTGGAGCATCCAGGCACAAATTATCTCATGGCATGGGGCGTCAGCAGGCAGATTTTGCTCGTCCAATAACGGCAACGATACCTGGACACCTATGGTCCCGAGCAATGCTTTGCCCGGCTCGAGAAGCTGGAGTGGGAGCTGGAGAGAAGGGGAAAGAGGACATCAGGTTGGGTTCAATGACACCTCTCTTACCTAGTCAGGTAGGTTCGGGTTGGTTGGGCTCTCGGTTCCGTGAGGGATGTCCCGTCTGATGTCTTTGGGGGGAACGAGCGGGGCAGCTGGAGCCTTTGCCAGTGGGCGGCCACCGAAGTGGCCGGTGGGTTCGTGCACGCCCGGACCAGGCCGCTGGTGCTGCGCTGCGCTGCGATGCGCTGTGCTGTGCTGCGCTATGCTGTGCTGCGCTGTGCTGTGACTCTTTTCGCTCCAGGCAGGCGCAGGAGGCCAGGTGGGCAGGTGGGCCAGAACAGGCAGCTCCTGTTAGGGCTACGATTCACCGTGATGTATGGCAAGGTGAGGTAGGAACACACATGTTGACACCTGGAGGGGCAGTGAGGACGAGGGACAGGGACAAGGGACGGGGGACAAGGGGACCATCGGAGGGATTCAAACCACCCTGGCAGGCGAGTCGACTCACCTTTAACCATTTTAGGCATAGCCGAGCCATCCACGGCAAACATGACGACGATTTAAGCTCAGTGCCGTTTGGACGTGCGGCGAACTCTCGAGCCCTCCACGAAAAACTGCAGCTCAGCAGTATCATGGATTGAGTTGAAGCCACCTGCCAACTTCCAGCTCTGATCGCCAACAGCTTTCCTGGCCTGGCATGTCATGCGATCGGAGGGTAGGGGAGGGGAGGGGGAGGGGAAATTCTCAGCTCGTCCAGCCTGGCTTTCCCGCTCCCTTTGTTTTGCAAGCACAAAGCCCAGTTGATATGTCCGTCCGGGCACCCCGCGGAGCTGCATGCAGGAAGGAAAATACCAACACCCTGGTCAAGGACAGTGGCCCGCGATTCTACTCAGCTGCCAAAGTGACTCCAGCTGATGATCCTCTCATGAGTACTGCGAGTCAACTATCAGCACTCATTATGCACGGGCCGGCGCCGGCCAATGCCATCGACCAAGATGAGTTGTATCCCGCGTTAGGCGTACAACCTGACAGGGGCCGGACAGCACGACATGTGTGCGCGCAGGCAGATCCTGCAACCCGCGACGCCGTCATCGTCACTACCAACCAGAGATGCAGAGCTCTGCATAGTGATATCAAAGAACAAGGTATCGTAGCATCCAGGCCACCAGGGAGCTCTCTATTGGGACTAGGTAGCCGTGATTTCCGTTGGAGCCTCAGCCGTCTTAACTCACCCTGCCATCCAGAACCAGATCTCCAGGTTGTGACACGTCACTTTCCCCATCATGTCCCCATCATGTCACCAACCCCGACGATCAACGCCCTCGACCGCCATTTCTGCGACGGTGAGCCTCTGTGCTTCTTGAGCCTATTCTTTTGTAGCTTGGCTCCAAGCAATCGGCGCGCTTTGAGGAGTTCTCTGAGCCTTCGACCGCCGTCGTGTGTAGCAGACATGCCCAGCGGGCCATGCAGCCCAGGCACCGTCGGCAACGGTGCGGCATTTAATATCAGTTTTGACAAAGCAGTTAGTTTTGTGACTGCATTCACGAATAGATCGCGTGGTTGCCAAGTCGTCCCGACCCTCAACCTCGGAAACCCAGCCACACCAAGAACTTCGGTTTGATAAAAGAATGGACGCGGGGCCGCGGGAGGAGTCAAACAAATGACGTGCTTGACCTGAAGTTCTTGAGGGCTCGTATGGTCCGATTTTCAAGCGTTCTGGGATGACCATGCCCATGCCCATGCCCATGAGAGAGCTGCACTAGTAGTCAGGCTTGTAGCTTAGCCACTGCATCACGTCTGCCACACCTCCAAATAGCCTTCAAGAGTCGCATGCTCGTCTGTTTGATGCCATCTGAAAGCGACGGAAATTGGAAAGTTGGGTATCGTTGTAGGTAATGGGGAGCGAGGTATTTCTCGAAGACGCATCGTCGTCTATCGATGGCGAGCTGTCCAGATCGTCGCCCTATCCGCGCCCGCGCCCACGCCCCCGGCCCCTTCCACGGCCCCTACCGCGACCACGACCACCTCCTCTCGTGGACTTGGAGGGCGCCTCACTCTCTTCAGCGCTTGCTTCGGCACTCGTCTCTTCTTCTTCGTCGTCCTCCTCCTCCTGCGACCCACTGTCGTCTTCTCCTTCTTCCTCTTCTTCGCCATCTTCATCCTCGTCTGGTTCTGTGGACTCGGCCTTGCGGGCCTTAGCCTTACCTGCCGCCCTCTTCTGGCTCCTGGAGACCCTCGCGTTCTTGGGTGCTGGCGATTCAGTGTCCTTATCGTCCTCCGTATCCTCGACAGTGCTAGCTCGGGTTTTAGACGCCGCAGTCGATGCTCGCTTCCGCTTTTTGACCTCCTTCTCTGGCTCGGGTGATGAAGGGGCCGATGTTGGCGTTGGCATGGCCTCTCCAGCGGTAGGGTCCTCTGGGTCGAACTGGGGGGGTGACGAAGGCGCTTCGCTAGGAGCCCGCACCCGCTTCATCATGTGCTCTTCGAAGTCGCCGACGGGAAGCGTGAACTCTCGAAAACGATCTTCGTAGCCTTCGTCTTCCTGCGCATCAAAAAAGTCTTCGCGCAGGTCAATCGCTTCCAAGTTGTAAAATGTGCGCAGCTTCGTCCAAATGTGTGGAATCCGAGTATGTGTGTGTACGGCAGGGTCGATCGCATGGTGCCGGAGATGTTCGCTAATAGCGATCATGCGGAAATGCTTGTGCATACCTGCGAAAAAAAGGTAAGTCTGTCAGTCATCGCTCTTCTCCCAGAAAGATCGGGTTAAATCACCTGCCGGCTTCCACCGGACAACCCCTTTGAACAGAGAGCAAACCTGGTCGTCTGTCCAGGCGTTGTTGGGCCACTCGTCGTCCGAGGATGGAAGTGCTTTGGAGGTTGCTGTCGGTGTGTCGGCGACCTGAGGGCTATCTATGTCCATCACATCGTCATCCCGAGCAGGCGTAGGCGTTGCAACGGTGCTGCCTCTCGCCTTCTTCTTGGGCGGCATCTGGACGGTAGAACGACGTAGGACGTAGAAAGACGTCGAATGTGCGCCCCGTTCTGGATGGAGGACACGGGAGTATTTAGCGGTCCTACAGATACGTTCTGGAGTAGAGGAAATGGCGATTGTTGTTATTTGTTCTGCTGTTGTTGAACAGATGCATGAAGCTCTGAGGAGCTTGTGACAGGCTTAGACATCGCAGACCCACTATCGTATGCGCCCACCAATCAACAGCTCTCAACTGTTCCCAGAGTAGAGTGATTGTGACGCGACTTCAAGTGTCAGCGCGTCGCGGGGCTCTTGGCAGCATCGACGCTATCAAGATGACCTCACATCATAGTCTCGTTTGACTGGTCAAGATCTTCAGCCTCGTCGCACTCGTTGCCAGCCGATAGAAATGCCTGGAGCATGCCCTCGACAGCGAGATACCCGCCAATGACTACCGATCGCGAGATTCACCGCCATGTCTGATGAGGACGAAGCAGGCAATGTCTTTGCCATACCAGATTTCTGGAAGACATCCAGATTGCTAGATGATGACGCAGCTGAGTCGAGGAAGCATTTCTTCACCTTCAACCCAAATGGTATGTGACTCAGGACTGACGGTGTAACCTGGCTAATCATTCAACCCGGCCACAGAGACCCCGATCGTGTTCCAACTGCAGTCCGTCGAAACGAAAGACCAATTCACCATTCCCGATATCGATCCAGAGGCAGGGCACAGCCTTGAGGACGGACTCGATTCTGCTGCAGCAAAGCAAGTCTTTAGTCAGGAGACTAGGCGAGAGGGCGTTATCGATGCCGTTGAGCGAGTTTGTGACTCGGAAGACCTCTGGCTCGATTTGAAGAACCCTTCGCTGCCGGTACCTGATCACAAAACATGGGATACGTTCAACTTCCCGCAAACAGATCATTCGAAGCCCGCATTCATCACCGAGGCAGGCCCTGGCGCTTTTGATAGTTTGTTGGGGCTTGGGGATGATTCGCTCAATCTACAGAGCCACGACTATGTCACAGTGGAGGCTGGCGCATACTGCAGTGCCCTGATGTCTTTGGCTTTGGGCAGAGAATCCGTTTTTTTTTCCTGGCACGATGATTCTCGGTCTTTCAAGCCCACCCTGCCGAAGATGAGAATACCTGGATACTCCGCTTCGGTTCTCGAAGGAGTATTGAGCACCTGTCTTCAATGCGGAAACGGCTCATGCGAGCTTCGTGCGTTTGTGGACAACACTTACGCAAAGAACCCGAGCCCATGTCGGGTGGCTTTAGCAAGTGCTTTGGACAGAATCTTGCTCATTATCCAGAGCAGCTTGGCAGTCACTGGAAAGAAGCCACGGTCGATCCTACAACTTCAATATCTGATACGACGAGTTTCGTCGGTCCTATCATACTTCGAGACGTTGGTGTCCAAAATTCGACGGAGCCATCTCGATGAGGATGTCCTCACTCTGGTTTTCCAGCAGGCACAGGCGGCGGAGTACAGTGACAGCCACCTTGGGGCTATCATGAGGGAAGTACTACAGAGGGTCGGCAGACCATGGCTGGAATTCCTCGAAGAATGGATTGGCACGCGTGCAGAGGTCGGCATACCCCTTAGCAAGCATGATGCCGGTAGGCAGAAAGGCTTCATCAAGGTGGAGGCGGAATCATTCGTGGACGACTTTGGTGATGAAGTCGAGGAGCTGGATTTTCGTCTCGATCCGGCAAGGATGCCCTCCTTCATGCCGAAAGATGTCGTTCAGAGCATTTTCGAAACAGGGCGAAATCTCCGGTTCATCAGATCGACTCACTCAGACCACCCACTTGCCCTGGCCAAAACAGCCTCAATCAAACCGCCCGCGGTTGTATGGCATTTCGACTGGCAATCAATCTACCAGCTGGATCGAAGTGTTCGATCTTACGAGGACGCCCTAATCAACGCCATCAGGTTGCGACCACTGAGCGAATCGGCTGAACACGATACGACGAGGCATACACTAAACAACGCTGGCCTCTATGAGCTTCAGATGTTCAGTACAGATCAAGAAGATTTGCGAGGTCGGCTTTTAGATTCGATGAACAGCCTCGCCCAATTACAGAACAAGATACCTCCTGAGGACCCGCTAGCCATGGTTCTGAGGGCTTGTCTTGCAGCTGAGGAGCCAGAAACAAAGAATGCAGTTGGTCTTGAATTCACGCCACATTGGTCTCTTCTTCCGGTTTTGTCTTTTGGCCCGATCATCTCGACCCAGACCCGGATCATCGGGAAAGAAAGCCTGAAGTTACTGTTCGACGCTCACAACCTCAGGGAGCACCTTAAACTCCAGTACGACTTCCACCTATGTCGGGGAGGAACATTTTGCAGTCGATTGTCCCACGCTCTTTTCGATCCCGACATGGAGACAGCAGAGCGCGAAGCAGGAGTCGCTCGACAAGGAGGCGTCATGGGTCTGCGACTGAACGGTAGGGACACTTGGCCACCGGCAAGCTCAGAACTCCGCCTCGCTCTCATGGGAATTTTGGTCGAAAGCTACGAACCCATCAACGCAACCCCGACGAACAATACTGGGCCGCCCAAGGAGCTTCCAGGTGACCTGAGCTTCGGGGTTCGCGATTTATCAAGCGAGGAAATCGAGAGGTGTATGGACCCTGATGGCCTGGAAGCACTTGACTTCTTGCGTCTGGCGTACAAAGCACCTCCTGCGCTGACACCCATCATCACCCCGATCATCCTGGTGCAGTATGACCGGATCTTCAAGCTACTCCTACGCGTCCTACGAATGCTTTACACCGTTAATCGACTGTCACGGGACATAACGGGGAAAGAATCCGGGTGGGAGAATCCAGACGACGTCTCAGTTCGTTTCTGTTTTGAAGCGCGTCATTTCATTTTCACAGTCAGCAGCTATTTCTTTGACGTTGGCGTCGAGCTCCCATGGCAAGACTTTGAGGAGAGGCTGGACAAGGTCGAAGCACAACTAAACAGGCAGGATGAGGACTCGATGGATGCCGTCTTGAGTCCTGATCGCCTCCGAGAATACCACTCGCAAATTCTTGAGAGAATCATGTCTGCCTTGCTGCTGCGCAAACGGCAACAGCCTGTTCTGGAGCTGTTGGAAGGCATTTTCAGAGTGATATTGCGGTTCGCCCAGTACGCGCGACTGCAAGCAGGGGGAACGTGGGCCGTCGTGGACAACTCAAGGTCCATTTCACTATATAAAACATTCAGGAAGAATGTTGAGGTGTTCCTGACTGTTTGCAGGGGCATGGCAGAGAAGGACGGCAACCGGCGCCACCAGAGTGTGCGTGGCACGGCGACTGACGAGAATGGAAGCGGAGTCCATGGAGCAGAGAGTCCTATAGCTCAGCTGTTGCTGAAGCTGGACATGTTTGACTACTATTTGAAGACGTAGCAGCTTTTTAGATACCCCAGGCAAGAACGAACCATGCAAGTTGGATTGTAATAGTTTTTGTTGAGCAACGTAGTAGTCCCCAGAGCTGGGAGAGCTAGGAAGTTCAGGGCCACGGCCTGGATGCCCCGCACTTGCTGGTGCCTGCCAAGAACTGCCCCGCATCGCGTCCCCAATACCTGACTCCAGCAAGCGTGTCACACTCCCCGCCAACAAACAGACAGCCGAGTAAACACGCAAGCTGCAACAGCAATCAAGCTTCACCACCGCAATCATGTCGCGACCGAGCGCAGCACCTCGAAATCTAACGTTAACGGAGGAGTTGGAGAAGCTAGAGCAGTCGATTACATTGACGCTGCAAGGTGCCACGAGCCGGGACACCTGCCCTTGGGACCGCAATCGCTGACGTGCGCAGAAATCGACCACAACTTCAGTAAAGCCCACCGCATCGTCACGACGAGCATCCTTCCCGTTGTCGAATCATATGGCGAGCACTCGAAGAACGTCTGGGAAGCCTCCAAGTTCTGGAAACAGTTTTTTGAGGCATCGGCCAATGTCTCGCTTTCGGGCTACGAGGAGCTAGCAAATGACGAGGACGAGACAACAACGGCCGAGGAGACGACTGTCCAGGAGGAGACCACGGGTGCTTTCAACACGCCTCGCCACGGCGGCCGGGCTGACGCAACCATGAACACGCCGGGCGGCGAGTCAACGTTCCAGGTCGAGGACTCGCTCCTGGACGATGACGAGCTGACGGGTAGTACCCCGCGCGTCCCCACGACCAAGACGATCAAGGCCAACTACTCAAACCTCGAGTCCCCCTATGAGGCACTGAAGCGCGAGCTCAAGGGCGAGCCGCCGGCGCCTGACGCTGATGACGATGACGAGGAGCTGCCGGAAGATGATTCCACGGTTCTGTTTGCGCAACACACCGCTCGTCTGCCCGACATGTCGATGACACCACGCTCGCTGCTCCCACAAGCACAGCAATCAGTGCAGCAAGGCAACAAAGACCCGCTGCTCCACCGCATGCTCGATAAGAACTACAGGCTCCAGGCCACACCGCATAAGGGTACCCAATATCGAATCTCACCGCTCAAAAGAGAAGACGAGGGCAAGGGCAAGTCGAAGGATGGCGTCCCCTCGTGGCAGGATTCGCCCATGTCGTCGCCCGTAATGGAGGCGCCAAAGCTTCGAAGCGAGGCGTTCATGTCGCCAGTCAAGTCGGTTGCACGACAGCGACTCGCCGCGGCGACTGCAGGACCGAGAACGCCGGGTGTCAGTGTGCAGACGCCGGCCTCGGCACGGCGCACGAGGAACTTCTTCCCCGATGACGACGATACGACGACTACGACTGAGGCACCGGTGGCCAAGGAGAAGTACGAGATTGACTGGGACAGCGACAGTGATGAAGGTGCATTCGGCGGGATGAGCCCGCCCAAGACGATCCAGTTTGCACTGCCGCCGTCGAAATTGCTGCAGACGCCTGGTATGTTTGCCGTCCCGTAACGTACAGTGGTGGTTCGCGAGTTGACTCTTTGCACAGCACGGGAGGCGAGCAAGCGGATCGTGGATGACATCCTGATGACTGCCGGGGCAGAGCCTGACAGTTCAGAGTACAGTCCCACGATGGTCAAGATGAACCAAGATATCCTTGACGACACTTTCTGAGCGTGTTCCTCTAACGAAGATGCTGGCCGGCAGGCCGACTTCTCAATCACACCAACCGCGACTGGTCATGCCATGAGGGAACAACCCGAGGCGAAACGGGCAAGTCTATAGTTGTTGTTCGGCTGTCGGCACCTGAAGTTGACGGATCGTCCATGAAGATTAGACAAAATGAGATACCCCGGCTAGCAATGCGTTAGTAGACACGGAAAGGACATGGGCCCAATGGACCGAAGCTGTAATCCGACAGTGTGGGGATTGTTCGTTTTATCGCATTCGATGCGAAACCCGAGTCTGGGTAGTCTTTCGCAGTCAAGCATTCATCAGTGTCCCGTTGTCCAAATGGGCGTCTCGTGCTTGTGTCTTGTCCGGGCGGTCCGGAGGCCCACTTTTTCGTATTCGTATGTTGAACGGCAGGCTGTGTGGGGGACAAAAAAGGTGATTGGCGAATGGAAGAGCTCCAATTTCGAGCCAGCGGCGGCGGGTTGTGCATAAGTTTGCTGTGCCTGGCTCTGGCGTGAGGGAGGACATGTGCAAATCTGCAAATCTAGCCAACCGCAGTCATGTCATGACGCGCCTCTCTGCCCCCCCTATCCCTACCCTGCCTACCTTAACAGCCAGCACCTGTTCTTCTGACGTCGCACTGAGGTGGATGGCGATTAAGGCGGTGGTTAGTGTTTTCAAGAGCATGACGGCATTGCATTCCGCTTCGAAGACTTTTGGTATAAGATGTAGGATGATAAGACTGTTGGTATCACGCGACAGGACGGCCAGGAGCCTGAGTGTGTTTTTACCGATCACTCCCTAATAGTGCATCATCACATTGCGCTGGGGATTATGCTGGACGGTATCTGCATGCGCATCCGCATCGATGTCGATTTCGCACCACCTCGAATGGTCAGCCAATGACAGGCCACAGCATGGACGAGATGGCGTGGTAATTAGCCTCCCGGGGCCCTGTAGGCCGTCCGCTTGGCATGTCGCCGGGTCGAGTTGAGTGGTGGTGATGGTGTGGGTGGTGCGTGCGTGCGTGCTCCTTGCTGCTAAGACAACCCAACAGAAAAATTGACAGCCCAGCCCTGTTGCGCAATCGAACCGGTCGGTAATTACAAGGCGTCCGTTCAGCACCCGCACCACCCGTCCACGGAGGTCAAGTTATTAACACAACCTGCCTGCTGTTTTGCCCTATTTAGTCATCTCCCTGCGCCTGGGATCCCCGTAGTGAACCCTGTGTGCACCGCGTGAGCCTGTCTGAGTCAAGTGGGGAGCAGGGTCGCGACTGCTCCGAGAAGTCTGCGTTTCCACCACCACATTGACCTTCGACTGACTGATTTAGTTCTGAGGGCCCTCCTGGGAAAACTGATAACATCGACGCCCCCCCTTCCGCCTCCTCCACCCACCCCCTTCCACTCCTTTCCGCAACCCATTGCACAGCTGCGCGACGACAGCACACGACTAGAGTTGTTCAAACAACGCGTGTGCCTCCGATTCACAGTCAGTCGTTTCTGCTCTCGTCTGCCTGCTGCCAGCCGACAAGCGACCCCCCCCTGCGAATCTCCCAGAGCGAAGAGAGGTCTCGCGCCCACCGCAACCCTCGACAGCCTCAGCCAAAGGACCGATCCGGCTCCCGCCCGCGACCATGGACGCCAACACCACCTTCACTTCCGTCCTGGCGAACGCCAAGTTTGCCAGCGTCAACATCCCGCCCCAGGTTGACAGTGTCATCGAGGCCGTCTCCAACGCCGGCGTCTGGACCATCGTCTTCACCGTCCTCGCCATCTTGGTCGCCTACGACCAGAGTATGTCCTTCTTGCCTGGCGCCGTCGGGCAGTCGCTTGCCGTGAAGAAGTCGCTGACCCCTCGCAGTCGGCTATATCGTTCGTAAGGGTTCCATCGTCGGCCCAGCATGGAAAATCCCCTTTATGGGACCCTTCCTGTCCTCCATGGACCCCAAGTTCTGGGAGTACCAGGCCAAGTGGGCGAGCGGCCCCCTGAGCTGCGTCTCCGTCTTCCACAAGTATGTCCATGTCCCGTCGTGGGCTCTCCGTCTCGAGCCCTGTTCTGACCACCCACCGCTCCAGGTTTGTTGTCATCGCGTCGACCCGCGACCTCTCTCGCAAGATTTTCAACTCGCCCTCCTTCGTCGCCCCCTGCGTTGTCGATGTCGCCCCCAAGCTGCTTGGGCATGACAACTGGGTCTTCCTCGACGGCAAGGCCCACGTTGACTTCCGAAAGGGCCTGAACCAGCTTTTCACTCGCCAGGCCTTGGACTCCTACCTCCCCGGTCAGGAGGGCGTTTACCGCGACTACTTCGCGCGTTTCCTCAAGGTCACCAAGGAGGCTGGTGGCAAGCCAGTCCCCTTCATGCCCGAACTGCGCAACCTCATGTGCGCCGTCTCTCTGCGCACCTTTGTCGGCTACTACATCTCCGACGACGCCGTCGACAAGATTGCCAACGACTACTACCTCATCACCGCCGCTCTCGAGCTCGTCAACTTCCCCATCATCATCCCGTACACCCGCACCTGGTACGGAAAGAAGGCTGCCGACATGGTCCTGGCCGAGTTCAGCAAGTGCTCTGCCAAGAGCAAGGTCCGCATGGCTGCCGGCGGCGAGGTCAACTCCCTCATCGACGGCTGGGTCAAGGCGATCCAGGAGTCCAAGAAGTACCGCGATGCCGAGGCCGCCGGCAAGGCTGAGGGTCTGACCAAGCCCATGCCCTACCTCCGCGAGTTCAGCGACGACGAGATTGCCAAGACCATCTTCACCTTCCTCTTCGCCTCCCAGGACGCCACCAGCAGCGCCGCGACGTGGCTCTTCCAGATCATGGCCCAGCGGCCCGATGTTCTCGACCGCATCCGCGAGGAGAACATGAAGGTCCGCAACGGCGACATCCACGCCGAGCTCAACCTGGAGCAGCTCGAGTCTCTGAAGTACACCCGCGCCGTCGTCCGCGAGCTCCTCCGCTACCGCCCTCCCGTCATCATGGTTCCCTATGTCGCCAAGAAGGCTTTCCCCGTCACTCCCGAATACACCGTTCCTAAGGGTATGTTTGTCGCCGATGCTTTGAGTTGTAGCGGTTGCTGACATTGTCCAGGCTCCATGATCATTCCTTCCGTGTGGCCCGCCCTCCGCGACCCCGAGGTGTACGAGAGGCCTGACGAGTTCGACCCCGAGCGGTACTACACCGGCGACGCCGAGGCCAAGGGCTCCAAGAACTTCCTCGTCTTCGGAACCGGTCCTCATTACTGCATCGGCCAGGTGTACGTCCAGCTGAACTTGGCGCTGATGATCGGAAAGGCTGCGATTCAGTTGGACTGGGAGCACCACCCCACGCCCCTGTCCGAGGAGATCAAGGTGTTTGCCACCATCTTCCCCAAGGTAAGTTTCGAAACACGGTAGACTGAGAGAGGCACAAGCTGACGATATCGCAGGACGATTGCCCCTTGACGTTCAAGGAGCGTGCGACGGCGTAAAGGACGGAGGTTGGACTGTCAGATCTACGCCCACCATGCGGCTGAACACCCCTCGCCAATCGAAACCGGCAAAACAGCGCCCAGGCTTAGGATGACGGATCGGCCTGACGGCGCACAACGACTGGTGAGATGGTCGAGCCCCGGTCGCATCTAGTGGTCGACGACAAAAGCGCCACGCTGACGTGGTCGCGTGGCCAAGGGGCTTGAACGACACGACGCTCCATGACGGGGACGCTCTTCACTAATTGTAATCACTATTTCTGTGTACATATGTTTCTTCTCTTCTGGGCTTATATCCTTTTACACCACAGCCCGGTTGTTCCGCCGCTTCCGACGGCGCGGTTTCTGGGGTAGGGCGGGCCATGATTTTTTAGGCCTGGGTTATGATACTTTAGGGTAGAGGAGCATCCAGTATGGAGTCGTTAATGAGAAAGAGAGACAAGAAATGATCAGTGAGCTACCGGCAAGGTTTAAGTGATCAACTGCGGGCACTGCACACATTCCTTTGGTTGTGCAACAAAACTGTGAGGCGGCCGACACGAGTAGAATGCATGGGGCCCTGTCAATGATGGAAGTGCCAAAAGCGGGTCATTTTGAGCTCTAGCTCCGGCCGCGGCATCGACCTCGACCTGAACCTCTGTACACAGCTCCGGCGAACTTCAACAACGCTCTAGCTCTTGCCAATACCACAACCAAACCACTCCTCGATTGCACCAAGCCGAAGACGAATTTCCTCAGTCGCCCGTCATGGCCGCCCGCCACACCGCCCGTCTCCTCCGCACATCTCTCCCACGCCCAGCGTTGCCATGCCTCGCCCGCGTCGCATCACTCGCCAGCAACTACCCACGCGCAGCACCGCTCGCCTCCCACGCCCTCGCTCCGACAACGAAGTCTAGCTACAGGCTGTACTCCTCCTCCTCTGCGTCCGACGAGGGGTACCACGAGATCTCCGCCCGCGGCACCAAGCTCTGGACCTTTGAACAGCTGAATCGCGCCGTCGACGGGACGTCCAAGGTCATCATTGTCGGTGCGTTCCCCCGTGATCCGCCCCCCCCTGGTGCCCCTGTCTCTCTGAGAAATTGAGCTCCGGCGCTGACCTGCGTGCTCATCAAACAGACACGCGCGAGCCCGGCGAAGTCCGCCAGACGGGCCTCATCCCCGGTGCGATCAACATCCCCATCACGACGCACCCGGAGAGCTTCCACGTGTCGGCCGAGGAGTTTGAGGACCGGTTCGGGTTCGAGAGGCCGTCCAAGGGGAGCGAGCTCGTCTTCTACTGCAAGGCCGGCGTGCGGAGCCGAGCGGCGGCGGCGCTGGCCAAGGAGGCCGGCTGGACAGGCGTCGGGGAGTACCCCGGCAGCTGGCTGGACTGGGAGAAGAGGGGCGGCCGGGCGGAGAGGCCGAAGGACCCTTGAGCTCGTGAGCGTGACTTGCTCGAGAGGCAACGCGCTGGCCAGGCTGCCGGGCGGGGTGATGGGTCTCGGATCAGAGGGCCGAGGGGCTAAGTGGACGGAAGCGTCGCCGGGGAGGTAGGTGTTGGATGAGCTTGTTGGCGGGAAGCTGACGCTGTCTGTCGAAGCGCGTCTGCCTCATGCCACCCCAAGGGATTCGTATCCCAATTACATCATGAAGAGCCAGAAAGGCAAGCTCGGCAATTGCACAGACACAGGATGTTGGACATATTCTTCGTCTACATGCCCTAACAGGTGGGCTGCATCTGGGGCATCAAATCACTCGGTTATAAGATATCGTTCCGCCTAGGAACTGCAGACTTCATAGATCTATTGTATACAGTACACGAGGACACCAGCCGAACCGCGCAGCCAACGCCCTCCGTCATGTCCTCCCACCTCGAGCCCGCGACGCTCAGAAAAGGAACATGGACGCGCCCCCCTTGTCTCCCTTGGGAGGATCCGCAACAGGACTCCCGTGCGCGAAGAAGAGAATCTTGATCGTCAGCGACAGACCCAGGTGCAGCACCACGACGACAATAAGCAGGATCTTGCTCGTCTGACGGTCCGTGGCGCTCAGCACGGGGTACAGGTTGCGCAGCAGGAAGGCGATGGACAGGCCGCAGCCGACGGCGACGAAGACCCAGTTGAGAATCGTGATGGGGGACCAGCTGATGAGAGCAACAGGGATCCAGATGAGATTGGCGTAGCCATATAGGGCCCAGCACTCGAGGAGATTGGCGGATTCGGATCCAAAGTAGCGCAGGGCGAGGAAAAGGCCGACTGGGATGAAGAGCGTGTAGCCGTAGATGAGACCGGCGGCGCCTGTAGTTTTTCGTTAGCTATCGTCCCATGTCTTTAATTCATCAAGGCACTTACCACTCAGCAACTTGAAGTCATAGGCGAAGGGGTGGTCGCCCGTGCTGACGAGGTATGCGCTGATGGTGCCTCCAAGGAAGAGGATGAGGACCACCGTGGTGGCGATCCAGAAGGGTCCATAGAGGTCCGGGTTGCCCTCGAGGACGTCGAGAAAATTGGCGCGCGGGTACAGCGCGGCCCAGCACCGTGAGAGGACGGCGGAGGTGTCGACGTCGAAGAACTGGGCGTAGAAGGAGAGGGTCCAGAGGAAGCGCTTGGAAGAGGATGAGGAGGCCGTCACGGGCGGAGGCAGGCCAGCGGCGGGAGCCGACTTGCGGTTGCCGGTATTTGTGTCGTTGAAGTTCGAGGTGTGGAATTCGAGGTCTTCTTGGAGATCGGTATGGCCAAGGTCGCCCTGGGATGGTTAGCTTGGGGTGGATGGCTCAAGGCAGGGAGTTCGAAGCTTACGTCGTCGTCGACGTCGACCACTGCGTCATATCCTGAGCCAGACATTGCGAGATTTTGCGCGCGCGTGCAGGAGTTTATCGGACGCGCTTTGCGGGTAGGGACCGTGTTTGCAAGGGAATGTCAAATCGCTTGGTGTCGAGGTCGAAGCTGGCGCTGAGAGCTAAGAAGCAAGGTGTCGTAATGCGGCGATGCAGATAGAAGATAGGGTCAAAGGGGCTGTATGCAGTTATCCGAGGTGGTACAGAGCTCCACAAAGCTACACGGTCGTAGCTCACGCACACGATTGTGTGGTAGAGATGACGATCAGGAACCGAGGGCAGGCAGTGCCTGGTTACAAGGAAAGAGGTTCCAAACGGAGCTTCCCGGCTCATCAGTACCATGTTCATGATCCGGTTGAGCCGAGTAGCCTCATCAAAGCTCTGAATCGAACAGACTCAACATCGCTTGGAAGTTGCCATTAATATGCGCACACGAATATCACATCGCGACAAATGGATCATCATGAATTTTACGGCATGCTCAATTTGCTGCGATTCGCCTTATCATCGAGCGCAGGCCTCCACAAAGCCAGATGACCCAAGGACATTCTCGGGTCCCCTGCACCATCCCATCCCCTGCCGGAATGCCGAAACCAATCCCAGACGCCATATCCATGACATACGAGCGAGTCGTCTATTTGAGCTTCTTCTTGGGGCGGAGCTGGTTGGTGTGACCGCACGAGCGCTTGCGGCAGTTGGTCGCACGGGGGGGAAGACGGGCCTGGGCTGTTTGTTAGAGGGAAGTCCAGAGGGAGAGGTTGAGGCGGGATGACGCACGTAGCACTTGCGGCAGATCTGCTTGTCGCAGTTGTACTTGGAGGCAAGAGCCTTCAGCGAGGGCTCGATGATTCCACCACGAAGGCGGAGGACCAGGTGGAGGGTGGACTCCTATGAGGGCGTTAGCATCCGATTCTGTGGTTCGTTCCCATAACATATCGATTTCGCGGTGCTCCCCCTCTTGCTTGCTCAAGTGGCATCCAAACTACCCCTCATTCCCACTACCGCGTAATCACTGACCTTCTGGATGTTGTAGTCGGACAGGGTGCGGCCATCCTCGAGCTGCTTGCCGGCGAAAATCAGGCGCTGTTGGTCGGGGGGGATGCCCTCCTTGTCCTGGATCTTCGACTTGACGTTGTCGATGGTGTCGGAGGACTCCACCTCAAGGGTGATGGTCTTGCCCGTCAGGGTCTTCACGAAACTGCACGTCGCATCGTCGTCAGTCGTCGTCGATCGTCGAAGGGGGGGTGGTGGCTCGCTTGGGAGCCGGGTTGTGCGTCGTTCGGTCGGTTGCGATCGGGGAAAACTCACATCTGCACTACAACATTGTCAGTATTTCTGTCTGGGTGTCTGAAACGAGTGCATCAAGCATGCAGGGCGCTTCTGGACTTACTCTTGCCGGTTTTCGCGAATGATTGATGTTGACGATGAAGTTCACTGCTGCGCGGCTCTCACGAACAATTGGTGGGGAACGCTCTCTTGCCGATTGAGAAAAAATCTTAGGGTTGGATGCCCCGAGAGCGGTTGGGTGGTCACATGGAAGTGGGGGCGGGCAGGTACACACAAGAACAGCGCACTACGGTGGAGCGGCAATCGATATCTCGGTACCGGGTGGGAATGTAGTGCGCGACACGGCTGGCCTGTGGGAATGACCAAGACAGGCTGCCCGCCGCATGTTCGTAGTCATTCCCATGCAGCCGGACCTCCCCTCACCACCTCGTGCTGTTCCGATCTATGGATGATCCTTTGCAGAACGCATGGTTTTGTGTCATTTATTTGATCATTTGGAGCCATGCTATTGTTCCGCTGTTGTTCCACTGATGTGCAGTGCGCACACTTACGGCATATCATCGACGATATCCTCCATCTCCTCGTCCACATCGCCCAACGCCGCTGCTGCAACCTCGGTCGCTACACTCTGACTCCTGCTGGCGGCTTGTTTCTTCTGTCTCCGCTGCCACGCCCTGATCTGAAGTTCCAGCATATTCACAGCCTTCAACAGTGATTCTGTAGACAATCCCGCGAGCTTGGCCGCCAGGTCGTAGAATGCCCGTCCATGCGGTGGCAGGTCCTCCAATGTTCGATAGGAAAAGTATCGTATACCCGTCATGGCGGGCTGCTTATCGTTCTCATCACCAAACTTCGCTGCCTCGAACTGGACTTTCTGTAGCCTGTCGTTAACGACATCGTCTGGCTCCTCTGGCTCGGCGGCTTTTGGCCGGGCTTCTTCCACGGGGAAGAAATTTGCCAGGAACGTGTTTTCGTCTGCACGCACGGTCAGTCTCAGGGCAGAACGAACATTGATAAAGACGTACTTTTGCTGTCTATTTGCAGCGCCATATGGGTGAAATACTTGTCGAGCTCTTCAGGTGACATGGAAGTGATATCCGCTGCCGTTGCGGTCCTGTAGTCCACAGCTGGCGTTCTTTGGAACTCTTTCACAGCTGGTGCCATGAGCGATTGCCATTTCTCCCAGTCGAGCTTCGGGATCTGCACATTGTCGTCCTGTGGTGGGAGAACGACCTGCTCGAAAGGGAAGCACCACTGCGTCGCGAGCACGAGAACACAGCTCAGGAGAATCTCGGGATGGTGAATTGCGCGGATCCTCGGCGCCTCAACTGGAAATGAGTATCCCAATGTCATAATGGGCGGTATTCGTCGCGCAACCGATACGATCTCGACTGTGCCCGTGTCAGTCGATGTTTGGTCGGTGATACGAGACACAAACCTGGTAGGCCGAGTTCCCGCACGTACTGCAGTGTCATCAAGACATCGTTCAGGGGAGGGAACACCATCTCGTAGTTGACGTGATAAGAGAGTGCAAGGTTCATGACAGAGGAATGCAGCTCTCCATCGTCAAAACGAGCGAGGTTTGCTACCTGGAACTGCTTCTGGTGTGTCGCTGGCAATCTGTCCCACATCTCCTGTGGTATTTGACGGCTCTGCAACACGGTCAGTATCACGTTTTCTGCTACCGAGTGTCGACAGAGCATACCGCTTGCTTGTATGTGATGTTCCCGCCCTTTGCCCACCGAACAAAGTCGCCGATTCTCGTTGGCGCCCTCAAGAGCAAACAACCCAGGTAGCAGAGCGCCAGCGTATCCGGCAGCCGCGGCGTAGGCCACCCATCCCCAGCATCCGAAGTCCAGCTCCGCGCTCTCTTGCTCCGATGCGGCAGTGTTGAGCCGCTCTCATCCTGCTCACTCGTCGGCTGCGAGCTGAAAACTGATAGCTCTGCCTCGGACGTCGAATCGTGCAGCTCCGCCGTCGCAGCCGCGGGGCTCCCTCGAAGCCGCAGGTCCCAGAGATCCCGTACTACCGTCTCTAGCTCGGCCTTGTGGCCTTTGACGTTGACGAGCCAGTCGACCTGCTTACGGAGCACCAGCTGGAGGCACTCGATGTAGAGGTCTCGTGCGGCCTTACCGGCGAGCTTCTGCTTCTCGCGCTGGCGAACCTCCTTGGCCTTGCGGGCGACCTTGCCGGTGTCGCCGAATTCATCATCGCCAAACTCGAATTGCACGACGCCCTGGCTTCTGTTAGTGGCATCGCAGAATGGGACACGAAATGTCGGTCGCACCTCAACTTGATGTCCTCGGCGGCAGTATCGTCGGCCTCCGTCCCAGTACCACTTCTTTGAGCCGCATTCCACACAGCGGTCTCCCCTGGGAAACTTGTGGAGTTCCCGTGCGCTGTCCATATCCATCTCGGCGGGTTGATACTTAGGGGCTCATGAACAAGGTCTGATGTCAATTCGAGGCAGAGATTGCGGCACCTCGTTGATGAGGGCAGCTGGTCTGCGCTACATTGAATTTTCGGACGTTATCAGTAGACCATGGCGAAATTTTTGGCCAGGCTCCCAACGACGTGCCTGCTGCGCTAATGAAGTGGCACGAGGATGGGTGCTTGTTGACGGTGGGCAAGTTTGTGCAGGCTCGTCCAAATGATAGCATTGAGGTATGAATAGGTAGGCAGTCGCACTAGCGATCAGCACTCCCGTCACGTCCGTGTCAACAAGTCATTTTCTACATCACAACGAACCTTGTCCTTGCCTATTTGCACGTGCTGATGATGCTCAACACATTGCAGCCTTGATTTGTCACATCACTTCGCTCAATCGCGAGTCAAGTTTATCATGGAGAAACTGTTTGGATTCTTTGGGAAAGATCGGTCGCCACCGCAAGCTTTCGCTTATTTTGTGTCGCCTTCCCAGAGCTAGCTGATCGTGAAGAGTACGAAAGGCTGACAGGGACAAAGGAAAATGAAGTCATGCGGTGGCGCTTTGCAGTTGCCGAGTCCATGTTAACCAGCATCATCAGTTCCTGTCCAGAGAACCCCTTATACGCAACAACCCGCGGGCAATTCGTGGGTGTTCGGCGGACTAAGAAACACCGGAAGATATCCTCAGGTCACCAATCCTGCCAGCCGGCGCAGAATAATGGGCTTATGATGCGCCGACCTGTCCACACCGTCGTAGGAATGCAGACGCTTACTGGCGGGGAGCCTCCTTGGCCTCGATGGCGCACTGCTCACCCATGGCAGTGAGGATGATGACGTCTGAAATGGTGTGTCAGTCTTCTGAAGAAACTTCGCATGTTGAGGCTGGAATGGAGCTTACTGGTGTCCTTCTCCTCCTCGGTGAAGAGCTTCCTGATCTTGTCACCGACCTCGCCCTCGGGCATGCGAACATCATCCTTCATGTCACCGTCATCGGCCATGAGGGAGAGGAAGTCGTCGTCGGAGATATCGAGCTGAGGAGGTGGCCATTAGTCACGCAACTTGACTGATGCATTTGCTGCAAACTCACAAGCTGGTACTCGCGGCGAGAGACGTTAGGGACGTCCATGTTGTGGGTGGAGGGGGAGAGATCCTCAAGCTTCTTGCCGGTGAAGATGTCGGTGGCGACAAGGTGGACCTTGGCGTGACCGTGCTTGCCGGTCTTGGAGGTCGACATGTCGATGATCTTGCAGGGGCGGTTCTTGATGACGACGAAACCGTTCTTGCGCAGAGCAGAGCACTGCATGGGGTAGGTGGTCGAGGCACCGGCATCGACGGTGTCGAACTCGAGCTCGTGCTACGGGAGACAAGGCGGTTAGCAACTCATTCGTACGTGTCTCGAGGCTCTTGGCGGTCAAGAATCCAGATGCCAATAAACCGATGCGCCGGGCGGTCGCGATGCACAGCTAACCAAACGACCACCCAACAGCCATATCGAGGATTGATGACCGATGGGTTGTGGCGGTGGTGGTGTTGTGTTGATGCGTCGCGGGGTCCCTCTCAATGCGGGGTGGTATTCGGCCCAAGCCCGCACAGCACGCGCGCAACGCAACGCACGACAGGGCAGAGCGGCGCTCAGCTCACAGGAAGAGGGGAGGGGGTGGGTTGGCGGTACTCACGGCAGCGTCGTCGGCCATCTTGAAGGATTGACTTGGAGAAGATGTCTAAAAAAAGAGGGAGGAATGCGACGGAGTTCGACGGCGGTATTGGGATTCGGGTGGTGTGTCCTGGGGGATTTGAGGATGAAGGAGGGAAGAAGACGCAAGTGGAGGGGGATCGAGGGGAAAGGAAGTCACTGCGGGAGAATATAATTTTTTTCCCTGAATTTGTTATTGGGCTCTGCTTGCCTCTGCCACCGGCCACCCACCCCCCCAAGGGCCCCCTTCCTCCCCGCCCACCGCCCAGGTCTGCCTGGAATAGGACGCCGGGCTGTGCGGATTTTAAGCGACTTGCCCCTCTCAAGCCTTCCTCGTGCGGTTTTGCCGCGGACGGCACTGAGGGTTCCTGGCCAGTGAGCCTAGGCCTCTCCTCAAGGCATGTACCTAGAGGGGCGCTCAACGACCCCGCCCTGCCGCCTGTCCGTCAAGGTGATTCCCACGGCGTACCGTCAGATTTGTACCAGAGCCCAAGAAGGGAGAGAGGGCCGGAATGCAAGCTCCAGCTCGACCTTCACTAGAAGGCCAGGCAAGTCATTGTTTAGCCATGCATGCATTGGCCTGTGAACCACGAAATAGAAGGCCGAAACGGGCGTGCCATTCCGTGCGACATGACCAGTGAGTAAGTGAAAGATTACAAAGAGCTGCCGCAGTGGGTGGTGGGTAAGCCGTTACCTGCCTGCCTGCCTGTCCCTCCAGACTGTCCGGCCGGACGGTTGGCTTTCGAACGAGGTCTTTCCGGCCCTGTCGCATCACGATGGTCACACGGAGGGAGAGGTGCTGCAGGCAAGGTGCGAGTGGTGAGTCTGGTCTGGCCCCATGAACCCCACCTTCCCAATGGAAGCTGTACCTGTAACTACCAGCACAGTGGGAACCCACCTGCTTGCTCACCTGACAGAATACTGCGCCACACCTCGAAGTCGACAGCCCAAAGGAGATCATCCACATTGTCGATCTGCCAGCTACGTGTGGCTTGCATCCTTTCTGACCAATCACTGCGAAGCCCCTTTCGAGAGACCAGTCAGCCTTGCCGAGCTCCAGTGGACAGACAAGGTATCCGTACACGTACAGCCCAGGTCGATACTCGAAACAACGAGGAAGCTTCCCATCCTGAGATGCCCCCCATCTGCTCTCAATAGGCAGGTCCTTGCTGTCAGAAGCTGTCCCTCCTTGATCTCGCGTCATCTTCGAGCCCAAAATGTGGCTAGATCGACTCTCAGTCGCCGGACAGACCAGCCCATCGCCGTCATCATCGCAACCCGCCAGCCGACCGTACTCCCCTCTCCCTAGGAGGACCTCCAGCGCATATAGCCCCTATGTCACCTCCCATCGTCCAGGAAATACACCTCGGGGTTCTGCCTTGTCCCTCGTCTCCAATGATTCCTCGACTTCACTCCTGGCATCCTCACGGAAGCCGAACGGTTCAGGCTTGAAACAATCCCAAACGGCATACGATGGCCCTGATGCGGTCGACATCTTGAATAGGGTCCTGGGTGCGACCGAATCTGACGGGAAGGACCAGACCGGGCCGACGCCTATACATATCACTGACGATGATCTCGACTTCGAGCCCGACTTTGAGGGCATGTCATTGCGAGTTCTGGCTGGCGCCAACGTTGCTGAAGCGAGCCACGCCCGGAATGTGCCATCACGCCGTCAGACGGTCGAAGAGTGTATGTGCGATCCCCCAATGCGCTACAATATTAGCAAAGCAGCTCACTTTTTTATTCAGACGAGAAGGAGAAGTCCAAATTTGAGGATCTGCACCGCTCGATTGCTGCCTGCGATGGCGTGCTAGACTCAGTAGAATCCAACCTCACGAACTTCCGGAACGACCTCGCCACAGTTGCTGCCGATATCGAATCGTTACAATCGCGATCCACGACCCTTACCATTCGCCTAAACAACCGGAAGGCGGTGGAGAAAGCACTAGGTCCCGTTGTCGAAGAATTGAGCGTGTCGCCGATCGTAGTATCCAAGATTGCTGAGGGCCACATTGACGAGACCTGGATCAAAATGCTGTCGGAACTCGACAAGAGAGCGACCGCGTACAAGAAGAATGCCTCAAGCCCACGCCAAAGCAAAGCGTGGACTGATATGGGACCGTTACTAGAGAATCTCATTCTCAAGGCAGTCGAGCGTATACGAGATTTCATCGTGGCTCAGATCAAGGCCCTGCGGTCACCTCACATCAACGCCCAGATCATCCAACAACAGAACTTCCTTAAATTCAAAGAACTCTACGCTTTCCTACATCGACACCATGCCAAACTGGCTGAGGAAATCTGCCAGGCATACATGAACACAATGAGGTGGTATTACCTCAACCATTTCACGCATTACCAAAAGGCCTTGGAGAAGTTGAAACTGCACGTACTGGACAAGACCGATGTCCTGGGACAAGAAAACCCCACACGCCAGGCCTCGGTTCTCTCGGCATCCAAGCCAGCCGGACCGCCGCACGACGCCTTTAACTTAGGCCGTCGGATCGACCTTCTGACAACGGGCAGCCAGACAGCCGTATCGTCATACCTTGCTGAGGAGGACGCCTCTACACATTACCTGGAAGTCCCCTTCCGAAACTTCAATTTGGCCCTCATCGACAACGCCACGGCCGAGTATAGCTTCCTGGCGACTTTCTTCTCTCCGCCCCTATCCATGGCCACGGTATCCAGGCACTTTAAGTACATTTTTGACCCGACGTTCGCCCTCGGCCAGGCCTACTCCCGGACCCTCGCGGGTGAGACATTCGACGCCCTGGGCCTCCTCCTCAGCATTCGCATCAACCAGCATCTCGCTTTCCAGCTCCAGCGCCGGAAGGTGCCCACAATGGACGGCTACATAAACGGCACGAACATGCTCCTCTGGCCGCGGCTCCAGGTCGTCATGGACCACCACTGCGAGTCCGTCCGCCAACTGACCAGCTCGCTACCCTCTCGCGCCGCCCGCGCCAGCGAGCAGGCCAAGCTCTCGGCTGCCCCCCACCTCATCACTCAGCGCTTCGGCCAGCTCCTCCACGGCATCCTGTCGCTGAGCACTGAGGCCGGTGACGACGAGCCCGTCGTGTCGAGCCTCCGCAGGTTGCGTTCCGAGATGGAGGCCTTCCTAACGAAGCACAGCCAGGCATTCGGCACGGACAAGCGCAAGCGCGAGAGGTTCTTGTACAACAACTACTCGCTCATCCTGACCATCATCAGCGACGTGAGCGGCAAGCTGGCGGCAGAGCAGCAAGAGCACTTTGAGGAGCTGAAGGCTGCTTTCCAGGAGGGCGCGTGATGTTTGGTGTGTTCGCTGCTGTTGATGTTTATGAATGAGGCGACGGCGTTAAGGGGTTTAGAAGGCGTGGAAAAGGGGAGGGGGGCTGTCCCTGACACGCGGCTTCTGGGACAGGCTAGATGTGTTGGGAATATTTTAAAACATCAGGAATCTGACAGAGCCATTTCAAGCCACCTGGAACGTGATTTTTCTTCTTTTTTGTTTCTTCTTCATTCATCGGGGATTCTAAAATTTGTACGTCCATGTCGTGCCATTCGTCCACCTGGCGAACAACGCCCCCAGAGCACCCAGCGGGCCACTGCCCGCTGGCGCCATCCGCCGCAGATAGAAGGCCGCCAGGCCGACGAGGACAGCGACGCCCACGGCGCCAGCGCCGCGGCGGTAGGCCCACAGGGTCGCGAGCATCTTCTTTCTGCGCTCGGCGGCTTGCAGCTCCTCGAGCTGGCGGCGGAAGAAGTGTTCGCCGTCGCGCAGCGTCTGGCGGGCGCAGCCCTCGATGGAGCGGGCCGTTTTGAGGCAGCTTGCGGAGGAGATGCGGCGGCGCCAGGTGGGGAGGGACTCCGGTGGGTATGCCCCGAAGAGGGCGGAAGTGTCGGCGATGAGGCGCTCGAGGTCCATGTGCTGGGGCAGCTTGGAAAGCATGAGGTGGAGAAGGGCCGGGTCGTCGTCCTCGGCGAGGGCGAGGAGCTCGTCGCGGCGGGAGAGGACGATCTGGGCGAACATGTAGACGCTGAAGACGGGCTCGCGGGCGAGGAGTACGTCGAAGAGGCGGGCGATGTCGCCGTAGGCCTGGATATCATGGGCGTACATGGTGAGGGTGCCGGCGAGGGCGTAGAAGGGCTCGGTGTCGGCGAGGTGGTGCTTGAGGGAGGGGTCGGCGGCCGCGAGAATCTCGGGGATGAGGCGGAGCTGGTCGACGGTCGGGTCGAGGCTTGTGAGCATGAAGTCGCGGATGCGAAGGGCTGAGAGGCGCGCGAGAGAGGGGGCGCGGAGGGGCGCGGAGAGGACGAGCAGGAAGACCTGGCAGATGTCGTGGTAACCTTGGAAGTAGCAGAGGTATGGGTTGCGGCGGAGAACTTCAGTTATGAGGTCGGAGAGCTCGCGTTTGCGCTGTTCGAGTTCGGCTTCGGTCTGGTCTGGGAGGGAATCTCGTCAGTCGGCCGTCCCCGATGTTGGCGGGTGCAGGGATTGTCAGACTATTAGGGTAATATATGAACGATCTGTTGACATCAAGCTGGACCTGGTCCTCGTCTCTATGCCGCGGCAGCTCCTTCCAGGCGCCTCCGTCTTGCGTGTCGGTCATGGTATCATCGAAAGGATCCTTCTCTACGGGAACTCCTAGGAGGACAGGCCCTGTTTGGAATGGTCCGTTAGTTGGAGGGTCTCATGGCAAAGCAGGCACCTCCCCAGCCGACTAACATGCTTGCCTTCGAAGATCGTCTGTCATGAACCCGCAATCGGTGGCGGCGAGGGCTTGGAGAGCTTCAATATTCCTCCACTTGCAGGCGTCCAGAATGTCACGAGCCTTCTGGGACGTGACGATGGTCCGGCCATCGTCGGGCGCGGGCACATGGCCCTGGGTGTCAGTTGACTCCATATTGGAGGCTGCTGACTTTGACATGAGTATGTGGTGGTCCAGCGAGAGATGGTAGACAGGTATCAGTTGAGAGGGCGCATGTTGTTGCAATTCGTGGCCAGTTCCAATCACGACTGTCAAGCTAGCAGTTCAGACGGATCTCGCATGGAGCCAGGGCAAGGCAAAAAAAAAATACGACTCGTTGACACCTGGCAGCTATACAAGGCCAGTGATGCTCTTGAATCGCGTTGTCTGAGGCGCCACCGAGATGTTGACACCCTGTTGGCCCCGAAATGCTGTGATGGCTGTGTTGACATGTGGATAGTCGTGGCCAGGTCCACAGATACAGGGAGCAGATGTCGCATAGCTGCAGCAGGTCGGATCATCGGGTGACGTCGTAGCAGGGCATGCACAGGCCATCCCTTGAGCGACAGGTTTGCCATCCCTGACAACCCCTGTCGCTCACTAACGTACCTTAACCTACGTTCAAGGACTCTTGTCTCGACAATGTCCCACCAGAATGGCTCGAAGTGTTCCTGCGTCAATACTCCGAACGCGAAATTTGTGGTGGAAATTAGTTGGAGCATCTATTCGACAACCATCCGAGGTGCTCATCGTAGCCATCAAACGCGTTACACTGGAGCGCCTTTCCATAGATGCCAGAAGGAGCGCAGCAACAGTACCGCTCGATCATCATGAAATATGGGTATCATTGTTCTGTCAAGTTCAGTAGCTCCTCCGCTTACACCTTGGGATTCGAGAACCTCAAAAATCCATACGCCTCCCACTCGCTGGCAGGCTCCAGCGTGACCCTCCACCCAGCCCCCGAGTCGCGCACCTCATTAAGTCCCATCGTTGACTTGGTCGGTGTCTTCATCTGGTCCGGCTTCACCATGGGTTCTGACGGCGACCTCCTCATCAGCTTCCACATGGCCAATTCCTCCTCAAAGTTGGCCTGCGTATCGACGGCCTCAGCATATCTCTCCTGCTCCCGCTCCAGACGAACGCGCAGTTCGACGGCCTCCTGCGTGCGGTGTGTCTTGGGTAGCTCGTTGACAGCGTACCGTAGGGCTTCGCTTGCTTCGTCGCGGATGGCGAGCTCCTCGTCTTCTTCCGTTTCCCGGGCATCTTCTACCTCGCCGGAGGCTGCCGAGTCAGAGTCACTCTGCTCCATGTCCTCTCCCAGAACGGAAGACGTGTCTGAAAGCTCAAAGTCAATAGCATGCGTCGTCTTTGGGTTCCTCCAAGACTTTATCGGCTGCGACTGGATATGTGTGGGCTCATCAGGGCGGGGCAGCAGTTGATCTTCGATCTCGTCGTACGACATGGGCGGGTCGTCGTCATCGGCCCCAAGGCCTGCACCATCCTCGAAACGCGTGTCGTGGACCTGAAGCATCAGGCGCCGCGCGCAGGTCGCCCAGTAATGTCTCCAGTTCCGATTCATCCCCGTAGAAGCAAGTGCAGCTTCCACGTCCTTGACCTTGACGGCTTGTCGAATGTTTGGCTGGACGACCTGCTTTGCCTTGATGCGCGATTGCGCCATGTACAAAGTCGACATGACGAGCTTGCGTGTGATGCCCATGGTCACCGCATGAAAGTCTTCGAGTGCTGTTGAACGAATGGCTGGCGGCTCGTCGTCGATGTCCTGCCAGTTATTCCCCTCGACAGGTGAGTTCATAAAGATGCGCTTGGGCAGCCGCAGCCATGGCTGTAGCCAGAAAAGGTCGGCAAATTTCAGAGGATGTTCCCCGGCGTTGCCTTCGTCGACCAGCTTGGCGATCGGGGTATTGACGAGCCAATAGTCTCCCCATTTCTTCCCCTCGACCTTCTGTTCGTGGCGCTCAACTCGGAGGGACAAGTCATCAGCCACCTCTTCGAGAGCATCGCAGCACGCCACGCTCAGCTCCTTGGCCGCTGGGTAGTCTGCGGTCTCGAGGAGATCCTCCCACCTGTAGTGCGGATCGGACCGCATCTGCTCGGACTGGTCATCGATGAGCTTCAGGTACTGCCGAATCTCGAGCTCATTCTTGGTGCGGACCCGAGATGCGATGCCTGGCAGGTCGTCTCGTCCCAGCCGCGATAGCGCCTCATAGAAGAGCTCGCTTTCCAGGGTTGTCCAGACCACCATGCCCACTTGCTTTGGCTTGAGTGTCGGCTGTTTTTCGAGCACAAGCTGGTTGACGGCATCCTCAACGTCCACGTTGAGTAGGTCCATGTAGGCGTGGTTGAATGGGGCTTTGTAGCGCTTGGAAGGTAGTTGCTCTTCATGCAGCTCTGCTGACCTTTTGAGAGGACTTTTGCTACCACGAACAGTTACAGGGTCATCGGCGGAGGAGTGAGCGCGTGCGTTTGGCGAGGAGGGTGAAGGGCTTGATTCGCGCGACTCGTCGGACGCTTCGCATGATGGAGTCGAGTCGCTTTCGCCAGGGTCAGCGGAACGATCGCGCTCATCCGGGGAGCTGGTGGCGAGGTCGGATTCCATGTTGGCTCATGTCTGTGTCAGTGTGTCAAAGGAGAAAAGACATCCGGGTGTTCAGATGAGCGTAAGATCGTCCAAAGGTCAATAAAATTGCGCAGAAAGGGGACTTCGCAGCCGTACAAATGGCAGCTACGGCGTCCGCACTGGCAACCAGTAACCTCTTTGAAGAAAGAAAGAATGCGGTGGAGTCGAGGTGAGATGCAAGACCTGGAAGCATCAGGACCAGGTGAGTTGAGGCTCGAAATGGTTCCTCCCTCTAGCGGGTTGTTTAGCGGGCCAGGCCCGAAGTTCGCCCTGTAGCTCCAGGCACCTTCGACCACTGTTGTATCGCTTCCTCAGGCACAAAGAGAGCTCCGAAACACCAATGATTGACGCCAATGGAACCTTGTCTCACGATTCCATCTCTCCAATATATCTCCTTAAGAACATGCTCGTGTCCTACTGGTTTTTGTCATGCTCTCAAAAGACCATGACCATGCGCCATGACACCAGCGCTTATTGCCAGGCTATTCAAGCCTTCAATCATCACGCGTATTCCGAGGACTTCAGTCAGAGCTACCACGCTTAGCCGCTCGTTTGCTCCATCTCGGCATGCTCGCCTCCTGAATTCGGGAGTGCAGCTTCGCGATTACCAGGAAGAATGCATTCAGTCCATATTACTTTCTCTTCAGGAGGGACACAAGAGACTCGGTGTGTCTCTTGCCACGGGGAGCGGGAAGACAGTGAGTTCCAGCATCCAACCGGTCAAAGTCGGCTGCTCATCTCTACCAGGTCATCTTCACCCAGCTCATCCAGAGGGTCGAGCCAACATCCAAGCAAGCTACACAGACATTGATTTTGGCTCATCGCCGAGAACTTGTCGAACAGGCTGCCAGACACTGCCAAAATGCTTATCCCCAGGCAACCATCGACATTGAGATGGGCTCACTACATGCGACGGGGATCGCCGACATCACCATCGCCAGCATGCAAAGCATCACCTCCAAAGACCGGCTCGACAAGTTTGATCCGGCCAGGTTTAAGCTCGTTCTTGTCGACGAGGCTCATCATATTGTCGCACCGGGGTACATGCGGATCCTCAAGCACTTTGATCTTGATGCCAAAAAAACGGATTCTCCTGCCCTGGTCGGAGTGTCTGCCACGTTCTCCCGCTTTGACGGGTTGAAACTCGGCGCTGCCATTGATCAGATCGTCTACCATAAGGACTATGTCGACATGATTGGAGAGAAGTGGCTATCGGATGTCGTCTTCACCACGGTCGAGTCTACTGCCGACATCTCCCGCGTCAAGAACGGCGTCAACGGAGACTTCCAGGCTGGCGAGCTGTCTCGCGTCGTCAACACCAACCAGATCAACGAGATCACCGTGCGCAGCTGGCTCGCCAAGGCTCATGGGCGGAAATCGACCCTTGTCTTCTGTGTCGACCTGGCGCACGTTGCTGGCTTGACGCAAAAGTTCCGTCACTACGGGCTGGACGCCAGATTCGTCACAGGAGACACGCCTACCCTTGAGCGCAGTGAGATACTTCGGGCTTTCAGGAACGGCGAGTTCCCTGTCCTGGTTAACTGTGGTGTATTCACAGAGGGTACTGATATTCCTAATATTGACTGCATTGTTCTTGCGCGGCCCACCCGATCCCGGAACCTCCTGGTGCAGATGATAGGCAGAGGCATGCGGTTGCACGCTGGCAAATCAAATTGTCACATCATTGACATGGTGTCAAGCTTGGAGGCCGGCATCGTCACCACCCCAACGCTCTTTGGACTGGACCCAGGCGAGCTTCTCGAGAAGGCCTCCACCGAGGACATGAAGACCTCGAGAGAGCGGAAAGACGACGAGGCTCTGCGCCATCAAGCAGCGTATTCTCACACGTCTACTTCTGGACCTTCTCCGGTATCTACATCGGTGTCCTTTACAGAGTATGCTTCGGTATACGACCTCATCGAGGACACTTCTGGCGAGAAGCACATCAGATCAATCAGCCAGTACGCATGGGTACAAGTCGGCCCTGACCGATACGTACTCTCGGCTCCCAACGGCTCTTTCATCAGGCTGGAGCGGATAGAAGGACAGACAGATGCCAAAAAGCCCCTTTTCCACGCGGTGGAGATGCGTGCCTTACCCCCTGGCATAGCCAAATCCCCCTACGCTGCACCACGGGAGCTGCTCAAGGCGACAACGTTCGCTGCTGCCGTACATGGCAGCGACAAGTACGCCTCGGAGGCTTTCCCTCACGCTTTCATCCACCGCTATCAGAGCTGGCGCAAGAAGCCGCCCACCCAGGGTCAGATCGACTTTCTAAACAAAATGAGGCCGAAGGATCAGCCACTAGCTGAGGACGAGGTCACAAAAGGTCAGGCCACCGATATGATCACCAAAATCAAGCATGGCGCCAAAGGGAGATTTGCTAGCCTGGAGGCCAAAAAGAAACGCGCTCAGCGACAGAGCCAGCGACTGGATCAGAGAGAGGCCTTGAAGCTGCGAGAGCGTGTTTCCGTCGGGCCCCTCGCCTCTTGATGTCTGGCCCATTACCTCTAGGTGACGTTCGTATGGCGAGGCCCATGTCCGACGACAACGGTGGACAAGGTCCCACACCACCGATTCGCAGCAGCAGGTCCGATCATGGACTCTAAGGTTTGCTGCTTCAAAACTCAGCGAATACCCTTGTGTCCAGACGCCCATGGCCACACGGGTGTAGGAAACCTAAAGGGGTCTTTCGAGGTCTATTTGGAAATATTCGACCACATCCAATGCCATTTCAGTCCGAGGATACTTTCGGGTCCTCAACACCCCCTTGACTCGCCCATCTTGAGAGCATTGCGCATCGGAGTAACCAGCTTTGTCTGCGATACAATCCAGGTTGCTCGGGTCCTAAAAGCAGGTTCACTTTCCATCCTGCACAGGGCAAGTTCTTCGTCTTCTTCCACAACACGTATCATCATCTCTATTCCTGGGCTCAGAAACGAACAACGCACGGTACCGTCGCCATCATGACTAAAAAGGACTTTGTCTCTCAGCAGGAAGCCGACCGCTCCAAAACCATCCTTCTCCAAGCCATCTACAACAGGCTTCAGCAGGTCGACCAGCGTCTCGTCAACATGGAAAACGCAATGGCCCTCCAGTATGGCATTCTCGACAAGCTCAGAGCCCAGCAGGAACAGCAGGCCGTCCACCGGGCCGAGAGCGAACCAGCACAATCCACAATGAAAGAAGGCTTCAAGGCGACCTCGGCCGAAGTCCTGGAGCACCGAGCTCGAGCCATCCGCGACATCGAGCTCGCCGCCGGGTCGAGGCAGCTTATCAACGCCGCCAAGGCAGCCGGCAACGGCTTCCAGAACGTCAAGGCCGCTGCCGTGTCCCTCTCTCAGGACGTGAGCGCCCTCATCGGCGATGCTTTCAACAGCCGAGATGTTCACGAGTCTGGTTCCGTGGAACAGAACGATCTGTCCCATGGGCCGAATGTCTTGTGGCAAAGAACTAGAGACATGGTCAGGCAGAGGGTCACTGAGCCCCTTCAGCGCCTTCTCGAGGAAGAGGAGGACGACGACAATCTAGACCGCGACGACTGTCAACATGACGTCGTATTTGACGCCAATATGCTCATATCTGCTGATTCCCATGCCCCGCCTTCCCTCTCACTTTCTATCACCGAGAGCGACATCGAATGCAGTTCCGAATCTGCCTCGGCCGGCAGCACCGACTTCGTGACGATGCAAAGCGCGAATCGCCACCTGTCCCACATGATAGACGTTCAAGCGCAAGAATCTCTGAGATACGGGACCAGGATGGCCCGGCTGCGCGAGAAGCAGCAAATCATCAAAGCAGCGCAAATGAGGGATGAAGACTATCGGTTGAGGTGCTCCAGAACTTGACGGACGCGACAACTCGCGGGCGGGAGGAGTGAGAGCGCGGGGAAATCATGCCGAGAATCAACTCGATTATTGTTGCAGAGCTGTTCGTAAGATTGGCGATACGTTGACACCGTCATGTGTAGTGGTTTCCGTTGCGTGATGTGATGAAGCATGGTCAAATATGCCGAACTGGGGGTTCATTAAGGTTCATCCTACCAGATGGACTGCCAGCAAACTTGTCGAGGCTACTTACGTATTTGCCGTTTGGCATGTAGTGCCACTTGCGTGTGCAATCCCGAGGCATCTTCTGCCCGTCTCTGTGGTGCCATAGACTGGAACTTTGGTGACAGTGACGGCCCTTGGGACTGAAAAGTTCGCCTGCAACAGCAAGAGTCTCTTGCAGACGATATGCATTCGCAAATAAGTAGTACGCTGGGAACCGATTTGGAAAGACTGAAAAGGGTATCATTGCATATCAAAGCCAACTAAGCTATAGCGAGCTTCCATTCGCTTGACCCTGTAGTCCAGTCTCGCCTAGCACTCCCAACATCGCTGACAGCATATGGCCTGGCTGGCCAAAGTGGTCAACCTTGGACAGGAACTTTTCTCTCTTCACCGCACCCGTATGCTCCTGAGCGAACGAGGTCGCAGAATGAACACCAAGGATGCAGTAAGCCAGACCAAGCTCAAACGCCTCGAAAGCATACCTCGACGCAAGCCGAGGCATGCACCCACCATGACAGCTCCAACAGTCGCGTATCGAAGCTCCCACACACCACAGTCCGTGGAGAAACCCATTCATCATGTTTTGTTTTTTTTGTGCCTCGTATGCGGCGTCAGGGGTATAAAGAGTGGACGTAAGTCATGGGAGACAGGAGAACCTCGTGAGGTTCCAAAAAAAGACGAACACGTGCGTACAAGGAAAAAATGGGACGAAAGCAAGAAAAGACAGAGCGAGCAAAACCTCGGGATAAATGACAAGACTGAGCCGACCGATGCTTCAGAAGAGACGTTCCGGGGTATTGTACGCCAGGGTATATCCAGCCGGGGTATTTTTCGCGTGAGTTTCTAAAGACGGGAATCTAACGGAAAGGTCCAGGAGGACCGGGGTATCCAGAATTCGTAGAATGAGACGTAGAAGGGCGTCCGCTGTCGCCGGACGCGCGGGTGCTGTGACGGGGTGTCACATCACCGGGGTGGGGAATGGGCGCAAGCTTGTCGGCGCCGTTGCCGAGGGGGCGGTGAGCCCAAGGGTGGTCCTCCTCGTTCAGATTCACGCCGCTGTCGTTCCAGGGGTTGCGATCGGCGTTGAAACTGCGAGTGGATTCAATGGAAATAAGAGACGACTTGGACACGTTGCTAGAGCCCTTGAAAAAGTTGCCGTTGGTGGAGTGAGAGCTGTTCTTGCGACGGTCCAAAAAGGAAGAGATGGAGGTCATGCTGCCAGGTTTCCGAAGTTTGTCGAAGATGGTGCTCCGCTCGCGGGCGACCTCGCCTTCGAAAGCAGCCTTGACCGGGGAGTCTGCTGCAATGGGAGCAGGAGCATGCTGCAGGAGCTTTGAATCGAAATACTGAAGAGAGTCCTCGAACGAATCCGACTTGGGGCGCGGGATTGAGCCCTTGAGAATGTTAACCTCATTGCCCGCCGCAGTCAACTCTGCAAGCATGAAATCAACAGCGTCACCGAGACCACCAGCGTTGTTCCGGGTGAAAGTCCAACGCAAGGCAATAGCAGATGAGCCATCGGGAGCACGCTCCTCGGAATCCTGGTGGACGGAAACATCAACCTCGTATTGAGTCTTCAGCTTGGAGACAAGGTCACGGACAAAAGCTGGCGACTCCAAGAACTTGACAAGCTCAGGAGTGCTAGTCAGGACGAGCTCGTGATTGTCGGGGACCATGCCCTTTTGGTGGGTTAGTATGCAATAGTTATCATACGGGGCAAAGCACACTCACAAGGAACTCGTCCACACAATGAGGCACCTGCCACTGGGGCCCGTTAACAGTGACCTCGTCACTGGCCTGCTCGGTGCTTGGGAATACGATTTTGCAGTTGTACTTGCTCTCCAGTTCGTCGATCTCGCCAAGGCGAGCGAGGAGCTGACGGTGGTACAAGCGGTCAACGTTGACGATCTGGGAGGTATACTCCGAATCCTGCCACTCAGTTAGAGATATCCAATGCAACAAGTAGTGCTGCAGTAACTCACGGCTCGGTCGACCATCTCCAGAATCTCATTCTTCACAGCATCCAGGTTCTGGGCGTTGCGCGCGGGAGTACGACAGATGACATTGTCAACCTTGATGTCGTCATCCTCACGGCCCATGCCGCCTCGGTCCATAGCGTTAGAGAACTTGACAAAGACGGAGTGCTTCTTCATAATGCTCTGGATGTGTTGGCCTCCGATGCCAATGATGCGCTTGTGGTACTGGTCCGGGACGTGGAACGAGATCGAGGCCGGCATCTCCTGCTCGACCAAACCAAGACCCTGCTTCATGGCGTCGTAGCTTGCAGCGCCAACATCGATGTTGAAATTGTAGTCATTGAACCCGTCAAAGATGATGGTCACATTGCTCTGGCTCATGATTTTGTTGATCTTGCCGTTCTTCTTGCCGCTGACGAATTCGCGATGCTCGTTGGCGAGCTCAATCTTGACGCGAAGCTGGTGGTTGCCCTGTACGAGGAATCTAATCTCAGACATGACCATGAGGGCAGTTTTGACTGCATCGTCAGAGCCGGTCATCTGGAAGTTGTTGTCGAACGATACATCGGCATCCGAGTTGGCGCATACGTCACCAAGCATGGTACGGACGTCAGTCGGGCTGGGAAGCTGGCGAGGCTGAGGAGGCATTTGGTGGCCTTCGGGGGCCAACAAAAACCAAGAAGCACTGTAGAATTGGCCGGCCTGATCGATATTAGATCTGCTCATGTTGCAACGGTTGGCACGGATTGAAGTTAAGTACTCACCAAGGACATGATCTCGCGAACAGTGCGCTCGACGTGGAGGCCTTCGTTGCCCTGGACTCTCACCATATTCTTGCCCGTGGCGAGAACAGGGAAAAGAACATAGGTGCCGTTGGCTTCCAGAATCTTGCGCACCTTGTCCATACGGTTGAGAAGCACACTATCAATCTTGGCCGCAGGGATGTTCACATCCTTCATGTAGAGGCGCGTACGCGTCACAGTCTCGTGGATCTTCTGCTTGGCCAGCTCGATGGCTTGGGGGGTCTCGCCTGTAATTAGGATGTCGTTGGGGTCGCGGCGTTTGGCGTTCGGGGGGCAGTATCGATACATCTGCGAGAACGGCGACGGGAAGTAGATGGCAGTGCCCGTGGATGATTCGATAAGCTTGATGTTCTTACGCTGGCGGCCGCAGACAACTTGATGAAGAGTCATGTCAAGCTTGAGGGCGTCAACGAGTCGACCGAGCTATGTCCGGATCAGTACGTAGGACCACACATGGAACGCGCATTTGTAGGCTTACGAGTGTGTCGATGTGAATCAGCACACGAGTCTTGGCATGGTCAACAGAGAGGATATCGCCGTAGATGGCGACCCTCCAGCGCTGATCGCGACGCATCTCAGCATCGCCAGTCATGCCATCAACCACGGGGGTGAGCTTGGGACCTAGCAGAAAGATGTCTACTCCGCAGTATTCGGAAATTCCGTCGAGGGTGGTCATGACCTGGGGCTTGAGGACGGGTGTGGCAGCAGCCAGGTCGCAGACGAGATCGCCCTCAACGTCGACGGTGGTACAACGCTGTGAAGAACACACATGTCAATAACGCAGTGCAAGTGACACCTTTGATCTAGGTGTGGAGATTGATGCGTACCAGAAAGGTCTGGTTGTCATTCAGGATCATCTCCCTGGTTTTCTGCACCATTTCTTGGCTTCCCGAGAGGCAGACGGTGGTGACCTGATTGCCCTTCGCATTCTTGGGAGTCGTGGAGATGACGTGGGCTTCGATACTAAAGGGGCCGCTGGTGATATCCTTGCAGGTCTTGCGCAGGTGAGCGAGATTCTGTGTGTGGACGGGTAGCTCGTGGACCTGGACGTCATCGGGAGCGTCGACTGAGTGAGTCCATCGCATGACGGCATCTTTGGTCGAGTGGAGGATGTCTTCGGTATTGGGACCGGCAAGGTCAGAAGCGAAGGGCACATTGAAGGCGTAGTGAACGATAGGGCTCGGAGTGTCGAGGGGCTGCTGCATGGCGATCGAGGCAGCTTGCTGGGGCATCGTGTCTCGCCTCGGGTTCATAGGGTTGACGGGCATATTGGGACGGCCCATGCCGAAGTTGGGGCTCATCCTCTCGGACCAGTGACGCATGTTTGCCAGTTTATTCATGATGAGCAGACACCATGAGTTTGGGGCCGGGGTATCTTTCGAGTCCTAGGCCGGTGGTGGAGGGGGCCGAAGGAGACGGGGAATTGACGTGCTGGTGCTGGGAGCTGAAGCTGGACTTGGGAGAGTTGGAGCTGGGGGTGCTCGGGTATCTGGCGGGGGGGAAACAGGGGTGGGAGATTCAAGGAAAGGGGAAAAGAGGAAAAAGAAGAGAAGAAAGACGTCGAGTTCGTACTCCTTCCAGCGTCTCTCGTACTCGTGGGTATCGTGGGGGGGAGAGACGAGGGGGAAGGGAGTGAGGATGGTGGGTGGGAAGAGGCAGTCGAGAGCGTGTTGAGGTGCAAGTTGTGGAGGAGTGAAAGGAAGAGAGTGCGGATCAGACCTGGGCTGGGACTGGACTCGCAGGCCAGAGACTGGAGACAAGAGAGAGCGAGAGACAAGCAACGGGCCAGACGCCAAACCAGACCAGGCCAGAGACGTCGAGGTGCAGGTGTTAGGTACATGACCTTGCACGCTACAGGCGTTGGCTACACCAAACCCAGTGAGCCCAGTGGGGTGAACAGGTAAGCTCCAGCGGCCGCCCCCCCGGGCAGGCTCAGGGCTCAGGCAGCCTGCGCTGGGCCACTGAGATGATCCACAGGCACGGGACTCGGAGGGCACGGAGCACGTTGGGGCCAAGCGGGCCAGGGTAAGGGCCAACTGTGGATCGCTAGGGAGGACTTGGAGGGCTGGTATCCTTGAGGCGTCCCAGTGGCGAAGCAGGTACAGGCATGCAAGGTTTCTGCTCGCAGGGTCCAATGAGATCCGAGCGGGACCGCTGGGCCCAACCCACAACCAGCCGACGATCAATAACACCATGACGGTACCCTTTGCGGTCCATGTCACCGTACCTGTACATCCCAGCGTTTAGCTGCAACAGCTCTCGACAGTTCATCATCTGCCCACCAGCATCATCTTCCATCCAGTTCCATCAGGCCAAAGGTCGTCCCTCGCAGAGACCAGCATGCCAGGCGCTGCCATATCGACAGTCACCTCGGACACTCAATTCGCAATGCAAACGCAACAGAAAAGACGATGAACATTATTGCCTTGCCCGGTGGACGACGACCGGTTGGGACGAAAGTCCACAGCCAAACGGAAGAACCGCTCCTCGAAAGCGGAGAAGCAAGAAACGCGGCAGCCCGAGCGAGCCTACAGGGACGCACCGGCACGTCAAGGTCGATGGATGGGGTTAGCCACCTTCACTCCCGTGTGCCAGCTGCGCCAGCCTGCTTCAAACCTTGGAAGCTCACAGGGCTCCATCCTGGACAGCGGCAGACACGAGGGTGAGGGAGCGCGTCGTCTTGATGCCCGGGGCGATCCTACAACATCAACACGCATGCCATTGTACTCAATAGTAAATTGGATACGCGAGGCTTGCAGCTCCGACCCCAGCATCACGACGAACGTCATCCCGATCATCCATCCAGTCAAGTCAAGCTCACAAATCCCGTCCCAGACCTTTGCGCAAAATCCCCTCCCCCTCTGCCTCTCCACGAGCTCCAATAATTGTGGGATTCTGTTTTCTCCGCACCACTTTCCTAGGCCCAGGTAGTTAGGTTACGGTAGGGAGATGCGAACAAGCCGGTCTCCGACTTTCGAAGTCGTTCGAGACCACAGACACAGTGGCCCTAACACGCCCTAGACCCTGCCCGAGCTGAGAGCTCGCTCGAGCCACCGTCACAGCAGGGCACATCGCCTTGGACCTTCGCCTACGTTGTACCTACGCCATCAATCTCGCTCGCTGCACAGCCCTCCACCACGTACACGCCAGGCTCCTTCCACCACCACACCACACTACACGCACTACCCACACACATCACAGTCATCGAACCCCGGGAGCCCGGCATACCACCCTTCGTTTACCAGCTGTGCCAGCCTCGAATGAGCACCAGCTGACGCATACATAATCTCCCAGTACACCCCATGACGAGCCATCTTCCAGCCTCCAGGAACCCCAGTGATATGACGGTACGCATGCTCGTCCCACTTTGCCACAATCTGGCATCGCGACGCAACACATGTGCTTCCCGTCCACTCGGGACCTCGTCAAACCCCAGCCCAAGTCCTGCCTGGAGCTTACAGGAGCTTCGACCGCCCCATCCTGGTTGGCCCACAACCCTCGCACACGCGCACCCGGCTTGAGACGGGGTGAGGAGGCTACTGCAACATAGCACTAGGAACCAGACGAAGGGCCCGCTCGCTCAACAACTTCAAGAGCCTCCAGCTGCACTCTACATTCAGAGGTCCCGGCGTCGCAGTAGGGCTGATACCCTCACGAGCAAACCACAGCGTCAGACGGCCCCGTTGCTGGTCTCTTCCAACCCCTTCTGACTCCATTACCCCTTGCCTCGTAGGGATCCTCCAACGTAATGGTAAAAGCAATTGGGAGAGCAAAAGCATCCGACAGACGATCTAAACCCTTCGTTGAAACGTCCAACGAGAACAAGGTTTCAACCACACCCGATCTGCGGACCCCGAGCCCGTCCATCGGTCTCACTCTCTTGCACCTCGACTTGAACCACTGCGAATCGCACGCGTCCATCCCTCCCTGCCAAGCACTACAACTGACGACCCCGACGACGCATCAGTCCCTTCCATGCCAGCCGCCTGCCCCGTCCCGTGCAGTGTCACTGTCATGGGAACATGTCTCGGCGCCCCCCGCGGAGGCTGGCAACCCTGTCTCTGCTGGAGAAGAGGCATGTTCCTCCTACCTTGTCGGACAACGCTCGCTATCCGCCGAGATCGCTCCCCCCCTAGGTCATCCACCGTCGTACCGCAAGTCCAGGAACCACGACCTCCCTGCTTCTTACCCAAACACGTCAACCCGCGAAATGACATGGCAATGTGCCGCTATCATGCTGCCGCCACTGTTCCGTGAAAAATGCTACCCCAGTCCCTGCTCGCTGCTCAATGCTCAATACCACCCTCGCGTCCCCTGACTACTAGCACATACCAAGGGCCCCCTTCAGCAGGTCGAAAGAGGGACCGAATCCACACCACCTGTCAACCTGTCACCTTTCGGCCGTGAATGCACCCCATCCGAAACCTGCACAGCGACAAACATCGTTTCTGCCCATAACGAAACACCACAGTGAACTCCTAAAATTCCCATCGCGCCACTCACTTGAATCACGAGACGTATTCCATCTAGGCCTTGTAACGCCAACTCGGCCTCGTAGGCTGTACTTCGTTTATTGGCGGATTTTGCCCTCGATATGCTCACGTGCTTTAACGAATGTGTCGTATTTCATGTAGTGTTCGTAAAGTTGGCCACGAGCCCATGCGGGCACGATGAGGTCACTGAGCGCGCGACACCATGTTACGTGGGCAAATCACTTGAGATTTTCCATATTCTCGGCTGACTGGCCTGGATTAGGTTCATTCTACAAATGTAGTCTGCTTGGCGATGTGTATCATCGCTTGGCTACATTGTTCCTCTACTGAAGGTCAAATCAACTTCATGTTATTTTCCTGCGGACGCCATCCTTTCCGGTGTCCTTTCCATCCCATCTGCAATATAATCGAACGACGCACCGCAGAGATGTCTTGATAACCCCTATGCATCCTCCAGGGACGCCTTTCGAACCCATTAACGATACATCTCACGATGTGGCTCAACACCATAAGCCATGTCCTGCGGAGCACCGGGAGGTCGCTCCACGTAGGTAACACCCTCGTCGCCGCGAACAGGGTGCCCATAATAACTCTCAACGGGACGAGCGCTAAACTCTCGTCGTGCGGTACCAGACTCGACGGGCCGCACGCTGTAGGCTCGTGGAGGCGGCTGCATCATTTCTCGATGGGCTCCGCCGTAGACGCCAGCGGGATAGCCTTGATGAGCAGGCAGGTCAGGTCTAACGGTCTGCACTCTCTCATATTCTCGAGGCATCTCGTAGCGGACCGGCTCCGCTGGTCGGGCCGTGGTCGCACGCATAGCGTACTCCCGTGGAATCCCCTCGACGGGACCCCGCTCCGGGCCTGGACCGCTCCTGACCTGAACATACTCCTCCATAGATGGCGGGGGTATGGGCCGAGCCGAATACTCCCGTTGTCGGTAAGCCCTGTTGGGGTCAGTGGCGTACTCTGGCTGTGTGACCACCCTGCGCGGAGCTGCAAAAGACGGCGAAGCCCGGCGGTATACAATGCCATTCTCCTCGTACTCGACTGGTCGTCGAGACTCATCTCGTAGAGGCCTCTCGTAGATGATCTCTGCGTCGTCCATCCTCATCGGGGGTGGCACAGACTGGCGAATGATGGGGGCGGGAGGCTGTGGTTCGTAGTAACGTCGTCCAGATGCGTCAACCACAACACGGGCGGCCGGCGCTCTAGGCGGACCCATGAGTGGCGAGCCGCGATCGCGCATGATCGGTGAGCGCGATCTGGCTCTGCTGAGCTCGGGTCGCGAGCTCATGCGTGATACCTCGAAATTATCGCGATAGACACGCTGAGGTCCTGGATCATATCTTTCGACGGCGACAGGCTGGGCAGGCGCGGGATAGTACTCGCTGGCACCATACTGAACCGGGTATGGCTGGGCACTCGAAATTCGGCGGTCTTCGCCATATGACATGGGGCCGTAGTTATAGCCGCCCGGTGCAGGTGCATAGCTTGCAGGGCGCGAGCGATATTCATCTGGTCCCGGGTAAGCAGGAACTGGAGCACGAGGAAGAACCCCCTCATCCCTGGGCCCTCGAGAAGGCTGGCGTCCGTGAAGCTCTTGGGCCTCGTCTGCCTGCCTCTTCTGGCGCTTCTGGGGCCTGGCGAAGGTAGGGGCGTTCAGCGGCGAGGGCGATCGAGGCTCTTCCTTAATGTATGGGATGTCCGAAGTCTGAGGTGCAGCCTTTTTGTTCTTCTTGTCCTTCTTCTTCCCTTTACCCTTGGTGCCCTTGCGACCTCCTTGCGGAGAACTGTCCGGGCTAGAGACGGTGTTCGCTTCGTTGCGGAGGGCTGCGACTTGGGCTGTAGTGCCCTGGATAATGCCTGACGGCTGGGCGACGGGCTGTGGCCGTCCAGCAGTAGCCAAGGATGACACGTGAAATGGCTGGGGGGCAACGGGTGACATGTCCTGGGCGACGACGATAGGTGATGGCTGACCGGAGGCATAGGACTCTGCGAGCCGTTGTTGGCCTGCGTTGAGAACAGACCTACCAGACTGCTCATCAAGATCCATCACATTACCGGAACCCGAGCGGCTGACTTCGCCGCTGCCCTCGCCGAATGATGTCGAATCGCCTGTTGTGTTGCCGTCCAGAGGGCCCAATCTGTCCCTTCTCGATTGTGCAATTGTGTTGGCTGAGAAGCCATTATTCGGGTAGGAGGAGGTATGCTGGGGAGCAGATGTCGAATGCTGACCCTGCTGCTGATAAGTAGCAATCGGACGTGAGGTAGGTGGAACGGCTCCGGGCTGCTGCTGCTTATACTGAGCAGTTACTTGGGCGCGGGGGCCGGTGGGATAATACGGCTGGCCTGACTGGGTTATGGGCACGCCATCAGAGCGGCGACCAGCTTGCGAGCTTGTCTGCGAAGGATCTGGCGAGTTGTGCTGTGAGGAGTAATACGAGTTCTCGTCGAAGGAGTCACTTGCAGCTTCGGGGTTAGTAGCCACGTCGTTGGCATCGGCATTCAGAGGCGCAGTAGCCTGAGCAAGCGTCAGAGCCTTGGACAGGACATCGTGAAGGTTGAAGTCGGCAAGCGTCTCCAGCTGTGTAGAAGCCTTCTGCGCGATGCGGCGCTGGTCGACCTCTTCTCGCAGAGCGCGTTCCAGCCGCTGCCTCTGTAGCTGTATCTCGGCTCTAATGAGATCATCAGACTTCTCGAGGAAAATAGGATCGATCTGCGCCCCCGCTGAGCCATAGGCCCTGGCAGACGACGTGCTGGCGATGGGCGCTGCTGGAGCGCCCAGGCCAGGCACGAACGTGTTGGGGACACTGGGAGGGAAGGGCTGAGCGTCGGTGTTTTGACGCTCTGAATTCGCGCCCGCAGCTTGCTTGGGCGCGTTCGGCGCGGCGGAAAGGTGAGATGGAGACGCATAGTTAGAATGGGACAGCTTGCCAGACGAACGACGCGAGGCTCCTATCCTGGGATGGGTGCCTGCGACGATAGCATCGCGAAACTGAACTATCTTCTCGCACTGCTGGATCTCGAAGAGGAGATCCTTCGATGACGGATGATGCGCCGGCGGCATGGCGCCTCTTGCAACCTGACCTGATGCCATGATGAAGCTCCACTCAGCTCAGCTCAGCTAAGCTGCGCGATGCGAAGCCTGGACCTGGAACTGGCGGGCGCGAGGAGGTATGGAGACTCGAGGACCCAAGATCAAGCAGAGAAGCATCAAACGTTGGAGACGAAAGAAATCAGAGTGTCACAACGCCTAGCAGTGCAACCTCTGGACTCGACAATCTCCACGGCGACGCCGGTGTTGAATGGGGATGGGCAGAAGGGAAGCAGCTGACGGTGAATGACAGCGACGTGGTTGAGGACGGATCAAAATTCGCGTGGAAGCTTCATCGCGACAAGATTTAATTCTGGCCCTGGCTGATTGCAGGTGCACGGATCCTCGGTTACAGGGGTCCTGACCGAGTCCACTAGCGCCCCGGTTGTGAAGGTCTCCACGGATGTGGCTGCTTCGTGGCTCAGCGATACGCGGAATGGACATTGCGTGTACACTCGACGCAGCTAGAGCCTTGGAACCCGACCCCAGAGCTGGCCCTCGGGCTAGCTTACAACGCAGCATGCATCTCAAGTCAGTAGAGTTAGGCGGCCGATGACTCAAAGACCAACACAGTATCGATTCGTTTCAAATCTTTCGATTCGCCCTCCAGAAAAGATAAAGATATTAGTTGGATTCAAAAGCCTTTGCCACGGCCGCAGTCTTCATGACTATTAGACTATCCAAGTTCCTCAGTATCCGCATCCCAGCCCGACATATTTCCCCTACTATAACATCACGGATCCAGACTTTCGCCTCCGTCCCCTCATCTACACCAAGCTCATACAAGGCCAACATCAGCCAACAACGACCAGCATCCCAACGGCTCCCGTTTTCCACCTCAACTCATCAGTTTTGCGACAGACGCTCGGGTGACACGATGACTGCGGACCACCCCCAAACCAACGGAGCGCCGGCTCCTAAACCAGTGCTGTTCTTGTATGCTCTCACAAATCATCATTTCCGGATTGTCCTCCGAGGGTCTCAGCTAACATATGTGAAGTGACATCGACAACTGTCTGTACCCCCGGAGTAAGTGAATGTGTGTTGGGACAAGCGGTCACGGTACAGGAACTCACACCGACAACCCCAGAATCTCAAATTCAGGATCTCATGGCAGAGCTCATCGATAAGTACTTCGCAAACCACCTCTCCCTCTCCTGGGATGACGCCGTGAAGCTGCACAAGGAATACTACACCAACTATGGCCTCGCCATCGAGGGCCTGGTCCGCCACCACCAGATCGACCCTCTGGAGTACAACTCCAAAGTCGACGACGCCCTCCCACTGGAGGACATCCTCAAGCCTGACCCGGAGCTGCGCCAGCTGCTGCAGGACATTGATCGAAGCAAGGTTTCCGTGCGCCTCCTGACCAACGCCTACAAGACCCACGGCCTGCGTGTTGTCAAGCTCCTCGGCATCGAGGACCAGTTCGAAGGCCTGACGTTCTGCGACTACGCCGAGCAGCCCCTGACGTGCAAGCCCGCGAAGGCCATGTACTTGAAGGCCATGCAGCATGCTGGCATTGAACGGCCGGAAGACTGCTACTTCGTTGGTACGTGGCTCCCGTCATGGCGATTCCTGGGCGGATCTCCAGCTAACACAACACAGATGACTCATACCAGAACTGCAAGGCTGCGCAAGAGTACGGCTGGACGGCGGCGCACCTGGTCGAAGAGGGCCTCGCCGTGCCTAAGACGCAGGCGTCGCAGTTCCAGATTCGCCACCTGCAGGAGTTGAGGGGCATTTACCCGCAGTTTTTCAAGTCGACCAGCTCTTAAGCCACCCATGGCAGGCGAGCCAGCATGCTCAGACGGCGTTATGGCTTCTAGTTTCCGAGACTTAGACAGATACGAGATCAATGTAAACAGGGGTCCGAAGACCAATCAATTTCAGCCGGGTATCATCCACCCACGGGGCTCCCAGTGTGCAACAACGCCAATACGCCCGAGTATGCCATACGTTTCCATCTCCTCGTGACCCTCGCAGACCGCTCACGGCCTGCGCACATTGCGTATCACCTCGTCCAGCTTGACGAGGATCTGATCCTTCTCCCTGATGGCCTCCTGCCTCTGCGCTTCGGCCACCTTCAGCTCCTCCTCCAGCTCCCGCACATTCTTCTCCTGGTCCGCCTCGCTCGTGTCAAGACCTGGGAGCGTTGATATAAGGACCTCGATCTGCTGTTCCTTCAGGATGAGGTCGCGCGACAGCTCGAGGAGGCCGGCGCGGAACTCTTCTGGGTCGGCTGCTTCGACTGAGGGGACGTTAGCGCAAAACAAGACCGTATATGGCGGATGGGCGACGCACCTTCGAGCTGGCTGGCCTCCTTGACGACCTCGCGAACCTTGTCCTTCGGGCCTAGGGTCTCGAGGTTGTGGTGGCGGTTGACGTAGTGGAAGGAGGCAACGAACTGCTGGGCCAGCTACCGAGCGCGCGTTAGTGCCCGTCGTTTGCGAGAGAGGGGGTGTTCCAGGCGTCGCACCTGGTCTACAGCATCCTGCAGCTGCGTAAGTCGGTCCGTCATGTTGGCGGCGCAAAGGGTCGCATCCGTTGTCGCAAGGCGTAAGGTGATGGTAAGGCTGGGAGTCGGGAGAAGGCATTGGTCCTGGAGCTAAAGGTGATTGACAGGGATTGGGGCGGCCAATCGGCACACTGTCGTGGTCTGGGTTGGTGGTGCACGGTTCACTTTAACGATGGTGTTTGTGCTCCCATACAACCAGCGGCTCTGGCTTTCTTCTTTATAGGTGTCGCGTAAAGACTCCAGGTCCCGGTGGCTGCAGCTTTATAAACCAAACTTTATGATGGCTGGATTTGGTTTTATGGACACAAATTCTACCTCTAGCTATTCCTTGATAATCATTTCGCCACGGCAAAGCTTCTCCTAACAGTTACAACTCGATTCACCATTTGGCTGAGGATAATATCTGAATTCCACCTGCAGGGCAGATGACAGATGTACATATACGAGCCTCAAGTAACCGGCGTGCGAATGTCATATTTCCCCAGAGACAACCTCTGTTGGTCGAAATGACGTCCCTGTGTGTCTCAGTGAAAAGATGGCTCATGATGTCCTGGATGTGGCAGCACAGAGATGGAGCACGACAGTGCTCTATTATTTCCGGATTTCGTCCGTAGCATACAACGGGTCTCTCGCTGTTCTATAGGATACCAATCCGTCCGAGCTATGGCAGATTCAAAAGCGCGATGGTGCGCCCTTATCTCAGTGCTCCCTCCCTCTATATCAACAACCTTAACCGCGATAGCCATGCCACACAGTCTTCATCCGTGGCTGGATACCCGTATGTGTCGCCGTACCAGCTCGTCACAACGAAGAACCTCCTAAGCAAAATCGATAGAGTCGACAAAGCCAGGCGCTTCGGAACCAGAGATCGCACCATGCTGCTCACAGGGCCATCATCCAGGCACGAAAATTCGAGGATTTCTTCACTACCGTGCAGGGCACCGCCCCCGTATTCAGCTTCACCCCCGGGATCCTAGCCGTCGTCAAGACTGTCGTCCCCATACTTTCGCAGTTTACTTCCTCACGTTCCTTCCCCGCCTGTGTGACCGGAAGCGGCACCTGGGCGCTCGCCGAACTGGCCAGCCATCATGGCATTGGGCCTCTTACCTGCGTGTCCATCATCAAATACATGTTCCAATGTATATTGATTTTCAAGGCCAGCATCGATATTTCTAATGTAGCACGAGAGATAGGTCTTCGGTCGACTACGGCCCTACGCGCCAGGCCTGCCGCCACAACCTGGCCCTTGACGATGCGGACAGTCTACTTCTAGAAGGCAGAATGAGGAGAGAGAGGCATGAGCAGGGTTTAGATGCAGAAAATTGAGGGCCACGTGAATATCTTCGTAGCAGGGGCAATGAGGTCAAGAGCAAGAGGGAGATAAGTTTTTCCTACCGAGACGAGACCTGGGGAGAAGTTATCCTAGCCAACCTGGGGTGGTAGAAGCGGCATCAGCGTCCTCCGTACCGTAGTTTGTATAGATTTCCAAGGCCTTTGCCATGTGAATACGGCAGTACCGCATAGAAAACTCAACAATTTTTGCCATGCGTACGTAACATTGACTAGCGATTCCTACCTCAACACCGACGCGGCAGATCTCGTCTGCCCGGGCCCGCCGTTGGAGCCCCCATCTAATACACGAAATCATACAACCGGCGGGAAGCGACCTGACTGCGCCCGAACCGCCAAACTCATGGCTTCCTATGCCCCGATCCCCTTTTAACTTGAACCCCCAGTCGGTGATATACACAATGCGACCCGACGAGCCGGCCGACCGCCACAGGCCACACGCCCATGGCGGCTGTTTCTCGCGGGGTGCGCCCGGCTTTCCGGAGAGACCAGGCGATGCGATTTACCCCTCATTGCCCAGTTTAATATCTTGACGAAGCTCCTCAGCAAATGATTCGGACCGGGCAGATACGACAGCAGTGTAGTTGGGAGGCTGGCTCGCGCGCCCCCATGACGGGGCGGCTGCTGCGGAAGGGGAGGAGCGTTGCTTACACCTGCTCGGCTCCCCAACCAGCGTCGGCTTCGCGCATGTTGGCGGGCGGCTCGATCTGGGGGGTGAACTCGAGGACGACGTAGGCGACGCCAGTGATGCCGATGATGGAGCCGGCAATGATGCGGAAGACGTTGTTGCTGAGGAGGATGGAGCCAATGAAGATGTAGACTGACACAGGGTTAACGCCATGCCCATAGACCGTCACCGAATATGGAGAGGGCTAAACTCACAGACACCACGGCCAAGGAAGGAGAAGAGGAACGAGGCGTAGCGCGAGACTTGCGGGGGGATCTGGAACTCTGCGGGCGGTTAAAACTTGCTTTGCGCGAAGGGGTCCGATTCATGTACCAAGGAGGGCCGTGCCTGGGAGTTGGATGTTAGCGATGAGTCTCGTTTCGCCTCGATCCTGAGGTGCGTCTGGCGAAGGCGAAACTTACAAAGACCAAATATGATGACATAGACACCAACGATGATTCCCTGGCTGTAAGTGACAAGAATCAGCGACGTGATCTTCTCCTGAGCATGTGATCTGCCGTAGCTTCATGACGAAGCTAGGCGCGTGCGACGGCGCGCAGGTTGTGATGCAGTAATCGCGTCAATCGATTGTTCGCCTGGCGTTTCGTCTCGCCCTTGTAAAGTGGTCGCATACAACTCGCGATCGGATTGGACGGGACGTACAAGGTGAAGGGGAAGAACTGGGCAATACCGCCAAGGACCATAACAGTCGCAGTGACGAGGTTGACGATGCGGCTACACACGAATGGCAGAGTTAGCCGCGAACCCGAAAAGCCGCGATCTGGACATGAGCGACGACTCACAAAGCGTCCGAGAGCTCCATTGTGAATTGATGGGGGGTTTTGATGTCGGTTGGAGAGGGGGCGGGTGTCAGTCGACGACTATTTGTCGATATGGGTGCCTAGTTACAGCTTCCAGGCAGCCGGATTTGGTGATGATTGATAGGGGGAGGGCTGTCGCAAAGGGGCGAAGTCGTCACGTTCAGGTCGTGTGGGAGGGTCGGGTGATGGATTGGAAGAAGTGGGAGGTGTTGGTGTAGGATAACAAGATAGCTGGCGGCTGGACGGATTGAAGAGGGATGATGAAATGCAAGCGAGCTGCTGGCTCCTGGCCAAGCTGGCTAAACCTGGGAGTCCTATCTGGGCTCGGATCAGCGCTTACTTAATTTTGAACGCATACGTAAGCAGTGCTCAACGTCAGCCTTGATGAGAACCACATATTGCCCCTTTCTGAAACTTCACAACCTGCCGAGTCTCTGTGCTTTCGGTCTCGATTTGTTTGTGTGGGTAGACGGTTGTTGATGAAAAGGGTGTATTCTGTGATGCGTGGGGCATTTTGCTCAATCGCTGCCGCCAGATAGGGCCGAGACACGGGGGAAAGCTCCTCACTTCGCTACCCGATAAATAGACGATCAAGCGGCAGAGGAGAGAGCAAAATGGACTAATGGCTTTGAGAAAGCAACAACCGGCCATGTGCCTTGTCAGCCGAGCATTCTTGCAGAAATGCGATGTGGTTTCTGGACGCTATGAGCGCCAGAACACATTTCTTTCACTAGACCAGCGATTTTGTTCTGGGTGTAAGCCATCAAGGGCTCTGAGAGGGGGACAAGAACTGTGGCTTCTTTCCTCTGCAAAATCATGCCATGCCCGGGCGAATATTCCTTCCTTGCTTTAAATGACGCTTTTCATCCATCACACTACAAGCCATAAATACACAGAGCGAGCATTTGGGATCACGTCACATGAATCGGACAGAACGCGGGTAGCACAGCTGGCATTGGTCTACGTTTTTTTTTTCTATTCAGTGAACTGAAAGGATGCTAATCACCGTCACGAGCAGATGCAATATCAGGACCAACAGACCAGGCCAGCGCCAGCAATATGACAAAAATATTTCCATTTCGCGACGGCGTACCGTCACGTCAGTTCCTTGTGAAGCAACAAACTCCGTGCCTATTCTCCCGTGTGTCGGTATCACTTCTCCATCGCAAGCAAAACGCCAAATCTAGGATGCCGACCGCAGCGTTTGCCTGCTGATTGTTGCTCCGCCAAAATGCGCCAGCAGCTGTTCAGCCATTCCCGATGCTAAAGATACAAGTTTCCGTCCTGAGACTCCATTCTAACGTGACATTTTTCGGTCCCCCTTTTTCATGTCGTAGCAGCGTCAGGTCATCTATTGCCGTGGCAGGCTCGCTAGTTCCCTCTCTTTTGCGGCCAGTGCCTCCCTCATCCTGCGAGCTTCTTGTTCCAGGGCTAGACGCCGCCCTCCGTCGTCATGTGTCGGCTGCTGCGAGGTCTGGTAGCTGCTGGGTATCGGGGAGGGCGTGCCTCGTGTGTTCGAGTAGGATCCGGGGCTGGGTGCGAAGCCCGGGGAGACGCGAGTGGCTCGAGAGTACATCTCTCCTGCGTCATCATTGTGAGTCTGGGCCATGTTCGAAGGGTTTAAGATTGATTTGATAGAAGAGAGTCGCTTCGAGCTGTCCGGGCCTCCATCGGCGACTGGTGGATTATCGTTGTCTGCGGCGGAGAACGATCGCTTGCGAGAGGGCGAGAGAAATGACGCCGGCGACATGGAGGTTTGTCGGTCTGCAGTGGAAGATAGCGATGTGATCGGTGCGAGTCGGTTCTCGTGCGCAAGAGAATCGTTTGAGGATAGGGGAGGTCGTTGGTGAATTGGCGGCTGGTAACCGGCCAAGTCAGCAACCGGCGGCAAAGTCGTGCTGGTCTGGCTCGAGGAGGACGGCGCCGAGGGCAGGATAGGCGGTAGGCCGTTGGGGCGAAGTCTCAGGCCCAGGTTGATAGATCCGTCGTCGTTCATGCTCCCCCTTTCCGGACTCCCCTCGGGGGCTTGACTTTGTGTCTCCGAACCCTCGTACTCTTCCGCCCACTCACTTCCTGCGTAGGCGTTGGGCATCACTCGTTTCCGTCTCTTGATGATGGACTTCTTCATGCTCACAGGTCTATGAACACCATGCAACTTGTAGTAGAGACCTGATTTCGTCAGTATTAATAGCAACGTAGTGAAACACGGATTCAAACGCACCACAAGCATTGCAAATAGTGTGCCCGCTCTCGTCCCTTCTCCAAAGCGGGGTCGTGGTCGTGCCACAATTCTGGCAAGCAATAACGACCGTGGTGTTCTGGTTCTGGATCTGCAGGGCGGCAATGTCGATGGGAGCAGCAGGATCGTCTACCCCCTGGTCGCCTTGTTGGCTTGAGGAACCACAGCCCTGGCCCTGTTGTGGATTCAGTTGCGCAGACTTGGAGACCCGGTTGTTGTAGGCAGGACATCCACCACAACCCTCGGCGCCGCCCGTGCCGTTGCACTTTCCACCACCTGGACATGTGCCAGTAGGCACCTGCTCTTCGGTGACGTAGGTTGGTGCCGGGCCACCTGGGTATTTGGGTCCGGGACCCGGCGCGGGAGCGATCTTGGTGGGCGCGGTTCGCGAACTGGTGGAGACGAGTTGCGGTGGCTTCTTCTTGAGACCCGTAGGGCGAGAGGTGTTCCTCGCCTTCTGGTACAGACCGCATGCGTTGCAGATGGTCGTGCCCTGGGGCGATCTCCTCCACAACGGAGTTTGTGTCGTGCCGCAGTTGCTGCGGGTGGTTAGCGGATCGCTACGACAAGCAGCAAGTCGAGACAACCTACCTGCAGACCTGGCCAACATGACCTTGGGAGGCTGCCGTCGGAGCAGGGCTCGCGCTGACACCAGTTCTCGTTTGTGTAGGCGATGTGCCCCCTAGCTCCGAGGCAGGGCTCGTAGCCTGTGAAGTCGACATGACATCGCTGGACAGACTGCGACGGAACTCTGTCGTCCGAAGGGGTATCGTCGCTTCCTCGCCTGCTTCTCGAGCGGGCCGGCCTGGCAGTCCGGGGTTGTTGACGGCGTGCTTGGAATCGGCGTGCTGGGCAGTGGGCGACTTTCGTTGCGTGGGAAGAGCAGTCCTCGAGGCAGACGGGGTGTCTCGGTGCGCGCCGTGCGCAGCGGAGCGGGAAACGTCTGACATTGCCATGTGAATCAGGTGCTCAGGCGGGCGTTGATAGCAAAAGGGCTGGGGCACTCTGACAGACGAGGCGAAAAGCGAGGGGCGGGCTGACGGAGGCTGACAGAAAGTCGTAGATGGAGGCGAATCGTTGGGTCGAGGCGGAGGACTCGTGTCGGTGTAGTACACGGACAGGGGGTGTTCGAGGATTGGTTGAGTGGCGGCTGTGTCGACAACGAAGTCGGGCCCAGTGCCCCGCGTTGCGACGGACGGTGGTCAGCGGTGAGCGCTCGCCAACGCCGTGATATCGTTTGCGTCGTCGTCGTCGCCGACAGAAGTGAATGCTGATGTCTTGCGACCGCGACCAGTGTAGTCGATATGTGGAGATCTAGGATAAAATATCGGCCCCTGGGATCGAGAGTAGAAAGTGGGAGGTGAATATCGCCACTAACGCCCCCTAATGAGTTCGCGGCCAAGACGGTAATGCGGTGACCTGCAGCAGTGTCTCTTCTTGGTGGCCCAAGAAGAGGGGCTTTAAGTGTTAGGGAAGATGGTCGTCAGTTGGCAGAGGATGCATGCCGAACGGCTGGTGTGTCAGGAAGTCGTTCAGATGTTCCGTCCAGCCTGAACGATGAGGTGGCTCCAAACAAACGACAAGCGATAGGGTCTGGGCACTGAGCAGGCTGCCGGCGGCGGTGGTGTGTTGGTGAGCCGAGGGGCGTGTGGTTGGCTGCGGTCCCGACGGTGTGGAAGACGGTGGCAGGCAGAGGTAGAAGCGAAGGCAGGCAAGAGGGAGAAGGGGGGGGCGTGGTGGAGGGTGTGCGTGCCGCTTTAGAGGAAACTTGTTGGATCTGACAGATCAGATCGGGTCCTGTCCGTTGTCAAGTGCGTTTGTCTGTCTCCCTGTCCTCCTGCAACACGAAGCACAAGGCGGCGGCGGGCGAGTTTGGGGCGGGCGCAGGCTGAATAGTGAACAATGATGAAATGGGGTGCGATGTTGAGGGATGGATGCTGGCAGATTGGCCCACATGGGGGGTGGTCCCCGGTCCAATGAGCTCGAGCATTATCCAACCAGGATGGTGTGATTGGAAGGCCGCATCGGCCCACCGACGACCCTGGGCTGCGCTTGCCTGAAAGGGGCGCCCTAGTCTAGCGACTCGGAGACCATCCGCCTCGACGCGACTCGACTAGATTCGACCTCTGCCCGCCTTGAAGCGGCATTGACAATCATGCGTGCATCTCCCCAATCCGATCCTGCGGATTCTGTCTCGACTCGGCCGCATACAGCACACGAAGTCGGTCTGGCTTGGGTTCGGGAGGGCAGGGAAGGCGTCTGTCGACAAAAGTCAAAGCCCACCTTCGTCCATTCTAGTGCTCGTCTTGTCTAGGAGGAGCAAGTGACCTGGAGGAAGGACAACCATTTCCTTGGGCTTGGGCACCACATGTACAACATCCGACTCGGTCATTAATAATCAGCTCACTCCTCCGAAACGCTTTCTCTGGAGCACGGCAAAAGGCAAGCCGGGTGGGGTGTACCGAACAGACGGGCCTCGCTGGATGGGGGAAAAGACAAACTGACTTCCGAGTTCCGGCCGTCGGTCAGCCCGGGGAATATGACGAGAGTGCTTGCCCCTTCGCTGACGACACCGAGAAGAAAAGTCTCCAGCAGGGCAGGGCAGGCAGGAGAAGCAAAATCAGCTCGCGGCCCGCTCCCCTCATAAACTGATCCTGACAGTACATTGCATATGAAACGTAAAATGGGGCCAAAGACGTGGCTCTCCTGCCCGTCCGTCCCTTGCTCTCCGCACACACCAAAATATAGTGACTGCGCAGGTGGCAGAGGGTGGGTTGTCTCTGCCGCCGGAAGCAGTCCAGGCCTATCCGGCCTGCGGCGTCATGCAGTATGACCCTTCGGGACGCGGCAGCGCCACCCTTGGACACTGGCATTCGACCACCGAGGGGTTAAGGCATAGTGCCGACAGGACCGGCCATAGCAGCGAGCGAGCGGGAGAGTCCTGTTTTTTTTGTGGTGCTAATTATACAAGTAGGATGGTTTCAGAGCTAGACTGGCAAATGGTGCCGAAGACAAAACTCGAACCAAGAAGCCCACTGGCGTTTCTGGCATTGGTGCGTCCTGTCGTATCAGAGTGCAAGGGGTATCCGCAATCCTTCAAAAAGTCATTTCATCGTAAGCCATCAGACCTTTCTGCTGAACAGCCTCCGTCCACCAAGGGGAAGCCGGGACACGGTATGGAATCATCAAACATTTCCCCAAAGCATTCGTTCTTGCGGCGGTAAACCGCCTCACGCATCAGGGTCGCTGTCAAGATCGTCCACCAGGTGGACAAAGTTGTGCGCCATGGTCATCATGTGGTCTCTCGCGAGGCAGATGATGATAGCCACCGTGATGGCGTTCCAGACGCCCTGATTTTTTACGTTGAAGCCGACCTCCACCTGGTAGCTGACGTGTGCTTCGTCACCTTCTTTTACCGAGTCCAAGGACAAGACCATGACGGTGGCGTTGACAATGAAAATGCCGTAGATAACAGGCGGCTGATGAACGTACCGAGATGCGATGCTGGGCATCCGCGTCTCTGTGTCACTGAAGTAGGCTGTCTCTGCTCCCTCCTCTTCGCCTTTGATGATAGTCGGAGACGCACTTTTTCGCGACGCGACTGCTTCGAGAAACGCGTCGGCCTCGCGCTTCACGGTCATGACCAATGTTTCGGTTCTCCGGGCGGCGACACTGCCGTGGCCTTTGATCAGCGAGTGTTCGCGATGTCTGGCCGCCAGTGCCCGGAGACTCTGCTGCATATACTCTTCAATCTTGGCGCTGCCGATGGTGGTGTCCACGGTGTCGACAATGACGTTTGGGATGATGTCAAGGCCGTCAAAACCACCGTCTTGAGCAGCCCATTTCGCATAGTCCTCGAGCTCTTTGCGAATGCATGTTGAAACCCGGTCTCGCTGCCCGCTCTGCATCAACGAGCGAACGGTCGAGGTCAGCTCAATTAGTTGAATCAAAGCTTTGGTGGCTACCCATGTGTTAGCGACAAAAGAGGCGCTGCTGCCAGAAAATAATAGAAACCGTTCATTCTCACCTTTGAAGTCATTGTCTGACCGAGAGGATATGACAGGCCTTTCAACCTCGGATGTTGAAAACAAAACACCAGGAATGGGGATGCCCCGAAAGTCCATGTCCCACTTCCTCGGCAACAGAGAGATGTACTGCCTCATGTACAAAATTTCGAACAGCCGCAGTTCATCCTCAGCCCACGCTGTGCTGCCCGGGAACAGCTTTTTCTCGTTTGCCATGGCCTCGAAATGCTCTTGCTCTTCCCCGAGGTCCGCTTCGTCCAACACGTCAGGGCTGTGGTTGCGCTGTACATCACTGCGCCTCGGCCTCTTGGCGCGCCCGTTAAGCACATTGTCTCGTTGCGATGCAGGCGAGGCTGAGTTGAATGTCGATGGGCTGCGTTTGTAGTATCCAGGCGAGTCAGTGGTCGTTGATAATGTTTGCACTGGCGACAAAGTCTTGCGCTTCACTCCACGATTGGGTGGGAGAGACGATGGTGAGACGGCGTCCTGCAGTGCTGGCGTGCCCGGCACAACACAATTTCGGCCCGGGATTGATGTCATCCTCAGTAGAAAAAAACAAAACCGAGCTCAAAAGATGAGTTCTGGAGTTGCTAGCTGATATAGCCGAAGCGGTGTGGACGAGGCTATCTGACGTAGTTGAGGGCCCTGTGATGTGGCATGCTGGTCGAGGGAGCTTGCTAATGAAAGGCGGGATGAAGTCACTTGGAGGAAAGGAAAGGCGATGTGTGGCAGATTGGTTGTTTAATCATCTCAATTCTTCCTATTGTTAGTGGTTGTCTGGGATGAGAACATGTGTGCTGCCTCAGAGAAAGGCGGTCAGCGAGCGAAGCCTGGTCAACAGGATGCCGGGGTGCTGGTGACGGGAAGTCGTCACAAACAATTTCCTCTGGGGGTTCAAGGATGAAGCCCCTTCCTGGGCGCGGTCTACATGTAGGGATGTGTGGCGCCACACTCCTATTCTCTCGTGAGGCTGAAGCGTCTCCGACAAGACCCATCATGATGACGTGGGGCAACCAGACGCTCCTGCCCCCTGGCCTCACCCCCCAAAACGCACCTCCCACTACTGCCCTTGCGCTAGCGTGGGACAAGGGGGGCAATTTTTTAGACGGGTTTCTCTACCTGGCTGGACATACCTACCTCGCGACAGCCAACGCGCAACGCCAACGCCAACGCCAACTCCGACGCCTACGCCGCCTTCGTTACCAACGTCACGTTCAGCCAAGAAAGTGCATATTGGTGTCACACAACAGCCTTATTGTATAGAGGACGCTCGCGCGCACACACGCTCCCTACGCCATTCACAGATACATCTTCTGTCTATAACCTACCGCCAACCCTCATCCGTTCAACCGTACTCTAGCGCACCGTCTGCTATTGCATCATCAGTCAAAAGATATCGGACGTTGGTTCGACGCCGTCATCAACACACCTTCCTCAACCCTCCTCCGAATATTCGACATTCCTACTCCCCTACGCCCTCCCATGGTTCGAGCTGGCAAATAATATCACCGAAAATGTCCGATTGGAATAAATCCAAGGTCGTAGACCTTCGCAACGAACTCAAGCGTCGTGGCCTGTCACACGCTGGCCTCAAGCAGGAGCTCGTGCAGCGTCTTGAGGAAGATGACGACCAGCCAGCTACTGTCGACGATGCAGCACTGGACGATGTCGTCGAAACCGACAACGCCTCTGCTGTAGATGCTCTTGATTCGCCCATTGTCGACCAAGAATCCGAGAGTGCGACAATCGTGGTTGCCCCTGCCGTCGAGACGGTCGACGACCCTTCTTCAGCGGTCCCCGATGAGCCGACATCGAATCCTGAAACCGCTGGAACTACGAATGGCACCTCACAATCTGCTTTCGCCGCAACGAACGGCTCCGACACTATTGCCACCCCCACCATACCTGCTCAAGAATCAGAGGTGGTGCAAGACTCGCAGAAACGCAAGCGTCGGTCGACAAGTCCAGTGCCTGACTCCAAGCGCGTCAAGGCTGACGGCGGTGAAACGCACCAAGAACAATCAATCATCCCCGTGTCAACGCGGGAACCCGAGCAAGAGAGGGGAGCCCTTACAGGCATTCCGGAGGATGTCACCCACGAGTCAGAACAATCGACCTACAAGCTCGATGACGATGTCATGGATGATGCCCCAGCTGGCACAGAAGTTCCAGAAGTCAATGATGGCGCAGAGGAGCAACAGGCGGCTGAGAATGTTGCCCCTGCTCGCTCGCCTGTCCCAGGATCCCATGGCCCACGGGCCTCCCCTGAACAGCGTGGGGTCCAAAGCAGCCGCGATGAACCGGCTGACCCCATGGATCTCGAGCGAGACGTCGAGCCAGCGGTTCACCCTGCAACACGGGCTCTGTACATCAAGAACTTCATGCGACCTCTTCGCGCCGATGCTGTGAGGGATCACCTTCTTGATTTGATCACACCTCGAGGCGACCCCGTCAACGAGGATGCCATTGAAGTATTTTACCTTGATCAGATCAGAACCCATGCCTACGCCGTATTCAAAGACACGTCGAAAGCTGTGCGCGCACGGTCAGAGCTTCACAACATCACCTGGCCGGACGAGAGCAACCGCAAGCCATTGTGGGTGGACTTTGTGCCGCCCGAGAAGGTGCAAGACTGGATTTTGGAGGAGGAGCCCGAGACCGGCCGCCGCGCGTCTGCCAGCGCGAGATGGGAGGTACGATACGACAGAGACAGCGAGGGAAATGTGGTTGCGACGCTCGACTCCGGCTTCGCTCCTCCCCCAGCGCAATCCAGCACAGCACCACCCTCTCGACCTTCGAGGCCCATGCCCCCCCTTGGCCCAGCAGGACCTTCATTCCCGTCAGGTCCCGGCGGCGGTAGCAACGTGAACGCCATTCCAATTGGCCCCCGCGCCGGCCGAGGCGGCCGCGAACCCCCCCTCGGCCCCCGTGGCCCAGCAGACATCCGCGGCCCCGGCCGGGTCCTTGGTTTCGCCAGCGGCCCTCTACGCACTACCAATGCCAACCCTCCCCTCACGTTTCAAACCGTCTCAGAGGACCTTGCGCGCAATCGCGTAGACTCCATGCGCTCTCACTACACCCGCGATATCAACCGCGATATGGGCGCCGAGGATGAGATCAACCGCTACACGTTCGAGGCGGGCGACACCTTCGTCGACCGCGGTAAGGAGGTCTTCATCGGCATCCGCCCGCCGCACAGGGAGGCCGAGCGCCAGCGGCAGCTCGCCGAGGGTGGACCATTGCGCCGTCCCGGCCCCGGCCCCCGCGGCCCGCCGCGACGTGGTAATCGCGGCCCTGGTGGCCCCGGCGGCAGGCCCCTGAGTGACCGCTATCTGCCCGGTATCAACGAGAGCGGCCCGTACAGGCAGGGCGATCGCGGGAACTTCTCCCGTCGAGATGACGACCGGTTCGGGGATTCCTGGCGGTCCGGTGGGAGGTGGGATGATCGCCGGGGCGGCGGAGGCGGCGGCGGCTACCGGGGAGGTCCTCGCTATTAGATTGGGCGTGGAACGATTGCGCCTCGGCGCCTGTGAACGAATACAACGGGGCGTCTGAAACCTGGCACGGTGAATAGGTCGTCTGGGGCTGTCGAGGGACAGTGATGTCTCTGTGACGGACAACAAGGAGATTGATGCAGAATGCCAGGACGCATCTGATGCCTCTATCCCTGAAACGGGTGGGCAGGTCTTTGGTGGTTGGTTCACGGTGTATTACTACGTACGGCACGTCTCTGACACAAGACGACGGCAAATCTGGCTGGGTTTAATGACTGCTGGGAGGGCTGCCGACCCCTTGGCTTACATAACTTGGTAGCTGGGTCGGTAGGATAGGAGTGGAATAGACTCAACAATGACTTTTCGAATAATCGATTCGCGCCACATGTCACGAAGGAATGAGTTTTGTTAGTCCTCGTACAATTGCCTGATGGCAATGCATATTTTAGTCAGGTCAGTTTCTCATCTCGACCCATTCTATGCTAGGCTGGAATTCATTATCCTTCGTCCACGGTTGAGCCACAGCATAGTGGTCAGTCAAATCGACAAATGTACCAAGGAAGCAGCAGAGATGGTGAACGATCATGTGTCATTGATATAAAACTCCATAATTCCAACACGGCAACTCCCAGTCGCTTTCCAATCTCGTGTCCGAGAGAGCCATCCATTCCCACATCAAAGGAAAAAGAGCAAGCACGAAGCGACTGGCCTAAGCAGCGCTGGCCAGCGAGATGGGCTCGACGCCGACGCGCTCGCGGCTCATGATGTCGAGCATGAGCTGCGTCGGGCGGTTATCGCGGTAGACCTTCTCGCTGTCCTTGAAGAGCTGGACGCTCTGGAGGTACTTGTCGAAGAGGTAGGAGCTATCCATGGGACCGCCCTTGGCCTCAGGGTGGAACTGGGTGGAGAAGATGGGGCGGGTCTTGTGCATCATGCCCTCGTTACTACCGTCGTTCAGGTTGACGAAGTACTCCTTGAAGTCGCTGGGCAGGGTGCTCGAGTCGACAGCGTAGCCGTGGTTCTGGCTGGTGATGTGGCATTGACCGGTGGTCAAGTCGAGGGCGGGGATGTTGTGAGCACGGTTGCCGTACTTAAGCTTGATGGTGCGGGCGCCGGTGGCTAGAGCCAGAAGCTGGTGGCCGAGGCAGATACCCATGATGGGGACGGACGAGGTCTCCATCAGGCGACCGAGGTTGTAGATGGTCTCCTGGCAATGGGTGGGGTCACCGGGGCCGTTCGAGATGAACACACCATCGAAGTGGGAGGACACCTTGTGGATGGGGTAGTTGTAGGGGAAGACGGTAACAGAGGCGCCACGGCTGACAAGGCTGCGCATGATGTTCTCCTTAACACCACAGTCGATGAGAGCAACGTGAAGGCTGGCGCCGGGCGACTCGACAACGAAGGGAGCCTTGGTGCTCACACGCTTGACGAGGTTGATCTGTCCGGGGTCGATGAAGCTCTCGTCCTCGTCGGCGTCGTACTCGTCACCAATGGAGATCCTAGCAAGGGACGAACCCTGCTCTCGGAGATGGGTGACGATCTCACGAGTGTCGACGCCGGAGATGGCGGGGACGCCCTCACGGGCGCACCACTCGCCGAGGCTCTCGACGGCAGTCCAGTGGCTGTACTTCTCGGCGACATCGGCGACGACGACACCGGCACACTGGATGTGAGGCGACTCGAAGTACTTCAGGAGCTTCCACTGGTCGAGCTCGTTGGAGGGAACGCCGTAGTTTCCAATGAGGGGCTGGGTGAAGACGAGAATCTGGCCACGGTAGGAGGGGTCGGTCATGGACTCGGGGTAGCCGACGAGGGAAGTGGTGAAGACAGCTTCACCGGAGATGTTCGAGTTGGCACCAAAGGCTCGACCGGAGAAGACGGGACCGTTCTGGATGGGGTTAGCGACCGACCCATGAGCCTTGATTAGCTGAGGGGACGACAGTTACATACACGAATGGTCAAGGTAGCGTCGAGGTTCTTGACGGGAGCCGTAGCGCGAGGCTGGTTGTTGGGCATGGCCCGGCCGGAAGCAAATCGGACCTGGGTTCCGATGCGGGCAGTCAACCCGGCGGCACCGCGGGCGGCGGGTTTGGCGAAGTTGAGGGTCAATTGGGGAAACATGATGTATGAATCAAATGATTGTCGTTGGGAGAGAAGAAGCTGGTTGATCGAGAACACTTTCTAGGGGCTGGCAGCCTTCCACAAGTGGTCTGTGTTGTGTTGGGTTAGCTCGGACATGACACGGGAGTGGCCCCTTAGGGCGGTGAGTCAATTGACGATGCGGTGAGGCCATACCAGAGAGATAGTCCTAACAACGAGGATTAGCAAGCTGCATACGGAAATGAACAATTGTGTACGCTTAGATGAAAGGAAAATGCGATGAGGCGTGGGCGATTCGAGCTCAATTGAGCTGGCAATAAAAGGCATGGGCGGCGGGGTAGGTAGGAGGCACGCATGGGCATGCCATCCATGACCTCACATGGGAGGACAGCTGGAACATACCTGCGAGGTGAAGATGGACGGGCGCCCGTGCATAAGGGCAACTGGACCGGAATTCGATCAAGTCTGAGAGATAAAAAGGGAGGATGCGGAAATGGCGGTGTTGGCTGGCGAGAGTTGGAGTGTTGGAGTTTCGATGAGTCGGTCTGAGGACGATGCAAGATGGATGCAGGAGAGGGAGAGAAGTGGAAAGAGTCACGGCCAGCGAGGGCCTGCTTAAGAAAAAAAAGCTTATCATTGGACCCTCCAAGGCCTGATACCGTTGAGTCGGGCTGTGACACACGCGGGGCGACTTCTGATTGGCCACTGGTCAGGGTATGACCGCCGATATCGCGACTGGTTCAGCAAATCCGGCCTTGCCGCTATCTTTCCTATCAGAGCTTGGCATGACAGGAACAGTTCCTTAATGGCCGATGTAATGACAACGGGGTATGATCGCCGGAGCATCAAGGGACTCGGCTTGGTGCCCTTGTTCCCGTTCCCTTGTCACGAGGCATCGCCCAATCAATTTGACTGGTTACACGAGAAACGGGGATTCGAGGTAGAGAACACGGAGTTCATCACCAAAGTACACTAGATGCCTACCTAGGTACCTCAGGTACCTGCAAGACATGTCTGCGGATCAATCTGCGAGTAAAGGAAGGACTACAATGCTTTTAGACTTGACCTTGATGCCGTTGAAGCAAACTAGCCAAGCCGGGCATCTGGACCCTGAATGTCAAGGGTTGAATGACTTCCGTGAGCTCTCTGACAGCTTGACGGATGGAACATCCTTTGACACTTGGTCTCAACTTCTACACCTTGACAAAACACAATTTCACTCGGGGTTCATGACACGGTCAAGCCAGAAACCAGGTGCAACTCCCATAGACATGCCTTGACAGACTTCTATTTTAACCAGGCTATTCATGTACATTGCAACCCTGACATGACTCCAAAATACCGGTACACGCCACGCTTTAAATGGCACCGAGCTCCTTGAGCTTCGCAACGAGCCCGTCCACATCGTCAACCTTGCCACCACCCTGCCTCGGCGCCGGTTCTGCAGAAGCATGTTAGCATCAGTCCCAAGACCATCGTGCCGAGCCAACTCACCGGTGACCTTGAGCACCTTCAGCCTCGCCTCGGTCGTCAGCCCAAAGTCGGCCAACTTCTTCTTCTCCAACGGCTTCTTCTTCGCCTTCATAATGTTCGGCAAGCTCGCGTACCGCGGCTCGTTCAGCCGCAGGTCCGTCGTGATGACCATCGGCAGCTTGCCCTTGAGCGTCTCCACGCCGCCGTCCACCTCGCGCGTGACGCTGACGCTGTCGCCCTCGCCGAACTCGACCTTGCTCGCTTGCGTCGCCTGCGACCACCCCAGAAGGCCCGCGAGCATCTGGCCCGTCTGCCCCGCGTCGTCGTCGATGCTCTGCTTGCCTAGGATGACGAGGTTGCTCTTGTGCTCCTCCGCTGCCTTGCGCAGCAGCTTCGCCACCGAAAGCGGCTCAAGATCCTCGCCCTCCTTGGTCTCGACGTGAATACCGCGGTCCGCGCCCATGGCCATGGCCGTTCGGAGGACGTCGACTGCCTTAGGCGGGCCAGCCGAGATGACGGTGATGTCCTCGACGCCGCCGGGGGCGCGCTTCTTGTCGCGAATGCGGACGGACTCCTCGACCGAGAGTTCGTCAAAGGGGTTCATCGAGTGCTTGACGCCCGCCGTCTCGACGGCTGTCTGGGCCTTGTTGACCCGCGGCTTGACCTGTGATTTCGAATCCACATCAGCAACGTCCCCCGGTTTACTGCCAGGCAAGCTGGAATAAGGCGGCACATGAGCTTACCGCATAGTCGATAACCCGCTTGACGGGGACGAGGATCCTCAAGGCAGACATGATCGTTTCTGCTGTGCAATGGTTCGCAGTACCAATTCCGAGGTTGAGCGAGGTGAAGAAGACGGAGGTGGGCTTCGGGTCTAACGAGCAATCGGCGTCATTGGCAAAAGACCGTGCAGTGGGAAGTGCGAGACCGGCTAGTACCGGCCTCCCAACCTCGGGATCTCGGCGCACGTGACCCGCAACCTGGCCCCTCACTCGAGTAGCCGATGAGGGAATGCCCGAGAAGGCCGTTGCCAAAAGGCGGCATTGGGACCAGCATATCATTTTCTCCATGATCCAGAAACGCCACCTGTATATAGCTGTATTGCACTGAACGCTCAAATGTATTGCTCCTGTTCACCAGTCGTCCCATTCGTCCTTCTTCTTCGCCGGCGGCGCCGCACCACCAGCACCCCCACCCTTCATGGCTGAAGTGCCGATGGCTCCAGTGCCCGAAGCCCGCTGCTGTTGCTGCTGGTTTTTTTGATCCGCGAGGCTCGAGAAGTCGTCCCAGAAATCTCTCTTGCTGTCGTCCATCGGTGCCTGCCTGTAGCCGCCGCTGCCCTCACGGCCGCCCTCCACAAATCGGTTGAAGCCATCGTTCGCGTTGCGGGCGCCCTGTTGCGCTGCACGTCCAACCTGACCAGCTGCCAGCTGGGCTTGTCTCGCAAAGTCGGATTCGGCGAGCTGTATACAGGTTAACTCTGTCTGCCATATCATTACATGTGAAATGTAGTTGCCGGAGTTCTCACCTGCTTCGCCGTGGGCTGGATGTACCCGTCGTTGACCGTCTTGGCCGTCTTGGACACGGTCGAAGTGAACCAGCCGAAGCCCTTGGTTAGCGCAGCCACGGGATCCTTCTGGAGGTCGTCGTAGGTCGGGGCGCCGCTGTCATCGCGCGCCGCCGGCGTGGGCGTGCTGCCGAAACCGGCATACTTGCCGCCCTGGCTGGGTGGCAGCGCGTCTGACCTGGACGCATTCTCGGCACCCAGCTTGGAGAAGTACTTATCGTCAACCTTGACCTTGCCGCCAGGACTCGGGGCGCGGTTGCTAGCACTGCCGCTGAGGGGCGTGGCCGAGCGGCTTGGCTCCTTCGCAGGCGCAGGCGCAGGCTTCTTCTCCCCAGGAACATATTCTTTGCCCTCCGCCTTGGCCGACAGCCTTTCCTTCCACTCTTCTCCGACTTCGCCGCTGTATCGTTCCGCGATCGTAGCATCATCCCAGGTGACGCCCCGCATCTTGGTATCTTCGTGCTGCTCAAAGAAGTCTTTCCAGTTCTCGTTGCCGCCGAGGCGCATCCGCTCGATCTCGATCTGCTTAAAGGCGTCCATGGAGATGCTGCGGACGAAGGAGATGTGCACACCCAGCCCGCGATGGACGCCAGCGCACGACAGGCAGATGAAGACGCCAAACTTCGGGGAGGCCCATTGAGGCGAGGGTGCGTTGCAGTCGCAGCAGAGGTTATTCTTGGATTCCTTCTGAATGGCTGCCAACTAAACGTTCACGAAGGCGGTCAGTCGAGTTGTATCCAAGTCGTTGCGGATGACGTCGCAAGGCCCACGACGCAGCAGTCGACGCACCTTAGCCCGAGTTTCGGGGTCGACCTCCCACATGGCCTTGGAAGCCATCGCGGAGGTTCTTATCGAAGCAACAACTCAAGTGGGTTAAGTTCGGGTTTTCGTACGGCGAGATGGGGAGTTGCGATCACAATTGCGACAGACAGGTGTTCGGCGTGGCGGAGGATGTTTGTGATAAGGGGTTGGTCCACTCACTGGCCCTGGCGACAGGAGCCTGGGCCTGCCTGGCGTACGCACATCACAGCACTGAGAGTTCCCACCACCAAGGCGTCTGTTCCACACACACAGTAAGGTACCTGGACATCCGAACGGCCGCGCCTTGGAATGCTACCTCGCTACGCTACGAAATTACGAGCACCTAGATCTGGGTTGTTTGTTTAGATTAGGTTTCAAGTGCAGCATGATCCCGACTCGATGTCCAATTGTACAGACCGTAGCGGCAACGAGAATCACACGCCGGTGACAAGCCTTGAGGCACTGCCTTGGCCGTGTGATATTAACCCCAAACTTCGGGGTACCAGACTGCCACACGTCGCACCAACCAGCCACCTTGCAGCACACCATCCACCGATCGCGCAGGAAGCGAAGCACTCAACGTGGACAACGTAGATCACACATTTCAATTCGTAAAACACTTGAGCATTGTCCGGTGTATTGATTTGCGCCGAACTTTTCCTCTTCCTGCCAGCCCGCCCGCCAGAAGCTAGAGCTAATGTACATACCCCCCGCTGAGAGCAGAGGAAGGCGGGAAAGGAGGACAAAAATACAAGGGGTGGTAATGTGGGAGGTCGTGATGAGTATTACGGGGGGAAAGAGAACCAGATAGCAACGCTGCAGAGCTTCCTTTTTCCGTTGTCCTATTTTTATGTAGGGCCCGAGGAAACCCAGGAAAGATATCTGTCCTAGGAGATAAAAGCCGCCACCTGTGCGTGCCCGTGTTCCAGTAAGGTCCACTTTCAAAAAGAGAAATCGTCGAATCCGATATCATATCATAAAGAGTTCGTCAGAACCGAGATTCCGAAGGCTCTCCGATCTTCTCGGGCCAGGCGGTGTCGGTAGATGGTCTGCTTAAGCAGTGGTAGTGGTGCCGGCAGCAGGAGCGGGGACGGCAGGGGCCGCGTCAGTGGCGACAACGGCAGTGGTAGCGGGAGCCTCGGTGGTGGCGGGGGCAGCAGCGGTGCTGGCACCCTCCTCAGCGCCGTTGGCCTTCTCCTCGGGGGAGTTGGCCTCCTCGTCGGTCTTGTCGGGGCTGTCGATAGCGACCTTGACGGCGATCTCGCGGCCCTCGATCTCCTTGCCGTTCATCTCGCTAACAGCCTTCTGCTGGAGCTCCTCAGAGGCGAGGGTGACGAAGCCGAAGCCACGGCCCTTGCGGGGCTCACCACGGGCCTGGAGCTTCTTGATCATGAAGCGGGGAATGGGGCGGAGAGCGATCTTGGCGGAGGAGGGCTGGTAGGCGTCGAAAAGCTCCTTAAGCTGTTCTCATATGTCAGTCGTGAGCTTGGTATTCATCGCACATCTAGAAACGCACCTTCTCCTCGGTCAGGTCGTAGGGCAGGTTAGCAACCATGACCTTGGTCTTGGAGGCAACGCCGTCGGCAGGGGGGCCACGCTCGCGGCGCTCACGAGGAGGGCGGGACTCCTTGTTCTTGGCCGAGTCGGCGGTGAGGTCCTTGTTGGTGACATCGCCCAGGGGTTGAGCCTCGGTAGTGGTAGCGGCGGCAGCCTCAGCAGGGGCAGCGGCCTCGGCACCCTCCTCCTGGTTGCCGTCCTAAAGTCATATTAGAAACCATGTCTGCGAGTTGGGAGTTGGGAGTTGAGACACTCACACGTCCGCTGCGGGCGCCACGACCGCCACGGCCACGGCCACGACCACGGCCAGAGGGGCGACGGCGGTTGCCCTCGCCAGCACCCTCGCCGTTAGCAGCCTCGGCCTTCTCGCCAGCGGGCTCGGGCTTGCGAGCGAGTTGGACGGAAACCTTGCGCTCCAGAATCTCCTTGCCGGAAAGCTCAGAGATGGCGCGCTCGGCCTCAGTGGGGGTAGAGAGGTCGACGAAGGCGTAGCCAACGGGACGGTCGGTGCGGGGGTTCTTGGGGATGGAGACGGACTCGCTATTGAAATAGACACGTCAGTACATGATGAGGTGATGACAGCAGCGGTCGGTGGGCTGCGTGAGCCAGTATGAGAGGTGATGTGTCATCCGGTCAAGCAAATGACGAGAAGAGCGCACTGGTGATGTTCTCAACGATGCAGGAGACTGATGGAATGACTGGTGATGATCACGACAAGGCGTCCGTGGGCAACTTTGGCGGCCGTGATGGCTTGGCCATCGGGGGCGATGGATCCCTATGATGCCGTGGCAGGAAGGCGCGAATGAAGGCAGGCACTGGTCTGCGTGCAACCAGAAAGGCAGCGGGGGGGGGGGACGGTGTTGGGGATGATGACGATGGACATGAATATGGTTGGGGAAGAGCGACGACTCACACAAGGTAACCCTTGAAGAACTCCTTCAGTTCCCCCTCGGTCGTCGCATAGGCCAGGTTGCCGATGTAGAGACGGCGTCCCTCAGCAGCGCTGGCGAGGACGGCGTCATTGTTGGCGGCGGCAGGCTTGTTGTCGGTGACCTTCTCGGCGATCGAGGTATTGCTCAGAGCATTGGTAACGTCCTGGACGGCGTCGGTGACCTTCTCCACAACGGCAGACATGTTGGATGATGGGATGTGTGTTGTGTGGTTGGATATGGAGATGGTTGTTTGTGTTGAGATGACGTGCGACGAGGTTGTGTCGAACTTGGGGGACCTGGGTTCAAAGAGAAGGTCCGAGGTTGGAAGATGGATCGAAGTTCGGAAGAGTTGAACTCTGAGGCAATGGAGGGGGATTGTTAGGGTAGCTTGGTGCCCTAGATGCTTGAAGAGGGGGAAGACAGACGACTTGCGTTGCGCGGTGACACAGTTTCTTGATGTTTTGTGATGAGGAGGAAAGGGAAGAAAGGAGAGGTCTGGAGTTGCCTGGAGTAAGTACAAATATTTTTTTCCCTGGGAGAGCAAGGGGGTGGCAGGGGGGGCAAGGGGGGTCCAGTGCCTGGTAGGTGGTGGAGGGTAAGCGAGCCGCAGTAGGAGCAACGTCCAGTAGAAGGAGTAGGGGCGCCCGCACATAGAATGGAAGGAGCGACTGCTTGTGTCCGTGAGCCCTGCCTGTCACTTGGCAGGTGCTTCGGGGGGTACGTACCGAAGTTGGGGGTGTCTCCTTCCTGGGCGATTGGTACCTGCGGGGGTCCAAATGTCGAGCATGGCCATGCCTGCCTGGCCGGATTTCCAACGAGCTGGCTTGGGCCATATTTCAGATTCACAGACGACGAACACCATGCAGAACGTCTCTTCGAGGTCATGCTTGAAATGGGTTTCGCCACATTTTCTGGAATTGACTGACGAGCACGGCAGCAGATGTGATGTTGCTTCCAAAGACGGCCGCTCTACGCATCAAATCACTTGGGGCGGCGGTGACTACGGTAATGAGGGTAGGTGCAAATGCTTGACAGGGAGGTCGCATTCCTCCACGTGCTCTGCCTGCCGTGGCCCAGACTGACACTTGCCCCGGTCATGACCGCCAGAGGTCCAAGCTGATCAGACTCATGGAAGCGGTCAAGGCAGGCAAGAAGAGTGTAATGCTTAGGCAATGCCTGCCTGATGAACGCCTACCCGACTCACATGACAACTCTGGAGAACGAGAGGTGCAAGTACCACAGTCATCCTCCACATTTCATACTGACCTCTTTCCTGTGGAGCTTAGACTGCCAGGGAGCTCTTGCCACGTCCGCTGGAGCTAGCTCCAAGCGCACGGCAGCTGCCCCGTTGCGTTGCCACCAGTGGCCCCAGCTTGTCCGTGAAGACAAGCTAGAGCAGCCGGGGGGCACTCGCCTTGGGAAAATAGGCCGTGGGGTCTGTACAGGGAGGCAAAGAGAGGCTTCTGGAAGCCCCAGCCGCCCTACTTGGACGAGACACTTGGGTGAACCCCCCTCTCCCGGCCGCCCTCTCAGCTGGCTTGTCGTGGTGCGCTGCTATCACCCTGTTGATGTGCGTTCTATCAACTGCCGGCGCCCCCGGAACTGCATGCGATGGCCTGCTCATCACGTCTTTCTGTCGCGATACGCCATGTTTGGAACCTGGTCACATGCTTGAGGCCGTCCTCTCCGCGAGCGAGTCGCCTCATTCTCAAGCAAACACCGAGCACCAAGCAACAACCTCCCCAGGTTACATACACCATCACAGACCATCAATAGCGGCGGGCCACTGAGACGATGAGGACCACGGCTCTCAGCCCCCTGGGCGAATTGCACAATTCCCATGAAATTGCCCTTGGACCTAGACAATTTCCCCGATCCACCCCATTTCGGGGGGTCGGATCAAGGAGAAAGACCCCTGAAGAGGCGCAAAGCCTAGCCTTCGTAGCCCCTGGACGGTTTCTCGAGCTCGCGTGTTTCGTTGCTCTTCAACAAAGTCTCAGCCGGTCAGAGTATTCATGTCTTGGATGGGAGATGGGGTCCTCGACATCGATGCATGTCACTCTGCAACACCCAAAGGCCCGGTGCTCCGGCATTCCAGTATCGGACTTCTGCGGCAATCTGCGTGTGGCCATGCCGTGGACAACAAAGCTTGTGACAGACTGGGCCTGATGTCGGATAACAGGACGAACGCCCAGCACGCCTGGACCTGCTTCGAGCGCCTTGGATCTTGCATGCCGCTGCGCCGCATCCCCGGGCCGCTGGGTTCCAGCACTTCCAGGGTCACACCCCGCCTGGCCTAGCCTTGGGGGCCGACTAGTACCAAGACCGATTAGCGATCTCGTCCGGCGTCGAGCCCTGTCGTTCCGTGGCGCTCATTTTCCGTGGCAGAAGAACCCGCCCCGGGCACTGGGGGTTTCGCCCATCCTAGGGAGCCTGCGGCGGGCGGCAAGCCTGAAGCCTGGTGGGCCGAAGCCCGAATTGAGTCGCCGCAAGCTCCGATACCGTCGATTCAAACCCGCACTGTCCTAACACACTGTCGTAGATTCAAACGACTCACACTCGAATTATCTCGCATTCAACCCAACACTGGCATATTCCTGGGACCTCACCTACCCGGAGCCAGACTTTCGATTGCATAGCCCGACTGCTCTAACATGGCCACTATAGAGAGAGATACACCTGTTGAGCTGGCCGACCTCCCCAACAGGTCTGCCCTGGTTCTGTATGGTTCAGAGACGGGCAACGCTCAGGATATCGCGGAAGAGCTCGGCAAGATGGTACAACGGCTGCACTTCAAGACTAAGGTTGACGAATTGAATTCTATACAGCTCGTGGGTTTTCTCTCCTCACCCCCCGCGGCCCTTCCTCTGGCATCTCGGCCCCGAGACTGATCACAAGACGTGTAGAATGAGCTGCTCCGTTACACCCTGGTCATCATAGTCATTTCTACGACCGGCCAAGGAGACATGCCCCAGAACTCCCTCGCTTTCTGGAAGAGCCTTTTAAGGAGAAAACTCCCCCCAGGATGCTTGAGCCCCGTCAAGTTCACCTCGTTTGGTCTCGGGGACAGCTCTTATCCTAAGTATGTTCTTAGCTGTCACTACAACGTAACCATGGCGCTGACACGCCAAAAGATTCAACTGGGCCGCTCGCAAACTTCACAAGCGCCTCGAGCAGCTGGGGGCCACCGAGTTTTATCCCAGGGGCGAGGGTGATGAACAGGATGATGACGGGTAAGTGCCAGGCAACCCCTGCTCGTCACAAGCTCTGACATGGCCCGCAGCATCGATCAAACCTATCTTCGTTGGTCGATTGATTTACGAGCAAAACTACTCGAACACCATCCATTGCCGGAAGGCTTGAGTCCTGTTCCAGACGAAGCTTTGCTCCCACCCAAATACGTTATCACCCTCAGTGCAGAAACACATCGCCCTGTCACGAATACAGGCACCGTACAACTTCCGGATCCGACCACGGAGACGTCCAAAACCGCGAGACAATCCACGGTAAACGGGCCGGAGGTACGTGTCGAGGGACACAGCTCGAATTCGTTGCATAACTTGGTTTCCTCAGTACCCGACGGTGTGGTCACTGTTGTTAGTTCCAATAACCGCGTCACCCCCCCGGAGCATTGGCAAGACGTCAGGAGACTTGCTTTCGAAGTTCATCACCTGCGCTCGACACCGCTCCATATCAACCCTGGCGATTGCTTGAGACTATACCCAAGGAACCTTGCTCAGGACGTCGAGAAGCTATTAGAGCTGATGAACTGGGGCAATGTTGCGGACAAACTCGTGGACCTTCGAACGCTCAACGAACTTCCCACCGGGCTGTACACGGACAACACCACATCGCTCCGCCGTTTGCTCACGGAAAATCTAGACATTACCGCCATCCCGCGCCGAAGTTTCCTCGAGGCCATCTCCCACCACTGCACCGACCCGGACCACAAAGCACGCCTCTTGGAGTTTACGAAGTCAGAGTACATCGATGAGTACTACGACTACGCAACACGGCCGCGGCGCACCATCATTGAGGTTCTCGAGGAATTCCACTCCGTGAAATTTCCTCCAGAGAATGTGCTGGACGTTTTCCCAATGATTCGCGGCCGCGACTTCAGCATCGCCAGCATCCAGCCGCCCGAACCAGGGAGCAACTCCATCTACAGACTCGAGCTCCTGGTGGCCCTGGTCAAGTACCAGACGGTGCTCCGAAAGATCCGCACCGGCCTCTGCTCTCGCTACCTCGGCCCTCTCGCTGCAGGGACGGCAATCCTTGCAAGCCACAAGCCGTCCCTGACCAGCCTTCACGGTCCGACGCATGCGCGCCGACCTCTCTGCGCGTTCGCCACGGGTACGGGCATCGCGCCCGTCCGCGCCCTCATCCAGGAGCGTCTCCGCTACGATGCCCCCGAAACGCCCACCGGCAAGACCCTGCTCTTCTTCGGCAACCGCTCCCGCAGCAAGGACTTCTTCTTCGCCGACGAGTGGGCCGCCGTGCCGCCCGCGAAGCTCGATGTGTTCACGGCTTTCTCGCGGGATCAAAGGGAGAAGATATACATCCAGGACGTCATCCGACAGCAGGCCCAGGCCGTCGCGAACATGGCCAGGGAGAATGTCATCTTCATTGTTTGTGGCGGGAGCAGCAAAATGGCCACGGCATGTCGGGATGCGGTCGTGGAGTGCCTGCGGGTGGGAGGTGTCTGTGAGACCGAGGAGCAGGCAGAAGAGGTGTTTGCGAGGTTGACGTGGTGGCAGGAGATCTGGTAGAGGTTTCGTCCATCTTGAGCGTACGAAATATGGCTTCAGTAGACAACAACCTACACCTCCAATGAATCTTGACCATGCGTCGTAGGGGCCATTACGTTCAGTGCTGGATGATGTTCCTGTCTGCTGGATCAGTGGCTCGAGGGCAAGGAGGCTTGCGATCACGCACCCATAAATCGCAACTTCATAACACACAGGGAGCAATTATCTCGCAGGTGCAATTATTTAAGCTATTCAGGCCTGGTATATGAGATGAAAATTTGACAATAGTCTTCACAACACCATCAAGGTGTTTTCAGCACCTAAACTCCGGAACCCCATGGCCGCCCTGCCGCCATATCCCCAAACGCCGGCCGAAGTCATGTTACATTTACTCCGTATCGTGTCACCTCTCCTCTTCCCAGCTGTACCGCTTATCCGCCAGCTGCGGCACATGCACCAACTCGGAGTCGGCGTCGAACCGCTGGTGCTCCGGCAGCGTTCCGGAGCCCCCTTGCCGTCTGCGGTCGTCTCCTCCGCCCGCCCCTCGCTGCTCCTCGCCGTCGGTGCGATTGCTGTGCGCCGTGTCGCTCGAAGACTGTGTGTTTCCGGGCGTGGGCGCCCTCGGCGTGTCGAGGCCGCGGAGGCGCGGGTCCGGGCTGTAGCCCGGTAAGGAGACGTTGCCAGGCAGGGGTCCAAGGCAGACTATGTTTGAGGGGTCTATGGGCGCCCTCTGGAAGCCCACGGAGGAGGGCGGCACACCCATCGGGGTCTGTGAAGTGACAGCCCGTGCTGGACTCGAGTCCGATCGGCTTAGGGACTCGCGTTCGAAGCTCTGGCTGGTCGGCGATGTGGGATGGATCGTGTTGCTGCGGCAAGTCTGGCATGTGTTGCCTTCCGACGAAGATTGCGGCGCTGTTGACGCCATCGGGGAGACTAAGCTCGGCGTGCCATTGCTCCAGGGTCCTCGGTTGCTCAGGGGCGAGGGGAGGCTACCGGGCAACGTGTTGCTGTTGCTGTCTGTCGGTGAGGAGACGGGTGATCTTTCCGCAGTCAACACGTAGGTTTGCGGGATGTTCAGATCGGTCTTCTCGGTCGTGGGTTCTGCGCCGTGCGTCGGGGGACTGTATGCTGGAACAGGACCCTGCAGTTGCTGATCCATCTTCTTCCGCGCCACTTCGTAGGCAGTCAGCTGCTGAGAGCCGTTTGTTCCATATTCCGTGTCCCCGTTCAGAGAATGATCATCCTCCGCAGCGTCCATTTCCATGGGGCCGATCGGTGCCGGCAACTCGAAGACAGCGTGGTGCGCGTCGGCGCCGACCTCTGTTGGCTGAGTTGTGTTGCCCGATACTTCGTGTGTCGATGGCTGTGGTGGTCGACCGCGTCCAAAGATTCGCGAGAAGATTCGCGCGATGGGCGTACTGGGCTCATCTGTGCCGACGGACGAGGACGTGTCCTTCTCGTTGCTTCCAGCTGCGGCATTCTTCCTCCTGCGCCGTCTGCAGCACCACCATGTGAGGAGAACGGCAAGGACGCAGAAGGCAATGACGCCGACCGCAATGCCAACCGTTTGTCCGGTCGTCAGACCTTTACGACCAGCCTGTGATGCCGGCGGCGGGTACGGGCTGTTCTCCGGCTGGTCGATCTGGACAATCTGACTGTCCGCGATGGGGTCATCGGGAAACACGGCTTGGTATATGGAGAAGACGTCACTATCATATCTTGTAACCATGTAGGCTTCTTGCATAAACGCGCGACCAATAATAAAGGTATCGGTGGTGTTGTCGGTCCGCCTGAGGGGGAAGTACGGGACCGACGGGTCGCCGTAGTTGATTTGGTCCATGAACGGATAGCGAAGGACCTGGGCGAACGCGGCTGCGGTGATGGTAATGTTGACGACGCCCGGGGTGTTGAGCGGGTTGCCAAAGTCGTCGAGGTTATCAAAGCTGGAAAGGGAGAATGTGAATGAGTACGCCCACCCAGACGAGAACGTGTTGAACTGGTCGTCGGTCAAGGTGTAGAGATCCAAGGTGTTGTTGTACGTCAAGTTGAATGCGTCAGCAAACTCGTCACAGACCTGGCCAGGGAGCCACAGAAAGGGCGTCGAGCTGTCGATCAGAGCAGTAAAGGACGTTGACATGTTAGAGAGAACCCTCGGACCGGTGCCCCAGTTGCTGGGCGTGGGGTCGTCATCCGGCACCGAGACGGAAATGCCGCGCACCAAGGCGACTGGCGTGGTACCGCTCTGGCCCAGGACGAAGTCGGTGTTGTGAGTTTCGAAGCGGCTTTCGTCGTAGCCGCCGAGCGTCAAAGAGCATGGCACTCCCGAAGGTCCCACTATCACTCCGAGTCAGCGATGATTACAGGAGTACCTGCGGCGTGTCGAGCTCTCACTGTAAGAGGCGCCAGCCGTGTAGCCGTAGCTGTAGCTGGGTACCCGGCCGTACTCCTTCACTGCCTGGGTCAAGGGAGACTCGGCGATCTGATCTCCGAACCTGCCCTGCGTGATGCCCAGGCCGATGTAGCCGGTGTAGTAGTCGGTGGTGTTCAGAGCGGCAACAATGGTTCGGTCCATGAGTAAGCCGTTGCCGTTCAACGTCTTGCCGACGACGGTGTCCAGACCGTAGTCAGCGTTCCCTTCGTTCTGGAGGTAGTCGAGTCCGAGCTGCCAACCTCCAAGCGAGTCCCAGGTTGACGAGCTTGCCGGGTTGAAGACGTTGCCTCGAGCATTTGCACAGAGAGGTTCCTCTGCTCCGCGTCAGTCTCCGTGCGGAAAAGGTCATGAGAGGGGGGCAATGTGTGTTACTGTCGTAGCAGCCGCCGGACTGAACGACCCAGAACTCGGACAGCGAAGTGCTCACCAGCACGTTGACCGACTCGGCTGGGTTGCCGACTTGAAAGCTGAGCGTGGACCAGTTGCCGTCTATGCCGTACCTGAGCTCGGGGTTAGGTGGAAGGCAAGACGGGGACGTGGCGGGCTGTCTGGACTGACCATTCGGAGGATGGTGTCAGCGCAACGGCCGAGGGGCCTGCGGCCAAGCTCGTCACGGCATGGAGGACCACGAGGGCAACGGCGTGTGAGTGCAGCATCTTGTCGATGGCCGTGAAGCACGACTTGGCAGCTGCAAGGGTCAATTGAGAGCCTCAGGTAGATACATGAGGCTTTCGGGTTGAGATGAGATGGACCCAGGACTTTGCGATTGCTTGCTCGAGCTACAAAGCAGCCTTCCTGTCTGCTGTGGCACAAGCAGATAACATGATACTTGCCCGAAGGATATCAGATGGCGCGGCGAGACGAAAGTGGTTGTGACGGAACAGAGATTGGGGGGATGGTTGGAGAAAAGGAACGTCTGGGACGGTAGTGCCGTGACGGGGTTCTTTGGGGGCGATCCATAAGGAGGAGGGGGGGTTCGTACAAGACAGAGAGGGTGGTCGCTGTGGGTTAGCATGCGGCGTTCCACAGGCAAGACAGGCTAACCTGTCAGGCAACTTGGCCTGCTTGGCAAGACAAAGGGAGGCTAGCCCTCTTAGCCATCCTTCACCTGGCGGCCGCTGGGGTCGCCGGTCTGGTCCTGGGTTGGGCTTGGCATGGCCACGGGCTCCCCCATCTACCTCCACCTCTGCCTCGACCTTGGCTCTGGTCGCGCCCCCCCCCCCTTCTGTCCCTCCTCGATCCGCGCAGGGCAGGGCGGGCAGGGCGGGCAGGGTAGGACAGTTGATGGGTGGGTGGTATTTGCCCCTTGTCGATGTGGGACCCGTGGAAAGCCGGGGTTCAAGTTCGCCAGGTGCCAAATGCCAGGTGTCAAATGTCCTGCAGATCTCGGTCTGCAATGGTTCCTTTCCACATGCAGTGGACTTTCCTCATCGAGGCAGGACAGTGGACTCGAATGTCCTGCGCATCTCCGTCCTCCTCTCGCTGAGCCATACTCCGGTGTGACCCTACACGGCGGAGCCACGAACACCAGGGAACGGCCAGAGAGGGCATGCGGAGGGAGGAACGCAGCGCAGAAGGCCGGCCCAGCCATGGCTCAGTTGCTGCTTGCGGCATTGTGGCAGCGCGCGCTCGCTCGATGCTCGCCAAGTGCGCTCGTCTGGTGGCTTCTCAGTTTCTAGGTCGCCTTGGCAGTCCGTGGTCACAGAGGCAAATCGCCGGAACTCGACGTCGGCGTGGGAAGCGAGGCGTGATCTGGCACGGGTGACACGGAGGCGGTCTTGGAGGAGAGAGGGGGCGGCCTGTCGGGCCTGTGATGCCCCGCAGAGAGATCGGATCTTGAGCCAAACGGGCCTACCGAGAGGGTGAGCTCGCGCAGTTCCAAGGTGAGACATGTTGAATAAACTTTGCTCGATCCTCCTATGGGCGCGGTACGGGAGATGGCCGAGGCGTGGTCAGCGGGGGGAGGGCGAAGCGTCCGTCTGCTTGTTTGGCCTCTGCCTCGTTCGTTCTAGGCTGCCTTTCCGGTTGGACTCCAGCAGCGCAAAACGACTGACTGACAGCGGTTTGCCTCGAGAGGCAAGCGGAAAGGTCGGCCGCGAGTCGTGTACAGATGCTCCAGGAACCCTACTTGTGTCGTGGCGTTGGTGTTGTCATCGCTGAGAGGCAACAGCACGCAGCAGCACGCAGCTGACAGGAAGCTGACGGACAGAAGCGAGCATCTGGAACGCCAATCACCCAGGTCGCTCCCCACCAGGCGAAGAACGTGGTCGATGACTCTCGGTAATGTTGCAGGCGGCTTGGCCAAGAAACCATCGACAGCTTTGTCCTGGTCTGGCCCGTTGCCCGTCGGCTCCAGCCTCTCCCATGTGGGTAGCGGGTGCGACACGGCGAGTCGTTCATGACATTTGTGCATTCTCGGCGGAGAAGAAGGGGCCTTGCCGTCAAGTACTACCCAGGGGCAGGTTCGGGCTCTCTTCCGCCTTCCGCTGACTACTTGTTGCCATCTCAATGACTTGGGACGAGGGAGGGTGTGGCAACCGAATCCAGAGTGCCGGGTTCGGCGCGGAAGATCGTGTCGTTTGCTGGCGCGGCACACTCTATCTGTCTGGCTGGCTTAGGGGTGCGACTCGCGTGATGAGGCCCAGGCCCAGACCCATGCTAAGCTACTGCTAGAGAGCAAGCGCTCTATAAGGTTACCGAGTACTTCCCCCCGCAGTAGTAGTCCCCATGCCGCAAACGAGGCACATGTGCCTATCGGTTGCCCCCGCCCTCAGACTTGGTTAGCGAATGCACTGATGAGACAACCTGCCTCTTTTGCCTCAAGCTCCCGACCTTCCCATGCGGGATCAGTTCGCCTGCGTGCTATCCCTCCGACTTTATGCTTGGCCCCGGGGGGGGGAGTGTTTGCTCTGCTGGCTATCTATCGTTGGCCGTCAATATCCAGGGCATTCGACAACTGACTGCCGACCAACAAGCACCAGGCAGAAACCAAGTAATAGTATGACCATCACTATCGGCTGGCTCTGCTCGACACTCCACCCGAGCGAGCTCGACCGTTCAATATCGGAATGAGCGCATCTCATCTCAGTTCTACTCTCCGGCAGGTCGAGCCTGATTGAGAGCCTGCCTAGCGTCGCCGCGTCGCACGGGGATACGCCTGGTTTGGCGCCTGTCCGCCTGACTCAAACCGACTCGACGCGTCACTTTAAATCCCCTTCCGAACGAACACGCCCAAAAGCAAAGCCGCACTCGACGGACACCGGCGGGCCTTTAAGCGTACCAGCGTCTCCGCGTCGCGAGCTTGACGAGGTGATCGAATCCTTCACCGGCTCGTCACGGGCAAACATGTACCGTCCGTGGGCCTCAATCGAGCCCCTTGCATGTCATCCCCGCCAAGACCCAACTGCCATCCGCGATACCCACGCCACAACGATCTCTCCCCTGTCCCTGCCAGGGCAATTCCAATTACCTCTGGACCAGGAAGACAGTTCGCTCCGGACCTGAGCGAGGCCGGCCCGCGAGAGGCCAGGAGACCTGCCGCATAAGGGGCTCAGTGAACTTTGCTGGCCCGTGTCTCATCCTGCGCCTGTCAGCGCGGCCGACCTCTTCTGCTCTTTACGATCATACATCACATCGTACATCGTACATCGTACATGGCCCATTCATAATAGCACCGCAGTGCGTACGCGGCAGCGCTAGAACTTACCGAGTCGGCTCGCCGTTGGGTATGGCGCCGGGCTGTCCATCGCCCGTCATCTCAATTGAACCCGCCTGCGACCTGTCATTGGCACTCGGAGCCTCGACTTACGCAGTAAGCACCCCCCGGAGCAAATTTGGCAGTCCGACCGACCAGCCCACCCCCCTGCACCGGTCACCACTGGGCCGGTGCTTGTTTGAATCTGACTTTTGGTGGTGCGGATCTGCCGACGATGGGACGCCCAAATGTCCCCCGCCTGCCCTGGTGCTGGTACACCCCCTCCCCCCATTTCGTCCCTTGCTTCTTGGTTCTTGGGTTTTTCCAACCGCCCGTAGCACTGGACTAATGGGGTTAAGCGCTTTTGCTGCTCTTGCTCCTGCTCTTGCCCTTGCTCAGCTCAGTCCCAGCACAGCCACGCCTCAGTCGAGTCCGTGTTTTTACGTGCCGTGGACAGGAACAAGCAAACGGTGAGCCTGTTCAAATTGAGGCGAAATCCTTGAGCACATGCAACGCAACCGTCCCTGGTCTTCTTCCTACTGACATTTAGAAGTTCGTGGTTGATGGAATGAGAATAAGAATTTGGAGCGAGGCGGCTTTGGAGAACACGCAATTCCATCCAATCTACCTACCTTACCTACCTTAGGTAGGTATGTGTGCACATGTGGCTGTGCTGTGCATAATCAGCCACCATGTTCAACTCAAAGTTCCCTCAGGGCGGGCGCTGGGTTAAAAGCAGCGAGGCTCCGGTGCACATCCAGTCTTGATGGAGTCTGGTGTATGTGGGTGCGCGGATATCGTCGCATTGGTGTTGTTGTATAGAGAGGTGGTACACCCCCCCCTTTCATCCTTGCCTCTTGGATCTTTTGGTTCCTTCCGCGCGCTCTCTCTCTCTTATGAAGACGGCACCTCTTCGCTTGCCTCTGATCTGTCTGTGTCCGCAGTCACCGTGAACAGCTTTGACAATTGCGCCAGTCACACATCACAATTCGCGTAACGCGTTCCGGGGCCTCTCTTTGCCCGCCGCAGACGACGTCGACTTATGTCGTGCTGGGCCAGACCTGCCTAGACCTCGTTCTTTTTCTTAGATCTCTCCTTCGCTCGATGAACTCGGCTGCAACTGGAACCCGCAACCCCAGCTCACCTGGTCTTCTTCCCGAACCGGCGACGCCTCAACCCAGAGTGAGATCGAGGCGTGCTTCGACAGCGACTCGACCCAACGACCGCGGCGGCACCGATTCAGCATGAGGCTGTTCGCCGTTGTGCTGGTGTCGCTGCCACTAGCAACATTACCGTGTCCTGCATCTGCGGCAAGAGCTGGTATGATTCCCTCCCAACCGGACATTTGTGCCATCTGCTCACTGAACCTTCCCAAGCCGATCCAGTAGCATTGGTGCGTCGTGGCCTGAACGGATGGAACCAGACGACAACAGCAACCAGCTCGAGCTCATCAAGTGTTCAACCGGAACCTGGCTCGAGCACATCTTCCGAGCCAAAGCTGTTATTGACCCCAAGCTCATCATCGACCAGTGGTACCGTGGGCTTCGGAACAGTGGCCGACGCGGATGCGCCTCGCGACACATTGTCGACACCGCTACGTGATGCATTTCGGTTCTCTGAGGATTCGACACATCAAACTCAGACACGCACTATTGCTGTCCCACCGGAGGCACCGACTACTGGCCGACAGGACCTTTCCATTCCGACGAGCTCTCCTTCCTATGGCCAACCACATGGGCGTCCCTCAGCGGGCCATCAGCATGTGTACTTCAACTCGTCCACAGCGCCTGGGGAGTTGAGGTCATCATCATTGCACAGCAGTCCTGCTGTGTCGTTCCTCCAACTTCCCGATCCAGCGGCGCCGACTGTCAGCTCCTTGTCTCGAGACGCGGCACCACCACCATCGTCACCCGAGTACACCTCACTGGTTTATTTGACCCTGAACCGGACCACCACCGCTCCTGGACTCAACAACACCCATGGCCAGCCCTCGACCGAAGTAGGCGAATGCTCTCTTCCGGCGGAAGGCTCCAGACCCACCACCTACTCAATCATCTACACAGCAACAACCACGTTCTACGGCGACCCCGCCGAGTACACGCCGCCCTACTCTGTGATCGAAACGCCTGTCGCGTGTGTCACCCCAACAATCTTTCCAGACGTACCCGACCCTAGCGAACCAGAAGCACCTGGCTTTGGGGCACCTGGACATGAATCTCTCCCGCTGACGACCTTTTGCATCACCACGCTCGGAAGAGAGGCATGTGCGACGGAGGTCTTCCAGTTTCCAGGAGCCATCTCCGTGCCGCCAGATACGAAGTTGCCAGGCACTGTCACCTTTATCACCACTGACAAGAACCCGTCCGTCGTTTTCAGCCCGGTTTCCACGCCAAACTATGGGAAGCACACGAAAGATCCACACGCTGGGGATCATCACTCGATAGACGGCTCGAAGCCTCAGAGGCCGCATCCGCATGGGCCCGGAGGGCCAAAAGATCTGCCTTTTACCAACAAGCAACTGGCGACTACGACCTTTAAGGTGACGCTAGAACCGACCAAGGTGGTCATTGAAGACCAGACATTTTCCGTTTTACCTACCCAGACGACGCACGTGACGGTCAGCGACGAGACGTTCATCATCAATCCTACTCAGGTTATTGGCGGCGGCAGTATCATCAACAGGCCATGGAACGGTGGTGAGGAGGCTGGGCCCGGGTCGGGCAGTGATGGAAACGCCGGTCATGGCGGAGCGGAGGCAGTCCAGAGCGGTGGCGGGGACTCCGGAGCCGCCGGAGGCCACGGGCCAAACGGTGACCATGGAGGCCGAGATGCTGGAGGCCGTGGCGTTACCATGGCGCCTGTGACGACAACCATCGGAAAGGTACCCATGGTGATCGCACCAGCTGGCACCCACCCCGTGGTCGTCGTCGACGGTACGACTTACTCGATACCGCCCCACGGCAAGACGGTGACGGCTGTGGTCCAGGGCACGACTGTCACCATAGATCCGACGGCCGTCCACTTCCCGAGCGAGACGATCCCCATTCGGACCCCGAACGCAAAGCCGGTGGAGACGGAACATGTGGTTGTCGGCGGCCAGATGATCACCGCCATCGGCCAGACAGTCGTGGTCATTCACGAGACCACAATAACGTACGGGCCTGGAATCTCGGCTCGGACAGAAAAGGTTGACGGCGGCACGATCACGATTGGGCCGTCTGGGGTCGTGGTCGACGAGAAGACCATCGGCGGACCGAAAGCTGGACCGAAGCAGACGGCGTACGAGATTGTCGGGGGCGTAACGATCACGCAGATCGGCGCTTCCGTCGTGGTCATTGAGGGATCAACATGGACAATCGGGCCAGAAGCCACGGGCACCCACACGACAGAGGTGGGCGGCAAGACGATTGTCATTGCTCCCGAGGGGGTCACCGTCGAGACGCTCAGCTTCACATATCCGTTTGGACCAACAGTTGTCACGACGATCATGGCGACTCCGTCCCAGACCGTCGCGAACCCGTCCGCGACACAAACACAAGAGAGCAAGAACAACGGCGTCTCGAACGGCGGGAGTCCCAACGGCGACGACGATGACGAGGGGAGTGGGACGGGTTTGCGCGGGGCGCTCAGCGGGGCGCTGCTCAACCTGGGATTTTGCATATCAATTGGCGGCGTTTGGCACATCATGGGATACATGCTCTGAGGATGTGGGCATATATATATGGCTTGGGCGTTCTCTGATTTGGAGTCTGGAACCGGTGGTCACGTCACGCACGCCCTTGGGAAGCTTTCAGGCGGACCAGGCGAAGGCCTGGCATGGGCTGTGTCCGGCTCTCTCACGACTGATGACTTGGACATAAAATGGCGAGGACGGCGGCGCAAGAACGGCCGTCAGTGTATAAACAACAACTTGTATGTATGTATGGCATAATTCATAGTAGGCGCCTTGTCGGCGACGGGACGCCTCTGGCGAGAACATATTGGGGGGCTCATATGCGCCGCTGGGGTCGCACGATCTACCTGATCCATCTTGATTCACACAACGTTCACGAGTCTGTTCCGTCGCTTTGACACGGGTGGTTAGTTGTCGAAAAGCTCCCTCTCGCGACTGACACAGTCCTGTGACTCCGACACAGACCACGGGCTCTCTCAACCTATGCCCCTGAACCATACATGACAGCCCGCGCCAGCCTTGCCATTCGTGTCCTGCCGTGCCGTCTCACCTGCTCGCCCGCCCGAGAACACCCATTCTTAGCAGGAAGGCTACCAGCGACGGCTGCTGACAGGGCCGAGTGGCCCGTCGAATCGGAGATCTCGAACGAGGCAGAGAACGCCCAGTGCCGGCGTCCCCGTCAGATGGGGCCTGAGACATTGATCCTCATGACAGCGTCAATCGGCGGCGATCTCTTGCCGGAAAAAGCGGTGAGCTTTTATACCCCTCGGCGCACCACCAGACTATTAAGATCGATGATTTGATTCCAGGCGCGCGGGCGTGAGAAGGGAGGAGGGGGAAGGCGTCGGGTCTCAGGCCGACCGTACACAGGGTTGCTTGCTGACCACCCGGCGTGGAACGCGCTATCGACGCCTCCTCATCTCGCAGTCCAAAACGCAGTGTCGATCCCATCCTTTCCCCTTTTCACCCCCTAAACCCCCCCCCCCCCCCCCCCCCTCCTCCCTCTCACCCCGTATCCAGGTGTTAGGTCGGCCAAGCCACTGAACCCCAACTGCTCAGCCACTCACGCGTCGCTGCGCGCTGCGCGTCGTATCGCGAAACGTAGTGCTGGACTCTATATACGAGGTGGGTGAGCAGCGCTTGGTCTGCCCGCCGTCTTGGCACTGATCAACGCACGAGGCTCACCGGGGCGTGGCCTTGAGCTGATGCGCACGTCACTGTGATGCGGTGCCGTGGAGGTCAAGGGATTGAGAGGGATCATGACATCCGAGGAGGGGCGCGAGGCAGGGCTGGGCTACTGGCTTGGCGGATGTTTGCGTTGAGACAGGTTGAGGGTGTATCCAATCGACGACCATGATGATACACAAGACATCAGCCCAAGAATCAGTACAAGTCGTCACGGAGAAGGTCGGAAGTCGCGTGACGGAACGGAGGGGCGGGATCTTCCACCCGTTGAGAGACAAGGCAGTGAGTGAGTGGGGTGTGTCGATTCATGTTCGCCTGCTCGGGCAGACGTTGAGAGGGAACGGCCCATGCGTGGTACCGTCCATGGTCATTATGGTTTCGTCTTTGCACAGGGGTTGTTCAAGTTGAACCGTCAAGCTTCAGAGGCAGCTGGAGACGCCCAGAGAAGAAATACGTGCCGTGCGACAGTGGCGCTCACAGTATAAGACATCATGGGAGACACGGGGGGAAGCCTGTGTAAAAGGAGATGGCTGTTTTAACGACCACAATATTCGGCTGCGGAGAAAGGCGCTCACCGTCGAGTACGCTTCGCACCAGTGGCCCTCGTAACGTCTTCTCATGGCGTACGTCCCGACCAGCAGGAGTTTGCCTCGATCTTAGGCGGGCGTCCCTTGAAAGTTGGTTGAGACGAGGTCAGTTCTGGAAAACTGAAGAATCTATGGGTCAAGTATCATACCGACATTCTCTCGAAGACAATATTGTGTAACACTCCACGACTGATGCGACTAAGACGAATTGCAAGCCAAATGTATATTCCAAGGCAACTTTCAGGAGTGCCATGCATGGCCGCCACAAACGCGTGACGGTGAACTACGTCAAGAGAACTGAAAAAGGTATTACCCGCTGCACCCAGCTGGAAGAAACGAAAACGCAAAGACGCTCAACTCGAGCATAAACAACGCAGATCAGCAACCACATCTCACATCTTTCCCTTGCCTTTGCCCCTGACTTCCAGCGAGGGGAAGTCTTCTTGGTGCTCTCGACCAACGTCTACGTAGTCATCGCCGCCGTGCGGGCCCTGATCTTCCATGCTGAGCTTCAGAGCCAGCGCCAGGTCCTCCTCTTCCTGGGTCATGGCGGCCTGGCTGGACGACCCGCCATTGGTGCCGAGCTGCGGTGTGTGGCTGGCAGACGGCGACGTCGAGGCAGATCGCTTGCCCTTCTTGCCTGGCTTGGACTTGACGGTGATCGGTACCTCATAGTCGTTGGAGCTGTTCCCGCGGGGCGAGCGGCCGTGCTCGTTAACGCCCTCGAGAAGCGATAGACGAAGAGCCTGCTGCACCTGCATCTCGTACTCGCTCTCCTCTTCCACTGTCGGGGGCGGGCTGAAGCCGCTGGCAGGCAGGCCGTTGACGCTGGGGTCGGGCGTGACGGTGGACGCAGTGCTCTCGCTAAACGACGAAGCCGTGTCGAAGCTGGCGTCACCCGTGTCGCTAGCACTGGTGCGGCGCTGCTCGTCGGTCTGGAAGGACTCCTCAGAGATCATCTGTGCGTACCGGACAGCCTCCTCCTCCGTCAGGTCACCGAACGCGCCAACGCCGAATCGGCTACGAAGCCTGGCCTGTTCGCGGCTGCGATGTTCTTGCTCCAGGCGCAGCTCGGCCGTTTCAGCTGCGATATAGCCCGAGACCTTGCCGCCGGGGCGGCGACTGGCTAGGCGGCCGTGGATGTCAGAGTGACGGAGACGACGTTTGCGGCCCGGAGGCTGACTCGTCGCACTGTAAGACCAGTATCGAAGGAACGCCCCAAAGGCGGTAACGCCACGGAGGATCGTTGGGTCAGGATCGAGGAAGATGGTCCGAGCAGCGGTGTAGTTTTCGTTGACGAGAGCCGGGTTCATCGTCAGCATGTGTCGAGGCACGCGTCCCGAAGGCCTGGCGTTGAGCGTGCGCATGGGGTCCAACGTTGAGGCCAGCGGATCCCAGGCCTGGACGAGGCCGTCGCTGCCGCCGTGGACAAGATACAGGCCGTTGAGAGCCAGGCACGAGATCTCAGGCGAGTCAGTCTGGATAACGCGAACAGGATTCATCTCCTTAGAGAGGGGCCCGGTCTCGCGCATGTTCCACAAGAGGACGGCACCACTCTTGGTTCCAACTGCAAGCATGCGTGCGCTGCGGCCAGGGATCTCGGCCAAACTCTCAGCTGTACGCGGCGTGACGCTGATGGGAGTCCCTGCTTGGGAGGTCACCTTGATTGTTTCCTTGAGGGGATCTTCGGCGGATGTCATGGCGGCGTGCAACGACACGTCAGTAGCCGACGCTGTGATCTCGCTCTTGTGGTAGTTCGCGAGACCAAACAAGGTCAGACTCCAGTCGCTCATAAGGCCTGGTGTCGGAACTGGCGGACTGGGAGGTGTCGGGAGAGAAATGGCGACCGAGGCTGGAACAGCCGGCTTGGGCTGGACCGAGTCCGCAGCGACACTTGATGCTCCGAAGATGGAAACCGGCACGGGCTCCGGGTCGGCAACGCTCTCTGAGGTGTTGGCTGGCTGCGGCGTCTTTGGTAGAATGGACCTCATGTATCTGGAGACTTTGGGACCTTGGCCCTTCTCCCAACCACACTCGATGACAACGACAGTCTCTCCGCCGCCGTTGCCATCGTCATGGGCAAAATCAACTTCGAGTATTCTCCTCATGTCCCAGCCTTCGCAAACCTTGCGGAAGTGTGCCGGCTTGTGTCGGAGGAACTTCTCAATCTCGCGGGCTTCGGCAGTGAGTTGCTCCTTACTCAGCTTCATAGAGTCTGCCGGTGAACGGGGGGTATACGCGCCCCTGATAGCATTTTTATCAGAGTCATCAGGTCGAGCTCGGCGGCGGGTCTGCTCAACAAGCTGCCAGTAGACAGACCTTCCCGCGAGCCACGCATTTTTGGTGACGTCCTCGCCCTTGGCCCGATCGAGACTCGATGTCGGAGGCTCAGTAAGGAAGAAGACCTCGCCAAGAGCGTTTAGGGCGACGGCCCAGACACGTCCGGTTATCTTCCTCCTCTGGTTGTATTGGTCGTCGACCTTGATAGAGATGATGGGCACACCTGGGCTGAGAACCCATCGGGCGGTCATGTCGCCGTTGGAAAAGCGATGACCCGAGTTCTCTCCCCCGAGAGCGTAGGCCGTGACAACGCCAAGGGTCGAGCCTGTCAGGATGCCGACCATCGAGAGCGTCATGAATGGAACAGCCGATGACTTGGCGATCCACAGACTCGAAATGGCCTCTGATAGCTCGGGGATTCGGGGAATGTCAGGATACGTGTCGACCACGCCAGATTCGTGGGCGAGATACCGACCGCGCTTCTCGTGGATGGGTCGATAGTAAGCACGACCACCCGGGTGGCCTTCGCCTGCCAGAAGTCCATAAGGAACGCTGACGTCCATCACATTAGGTCCAGCAGCGGGGCCCTCCCCGACACCATACGGTTCAAGGTCCGGGAAAACCTCGTCGAGCTGTTGGGAGCTGAACGGTTCGTCGAAGCCCCATTTCTCAACCTTGCCTGACGTCGGGTCGCTCATCGTAGCAAAGCCCAGGTCGGCAGCACCATGCACGGCACGGGGCGGTTTCTTCCCATTGGCAAAGATGGCGTGAAGGCTTGTCACAGCCCACGGCAACTTTGAGTTGTACGTCAGGACGGCACTGACCTTCTTGGTTGAACGCGCCGAAGAGCCAATCCCACCGGATGCCCCAGGCTTGCCCCTGACGAGACCACGGAGGAGACGTGTGCGCAGCAGGTACTCGCTCCTCCAGGTCGCCAGTGGCGTTAGGCGAGCGAAGTAGCGTGCCTCAGACCGCACAATGTCCGCCGTTGACTGCTCCCAAGGCCCGGCGGAGTCCTTCTCGGGCTTGGCAGCCATACTCTCGTGCCCGGGAAAGTAGCGCAGGAACGCCATTCGCCAAGCGTGGGGTGTCGTGACCAGTGAATAGAACCGCTTCGATACGAGCGCGACTGCCGCGTGAGAGTCGGGATGCAGGTGAGATAGAACATGAGTCAAGATCTCTGTAGGAAGATAGTTAGTTCTGTCCGCAACCTCCAAGCATGTTCGCTCTCAGGGGCATACCGTTAGGAAAGTCAGTAAGCTGGACGCCATCGGAGCGCGAATCCGCTCGCTTGATGACCTTGAAGCCAAGCGCCTGCCTCGGGGTTGAGGGGGTCATGGCGTTTTCGTAGTCTGTGATACGTTGTCCAGCTGCAAATCGACGGCCCTCTGAGTGTCCACTCCGTATGCTCAGTCGACGAAGGCGTTCGTCGAGCTGGCCGGCGTTGATGCCATCAGGGCCCTCTGCGATGGAATGCGGAGAGGCGCTGCTGGAGCCAGCGCGGTGCTGCAGATGTGCAGACCCGCGAGGCTGCTGGTGGTGCTGGAAGCCATCTTGACTGGAGGGAGAGGGTTCTTGGGGGTCGTTCGGTCGGGAGATGTCTGATGACTCAGTAGGCCAGGTCTGCATAAAGCTGAAGGGTGGTGGCGGTGGGCAGTGGCGGAGGACTGTGCAGGGGAGAGTTGCACAGTCTAGATTGAAGAGGCAGGAATGATTAGCGTGATTATATCGCGAATGTGTGGAAAAGCTGCTTCGGGAGCCGGCGAGAGACGAATTGATGATGTTCAGAGGTGCAGGTTGTCAAGCAAAGTTCGCGTTGTCGTGACGCATCTCACTTGGAGTCTGGCGGGAGATTACGGCGTTGTGTTGGCCTGTGCGCGAGCGGCGGGAATATCTCCGGCCCGGTGCCACTTTCTTTACAGTTCCGCCCGGCGGGTTGCGCCACTTCTTATCGGAGGTGGCTCAGTATCGTGATGCCGCGATGCCGTCGCGAACACTTCCACCGCAGCTTTCATTTCCGGTCCTTCAGCAGTTGAACAGCTTTTCGATCGATGGTGCTGGGCATACTGGACCAAGCTCCGGCAGCAACCCTGAGGCTGTCGGAATTCCACAGCCCCTGTCATTCGCCAAGTGGCTGCTTGCTCGCCGTTTCGCACAATGTGTGCGACCAAAACACCACACACAGTATTGTGCCTATTTCCTGAAATCCGGCCCCCCCTTGCTGTAGTACTACTGAACGTGGCCTGACATTCAGACGTCCTGATGCAAGCCCCCCCATGACACAGTGCTCCGGGTGCACTGCCGAAGAAGTAGTTTCTATCGCATCGGTATTTAGTCCATGGCCGTGGGGTTATGAAACTCTATCACCGGGCATTGCCAAGGAAAGTCTTGTGACGTGTCGACAATGAACGCGACGAGGTGGCTTTTGGGGAGTCGAAAGCCGGCTCAAAGGGGGGCCTATCACTCCACGCTGTAGCACATGGCGTCGTAATTGGGCGACTGCAGGAACGGTGTGTCGTACGATGAGGCATTCTTTGTAATGTCCTCGCGAGGACTTGGTGGTGTATGATACTCCAAGTTGGGCACCACGACCAGGGTCATTCGGCCCCATCGACTAGAACGGAAATCAACCCTGAAGTCTTGAACAATCACCAAGGCCGAGGCAGAGACAACCGATATACACAATGTAACGGGCAGATCAGGATCCCAGGAAGGTCTCCAACTTGCCAAGACGAGCAGAGACATCTTTGCCAACGGCCCTTTCACCCCCCCATGCGCAGCGACAGGATCTCAAGCGAAACCCAGAGACGCAGGGTATGAGGGGAAGCCCCGTACTGCCCTGCCCCATGATGTGGGACTCTCGGTGCGTCCTCGTCTCGGCCCGCGCTGACAGGGGTCGGGGGACAAGACAGCCAGGTCCAGGTACGTTGGCAGAGTTCAATTCAGGAAGGTTTCCCTTTTCCATCAGACGAACCGAAGGTGGCGCAGCATTCTCTCTTCGAGATCATTCTTCATGGGAGCGATACCACATCCGGCGGGATGGGAGTTTGACGGGAGTCTAATTAATGGTGATGGGGCCAGTAACGCCCGTTGTTGGACACTAGCCGCTAGGAAGTGCCGCACTGTCGGCTCTTGTCGAAGTACCGAACGACTTCTGCGGCACCACGATAAGGTGGATGAAGGTGTGCGTTGGAGGGAGAGAAACGTCACCTCGGTGACGGCAAGTCGTCATGCCGAGTCTGCAACGGTTTCTGTCTCGAGATCAGCACCTCGGCGCATGGTATGATGTGACGATTGTCACCTCGATTTGGTCTCACGAGCATGAGGTCAGTCAGAAGAGACGAAAGGGGGGTTGCCTCCTACAGAATGATGTAGCGCTGTGCATGGTGGTCGTTTACAGCGTCAGGGAGAAACTTCGGAAGTACTAGCATCATACGATAAGACTTACGTGAGGATTGACTGATTCATAGCGAGGCGTCGCACACCGCAAGGGGATGACGGATGGACCAGGGCCAGGCACAACACAGTCGCGCCCCGGCCGGTGAGAAGACACCTAGAAAATGAAATCGGCCCCTGCTAGAGCTTTTGCCGGCTTCCTAGTTGATACTTCGGATCCTCCATCGAAACTATCCGGCAAGTCAGGAATGGACTCTCAACAGGGTGAGGAACGACTCGTGCAAACGGAGATTGCGTTCGGGAAGCGGTTGGCTTGCCGATCACGCCGGGGTGTCCGGGCAGATCTTGTTAGGTGCCGACGACAGGATGAAGCCTCTGTCAAGTGTGACGACATGGCGGCAACGTCAAGAGGGCGAATGCGACTCTTTCCCGCTTTTCGCCGCATCTCATTCCGCGGCACCACAGGCTTGGGAGACGGGTCCTCACGGGGTCCGTCGGAGTCGGGCCAGGCGCCGTTGGGAACTTGCTGCACTTCGAAGGGTCAGGCTCGCCGGAGTGGTCGTAGTGCAGGTGCGGGGCAGTACGTTTCTTAGGCAGGTTGTATCGCTGGCGACTGGTGATAGGTATAGAACATGACGCTCCGTGGGGGTTCGCTGTGGGCGATGCTGTCATTCGGGCTCGGGCTTTCCGTTCGATGCGAGTCGCATGCTCAGCGTGCATCTCGCCCATAACAGCGAGGCTTCGGCCCTCGCCTTTGGTTGTCCGTCGACCTCGCGCACGAAACGACATGGCGGTCAGTCGCCGGGTGGCTGGCCTTAGGTGCAGCCAACAGGCCCAGTTGACATGTGCCAGTTGTACGCCTGGCGGCGGGAGGCTGATTTGGGCTCCATATCGACCGTCTCCTTGTACCAAGTAGTGGCAGACCAGGACAACAAATGCTGGTCGATCGTTGGGGCGAGAAGCCCAAAACCGGGACGCCGGTGCTGCGCGGCGAGTCAGAACAACACCAGCAGCACCGGCACCAATACCAACGCTTGCCGGTTGTCTCTCGGGTCGACGACCCTCGGAAGGTGACCCTGCGCGGTGAAGATGAGGGGAAGAGGTCCCAAGGGCCATGTCAGAACATGTCACCTCCCCCTTCAGGTGCCGGGGAACGGGAGCAAAGGGAGCAGCGGGCCTGAAGACGCCTGAAGCTAATGCAGAGACGGCTGGCTAAAATGAAGTATACCGTGCACAGGACTCCAGCGTCTTGCAGCAGGCTAGGCCTGCAATACGGCCGTGCTCTGTCCAAGGTAGCGCCACCTCTCAGGTCTGAGAGGGAGAGACTCGACGAGCTGGGACCCGAGTATGTTTGGTTGCATAGGTTGCCGCTGGCTGGCCATTTGTTGACACGCCCAGCTCCCGTCTTTCTGGGCCGCAAATTGATGAACGGAATGTCTGGCCCGCAGAATCGGGAGGTTGTGACGGCGAGGTGGTTTCAGCGACGGTTCCAGGCCGGGCTGGGCCGGTGACAGTGATGAGACTGCTGAGTTGCGCCCACGCGCTGTGCCCGCTGTGCCCGCTGTGCTGTCCGGTTCCGGCAGACTGGTTGAGGGGGAGGACTCGTGCGTCATGATGGGGGTGTTTCGCCCCCCCTCTTTGTACAGTGCCAGGAAGCTGGAGTGGCGCGTTGATTGTTGGGACATGAGACTGCGAGCTGTCAATTTTTCAGGCCTCTCAGTTGCAGGACGGGCTGGGCTGGGCTGAAAGTGAAATTGAGTCGCGCCTGCCTCACAACTCCAATCAGGTTCAAGATTGTGGAAGCTGAGTGAGGTCCTGATTGGGATGCGAATTGAACGGGCTACTAGGTTTCAATGTGGCAGGGCAGGGCCTTGTGGCGCGCGCAACCAGGCCGCACTCGCGGAAAGACTCGTCAACTCGCTACCTATTGCTGCTTGGATCCACGGATCCTTGTTCCAGCAACCCAGCAGCCCAGCAGCCCAGCCAGGCCAGCCAAGCCTGCCAGTCTGGAGGAAGGATAGGCGCTCTGGAGAACCGGACTTACTGTACGGAGCACTGTGTCATGGTGCGCAAGCTCGGACGAGGCACCCGTTTGGATGGTTCGAGGTGGGGTCTCGCTGATGGAGCCCTGTCTGGCCCCGGTGACGAGGGCCCGATGGCCACAGTGGGCTCCGTGCGGGTGAGAAAGAGGCGCCTGGAGCGCCCGTCCATCATTTTTCACAATCCTTCCCCCTACCCAGTAATGTACACAATGTCGTCGGTAGCTTACAATCCTCCTGCTACTGCTTACCGACCCAGGTCCAGATCCAGTCCACGGACAAACCTTCGCGTGGGAAGGTGAGACACCATATTTTCTCGGTAGCAGGCAAGAAAAAAGCAGACCTTCCCTTGCGCCTAGTGCCCCCCGCCTAGGTCCCAATGCCAGGGAAACCGACGACGCTAGAAGCAATCGCTCAGGTGCTGCGCCTGGAACCTCATCTTACTTCGCACCTCATTGCGACGGGCCGCCGCACCATCAGTGGCCAGCCTGGCATAGCGGGTTTGCAGCGCGTACCATCTCGAATGAGAGTTGTGCTTTTGTAGCAGCTGCTGTCTCAGCCCGCGGCCGGCCATGATGCGCCCGGATCAGCACGGCCAACGAGATGAGAACGTTGGTTGTCTTGCCTCGTGATGAAAGGTTGCGCCTTGGATTACGTGTTTGCCCAAAGAGATCGTCGTATGCTACGAGGGGGTTCCTGGTGGCAACGAAGAGACTTGTCTTGTGTGGTGGTCTGGGAACAAGGTGATGATGGATGTGCTGCAGCAGGTAAACACATGTCCAGCCAGAGCCAGGACTTGCCTGACCTGGTCGTGTTCGTGCCAGTGCCTCACACCCATCACCTCATCGTACATGGCGCCGGGCCGGTGCCATCCATGCTTGGGCGCCCTGGGACGGATGCACACAGGCCCAAGTACGCGTACTGTGTCGCGGAACACAGTGCGGTCGGGGTTGCTCGCAGCACAGGCGCGACACAACAAATGGAAGCCAGCGCAGAGGCAGGGACACGACGAGAGTGGAGATGCAGGGAAGGGGCGAGTGCAGGGAAGGACAGGGACCACCGGCCAGAACCAAGTCCCAAGTCCGGAAACTGGAGGATGCCCCGCCTGCGTTGCGCTCCCATGTCCTTGGGAGCACCCACCCCGCCCGGTCGAGGCTCTTTCTGTTGGTCGAATCGTTTGCATGTGGGTCGAGACGTGAACACCAAGTGGAGCCCTTCCCTCGACCATCATCCCAAGGGAAGGCAGGAAATTGTGGGGTCGCTGTTTCTCCCATTCCCATTGCAGCGGACTGGGCCCTGACTGGTCAGCCAGCATGCGCTGAGGCTTCCCCGGCGCAGGAGCGAGGGAATTCCCTGTTAGGGCCGCGGGTGCTGGGGGGGGGGGAAGGAGGGGGGCATGTGTTTGGCTCGTGCAGCGTCGCTGCCGCCGCCGTGGGTGCGTGCTGCTGCACAGAGCTGGGACACTTGGCTTCGGGGCGTTGGTGCTGTAACAAGTACACGCCAGCGGTAGCAGCTGCACCAGAACAGTGCAAGTGCAGGTGCAAGTGCCCTGCGAGTACCCGGCCGTGGCTCCCCCATTGGAGCCCAGTCCCGCCACAGTGCGTCGGTTACGGAACAGGCCAGCACCTGCACCGTCCGTCCGCCTTCATCCACCCTGCCCTCCCCATCCCGATCCTCGACTGTTTCTCCAGCCCTCCTCCTCTTCATGAACCACCTCTAAGCCGGTCTTCAGCATTTGGGTGCCCGGCAGCAACTCGACAACACACCCTCGTCAGACACCACGCTGGGGCGAGACATATCAAAGTGCCACTCAGCCGACCTTCGCAATCGGGTCTTCGGTTCGCTCTAGTCTTGTCGGACGCAAAACCACTTGACGACGAGCTGAGAGATCACCGCCGACGACAGGCCCTCCGCCCCTACGACTCGGAACTGCTCACCAACACCACCCTGGCCTCCGAAATTTAAACGTCTGGACGAGCCTCGAATGCACATAGTCGCCTGATTGAGCATTCGGTCCAAACCTAGCGGCTTACAGATCCCAGTTGGCATCCTGGAAGTCTCGACTCTGCCCATTTCCATACCACAGGACGAAGACCGACCAGCGATACCTCGTTGCTCACCCAGACAGCCAACATGAGCTCCCCAGCGCAAGCAGGGCCTTCGGTGCCCCAAGAGAAGGAGAAGAAGGGTTTCGGCAAGTTCCTCTCGAGAGCGAAGACGATCCTGAAGAAGGGCGAGTCAAGCAAGCCCAAGTCTACCGCCGCGGTCTCGAGCGCAACCGCCAATGTTCGCACGTCAGTGCCTCCTTCCCCCAGACTTTGTGTTGGAACAGCTCCCCCTAACTCTCGACAGTGCTGCGCAGCCTCCCAAGGCAACCGTCGCCGAGCAGGCTGCCGCCGCGCAGGCCACCGCCAAGCTGGAGGACCCCAACAAGGAGACGACCAAGACGACCGTATCTAAGCATGCGGACCAGGAGGGCGTGAGCAAGGTCCAGAGGAAGGACCTTTTCGAGGAACGTGCCCGGAAGCTCGGCGAGAAGTACGGCTTGGAGATCAAGCAGGGCGATTGGTACACCAGCGAGGGCACCGCCCTTCGTGTCGAGAAGCCCATCCGCATGCGCGTCCACCGCAACTGTGCCTCTTGCAACGCTGCCTTCAGCTCCGCCAAGGAGTGCCCAAGCTGCGGGTCTAGCAAGTACAAGCGCTACCCGCCCAAGCGCACCGAGGCGGAGAAAATCGCCAGCCGCGAAAGGCGCGCCGCCATTATCAAGGCCAACAAGGAGAACCCTCCCATCATCCCCGACTACGGATATTACCCCGATGGCAAGGAGCCCGTCCTCAAGAAACCTAGCAAATGCGGTGGACAGGATCTCGTCCACAAGAAGCCTCGGCAGAGGATCAGGAGAACCTGCCACGAGTGCCAGGGCCTGTTCACCAGCGGTAGCAAGGACTGCGCAAAGTGTGGCCACGTCCGCTGCACTGACTGCCCACGAGACCCGTATGTGCTCCCCTTATCCTCCTCAACTGTTCACTTCCTGACAATGACGCAGCCCCAAGAAAGACAAGTATCCTTTTGGCTATCCCGGCGACGAGTATGGCCCAAACGCCATCCCGCACCACGAGTGCCACGAGTGCAAGAAGATTTATCCTGGCGGTGCAGCCGATGGGACAGCATGCCTCAAGTGCCAACACCCCAAGTGCGCCGACTGTCCTCGACTCAAACCCCGCAAGGTCGAGCCAGAACCCGACCCCGACGTCCTCAGGAGTGTGCAGGCCAAGCTCGATGCTCTCAAGATCAGTTAGGGCGTGTCGAGTGCGCATTGAGATTTGCGGATCGAGAGACCGAGGCGGTGATGAAAGCGAGTTTGCAAAAGTCGATTTGTGTTTTCCAATTATTCCCCTTCCTGGCGAGAAGCTTCGGTGTCGATTTGGGTTCACTGTTATTGTCTCTGAGGGCTTTCGACGCGATCTGGTATATCTCACCTCACCATGGGGAGCATTCGACTGTTTACATGGATCGCTCTCTGGGTGGCATGGGAGAACGAGGTGGGCCAACGAACTCTCAGTCCATGGTGTCGGTTAGCATTTTGGGCATCGGAAGACTGGAAGGGCTGCATTGCATCGCGGGGACAATTAGCATTGACGAATCTATTACCCTCCTTTTACCCTATGACTGTTGGCGATTGCGCTCTTCTACATCCGTGAATTCTAACATGTTCTGCAGTGCCTACACAGCATTCCTTCTTCTCCGCGACGCAACGTTGCAAAAGCAGTGCAGCCCAGCAATCCGGTCGTTGGATCTCGTCGAGTCAGGCATTGCCGGGGTCAGGGTCTCTTCACCGCCGCGCGGGACGCTGACTCGCGAGGTGCCACGGGGAGCAGCGCCATGTGTGCCTTGCGATGAGAGGTGGCGTGTTTTCGCCTCTGCGTGGGATCTCCTTCCTTTTTCCCGTTGTTGACATGTAGGGAGGGAGGGTCACATTCCTGCAAGGTGTCTGAGACTGGGCGGTAGACGGGCGTGGTGGGTGGGGGAGGGGGAGATCACCACGACCACGCCAAAGCAAGCACGCGTGCATAGCGTGGCGTCCTCGCGTCTTCGCGCCTTCGCCCTCTCGGCCCCTCCTCGGACCTTTGCCCTCCTGACACCTCCCCGCTCACGACATGAGCGTGTCCTCGGCGTCGGCGGGCTGTTCCACGACGACTGGCTCGTAGGCGAACAGCGCGCCGGAGCCGTGCGGGACGGCCGCGCCGACGGTGTCGAGGCGGCTGCGCTTGCGACCGATGTAGCCGTCTTTGAACGTGTCCATGCGCTGGTTGAGGAAGCGGGCCGAGTCGCGGACGATACCCTGCTGGAGTTCCCTCTGCATGCCGGCCTGGTCGTGGCTCATGAGGACGGGGAGGAGGCGGACGGAGGGGTAGAAGCGGCCGCGGACGTCCGTCTCGCGGAGGACGGCGTCGCGGCGCAGCAGGTGCAGGCGCCAGCGTGACGCGGGCGAGACCTTGCCGCGGAAGGCGGCCTCCTCGCGGAGGGCCCGCGGCAGCTTCGTATCGGGCACGTCAGAGGTCGGGGAGGCGGTGGGGGGCCCCGGGGCGTCAGCCGTGACGGGCGCGTAGAGGTCGCCTTTGAAGAAGACGGTGCCGGGCGTGTCAGCTGCCGTGCAGATTTCGCGGAGGCCGAGGAGCGCGCCGCCCTGGGCGAGGAGGTCGAGCCATTCGGCGGATAGGTTGAGGTCGGGGGAGGCACGGATACGGAGGGTGTCGCCGACCTCGACGCGCTCGGCGCCGAGGAAGGCCCCCTGGTAGTTTGCCTTGCGGCCGTTCTCTGTGCTGGGAAGCTGGGAGAACAGGGAGAAGGACATCGAGATCTTGACAGCGGCGAGCTTGGAGGCGTCGAGGAGGAGGGGCTCGCGCTTAGAAGAGTCGGTCTGAAGGGCGGCAATATGGGTCGCCCAGGGGACTTCGTCGAAGGCTTGCTTGCCGAGGACTTGTTGGCTGACAGGAGGCACGGTGAAGGCGAGGAACGGCCGGAGACCGGTCTCGGGCTTGGGCTGAAGCTGGGCGTTGTCGAAGAGGGCGTGGGAGATGGGAAGGATCTCGACTTGTTTCGTTTGGGGGTTGGACTTGGCGATGAGACCTATGCGCCAGCTGGGGGCCACCGAGTACCAGACCATCTCGCCGGTGCGGAAGAACAGTGACGATACATTCTGGTTGAAGGGAACCAGCGTGTTGACCGTGGGGACAACAGGCACAGGCACAGGGGACTCCGTCTTGAGGGGTGCCTGGGGCTGAGGCACCGGCACAGGCGTTTGGATGGGTGCTTGGGGTTGAGGCACCGGCACGGGCGTTTGGATGGGTGCCTGGGGTTGAGGCACCGGCACAGGTGTTTGCACGGGTGCCTGGTATTGAGGCACCGGCACAGGTGTCTGAACGGATGCTTGGGGTTGAGGCACAGGCACAGGCGTTTGGATGGGTGCCAGTGATGGCGCCGGCGCTGGCAAGGGTGGTGGTTGGGCTGGTTGTAGCGGCGGTGTTGCTGTTGGCGTGGGCGTTGCGCTCTGGGCCTTGACGGTAGCGACGGGCTTGGGAATGACAGCATTCGTATCGTGGGCCAGAGGTGCTGATGCTGGTGCTGCTGGCGATGCTGCTACTGGTGCGGCTGTTGGTGCTTCGACTGGTACCGCACTTGGTGCGGCTACTGGCGCCGATGGAGGTGCTGTGTCTGCCGGCACCGCGGTGGGCTCTTGTATGCTGAGCTCGTCGCCCATGTAGGCAACACGCGGTGCGATACAGTGCACACAGCAGCAGTCCTTATGGTCCTTGGAGCCCGAGAGGAGCCACAGTAGGTGGACGCCAAACTCCTGCGGGCTCTTGAACAGCTTGGACTTGATCGGGTAGCCCGACACCCAGAGGTGTTTGGACTTTTCATAGAGCCAGTACCCACGGGGAAACTGGATGTACCAAGACAGACCCTCTGCGAAGACTGTCAGATGCCGTTTGAGGGACAGGGCAGAAACCCGCAAGCAAGCCGAACAGTCGTCTTGGGGGGGTGATCACATACCTTGCGGGGCCAGTGAGAGCTCCTGCTTGAGCAAGAGGCCCAGCTTGACCCGCCACTCAACAAATCTAGGATCGTCTTCTGCAAGGCGTATCATTTGCGGTTTCGCCCTGGGAATCTTCTCTACCACGGTCGAGCCGGGCTTTTTTGCCGATTTCCCCGTGTCGGCGGGCCAGTACCCCGGGCCTGTGTCCTGGCCATCGCTGTGAGCGATCGTGATGAGGTGAAATTCTTGAGACTCGGCCATGATGGTGCGGTTTTCGATCTATCCGATACGCGCAGGCTTTGGTCTCGTTTTCTGGTTCAATGGCTAAAGATATGTGTGTTTATGTGAAGTGTGCTGTTGGTTTGCGAGGACGTCCTATTGGTGACCGGGCGACAAGGTAGAAACCGTGCACGAAGAGAAGCGACTGGTAAGCCTATCCCACATAGAAGAGGTCTGACAAGCGCGAGGTTATCGACGAGATGGACTCGTTGTAGCTTGAGCTCACGCTTCGTGTTGTTGCGACGAGTTCGTCGGAAACTGGACCGAGTGAGATTTGGAGCGATGCCAAGCGCGCGCTGTTTATGGCTCTGCCATGTACAAACGACTGTTCAAGCCATTGAGAGCTTAGCGATTCGATATGGAGCTTTACTGGTAGGGTGGGTAGGGTTGAAAGGAGGACGAGTTGGGCTTTATTCGTGACGAGAAGGTTGAAGCCCGCTGGACATCGAAATCCATTGGACAGAGAGGTTGGGCCCTGGACGTGAGACGTTCCTCGCTAACAATTTCTTAGTCATCACTCCGCCGCCCTTACGGTTGGTCACCTTGCTGGTGGTGTCCTGCGTTCGCGATAACTTTGAGAAGACAGGCAGTTCGCCCGATCGGCGTCATTCGATTTTAGGGGTCCAAATTATGAAGATCTCTATTCTCGAAGGCTGCCTGCGCAAGCGACGATCGTACCAGACACGAAACCAAACTCATACAGGGTCCCCTTCATCAGCTTCATCAAGCACAGCACGCATGGCGTGTCCAATCCCGGGGTATCAAAACACATAACGAAACTATTTCCCTCGACCCATCCCTATCGTTTTCGATTCACAAATATCCTCTCGTTCGGTTTCAGTGTGGAACCCCTACTCAGTGGCCACTCGTTGACGTCGCCGATGTTGCCATGTCGCTCCACGTGGATCTCGCTAAGCCGAATCCCCCCTTCATAGGATGGCGGTGCGTGCTGCTCCGGGTCTGGAACATCGTCGCGAAAATGCAGACCTGGAGTCGGGGGCTCAGATTCTAGCCGTTGCGAGCCCCGATTCCGCAGACCGAAGCCATTCCGCACATTCTTGGGCACGAAATGGGACCACATGTAGTCGCGGAACGTCTTGGTCGTGCCGAAGACGACAAAGGTGAGGAGACTTGCCGTCACGCCAGGAATGAAGACGAGAAGGTCGCCCTGCAGCCTTTCCATGCTGAGATCGGGTTCGGCTGGTATGAACTCTCGCGCATTGCTTTGCGCGGAGCCGAGCTGAAACACGATGGTGATCATCTGGAAGCCACTGCCAGAACAGTCAGTTCCCATTGCTGCAAGATAAGTCGCTCCAGCAGAACAGACATACCTCATGGTCAGGGCAGCGATGGAAAAGCGCACGACGAGCCACTTGTCATAGATACTTTGGCGGCGCGGTCGTACGACGCTGGAGATCGTGGCATTGTCCACGGATCCCTCTGATGGCTTGCCGTAGTTGACGTTCCACGACAGAACATTTCTGCGGACATGGATGTATTTGAACAAGATCACCATCAGCGTAATAATGCTGCCCGTGATGGAAGTAATTACTGCGTCGTCGTCAGCGATGCGAGGATCGTCGGGCAGGGCAAATCAGTCGTACGCAGAATATCGGCCACGGCGAGAAATAAGATCGTATCGGCTTGTATGGCGTCGAGGCGGAGGAGGCTGAGCATGATGGCCGGCAGAAGAACAGCGATGATCTTGGTGATGAGGTTGGCTCTGCCCCGAAACGATTCGATGAAGCTGACTTGGAAGATGGACTGCGCCAGTGCGGCAGCCCTATGCGTTCGTTAGCTCCAGTCGCAACCGTGATGCTACCTAGACATACCAGAAGAAGGTCGCCATGGCTGTCACCTGATAGGAGTAGAATTCTGCGAGTCCATGTCAGTCTCAACAACGTCAGCCTCTACGAAGAAAGACCAACGGATGTAGAACAAGACGAGGTCAAGACCCGTGGACTGTCCAGCAATGGCCAGTTCAGGGTTCCCCGCGGTGGCCAGAGCATGAGCATGCTGCTCAATCTTGATGTCGCGCCATCGCACAATTGTGTGTAGCTGCTGGGCTATTGAACCGGCAGATCCTAGGCCTGTTGATATCGAGATGAGAGCGACATCTAAGCAATGTGGTCAGCAACTTGCGTTCAGGCTCTGCCAACAACAGAGGAACCCGGAACTCACAGCTTCCCCGCTCACGATGGACAAAGACCAGCCATACCATCAGGCAGCTGCAGAACAAACAGAAAAAAGAGTACACGAGAACGCCAATGGCGGTTCCCAACTTTTCATCAGGAAGCTGTACGGCCATCTCAGCCCATTGTAACCTTACGAGCCCAGACCACGAGGCGATCGATCTGGAGTTTGGCGGTCCGCGAAGAGAAACAAGGGAGGAAGACGAGCTGGAAAGGGAGAGGAGGGCAAGGTAGGCAGCAGAGAGATCGAAGATGCTTATGATCTCCGCAAGGGTGCTCGCATGGGACCACGGGGAACGCCCACAGGCAGGCTCATCACGGACGTGTCTGGTATGGACCGGAACATGGCAACAAGGAACTCCTTGTCCGAGATCTGCGGCGCATGATGTTTGCCAGAGCTGGGGCCAGAAATCGGAAGATCAGGCGAGGCGATCCTGATGGAGAGGTCGGAAATTTTTGCAGCCCCTGGAGGGCTACCGAGACCACTGAGACAGCTGGCAAGTCAGAATGCGGGCCCTCTGAGACCATCATGACCCGTCAGTTCGACCAGATCCCCGTCGACAACGAATCGATAGTCTGTCCCGCAACGCCTTCTTCCGTTGCCTTGACGGGGCCGGCGGGGCTGGGGGAAATCAGCAGCCTGGCAAGGTCGCGATGTGTCCTCCAGGCTACACGCTTCTGAGGCTCTCAGCTGAAACGAGTCCTGTTGGGGGTGACACGCGTGAAAGGTTGGTCCCTGATGAGATGACAAGCCACTAGCTGTGCACTAGATCCCATTGGTGATCTCTCAGAATCCTCCCACCAGAACGGTCCAGCTGGATCGGGTAAGGGGGGGCTGCCCGACATGAGAGCGCCGTTAGAGCGTGTTTAGTGCACACTCTAGTCTGGCTGGTGGACAGCTACAGCGTCCGAGCGGGCAGGCGTTGCGGGCTCGAGACGAGCGGTCATAGGTCGAATGAAGGCGTATTTGGGCATTGGACGGGGAGTCGGGTTCCCAACATGAAACGGACCACATGGCTTTTCTTGGATAGTCTGATGATATGTTTGGCAAGGGGACCAACGGGTGTCGTCAGGCCGGACGGGTCATCAATCGAACACGAGGCGTTGTTTGGACCTCTCCCCTTTGTAGTAAGCTTCTCGAAGTCGTCAGGCCAGGAAGTTTAGCCCCCCTTGGGTGTCAACGATGGCGAGGAAGACCAGACGATGAGGCAACCGGGGTGCGTGAGGCATCTTCAGTTTGGCTGAGGCCAGCATGTCGGGTCAAGATCCGGGTACTTGGGTCGTTGGGCCGCTGGCCTGCCCATCGATGTCTGTTCGCCTGCTGGCTGTTCATCCGAGATGACTATCAGGCCAGAGACGCCACCGGGGCGCATCAGCAATTTGTCAGCTGACCAGTGCCGAGTTTCCTGGGTACTGGGCCATCGTTGAGATTGTCTGAGAGGAACGCAGAGAACGTCCAAGACGGGCAATGGCGACGAGGTCTCCAACAAAACACTCCGCGTAGTATCCGGGAGGGTGTGGCGCAGCCTTTACACAGCCACACATCAACCAGCAATCGGTGGCGCGACCTTCGAAAGCCCCTCGACGCGACTCGTCGCGCGCGCTCCAACGGTGCCTCCTGTTCTCGCTTCACGCTCTGTCGGACTGCCCGGAACAACCCCACCAAACCGGTTCAGCTCTTAGCACCCAACCTCGAAATCTTACTCTCCCAAGCATTGAACGAAGGTTTCACGGCAATTCGAGACGTACCCTTTCGGACCCTCAGTCCAGCAGCAGGCCTCCGCCATGGCCACCGTTGCACAGCACTACCGCGACGGTAACCGGGCCTTCCTCCAAGCCTTCATGGCGCGAGGGGCCCTGACATACGAGGACGCCCGGCCGATCCTCGCCGCCATCTTCTCCGCCGACGAGAACCAAGCTGTCTCCGAAGAGCAGGTCACGCGCCAGGACTTTGACTCGTACGTGGCTGCTGCCACCGAGGCCATCTCCTTCTTCGATTACGAGATCCGCAGCGCCGTGCACCAGACGACTAAGAGGCGCGTGTATGCGCTCGTCAACACGACGTCGGACCCCATGACGCAGCTCGCCACGACATACGCGCCGGACGAGCTGAGCTTCATCAAACGCGTGCTCGACGCCATGTTCGACACGTACAACACGCCGCGCATGGAGTGCATGTGCCTCGACGGCATGCAGGCGATCAAGCTGGCACGGCCGCCGAAGCCGCAGAACAGCAGCAGCAACAACAATAACGAGGGGGAGGACGGCGAGGAGGGCACACAGGCGCAGACGCAGTCGTCTTCGGACAAGGGCCTGAAGCACAGCGAAGTGGAGGCCATGACGGCCAAGCTGGTCAGCGAGGGGTGGTTCGAGAAGTCCCGGGAGGGGTTCTACAGCCTCAGCCCGCGGGCGCTGATGGAGCTGAGGACGTGGCTGGTCGAGTCGTTCAACGACGTGGAGGCGGCGCCGGGAGAGTGGCAGCGCATCAAGTTCTGCGAGGCGTGCAAGGATATCATCACGCAGGGGCAGCGGTGCGCGGAGAGGGACTGCAACATGCGGCTGCATGACACGTGCGGCGATGCGTACTGGCGGGCGCAGCGGGGAAAGAAGTGTCCCAAATGCTCGAGGGAGTGGACGGGGGAGCACTTTGTGGGGGAGCGAGCAGTGACGAGCAAGGAGGCCTACCAGAGGGGACGCAGGCGAAGCGGGCATCAGAGGGCGAGCGCCGTGTACGAGGTGATGCAGGAGGAGGCCAGCAGCGGCGAAGAGGAAGCTGATGGAGACGGGGATGATGAGTGACGAGGACTGGTGGAGGGGATGTTCATCATGACATGATACCACGGACGGAACGAAGGCACAGGAAAAAAGATAAACAGGCAACGGAGCCATGCAGATACCCCAATCCCAAGCGAGGATTTTTTCAGGTCGGCAGCAACCGTGCCATACCATGCCATGCGTAGGATCAACTGCGTTTTGCCCCTGGTTGGACCCTGATCGGCTGTCGACTGCTCAGCCACAGTCGGCATTTTGCGGTGCAGGGAGGCCGCACCGAAGACGGGGCCAGGCGGTCCAGATGGCTGCAGTCCAGCTTCCAATGCATTCTTCTGCGGCCTCCCAAAGGCGCGGATTGGACGATCGGTGCGACCTGAGCAGGCCCCGGACTTGGAGAGGATGAGGTGGCAGGCGATCGATCAGCGCAGCAAGGGCACCTTACAGGGTCCAAAAGGCGGGGCTCGGTACTTGCTCCGTAGTGGGGGGGGGAGGGATGTCGAGGTGCTGCAGCGCTGTTCATTGGCCCCGTTCATCAGCCAGGGCATCTCCAGGCGCTGCGACAGCCGCTGGTTGGGCGGTACGGGACCCGAGCTGCAGGTGTCCAAGTACCTCCTCCCAAGAGCTCGCCCAGCGGGAGGGCGCCAACAGAGCTGGTCATATGACATCACGGGCCAGGTGTGGCTGCGCAAGCTTCCAAGCTCTGGCTCTTGGTCTGGCTCTGGCCATCGTCCTCATCCACCGGGTGGCTTGTGCCTTCTTGTCTCTCAAACAGAACACGAGTGGCCCATGTCTTTGCCCATGTGAAAGGCCAGCACAAGCGCTCGCTTGTCCAGGGTACAGCACCATTTAACGAGAGAGAGAAAAAAAGGAACCACTGGGTCTGCTCGGCTCGCCTTGTCTGCCGTTTCTTTATATTGAACGACTGCCCTTCCTCGACCTTGCCCAGTTGACTCTCTCCTCCCCTCTCACACCATCGACGTCAACACCCCGCACCCCTCCCCTTCCATCTATCTCTCTCTCCACCGGCCATCCACGCATAGCACCTCGGGTGCTCACCGCCGCGATGCTCGAATACATCAGCTACAAGAAGTACAAAAAGTACAAGACGGAAAAGGACGCCAAGGACGCCGCCACAGCAGAGAACGAGCAACACAGCAGCAGCAGCCCCAGGCCATCGGCCTCCCGCACCCACTCCCGCTCCCAGCTCGCCAACGAGCCCGGCCCTGTCCTCGACCACGATGACGAGGCTTTCCTCGCCTCCATCCTCGCCTCCCACGAGTATGACGGCCCGGCGCCGCCCCTGCCACCACGCTCCGGCAGCACCTCGGACGTGAACTGGGATTCGTCCGACGAGTCCACCCTCCGCGGCACCCAGCGCACCAAGACGGCGCCCGCGCCCCTGCCGACCAAGACCAAGGAGAAGGAGAAGGAGAAGAAATCCCACAACCCCATCGCCTTCCTCCTCCACCGCAAGGACAAGGACAAGGACAAGCAGCTCGCCGTCGCCGACCACCGGGCCGACCCGGCCGCCCCTGTTGATCCGGCCGAGGAGGCCCGCGAGCGCGACGACCTCTCCCGCGTCCTCGACGACCTCAACCTGGGCGCCCAGAACAACAAGGCGTTCGCCCTCTCGGCCGAGTCCAACGAGCTCGTCCGCAAGTTCACCCTCGTGCTCAAGGACCTCGTCAACGGCGTGCCCACCGCCGTCGACGACCTCAAGGCCCTCGTCGACGACCGGGACGGCACGCTCAAGAAGAACTACGACAAGCTCCCCAGCAGCATGAAGAAGCTCGTCGCCAACCTGCCCGACAAGGTCACCAAGCAGATGGGGCCCGACATCATGAACGCCGCCGCCGAGAGCCAGGGCATCAAGCGCGACCCCAACGCCGACAACTCGGACATGAAGAGCGCCGCCAAGAGCCTCCTCATGCCCAAGAGCCTCAACGACCTCATCACCAAGCCGGGCGCCATCATCACCATGCTCAAGGCCATTGTCAACTTTCTCAAGCTGCGCTGGCCCGCCTTCATCGGGCTCAACGTCGTCTGGAGCGTCGCCATCTTCCGTGAGTCTCCCCCACCTTTCCTCTCGCCCCCTTTGATTTCCGAATGAACCCCGCTGACGGCCCAGTCCTCCTCCTCGTGCTCTGGTACTGCCACAAGCGCGGCCGCGAGGTCCGCCTCGAGCGCGAGGAATCCGAGCGCAACGGGCCCCCCATCGACGGCGCCGCCCGCGTCGAGGAGCTCCCCGACGACCCCATGCTGCCGGCCCCCGTGTCGCGCGCCTCGTCCTACCGCAGCTCCAGCAGCCGCAGCCACCACCGCGACCGTGACCACCGCGACCGCGACGGCTACAGCCGCCGCTCGCGCGAGTCGCGCAGCGGGCGCGTGTCGCCGCTGAGCGAGGTCGAGCCGGCGATGGAGAGCCCCCGGCGGAGGCGCACGCACAGGTGACGGACTTGTCTGTCGAGAGAGTAGGGGAGAAAAGTGGAAGAGGTAGGCAGGAATGGTGGATTTGGATGAAAATGACAAAAGGATACCCCCATGTTCGGTTTAATTAGGTCGCATACGATAGGACACTTACGAAATCTCACGAAACGAAATCACAGCACGCGCAGACCGAAGACATGTTGAAATCCATCTACAGGGCCCGGCAGGCATGCCTGCCTCCTAATGCCTAGACCTCCCACGCCAAACGCCAGCCCAGGGTATCTTAAGCCAAAAGCCAAAGCCAAACGTGACACACACCCACACATACACACACCGCCCACATTTTTCTCCCGGACGTCTACGTCTTCGCTGCTCAGATCCAGAGCCAGGGTCTCCCAGCCTAGTCGTCCTGCACGACCTCCTTGATCTCCTCCTGGCCGGGCAGGTCCACGGCGCCGCCGCCCTTGCGCTCGTCCTTGGCGTGGTCGAGGACCTTGCCGCCGTCCTGCATCCAGAAGTCCACCTCGTCGATGACGTCGTACACGACGTCCTCGGCGATCTGCTCGGCGTAGCGGTCGGAGACGGGCAGGAGCGGGGGCGCCTGGGCGTCGACGCCACCCATGGCGACGTCCTCGCCCGCGGCGGCGGCAGCGTCGGGGGGGAACCAGAAGTCGGGGCCAAAGTTGACCTCGGCGGCGCCGCCGCGGAAGACGCTGACGGCAGGGTAGTAGCCGAGCATGCCGTCGTCGAAGCCCTCGCGGGCGCCGGGGGCGGCGAGGGGCTTGGAGGCCGGGGGCAGGAAGGCGAGGAGGCCGTCGAAGGCCGCGCCCATGGGCTTGCCGTTCTTGTAGACTTTGATGTGGGAGCCGGGGAGGGTGCGCAGGGCGGGCTGGGCGTGGACGGGGTTGGGCTGCTCGGCCGAGTCCGGGTTGACGGCGGGGTTGGGGCTCATGAGGTCCTCGAGCTCCTTGGCGGTGTGGTAGTCGATCTGCTCAAAGTAGATGTGGGCCTTGAAGCGGATGGGGATGCGGTCGCGGACGATGTTGGGTGTCTCGTGGGGCCCGGCGGAGGGCTCGGGGCGGGACGAGGTGTCGAGGTCGACGGCCGGGTTGTAGCGGCCGGTAACGACCTTGCGGTGGAGGTGCTCGGAGGGCAGCTGGATCTCGAGGCCGATGACGTCGCCCTCGCGGATCTCCTCGCCGGCGGGGAAAAAGTCCTTGGGGCGGGACATATACACCTTCTGGCCGGCCTTGTCGCGGATGCCGTAGCTATAGGCATCGAAGCCGACAGGGGCGTCGACGGCGGCCTCGCGGCGGGCGAAGCCCATGCGGACGTGGCCGTGGGACTCGGGGTCGCCGGGCTTGGGGTCGCGGAGGATGCCGCGAGTGATCTTGACCTCGTAGTAGAAGCGGCCCTGGCGGATGGCGACGTTGGCGCGTGTCATGCGGAAGCCCTTGTGGGTGGTGATGTGGCGGCCGGTCTGGTCGAAGAACATGTGGGTGGCCGAGTCCTCGAAGCGCATGTGAGGGCCGTGGGGCAGGGGCTCGGTCTGGCGGTAGTAGAGCGACGAAGGGAAGGCGGGATCGGCGATGCAGTGGGTGTAGTGGTAGCTCTTCTTGTTGTAGACGCTGGGCTGTTAGCTTGGGTCCTCGGAGGAGCAGGGGCTTGGGGCACTCACTGGTCGGAGGTCTCGAAGAAGGCGACCTTGGCCTGGCCGTCGAGGGCCGGCACGTCGTGGTGGGGGGTGAAGACGGGGCCGCGGGGCGCGTCGAAGTCGGCCTGCTTCGCCGCCGGCAGCTTATACCGCAGCGGGCCCGACTCGGAAGATGCGGGCTCGTCCTTGGTGTGGGAGGACGGGGCATGGGCGTGCTTGCTCTTGCCCTTGGGATCGGGGGTGCCGCGGTTACTGTCGCCGCCAAAGGTGACCTTGGACTCGCGCTTCTTGAGGGACTCCTTCTTGGCACGCTTGTCGCGGGCGTGGGCGGGCATCTCGTCGGTCAATTGGGCCTGAGGCGTCGATCGCACGTCTGGATTGAGAGGAGAGGGTACGGAGGGGGCGTGGTTGTCGTCCTCGATGGCGCGCTTCTGTGGGATGGTGGTGGTGGTGGTGGTCGTCGTCGTCGTCGTGTTGGGAGGGAAGGAGGAGCTGGGGGTTGGCTCCCTAGGGGGTGTTTCTGAGTCGGCCATGTTGAAAGAAGAGAAGGCAGAAGAAAATCAGCAAAGACAGATATTGGGTCGAACAATTCGTGCGTAATGGGAGCGGCGCGACGACAAGTAAAGCGCGGCGCAGGGCGATGCGTTGTTGCGCGGGTGCTTGGAGGAGGGAAGGATGAAAGATTTCGGGGTGGCAGCTGTGAGAGAAATCACAAGCTCCGCCCGTCGCGGGTCAGCTTGGGGGGCCTGGGCCTGGACCTGGACCTGTCGCGTCGCACCGCTTGGGCGTGTCGTCACAGGGCCGCCAGCCAGCCGACTGGTTCGACAGGGGTAGCTCCAGGCGCTGCTCCTTGATTAGCGGCCTACCTATGTGCCCATGTGCCTACCTACCTAGGTACCTAGGTACCGTACCTCGGGCAACACCTCACGCAAGTAACTCCTTCGCCTGGAGTAAATAGACAGCATGTTCACCCCATCAATGCATCTCTATGGGGCAACTTGAAAACATCGCCGGCTTGTGGCTCTTCTGCCAGTGCTCCAAGTTGAACCATCCGTCACACGCCGAGAGCCAAGCACTCCTTGGATCCCCCCACCTACGTGAACGACGAGGCCTTCACCGGCCGCCCATCCTCCGTCTCTACAACGCAGTCACGGCACTCATATGCTGACGTCTCAAACAGCCGAAGCCTCACACACTGCTCGATGCTCCTGGCCTGCGAGGGCTGCGCTTCTTCGTGGGAGGCTGAGTTCCTGTCCCGCGTTCGCTGCTTCCGCCAGCTGAATATCATCTTGCCCTGTTTGAGAGCTTGCGGATCGAGAGTCTTGTGAGGTGACCTGTCCATCAGATTCTGTGCTCGTCAACAGCTGTCCTGAATGCTGAGCAGTGGGACGAACCTTCACAGGCCTCCATGATAGGCAGTCTGATCACCGGGTTAGGGGTTCAGATCGATGTTTGGTGTTAGTGATGAACCCTTCGACCAATGCCCTAGGTGATTGATGTTCGGAGGTTTAAAAACCGAGATTGGATGGTGCCAGTGTCCCATGTTTAGGGTCACTTTATACGCTGCTGGGACCACAATGCAGGCACCAGCGCTCTGAGCTTTCCAGGCTCGGTCTGTGGTGGCAGCGTACACGTCAGAAGGCACCTCCGCCAACTACCGGACTCAGTCACATATGAAAGGGAAACCCCCGTGGCTATTCGCTCTTGAATGAAATGAGACTTGTCTTGCTCGTCCGAGCCAGCTCTATCGCTGTCATGTCCGTCTATCCGGATCCACCAACGCCGCCCTATGTTTCCACATGACTCTAGTCTCTAGGTCCTACACATTGTACAGGTATGCTCGTGTTGTACATGGATGCTCGCTCGCTCCATCTCTCTCTCTCTCTCTCTCTCTCTCTCTCTCGCTCGCTCACTTGCTTGCTTGTCATCCAACTCCGCCTTGGCCGGGGACCTCACATCGCCCGCACGCTCTCCCCGTCGTCTTGCGGGTCCCAAATCGACAGCTCCCGTAGTAACCTCTGGTACAAGAACAGCATGCACCCGCTCTGGATGAACGTCCAGACGCCGCGCGGGCCCACGCCCCGGAACCAACCCCCCAACCCTTCCGTCTGGTATATCACCCGGAGGCCCTTGAGCACCGACATGGTCTTTAGGTTGACGGCGCCGGGGCGCGGCGTGTGCGTCGATGGGGACGACGTCGAGATGTTGCGTTTTTGCGGGTTCGAGGCGTGCGGCGCCTTGCTCGTGCCCGCCGCCGCCGCAGCAGCAGCACCCTCGTCTGGCGGGATGTGCACCTGCGTCTGCAGCCGCGTTTTGACGACGTCCAGCGGACATGTCACAATGCCGGCGAGGCCGCCGGCCAGGCCGCCCGTCAGCAGCTCGAGCGGCACGCCGACCTCTCTGCTGCCCTTGTACTCGCGCGCCCAGGCGTGGAACTGCTCCCAGAACATGAGCTGCAGCGCGGAGAACGGCAGGTCGCGGTACAGCGTCGCCTTGTAGCCGTAGAAGAGCGCCGCGGGGCCCTCCTGCCGGACGATGGTCCGCACGGCGTCCGTGGTGCCCCGGTAGTTGTAGCCGGACCGGAAGTACGGGTTGTTGTAGCGCCCCTGCAGCTGCAGCCGCGTCTTGAGCACCTCGGAGGGGACGTAGACGATGGACGAGGCCAGGTCGCCGAGGAAGCCTGCCATCAGGAAGGGTTAGCAGGTCATTCTCCCCCCATATGCGATACCAAAAAGCCATCAGGACCACCTACCGGCTGAGAAATAGGCGAGATGCTGGGGCACGCCGTGGTCGATGAGGACGCGCTTGCTCCACTCGTAGGTGCCGAAGAACATCATGGTGCCCGGGAACGAGCCGCCGAGGGCGGGCTTCCAGCCGCCGTACAGGCCCCTGCGCACGCCCTCCTGGCGCCATATCGTGTAGTAGGAGGCGCCGAGGCTGTTGTACTTGGGGGGCACGTGGGGGTCGCCCTGCTGGCGGGTCTTGACCGTGTCGAGGGAGTGCATGAGCATGTCGCCGGTCGAGCCGCCGATGCCGCCGGCGATCATGGCGTGCAGGTAGGGCGGGCGCGCCTCCTCGCCGAGGTCGGCATCGTGGTCGGAGGCGGCGGCGCTCATGACCTGGTGTGCGGCTGGGGTGGGGGGGCCGCGGGATCCAATGTCGGTGAGGAGTTCTGCGCCGGCCGCATGTCGATCGTCGAGGGGAGCCGGTGGCGGGGAGGGCGTCGTGGGCGAGAAGAGACCAGTGACGCGGTCAGCGAGGGACATCGAAGTCGCCTGGGTGCGCCGGGAAGGAAAGCTGGTCGACCGCCGCGTCGAAGGAGGAGGGGGGAGGGCTGGGCAGCGGTCGTTCGATGGCGCCCGGTGGTGGTATTGGTGGTGGTCGTGGTGTTGTGGAAGAGAGGCCTCCCTGGTGGTGATTGTTGGGCGGATTGACGTTGCGGGAGGCAAAACTCGGCGCTGTGACGGAGATGCAGTGCAATGCGGCTCGCTCGCTCGCTCGATAAGAGAAAGTGACCCAAGCCAGGGCAGGTTGAAAATTGCTGCAGGGGTTCAATTCCAGGCTCCATCCGCGAGGGTGAGGTCAGCGTCCGCCCGTTCCGCACTAAACCGGCCTTGGCGTCTCCGGCCCACTGTACTACGGTGCGTGACACTGCCCAGCGGACGCCTGGAGCGCTACGGCACCTAGATATGGGAGTTGGTTACTTCTGACTCCGAGGTGGTCGAGTAGCAGAGCGACCTGGGTCTTGAATTGTGAAAGCATTTTGCCTCTTCTGCCAGTTGAGTACCCCGGCCTGGGAGTAACGAACACAGATCAACCTGGATCACAGCCAACAGACATCGCGGCCTCAGCCAACAGACATCGTGTGCTCAACCGCATATAATTTCTATCGGTCCCGCCGGCCCTCGTGCTCCCACCACCGGATCGGCCCAAACTTCTTGAACGGATACAAAAAGTGAGTCACCTTCCCCGTCACCAGACTCATCGGCACCGGCCCGTACGTGTTGCTGTCCACCGTCTTGTCGCCGTCTCCCTCCACCCAGATGTGCCCCTGCGGCACCCGCGCAACCGGCTCCGGATACGGCGGCCTCGTCCTCACCACGTCCCCTTCTACCGCTATGATCCGCTTTATCGAGATGGCCTCCGGATTGTTCGGGCTCCTGGCCTCTGTCAGCCACGTCGCCCGCCTGCGCCCCACGCAGTAACGATGCCGTTCTCACCTGAAGGTCACGATCATGCCCCGCTCGAGGTCGTACTGCGGCCACCACTTCCACGTGAGCACCTTGTCCTGCAGGAGGCTGTTGTTGTAGTCCTCGTTGAAGAAGGGGTACATCGACGGCCCGTGGACGTTGTGAATCTCTGCGACGTAGTTGTTGAACATGATGACCACCGGGATCCACGTTGCGTAGCCGAGCAGGCGTTTGGAGAAGTCGGTCAGGAACGGCCGCGCCGTCAGCCACTTGAGGCGGGCGCTCATGGCGATGTGAGGCGGCTGGTTATGTTTTACGCTGGAGGCCTGGTCATTGAGCTTGCATCCTGGGTGGACGGCTGGGTTGAGTCGAGCTTGAACACGGGCCGCCATGGGTGAAAAAGCTCCCCAGTCTTATCTTATCTGCTAGCTCAATTCTTGTCCACCCACCACATACCCCGGAATGCCCACCTGCTCCCACAAGCTGTGGCCAACGCCAGACATTCAACACCACGGTATCAGCTCCGCCAGTCATCTCACTACATTACACACTGTAGACTTCGTTGTATTCATCAACCCAAACCAGCACTACTTGCAGTGCCCTGCGACAATGCTTTTGACGCCTCCGAGACTCCTCTTGAGACGGCCGGGCCCGGGCCTGACCCTGACGACCTGCCAGCCCCGGCCCAGCCCCTCGATATGTGCCGAGTAACCCGTCCATGCGGCATCTAGCATCTATGCTCTCATGTCCGCGCCAAGTCCCGTCCTCCTCCACCTTCTACCGCCTCGATCCCGCGCGGCTGTCGAGCAGAACGACCGGTTGATCCATAGTTCGTCGAGGTCGCCTTGCGCCGTTGCCGGCTATCGACTACGAGCTCCTCAGACGGTATCCGGGATGTCGTCGTCGCTGCCGCTGACACTCTCGTCGCCGCTGACCTCGGCGTTCTCGCGCTCGCGCTTCTCCATCAGCGCCTGCAGCTCCGCGTCGTCGCTCTCCGTGACCGCCTTGGGCTCCATCTTGACGATCAGCTGTCCGCCGGCCGCCTCGATGCTCGTCCTGATTTCGACAATGGCCTCCTCGAGGCGCGTGATGCCGTGGCTCTTGTCCAAGCAGGTGCTAGTGAGGACGTAAAGAGGGGGCGACACCAGCTTGACCTTGACCTGGGTCTCTTCCGTGTTCCTGGACTCCGCGGTTCGCAGCGCCGTCTTGACGGCGTCGATGCCCTCGTATCCAAAGCAGGTAACCTCGACGTCGGCACGGACCTTGGTGGGCTGGGGTGTGAGGCGCTTTCCGATGTACGACTTGAGCTCCTCGGCGACGGCCTCGGTGGGGAAGCTGACATCCTGCCAGACATCGGGGTTGCTACGCGGCACGTCAGCACATGTCAAACTTTGCACTAGCCACTTATCGGAAGCCTTACGTGATGGACAGCTTGAAGGCATCGATCGCGTGGCCGAACTTCTTGTTGAGCGGCCATGCTATGCTCTCGTAGAGCGTGTCGATCGGGGTCAGGGTCTTCTCGGCGACGTGGCGCATGATGGAGTGGACCATCTTGCCCTTGTTGTAACGCTCCTCGCACTTGATGATATCCTCTGGGGACACACGGCGCTTGCTGAGATCGATGTAACCCTTCTCCTTGTCGACACGAAGCACGACGACGACCTCGTTGCGGCCGACGCGGATGAGCTTCTGGATACTTCTGATACGCCGTCTCGAAAGCTCGGAGAGCAGGATCATGCCGTCAATGTTGTCGTACTCGAGCAGCTTGACGTAAGCACCCATCTCGGCAATCTAGGAAATCATGTCAGACGTTTGTTCGGTATGTGCTTCCGCGCGTTTCTTCATGAATCGTTTCCGCGGCAACATTCGGAGCTTGGGGCAAACGGACCTGCTTGACGTTGACCCTGGGGCCATGTTAGCATGAGGCCTTTGACAAGGGGGTGGTCTCCCGGATAACAACGTACATGACGAACTCGTCAATCTCAGGGTACTTGTTTTCGAAGTATCGAAAGTGGGAGTAGTTTGGCTCCGACATGGTGACGGTTATGCGCGCGTTCGCGACTTTCGGCCTGGCTGAGTGTGTGGTGTTGAAGGAGGGATATGGGGCAAGGCGGGGTGAAGTGACCGCTTGCTTTGGGATGCCGCTTGATCGGGTTTTGGGGGGATTTCCGTCGTCGTTTGAGGTCGGAATCGAGGAGCCGTAACGATGTGAGGGGCCAGATCGGTCGTTTGGCGTTTTCGAGTCGCGGATGCCGAGCGGGTTCGGGAAACAGTTCAACAGACAATCGAGCGTCGGGCAAGTCAAGAGTCACAATTTTGGCCACTCGTCGAAGAAATTGCGGCAGTGATGGTGGGGTGAGGCTTAGTGTGGCTGGTGCACCAGCTCTGGCGGCAGCAGCCGGCAACAGCCCCGCTGCCATTCGGCCCAAGAGGCGACAGACGAACAGGCATTAGACGCTATCACCACGTGACCGATACCCCTCCAGTGGTGGCCGTCGCCAGGACTTTGCAACCAGTACGAACGGGGCATTTTCAGTAGGTGAGCTCGAGGTTCGGAGCTAAGTAAACAAAAGCTTCCCTATCGTGAGCAACTCGATCACAAGCTTCGGCATTTCAACAACCTGATCATGGCGCCCGGTAAGTATATTCAGCTGCTTGTGGACCCGACACCTTCGGCAAACAATAGCTAATCGCATGCTTAGCAACCCAATTCGAGCTGGCGCAACCGCCCAACGACGCCGTCTCGTCCCTCTCCTATGCGCCCCAGAACTCGACGAGACTACTCGTGTCGTCATGGGACAAGAATGTCTACCTCTACGATACCCATGCCGGAACTGAGGAGGCCCAGGGAACGCAGATCAACACATTCGAGCACCGTGCGCCGGTATTAGATGTCTGCTTCGGTGCCACCGATAATGAGGCGTACAGCGCGTGCCTGGACTGGCAAGCGTACAAGTATGGCAACCCCCCTGCGCGATACAGGAGAATAGTACTGATTGACTGTTCCTAGGATCGACCTTGAGACAGGCGAGAAGACATCAGTAGCCCAGCACAGCGCACCAGTTCGATGCGTCGTCTACAGCCCCGAACAGTGTAAGCAACCATATCTTCCTCGCAATCCATCTACCTAGCTGACCCCCCTCCAGCCCTCCTCATCACCGCCTCGTGGGATCAGACCCTCCAGATCCATAACACCAAGGACCCTTCCGCCCCGAACCTTACCATCCCCCTCCCTGGAAAACCGCACGCCCTCAGCGCCAGCCCCTCCAAGCTCGTGGTCGCTATGACCGCCCGCCTCGTCCACATCTACGACCTAAGCCCGATCCCCGCGCTCTTCAACTCCTCCTCCGCCCCCGAGATCAAGCCCTGGCAACAGCGCGAGTCATCCCTCAAGTTCCTCACCCGCGCCGTCTCCTGCATGCCCAATGACGCCGGCTACGCGACTTCCAGCATCGAAGGTCGCGTCGCCGTCGAGTGGTTTGAGGATTCCCCCGAGTCTCAGGCCCGCAAGTACGCCTTCAAGTGCCATCGCCAGGCTGCTCCCGCCGACGAAAACGGCGCCGGCGCCGGCGACATTGTCTACCCCGTCAACGCGCTCGCCTTCCACCCCGTCTACGGCACCTTTGCCTCCGGAGGCGGCGACGGCACCGTCGCGCTCTGGGACGCCGAGGCCAAGCGCCGCATGAAGCAGTACCAAAAGTTCCCCGACAGCGTCGCTGCGCTGGCCTTCTCCGCTGACGGCAAGTACCTCGCCATCGGCGTCTGCCCGGGCTTCGAGACGGGGATGGAGGATTACACCGGCGAGGGCAAGGCCAAGGTGCTGGTGCGTGAGCTGGGCGAGGCGGAGGCGAAGGGCAAGGGCGCGAAGTAAGACACGAGGAGCGGATTTCTGTCACACAGCTGGCGCAAGGCGTTGGGTGGATCTGTGGAAGGGTTAGGTTTCCAGGGACCAGACGGGCGAGGGTCAAAAGCTCTGATACATCCTGATACCATTTAGGGGCAGACAGCTGAAAAGAATCACTTGCTACACCTTCAGTCATCTAGGATTCCGATGCAGCGAGAACTCCGTAGCGGCCAACGGAAGCGCCTTCGGCAAGCTGTCAAGTGAACGCGAACATAATCCACGCGCCGGAAATTTGTTGTCCGTCAAGCTCCATGCTACTCTTCCAAGTGGCTCCAGATCATCATCCTGGCCCCTTTACTGGGACATTGTCTTCAACGAGCTGGCCCATCCTTTTTCGCTGTGGCTGCGTCGACCATAAACGCGTCCCTTGTACTGGCCAGCCGATCGAAGACTAGTACTGCAACTGACTGACCTTCTACGGCCGCTCAGCCTCTGAACGACACCAGTCCCAATGGCAGCCTTTCCCTGTTCGGACGGACCTTCCTTGCGCTTCAGGCCCCGCCGGGCCATTTGCGTCGCGTTTTGGATGAGTTGTGCCTGGACGACCATGGCCCTCTCGTCGGGAGGTCTGCTCTGCTCCAGAACTGTGGTGCTGTTTGTTGTCGGTGTCGGCTTTGCCGTGTTGTTGGGACCAGCTTCTTGCCGAGATGCCAGTAATTCCTTGCTCCCCAAAGTCGGAGGCCGCGTTTCTCGAATGTCGTTCGTCTTCTCCATATCTCGATCCCAATCACTATCTTCCTCTTCGGGGCTTTCATCCTCTGGGCTCTCAGCATCTTGGCTGTGTTGGGACGCAGAATCTGCATTAGATTCGCTGTCATATGAACGAGACATTCCGTCTTCATCTTGCTCAGTCTCATACTGGAACCCCTCGCATCTGGGAGCTCGAACCATCATTAGATCGCCTGTAATCGTGCGGCCAAACTGGAGGGGGCTCCGACGCCGCGGAAAGCCCCTTCTCGCCGATCTGAACACAGGTGATTTCTCTGTCGAGTGCGTCGACAGTTGTGTCGATGGTGTCTCGGCATGAATGTTGTCTAGATGATCCGACGATGCATCTCCATCCAATACTGCAATAACTGATGGTTCTGCACAACTGTCACTGGAGAGCTCTTGCTGTTCCTCTTCAATCGTCGGGAGCAGATCCGGGTCGATCTCAGGCATTTTGAGCTGCCGTCTGGGTTTGGCGGCGCTGATTCTGGGCTCTGTGGTGACAGAAAGCTGCCCCATACCAGGTATGACGAGATCCCTCCGACGCCTGACGCGAAGCTGCCTGCCCGTCGGCACAGACTCGATATCGTCGAAGCCATCTCGACATAACAGCTCCAGGCCTTCTGGCGGCGAGGGAGCTGGGGTATTGGGCTTTTCGGGCAGCCTGAAGTCCTCGATGCGTACTCCCCTGTGCAGAACGGATGAAGCCCTTGGTCTTCCTCTTGGTTTGGTAAGCTCGGAAGTGATGCTGGCGCTAGACCGGGCTGCGATGACAGCTAGGCCCAATGGGATATCCCAGAGTTCTGGGCGATGATTAGTTGCCAGGTCTCGAAGTTGGCTATTCAGCAGACTCGCCATTCTCTCGCTTGATTGGTACCTCGCTTTGCGAGACATCAACCAAGACAGGATCCTTTCTCTTGCGTTTTCGGCATGGAGCAGGCTGCTGTAGGCAAAGCTCATCCGGAACTGGAGAATGGTCCTCGTTGGGGGCCTCGTAAACTTGTAGCTCATCGAAAAGAGGCTTGGGTATATTCGGAAGAGTGTGCTTTGGATGCCTGATCGGGAACAAAAATGACCCAACTGAGGTTGTGGCCTCGTTGTTCCGAGCTGCAGGATCAACGTTTTGTCGGTAGCGGATGAGTGCCGAATCAGTCTTGCTTCGCGCGGCGGCTTTCCCGCGAAACGTTTTTGGCTGGTCGAGCGCGACCGACGACGCTGTGGCTGAGTCCATGGAACCCTGGTGCCTACGAGAGCCTGAACTGGACTTTTTTCTTTCAAAGGTTTCGGTGAAGTAGCGGTTGTCTCCTCAAATTAACGCTCCCTAGGTGCTTCGTTTCTGGGACCGCACGTCTTTCGAAGGCGCGGGCGGCGACGAAATGATGATAGATTTAGTTCTTGTCTCGCTCTCTACAGCATTGTAGAATGCCTGTATTCTCTGAAGACATATGGAGGCTGCATTGGAAGGAGCGACAGGCGTGGTTTCCAGTCGAGTCACAGCCCATGGGTTGCGCTTGCTTCTCACAATGTAGACGCAGGCTCCGAGTACCTATCTCACCATAGTGCCTTAGCTTAGGTAGGCACGTGGATTGTTCTTCATTTGGAGAATGGCGAGAAGGATAACAAGCTTCCGTGGGTTCTACAGTAGAACAGATCTTGCATCTGGGCAGTGAAGGGCAGCGCGGGGAAACACCGTCTCAATACATTGCATACATCTGGCGGGATTCAGGGGTGAGTGAGCCCCTTTCTGGGGAGGCCGAATCCATTGCAACCATGCGGGGCACAGCTTCCTTCTCGCCGAACACCATCAATGCTTTCCGCCAAATGGCAGCATTGACTAGGTCTATTACAAGCTACTTTCCTATGGGTTACAGTCTGGGCACTGTTTTCGATAATACTTTTGCTCAGTCGAGATCGACACCTCAGTAGTCCCTGGATCGCCATCGCCAGCGATGATTCCCGCCTCGGAGACCCTAATCTCCACCCTTCTTCGGCTCAATGGCCTTCAGAAACTGTCAGCGTGATCCAGATACGAGGTTCAGGAATCACTCACCCTGGGCTGCGGCACGTAGTCGTAGTGGCCACCCATGTTTAACAGCCAGACCTCACTAGGATTCGACGGAGTCTTCTCTCCCCAAAGGAAGTTGTGTGGAAAGCCCATGTCGAACGGCACGGCACTATCAATCTCCCTGACATCTTCATCGCTCAGGTCCAGAGCCAGAGCCTCAATGTTCGACTTGAGGTGGTCAATGGTTCGGCCACCGACTATGGGGAAGACGTAAGGCGTCTTGTGCATGACGTATGCGAGGGCGACGCTGGTGATGATGGTGTTTTTGCGTTTGGCGATCTTCTCCAGTGCCTGGCTGGTCTTGATTTGCACCTCGCTAGCCTCGATCTTGCGGCCCTCCTGGGACTTGCGCTGCTCCTCCGACTTGAAGGCGCCGCCGCCAAGGGCGCCCCAGGGAGCGAGGCCCATGCCCTCGGCTCGGGTCATGGGGATGATCTCACGCTCAAAGTCGCGCGAGGCAGCGGACCAGCGGCCCTGGTAGACTGAAAATTGACGAAGGCCGTGGTTGCGAGCGTACTCATTGGCTTTGCTTGGGGATTGTCAGTGAGAATGGTCTCGGTTAGGGGGGGCTTGACCAACCTGACGACCCACGCAGGAGTATCGCTAATGCCGAGGTAGAGCACCTTGCCGGAGAGGACGAGCTGATTCAGGGACTGCATCAGCTCAGGAATAGACGTGGAATAGTCCCACCAGTGGACGTAGAGCAGGTCGATGTAGTCGGTCTGCAGCTTCCGCAAGCTAGCCTCTACGGAGACGTGAAGGCTCTTTGTGCCATTTCCGGTGAAATTGGCCATAATGTTGGGTGCATTGGGGCCGGCGGCGAAGTTCGTGGTGTATTTGGTTGCAATCACTGGCATTTGGTCAGACGTGACCTTGTCCTCATCGTCATCTCGAGAACGTACCCATTTGGTCGCGGACGTTCCTCTTCTTCATCCACTCCCCAATCCATGTTTCTGACTCCTGGAACTGGTAGTTGTTCGCTGTGTCGATGAAGTTGCCGCCCTGACGCATCGTCAGTACGTGTGATCACTCCGTGAGGCACTGACGGCAGATGTCCGTACCTGGCTGTGAAAGTAGTCGAGAATGTTCTCGACCGTGTGCTGGTCGCATGTGCCCATGTAGCCCTTCCAGGCATCGCCAAAGTTCATGGCACCCAGGCACAGCGGGCTCACTCTGATAGAAGCAGTGGGTGATAGAAGCCTGTAACGAGCCAGTGCGCTCTTGGGGGGCGGGGCCATCGGAAGAGCAGACATGATTGCGTTGGTAGGGGGCGTATAGGTGTGCTTGAAGCGTCGTAGGGTCTAGATCTGTGCAGGCGTGTTTGGCTGAGATCGGGGATGAAATAAGAGCTGAGACGGAAGTGAGTATGTGCTTTGCTTTCAAGGGAAGCAAAGGGCAACCTATATACGTTTTGGTTTCAGCGTGCTGGGTAGGGAAGGCAGTGACGACAATAGGTAGGTGGATGTGCACCCAGACGCGGCATCGGCTACGGACTTGTTACGCTAAAACCGATCTCTCTATCGACCGGGCTACGTTTTCCCCAACCCAGTCCAGGCCTCTGTTGGACATGACGGGTCAAGGTGACGATCAGGTCGTGAGAATGATCTCATTGACTTGATCTCGCCTAGTCCCCTTCAGGCAAGCATCGAGGTACACCCTGCCAAAGAAACCATACTGCCTGGCACTCGACCTGCAATAGCTTAGCAATCCGCTTTCATGTCCCGTAAACTCCACGTGAATATCTTCGTGGTTTGGCTTAACGCCGGATTAAACACCGATGGTTTCCCTCGGGTATTCTTAGAAAGGAAAGAAGGAGTTGGATGGCGGGGAGTGGTGGTGTGAGGGGTTCGACGTGGTGGGGGACTCCGGCGCTCCGTACCCCTGGGTTGCGTACCTCGGCTTACGATGTAGGTACCAATCAGCCGTTGAAGCGCACCAAGGTACGTTGAGGCGGGTTTTGGTGACATGCCATTGCCAGGCAGGAATCGACCTGCATGGAAGCTGTCAATTGATCAAAAGTCTTATTCATATGCAGCAGACTTACAGCTTCCCCCCCTCCATGTACGATGCCAACGACGCCAACGACGCCAACGACGCCAACGACGCTACGACGGAAGACTGTGCTGTAAGCTTGCAAGGTAGTGGTCAGAGCTCTTTGGCCAATCTGGATATTAGGTATCTTACGATATCTCTGAGCCGACGCATCCACGAGCACTGACACGTCATCGCCATACGAAAGGTATCGTCCTTCGAACCGCACTGAGATCTTGAGTCAAGATCTCAAGGTTGATGGTTGGCGAGAATGAGACGCTAGCCGTGTCGGTATCAGCGACACCAGAAGCAACCGACATTGCAAAAACGCAACAATAGAGCTTGCCATTCCCAACCGAATCTGGCACCACGTCTGCATCATTGGCCAAGCTGACAGGCCGCATATTCGTTTCGGGTCGGGTATATCGACGGGCCTAAGCCAAACCCGATGGTGAGATTGTGTCTCGTGTCGACATAAGAGCGGAGTCGTGATAATCTTTGATGATCTGGTACGGCGGTGTGAAATTTAGGACGATGGAAGGAGAGGATGGTAGATCATGTTACGACGTTCATCCCTACCGGTACCTTTTACACCCCCCCCCAACCCCAAAAGGATGGGAGGAAGAGAGCCATCTGATACTTCATAGCTCTATAATAAGTCTTGAATTATGAGATCTATGTGGGTGAAAAGCCAAATCGGCACTCAATCGGGTTGACGAAGAACGGAAGTCTCACTGCTAGGTACCGTAGGTGGTGAAGTCGTCCAGACCTGGATGTGCCACGAGCTGACATTCCGATCGCATAGCCCGCGCAACAGACGGCCTTCGATACCCTTCCAAATACATCCATATTCTGTATTCGAAGCAATGAGTCCAGGGTAATGCACGTCAACACTATACTGAAGAAATTCGGAAAGAAACAAGAAGTCGTTGAGTAAACATTGCCAGTCATGCCGCAATCTAGCGACGCTCTGGGGGGCACTACGCCAGCGAACTGCACATGCACGGACCACAACCAATTTGCATGGATGACTAAGAAACGAAGCTCCAAATCCCAATGATGGGTCCTGCAAAACGTACGATAGCATTTGCAACGAACGACCTATCATTGAAAGACAGACCTTCGACCACGACCAGCATACGACAACCGAGATCACCGTCCTCCGCACCAACTTGGAATCGATTCTTGCCCTGAGATGACCCGGTAGTCTGTGCCACGCCGACATGGCACATGACGACTCTACACCATGTCGTCTCCCGCACCCATTCCATCGAAAGCCGCCATCCACGCTCTACGCGGCCTCCTTTTCGGCACATCCTGCTCCATTGTCCTGCTGGCCGAGGAGAGAAGACGTCGAATAAGCATTGCTCGATCTGCAGTTGAGAATGGAAGGAAGCTGAAGTCTCTGCGATGCTACACGACCGCCAGTAGCTCGGCACTTGAGGCGCTGCAAGAGGATGGCACGACCGACTCAATATTCATCAATCGGTCGTTCTATTCCAGGAATGACCCCTACGCCAGAGATGTTGGGTTTTCAGAGCAAGAATGGGCTACACGACACCTGAAAGGCGCTGACGACCTCGGACCCGACCCCCGCCAACGACACTCCCCTCGAAGGCGAAACTCCGACACACTATCATCCTCAAAAACCCCGAGCCACCATGCCGAATCGATCTCGAGAACCTCTTCAGGTGTCAGCCTAGCGCCTTCGCGTCTGGCGTTGCGGTCTAGGATTGATTCGAAGCTCATCCAACCCGGCCTGTCACGATTGCCTGCGACTGGGATGGCGATCGAGCAAATGATGCATCCCAAGTCCATCATGTCTGCTCTCGAGGAATTTTGGTCTCGAGGTGCGGATGAGCTACCCGCAGACTCTTCTTTGCGCGAGCTCAGGATCGAGGCCAAACCCGGCGAACACACGACGGCTGCTGCACTGGAATTGGTCCGCCGGGCATATGCGTCGGTTTCAAACAACGAATTGCTTCCTCCGTGGCTATTGCAGCTTTGTCAGCTCTTGTCGGCTGCATGCCAGCACGAAGGTGACAACTTGACCGCCGGAAGGATCCTCGCCATGATGGCCAACCACGGCCCCATCAGTCAAGAGTACTTTCTGTCGCATCAACCTTTCAAGCTCGTCGAGGCTCTCTTGTCAAATCCTGGCGCAAGAGCCTCCTATGATGGGCAGCCTCCCGAGCAATTGAAACTCGCCGCCGATATTCTGCTAGCCGATATATCGGATGATCTCGGATGCCGCATAGAGCACGCCGCGCTAGCCAGCGAGATTGCCAAAGGGCTTGTGACAACTGGCCATACGGAGGCGGCAACGGAGGTTTTCAATCAGGCAAGGCTAATCTGTCAACTGGATACAAGTGCTACGGTGAAATTCATTGGACGTCTTCGCCGGGGCGACTGGCACGCTGAAGCCATCGATACCTTTGTGGGGCTTCGCGCGGCAAGCATTGGCACTACGGCAGACCTTCAGAAGCTGTGCGACCGCATTCTTCACTCGGTTCTTCAGACCAGGGGATATGGCGCGGCTGAGGTCTTGCGTACGTGGCGCTGGCTCAATGAGCACGCCGGAGTCAGGATTCTTCCCAGCTGGGTCGTCAGAACCATGAGGGCGCACTGGAGAGGCTCGCGCAAGTACCGGGAATCCTGTGAAATTTACCAAGAGCTGCAGAATACCCGATTCTGTGGTGTACAGGACACCTACAGCGTGAGGTCCACTATGATCCAAATAGCATTGGAAGCGAACGACACAGCTCAAGCAAATGCCCTGTTCGCCGAGTTGTTTACACTGTCTCCCAAGACCGGCAACGATGTTGAACTGGCCTGCGCCTTCGCGAGATCCCACGCGATGAAGGCAGACTGGGACAGTGTCCGGGCCAGTTTTGGAAGAATCAATGACAGAGGCCCGCTAAGCAGAGACGAACAGCAAGCGTACGACACGGGATTCGGAGCAATACTGTCCGAATACGCCAAGGATCACACTTGGGGCGAGACGGAAGAGTTTGTGGAAGAATACACGCAAAATCTTGGAGTCTCACTCGACAGCACCCTTGTCAGCTTCATCGCAGACAAACACGGAAGGTGCCGCGAGTTTGAAGCCCTGGACCAATGGCTCAGCTTTTGCAAGGATGCCGGTTTCGTCACGACCGCTGCCTTCTGGAAGTCGATGCTCCTCAAGTGCAAAAAACAATGGGGCTACGGCGAGGTGGAGGCTGCTTCGCTGTTCAAGACGCTGCAAGAGCAAGACATCGAGTCTGATTTTCCGGAGGCGGAAGCGGTGGTCAGGAGCATGATGATACCGGTACAACGCGACCTACGAACACAACGAATCCACATCGCCACGCCGCAACGACCAATGAGCACTACAGCTACGTTTGCGCGGATGAAGCTGGAAGCGCAGAAGGGCCGGTGGCAGAGTGTTCTGAGTATCTACAATCGCGCCATGCACAACGGCCAGGAATACTCGAGTGGCTGTCTCCAACTCGCCGTGCAGGCCAGCATGAAGATCAATGAACCATCAACGGAGCACGCGGTGTCGCTGATCAGCAAGGCGCAGAATGAGGGCCATGACGTTAGCAATGCCATAGTGCCTCTTGTGCTGGCCGACCTCGACGAGATCCAAGCCGTGGGCCAGCATATGAAAAACAGCAGCGAGGCGCGAGCCTCGGGGCCGGCGGCGGTGCGACCGTACCCGGCGATCCAGCGGCTCTTCGCGGATCTGCAAGAGCAGGGCCACCTGATCGACGACTACATCTTCCACAGGGCGGCGCAGGTCTGTCTGGCGCTGCGAAATTACCGCGAAGTGGTGACGATATGCGTCTTCGCGGCGGAGTGCAACGGGTCGCGAGACCTGGGGTACAATGTGTGGAACTTTTCGGACCTGTGCCAGGCGTTCACCAAGCAGCACGAGTACGCACGGCTCCGGTGGCTGATGAGCGACGTCCAGCGCCGGGATTACAGGATGACGAAGAAGTGCCGGTCAAGCCTCAAGTGGGTGGTGCACTACCTGAAGAGGGCGTCCGAGGCCGACAAGGATGAGCATCTCAGGGCGTCGGACCTGTCGATGCTGCGCTGTGTGGAGGAGACACTCAAGTCGGTGTCGAAAGAGAAGGCCAGGTGGAAGGCAACCGAGCGGGTCGAGGTGGCACGGGTCGTGGCCCGACAGAACGAGAAACAGGCACGGGCGCGGATGTCAGAGGCTGGAGGTCTTGACTACTACGGCGCACGACCTCGAGGGCTGGACAACAAGGGTCCTCGTTGGTCGGGGCGGGAGGAAGAAGCATCTGAGCCTCTTGGTGATAGAACCGAGGGGTAGAACGAGGTGTACATTATTGTGCTATTCAGAGCAGCAGCGACATTGTATCAGCTAGCTGTATTAGATGTATACCCTGATATACAAAGCGCCGTTGAGCGCAATTCTCATGTACCATCGAGCCCAGTGTTACACCTTGGTTGATAGCTCCCGGAGTCGAGTTGGGTTGACTGGCAAATCAACCTCACTGAGCTGATATTTAGTCGCGAACAAGTCCGGGTGACAGGTCAGACATGCATAAACGCTACGCGCAGACATGTCACAGGGCACAAAAACAAGCCGAGCCTACCTGGGACTTAGAGGGGCAAGGTACATTTCCGCACCTCATTTCCTTACCCCCTTCGCTCGATCCATACATTCTCTACCAACTGTGCTGCCGCGGAATCGGTGGCCTCCAGATTGACGAATCGTGCATTATGGAACCGCCTCGCCTGATTTCCATGGAAGTCTCCACGAGTGGCAGAAGCGACTGTTACTTCCGCATCGTGGCCAACCGTAGCATCAAGTACATTACCGTCAAGGCCGGGACCCTGGATGCCGAGTCCTTAGATGACATGCCCCTTGATTTCCAAAACACTCTCCCTCCTCTTTCGTACTACGAAGATACCTGGAAGTCCGCGTGGATAACTCGCAATCCCACATCCCATCAACTGGAAGTGACGCTGTCGTCGACCGATTTGCCCGGCGTGGAAATAATCTGGCATTCGCAGGTCGTCGACTGCCTTGATATCGAACGAACAGAGTATCTTACTCTGTTCGCCCAAGAATGTAAATGGAAGGCAAGCACTGTGGCAGAGAGAATGATTGCCAAGATGGCGCGTTTCCATTGGGAGATCCAGTACATGGAGGCCGAAACCCGCATGTACCAGCTCCTTGAAGACCGAGGCATCGCGCCCAAGTTTCTCGGGCACATCCACGAGGCGGGCAGGGTCATCGGGTTCCTCCTAGAGAAAATACCGGACGGGCGGCACGCCGAACCAGCCGACCTGGGGATTTGCGAGGCGGCCTTGCGACGTTTTCATGCCTTGGGATATGTTCATGGGGACTGCAACAAGTACAACTTCATCATACGCTCGAATGGGCAGGTTGTCCTTATCGATTTTGACAAGGCGAAGGCTTGCGTCGACCCAGCTTTGCAAGAGGCTGAGATTGCAAGTCTGAAGGCGCAATTGGCGGAGACAACCGGTCGCGGCGGTGGGCTCATGTCGTTTGATGGGGAAGAATGCGAGGGGGAGCCAGAGGGATAGAAATTAGATGCACTGCGCGTGGAGCGCCGGCGCTCTCCGTCACAAGGTGTTTTCTCTGCTCATCACTGAATACTAGAGCAGTATTGTCCAGTGACTGCGACGCTCATCACTGAAATTGTTGACTTCACTCTGTTCCGTGAGGCTCCATCCGAGGAGCCTGCTACCCGTGTTCTGTCGCAGTGAGCTCATCGACCCGTATCTTATCCGGCAGTTTCTCCTGGAAACACATCTTAGAGACTTGCCTATGTGCGCCCTGTCGGATTTGTAATGTAGATGTGCTGGGTCTGAAAGTACTCGGCTGGGCAACCACACTTGCAGACAGCTGCTCACTCCAGAAAAAGGATGGAAGATGCATGACCATGAACTACGAGCAGACGGAACGTAGGGTACGCTACCGAATGGAGTCCGACGTTTGGGCTGGCTCACGACCTCGAGTAAGCTGTTGCCACTGCGATTGCCCACTTGAGTTGATGGCGTAGACGATAGCCTTTCCAAGGAAACGACATCATTGTGATGGGGGGAGGATCGCTCGAAGCATGTCCTCTCTCGCCCTGTCCAGTGCACATGACGAACATCTACCATTTCTGAGCTCTCTGGGAGCCGATATTCAACTCACTGAGCAAACTTTTTCCGTTTTTTTATTTTACAAACTCCTGAGATGGAAAAAGACTCCCCTATCCATGCGGCCGTAGCAAATAACGTGACGAAGCAATTTCTTTTGACCGTATGAAACAACCAAGAGGCGGATCACCCCTCTCTCACATGCCGTTTGCCTTCTCCTCCAGGACGGAGATGAAGCTGGGCGTCTCCTGAGGCGCGGCCACGGCGGGCGTCAGGTCGATCTTGGTGGGCGAGTTTGTGATGAACTGCAAAAGAAGTCGTTAGCATCAAGTCCTCACGCGCTTTTCTCAAACACCACCACGCCCGCGGGTACGACTCACGTTGCTCGCCGCGCTCAGCAGGGCGATGAGCGAGCTCTGCACGACGTCCTCGTGGATGCCGACGCCCCAGACCGTCTGCTTGCTGCCGGCGGCCTTGCACTCGATGTACGAGGCGGCCTTGACGCCGCGGCCCTCGCCGATGGCGTGCTCCTTGTAGTCGTTGACGTCGAGGTCGATGTTGATCTCCTTGAGGGCGGCCATCATGCTGGAGATGGGACCGTTACCCCGACCGCGCAGCTTGAGCTCCTTGCCGTTGAAGAGGACAACGCCCTCGAAGATGCGCAGGAGGTCCTTCGTGTCCTGGGACTTGCCCAACGCGGGGGGCACGGGCGACTGCGAGCGGTCGGGGGTGATGCTGTAGTCGACGAGGCCGAAGTGGGGGTTCTCGCGGAGGAAGTAAGTCGTCTCGAAGAGCTGGGTGATCTCGTCGGCCTGCAGCTCGCGGCCGAGCTCCTCGGTGCGGCGCTGGACAACGCTGGAGAAGGCGACCTGGAGGCCGCGGGGGAGGTCGAGGGCGAGCTTGGTGTGCACGATGAAGGCGCTGCCGCCCTTGCCGGACTGCGAGTTGACGCGGATGATGGCCTCGTAGTTGCGGCCGATGTCCTGGGGGTCCAGGGGCAGGTAGGGCATGCCGTTCCATGAGTCCTCGCTGGACAGGCCCTGGCGCTGGCGGTTCTGGAAGCCCTTCTTGATGGCGTCCTGGTGGCTGCCCGAGAAGGCCGCGCACACGAGACTGCCACCGTAGGGGGCGCGCTGGTGGACGGGAATCTTGGTGCAGGACTCGACCATGTCGATGACCGAGTTCAGGTCGGAGAAGTCGATCTGCGGGCTCACGCCTTGCGTGTACAGGTTCAGAGCCAGGGTGACGAGATCGACGTTGCCCGTTCTCTCTCCGTTGCTGCGAAGCGTTTAGCATCGTCTCACGAGACGCACGAGACGGGGAAGGAGACGAACCCAAAGAGGCAGCCCTCTACACGGTCAGCTCCCGCCATCTGGCCCAATTCTGCTGCTGCGATACCTGTTGCACGTTAGCAGCCGCACCATGACGCTCCAAGATGGAATCCACGAACTGCAACCGCGGTCGTTGTGAGGATGCTGCCGAAAATCGTTAACATGATTGCTATTCAGAAACGAGAGTCGAGAGAGCAGAGGCTTACCAGCGACACGCACACATCTTCCCTGTCCCCGATGTTGTTGCAGAAGGACTCAATCAAGTCGGCGTAGACGTTGGGCGTCGACAGCTCGACGGTAGCGGGCAGGTTGAGGATGATCTGGTCCCCGGCCTTGCCGTCGGGGCCCCAGGCGGCCTTGACGGCGCGGCACACCCTCACGGCGTAATCGGGACTCGTGTCGGAGAAGCACTCGGGCGAGAACTCAAACTGCCAGCGGGTGCCGGAGGCTTCGGGGTTGTCCTTGGTCAAAGACCTGACGAGCTTGGTGCACTCGACGGCGAGCTCCAGAGTCTGCTCTTCGGAGTAGCCGAAGACGACCTGGCGGAAGCACTCGCTGGTGGCGAGGTAGATGTGGATGATGGCGTTCTTGGCGCCGCGGACAGACTCGACTGTCTTCTTGATGAGGTCGGGGCGGCAGGGGGAGAGGACCTGGAGGAAGACGTCGTCGGGCACGGCGCCGGGGGTCTCGATCAGGCGGCGGGTAAAGTCGAAGTCGGTCTGGGAGGCGGAAGGGAAGGAGACCTCGATCTCCTTGTAGCCGAGGTCGCACAGCATCTTGAAGTAGCGCCACTTCTCATCGCCGCTCTGTTTGTGGACCAACCCGTGTTAGTGACCTGGGGCGAGGGGGTCAAGGGGGGTTTGCGCGGGCGTGGGAGAGGCGTACCATGGGATCGGGCAGACTCTGGTTGCCATCGCGGAGGCAAGAGCTTCGAGCGTATTAGCGACGCGGTTCGCGCGATGCAATTGTAGCTGAGAGGGGGTGAACATACGACAGCCAGCGAGGGGACTTCTCGATGACCTTGTCGGGCCACTGTCGGTTCGGCAGATGAGGCGGCTGGATGAGAGAGTCAGTCACCTGCGCGATCCAATGCCGAGAGCACGGGAGAAGGAAGGTCTCACCTTGAAAGGCTTGTACTTCTTTGAGGGTTCCTTGAGGCTGCAGAGGAGGGTCGAAGAGGTTAGCGCTGGATGTGTCCAGTCGGCCAGCTCGATGGAACGAGGCAGCGTTCGCGAGCAGGACCCTTGGGCGACCTACATCGGCATCTTGGCGGCGGGCGTGGGCCGACTTGGGAAGCGGGCCGGGTGGTTTGTGGGGTGGTCGAGTATGAAGAGGAAGGTCGAGTACAAAGAAGGAAGGTCGCGAGGGTGACGAGACGGCGAGATGGCGGGGTGCGTCGACTTCGGTGTTCCCAATGCCCAGCAGAGGGGTCTGTACAGAGAAGATGAGGATGGTGAGGATAGAAATACCCAATGCGCTTCGGACGGGCTGGATCGGAGGACGACGTCAAAAAAGTTTTGAGTCACAGAAGCGGGGTAGTGGTGGTGTCTGGAGGTGACAAGTTTGGAGGGGCAGAGGCGCGCCCTGCGAATGATTCAATCGCCAATTGCCAATTGCCTGCGGCTCCTCGACCGTCGTTCGCGGGGTGAAATTTCCCAGCTCCGACTGCGGACGGCCGGGCCGCGGGTACCCAAGGCATAAGGCACTTTTTATGGGTTGACGTAATGTCGGGCTTCCGATTGTTCAGTCTCTCGTCCCTTGACGGGGCTGTAAGTGTTATGGGGAGTGGGGGGAACGAGTCACAGATGGAGAGTACGGATTTGCATACACCCATCCATCTGAATCATCGGGTCTCACTGGAAATCAAGTATCTCTCTCTCTCTTTCATACTTTCTTTCTTTCCTTCAATTGATGTATCACTCACAGCCCTGACCAGCCGGTTGTGTCGCTAGAGACATTGTCTTACCATGCGTTCTCTGGGTTGGAGGCAATGGGGGTGTTGATGCTGCTAGGTGATGACTCGCCTCCTTCAAGTCCGCCCATGCCTCACTTACCTGCCTGACCTCACTCACCTTGGCCCCGCAGACCCTGCGAAGCCACAGTGGGTGGCCTTTCTCCACACCAGCCTCTTTCCTGTGGCTCAGTCAATCTCTCTCTGGTGGCCCAGTCACCCCAATTAGGTCCTCAGAGGGACTGTTGGGAGATTCGGGAAACCTGGGTGAGGCATGTGCATGTGCAGTGCAGAAACAGGTCGGGCGACGGGGATTGGCATCTGGAATGCGTCCATGACGAGCATGTGAAGGAGGGGCGCAGCCAGACGCGCAGCCAGACACACGCAGCCTGGGCGGTGAGTGGGTCGCCATCTGGCAGGGGGAACCGTCACCACTTCAAGGGTCACTTGTATAGGGGCCACAGGCCACCGCTACAGGCCCAACAAGGGGGAAAGGGGGCAGATTGGGCGCCCCTCATTGGCCCGATCCGCAGACGGTGGGCGCCGTCATGGCAGTCGAACCACTGTCCACCCCTAATGGCCCGGAATCGCCCCAGATGGTTCAGCATCCTTGACCTTTAATTTTCACCTGCCGCCTGCCCACCTCCATGGATCGATCCATCCCATGAGCAGACCACTTCCACGCCCATCCCACCCGTTGTTGGCCGACGACAATTTCATCGTCCTGCTCCTCCTCTCCACGACCGCCGCCACGAAGCAAGCCGCTATATAACCAACAGAATCGACTCCTCCGACGGCGCTTCAACAGCTGTCCTGCCTCGTCCCCTCCCCCTCGAATCACCAGCCGCCATTGACCACCCACCATACACCACACCTCCCTACATCCCCACGATCGCCACTACCCTCACCCCGTCCGACCGACCGCAGACCGCCCCAGGGCGTCTCACCCCCTCTCCCAATGAGCACAACGACCACAGCGACCGCCGACGCCCGCGCCGAGCGCCGCGCCCAATACCATGAAGCCGATGTCGTGGTCGTCGGCGCCGGCATCTTTGGCTGTGCCATCGCCTACGCCATGGGCCAGCAGGGCCGCAGCGTGCTCCTGCTCGAGCGGTCCCTGAAGGAGCCCGACCGCATCGTCGGCGAGCTGCTGCAGCCCGGCGGCGTGGCCGCCCTCCGCAAGCTCGGCCTCGGTCACTGCATCGAGGGTATCGATGCCATACCCTGCTACGGCTTCGACGTCACCTTCCACGGCGACTCGTGCAACATTCCCTTCCCTTCCCTCGACGAGAACGGCGACGTCGTCATGCTGCCAGGCCACGCTGCCGACGCCGCCGCCACGACTGCGGTGCCCGACACCAAGAAGACTCAGGGCCGTGCCTTCCACCACGGTCGCTTCGTCGCCAACCTGCGCCGCGCGTGCCAGGCCCAGAAGAACGTCACCGTCGTCGAGACCGAGGTCACGAGCACCATCTCCGGCGAGGACTCGGACCAGATCCTTGGTGTGACGGCCCGCACCCTCAACCACTCGACCGGCGAGAAGGAGGCCGACTACTTCTTCGGCCAGCTCACCATCATCGCCGACGGCTACGCCTCCAAGTTCCGCAAGACCCTCATCCCCCAGCAGCCCGTCGTCAAGTCCAAGTTCTACGCCCTCGAGCTCGTTGACGCGCCCCTGCCGAGCCCCCGCTTCGGCCACGTCTTCATCGGCGGCGCCTACCCCGTCCTCATGTACCAGATCGGCACCCACGAGACCCGCGCCCTCATCGACGTGCCCGCCGGCATCCCCGAGGCCGCCCCCGCCGCCGGCGGCGTCCGCGGCTACATCGCCAACTGCGTCATCCCCTCCCTGCCGCCCCAGCTCCAGCCCAGCGTCGCCGCCGCCATGCAGGACGGCAAGATCCCCCGCTCCATGCCCAACTCGTGGCTGCCCCCCTCGCGTCAGCCGCGCACCCCCGGCGTCCTCATCCTCGGCGACGCCATGAACATGCGCCACCCGCTCACCGGCGGCGGCATGACCGTGGCCTTCAACGACGCCGTCCTCGTGGCCGACCTCCTCCGCCCCGACGCCATCCCCGACCTCGCCGACGGCGCCGCCGTCAGCCGCGCCATGGACGCCTTCCACTGGCGCCGCAAGAGCCTCACCTGCATCATCAACGTCCTCGCCCAGGCCCTCTACAGCCTCTTCGCCGCCGACGACCGCCTCCTGCGCGCCCTCCAGAAGGGCTGCTTCTCCTACTTCCAGCGCGGCCGCGCCACCGTCCCCATGGGCCTCATGGGCGGCCTCATCCAGCGCCCCGCCGTCCTCGCCTACCACTTCTTCAGCGTCGCCTTCCTCGCCATCTGGATCAACGCCTGCGACCTCGTCACCGGCCCGCTCGGCGTGCTGCGCGCGCCCCTCGCCCTCGTCGACGCCATACTCATCCTGTGGAAGGCGAGCATGGTCTTCCTGCCGCTCATCTTCCGGGAGGCGCAATAGCTGTGACTACGCATCAACGTCGTGGATTGCATTGTAGAGAGAAAGAGAAAGAGAAAGAGAGAGAAAGATATAGAAGCGACGAGAGCCACGTGAGACGCATGTTTGTTTTTAGATACCTGGGCTCCTGTCAGGGGGCTTGTACATATTCTCCCCGGTGTCACCCGGGCGGCGTCTCGGGCGTGTTTTGGCTTAGGGATGTGTTCGAATAGTTAATGTAATGAGCCGCGGGCTGGGCCGTGACTTGAGCAGTACTTGCCATGACGAGTGACACGACGAGTGACCTGGAAAGTGACATGGCGATTCAAGTGAGCAGCACCGGCATTCACAACGGCAGAACACGGCAGCACGGCAGCACGGCAGAGCGCAACGGTCGTGGAATCGTCATTCGGATCTTGTCCGCGGGCCGCAGCCCATCTACTCTGTACAGCTCGCTACAACCAACGCACCCCCATGCAAAGAACCACCGGCTCACGTCAGCCGCCTGCGGTACACGCCCATCATCCAGCTGGCGCGCAGGACGGCGAGGCCGAGGGCCATGCGGACGCTGTCGGCGATGAGGCTGACCTTGGAGCCCTCGACCTCGTGCCAGTCGATGGGCACCTCGGCGACGCGGATGCCGGGGCTGGTGCCGATGACGCCGCCGTCGGCGCCGAGGACGGGGGCCGGGGGCGCGCTCTCGGCGAGGAGCAGCATCTCAATGTCGAAGATCCAGCCCTCGGCGTGCATGTAGGGGACGACGTGGGGCAGGGCGGCGCGGGTGAAGAGCTTGAAGCCGCACTGGGTGTCGGCGAGGCGCGAGGTGGCGGGCGGGGTGAGGATGGTGAGGACGAGGTGGAAGGAGCGCATGAGGAAGTTGCGCACGAAGGAGCGCTGGACGACGGCGTCCGAGCCGACGAGGTGCGCGCGCGAGCCGATGGCGACGCCGCGGTGGGCGCCGTCGACCACCTCCTCGGCGCCCTCGATGAGGCGCCCGAGGTCGCTGAAGCGGGAGGCGCCGTCGGCGTCGGCGAAGATCACGTACTCGCCGCGCGCGTGGCGCATGCCGTGCGTGACGGCGCCGCCCTTGCCGCGGTTGGCGGCGAGGCGCACGACGCGGAGGGTGTCGTGGAGGGCGTGCTTGCGGGCGAAGGCGAGCACGACGGGGATGGTGGCGTCGGAGGAGCCGTCGTCGACGATGAGGATCTCGTAACCGGTGAGGGCGTCGGAGGGGGCGTTTTGGACGCGGCGGTGGGGTGATGGGGTGCGTCTGGCCGAGGGGGGCGGCGAGAGGGTCGAGCCGGAGGAAGAAGGCGCGGGACGGCCAAAATTGGCGTCGAGGTATTCGACCGCTTCCTCGAGGGCGGGCAGGATGCGGGCCTCCTCGTTGTAGGCGGGGATGACGACGGTGACGCGGACGGAGGCGGGCTCGATGGCACCCGAGTCGGGCAGGGGAACGCGGGCAGGATCGAGAAGCTTGCTGGTCGTCTCGGAGGCCTGGCGCTCGGCGAGCCAGCGGTCGAACCAGCAGGGAAGGGTGCGGGTGACGGGATCGTCGGAGTTGGCGGCCGTGGTGGTGTAGGTCTTCTCGGAGGGGAGGACGGCGCGGGGTTTGGGGGCGATGCCGTGGAGGAGAAGAAGGAGCTGGGCAGCATGTTAGGAGCCTGAGAGTAGAGGAGATATGGATGCGGCTAGAGGGTAAATGGAGGCTTACTGCGTGATAGGCAACAACGAGGAGAAGGAGGAGGCCGAGGAACATCGCTGGCCAAGACAGGCGCGCGACGAAGTCGACGATGGTGTTCATGTTGGGTGGTGGTCTCTCTCTCTGGTGTGGGCGGGGAAACAAGGAAACAGAGGAAAGGAAAGAAAAATGAAAGTGAAAGAAGAGCGCACGCGCCAAAGACGAGCTCTGGTCTTCACGGCGGCGAGCTTTGGCAACGTTGAATGTTGGTGAAGCTGGGCCAGGCGAGCTCCAGAGCAGAGGTAGAGGGGGGAAGGAGATCCAGCTGGAGACGTCAGACCTTCCTACTGCCGTCCCAGGCGCCAAGACGGAAGTGACAGCGTGGAGGGTGCGCCGCGACTGGAGACCGGGGGGAGCAGCCCACTAAGTTTCCAGGGGTCTTCGGGGGCCCAGCGCGAGGCTGGCCAATGGGTTGCCTCAATGGCCGGGCTGATGCAGGTCCTCGCGCGAGGTCTCACAGCCTTGCAGCACAAGCGCAGTCGCGTATCTGGTACGTACCTTTTTTTTATGTGCTCCTGCCCTGCCCTCTCCTCGCCGTTCCTCCCATTCCCTCCCCTTGCCATCATCACAAAGCAGCTCTCGCAAACACCACGAAGATCATCAGCGGGAACTCATACAGCCTTTGTACAGAATAGAAAAACAAGCTAACGCAACCGACTGCTTCTTCAACATCAAGTGGCTGTACTTTTCGCCGCCCTGTTTGCGAATATCATCGGACCCTCAACTCGGCGCCACCATGTTGGACTAGTCATCGTCGTGGCACTTTGGCACGGAAGAACCCAACACCCATGTACCTGTGCCTCCCAGTCTACAATCATCTCTCCCCCAGTCGGGCTCGAACATCGGCGCCCGCCAGCTTCTCCCTCTCGACTTCGCTCACCACGCCCCCCGTCGTCTGCGGCCCCTGATACCCCCGCCGGGCGTGCACCAACCACCAGATGCCCACCAAGATGGTGAACCCGCCCCAGATCAGCGACGCGTAGTTCATGCTCGCCGCGTCCGTCGGCAGGTAGTACGGGAAGCAGTAGATGACGAACCACACCGTCATGTACGCGCACGCCACGCCGTTGATCGCAAACCCAACCCACCCTCTCATGTGGAACGGCCCGTAGGAGATGTTCTTCCGCCCCGTCAACAGGTTCGGCAGGATCGCCGCCAGGTACGAGCTGCTCGATGTGAGGATGAAGCTGCCCACCAGCGCGTTGAAGGCCGTCGTGCTGCCCACGTAGATGGCCCCCAGGATCGTCACCAGCACCGCCGTCGTCAGTGTCGACCGCAGCGGCATGTCCAGCTTGTTGTTGACCTCGCCCAGGAACCCCGGCACCGGCGTCGCTCCGTCGCGTGCCAGTGCCCAGAGCGTACGCCCGCAGATGATGTACAGGCCCATGACCGTCAGCCCGATGCAGATCATGATGAGCGCCAGCAGGCCCGTCGCCCCCGCCGCCGACCCCGTCGCCTGCCGGTAGATCTCCGCGATGGGATACGGCGACGCGAACAGGGCGTCCAGGTCGTTGATGCCGTACATGATGGCCACCAGGTAGCAGAACCCCGTCACGAACCCGATGCTCATCTGCATTCCGATGGCGATGGGCACGTTGCGGTGCGGCATGGCGATCTCCTCCGCCAGGTGCGTCGTCGCGTCCACCGCTCCGACGCTGTACGCCCCGTTCAGCATGCCCGCCAGGAACACGAACCCGTCCGGGTACCCGATGTCTGCCGACCACTCCTTCCACACAAAGGACGACGTCGCGTGAGCCGGTCGTCCACCACGCCCGGGCATCACCGTCACGACGATGATCGTGATGAAGAACCCGCCGAGGATGGCGAAGATACCGAACTTGTCGAGCCCCGGCTGCGCCTTGTTGGCCAGACAGACGACGGCGCAGGCGAGCCACGTCGACAGCAGGTACGCCACAAAGATGTGCCACGGCTGCACCTCGAAACCGGGGTGGTTCAGCGCGTACATGTGCACCACCGTGTTGCTAAAGATGGACGACATGCTCGCCAGCCCCAGGGTCCAGGCCAGGTAGTTCCACCAGCCGGCGAAGAAGCCAATGGCGCGGCCCCATCGCCGGCCCGGCGTGACGGATGCCCAGTGGTAAACGCCCGCCGACGACGGTATGGCGCTCGCCAGCTCCGCAATGCTGGCCGCCACGGTCCAGTAGCAGACGGACACGGCGAGGAACTCGTACAGCACGCCAGGCGGTCCGCCGTTGAAGATGGCTACCAGGATCGAGCCGCCGATGGCCGGCCACACGTTGCCCACGGTGATGCCCACGCCGGCCAGGGCAGCCAAGCTGAAGTTGCGCGAGAGCTGCTGGACGTGGCCCGATGCGTTCACCAAATCGACGGAAGCCGTGGCGTCGAGAGCGAGGTGTCCATTCGGGGCTTCCGCCGAGGATTTCGTCTCGTCAATCTTGTCGTCCGGGTCGGTCATGATGCTGTGCTGTGCTCTGGAGATGTCTAGCTAGTTGACGAACGAAGGAGATGCTCTCTCAGGCACGGCCGGGGAAGACGCATCTTTGTATCCCCTCACTTCGCACGCGCCCCAGGTTCCAGCTAGCGCACGCGGTGCACACGATGTAACAACAGCCAACCAGGAGCCGTCTTCCCCAAGATAACAGCACCCGTCGCTGGTCCGCCGCAGATAACCCCCGCCGATCATGCGGCCTCCCGCGGTCTGGAGCTCCGAGACTGTGAGCCGAGACACCTGCGGTCGGCGCAGATACATCCCGAGTGATCAGACGGCCGGGGAAGGGCCCCTTTTGAGGTTTGGCCATCTGCAACTTGGCCACGGCAAGAAGCAGCCCCCCAATGGGAAGACCATGTCTCTCCAGGCTCCATCCTCGATGAGACAGCGGGGCCGCCCGGAACTTATCCTGATGCAAACACGGAGCGGTCGGCGTCGGCTACAATCTGCCGTCTCGGTCCCGGGGGCCGGAGAAGGGGCCGTCGGCCGGGCCTATGCATCGTCGTCGCATTTGTTATCCTTTCTGTGTGCAGCAGGGCAAGGCAGCACAGCGCAGTCCAGGTCACGCCAGTTCATGCTTGTCTTGCATTGTGCACCGGTCGCCACCGACTCCGCCCAATGTACTCTCACTCTATCGAATTCCCCCCCAGCCCAGAGGGGGGGCCCAGCCCGTGCATACATGCATGCCGCCCCCGCAAGCGAACCACCGGCCTCGCCTGGCCTTCTTTACTGCCCGAAATTGGGTAGCATCGCCAACACAGCCTCTTCGCGAAGAACGCAACACTCGCCCCCTCTCGCCGTCACCATCGGCCTTCGCCTGTGAACAACCGACTATTGACCATCGACCATCGACCATCTCCGGCGGATCTGTCCGCATCGGTGTCACCCTCTGCCCATGCCACCCAGAGTTCAGCCGACGTCCTCGCTCCCCGCCACCGCTTTGGGTTCGGTCAGACATGCATGTCCGCCCTGCACGAGCCAATATAAATCCCAGCTCCCGGCTGACTGCTGCTGGCCTGTCAACCTGTCATTGGGGGAGGTGGACGGCGCCCGCGGCCTCACCAAGGTACGTAACACATTTGCTGACAGCGTCGCCCAGTCGTTGTGAGGCGACTCGGCTGCTGGAGAAGACGTCGTCGGGAGAGGGAATAAGCAACGTCCTCTGGGTCTATCCACATGCTCCGTACGCCGCGGCGGTTTTCTTTCTTTCGAGAAGGGAGCCCGCCTCGGGCATCATAGCACCTTGGCGCATTTCCGGACCAGAAAACCCGGGTCCTGGGCGCTCTAGTCCAAGCTACTTGATCGAAACCCCTCTCCCAAGCCAGCCCGGCGCGCCGCTGCGGACAAAGAGGCCGACTTTGCCAAGCGCCGACCACCTTGCATGGGCATTCACCGTAGTCAACGTTCTTGCGCTCTCGTACACACAGTGAGCTACATCGCTGTCGGATGGGGCACAAAAACAGCCCATTACAGCCACACCACCTGCGACCATCGCCAATAATGACCACCGACGCGAGAGCAGCACGCGAGGCGCCCCGCCGAGAAGAGAAAAGCTCGACGTCCGTATCGGGGAAGCAATGCAAGCCACAGCAGCACGAAAGCTCACCGACACGACTGAAAAGGAAACCAGACTCAGCTCTCGACAGGGCCATCGGCCAGTGGGCGTGTAGATAATTTTTCTTCTTCTTTCCTATCTTGGCTTCCCTGGACCACGTAGCCTATGTAGGTCTTGACCCTTTCTTTCTTCACCGACATGGGGGAGGGGGCTCATGTTGTCTCGCTCGACTCCCCCGCCTGCTAGATACAGCCCTGGCCTCTCCGACACAAATGTCTCATGAGCTTTCCCGTCCTGGACCCTGATGTCTCATACGGTGAGACACCCCGCGCACGCTCGTGTTGGTGCGTGTGTGTATGTGTGTGGTGTGGCCGCATTGTTTCTTCCATTCCCGCCTGAACGCCGATTCCCAGACATAAGCACCCAGTTGGACCGGCCCAACGGGCTTCCTTGGAAATGACCGTAATTCTATCGCGCGCGACTTAAAAAAAATTTGAAGAAGGGAAATGATTCATTACTGGAGCCCCAAGGCGCCTAGCACGTGTTGACATGGCGGGATGCGGCTGGCCCGTCCGTGGCTTGTCGCGCTTCGTGCAGGCGGGTGGGCTATACGGCGACGGCGGACCCGCGCATCGACCAGCGCGTCTTCTTTGTGAGCTTCCCGCCAGCGGGCTGCTGCTTCGAGAGACGCCGCCCCGCCTTGGCCGGAGCGGGCGCTGGGGCGGGCTCCTCCATCTTCTTCTGCTGCTCCTGCGCGAGCGCGAGGTTGATGGCCTCGTTGGGCACCTCGGGCGCGCGGTGCTCGGTACGCGAGTCGATCGTCTCGAGCTCCGTGAACCGCGCCACCTTGGAGCGGGACGATGCCCGACGGTCCGAGTGTTTGAGGTGCGGCGGCACATTGGCTGCAGGCGCAGGCACGGAGGCCTCGGTCGCGGCGGGCGTCGCCACGGGCGTCGTCTCCTCCCAGACGGGCTCCTCGGGCACCGCGGCCGCCGGGGTCGTCGGCGTGGAGAGGGACATGGAGGACTTGGCGGACAAGGGCGCCGATGTCGGGTTCGATGAAAAGTAGTTGCCAAAGTTGAACGACGAGAGCGATTGCTGTCCCACGGATAAACTCTGAAGGCTGGTGGTGCTGTTGGACGAGGATGCGCCAGCGGCGGATGGCTCGGATGCGGGCAGCGTTCCGGGGAGTTGCATCGGCGGCAGGGCTGGTACGGGGGGGATCGAGCTGTAGCCCCTCGTGAGGTACGACGGTGGTGGCCTCCTGTCCTCGCCCCTCAGAGAAGAAGCGGCAGCCGCGCGAGCGAGAACCGCGGGGTCGCCCCTGTCGGAGGCATCCGACGCACGGCGCGAGCTGGGGTGCAGCCGGTGAACTGCTGAGCGACCGGACGAGGTGTGATGCAACGGCGACATGCCCACCGACGGTGTAGGCATGGTACTGTGGCGGTGATGAGCGGGCCTCATCTCGAGGTCGTCCGAGCTGGTCGAGTCGCCTGAGCTGCCGGTCGGGGAGCCTTCACGAGACGGTTAGCTTGCATTGTCCTCTTTGTAAGACGGTGATGTGCTGCCAGGCACCACGCTACCCACCTTTGCTGGATGCAGAGCTCGCCCGTCCAGATTCGAACATGGGGAGCCTCTCGACCTCCTTGCCCTTCAATGACGGTAAGGCGAGGTCCGGGACCGAGTAGTTGACGGCGGCAGCGCGATCGCCGCCCCAAGCGGGCATTGGTGGCACGCCGTTGTAGCTGTAGGCCCTGGGCATGTGTCGCATCGGGTTGGCGTGCACCGAGGGATAGGTTACGTGGGAAAGGCTGCTAGCAACGCGAGGAAGACCTCCTGGCCCGGGCATCTTTGTGCCCAGGCTGGTACTAGACATGGCGCTTCGTCGTCGGTTCTGTTCGAGGATTTTGGGCCTGTCGTCGTGCTTCCAGCTCGACGGCGCGCCCGAGAGGGCGTCAATGGCAGCATGCGTGGGGACATGGCGGTAGGGTGCCTGCTTCTCCTCGTCCTTGGCTTTCTCGGCCTCCTTCTTGTTGTGTTCCTTGGCCGACTGCCGTGACTTTCTGAGGCTCGAAAAGATGGACATGTTGAAGATTGACAGCTGTGGCCGGCGATGCCGCTGGCGCAGGGACCGAATAGAGAGGGGGAGGGCGGGTTTGTACTTGGACCCGAATAGCAGGTCGGCTGAACTATGCGATGCGGTGCAAGTGCGGGTCAGACTGTTCTAGGAAGGCCGCAAGAATGGGATGATCTGGATCCCCGGATGCCGCAAGCGATGAGGGGTCGAGGAGCCAGGATCAGAGGTCGCCGAGACTGATTAAGTCCGGATCAGGAAAGCCTCCAGGATACGTGTTGGGGGGGTGAAATGAGGTCGTCAAGTCGCAATGTCAGGTCGTCAGGTGAGTGACGAAATGACCATGTCGTGAGGGGAAACTCTATGTTTTGCCGGGCGAGGTTCTTCTGATTTTCCAGAACCGGTTGAACGAGGTTCGGGGACGGACCACCAGTAGGGAAGCGTACGACGCTCAACCGGATGTCACCCGTGAGCACTCTGGACACGGCGGAAGAATTCGCTAGACCTCGACTGCTTCTATGACCGGACCGAAAGAAGCTGAAATGTTCATGCAAACCTGCTCTGCCGTCAGGCCAGAGGCGGCGCGGCGATTGGGGGGGCGACAGGAGTGCAGAGTCGAGGTGGGTGCCACAGGGCGTCGGGGCGTTGTTCAAGGTTGAAAGTTGATTTAAGGTGGCAGTGTGGATGAGGTAAAAGCGGCTGCAACCAATGCACCATCCAGCCTTACGAGGAATGTCGTCGTCACAGATGCGAATCAAAGAAACCTGAGAAGAGGTGAAACATTAACCAGTATCCCAGAACAGCGTGCCCTTTCCTTTAAGACGAGAGGCGAGGAGGCTTGGAACGACTGGGGGGTGTGGAGGAAGAGCGGCAGGGTGTGTGTGCGCGTATGGTCCAAGCCATCGACGTGTACTGGAACTTGGACCTGGACGATAGCAGGGGTGTCTGTCGGGCTGCGGATGCGCGTGTGCAGCCAAGCCGCCTCTCGACTTCTGGTGGGTGGCTCCCAATATCTCCGCTTGGCGAGAGAGGTGGGCAGACTGGCGGGTTCAGGTCAGGCCCCTTTCCTTGTCAGCCTCGAAGCGATCCCAGCAGGCCAGGACGAAACGAACCGACAGTGGGCGACGGCGCCCAGGCCTACCGAGCTAGCAGGCAAGAAAGCAGGGAAGGTTGCAACATGATGATGGATGTTCGTTCGGCCAACGAAGGCCGTGCCGGCCCTTCTTTGCTGCAGATCCTTCTCCATCCAGGATTTCCGGATCTAAAATTCGCGATGCCCCTCTGTACCTAGCATGCGATTGCCATGTGTGAGATTCTGTGGCCTTGGAGATCGGCTACGACGACGGCGGCGGGAGCAACGGCAAACTGTAGATCCGGCCGAGTGCCCGTTCGCAGTGTGATTCTTCATTGATACGAGAGCCGTCCTGCATCTTCGTGCGTCCCGTGTCAGCGAGAACATGTCGCTGCCGTTCGTTTGGCGAGCAGCAAGCAGCATCAGCTTCTGCCCTCGAACAGGCCCTCGTATTCTGCTCCAGGCCAGGCACGGCACGGATAGCGCTATGTATGTTCCCTGCAGGGATGCGTGGCCAAGGTGGGTGGGCGGCGTGGCGGCATGGCGTTCAGCCAACGGCGTGCTGGATGATGCCGAGGACAGGCAGACGAGCGCCAGGGTCGGAGTGTCTACGGGCGACATGGCGCTAGCTTCCCAGGAACCCAGAAGCCGTCGCTCCCCGTATCGATGCGAGCCCCTCATGGCGTCGTTCCAGCCGCACCGGACCGCCATCGTCCGCTTCAGGCTCGCGGCTCAGGGGGATGGAACCCTGTAGCGCATCCTTTTCAAAGGCCCCAGAACGCTTCCACCGCAATAGCGTCAACCGTAATCGGGCTGATAGCGCGCAACTCGGCCGTGTTTGTCCAAAGTCTGTTGTGAGACCTTCCCGAAGACACGCCTGCACGGCTCCGCACCTCCCCTGTTGGTTTCACTCCGCCTAGGTATGGATACGATACCACGACGCTCGCCCCTCTGCTGTTCTCATTACTCGACGTGCTGCTTTGTCTCGTCTGCCGCCTGGTATCCGCTGCGTTGGGTGAGACGTTGAGTTGCTTTTGATCCATTCGAGACGATCCTGGGGTATGAAGACGGTGAGAGGAAGCGAGTGTCATGCTATCGCTGGTCAGGCACGTCATATGCCACCTGTTGACGCACCTCTGTGTCCATCGCCTTCAGCTGTGATGTGAGCCGCAGCACACATACGGGCTGATAGCCCGTCATTTGTGCACATGTTCCTGTTGATAAGGCGTGCCATCTCAATTTCCACCCGACGTCACGCCGATCGATACCAGACTAGCAAACCCGAGCACGGGCACGGCACGATGTTCATTATAACCGGAAGAAAATATTGATTGACGTTTGCTCGAAGCGTTCATGCGCGCGCGCGTTGGGTTTCTGGACCAGAGGGTAGCATCGTGAGCCGGGCCGCCAGGGTGCCCGGGTCGATGATGCCAGGGTAGCTCGGGTCAGATCATCTGCGACCTTTCAAGGGAACCTGGTCAAAGATAGAGTCCGCTGATGCGAACCAGGCAGACTGCCGTGCATCGGGACGTTTCCACGTCCAGGGTTAAGCTTGACGCTCTGGTCGGCATTTGCGCTCCCTCTGTTCATATTAGGTTCGAAATTGGTTGACAGTTGCCGTTCTGAGCCAGGCCCAAGCCACTTGACTTGGCGATATCAACAAACCAGCTAGCTCGTCTGCTCCCCGCGTCCATCGGCAGCGCAACGCAGCCTCGAAAACAGGAATCGCCCGTGATGGCATCAGAGTCTGTCCGAGTCTGGACCGTCGTGGTCTTATCAATAATTTCAGTAGTGCGCCTTCGGTGCGCAGCGGAACACCAGGGGTGGTGGTAGGCAGGCAGACCGGTGAGTCTTCTAGCGAGATGCTTATCGAGGCTGAATGAAAGGATGGCTGGCTGGTCGAACGAATAGAGCAGCACCTTGTCTGTCGATGGTGCGAGGCGCCAGGTACTGTGATCATTATCGACGGCTTCCGGAATGTGTACCCGAAGACCGCTTGGGGCGCAGAAGACCAGGACACAGCTGTGATGGTTGCTTGTGGGTTGAAGCAGGCACCCATGCCGTGTGCAGCCCGTGGGGGTCAATCGGACCACGAGTCTTAGCAGTAGGCCCGTGTGCAGCCCCTCCCTGCCTGCCTGCAGCTCTGACCTGGCGTGTCTCTCTGGTGTGCGTGCTGATGCCTGTCGTCGCATTGATATTTCCCGAGGGCGCTGTCATAGTGACCCAGCTGTCGCACCGCGCTCCCGTGTCGAACACGGGGTCTGGTCCCCGGGCCGTCTGTGAGAGATGCCCCGAAGATCTGCGTCTAAAGTGCGGGTAGGGGACGAGTAGGGTCCTAAGGCCCCATTCTTGATCTGAAGCTTGACCATGTTTTGCTGTGCACGTTGGGGTTTTGGTTCGTGCTACCGAGTCGTGCCTGCGCGACAGATGGGGCGAACGTGGTGCGAGCTTCTGTGCTCGCTGGAGTGTCCCATGTACGATTCGCTGTGGTTGGATGCTTGATCCGGAACCGGATGCGAAATCCCAAAGACGGGGGGAGAGACAGTTGCTAGCTGCAGATGGCCGGGTCGAGGTTTGGGATGCGCGGGCACGTGGGTGCTAAGTTGGTTTCTAGGTTCGAGGGCGACACAATGCTATGTGTGGGTGCCGTCGCCGCGTGGTGTCTGGCCGTCGACTCGCTTGAGGGACGGCAGCGAGCAGTAGTGAAATGTGCTTCTCGTTTGACGTGGTCTGGCATTCGCCGCTGAGCATCTACAAAACAACGAGTGAGGCGGCCTCCGAGTCGGGCTTGCTGGTATCAGATGGAAAAATAAAGCGAGTCGTGGCGGATACAGGGTGGATTGTTGATCGGAAGCCGTGGGGACGGTCGCGAATGCCAAAGTGGATGGGACATGTCGATCCTTGGCAGAGATGGATGGATGGGCCATCGGCGCTGTGACCAGGGCAGACAGGTCGTGGTTATTTTCGGGGCCCTCCCATCCATCACCCATCATCATAATCAGGCATCAAGCCTTTCGGCAGGCGGCAAATCCCAGATGAGCGCTTACCTGAACGGGACCATTAGACGAGCAGCCGCCTGCCGAGAGCGACCTCCGATTGGGCGCAGGTTTGACAGCGACCATCAAATGACGTCTGCCAGCTGGGCACCGCTGTTAGGGGTGGAGATGCCAGCTGTCGAGCGTCGCACTGGCCACGGCGTCCCGACGGAACACTGGCGGGCACCTGTCGCTCGCTGGGAGTGGGAGCGGGAGTGGCAGTGGCAGTGTGTGTGGGAGTGCGACGGCCACCACCCGATCACGCGCATCCGCCCACTTCGTCCGCAGTGCATTCCAGGCCAGCCTCAACTTCTTCCTTGGTCACATCACAGCCCAAACCTTGCGCCGCGCTAGCTTCATCCCCGAGCCACGAGTCACTGCCCTGCCGTTTCCCGTTTCGCCGCGCGCACTTTCCGCTCTTTTTTTTTCCCCTCTATCGCTGGCCCTTCCATCTGGGATCAGGCAGGACAGGGTCCAGCGCGGCATTCGGTTGCTGTTCCTTCTGCTGGGGCAGGCAGTTGTTATCAATCTGTCCGCGGTCGATCGCGCGACCTCCGCCCGCATCCGCAACCTGCACCCGCCCCCGATTTTCATGGCGCCCTGATTGCCGTCCCACGACACAGCACCTCGACGTGCCGCGTTCTCCCTCGATCGACGTCATCCCACGTTGCCCACGACCCTTCTCGCCTTCATTCGTCGCGACTCTCGACGACCCTCTCGCGCTTGCCTCTGTGCCTGCACTGGCCGGCCGATCGAGACCCCCCCCCCCTCAACATCCCAAAACCCGACCCCCTCCGACCGACCGACTCGACCGAACCCCCCCCATCATCGCGCGCCAACCTCGCGGCGCAACCATCTGGGAAAGTGGCGCTCACCATCCTTAGCCAGCCCGAAGCCGAACTCTCCCTCCAGCAGCATCTAGAGCTCGCCCCCGATCTCACCAGTTACCAGCCCCGGCTCGCCATTGAGGGGGACGCCGAACCGTTGATGATGGCACAATCCGTGCCTCATCAGTCGACGGACAAAAAGCGCGTCAAGGTCTACGAGCTGCGCAACAATGACTGGTTCGATAGAGGCACCGGCTTCTGCACCGCTGCGTTTATGCAGGTATGTCACGCGATCCTCCTCGTCCTCTTGCCTGTCGCTGGCGCACGGGTCATCGTCCGTCGCCCGTCGCGTCACTCTCGTCATCGCGCATACTGATTCATGGGGGCCGTACAGCAGTCGGAGGAAGGCCACCCACGCGACCCACGGGTCTACGTCGAATCCGAAGACCAGCCCGAGCGACTGCTCCTAGAGACCAAGATTTGCAAGGAGGATGGGTTCCAAAAGCAACAGGGTACGTCGCACATCCGTCCTCTCCACCCGACGTTTCGCTGATCCTACGTTCCAACAGAAACCCTCATCGTGTGGACCGAGCCGAGCACCGGCATCGACATGGCACTCTCTTTCCAGGAGGCGGAGGGCTGTCATCTGATCTGGTTCGTTCCCGTCGTCGTGATTGTGGCCCCGCGCGCGCCCCAGCTAACCTGCTGCCCCTGCACAGGAAGTTCATCAGCGGCATTCAGTCGACCTTCCACGGCGGTATCGCCGCGCCTGGTATGGCCCAGAGCGACAGCCTGCAGGATCCCACTGACATCTTTCAAGCTGATGACAGCCTCTCGGACGACCTCGCCATGGATGTCCCCAGCAACGTGAACATGCCCACCGCCGACCTCAAAAACCTCCCCGAAATCGAACAGTGCATGCGCGTCATGAACCAGACGGCCAACGGCCGCGACGCCTTGGCCAAGTTCATCATGAGCGACGACTACATTGGCAAGCTCACCCCGCTCGTGGAAATGGCCGAGGACCTCGAGAGCCTATCCGACCTGCATCGCTTGTGCAACATCATGAAGACCATTATCCTTCTGAACGACACCGCCATCATCGAACATGCCGTGTCCGACGCATGCCTGCTCGGCGTCGTCGGCGCGCTCGAATACGACCCCGACTTCCCCAGCCACAAGGCGAATCACCGCCACTGGCTCGGCAACCGAGGCCGGTACAAGTCGGTCGTGCCCATACGAGACGAGGGCGTCGAGAGGAAGATTCACCAGACCCACCGCCTACAATACCTCAAGGATGTGGTCCTGGCCCGCATCCTCGACGACCCCACCTTCTCCGTCCTCAACTCCCTGATCTTCTTCAACCAGGTCGACATTGTGCAGCACCTGCAGGGGAACGCCGGCTACCTGAACGAGCTGTTCGGCATCTTCCGAGGCGCGGAGCTGGAGTCGAGGAAGAAGGACGCCGTCTTGCTCATCCAGCAATGCTGCTCCATCGCTAAGAACCTACAACCCCCGGCGCGCCAGACGCTGTACAACAACTTTATCGCCCACGGGCTGCTTCAGGTCATCAACTTTGGTCTGCGTTCGGCCGATGTCGGCGTCAGAGTCGGCGCGACGGATATCCTGGCGGCCATGATCGAACACGACCCTCACATGATCCGGCAAACGCTCTATCGTCAGATCCAGGAAAGCCATCCGCTGCTGACTGATTCGCTGGTGGACCTTCTCCTGGTGGAAGCTGATCTGGGGGTGAGATCTCAGATCGCAGACGCCTTGAGAGTCCTGCTAGACCAAGGACCTCCGGTCCAGGCGCAGGAAGCGTTTGCCCGGGCCAACGGCGAGTTCCCGGGCAAGACCCGCATTCCGCCAGCCACGGAAGCCAACCACGAGCTGCTGCTCGCTAACTTCTACGAGCACTCGGCAAAGAAACTGTTCCGGCCGCTCATGGCGCTAGAGGGCCGGACAGACATGAACTTCACCGTGCAGCAGGCGTCCATGTTTACCTACCTGATCGAGGTCCTCGGCTACTTTATCCGCCAGCACATGCACCGTAGCAAGTTCTTCGTGTTGCAGAACGACATTGCACAGCGGGTCGCCCAGCTCCTCAGCTGCCCTGAGAAGTATCTGCAGCTCGGTAAGTCCTAAATACGTATCGGGCTGTCTTCGATTCTAACTTGCGCAGTTGCCATCCGCTTCTTCCGGAGCTTGATCTCGTCTCAAGACGACTTCTACCTCAAGCATCTTACAGAAAAGAACGTATTCGGCCCCCTGCTAGACGTGCTCAGCAGTACCATGCCCAGAGACAACCTCCTGAGCTCGGCCTGCCTCGAGCTTTTCGAGTTCGTCAAGAAGGAAAATGTCAAGGACCTGGTCAGGCATCTTGTGCAGAACCACCGGGAGCAGATGATACCCCTCAGTTACATGGACACCTTCCGCGACCTCCTCTTACGATTCGACCAGACTCAGGCTGGCACGATGGACTACTACCTTGACAAGGAGGAGGTCGACTACTGGGACAACCTGGACAACGACGACGACGGCCCCGAAAGCAAGGCCTTGGACAAGCCAACGACGAACGGAGACGGCACGACGCCGCAATCAAAACCCCTTGTCGATTACCCGTCGGACGACGAACCGGACGAGAACCAGGAGAATGCCATTGTGGCGCCGCCCGCGGAATCCAACGAGACGAAGCACGCCGACGGCACGCCGCCATCAACACCACCTGCCGTTCCTCCACCGGAGCGGCTGTCCGAAAAACGACGCCGCGAGGAGGACGAGGAGGACGAGCTGGGCAAGCTGATGCAGAACAAGCGCCGCAACAGCAGTTCGGCGGGTTCGAATGCCTCCATCACATCGTCAACAGGCATGGCGAAGCGAAAGAAGGACTTCTCCAACCGGTCAAGTCCCTCCGGCGCGCCGAGGAAGATCTCCATCAACATTTCTCCCTCGGTCAAGACGGGCGGCAACTCGAGGTCTGACGACGAATCATGAAGGCGTTTTGTTCACACGGCATGACCAACGGCACCAGGCTAGGGCACGATTGCGCGGCACGGAGGGTGGACTGCTTCCGCCCCTCCGGGGTGTCGCCGCATGTTTGTTTTCCGGATAGGGCGGACCTGCTTCGGCGGCTCTGGGGCGGCGTTTGCCGGTACTTTTGGGTGCCGGACCTTTTCTCTTTTTATTATTCTTCTCTCACATCATGTTTCTTTGGCACGAAATGAAAATGACGGAACTAGATGTGAGGGTTCCACACTCGGGGGGAGGGAACGACGAGAGGGGCGAAGCGTGTGCCGATAGGCAAGCTGGCAAGTTCGGCGAGGGGGCGACGATCGAGACGGGGGCCTGGATGCGCTCCCGGAGAGGATGGGACCTGCGGATGGGATGGCCGGCGAGCGGTCGCAAGATGCGCGCGGGAGGGGAGGCGGACTGCGTGTACCATATATAATGAGTAGGCTCCACCTGGCTGGTCTGGAAGCTTGGACGCCGGGGCCTTTCGATAATTCCATCCGTGTGGTACTCCGATTGTGGTCTTGCCGTGGGTGACAAGTGGTGTTTGGGTCGTTGCTTGCGGATCGATTGTGCTCTCGTCTTGGGACGGATGCGTATGAGACTGGGAGTGTGGGGTCTTCCTATTCGGCTTCACGTGTTTCATTTTGACGAGACTGCGACTGTCGTGGACGAGGACTCACCAGGAGCTCCGGGGCTCAGGGGCTCAGGGGCTCGGGGAGGGTACTATTTCGGGACGGGTAGCTGAAGCTCTTGACAGAAATCAGCCAACAAGTCATTTATTGCACGGCAGGGGCTCGTCCGGAGTCAGGCCTTGGCGATTAGTGTGTTGTTCGGCGTTTTCCGACCATGTCCCTGCCCATGACAAGTCACGACTCCTTCCGAGCGAGATTTCTGAGATCCAGCTCATCCATGTCAATCGAGCGAAGGTCTAGCAGCTGTGGGTTGCCTCAGAACCTGCATCCGTTGACTGTAGGTAAGAGGGCACGCAGATAATGAGGCACGCGGAGGACAACGGGTCAGGACGGTGGATTATCATGCTTTTGCGCCGTGGTTCCCCTGACGAGGACGTCCCTTCTAAATTACCATCAGGCTACGCACATAGAACGCAACCGTGGAGATTCATCAACTCATAAGTCTATACCAGTTTCTACTGCCTCGTGAACTTCTTGGCCCATTGCTCGTACCCCCACAGCATGTCCCTCGTGACGCCCCGCGGCATGACCTCTATCGCGTCCGCCACGTCCTGGAAGGTGACCATGCCGTCGTCGCCCTCGCGGACGCCGTCGAGCCAGGCGTCGACGGCCCGGTTGGACGCCATGGAGCAGATCTGCTTGATCTCGGCGCCGCTGAAGCCGTCGGCCAGGAGGCCCAGGGCCGGCACGTCCATGTCAGGCGCGGACCGTAGGCGGCGCAGGTTCATGCGCAGGATGGCCTCGCGGCCGGCCTGGTCCGGCAGGCCGACGTAGACGATGCGGTCGAAGCGGCCCGGGCGCAGCAGCGCCGGATCCATGGCCTCGGGCCGGTTCGTCGCCGCGAGGATCAGCACGCCCGTCAGCGCCTCGAAGCCGTCCATCTCGGTCAGCAGCGTCGTCAGCATGTTGACGCTGCCCTGGGAGCGCGAGGCGCCGCCGCCGCCGCCGGAGCCGGAACCGCCGGACCGCTGCCCGCCGATCGAGTCGATCTCGTCGAAGAAGATGATACTCGGGCTCGCGGCGCGCGCGCGCTCGAACAGCTGTCGCACGGCGCGCTCGGACTCGCCGACGTACATGTTGAGCAGCTCGGCGCCCTTGACGGCGAAGAAGTTGAAGCCCGACTCGGTGGCCATGGCCTGGGCGGAGAGGGTCTTGGAGCAGCCGGGCGGCCCGTAGAGGAGGAGGCCCTTGGGCGGGGTGAGGATGAGGGAGCGGATGCGGGGGTCGGTGGTGGTGGTGAGGGTGATCATGCGCTGGAGGGCCTTCTTGAGGGCCTCCTGGCCGCCGACGTCGCCCCAGTGGATGGTCGGGGGCTTGAGGTTGACGTCGTGCATGGCGGTCGGGCGGGTGGAGCGGAGGGCGACGTCGAAGTCGGCCTTGGTGACGTAGGGGGTGGAGGGCAGTCCGTGGCCGTCCTGGAGGGGGTCGACGCGCTCGGCGAGGGTCTGGATGGCGTGGGACATGAGGCGGCAGAGGTCGGCGGGGTTGAAGGCGTGTGTCTGCTGGGCGATGTGCGGGAGGATGGTGGACTTGTCGTCGGGGTGGACGGGGCCGGACATGGCGTCGAGGATCTGCCGGCGGCCGGCGGCGTTGGGGATGGAGAGGGGGATGTTCTGCTCGAAGCGGGTGAGCTTCTGGAGCTCGGGGGGCACGTCGCTCATGTAGTCGAGACAGGAGGCGACGACGACGACCTTGGGGAGGGCGTCGGTGTTCCAGGCCTCCTCGGCCAGCTGGTCGAGCTGCTGGCCGAGCTTGGTGGTGATGGTGCCCGAGTTGGGGCGGTCCTTGCCGATGAGGGCCTGGAGACCGTCGATGAGGATGATGCTGGGGCGCTGGGCCTTGGCCTGCTTGAAGATGTCCTCGACGGCGGTGGACTTGTCGTTCTCCTCGACGCGGAAGACGGTGCCCCAGCCGGTGGCGGCGACGCGGTCGAGGACGTAGCTCTTGCCGGTACCGCGACCGCCGTGGATGACGATGGCGCAAGAGCGCTGCTGGCCCTTATGCAGGAAAGGCGCGTTGAAGCCCCGCAGGAATGCGTTCAGCCTCTTCTCCTCGGCGGCGAGGCCGGGGATGTCGGCGACGGCGAGTCTCTTGGGGGCGGGCTGGGCGCCGGGGACGGCGGGCTCGACCTTGCGTATGGAGATGGTGGCGGGCTTGTCGCAGCGGGCGATGCTGTCGGTCTCCGAGTTGACGGTGTGCACGCGGAACTTCTTCTTGTAGCTCGCGATGGTGCAGTCGAACTTCATGCCGGGAAAGACGTGACCGGCGCGTTCTGAGAGGCGTCAGGGGGTTGATGCTCCCGGGTCAGGGGCAAGAGGGGGCGGGGGCAGGAGGTCACGGTCGACGTACTGAGAGAGAACCAGGCAGCGTGCTCCCAGTTGGGCGTCTCGTTGGCGTCCATGTCGTCGAGGGGCTCCAGCAAGACGGCGTCGGCCGAGGGGATCACGGGCTCGTCATGGAGCCTGATGGACAGCTGATCGCCGAGCTTCAAGCCGCACGCCTCGCGATAGGCGTCGGTCATGAGAAACACATTGGGAGGCACCTTCTTATCAAGCAGGCAGGACAGGACGGCCTGGCGGCGGACGGGCTCGTCAGCAGGGAGGTCTTGGTCGGCATCTTTGGGGAGGGCGGCGGCGGCAGCGGTTCGTTCGATCCAGCAGCGTTTCGTGCTCTCGACGGCGCCGGTCAAGAGGATGAGGGTATCTTTGTTCACCCAGACGCGGGCAGCGCCTTGCAGACTGGCCTTCTCTTGACTCTGGTCCCACGTGCCTATGGGGCGGACCTTGCCCGAGACCTCCTTCGTTTTGCTGCTCATCTGGGGAGGAAGAGTGCGGTCGCAGATGGGACGGCTGGTCGAGGTGAGGTTGTGAAGTTGTGCTATGAATATGAAATGTTTCTGAGTGACAGGGGGTGGAAGGCCTTTCAGTCCCGAACGGGTTAGGAGCAGCAGCCGGGAGTGGGATACTCTTGTCAGCCACACTCAGAGCCGTGGTTCGACTCTCAACTTTGCCTCTGAGGCCGAAATCTGAAGCTGTTTACTCAATTTCTTGTTTCTTGTCTTGAGTGGTTTTGGAGGTCAGTATTTCCAGGGCGCTGTGTCGTAGCATCCAGAGTCTGACCGTTGTACCTGGATGGAGGCAGGTGCAAGAGACAAGAAGGCTCGTTTTGGTTAGCGCTGCTAATACTGCTGGATAGGGCTGGGGATCAATCGGCAGGCAGGTGCCATCACCGTAGGCAGGTACATCGCCGTGGGCAGGTGCTAGGCAGCATGGAGCTCGAACCTGCACCCCTTGACGAAGCCTCGAACGTCTTGTACTTCTTCTTGCGTCAGTAACCTGAGCCCATGAATATGTGAGCCTGGCGACGGTGTTTATGGGCGTCTCGTCTCGTCTCGTCTGACGGTGATGCAACAACGACTAGACGACTTTATGTTGCAGCCAGGCAGTTTGTCCATTGCAGTATATGGTGTTGCTACGGAATGGCACTGCGTTTCAACGACTGTGAAGACGAGAAGCGCCTGATCAGAAGCCGCCGGGTAGACAAGCTGTGAACGAAGAGGGGGGTGATTCTCAACCCACGATGAAGCATCAGGCACCATGAGTATGAACCCCCCGGCATTGGCTCTCAAGCGCCGGGTCTCAAGCGTTCCCAGGCACTGGCCCATGTCCAGCCCCGAAAATCGAGGACGCACAGACCAGCCAATCGGCTCAGAGCTGTTTGTCTCGACTTCGAGCAAAGCTTCCGCCTTTGCTGCAGCTCCCATCCCCTCCCCCATTCTCCCCAGCATAACCTCGACACCACCATCCACCGCCCTCCCAGACGGCACACTCCCATCCCCATGCAATGGGCTGACACCAGAGTGCTGCGCCCTTCCATCAGCAGCATCGCACTTGCGCCGATGCCCCCCCGGCCACCTCGTCTCTCCCCCGTCCTCCTCCGCCCTCTCCCCCGACCATGTCCTAGCCGCCGCCCGTTCCACGCCGCCGCCCCGCGTGGCGGCCCCCCGAAGAAGGGCAAGGCGTCCATATTCAGGGAGATGTTCCCCGATGCCGGCGTCGCCGCCCCCGAGGGTGACCGGCCGAGGCGGCCACGCGACGTCCCCCCCCGGGAGCCGATCGTGCGGCGGGAGGTCCTCGACAAGGACGACCTGCGCGCCTGGCTCGAGGCGCAGAGCCACGGCGAGGAGGGCGCCGACGCGCTGCCCGAGAGGGACCAGATGCCCGCCATGCTCTTCCTGTCCAACGCCAGCAAGTCCCTCGCCGAGAGCGACTTCTACCGCATCGGCCGTAAGGGCGAGCACCTCCAGGCCTGGAACACGACCATCAAGAAGGGTATGCGCTCCCTGCCTGCCTGCCTTCCCCATGGCTCTCTTCAGGCGGACCCCCAACGAATGTACACATGCTGACGGAACCAGTCATCCACCTTCACGACCGCAATACCCTCGCCCCCCTCGACAGCTACTTCATCCTCTTCACCTCCCGCGCCGCTGCCCGCGCCTACCAGCACGAGGCCGAGCGCCTCTACGCCCTCGCCCGCGCCGACGCCGCCACCCAGGACGCCTCCGTTGCCCCCATGCCTACCGACCGCCCCGCCTTCACCCTCGCGCCCCCCTCCCCCGCGCCCCTCGGCCTCAAGCTCTACGCCCTGCCGCCGAGCACCGCCGCCCGCCTCGGCGCCTTCACCCTCCCCAAGATCCTGCCCGCCGACGACGCCCCCGTCGAGGGCGCCCAGCGCGTCGTCGTCTCCCTGCAGGGCGGCGCCCTGCCGACGGCCGCGCTCCGGGGGCTCGTGCGCCGCGACGGCGAGGAGAGGAATCTGAAGTGGGACGTCCTCCAGATCGAGCCCTACTTTGCGCAGAAGGCTTCCGCGCAGGCGCCGAGGAAGCGCGGGACGAGACCCGCGAGGAACAGCGCCGCGGCCGAGGGCGACGGCGACCAGCCCGCCGCAGAGGAAAAGACGACCATCGAGGCACCGGACGCGCCGGCAAAGAGCATGACGCATGCAAAGTCCGGACGGTTCGTCCTGTCATTCGGAGACGTGCACGAGGCGCGGCGGTTCGCGAGAGCCTGGCACCGCAGGGAGTTTGCGCTGTCGCCGCCGAGGCAGCGGCCGGAGAAGGGCAAGGCCGGGCCGAGCAAGAGCGGGCAGAGCAAGGCCGGGCAGAGCGTGACGGTCAGTGTGACGGTGCCGTGGTGAGGGTGTACATCATCTCTAGATACCCCATAGAATATACCCAACTCTTCACACCTTCCAGTCGGGATGCCTCATGTGAATCTGACGAGGCCTGCACGAACTCGTCATCAACGTCCAGCATCAACCCAACCACGGTATCCTTTGCTGTCAGCATCAAAACCCTCAGACGAACCCCAATGTAGTTCGGTTTCAAGTCAGCAGCCACATGACATAATCCCACGGTTAAATGAAAGCGAGTCACAGCCACAGGACAGATACACGAGAAGAGGGAAAAAAGCTGAATTGGACCCCAGTAAAGGAAAAAAAAGGAAAAAAGAAAGAAACCGAAACTCCGGACCAGATATTTGCTCTCTAAACGGATGATGATGACACGACCGAGAAGGACACAGGCGCTTTCGACTGACCGGGCGCGCCGCTCCCCCCATCGCGCCCCCCGTCGTCGTCGCCGCCGCCGTCGCTCGTTCGCTTCGGTATGCTCGATGCATTTACGGGCGCCATATGTGCATGGTCGACGGGCGCCTCAAGCGGCCGCCAGTCCACCCTCGATGTCGCACCTCCCCAGCTTCATCCCCAATTCGTCCGTCATACCACCCCCCGGCACAGCCGCCGGCTCCAGGTCTCTGCGCACACCCTCCCGCCTCTCGCTGAACGGCCCCCTCCGCATCAGGGCCCCTAACAGCACTTGCCCCCGCTGTTCCCCGCCTGCGCGATGGGCACACCGCCCGCGCCGCCGCTCGCGCCGCCCGCGCCGGCCTCGCTCTTCTGGTTGTCGATGAGGCGCTTCTTGATGTCGGCGGCGAGCGAGTAGAAGGCCTGGTCGATGTTGATGTTGCTCTTGGCGGAGACCTCGAGGAAGGGGATGCCGAGCTCGTCGGCGAGCTGCTGGCCCTGCTCCGTGGAGACGACGCGCTTGTCTTCCCAGTCACACTTGTTGCCGACGAGGATCTTGTTGACGCCCTCGGTGGCGTGTTGCTCGACGTTGGCGAACCAGGTACGGATGTCTGCCGGTGCATGTTAGCAATGGGGGGTTCCTCGAGAGACGGGTGTACGAGCGCCGACTGGGCGGGGACGCACTGTTGAAGGAGCGCTCGTCGGTGACGTCGTAGACGAGCAGGATGCCCATGGCGCCGCGGTAGTAGGCGGTGGTGATGGTGCGGAAGCGCTCCTGGCCGGCCGTGTCCCAGATCTGCAGCTTGACGCGCTTGCCGTCCAGCTCGATGGTGCGGATCTTGAAGTCGATGCCGATGGTCGTGATGAAGGACGGCGTGAACGAGTCCTCGCTGAAGCGCAACAGGCAGCAGGACTTGCCCACGCCCGAGTCGCCTATCAGCAGGAGCTTGATCTGGGAGAGGGGCAGCATGTTAGCGGGTGCCGGCTCGACGATTTGGCTTGGCCTGGAGCCCCGGTGGTTGCGGCCACGGGCAGGCGTCCGGGCGGCAGGGGGCGGACACCTACAAGGAAGTCATAGTTTCTGTTACTCGACATGTTGGCGGTGGTTGCGAGGATATTCTGTTCAGGAGAAAGAGGGGCGTCGTCGATGGGATGGGGACGAGACGGGATGGTCGTTGGTCGGGGCTCGTGGGAGGAAATGGGTACGGTGCTCAATGCTCGGGTGGTTGTCGCGCAAAGTGGACGGACGTGGCAGATCCAGAACCGAAGGTGTCGAAGGGCCAGGCGGTGCGGTGCGGTGCGGCGGGATGGGATTGATGGGCTGGTGGATGACTTTGGACTGCTTGATTGATCGTAGCGCGGGCGGTTTCCCCAGTTCGGTGCAGGTCAGGTGCGTCGTGCCTTTGGCGTAATGAGCCAGGAGCCAGGAGCCAGGAGCTAGTGAGCTAGGCACCACCGTCAGCGACGTGCGACCAAACTTCAGGGACCGACCCCCAGAGCCTGGGCCAGAGAGAGGAACCGAACCGACTTGAATCGCCACACCCTCAGCCACGCAACGTCATTGTTTGCACTGCTGACCAGCCTCACTCACCACCCTGCTCATCCGGGATTGCACCGCCAGAGGCGTGCGACAGGCGTCACCGTCCTTGCCTCGTTTCCCATGTTGATCCCGCCGGGTGGTGCACCCGTTGAGAAGCTGGTCACTGCTTGCCAAGAGAGAGGAGCTCGCCCACATCCAAGCTTCCATGTGCATCGAGCGGCGCGGGTTTCCGGCCGGCAATGCAGCCAGACAGACAGGCAGACCGCTGTGCTGGCCCTCACCCTCACCCTCACCCTCACCCCCCCTTCAACCCCCCCAACCTGCCCCCCGGCACAGCTCCCCTTACCAAGCACAAGCTACTTTTGGTTGCATCGACCGCCCGATCTCTTCCGCCAGGCTGTCTTGATCCCTCGCTCAACCCCCCCAAAAACCATGTTCGTTCAACGCGATGCTGGCCAGAGATTCGACGTGACGGTGAAGTGAGTCGAGTCCCACTGCGGGGTCTCAAGTATGGGGTCGGCCCCTATCTCCAGGGGCCCTACGGGGATCTTTAGCTGGTGAGCCCCCTGAAACCGCCGGCGCCCGGCTCTCATCTTCGTGGGCCTTTGTCGCTTGGCCTCCTCGTTTGCTGGCGTAACATGACAGGCCGCCTCCCCGATCCCCTGACATGGCCCTCCTTCGTTTGGTTTCCTGGGTCTCGTCACCATTGATCAGGCCTTCTGTCATGTGCGACAGTCGTACCTTCTCGCAAAACTTTCAATTGAGTCGAGTCGTCCAGGAACGCGGAGTCGGTATCGAACGAAGGCGAAGTCCCCTTGCGTGATTCGCCCGAGGCACCCCCTGGAGTCCGGCGTCCAACATCGAATACGAGCTTCAGGTGGACGACAGCGGCGGACTCGCCCTCGACCACGACCTCATCAACCGAGGGCCCTCGTCGGGCGTCAAGCTGGGTCGACGTCGTGTCACAGTCTTGCATGACACCCGATGTCCGATGGCTTGTCCACCCAGTTATTAATGCTCGCATGCCTAGACCACCCCGAGAAAGACATATCATTACCGTTCCCCTGGGCACCGCGCCTTGCATTCTTCAACCCCGGCATCTCGAATCTCGAGGCGTCTCCAGACACTGGCCATTGCGTGCCAGTTTTACCTCAACGGCCTCCTTGGTTTCGTTTGTTCCCCGTATTCTCTACTTCTTCAGGTTAGGTTGGACCTACTGTGACTCTGGACAGCCTCGCCCGGCCCCTGGGTTAGCCGCCCCCGACTTCACTCCAGCCCAAGGCCCAAGGCCGTAGGCCCAGGCTGTTTGTGTCATTGCCCTTCATCCACGACCTTCCCTCTCTCCTCCCCTTCCCATCTGCGGTCCCGCCTCCATACCGACGCATCGAACTGCAGCCACTACTTACTGCCTTGCCCCTGTCGACTTCATGTAGGACTTGCTTCGGGGGACAGCTGCTCTCCATGCTCCTGCTCGGCACCGGAAGCTGCAAGTGCCCCTCGCTCGCATCCCTCCCCACGTTCGCAGGCAGGTAGGGTAAGGCACCGTACCATACCATAACCGACCTCCGGGCAGTCGCGACCATGACACCACCTTGGCCGCCCCGGCGTCCACCACCTCCTCCGCCGCCTCGCTCGCCTCGACGGCCTGCTCCCGAGCTCGCTCGACGCCCCTCCGACGACCTCGTCACTCGCCTCCACAACACCTCGCTCAACGCCCCGCCCAGCGAGCTGACCCGTCTCTCTCGCCACAACTTCAGTGCCATCGAGAATTCCCAGCTTAACGCTGACTCGAGCTCTTCCGAATCCGACATCCACCCCTCCAGACCCCGCCGTCGACCAGCCCATTCACGGTCCATGAGCGTTCCCTTCCCGTCTCTCTTCTCTAGCAAGAAGAAGCGCCCCGACCCCGTCCACGACGACTCTGACGACTCGAACAATGAACTGCCCGCGACTCGATCCGCAGCCAAGACCCACACAAGAGGCAACATGAGCCACGGCAACCGAGACTTTGCCACGGGCAACTGCATGACCTGCAACTCGCTGGTGCGCTGGCCCCGGGACCTCAAGGTCTTCAAGTGCACCGTCTGCGTCACCGTCAACGATCTCAACCCTGACGAGCACGCCGAACACAGGTCAGACGGCGTGCCGCGGTGGCTGCGCGGTTCTGGCCAGTCCTCCTCTTCGTCACCCCCAGGCCATTCTGCTCGCTCTGCCGATAAAAATGGTACAAGGGAGATATCGCTCGAACATACCAAATCCCTCGTCAACAGCTGCCTCCGGAACTACCTGGCCCAGGTTGTGCGTCAGGGCAAGACCGCCGAGAAGCAACGAGACCCGTCGCATGGATACCCGCAGTCGCCCGTCTTTTCAGATGACCACACAGGTGTGAACCGGACTGCGCGGGTTTCGGCGATACCCAGTTCGGCATGGGATTCGAGGAGGGAGGAACCTGCGAACTACATGTTCAACGAGCAGCCGACACTCCACCAGAACCCCCTTCAAACGTCTCCAAGATCTTACTCATCCTCATATCCCGCTCGCCCCTCAGTCCAAGGGATCCTGGGCGACGAGAGCATTCGTCCAGCTCCACCCGCGGAGCCTGAGTTGGATGGAAGGCGGCTCTTCAAACCACTGGAGGACTACCTCGTTTCGTGCTTCAGCTCCCTTCAGTGCGTGAACTCATCGTTCCTCCCCAGCCGCCCACACTATACGGCACGGTCGAGTAGCGATAACTCTCGGCCTGTGTTTGCGCCGCAGTCGACTGGTGATGCAGCACGGCCGGTGTTTGCCCCGGAACTCAATGGCGAACACATCCGACGGCCTTCGACTATGACTCGATCGGAGTCAAAACTTCAGGAGTCGCAATCACAACTGGTAGATCTCGATCCCAAGCTGCTACTTTTAGGCAACTTCGCGGAGAACGGGATGTGGTGGACAGGAGGGCAAAGGGAGTCTCGGCAGCAGTCACGACCCGAGGCACGCAGACCATCCGAAGTCACGCCCTCGGTCGTATCAGCGCGATGTCCGCAGATCGAGTGGGAGCAGGTAGCGGCGTGGTATGCTACCCTAATGAATGCAGCCGAAAGCTGGACGACGGTTTACGACGACTTGCGCCGAGAAGACGACGTTGAACCCCTGCCGGCTGCTGAGCTACAGGATCTGGAGAACACACTTCTTTTAGCTCAGGAACGGGTGCAGCGAGTCTTGCTCAAGGCAACCGAAATGTTGCTCAAACGACCTGGACATCCCTTGACCGATCCTGAAGACATGAGATTCCTTCTCATCATGCTGGAAAACCCTCTTCTGTATGCCATACCATCCTACTACCGAGGCTCCAAGCAGTCAGGGGCATCAGGTTCGCAAGGCAACAAGAATGGCACGAAAAGCGAACCGACCCATGCCAGGGGCGGGCCGATCTCTGGACAGCACTCCGGCGTCATCAAACGTATCCTGGGGCTAATCTCCAACGCCTCGAACGCATGCCACACTCACTTAATTGGCTGGTTTGCTCGGTACTCCGAAACCAGATTTTCCACGTTGAAAGACCTGACGGGCGGCTTTTTGACTTACAGACTCATTCGCCAGAACGAGAAGAAGTACGAAACAAAGGTTGACGTTATCGAGGGCTTGATACCCAACATGAGCACCGGGCGATCGGCAGCCTCACTTCATGCAGCCCTGGGCACGCCGAGCTCGTCCAAGAAGAAACCGAAGGAGCAGCCGAAAAAGATGATTTATCAAGACGATTGGCAGATAAGAGCCGCTGCACGTGTCTTGGCTCTACTATTCGCTGCCAACAACACTTTAGGTGTCCGACGCGCGGATGCATCCATGCTGGGTAATTCCAACATTGTGCTTCGCGAGGGTGTCCAGGTGTTTGGTCAGATCCTGCCGACCAGCGACTTTTACAACAGCATGATAGACTATGCTGATCTGATTGCCGACTTTGAGGCATGGGAGACGAAGAGGAGCAAATTTGCCTTCTGTCAATACCCGTTTCTGCTTAGTATCTGGGCCAAATCCCAGATTTTGGAGCACGATGCCCGCCGTCAGATGACAACTAAGGCGAGGGACGCTTTTTTCGACAGCATCATGACTCGGAAGAATGTCACCCAGCATTTGACTCTCGACGTGCGCCGCGAGTGCTTGGTTGAGGATAGCCTGGCTGCCGTGAGCGAGGTCATCGGGAGTGGCAGCGAAGACATCAAGAAGCGTCTTCGTATCGAGTTCAGAGGCGAAGAGGGCTACGATGCGGGTGGCCTCCGCAAAGAGTGGTTTCTCCTCCTCGTCCGCGAGGTATTCAATCCCGAGCACGGTATGTAACCCAAACTCAGGCTAAAGCCACAGGTCAGTACTGATATCTACCAGGAATGTTTACCTATGATGAGGAGTCTCAACTTTGTTATTTCAACCCCAACTCTTTCGAGACGTCCGACCAGTTCTTCCTGGTCGGTGTGGTCATGGGACTTGCCATTTACAACTCGACCATTCTGGATGTAGCGCTGCCACCATTTGCCTACCGCAAGCTACTCGCTGCGGCGCCGATCTCCTCGGCTTCATCCTCAGCACACCCGCGTCCTACCATGACGTACAACTTAGAGGACCTGGCCGAGCTCCGCCCTCGACTGGCAGCGGGATTGAAACAGCTTCTCGACTATGACGGCGACGTGGAAGAGACCTTTGGCCTTGATTTTGTTGTTCCTGTAGAGAAGTACGGAACAGTGCTGCAGATCCCACTTTGCCCGGGAGGCGAGCGAAAACCTGTCACCAACGGGAACCGGCGAGAGTTTGTTGACTGTTATGTCCGGTACCTGTTGGATGCTGCTGTTACTCGGCAGTTCGAACCGTTCAAGCGAGGCTTCTACACAGTCTGCGGAGGAAATGCGTTGTCACTATTCCGGCCGGAAGAGATCGAGCTTCTGGTCCGGGGCTCAGACACAGCCCTCGACATCGACTCGCTCCGAGCTGCGGCTGAATACGACAACTGGGGTAACAAGAATCCTGATGGCACGGAGCCTGTCATCAGCTGGTTCTGGGACACGTTCCAGAACGCAACGCCGTCGGAGCAACGAAAGCTCCTTCTTTTCATCACCGGAAGCGACCGAATACCAGCTATGGGCGCCGCACTCCTTCCGATCAAGATATCATGTCTCGGCGAGGACGAGGAGCGTTATCCTATTGCTCGAACCTGCTTTAACATGCTGTCTTTGCGGCGTTATGCCTCGCGGGAGCGGCTGGAGCATATGCTCTGGACGGCCGTCCACGAAAGCGAGGGGTTTGGTTTGAAATGAAACAGTGCAAGAAAAGCTCGAATAACTTATACCATTGCTAAGGCGTATTTGGGGTCAGGAATGGGAGAAGGAAGGGAACCAGTTCATAGACAGGCATCTGCATTTGTACCATATTAGCTGGTGGCTCCCAGAGCGTATTGGATGTGTTTAAGCCATCCAGTGAGAGGCTCACAAATCAAGCAACACGAATAAACATCACTCGCAAAGCCATAAAATCACCGAGGTACGCTCTCATGACCTGATGCCGAGCCTTGTCCATCAGAAACTTTTGCTACATCTTGTACATGTACAATACTCATACATCGCCCTCGCTGCCAATATAGCCTGACATAACCCGCCCCTTAAGCGAGCACAGACTCCTTGGCCTTCTTCAGTAGGTCCCTCTCCCGATTCCTCTCCTCGATGGTGGCCTTCTGCTTCTTGCGGTCGACGGCACCCTGGCGCTCCATCTCTTCTACCTCCTTCATCTCGGCCTGCTCCTCGGGGGTGGGCAAAACGGGCTGGGCGCCCGTCTCGGCGAGGAAGCGGGCGAAGATGTCCTCGGAGCGCTGGTTCTTCATGTCGATGTGGACGACGCGCTCGTCGGCGGCGGGGGGCGCAGCCTTGGAGGTGTCGATGCCGGAGGAGGGGGGCTGGATGCGGGTGACAGGCTCAGCGCCAGGGGCGGGGGTGGCACTTGTGAGGTAGACGGAGAGGAGGGCGGAGCCCTCGTTGGAATCTTTGCGGTTGACGATCATGGGGATCGACGGGTTGTGAAACTTGAGGCGAGGGAGTATGTCGCGCCAGAATCTCCTGCTGGGGCGTTAGCGGTCTGCTGCTGCTGCTGCTTGACGAGGCCGAGGGGGGACAGGGGACGCACCTTGGGCCCATGTGGCCGTTGTTGTACGTCTTTGCGAACTCGAGATGTATTCTTGACACCGTCGGGGGGAGAACGGCGGCACCGGGGCCGTGACGTATCCTAAGCATCTGGGGGTTTGTGAGTATAAGGCCCATGTATTCGTGGTCATCGGATTCGGGGGTGTCGTACTTGCTGCGAGGATGTTAGCGATGCTGAAGTCTATCAGGGGGGAATTGGGAGACGACTTACTGCTCGGAGCTTGTGCCATCGTGACGCTGCGCCTGTGCCGACCATTGTGAAGAATTTGGGGAGGGTGTTCGAATGATGCCGAGTACCTCGTAGCTGCAGCTCTCCTCCAAGTCGAAGTCGCGTGTCAGAGCCTCCCAGAAAATTGGTCGTGATGCTTCGGGGCGGGCCGGGGCTTATCCGGATAAGATAAGATAACCAACCGGTCTATCGGCGACAGCCCATCCAGAAATTTGGGGGAGCAGCTTGTCGATCAGCCGGAAAGTTTCTGGACGCATCGAAACATCCGCAAGACGACTTTTACGAACCGATCCATTGCAACACGGGGCAATGCACCGAGCGCTGTCATCGAGATGGCTGAGGAGTGCGCTGAGGATAGGTGACCGGGCCGCCCTCGCTGAGGTGCCTGGCTACCTGTGCCCAGCGCTGAGCTTGTCGGCGCAAAGGGGGCGTGCTGTCCCGGCAATGAGGGAGCTTGGGTATAGCCAGCGACGGTGTCTTCACGTTGAACCCAACCCGTCAGAACCTCTCGAAGGGCTACCTGCGAACGCGACTGATGCGAACGCTGCGGCGCTGGCGAAGCTGCCTCTGCAGTGCCATGGCTGTGGCGCCTTTACGCAGACGACGGAACCTGACCAGGCGGGCTACTACGACCTGAACCGCAAGTCGGTACAGAAATTCGCGGCTTCCGAAGACGAGTACGATGTGCGCAAGGGAGAGATTGAGGAAGACTTTGTCGTGACAAAGGCTTTGGAGGGGCTGGACGAGCAGAAGCTGGACCAACTTGGCATTGACCCGAGGACCCTGCTTCACGGGGAAGATCTCGAGACCGACATCCCATGTAAGCCTGAACCTCGGACTCGATACGCTCCTTGAAGATTCATGCTAACTGGTCAATTAGCTCTGCCGCCCGCACCGAACGCAACGCCTCTCTGCAACCGCTGCCATGCTCTCGTGCACCACCGACAGGGCACCCCGATTTTCCACCCGAGCGTTGACGCCCTCCGCGAGACGATCGAAGAGTCGCCGTTCAAGAATAACCACATCTACCATGTAATCGACGCTGCTGACTTCCCCATGTCGCTCGTACCGAAGCTGCATCAGCTCCTGGGCGACGTCAGTCTTCGTCGGCGCAACCGTCGGTCGAGGGCCGGCCGCTACTACAAGGACCGCAAGTTTGACATGAGCTTCATCATTACAAGATCTGATCTCCTGGCGCCGACGGAGAAACAGGTCAACTCCCTGATGCCGTATCTGCGCGAAGTCCTCCGCAGTGCCCTCGGCGAGTTTGGCGACGTCGTGAGACTCGGCAACCTCAAATGCGTCAGCGCGAAACGGAGTTGGTGGACGAAGGATCTGAAGCAGGAGATCTACAAGCGTGGCGGAGCCGGGTGGATGGTCGGCAAGGTCAACGTTGGCAAGAGCCAGCTTTTCCAGTCCGTGTTCCCAAAGGGCACGACGGCCGACATTCCCTTCAAGCAGGCGGTCGAGGTGTCCATGTTCTCCAGGGAAGAGGACGACGAGAACATCAAGTATCTGGAGGACGATGCGGAGAACTACGACGAGCGTCTTGACCTGGACGCCCTGCTTCCGCCTGCGCGGCCCGAGAGCAACTACCCGGAGATGCCCACCGTGTCGTCTCTGCCGGGCACTACGGCCTCCCCAATCCGCATCCCGTTCGGCAACGGCAAAGGCGAGCTGATCGATCTGCCGGGCCTCGCGCGAAGCGACCTCGAGCTGTTCGTCCAAGAGGACAAGCGCCAGACCCTCATCATGCAGGACAGGCTGAAGCCGGAGCAACACTCGATCAAGCCGGGCCAGTCCCTTCTTCTGGGCGGGCTGATCCGTATCACACCCCAGACACCGGATCTCATATTCCTGGGCTACAACTTCACTCCCCTCCCCGAGCATCTCACGTCCACGGAGAAGGCCATCGCCTTTCAGGACCAGACGAGGACCGCGGCGCAGGTTGAAAACATATGCACCCCCGAGGCTGCGGACAAGATGAAGCTCGCAGGCTCGTTTAAGCTCTGCCACGACGTGACAAAGATCCGTGCGGGCCCCATCACTCGGAAGAACGCCATCAACATCAAGGTCGAAAAGCTGCCGTACCGCGTCCTGTCAACCGACATACTGATCGAAGGCGTCGGGTGGGTCGAGATCACGGCGCAAGTCCGGGCGAGACAACTGTTCGCCAAGCCCGAGATCAAGGAGGCACCCGTCGCGGAGGCGCCCGAGGAGGAGGGCGGTTCGCCCAAAGATCCCTTCGATGCCATCCTGTCGCGCGTCCACGGAGCCGACAAGCCGGCGGCGCCGAAACCGCTCGCTGACAAGAAGAAGTCCGTCGAGCGCGACGAGCCGATCGACCTCAACTGGCCGGTCGTCGACGTGTACAGCCCGCTGGGCAAGTTCATCGGCGTGCGGGCCCCGATGAACGGATTCCTGCTGAACAAGCCGCGCGTGCTGGCGAAGCACAAGAGGACCCGGCCGCGGAAGAGCATGAAGGGCGCGAAGAAGAGGGACAAGCTGGCTCGGAGGGCCGCCGCCGCCGGTTCGGCAGCATAGACGAAACGAGAACGGAAGTCGTGTCGTGATATTGTAGTTTTATTGTACATCACAAGCTGTACCACCACGGGCCGAGAGGTGATGACCCTTGAACCCCCCCTCCCTGTAGCCTCAACCCACTAGCTAGCTAGCACCCCCGAAACATGATGCTATGTAATTCTTCTCACAAATCATGAATCGTGAGGCGCTCTTTCCACCCTCCCTCCGCACAAGCAATGGTGCCTTGAAACACCGATATCAGCATGGTAACATGGGTATCAGCCGTGAACACTCCGTAGACGCCGGGGGCCTCTCCTCGAGAGAGCCCCTCCCAAAAGAAAATCCAACCTATTCCTTTCCTTCCCTTCGTAAGAGCGTGCGCCAAAACACCATTTATCCCCAGGTCATGACGTCGCCGGCGCGGCGCTGACAGCGGCGCCGTTGGCCGCCTGCCCGGGCGAGACGAGCTCGCGGAAGCGCGCGTAGAAGGCCTCGGGGTCGAGGCCCTCCTGCTGCAGCTGCTGCAGCTGCTCGAGCTGGGCCTGGCGGCGCGCGGCCTCGAGCTCGCGGCGGGCCTCCCAGCGGACGGAGACGAGGGCAGCCTTGCGCAGGTCGAGCTCGGTGTCGGCGGCGGCGCGCTGGGCGTCGGTCATGGCGCGGTAGTCGGTCTTGAGGCGGTCGAGGTCGAGGGCCGGGTTGGCGGTGCTGGCGGCGGCGAGGCCGGGGAGGCTGCCGCCCCCGCCGGGGGGGAGAATCTCGTTGAGGAGGTCGGAGGCGGAGGCGCGGGCGCGGGCGGCGCGGGCCTTGGAGTCGGAGGAGGGGGTGGCGGCGCCGCTGGCCAGGGGAGCGGTGCCGCGTTGGTGCGGGTTCTGGAGCTGCTGGGCTGCTGCTTGCTGCTGCTGCTGGACTTGTTGCTGGCGTTGGAGGTCTTGGGGGTGAGGTTGTTGTGGTGTTTGTTGTTGCTGCTGTTGGCTCTGCTGCTGGGCGGGCCGGATGGGGGTCGGGTTGGGAGTGAGTGTGAGGGGGGGCGCGACGCTCAGGTTGGGATCGAGGGACGGTGAGGCGGAGGGGGAGGCATCGTCGGAGAGGGGCTGCTGCATGCCGCGGGAGGTGGTTGGCGTCAGACCCGGGCCGGGACCGGGAGTGAGGGTCTTGGATCTTCGGAGGGTGGTCTTGATGGTATTGAAGGGGACGTCAGGGAGGATCTTGTGGATTTTCTTGGCGCCGTAGCCAGTCGCACGAAGCTCGAAGATGCGGGCGCGCAAGGTCGGGTCGAGCTGGCGGCCGCGAACCATGATTGGGAACGAGGGGGATGCGACGGAGTCTGTGGGCGCGTGATGTATCGTGTTATGTACCCTGTCGCGAGGGGAGCTATTCGACGGTCCCGGTCGGTGGTGGCGTGGGTGAGGTAGGTGGTCAATTCGTTGATGGGTGATGGAGGGTGAGGGTGAGGTTCAGGGTGGTCGGCGGGTGTTTTCACCAGGCTTTGGCGCCCGAGGGAGGTCAAGAAGGTCAGGTGTCTGGGTTTTGCGAGGGGGTGCAATCCGGGTGGCTGGGGCTGCACCTAAGCCACTTTGGGGTGGGCTGAACTATGGGCTCTCCGCTTGAGCCGAGACCACCCGAGTGCGAGGTAATGTAGCTCTTTGCTCTGAGGAGAGCAACATGAGGGTGGAATTCAGAGAGATTCTGGTGACCGCACGAAAGGAACGCTTGAATATCTGGGCCGACCAAAGTTAGGGAATCGTGAGGTACCATCTGTCTGGCTCTTCGTCGTCGTCGTGATGCTTTCGGATAATGATTTTTGAAGACTCATTGGAGACGATTCTAGGCGACGGCAGGATCACTGGTCCTCTTGGTGTCGTGAATCTACAGCTTGCATGTATGGTATGGTTCTACATTGTGCATTAAGAAGACGTCAGTCTCGAGATCATGTGGCTCAAGGCACAAACTCAACGCCCAAAACTGTAGATCTACCAGTCAAAACCATTGGAATACTGTCATCAAGAATCTCACATCCATTTCAGGCCCTGTCGTAATCCAAGATATCCGCTATCCGTTGATGTACAAGTTTCATTGTTGTTACATAGCTCCTCGGTATGCTTGGGAGGGTGTGATTCGCAAGTTCCTCCCATGCGTGAGATGCGTGTCGGCATGGAAACTGGTCGGTTAGACCCCGAAGCGGAATTCCCTGAACTTCTTCTGGTAGTAGAACGTCGACAGCGCGCCAGCGACGCTGAGGCCGATGGCCGGGCGCGACTTGGCCTGCGTGGCAATCATCCTCTGGGCGCCGGCTCCTAGCAAGACGACGCTGCTACCCAGTGCAAGCTCGGCGCCGTAGTCCTTGTTCTTCTTGAGGAGGTATCCTATACATTCGGTTAGCAACGAACCCCGGTGATACTATGCAGTATGGGTGGCGGGAGCCTGACCTGCACAGGCAAAGCTGGTGCCGAGGGCCAGGCCTGCGATGAGAGACGGCTTGGAACGCGTGCGGTAGAAGCCGAAGGTGCCGCCGGCAGCCACTGTAGAATCAGGTCAGCATTGGCACAGCGCAAGACTGATATGAGCGCTGAGACTTACACAGGCCTGCCAATGTAAATGCCGGATGCTCAGCCATGACTGACACGTTTGCTGAGATGGGAAGTAGTGACCGTGGAAATGAATGCAATGCCGAGCTCGTCTCGTGAGCGCGTTTGAGACGATTCCATGGTTTGCTGAGGTAACTGAAGCTCCGAGTGGGGCCGGACTTTGCGCAGCCGGTGCTGCTGTGCGCCACGTGCGTACAAGATGGCTGTTCACACGGTATCTTATCCACAGTAAAGGTAGGGTAGGTAGCCACAGTGAGATGCGATGTCTCGAGTCTACCTCCGCTCCTAATTAGCAGCTTCCAAGTCTAAACGGAGGGCGGCTGATCAGACGTAGAAAAACACTATCTACTAATGTCAATATATAAGATAGAAATTCTAGAAAGGCTTTAATTTGGGGGGGGGGGTTCACATCAGGGAACATCTCAGAGTCCGCCTCGCAAGGAGGAAGAATAAATTTCCATTCATGCGACTATTGCTAATACTCAGAAGACTCCAGGTCCAAGTGATACTCATGGGAAACAAGTTTTCCAGCTAAGCGCGGCCCAAATCACTCGTTACGAAAGCCAGGCTGGCCTAGGCGACCACTGAACATCCATTGCGTCTCTCCAGATTGCACTCGGGCTGTTTGGACCACTTCCCTCCGTACCAACTCCGTCAAGTTTGACATTGTGACCGCGGCGTGTCAATCGTACGCACAGTCGTGTCTGTTTGTCAAGTTCCAAAGCATCGCCCACGTCATCGAAGTATGCTGTCATGAGGAAAGGGTAGTGAAAGTGATACTCTCCGACCTCGCCGAATAACTCACGTACCTCAGCTGAGTGTTGCTCACCTTCCTTCGTCCGCCGAAACTCAAATGAGACAAAAGCCATAGAGTACTCGACGACGATCTGGGCTGGTCCTTGTGGCTAGAACTTGGACGCAACGGCAGCACCCTGCTGCCACTCGTCATGAGCTTGCAGCCACAACGTTTGATGTAAGTCTGTGTTCTTAGCCCAGGCATCGCGTCGCTCTGCGTGAATACGTATTGCAGCGGAATTTCTCCAGGAAGACGATACTTACAGGTTGTTTGCGCTTCTGGGGAAGAGGCTTGAGATCCATATTTAGGCTTTTCTTCTTGCAATTTTCCATCAGCATATCTTTCCCCAGCATATCTTATCCCGGCATGTCTTTCCCCTAAACCAACACGCCTTCCAAAATTTCCCACGTGTCATCAGTAGCAGTACCTTGGCTATTGACAACATAGCAGCGGCGACAATCGAGTCAGTGCACTAATACCTTCCCCTGCTTTTCGTAGTGATTGATGATGTCCAAGGCAGGACGCAAATGGCCTTCTGGAAGAACAGGGGATCTTCAGGAAAGGTGTAGGGGCATTCTATCTGTCATCAACTCTACGTTACTGTCATGCTGTCATAGGTGTACAACACTCCTAATTCGCAACGTTCGAAGGGCTTTCTCGTCAGCAAAGTAGAGCGCGTCGCCGATAGGACGATGCTACGCTTAGGTATGATCTCCAGTGCTCCAATGACGTGCCTGATTTCGAATGATGCCTTCTGTCCGATTCGCATGCACGTCTTCTACCTTCGAATCACTTCTTTTATAGCCTCTTCAGGTGGGATATGGGTGCACCTTTACCTGTGACACTTCCGCCGTTGTGAACCTTTATCCTGTTCCCCAGATAACCCAGTCTGAGGCAGCGAATCGTCTCGAACCGCCGACTTCTGAGGACTATTTAGGTACTGGATTTCAGGCAGTACTTGCTATGATGCGAGTAGTGGGCATGCCTACATCGCATATGTCACTGCCCCTTTGAGACGGAGTACATTATTTGTCCACTGCTAGAAGACATTGGCTCGATGCCAACAGTTCCAACTTCTGTTGAAGTATGACAAAGAAATTGTTTCTACTTTTTGCTGTGAGCAATCTACGAGATCCCTGGAGATGGTTTGAAGTTTGACGAGTTTGTGTGTTGGAACCAGTGTGGCAGGCAGTTGGCTTTTTAGCATGCCTCGTACTCCTCCCACAAGCGAACACTGCTCCAACACCTAGAAGTGATGTTCAATGGATAGAGTGGACTAGTAGCTTATCAACTTCTAGACAAACACAACACGGTAGCGATAATAGAACATTAGGTGGGCAAAGGGCTGTTGGTAGTTCCAGACTTTACGAGCGACTCTCAAAGCAACCCCGGTAAATTGGAGAGATCCGTTGGTGTACGGGATATCCGATATCTCTTTGACAAATGCTATTGCTCCAGTAATAACTCAGGTTGAAAGGACCGCACCGATTTCTTGCGAACTGAATAGCTGAAAACGTCAAATAAACATCTCGTTGGGTCTCAGTTCTTCCTTCGAACTCACGTACTAGCCAACCTGACTATCCTACGGTGTGAATTTGAAGTTCGCAAGCGCGCCGAAGTACAAATGACAGCAGAACCCTGCTTCTACATTGGACTTTGGAAATTGATCATGGCCACCACGCACGAAAGTCAAAAAATCATCTCCTTCCATACTTTCTGAGCTTCAAATAATTAATTACAAACCCGGTGAGGTCATCCCAACAGGCTGGTATTCCTAAAGTTCATGCTGACCTGTTGATTTTCTTGGGTGCCTCCATGCTGACTTTCGGGACAACATTAGCTACCCAAATCCGACTAAAATGGATCCTCGAAAGGGCCTAGGACGCAACCCGGTTCCCAACCCGCCATCTCCGTGCCGCCAATGCGGCGATATTGGGTTCTTCAATCGCGCTTGTACTGGAAGTGGATGTACCCGCGGATAAGTGTGGATCGCTTGCGAGTGTGCTGACGATCCTCCATCGAGCATTCCGTGCAGGAATTGCAGCAACGAGAAGGGCGAATGGGCCTTATGTCCTACGTGTAATGGTGCAGAGATTGTCCGAGTACCTTGCTCTTGCGGCGGCAGACGACGCTAGTAAGGGAGACCAAGGGAGAGCCCAGGTTTTACTCTTCTCTAGGCATGAAATCGCCTTGAAAACATGTGTCTGTCATCTTTTTGATCAACTGGCCGCCCGGTTCATCTCGTTTTTGGGCTCTTAGATTACCTACCTTAGTCTACAGGCTTGCCCAGGTGGCTCGCTACCAATAGAGTATTATACGGAAAGAAACAGCGAGGACCGTGCAACTAAGGTAGGACCACTTGATTGCCCTTTTATCATGAAAGATATCCCTCGTATCGCCTCAGCCGCTGCCCGTAGGGCGTCACCACGGCCTCCCACCAGTCGCAGTGTCTCTCCACCAAGTCATCCCCGTACCGTCGCCGCCCAATCTCTCGCATGAGACCTCGGAGCCGGCTGCTCGGCCGCCAGTCCTTCGTATCCCAGATCAGCCTCCGTCGGTCCCCAAAATCGCAGTAGTCCTTGTCGAACCGCATCTGATAGTGGAACTTTGCCCCTGGTGCGGCGTAAAACACGCCCCAGATCGGCTTAATATGCCAGTACTGGTTTTCCGGGTCGATTCCCTCGTGAACATGCGTGAAGGTGAACAGGTCCGCCACCCGCAGCGCTGGCATCTGAGCGCAAGCACGGGCAAAACCCTCAATGAGCGGTTCTAGGGTCTTGTTGACGGGTTCGGATCGGGCTGCCCTCCATCGGCTCCTGGACCGCATCGCGTCATCGTCGGAAGAGAACTCCAATGCTGCACGCTCGTCTTCTTCCTGACTGTGGCCGTACCCAGGTGGCATCGTGCCATTGAAGGCAGGTTCTATGTGATCCTCGGGAACAGGATACTCTGTCATCTCCGCGTCGCGAGCGCTAAAGTACCAGCCGCCCGAAGGCTTCTCCATCCTGAAATGCACGGTGAGGCACTGAAGCCTTTGCCAGAATGGCTCGACGATGCTACACCGCAGATCTGGCCAGAACAGCGTCCAATCCACTGGCGCAACAATGTCAAGCGTTGTTAGAGACGATAATTTGCCCGTCTTTTCACGAATTGCCGTAGAGAAGGGGTCGCCTATGCCCTCGTCCTGGGTGTACAGTTTTGGTGAGTGCAAAAGGCGGCTTGCATCATGGGGTCGATGCATGCAAATACGCAGCTCGTGTAAAGCCTCGGCCTCAGGGAGAGCAACTCGTAGAGCCTCTACTAGACCCTGGCGGTTTTGGCGGCGCAAATTGGGGTATCGTATCTCTTCATCATTCACAGACCAAGAGGCTCTGCGAAGGCACGGCAATTTTGTTGCAATATCAGGGATTGTTCGAGGCGCAACGTTTCGCTGATAGGCCCTATGCAGAGAGCTCATTGCCTGTATCGACCGAACCATAGGTAGCTCTGGCTGCGGCAAGAGGCGGACGGAAGAGTATTGGTAGCGATGCTGGTGTAAGTCGCGGTTTTGAATGCTATCATCATCGTCTGGATCCACCGCATCCATGTGAGGAGGATGAGGCGGGACAGTACCATGAGCAAGGGCATTTGACTCATTGTCCGAGGGGGAATACAAGAGAAAAATGACGAGGTCGATCGGCTGCAGGCTTAAGATGTCGTCTTCCCAGGCTCTCAGGACGCGGAAGAGACCGTAGAAGGCTGCTGTGAATGCCTCATCGTTCACCTGCCGGTCCGGCTCACGCTCAAAGAGTCCCCGGTGTGGATGTTTGGGCAATATTACTGTGTAGTAGATTGTGCGGAGGAATCGGCGGCGGCGTAGAACCATGACGGCTTCAAAGGTCGTAAGATCGGTGCTTTTCAAGTATAACTCCCGGAATATCTGCCTCTCTAAAGCATCTTGCCAGCGCCGGGAGATGGTAGCCAACGCGGAAAGCCCTGAGATACTTGGACCAATTTGTTCAGCTATGCGGTCGTACAACTCTTGGGGCAATCGTTCCATGATGGAGGGGAGCGAGGGAAGCTGATACGATGGGAACGCAGGGGATAAAGAGGGTTCAACTATGTCAAGGACGCCACTATGACCGTACTTCGCTCAATGAGCGACCGAAGAATCGTGGAGTTGGTGTACTGTGAGGGGAAACCAACGCCTGAGATGCATTTTGTAGCTACAAGGTACCTGTTGTCGCACGATGCCCCGTTTGAGTCATTAATATGCACCGTTGGAGGACAACTGCGGGACAGTTGCCTAGCTAATCAGAGTGGTTAGAGGTACTTCAGTAGGATAAACCGAAATGGCCCTATAAAACTCTACTATATGTAGGACTAAATAGTTACACTTACAGAGTAATGTATTCTAAGGCCTCACTAGGTAGTAAAACCGTGACTAACCCTTAAAAATCCTTCACGTAACGGGAACATACCGACGTATTTCTCAGTCTGTCTCCCCTCCCTGAAGCCTATCGTCAACTTCTCAATGTACGGGGCGGTGAACCCTAGGCCAAAGCCGTCCGGCGGTACCCTAGACGGCAACATGATCGTTAGATTAGGTAAGACCGCTAAGAAGCGGCGTTTTATGCGATAGTCTTACTACTTAAGTAACGCTACTTCTTCTTGATAAATGTATTTAAAAACACATATCTCCGATGCTTTGTTAACCACATCGAAGGGTAACTAGGTGTGCTGAGAAACTGAGTGTGCTGAGAAACTAGGTGTGCTGAGAAGCTAGCGTGCCTAGCTGTGAGTTTACATTTAGGGATTTTGTCGCCTTTCGAGCGAAATCTGATATAGCGTAAAAATACTTCTTAGTCTGCAATCAGAGAATAGTAAATGAAAGGCTTAGATCCTACGGCTGGGGATAAGGCCACATAATGCGCCTGCTCTTGCCCGTTGTGACGATTGACGATCCTCACCAGGAAAACATCCTAGTAGGAGATGAGGCTGAATCCAAGAAGACCGTATGTCTTTTCGAAGCCCTCTTCTATATCCCTCGCTGCATCAACACGTGCTTGATGACAGTCTCATGCTGATACAGATGAGCACTGGAGTGTTTCAATGGTGACACAAGGACTGAATTGGCAGCCTGGACCCTAGCCTGTAGTCTGGATGCGATTTAGTACGCTGATCCCCCTTGATGATAAAGTCAAACGCTACCCGGGGGCTGCACCAATGGCTTTGGTCGCGACCAGTTGTCTGTCGATGATTATCCTGATTGCCTGGCTCCTGGCAGGACACATGCGCATGATCAATTTTCTTCAGCATCGAGCATCGCAAGGGCCGGCCAAGCCGGTTGAGCCCATCGACGGTGTAATTGTGATGTCCAAGCATGTCTAACTTGCTGGGTCGCTGGGATTGTCGTTGCGAGAATCATGAACCGCCTGGCAAGTAGGTTGATAAACTCATTTCGCTTTGCTCAAGTCGGAGCTCGAACACACTTTTCGACAATGTTGGTGTCTCATCTCTTCACATCTCACCCCTCTCATAGACACAGGACAGCTTTCCCAAGCCCATCCCAGCTGGTTGTCCATCGTCCCTCACATGTCGCTCTAATTCTTGGTAGCAGAATGTCAGTCTATATGGTTCGTGTTAGCTCATAGCCTATATTGGAGGCATAGAGGTTGCCTTTACCGGTCGATCCTTCGATTAGCTGATTCCAGGAAGGGAAGGATCTCTCGAACCCAAGACCACCAATCGCGGGGCCCTGTTGAGATCATCAGGTGCTTCTAGCTTTTAAAAGAGTTCAGCCATGTGATATTCAGTTGTCTCGCGAGACAGCCGTATCTGCGCCAGCCCTTGCTCATCGGAGATGAGAAACTTGTTGTCGTTTAAAAAGCTGGGCGGTACCTGCCTGTGCACGCCACGCGGCCGGCGGTTGTCCTTCAACCTCCACCCCATCCTCCGCCAAAGCGTTGGAACAATTGGAAGGTATTTCGGCCACAGCAACAGAAACAGATCTCGTAGACATGGTCCTGAACTGACCCCTCAGACCAAAGACATATACGCCGACCAAGTTCACCACCACGTTTGACGTAGATCGTGGCATCGTCAGCAATTCGACCCCCCGAACTCAACTTGGCCTTCCCCATAGTGATGTTCATAACCACTGCTCTCTATAACGACGTCGAGCTTACCTGCATCATCGTATTCGCCTTCAAGAGGCGGAGGGACCTATGCTTTTGGAGCTTCTGCGTCGCGACATGGGGTCTCGTACCCTACTCCAGGTGTTGTGGTCGACTTATTGGGAAAATAAAAGTCGCCTGGTTGTGGGTGAGTGGTCCAGACGTCCTGATGCCGCTGTCTTTAGAGTAAACACAAAACTAAACGATGAAGGCGGCTTTCAACCTCAAATCTTGAATCATTCCCTGCCATGAGAGCGCCGAGATGCTTTTTGTAATGTAGCCACCGGCCAAATCCATATCACGCTGCTTCCATATATGCAACACGGCCTCCGATACGCTCAAAATATTACTGGAAGCACACGCATGTTTCAGTTTGGAGAAGCAGTCCAGTGTACGCGCTCTCTCACTCTCGGAAGCAGCACAAGCTGCGATGAAGAGAGCCCACATTGGATACGGTAGAGAGCCCAGTAAGTCACCCTGTCGTTCGTGGACCTTTTCAATCCGCCCTAGGAGCTTCGGAACAAGGTCTGATTGGATTTGAACGTCGTGTGTTGGGCTCTGGGCAAGTCGGAGATATACCCAGGCGGCTGTCTCAAACGCAGCAGCGTTCAAGTAGATCTCGCTTTCCGGGTCGGGGTCTTCAGACCACTGCATCAAGTTGGTGAGTCGATGTTCCAAGTAGCGGAGCTCGTCTTGCGACCCTTCGAAAGTCAGCCCGCTCGAGCGTGTAGGTTGAAAGCCCACATCGTGTCGAAGAGCTGCAGTGATGCAGGCAATGATTGTGACGAGCTCGGAAGAAATGCCTGTGTAAGGGTTGATTTGCGACCGGCCGTGTTTCGACCTTAGCACCGGCGACACAGCTTGTCGTTGAACAACAAGCCAGCCGTCCAGGGGCTCGACCTCGACCCTGACACTTGTGCTAGATAGAAACACCTCGTAGAGTGAAAGGTGGTCGGTGGCGAAGCGGTGCACCGCAGGAGTGAAAGAAGTTTCGCCATATTGTCTTACAAGGATCAGACCACCCAATAGATGTGTCGTCCAGCCGCTGCTTTTCTGGGAAAGGGATTCCAGAAGGCCCTGTAGCGTGATGATGAGGAGCAGGCAGTCTAGCTCGCTTTGGCCTATACTCCGAACTCCATCACCGCAGTGTGTTTGGCGTGATAACAGAGATTGGGCGTATTTAATGGATCGAATCTTACACGAAAGCATTGTGATGTGATATTGCTCTCGTCGGTATACGTCCTGTGCGGGACATCGGCTGAAGAGATCATGTGCTACCAGAGCCATAGAGATATCCAGAAGGCCTGGATGCTGCAACGACAGTGGAATGATAAGTTGCTGGAAAGGATTCTCCCTGCCCCGGCGCAGAGCTCGCCGTATTGACCACACTTCGGTATCTTGAGAGTCTGTCAGCTAATTGTAAATTCTCACGACTGACTGATCACACTTACAGTATTGCCGTAATGTACACTCGAGCTCGTCGAGGCTGGGAACATGCCATACGGATGTCGGCACAGACTGTGAAAGCGTCGTTCTATGGAATTGTGAACTGGTACAGGCGGTGATCGCATCGCCAGCATGATCGCGATATAAGAAGTCAGATACGGTTGTGTTAACCCAGTGCAGCCTCGCATTTCCCAAGGACAAGCATTCTGACAACCGGCTCGATCTTTGTTCTCCGGCTTTCCTGGGCCTTTTGGACCTTCCGAACGCCAAACCAGCAGACAACATCTCGGCTTCCCATCTTAGACGGATGCTGTATGTGCATCTCCACCCCCGCGTGGCGCAATACTTACACGAGGGCCGCTCCTCTGCACAAGAAATGAACGTCAGCAATGTCCAAGAAAGACGAGAGTGTCAGCGCAAGGGCAGCCCCAACTAGACAAGGAAGAACTTGCCGGAACATTTTCGTTTACGCGCTTTTGGAAAAGCTTCTTGTCAGAATGTGATGACCCCTTGTATTTCAAGCCGGTGGACCCGAGTGCCAACCTTTACAGTTCCAGCAGCCTGTGCGATCGCGGCGAATCAGCGGGTAGTTCTCCGAGGCCCGGGATTCCATTTCCCCGGTCTCGTTAGGCCGAATGGTGGAGAATGGGAGGATTGTATTACAGGAATCAGATGCTGAGAACTCGAGGTCACCACAGACCTACCTGTGGGCAACAAGGCGAGGGAAAATAGTGAGACGGTCTTGGAACCACGGGGACAGGGGGCAAAGACCTTTTTCTACGAAGCGGCGCAACGACCTGCCCAAAATTCCTAACCCATCTGCGCTAGCAGCGCACAGGGGCTCCACTACTTGAACTCGGCAGAAGTTGAGGACTCTGATAGGGGCAAGCGACAGAGACCAACAGCGGGCCTAAGCGATCAGCCGGCCTGACCTTTGTTGTGGCTGAAGGTACTGGGTTGCGAGAAGCACTGTGGGAGATAGGGACAGTGCGAAGCTCTGGTTCGTCGCTCTCCGCTCCATCCACCTGATGAGCCGACCTAGGTGCTTGATTGTCATGAATCTCGTGGATTAACCTGCCTGCAGTCGAGAATTCTGCCAGCAAATGTGCCTCGCTGTCTTTCCTTTCCCCAACGGGCACTCCACTGTGTATGGGATTGCTCGTCGCTCTTCTTCTGAGCCTTCCCAGAAGGAGCGGCGAAAAGACGGGACGCGAGTCACCGCCCGTCTGGAAACCTTGGAAGAACGGTTTCAAGGCCAAGCCGAGGCTCCCTTCATCGCGGCAGATTCTGATGCTTCTGTCGGCAGTCCATTCACATCAACACGAGGGTCAGGAACGGGCTCCTCCTCATTATCATCATCCTGATCGGGACCTGAACTTGGGCGGCAGGGCTGGCGCTCGACTTAATCAAGTCAAGATTTTGAGTTATTCTATCTTGGTTTTAGTGGGCGCTGGGTTACCTCAACTGGCGGAGGATCACAGGTGCCTAGATCAACTCTGCAACCACTTGGTCTTTGGATAGTTCCTCCTCTCTTTCAGAAATTGAGATCCTTTTACTACCCGAGAACATAGCAGATGTTTCAAAGCTCATCCTTTTCCACATCACTTCCGCTAGACTGGGTCATGTCTGCTTTGCCCATGTCGTAAAGTCCGCGCTTCACCATAGACGTGATAAGCTCGTATGCAATCTGGGCTGCCGCGAGAGCAGTCTCCTCGCCGGCATTCTGATACGCCGGGGAGACCTCCACAATGTCCGCACCAACAATGTTCAGACCCTCGATACCTCGCAGAATCCGGAATCAGCTCGCGGCTGGTCCAGCCACCTGGTTCTGGGGTACCAGTGCCCGGTGCAAATGCGGGATCGAGCACGTCAATGTCGATGGAGACGTAAACGGGATTGTCAGTTCCCAGGCTCTGCATGATGGAATCAATGATACCCTGGGCACCCAGGTCATCGATCTGGTCGGCCGCGATACGGACCCAGTTCTGCGCCGAGTCGTCTTGATTGTCCTTGTCGTCAATGCCGCCCAGACGGCAGCGTAATCCGGCATGGACGGATGGTGTCGAAGACATGTTAGGCAGTAGACCTTCTTGATAAGCCATCCAGAACATGGATCCATGCGTGAAATGGGTAGCCCCCCAGTATGAAGGGTAGGCATCGGGGCGCCATGTATCGAGATGAGCTGGTAATCTTTTGTTAGTTGCGAAGCAACGGGATCTCCTACAGACGCAAGTCGGATACGAACCATCAAAGTGCAGGACTTGGATCGGCTTGTTGTGGATATGGTTGAGCGCTCGCAATGCTGGCAGACTCAAGCTATGATCGCCCCCGAGGGTCAAGAGCTTTGGCTGGCGAATGATCCCGGATGCTGACCGGTGTTGACCTAGCTGCTTCAAAGCCTGCGTCATCTGCTCCTGAGCAATATTGTTGTCAAAAGGCGTGATGGGGACGTCGCCGCAGTCGATGACTTTTGCCCAGCTTTGGTATGGGTTGATGCCAGCTCGCGGATTGAAGCCGCGAAAAGATGTCTGACGGCCAGCCATATGGCGGATCGCCCGGGGCCCAAATCGGGCCCCTGGGCGGTACCCGACGCTGGAATCAAAAGGTATCCCGACCAGAGCTATGTCGAAGGTCTCTTCCGGGTTCGTGAGACACTTGGTATGTTCGAGGTGTGCGAAGGTGCTGATGCCAGTGAAACCCCACTACCAAGTATTTGTGTTAGCGGGGGAAATCGACGGGAGACAGTTTCAAAGAGGGCTAAATTCACATCTTGGCCCCATTTCTGTTCGAGAACCTCCAATTCCTCCTTCGTCCACGTCTTGTCGTTGTCACCACAGGCCCATGTCGGTCCTAGGGAGCGGAAGAGCAAGAGGAAGAGAAGGGCTGCTTTCATGGTAGATACGGAGACAGGTGACTGCTGATCACATAAAAGATAGCATGGAAGCTAGGCATGTCGACCATGGGAGGTTCTCGGGCATCTTTTAAGGAAAGGTTAAGTAGACGCAAGTGGTGTGAGGGGGGCACCCTGTCTTGATGTTGCAAAGGGGTGGTGGCCAGCCCCTGGCATAGTGACCACACAGTGCGATCCATAACGTCGGACCGCATCAACCATTGCACAGTGCGAGCGTCATAGGTCCGTCCGTAGCTTGCTTCGTCTTATTAATTGTACGCAGCAAACTTCGCCCTCGACACACCTCCGATTGAAGCGTCAGCCGCCGCAATGCCCGTCTTGAAACCCCTCTCAGGGTCGATCCAAGCCTCTCAGCAGCATAAGCAGCCCTCGAGGAAAGTACAAAAAGGCATGGAGGAAAATGTCGACCTCACGGGCTGAAATAAATATATCCTGGATCACGACATGTAGACTTGATAATCGAACAAAATGCCATACATGTGAAGCAAAAGGGCGCGAAAGTTTGCATAGGATCGTACAAGAGCCGGCTGAAACATCTCAGCGAATAACGGGTAATAGTCTACAAACAAGTCCTCCGTATTGAAAACGAATCACCGTTTTGTAAAACTCGAATAGTTCCATGCTCCGCTTCTCACAGCCGAGAATTGCAGCAAGACTGAGGGTTCTCCTTCGGAATCTCGACTAGCATACTGCGGTTACTGTCCTGCGATGACACCTGTACGTCAAGTCCTGGGTTGCCGATGAAGAAGGCGAGGGGCTTCAGGCCAACAGTCATCTTCTCCTGGGGCATGACAGGGCCAGTCCTCGATCCTAGGGTTTTGCGTCGACCCAAAGGTGTGCCAAACGACATTATCCTGGTTTCTCACCGACGATGAACACATTCCCTCTTTCATGCGGCGAGTAATGGCTGACTGGGTGCCTTCACCACCAAACGTTTGCGTAAAATGCATGCTCGCAGGATATATAACTCCCCTCCCTGGAAATTTGTGACCCATATGGCGTGCTGACCGAACTTGGATCTCTTCGCATGGTGTGAGTCTGAGCGAGCTAAAGGCATCTGACTTGGATACGGGTAGGTTTTGAAACTCACCGAGGAGTACCTGATCAACAAGATCGGTACTCTCACCATCAGCGAATAGGCAAAGTTGTGATGGAATGAACTCGCTGTAGACATGTGCCGGTACAGTAAATTGACCCTCACTTTCTTACTGAGAGTCGCTGTCTGGGTCACCATAGTCCAGAGTGACGGCACATACCTAACGCGTAAGGTCCCCCAAATTTTGCACACGCCTCTCATCACAAAACACAGCCAGCAAGACACAAGAGGGTGGCCGGCCGGGCGGCCCTGGCTTCTGCCCTGCCAAAGCAAGGAAAACCTTTAGCGGATCGTTTTCCCTAAAAGCGCTAGTCGATTCACCGCAAAGAATAAGAACTGTTGGAGCACGACGAGTAACGCCCTGCCGCCTACCTGATGACCATTATCACCCCTCAAAAAAGAGCCCGTGCCTGCTTTGTGGCAGTATTATGACAAACAGAATGCGGATGCTGCTGCTGCGGTGGAGCACAGTTTCTTCTCGCACGCAGTACTTGACGAGGTGATCGGAACTAGTTGCGCTGAGAAACGAGCAACCACGTAGGCTTCAATTATGAGGAAGGTCGGTGCGCCGGTTGAACGTGTTTCGGGTGGGGGCGATATCGATTGGGCATAGTCTTGGAGGCTTCACGCGGGAGTCAGGAGAGCGAGCTTAGACGAGTGGGAAACAAGTTAGCGGCATTAGCGACTTGTCAACTGCGGTTCCAGCCCCGCTGATCGGCTATCGCCGGAACAGGGGCCAGTAAACGTTAGGAAGTATCCCCCAGTTTCTTCAGCATGATGATGTCCCTCTGCACCGCCGTACCAATCGAAAACATGTGCTCTCCCACGGGAGTGTACCCCCAGCGCTCGTAGACTCTGATCGCACTCATGTTGTGTTCCCAGACCCCGAGCCAGATGTGTGTGGCGCCCTGCTTTCTGCTCATGGCCTCAACCTCTCTCGCGAGCAACCGGCCGACCCCGGTCCCGTGGATGGATGGCAGGACATAGAGGCGCTCCATCTCGACTTTGCTCGCGATTCCGGTGAGGCAGGGTTCGGAAGTCCCGCGGGCCATGTAAGTGTAGCCAACGATCTTCCCGTGCGCGTCGTTTGCTACGAGGATGTTTTCGTTGACATCCTTGATGTCTTCGAAAACAGCTGATGTGCTGTAACTTTGGCCAAGGTACTTCTGAAGATCCTCTGCGGCAACCGAATAGCCGTAGGTGGCAGCGAAAACTTGAGCTCCAAGAAGAGCCATCTGTTCAGCATCGGAGGGAGAAGCCAGACGTATCTCGTATGGTGTTGGGGTGGTCTGCGTAGACTGAGGCATCTCGATGTGAGATAAGACGGGCGGCGTAGGATGGTGTGATGGAAAGACCTTGCCCGCAGCATATCACATTGGAAAGAGAGAAAGATCTTATATGCGTGTGAGGATCCTTAGGGCAGAAGTGGCTCCGGGACGCTGGCAGTCAGGTGAAAGCTCGGCATCTCCATTTGGCTGTGCAAAGCGTCGGAGCAATCCGAAATGGCACCTCTTGTACTAACTTTTCCCCAAATTCTTGAGAGTTCACGATAGATGTTTGTACGGTACTTCTAGACGATCTTTGTCGTGTTTTCAGCTGCAAAATCTTCTTGCAGCCTCTTCCAAAGCAGCGGCGACCTTGGTTATCGAGTCGATGTCGACCCATTCCTCCTTTCCGTGCAAACCATGGCCGATCGGACCCCATATCACCGCCGGGATACCAACACTAGCCAGAAGAGCTGCATCTGTCCAGTACGGTGCGCCCGCCAGCTTAGGCTCCCTGGTGATGGATTCCTTCACCACGTCCCGCACCAGGCCCAGGAAGGGATGATCAGCTGCGAGCTCGAAGGACGGGCGCTCGAAAATAACCTTGAGGTCGTATCTGAAGTCGGGAACTCTTTTGGCAACCTTTTCGAGCAATGCCCGAAGTTCCGCGTCGATTGTTGCCGCTGTCTCTCCTACAACCGTCCGCCGCTCTATGGTGATAGAACAGAGCGCAGGGTAGGATGCAGTCTCTTCTCCGCCCTTGATAATCGACGCGTGAATAGATCCAGGCCCGGTCATCGGGTGACCTTGTGACTTCCTGAGATCTTGTGCGTGGGTGTTCAGCTCAACCAGAAAGTACCCAGCATTGCAAATCGCGTCCACTCCAAGATCGGGGCGGGATCCGTGCGATGCCACGCCGTAGATTTTCACATCAATCAGCGCGAAGCCTTTATGGACGTGCAGGATCTCAAGGTCGGTCGGCTCGTTGACAATCACGGCGTCGGCGCGCCAGCCGGCTGCGAGGACCTCTTCCGTGCCGATACTCTCACCTTCCTCATCGGCAACGGCAGTCAAGATAACATCTTCTCTAAGACGCAGGTTCCTTGCTCGGCTCAGAGCGATCATGGCCGCAGCAAGCCCGCCTTTCATGTCGGCAGAGCCACGGCCGAAGAGTTTGCCGTCCATAATGTGTCCCGTGAGGGCATCGCCTTCGTAACTCTCCAATGTAACGGTGTCGAGATGCCCGTTGAACATCAGACTCTTCCCGCCCCCGGTGCCTCGAACGACACCAACGACCGATGGGCGGCCTGGAGAGTTTTCTATCCAGTGAGTCTCGATGCCGCGATGTCGAAGACATGCTGCCACGAAGCGAGCAATCTGACTTTCACCAGGGCCAGGGATCAGGCTAATGCTAGGACTCGCAGAGTTGATGCGGACAAGAGCCTGGGTAAGACAAACTGGATCGTCATCTTCAAGAGAAAGAAATTCGACGTGCTCCGCCGGATTTTGGAGAACGGATGGTTGATTGTTCATAATGATAGTTGGTAGATGGAGAGGAAGTACAAGTCGCGAACAATGATAATGTCAAGAAAGCAGTCACTCACCGTCGAGACAAACGCACCAGGTTTTATAATCGGCCATATTCCCGATCTAGAACGAACGAGAGTCATTGGAATCCCAGAATAGTACCATGTGCGACTGATTACCTTCACAGACTGTGCAGCGCTCCACCGTCGGGTGTCTGGTACTGAGGGGGTCCATTAACTCGAGGTTTACTGCAAATCCTTGAACTCCTTTCTTGAACTAAGCGATGAACCCGGGCATTCTCTGATGCTTCGGGAACTGAGGCTAGGACTGTTCATGCATTGGTGGCCATCGAATACCTTCAAGTAAAATCAGTGCAAATTCACCACAACCATCAATAGCCTCTAATCTTGACGATGGGCTCGTCATCTGGTCCCAAAGGCGGGGGCCGGAGATTCGATTCGTCGTTGAAAATAAAGTCTCTCATCTTCTCCAAGCCCTGTAAGTCTCCCTCAACAGTTCCTTCTTTCTCAGAGTCAATCCAATCTCGCGTAGTACCGTCCTCCAGGTCAATAATGATGGCGTTCCTCTCCTCATCAATAAGAACGTTGTCGGCCTTTACGTCGCCCCAGGTAATGCCCAGATGATGCAGCTTAGCCACAGTCTCAATGATCTGGGTTGCCCACTTCTCGCGTAGAGCAGGGAGAGTGCGTTCATCGACAGCCCATGTGAGCCTCTCTTCAGACTTGATGAAGTGGAAAATTAATCCACATAGCCGGCCCTTTGATCCGACGACAATTGCATATAGCCGCGAGGTGCGGAGGTCGGCAGGAGAAAGACCGGAGGCTGCGATTTTATCGTACTTCTTGATCTCGTTTCGTGTAGCTTCGGTAGATATAGATGACTTGTAAAAAAAGGGCTGTCCGTGAACAAGGACGCGCTGTGGTATGATGCTAAAGATGTCGCTGGAGCTGTCATAGGGTATTTCGACGTCGGCAAGGCCGACAATAGGGAAGGATATCTGCAAAGTACGTGCGTCGAATTCCTCCATGTCGTCTTCCACAAGTGGCGTGACCGGGCCAGCGACGGGCTTCTCCTGGACCATGTGGAACTCGCATTCGAAGGATTCCCGGGGGGCGAGGTGGGCTAGCGTCAGCTTTCCGGTGTGCACGATCGGAGGTGCGAGACTTTGGAATTGGGACAAGAAGTGATCCACGATCCATTCGAGATAATCCCACAGCTCGTCACAGCTATCGTCACCTTCGTTCATCTTAGCGACAACCTTGAGGAAGGGCTCGATCGCTGCGGGTGAATTCTTGAAGTTTCCCGCCCATACGGCAACCCTGAATCTTTTGCCGTTCATTCGCACGCCGAGATCAAAGCCATCATCTCCCATCGACCAACTCCCGATGTCATACGGTGGCTCGTGTGCGTCAAGACCATTGGTAGGAGGAGACATTGTCTGCCTGACCACGACGGTAGTAAACGGGGTTTAAATGGAGTTGATGTCAAGACACAGGTTTGGGAGCCGTCATGTATTGAGCTAATAGTTTTACTAGAAGAGAAAGTGATTGGAGAGCGTGTCTGAAGAAGTTGGCGAAAAGCTAAAGATTGAGACGTAGGTTGGACCTCAGAGTACCTACCTAAGGTAAGGTACCTAATCCAGGAGCGTGGCAGCGGGGGTGTGATAACGGCGCTAACCAACTGTCCAATACAAACCCAGGAATCCTCCCACTTGCACCGGCCTGACGCGGGGTGGCGGCGCTGATGTAATTCAGTCTGCTCCGATGGAATCTGGCGGGACCCCACCAACTCAAAAGATTCCTGACCTGACAATCATCACCATCAGCTTCCAACACCATCTTCCCTTCCCTGGCCTGTGCCTAATTACAGTCACCGTTCGCGCTGACTCCTTCCAAGTCGCCAAGAATCTTGAAAACCGGCCCCGCCCCCTTCCCTCACGCCTCCTCTCCTCTCACCCAAACGTCACCCCGACAGTGACCAGTGATCCTTGGGCAAACCAACCACACCGCGCAACACACGACCATGGCTTCGCAAGCACAACGATCCCTGCAACGCGGTAGCCCTGCACCCACACAGACACAAACAGCGACAACAGCGCCGACCAGATCAGAAACCCAACAGGCGACACTGCGCCTGCGCGGCGCGCACGCCCCTTCGCGGCCGTCCGTCCAGTGGGCCGAGGACGTGGTGGACAACGAGGGCCTCGGCCGGAAGAAGTCAAAGGGTATGCCGCCTCGCGCCTATTTCGCACAATCTATGGATACTGACGAGCTGCAAGTCTGCTGCATATACCACCGCCCCAAGGGCATCGACGAGTCCAGCGACGAATCGTCCTCCGACTCGTCCTCCTCCGACTCCGAATCCGAGAATGAGAGCGGCCGGCAGAGGATACCAAACGGCGATGACAAGGGGAAGGGCAAGGCCAAGGCGCACAAGTGCGGTGATCACGAGCACCACCACGGCAGGTCGGAAAGGCAAGGCGGCGACAAGGGCGGCGGGAAGCGGCGGCCCAGTCCGAATGCCTACGAAAGGATACCCAAGCCGCCGAAGGCCAAGAATGATCAGAATGAAAACGCCAAAAACTGACGGGCGGCAGGGTGTGGATATGGCACGCATATCAGACCTCCAGCGAGAGGCCGGCGGCGTTATGGGACATGGCGGGGACATAGAGCCGTCAAAGCTAGACGGCAAAACAAGGATACCCGGAACGATGAGGCGCAGGTCAAACTACACAATCAAGCGGTCATGACACAAAACCCGCGGTGCGCGGCCTGAAGCATGTTGCTGATATGGTTTGATTGTTTCCTCGGCATGCCAGTCATTCCTTTCCCTCATCCTAACTCTGCAGCCATCTCTCACTCACAGATTTACCTGAAGCCAGGTTCGGTAGTGTCAGACGGTGGTACGGCTGCAATATTGCGAGATCGACAGGAGGCCGCCCCGAGGTTGAAATGTGCCCCGGCCCTTACAGACCAGGAACAAGGTGACAAACATCGAACGCTCCTCATTCGATGGACGAAATCCTTGCTCTGCATGTGCAGCAAGAACCAAGCAGCAAAGTTCCTCTACCAAGAAACCCGTTACAAAGGCAGCGTAAACTGCTGTACAGATGTGTCGACAAGCCGATCGTCGCTCTAAGCTTGCGCTGTAACACAGGCAAGCCAACCCCAAAACGCCTGTATACATGCAAGAGCCCTTTCCGCTCCTCAAACGGCTGTCTTTACACTCGGCGTCAAATTCGTTAACGCGCCCCTTCTATGCCTTCAGAAGTCTCTCCTTGGGTATCGTGATTTTGAACTAGATAAGCTCAGTGTCAGCTAAGTGATTTGTGAGAATTTTGAGACCAACTGAGCCAGAAAATGTTTACCGTTGCTAAGGTAGCTAAGACACACCCCATGAGCTCGTTAAAGGCCGATAAGCCAGATGAGAAAGGCGGCGATGCCCGCTGTAAACCCGAGGGCGGCGATGCCACCAACGACAGTCTGGAACCTCTGTCCGTTCCAGTACTGTTCCTCGGAGTCCTGTCCGCTGTTATTGTTGTTGGTCTCAGCATCGGTATTGGCTCGGGAGGAGCTGCCGCGTCGAAACCACGCCATTCTTGAGGAAGGTGATACGTTCGTGTCTTCGCGTCGTAAGAAACATCAACATAGGTATCTCTCTCTATACTGGTAGAAAGACAAAGATGGTGATGAGAGTGCTCTTTGGGATCGGTCCCTTTTGAGGATTTTAAGCTGAGAAGTAAGAAGGAGGTGGTTTTGCCGAGCAAATCGTGTCTTGGATGGGGTGCGCCCGACTAGACAGTGTCAAGCACCAAAGTCCCTTCATATGCAAAGCCTAAGACCAAGAAGTATAGACCAAGAGCCCCTAGCTCCACCCCCGTCGTATTCTGAGGCGCGGTATCTAGGATGGCAGAGCTGCAGCTGCTTTTCTACGGCTGCGTTGCACGCTTTCTGGGTGGTCAGCTTGCAAGATGCATGTAGTTTTCTGGGTTCTCCTCCTCGCGCACCCCCCACAGGCCCCATGTTCGGCGCCAACCGGAGGACGCTAATCGCCCGACCACCACACCGTCCGGCAGTGTGCCGAGAGCTCCGCCACTAAGAAGATAAAAGTCGCATTCTTCGGGTTCTCTTGGCGGGGGACGCGAAAACGAGACCGAATGACAGGGTCCACTATTAACGGCCCGTCATCGAAAGTTGGGCGTCCCGCAAGGCACATCACATCATCCTCCAGCTAACTCCGGCCGGAAGCTGGGACATGGTTTTGCTTTCGTAGACCTTAAGAGAAAACAGACCTTCAGAGAACAGGATGATCTCTCAACCAGGTTCCGAATTGGGCCCAAATCAGGGCCTCGCTTGACATCATGTCCGAACCCAGGACAGGATCCAAGTCACATCTACGATGAATCCCAAATCCTGCAGATTATTACATCGATCACGCGGCTTTCTCAATCTTCAGGAGATTAGGAGAGGGGATTGCACTACACGTAGTGATGGGAACTTGTCTGACACTGGACCGTAACCCAGCCCAGTAACGACGAGTCTTGCCTCAGGGGATCGGCCTAGAATCCAGCCCCTAGGCACCAACAGCGTAGGTATCCGGGACACACAATATGAGGTAGGTAGTAAAGGATGCATGAGGACCAGGTCCGCGCGGCAGAGACGATGGCGGGAGGAAGAAATCGAAATCCCCTATGTTGCGGCCCGCGCGAATCGCTTTCGTGGGTGGTGTCACAACAAGTGAGCTGGTGGCCCGTGTGCCGAGGCGTTGGCCGCTCCACAGCACCACAGATCCAGTGCCGTAAACAATACGCATGGCGTATTCTGTACGTGATGACTAATCCAACTAATCCGTGGTCAACGACATGCGTATCTATCCGAGTTACGAAGTCGATACGAAGGATCACAGCATTCCACCCGGACAAACATACCCCGAGCTGTAGGCCCTAGGCTAGACTTATCATTGTGGCCGAATACCCCCCTAAACAATCTTAGCAGCCAAACGGCTGAGGGCTATCACAACAAAGAGCGTGAAGAATACTGATGGGATGACAGGCGTAGAACACGCCCCCTTTCCCGGAAATTTCCCAGAAATGTCACACGCAAAGCCGCAAAGCGCGAATCTCTGCTCCCCCGCCATCTACTGCTTGCTTCCCCTCCGCTCGTCTTCGACCACGCCAGCCTTCTCAGGCTCTTGCTCGGGAAATCCATCAAAGATGTAAGCAATATCCTCGAGAGAAGGCCCCTTCGTCTCGGGGAACAACATGTAGAGAACGCCAAATTCAATGACGATCCAGGCCACAAAAATGGTGTAGAAGCGCCACTGGATATCCTCGAGACCAACTGGGATGGCAAGGGCCGAGAGAATCATGAAACAGTACTGCACAAAGTAGAAGAAGGCCAGACCACGCGTGCGCATGTGGTAAGGCATGATCTCGGGAATGTACAGCCCGAGGTTGCCATTGAAGCCAAAATTGTAAGCGGGCGAGAAGAGGTACAGGAAGACGACGACGGCGTAACCGGCCGCCTTATTTGTGTCGTCCCGATCGAACATTGCGCTACCGGCCGTGATAGATATGACGATGAGCCACATGGCCACTAGAGAGTAGAGAAACATGGTGCGGCGACCGAGCTTCTCCGGCAGGGTTGCGAAATAGATGGCCGAAACCCAGGAGACCATTTGGTTTGTTGCGTTGATGAGAGTCTGCTGAATATCGGACTTGAGACCCACGGAAGTCAGGATGGGGGATAGATAGTAGGAGACAAAGGCGTTTCCGGACATTTGCGAACAGATGGCGGCCCATACGAGGATGCCCATCCGCTTTCTGTTGCCAGGGGTGCCGACGAATTCCTTGGCTGTGCCCAGGAGGGAGGTGGAGGCTGCCTCCATTTCACTTTCGATGGTGGCGGTGATTTCCTGGTACTCCATGTTGGCAGTGGAGTCCGACTCATCACCCTCGCCGTGGTACTTGATCAGCATTGCCCTCGCCTCATCGCGGCGACCAACGCTGACGAGCCACCTGGGCGACTCCGGGACCCAGTAGACGAAGAGGACCTGGATAATGTTGGGCAGCGCCTGAAGAGACGAGGGAATTCTCCAAGAAGCCTCGCTGTTGATACGGAACGTGCCAAAGGTGGTCCAGCCGGCGGTGATGGCGCCGAGGGAGTAGAAAGTCAAGAAAAGCGCCGTGGCCGTGCTGCGCTGTGCCGGGTGCGCAATCTCGGTGATCCAAGGGGCGCCAACACCGGCTACGATGACGCTTCCGGCGCCGATGATGAGGCGCGAGCAGACAAACATGGCCATGTTCACCGCGCCCCCTTGCAAGGCTGCTCCGAAGATGGAAATGACGGCACCGAGGGTTAGGCCGGCACGGCGGCCCCAGCGGTCGGCAACAGGGGAGATGAGGAAGACGCCCACAATACCACCGAGGGGGTATGCTGCGTTGAAGATACCAAGAGTTGAGCCCGTTGGAGTTCCAAAGTAGTTCCGCCAGTGTGTGACACTCTGGAGACCGTTCATCATGCTGCCGTCAAAGCTGTTACAGAACTCCGGGTCAGCGATATGGCACAAGAGAAACAGGGTCAAGGCAGCGCCCTGGTCATAGCTCACCCTTGGGAAAAAATGGAAAGCAGAGGGATCAAGAGCCATAGATTCAGAGCACGGAGGTTCTTGCGCCTCCACCACCGTTTTGTGTCGAGAGTTGTTTCTGAGGCTCTAGGCAGCTCATCAGCCCGTATGGGCGTGGAGACAGCGGGCTGCACAGATGCGACGTGGTCTCGAGAACCCATGGTGAAGCGAGTAAATAGATATAGGGGAACGAGGACCAAAGACGGTTGAGGCTGGCGATAGATGTGACCTTGTGCTGTATCGATGGGACAGGAGGAAGAGCCTTTGCCCTTTTATCAAGAACTGAAGAGCCAACAAGAATCATGAGCCCGCCACTCCACACGTGTACGGGGCTAGTTGAAGTCCATGTGGTTTGCGGCTCGTGCTTCATGGCCCCATCAACCGGGACCAGACCTGGGGCTCTGGGTCTGTGGAGAAACAACTGAAGGGGTCTAGGCATGCATGTGGGAGCGGATCCGGGGTTCAGCAATGGGGGAACTCGTCAGTTCTGGCCTAGGTCTATTGTGTTGAGAGGTAACATAGGCCGACTTCCCCCTAGCGCGGCAAGCTGTCGGAGGATGTTGCCGCGAGGTGCATTCGAGCCCCATCTGCCCTCTCTTACCACAAATGCCATGATCTCCACTGTAGCCACTTCGGTTGATCCGTCAAACAAGCTTCATCACACAACGTCGACCATTTCATGGTCGTCGGCATAGTTACTCCCACAGGTCATCCCGCTTCGTCGAGGGTTCTTACGCTACCAGCCATTTCTCACACAAAGCGCCATGTCTCCCGGCGCAGCACAGCCCGAGCATCAGCCCGAACCTTTGGCCGAGGTTCGTAATCCTGATGGCGCCGTCGCTGCTGCTGCTACTATTGACGCCGAATTCGAATCCGAGTCGGGTCAACGAGCCTCGACGGTGAACAATGTCCGGCAGCCAAGACTGGTCTCGTGGGTGACCCCATTCTTGCAGAATCTTCGGCATCTGTCGTCCCTCGGCTTACGCATTACAGATGCGGGCGGTGCAAGCAGCGCAAAGCAAAGTGCGACCGTCAACGACCAGCATGTCAGCGATGCGAGGCTTCCGGTCTGCCGTGCGAGTACGCGACCAGACGCAAGCCGGGGTTCCCCATGGGACATCGACAGGCCCTCGAGGCCCAGATTCGTTCGTCACTCCCCAAATTTCCGCTGGAATGCCTCTGGGCCTTTCCCAACGGATGTCCCATTCTGAGATGTTGCTGCTTGATGTCTAGACACTGACCTCCATGCAAAGGTGATCTCCAAGCAGAGGTCACTAGACTGAAGGGCCAGAGTCGAGGCCGGGTCCAGGATGAAAACCGGGATCAGGACCAGGACCAGAGTCAGCTGGAGAATGACCATGCTGCCGAATATCGACCCAGAATCGACGAAGCAGCGTCAGTCGCCGACGTCTCGGTGGACACCGCCATGGAATCTCCAGTCTCCCGAGGTCACCCTGCGCTGGAGCATCCGCATCTTGTAGACGACCGTAAGCGCGCGGCCTCGTTTCTGCGAACCGCATCGACAAACGAGTTGAAGCCGCCTGCCGATTTGGTGGTTTCCCGTGTTCCTTTCTACTTCCGCAAGATTCATCCCTGGCTGCCATGTCTCGACTCCCATCGCATCCTCGCCGGTTTAGCCTTTGTGGACGAGCCAACACTACTACATTTGGCGCTCTTCGGCGTCTGTCTACCTCACGCCGAGTCTTTATACTTTGGCTCGGCTCTGAGCGATTCGTTCTGGAAATATACCAAGAGGCGTATTCTTGTTGAGGCGCTGGAAGAGCCTTCGTACGTCTCGCTAGAAGCCCTCGCCGTCTTGGTCTTAGACCTGTCAGGCATGACGAACGGCCCTCAAGTATGGGGGGCGCTAGCCGTCGCCATAAAACTCGCAATGACGCTGGAAACAACAACAGGTCGTAATCTACGCATGTCTACCGTTGGAAGTGCCCACGGCGGGCCCGATTTTGCTGATCTGCCGTCAGCTCGACGACTCTTTTGGATGATCTACGCGTTAGACTGTTATGTCTCCTTGACGACGGGTTATGCGTCAGAACTCCCCGATTCCAGCCTCAATCATCTGATACCTTTGAGAGAGGGACTCTGGCGCGGCCAGGTAACCGCGTCATTTACACAGCCGTGGTCTTCCGTGGCGAATCCAAAAATGATGACATCGGACGCGGTGTTCGGCTATCAGTTGGAACTTCTGGACCTCTCTCGCAGGATACATGGGCTTTACATCGAATACAGCCAGGTCTTGCAGGGGCAAACTGAGTCTCTGGAGCCTCGCTGGTTCCAATCTTTCATGGGGTGTTCCAGTGGCCTTAATGCGTGGCTGCGTGAGTTGCCGGAAAGTCTTCAGCTGGTTGTGCGCCAATCGCTTCCCTCAGGGTCTTCGGACGCTCCATTGCCGACAGCTGTCATGCTAAGCGTCTACTATCATGCCTTGACCATATTCCTTCATGGCATGGTCTGTTTGCCTCAGCACACTGGGCTCGACGATCATCCCAGTCAGTTCGACAGCTTCCGGTCAGAAGGCCTGGAAAGTGCAGTGAGGAGTGTCGGAAGTCTGGTCAGCCTCGTGTCCACTTACACGCAACCGTACGTCGAAAAGTTGGGCTGGCCTTTCGCTTGGTGCGCGTGGACGGGAGCCCGCTTCCTCTTGGCCATCTGCCACGCCGGTGAGTCTATTGTCGCTGAACACATTACCAAGCTGCTCCACTGCCTCGACTTGTTAGGTAAATACTGGCAGATCAGCGGACACTATGCACGCGTGCTACGTCTCGCGCAGGGTGAACTTGAGTCCCTCATGGTGACGGACGGTACACAGCCGCCTACGTTACTGCGTGCTGTCGTATCCTGGCATGTTCCCACATCCGACCTTGAGGACCAAGCACGCGTCGACCCTCTGCTGCCGGAAAGCCCGAAGGAATCGTTCTATCGAGATCAACAGGCCTCACAGCCGGAAGAATGCGGCGTCTTTCCAAATTACGTTTCAGGCACAGCAGACATGGAGAGGCCGTGGAACATCTTGGGCCAGGCTCCTGATTCCTGGATGGACATGGCGCTGATGAACCCGTCCGAATCTGGCTACCCGGACCAAGCAGGAGGCCCTTTTATTGCGACCGGAACGCACAATGCCTGAGCTCAATCTTTGGAGCCTGCTTGAGGAACATCTGAGAAAAATTGTGTATAGTCTATCTATAGTTCTGAGATCTACCAATATGCGTACGCGAGCTCTATCTTTTCTTTCGACCTATTCTCTCTGAGCACCTTCTTTGAATTTGACAACCAAAAATATGTTCTTGGAAGTGTCCATCATGCACGTGCCGTGTCCCGGAAGAACCACGCGAACCGGGATGATGGAGAGCGCAGTAATATCAAATCTCAACAACACCACAACATCTCCCACAGCCGAGGTCTTCCATTCCAGATGCGCCACGCCGAGCGGCCGGCCTCCCAATCCTACTCCAAGAGGACATGACGCTTTGAAGCGAGAATACAGTCCCAGTCGAGGCTGGAAGTGAATCGATTTCCAGCCGGGAGCGGCCGGACGTAGTCCCGCTACTTCGGCCATGAATTCGTAGATTGGAGCGCTGCCCCACGCGTGACAGTCGGAGCGCTGCGAGACCCGGTCCTCCTCCCAGGTCGTGACACCCAGAGCGAGCTGCGCCCTCCACGGATCCCAGAACCGGTGGAAGTGCTCATCGTACACGCTACCGCCCGCCTGACTCAGGGCGCGGAGGGAGTAGTGCGCCATGGCAATCGAGGCTGGCACAAAGGGGCGCGGCGGGTGTTCAGCGAGAGCTCCGCGTATGATGGTCGCCTTTAGCTCGCCGCAAACTGCGCCGCTCAACACCGCCCATGCCTGGTTGTGCTGGCTGTAGTCTTTTTCTCGATCGGCTCCCAGGGCGAGGCTGTCGGTGAAGAACTCACCATCAAAACAGTGTGACCGCAGGGCTTGAATGACAGAATCCGCTCTGCTGAGATATTCCTCGGCTAGGCCTGGACCGCGGAGTCGTGCTATGTGCGGTGCCGCAGTCTGTAGGGTATAGGCGTATAGATGGTTCGTGAACGTCGATATGCCTGTCTTCTCCACTGATGGAGGGATTCCGAAAGGACGCCATTCCTCAGCCCAGTCGGTGAAGTTCCAGATTCCGGTCGCGAATTCGCTCACTACAAGGCCAAGTGATCCCACTCGGCTGTGGAAATAATGCAAGACGGCATCGATGACCGGCATGAAGCGGGAGGAAAATTCCATGTCGCCAGAGAAGTTCAGATGATCAAATACCATGCAAGCCCAAAAGAGAGAGAAGTTTGGTATCACCTGCGTGTTATGCGATGGCGCTCGACTTGCTACAAGTCCAATTCTCGGCAAGAACGAGTTGTGCAGCTGGATGATGGCTTGCCGGGCGAGCCTGTCGTCGCCGGCGGTGTAGTACGTGAAGAGGCATGAACTGCGAGTGTCCATGGCATACTGGAGCTGCTCATAAAATGGGCAGTCCTCGTAGCAGTCGTGCATACAGTTCTCCAGCGTCCGCACGCTCGTCGACCAGAGGCGGTTGTCGGCCTCGCCCGCATCAGAGACGGCCTTCACATCAAGTGGGTAACGAACCTCCTTAACGTCGAAGCCTCTGATGACCAAGGGCGTTGCGCCGACCTCAATTCTGACGCGAATGAAGCGGAAGGTCCTGAAATGAAACGGTAAAAAGGCCTCCTCGCCTTCCTGCTGATCGTCGCTCTCGCTCTCGCTCTCGGCGGCGCCTCTGAACAGATACAGGTCTGAGGGTCCATAAAGAGACTTAGTAGTATCGCATCGGTGAGATTTTGAACGCAGGTATGGAACCAACCTTGGCTCGTCTTCGTAGGTCTCCGAATACTGGACGGCCAACAGGCTCCCGCCGTTCGTAGGTCTCTCGAAGCGAAAGGCGATGAGACCAGTGGTGTGATGGGGGACCTCGAGGTCGAGCTGATGAATCGTATTAGGCGGCAAGTGTAGGAGCTCTCGATTCCCCAACGGACGAAGCAGGACAGCCTCCCACAGCGCCAGAGGTACGGGACTTTGCAGGTTGTGAAGAGCGTTGAAGGCGACCTCTCGCTGCTTCATGGGTGGAATGAGTCGGGGCGACAGTCGCCAGGGTGGTGCATTTCCGGTGGAGGTCTGGAACTCTCGCTGCATGACAGGCACCCAAGAAAGCGGCTTTGTATTTTGATTATGCGGTGATTCCTCGTACACGTGGAGGAAGTCATCTTCAGGCTCATTTGTTCTGAGGATTGTGTTCTGGTCGATGGCGGCTTCCCACGCAAGGCCATTTATCAGAACTGACGAAGGTCCATCAGAAACACTCGGCACGATTCTAAGGCCACCGAATGGAAGCCTAGGAAAAGATGTAGCATATTTTGAGCTGTAGAAGAAGCGCAGCACCACAACGAGGATTGTATTGGCACCCCGTGCCAGGTGTGGCGCGATGTCGATTTCGTCGTAGAACCACAGAGCTGCGTCGCCTTTGACAGGTCCAAAGCCAACCAGATTCTGATTAACGTAGAGCTTGTATCGCGTATCGGCAGTTATGTGAATTGGAAGTGATGCTGGCGGCTCCGAGTCGAGGAGCAGTGTCGTTCGAAATCGAACGAACAAGCCGGCCGTGTCCGTTCGATCCTCGGAAAAGGAGGGAATCCACATCCACGACCTGTCGACTTGATGACCTTCAGCCATTTGAGCGATGCTTTAGCGGTATCTGCAGCAGTACGGGGCTTGCCAGGTGAGAATAGAGATGATGAGGAGAGGGGAAGGAAGAACAAGGACAGAAGAACGGGATCATTTTCGCACCGCGACGGTGACGCGTGAACATGATTCTACAACTTGCTATAGCACCTGCTCATACGCTTTCAATCGGTTTGGTTTCGCAGATTCCTAAAGGCCGAACCCCCCCGGTGAAAAACGTCGGCGCAAGACCGCCCGAAGATCGGCCGGCATGGCCCCGCTCCGGGTACCGCACGGGGTTTGTTACGCCGCCCCCAGGGCGAAGCCATTGTCATGTGGCAAAACATGCGCTCTCCCTCCTCTGGTCAGCCAATCGAGATTAGAAGCCGTTTCCGGTTCGGACTTTTTGACGAGGAGCGTCGGGGAACTGGGTTCCTCTTCGGGTGGCAGCGCCCCCCCACAGCACCCACAACACCCGCAGCTTGATTCCCCAGACCCCGACCTAAGCACCTCGCAGCTAGGACTCGCCGTGGTCGCGTCTCGTAGTAACCCGAGGTCATTCAGAGGAGTGATGCGGGGAGGAGGAGTATCCGGATCTCAATTTCGTATCACGACGTGCTGCGATACCAAGGTCCCAGACCGGAAAACGATCCATGTGGAGAAGCCAGGCTGAACTTCTGCTATAGATATATATAAGATGACCTTATTTTTCCTGTTTCCACACCATTACAGTATCTTAACATTGTCTCTAAGCACTGGAGACTATATTAGTCGATATCAATCAGGCAACCTGAATCTTTCGGTCACACGCCATGATCACGCCACGACAGCTTGCCGTCCTTGGGACGACCATCGCTACCGCCGCAGCCCAATCGCCCTCCTACGCCGTGCCAGCTTCTCGACCATGCCATGCCGAAGCCCTGCACCCTGCGCCCATCGGGCCCTCGTATGTAGGCCCTTTTATGACACTAGATGTGGAAGAAGCGGTCGACGATCTAACAGGATGGGAACAACCCTAGGTATGAGTTCTTCATGTGGCCCTCGTACATGACCAACATCACGCCTCCTATTCAGTGCATGGAGCGTTTTGATCAGATGTACGGGCAGAGAACACCCATCCGAATCGGCGGCACGACCCAAGATCGAGCCATTTACGACCCTGACTTTGATGGTTACGTTTCCTACCAGACCGATGACCCTCTGATCGCCCCAATGAAGCTTACGTATGGTCCTGCATTCTTCGATCTGATCAGTAAGAAGAACTAATCTGTGGCACACGTTGCCTGAAATCTCAAACCACGAACTGACCAAGGTGTTCGCCATGAGCAGAAGGAAACGCCGCCGACACCATACTGGGTAGGTCATTGCTGCTCCTCTACCCCAGTCGTCTCCATCACCTTACCAGATAGAAGCTGATCTGGAAGTGCAGGCCTCAACCGTGCTCAGAATAACAGGACGAACACATTCGCAGCTGTGGACGAGCTCATGGCTAGGGCATCCGAGCAGATTTGGGCCATTGAGCTCGGCAATGAACCTGATCGTGAGCTCCCTCTGGCCCACGAAGCAATTCAAGCTAGAGTCCAAACATATTTAACGCGGGTGTCTCTTAGTATATCTTGAGTTTTGGCAGTACCCCATTGCCACGGCTCCGTGGGATGAGAGACAAGAGGGTGCCGATGCGGCCGACTGGGCACAAGATTTCATCAACAGGAGGAACAGTTCGTCACCCCTCCTGGCCGGTGGCGGCTACGCCATCCCGATTGAGTACAAGGAAGACTGGCCAAACCTGCCCTATCTCGTTGATGAGGCTTACAATCAGACTATTCACGACGGTAACCGAGTGTACCAAAGCCACCTTTATGCTCTGTCAGATGCGGCGGCGAACGGCCTGCCCGTGGAGATGCAGCATATGAGGACATCCCAGGATCTCAGCACGCTGCCAGTTTCCAGCGCTAGGTCACATGGCAAGCCTTACGTCCTTGGTAGGTTCCATTCACAGGGCAGGCCTCCCTAGAGTACGTGTGCTTACGCCCGCGTCCCAGGCGAAACTGGCTTTCACGGCGATGATCACGAGATGGACGCCACGTTTGGCGCAGCCATACAATTGTTCGACAAGTCACTCCGGGCCCTCAGTATCGGCGTCAAGCAAATGTTCTACCACCAAGGAACCATCAACCAAGGTTTGGGACCTCCCGCACAAGTCCCCAAGTTGGGACGATCGAATGCCCCGCCTCGTACTGATATCCCTTTCTACAGCTTTCTTCAACTGGTGGCTCGATGAACAGATCAACACTCCGTTCTATGGCGGCTTCTTCACTGTTCTCGCCGTCGCTGGCGGAGACCACATCGTCGCGAGTGACGACGGTACTGATTTATTCGCGCAGTACATCATCTACAAGGATGGCAAGCCCCAGAGGGTTGCCCTCGTCAACACCGAGTACTACTCGGGCGAGGGAGAGCGTCCTGTGACCGAATTTACCGTCACAAACCTCAAAGTCGAAAATGCCAAGGCCCTGCGCATGACGGCGCCGAGCAGCGAGACCATGACGACTTTGGAGCAGGCTGATCCGGCTGCGGAGCCCCAGATTGGTGGTACGTGTCACTCGTGCTTCAGGAAGACCTAGATGATATATTGGACTAACAAACAATGCGCGGAAAGGCCAGTATCTCTCAAACAGGGACTGCGGATCCGTCGGCGAGCAGGTGTTCGAGCACTTGACAGTGCAGGAGGGTCAGCTGACCATCAGCATTAAGGCATCGGAAGCTGTTATTATCTATCTCTGATGGATGTCAAGAGAAGGTGTGGCATAGCCTTGACTTCCGGGGTTGGGTGCTCTGTCGTCGAATACCTTACATTGTGGTCTGAACCTAGTCGCGACCTGCTGAAGTTAGGACGAAGCGAAGAATGTGAATACGTACCGTAGGTATTCGGACAATTGGTTTTCACCATGTACGCTAGCCCTAGACATGAAGTAAAAATGACCCTGTCTCCTGCTCCCCGTTCCCTGCCCCCGGAGCTTTCAGGGAGCTTGCATTTGGTTCAAATCTCTCTCAGGGTTTGATTTCTCGGGGAACTGGCTTACAGTGGAGATATTCTTGGTGGAAAACCCACAACTTGATAGATGTGGCAGATGGGATCCAGAGTACTTGGATAAAGGCCCTTTTCTTTACGACGTCAGTGCTCACAAAAGTTCCAGCTGTTCTTTTTCAAAGCCATTTCCACATCCTTGCTGGTTGACGTCCGCTCCTCCATCAGCTTCAGCCTTGTCTGCTTCGCCTCCTCAAGCGATATCGGCCAGTTCGTATCGTCGGGCACCGTGTCCATCACATTCCCCTCCCCATTTGACTCGCCGTCGGTAGCAGACCACCAGTGTGCCTGCTGCGGGGGGACGTTGCGGGTGCTAATAATGGGCACCCTGGGATCAACCAAGAACAACGCCAGGATCTTACGGTGGCCGGGCTTCGTCTTGTCCTTGAGCTCAAACGGCGTGACCCGGTGCTGGTATAAATTGGGGAAGGCAATGAGGCGCCCTTCGCGAGTAAGCATCTTCCCGAGCTCCTGCAACGTATCACCCTTAGAGTCGATGCCGAATGTACCCCTGATAGACTCGTGATCGTCCTGATCGTGACGCAGCTGCAGCATGAGGTCCTCTCGGTTGACACGTGTGCGGAATGCGAGATGCGACGGCGTGATGTTCTCGTTGTCGTAGTAATATAGGGCTGTAGCGCAAATATGCTCGTTGAGCTGGCCCTCGACGTGCCAGGCGCCGCCGTCGAACGTGGGCTTTTCGGGGGTCAGATGTATGTTAGCCAGTTTGACGATGATCTGGATTCGATCGGCTGGCCACCCCAGATTGTCAGGAAGGCGGTCTTCAGCGACCGGGAAGAAGTTAAAGTCACGAAGTTTGTCGGCAGTGACTGCGTCACCATGTTCGTAGCGGCTCGGCTCTGGTTGTTCGAAGGGGTGTGTCTCATTGAACCAAGCCAAATCCTTGACTATAAGCGGATGGTCGTTCCCTAAATTGCGATATTCAACCCGGCCGGGTCGCTCATCTTCGCCGTCTTCCAATGGACGTGATGACTTGAGGCACCTGTAGCTGACTACTTTTCCACAAACTTCGGGTACTGTGCAGATTCTTCCTACCCTGCGGCATGGAATCCGCAGTCGATCGAAGTCCTTCGGCCATCGGTAGACGAGGTCCCACAACGGAAGGATCTTTTCGACGAACTTCTCGATCGTAGCGTAGAGATTCCGATGACGCGCTGGGTGCAGATTGTTGATATAGCTGACGATCTTAGCTTCGGTTCCGCTGAGCTCAACGTCACACGGGAGCCACTGGAAGCGTTGGGACCAAGCGGCCTGCGTTTCACTGTGAGGGACGCCCTCCCCTTGGGCGTCGTCGGCAGGGGGGATTGGTACGACTTCGCCGATGCCACATTCCTCCGTACAGTTGTCGAGGGTGATGGGCTTGTCCGAGACGACACGAGTGCGACCATACACGAGGGGCCAGAGGGATGGGTGGACCAGATCTAGGACCTTTCCGTCGCTACGTGGATGCCAGTCTTTGTCGATTTCTGGAACCTGTTCAAGAACAGAGGCAGCGCGCTTCAATTCCTCCCTGAGGTCGGCAGAGATGACGGTATCGGATTTGATCACCGCAGCCGAGGCATCGAACAAGGGGATCATGCCCGTCTGATCGTACAGCTCCGCCTTACTCCTCAGCTCTTGCAGCATCTGCGAGAGAGATGGACTCGTCAGCCAGGCAGCGTTAATGGATGACGAGGGTGCCAACTAGGGCAAGGTTCTCTCAGGTACGAACATAATCCCACATTGTGTCTGAGCAAGGGGCACTATGCTGGAAGCCAATGGCTTGGACCCAGTTGACTTTGTTGATTTCAGTCCGCCATTTGCTAACAATTTCATCGTTGAAAATCTTGACATGCCAGTTCGGTTTGTTGGTGATCTGTTCATAGAACCAAAGCATGAATAGCTCGCGAATAGTCAAGGTCGAGGCCGACCATCCCTCTTGAAGGATCGTCGGGAACCTGTTCTCGGGCTTAGGCATGTGGTCGAGACGCATGCCAAAGCCTGGGCAGACGAGGGGTTCCATCTCCTACGATGCTCCGTCTGCGTTGAGGCGCACAAAAGGTGACATGGGCCTGAGGACGCTGGCAGTGACCTGTGAAGTAGTTGAGTACGTACCAGAGTAAACCCCTCTGCAGAGGTGCTGACTGATAATGAATGCACCGGGGGCTCACCCGGCACGGTGGAAAGGGGGGTTCAGGGGTGACTGGATGGCGGGGTGAGTAGGCCCCACAGCGGGGTCGTAGAAACCCAGCTCTGGACCCCTCGTCTCGGTGATCGCCAGTCATACCTCGAGAGCTTTCTCCCTTTCCCACCCCGCCACACCAGCATTCATCCATTGAACCATCAGACGACCTTGCTTCCCCTATTCGAACAAGCCCAGACCGCGAGCTTTCCCACTCACAGCAGCGCATCATGTCCCACTCCCACGACGGCGGCGCCAGCCACTCCCACGATACCGGCTTCTCAGCTGCCGAGCATGGCCACTCCCACGAGATCCTCGACGGCCCCGGCAGCTACCTCGGCCGCGAGATGCCCATCGTAGAAGGCCGCGACTGGTCTGACCGCGCCTTCACCATTGGCATCGGCGGGTGAGCTTTCCCCCGTGCTTCTTACTGTTGCGTCTCCTCTCTGACAGTGCCCCCCCGCAGCCCCGTCGGCTCCGGCAAGACGGCCCTCATGCTGGCCCTCAGCCGGGCGCTCCGCGAGAAGTACTCGCTCGCCGCCGTCACCAACGACATCTTCACGCGCGAGGACGCCGAGTTCCTCACCCGCCACAAGGCGCTGCCGGCCGAGCGCATCCGCGCCATCGAGACGGGCGGCTGCCCGCACGCCGCGGTGCGCGAGGACATCTCGACCAACCTCGCCGCGCTCGAGGACCTGCACCGCGCCTTCGACACGGACCTGCTCCTCATCGAGTCGGGCGGCGACAACCTCGCGGCCAACTACAGCCGCGAGCTCGCCGACTTTATCATCTACGTCATCGACGTCAGCGGCGGCGACAAGATCCCCCGCAAGGGCGGGCCCGGCATCACCCAGAGCGACCTGCTGGTCGTCAACAAGACCGACCTCGCCGAGATTGTCGGCGCCGACCTCGGCGTCATGGAGCGCGACGCCCGCAAGATGCGCGAGGGCGGGCCCACCGTCTTCGCCCAGGTCAAGAAGGACGTCGGCGTCGACCACATCATCAACCTCATCACCAGCGCCTGGCGGGCCAGCGGCGCCGAAGGCAACAGGAAGGCCGCCGGCGGGCCGCGGCCGACGGCGGGGCTCGAGAGCCTGGGCGCCTGAGCAGCCACTCATGTGTGTAGGGGGCGGGGGTTGGGGCAGAGAGGGGGGGGGACACAAGGGGGGCCAAAAAGAAAAACGAGAGAACGTTAAAAGGGGGTGAGGGCCACAACGCCTGTGTGCCCCCCTGCCTGATGTCTATACCTATATACCACTATGAAAGAGCCCCGAGGCCTCGGCTCTTCTTCTTTTTTTCCCCCTTGTTCATGTCCCAGAGCGTAGTTCGTTTCCGTCATTCGATCATCATGTCGTCCTGCGCGGCCTTGGCCTCCGCCCCCTGCGCCTCCCCGTCCAGGAGAGCACCCGTGTACGGGGACGCCTCCCGCGGCCACACGCGCTTGTACAGGCTGACGCCGACGGCGTCCTGCGGGTTGATGTGCGCGTCGAACGTGGCCTTGAAGTAGCCGTGCGTGCCGAGCGGCTCCTTGACGTAACCGCTCCTGCCGCGCCTCGTCCACAGCGGCAGCGCCTTGAACCACTCGACGTCCTCGCGGTTGAAGAACATGTAGCGGATCGTGACGATCCTCTTGTTGATGTGGTACGGGTGGCCCGTGAGGATGACGCGCTTGGCCACGACGCGCGACGTCGACGGCGGCAGCGCCGTGCCCGTGGCGATGAGCGTCAGGCCGACGTCGGACTCCTCCTCCTCCTCCGCCGTGCTGGGCGCCGTGCGCTTGAAGAACAGGACCGGGACGGCGCCCCAGGTCACGGGTCCCGTGAAGGTGGCCACGGCCGACTGGCCCGGGTGGAGGTAGCGGCAGTACTTGTGCACGTCGTTGGGCGTGTTGCCGGGCTGAGAGAAGAGCGGCTTGATCGTGAAGCGGCGGGCGCCGCACTGCACGATGAGCTCCTCCTTGGACTTGACGGACTTTTCGTAGTCCGAGCTGAGGTTGATGAGGTAGTTGACCACCGTCTTCTTCTGCTCGTGGCGCAGCAGGGAGACGAGAGTCACCGGCTGGCCGGGCTTGTACGACTTCTCGAAGGTGGCGGGCACGGCCCGGAGGTGCACCGCCACCCGCGTGCCGGGGGCGACACCTCCCACCAGAGCCTCGCGGGTGAAGCGGGAGCGCGAGCCCTGGTAGTCGGGGACCCGCAGCAGCCTGCGCCAGTCCTCGGGCTCGTATGCGCGGTCCTCGTCCTCGACCCACTCGCTCGTCCTCAAGCTCTTGAGACCCCTGTACTTGGCTAACCTCTCCCGCGCGGCGACGCCCGGGTGCAGCTCGATCTCGTCGGGGAACTCCTTGTCGTCCTCGACCTCGTCCACCTTCCTGTTCTTCCTGAACGCGGCGAGCTGCTTGGCGTCCTCGACCTCGTCCAGGTCCTGGAACATCTCCGACTGCGGGTACTCTGACGGCGCACCCTCCGTTGGCGGCTTGGGGGCGTACCCCTCGAGGCCGTCCTCGGGCCCGATCTCCTCGGAGCCTGACGACTCGTCCTCCATCTCAAAGTCCTCCATGTCGGAGCCGGAGTCCGACACGTCATCGCCAAGATACCACGCCGACTGGTAGTTGGAGGTTCCCTTGGGCACCCTCTTGGGCTGCTGTGTGGGGTCGAGGGGGTTGTCCTCGGAGAAGTAGTGGTGGTCGTCGAGCAAGACGCCCTTCTTGCCCGTCGTGGCGACGGACATGGCGCCGTCGTCCATCTCGTCGTCGCCTCCCATGGCCTCGTCGGGGGCCAGGTCGAGGAGCTCGTCCTGGTCCTCGTCGGGGACCTCCAGGATCTCCTCGGCATGGATGTCCTCGACCGCCATGGCGTCGCCCTTCTTCTTCTTGGAGAGGGGCGCGGCCATGATCTTCTCGATCTGGAAGACGCCGTGGTCGCCCAGCTGCACCAGCCGGTTCGCCTTGAGCCCCTTTCCTCTGACGACACCGGTGATGACCGTGGACGCGCTTTCGGACGTGGGGAACTCGACGTCCTCGGCCAGCAGCCAGCTCCTCTCATCCCTCCACCTGACGCCCTTGGGTGTGGTGTTGCACAGGGAGCGCATCAGGTTGGAGCACTCCTGGCGGTTCTCGAGGCTGTAGAGCTTCTCCTGCTCGGGGTGGAAGTGGGTGATGTAGGACTTGAGGGAGCCCAGGACGTGCTGCTTCTGCTTGGCGGGCTCGACCTTGTCCATGCCCTGGACGATGGTGTACAGGGTCGACATGCCCTGGCTCTCGAGGCTGCGCAGCATCAGCTCGCCGAGCGGGTCGACCTCGACGCCGGCGCTGAGCATGACCACGACGAAGTCGGCGACCCTCGTGCCGTCGAGGACAGCGTTGAGGTCGCGCTTCAGGGGGACGTATTGGAGCTTCTGCTTGAAGCGGTCGACGGAGACGCGGAAGGGGTTCTCCTCGATGTCGGCCTCGATGTCGAGGCTGTCGTTGAGCTGCTTGATCGCATAGTTGACGTCGCTGTCGGCGCAGAGGGGGACAAGGGCCACGACGCGGGGGGCGCCATCGCGGCCAACGAAGATGGAGGTCTCCTCGAGGTGCTCCTTCTGCTTGGTGAGGCGGTGCTGCTTGGCCTGGTTCCGGCGGTCGAACTTGGACATGACGTTCTGGTGCGGGGTCTTGCGCTGGCCCTTTTCGGTGCCGGCAACCTTGCCTGTCGGGTCTCATGTTAGTGGACATGTAATCTTGCGGAGGAGCACAGCATGATTCTCCTCTCGCGGCCTGGAGGGGGTTGGGAGCGTACCCTTGGCGGCGTTGCGCAGCGCACCCTTGGTCGCATGCTTGGACTTGAAGGGCTTGTGGGAGACTTTCGTCGTGGAGCGATGGGAGTGGCTCATGGTGGACATGTTGCCGTCGCCTCCGGCCTTGAACCTGAAGGGTAATGAAGCCACTTTGGTCCCGTCGGGTTTCTTTGGGTATCGAGAGTCGTGTCGGATCGGGGATGGGATATGGGGGGGGTGGACGGCAAACGGCGAAGTTGTGGGAGGGTGCTGCAGATGCGGGCAAGGCGGGACACCCTACGACCCAAGTATAGCGGGCAGCCAGCCAGTGAGTGGCCACTGAGGGAGTGGGTGATGCACCCTTCTGGCAGGGCCCGAACAATGCAATCCAATACAAATGGCGGGGTCCTCGACTTGCGTCCAGAAATTTTCTGTGGCTATCTTATCGCCATCTTATCAGCGCGGGTATCCACGCTGGGAGCTCTCATCCAATGGGTGTGTACCGATAATGAGATGTAGATCCAAGGACCCCAAAGATTTTTTGGACTGGGACCGACTGCACTGAATCGGCGGGCCATTGACCATTGACACGGGCGGCGATTCGACTCGGTTCTCACGATCTTGATCTCGACCTCGACCTCGACTCGACTTCGACTTCGACTTTCGACCTCGTTATCGGTTCGAACCTCGATCAGTCCAACACCCCCACCCACATCCGACCACCACCGTTCCCTCCCTCCCCCCCATCATGGAAGGAGGAGCCGTGTCCAGAACCGACGCCGCGCCGGCGAGGCGGCACTCGAATGGCGCAACCACCGTGGAACGCCGGACCGACCTCCTCACCAAGTCGGAGCGCGACAAGCTCAAGCGCCGCAAGGAGGCCGACCAGTCCTACGGCCGCGGCAAGAAGGTCAACCTCAAGACGATCCGCGACAAGAAGCTGCGCGGCAACATGAAGCGCCTCGAGGGCAAGTTCGAGACGGCCGCCCTCCGCGCCCGCGACGCCGAGATCCTGCTCGAGAAGACGAGCGGCTTCCTCGAGCCCGAGACGGAGCTCGAGAGGACCTACAAGGTCCGCCAGCAGGACATCATCGAGGACGTCGCCGTCTCGACCGCCCAGAAGCGCTTCGAGCTCAAGCTGGACCAGCTGGGGCCCTACGTCGCCGAGTACTCCCGCAACGGCCGCGACCTGCTGATGGCCGGCCGGAAGGGCCACATCGCCACCATGGACTGGCGCGAGGGCAAGCTGGGCTGCGAGCTGCAGCTGGGCGAGACCATCCGCGACATCAAGTGGCTGCACAACAACCAGTTCTTCGCCGTCGCCCAGAAGAACTACGTCTACATCTACGACAAGGACGGCGTCGAGCTGCACTGCCTGAAGAAGCACCGCGAGGTCACCCACATGGAGTTCCTCCCCTACCACTTTCTCCTCTGCACAATCGTCAGTTAACCCCCCCCCCCCCCCCCCCCCCCCCCCCCCCCCCCCCCCCCCCCCCCCCCCCACACCGCCGCCCCCCACCAACAAAAACNCCCCCTTTCACCGCATCAAGAGAGCCGCCGCTAACAAAACGCAGGCCACCAACGGCTGGCTGAAGTACCAGGACACCTCGACGGGCCAGATCGTCACCGAGGTCCCCACGAAGCTCGGCCCCCCAACGGCCATGACGCACAACCCCTACAACGCCATCATCCACGCCGGCCACCAGAACGGCACCGTCACCCTCTGGTCACCAAACTCACACGACGCCGTGGTCAAGCTGCTGGCGCACCGCGGCGCCGTCCGCTCGGCGGCGGTCGACCGCGAGGGCCGGTACATGGTGACGACGGGCCAGGACTGCAAGATGGCCGTCTGGGACATCCGCATGTTCAAGGAGGTCAACCAGTACTACACGCGGCAGCCGGCGTCGTCGGTGGCCATCTCGGAGACGGGCCTCACGGCCGTCGGCTGGGGCACGCAGACGACGGTGTGGAAGGGCCTCTTCTCCAAGCACGCGCCCGCGCAGGAGAAGGTGCAGAGCCCGTACATGGCGTGGGGCGGCGAGGGCCGGCGCGTGGAGCGCGTGCGGTGGTGCCCCTTCGAGGACACGCTCGGCATGGGCCACGACGCGGGCTTCTCGTCCATCATCGTGCCCGGCGCCGGCGAGGCCAACTTTGACGCCCTCGAGGTCAACCCCTTCGAGACGGTCAAGCAGCGCCAGGAGTCCGAGGTCAAGGGCCTGCTCAACAAGCTGCAGCCCGAGATGATCGCCCTCGACCCCAACTTCATCGGCAACCTCGACCTGCGCTCCGACAAGCAGCGCCGCGCCGACAAGGACCTCGACGCCAAGCCCGAGAACGTCGAGGAGGAGATCCGCAACCGCGCCCGCGGCAAGAACGGCGCCCTCAAGAAGTACCTGCGCAAGCAGCGCAAGAAGAACATCATCGACGAGAAGAGGATGAAGGTCGACGAGATCTGGAACGAGCAGCAGAAGCTCAGGGAGAAGAAGACCCAGGAGGTCGAGGCCGACCTGGGCCCGGCCCTGTCGCGCTTCGTCAGGAAAGCGTGAGGCGCGGCGGCGTGGCGCGCGCGCGGGGCCTTGTAAGGGATTATATGCCTGGGACGGTTTTGCATCTAGCTGGCGTTTGGACGTGGGGTCTGGTAGTCTGGTAGTCTGGTAGTCTGGTAGTCTGGTCATTGAGAATACCCATGACATGTCAACACGCAGGCCGCTGTTGTGATGCGCGCATCATGTGAAGTTCAGTGCTCGTGGTCCCCCAGTCATCTTGCTCAAAATGTATTCTACATCGCTCTACTGATGTCGGTCAGGTTTGTTCATGTGCGCCAAATCCTCGTGTACAGATGACAGAACAACTTCAGACCGGCCCACCCCTCGTCTTTTTTTCGTACCGTTCATTGCCGTGCATGTCCCAAGTCTATGTTCACCGTCCCCCGGTGCCGCCGTGGCGCCGCGCCGCCGACTCTAAAAACCCCCGTCGGATCTCCGCCCCGGTCGCTCACAGCAGCTTCAGGTGCCCGGTGATCTTATCCACCAGGCTCTTCGGCGCCGGCCCGACGCCCAGCACCGTCAGGCTACCGGCCTCGATCTGCGTGCGGCCGGCGTCGGCGATGACCTCGGCGGTGACGCCCTCGGCGCGCGCCGCGGCCCGCAGCTTCTTGAGCTCGTCCTCACCCTTAATCTGGACGGCAATCTTGGCCTGGCCGAGGCGCTCCCAGCGGTCGAGCAGGCGGGCCTCGACGGAGGAGGGGCCGTTCTTGGCGGCGGCGCGGGAGAGGACCTTGTAACAGGCGAGGGTCGCGTGGGAGCTCTGCGCGGCCATCTTGCCTGGTCGGGCGCGTTAGTAGGTCTTTTGAGAAGGGGGGAAAGGGGAAGGGGAGGGTGTCCATGAAAGCAGGGACGAGGAAGAGGACTGGCGCACCCTTGGTCATGCCGAGGTCTGTCCTCACGACGAGGACGAGCTTGCACTCCTCCTTGCCGTTGTCGGCGACGGGAACGGCCTTGGTGGCCTTCTTCTTGCTCTTCTTCTCCTCCTCCTGCTGCTCCTGGCGCAGGCCGTCACGGCGGTCGGCGGCCTCGCCGTTGGACCAGTTGGGGGCGTGGTCGAGGATGGTATCGTCCTCGTCAATGTCGGACTCGTCGCTCTCGACGGGGTCGCGCAGGTTGCCGCGGCGCTCGGCCTTGAGGTCCGGGGAGATGAGGTAGCCGCGGATGGCGAAGACGCCGAGGGCGAAGCCGGAGAGGAAGGTCACGGCGGAGGTGGTGAGGATGAGGTGGAGGGTGTCGGCCATGGCGATGGAGGTGCCGCGGGTGCGGGCTTGTCGCTGGGGTGGTTCGGGTTTGCTCTTGCGAGGGTGACTGATGCTGCGGACGACGTTCGCTGGGTCGTTGGGCAATGGGTGGCGGGCGTGGTCGTGGAGGTGCAGGAAGAATGAGGTTTGTCAGGATGTTTGTCAGGACGCGGGAGCTGCGGCAGGTTGGAAGCTTGGATCAAAGCTTTGGTGTTCGAGCGCCCATGACACCCCACTACTGCCTGGAGCCTTTGTCCCCTGCCACCTGAGTTCTCGATACGTCAGTTGCAACAGCCGGCTCCAGGCATCTGGCTTTGGTTATTCCTATGGCCAGCGGAACCGATTTGATTCTTGTTGTTTTTATTTATTTATTTATTTTTTTCATAAAAAAATACGACGGTTGATCACGGTGAAAAGAAGCACTCTCGATTACAGGATTTGTCCTCGGCCCCCCTAAACATCTCTGAATTCCATGGCTGGCCACCTGAGTGTACCGCAGAGCCCTCGCAATGGAGCGTCTGATCACCGGCCCCCGTGAAACGTGCCATGAGAGATTCCAACCCCGATGATGAGACCAAAATTAAACTACGCGTATTTCCATCTGATCCCGAAGGCCCTGTTCTGCGTTGATTCTTGGAAACTGCGACTCACCAATTGGAGCTAAGCAATTGACCTCTTTTGACTTTGGTGGACCGCCTCTGCCTCAGAGTCACGAAGCTCATTGATAAGCATCCTGGGTCTCACCACAGCTGAGCGACTCTCACGACAACACCTCTTAATCCGTACTCTGTCACCACCCAGCGAGAAGCTGCCCGCCATGGCAGACCAAAAAGCCGTCATCGTGGCCCTCAGCGGCTGCTCCTCAAGCGGCAAGACGACCCTCGCTCGCCTCCTCCGCGACATCTTCCCCAACACCTTCATCCTCCACGAGGACGACTTTTACCGCGCCGAAGAAGAGTGAGAACGAAGACCTCGATCCTGAAGTCATATTGTGAGCTAACCCCTCCAGACTGCCCACAAAGAATGGCCTCCTGGACTGGGACTGCCCCCAGGCAATCAACATCCCCGACATGGAACGGGCCCTCTCTCACATCCGCACCTCGGGCTCGTTCCCCGTACGCCCCCCCTCCCCTTGACATCCGTCCTCCCGATCTCTAACCCGCGCCAGCCCTTCGTCGACTCAAAAGAAGACCAGAACTCCGTCGGCGCCTGTCCCGTGTCATCCACCACGATCGACGCCATGAAGGCCAAGGTCGCCGCCTGGCTGCAGCCCTCCCAGCCGGGCCACGCCATCCTCGGCGGCGGCGGCGCCGCCCCGCCCCTGCGCCTGTGCCTCTTTGACGGCTTCCTCCTCTACTGCCGCGAGATGCAGGCTGCCATGCGGCTCATCGACATCAAGCTCTTCCTGACCGTCAGTCGCGCCAGGGCGACGCACCGCCGCGAGGCGAGGGACGGCTACGTCACGCTCGAGGGGTTCTGGAAGGATCCCCCCGGGTATGTGGATGCTATCGTGTGGCCCAACTACGCCGAGGCGCACGGCTGGTTGTTCGAGGGTGGAGATGTTGAGGGGTCCTTGGACGCCGCCGTGCTGAAGGAGAACGGGATCCTAGCGCAGGGGAGCAGAGAGTTGGACGTCGACATGGAGAAGACGCTGGAGTGGGCGGTTGATACCGTCATGGCCGAGTTGCAGAGGCAGGTCAGGGGTTAAAGGGGCTCGAGGGGCAGATGATGAGGACAGAATGAGTGACGAGTCACCGAGACCACATATTCACCTTAATGAGAGTCCAATACAGACATTTGCTCGTTGCAATCTTGAGTCCTAGCATTCTAAGGTAAGGTACCTTACGTATCACAGTTCGTTGAAGGACCGCACACTCAAGCAGCCCGCCATTCGTCAGACCTCTTCAGCTCGGTCTCGCAATCCCCCGGCACGGTAAACCGACGGTTCGAGCCTACCTCCCAGGCGACAGAGCCGTCACTCTCAACGCGAATGTACTTGTATTCAACCACTCTGCCTGCCGGTAGAGAAATCGTAACACGCCAACTCGGGTCATCAGACGTGTAGCTCGTGGCATCCAGGGGCACGGCACGCTCTGGGTCCCAGCTCCCCAAGGCCGGTACATCTCCCACGATCTTGATCATCTGACCAACGTCGGTGATGGCACGCTCGTTGAACCTCACTAGACAGGCCGACGGTCTTGGTATCTTGATTGGCGGGGTCTCCGAGGGCGGACTCCCTGGTGTTTGATTCGGTGGGAAGGCCGTCGCCGTTGCCGTTGTGTAGATTCCAAAGACCGAAGTGGCTAGGCACGTTGGCGGGACCAACGTTGCGTCTGTGTCTATCCAGCCAGGGGGGACGAGGGCGGCTCGTCGTCGAGCCGCGGTCAGGAAGGAGGCGTACGACCAGGTGAGGTCCCGTGCTGAGACGGGCTCGCCCGTATTGCGATCAAATTGTTCATCAAGTGTGCCGTTTGATGGCGTATAGTTGGCCACAACATTGACAAAGCCGTCCGCGTAAGCGAGAATGGCATCTCTCAGGTTTGCATAGGTCGATGTTTGGTTATCAAAGGTGCCTGTCGTAACTGAGGGCAGATGGGGTTGGAAGAAGGGCAGGGAGACTTCTGTCACTGTAATAAACCCTTCTTTGTTCCAGACGAAAAGTGCATCATAAAGTTGTTCGGCAGCAGCTAGTGTCGAAAGATACCAAGCCTGACCACCATAGTAGACGTCTTCTTGATATCTACCGATGGCAACGGCGGCAGAAGGAGGAATGTCCTTGTTGATACCGTAAAGAGCCCGGAAGGAGTCCACAGTCGCCTTGTGATTGGCAAGTGCCCTATCGCTGCAGGGCTGGAAGGTTGCAGCGTTACAGCCAGCTGCAGGGTCGAAAGTGTGGATCGAGGCCAGAATGGAGTTGGCATCTTTTCCTGACCGCTGGCCGTTGTGGTTGACTGGATGAAGAAAGTCAGCGATGGTCGACTGGTAACCTACTAACCTCGATGGCTTACTATTCGCCAATATGTACCCATCGGAAGGGGACCAAAATGTCTGCAGAAAGCAGAGTATGTGAGGAGCGATGGCTTCGCAGGAACCACATCGGGAGCCAAGAGCCCGGGCGAGAGAGCTACCTTCGACGAGAGCTATTTCACGGCTATATGTCAACAAGCACCCACTAGGTAGCCGATGACCGCGGCAACCCACCTCTATGCTGGCTTGCAGTGGTAAAAAATGAACTTCCATGAACTTCTTCCCATAGATCAAAACCAGTCTGGTTCCTTCGATCATTCAGCCAGAGCGCATGCAAACGTTGGAGGAGGGCCACCATACCAGTACTGGGCAACGTAGCTGAGATCGTTTTGGATCACAGGCCACAAGAGATCTGCTGCTGTCGAGGCATGTCCATTTTTTACCAGCCACCAGGCGTATCCGATCACAGCAATGGCCCGCAACGCAGGTCCATCACGCTGCGGTCGTCCTAAACCCCGTCAGTAATCGAGTAATCGGGGTAGGCGGGAATGTCATGGTACCCCAGTCTCCGGTGAAGGCCGTCAGATTTACGTTGAACTTGGCCTCGCCGAGCCCTTCTCCGTTCCAGAGCCCGCCTGACGGGTTGTCAACGCCTTGGAGCCGAGCCGACGATATGACATAGTTCTGAATTAGAGTTTGTAAAGCTGGATCGTAAGTGTCGGCGAAGATGTCAACGAGAGACTTGAACACTAGCCCGCTATCCCTCGTCCAAGTGTAGAAGTCTGTCAAGTCGTTCAAAGTCAGTCTTGGTACTCAAACCAAGAGGAAAATATTCTATGCCCAAGGGGACTAACACGGAGGATCCTCCCGGCTTGGGGATGCGACCACGACTCCAGGGCTCACATCTTGGGCCTCGCATCCGTCGGGACCAATGTTGCAAAGCACACCGTTATACGCGATGGGGTACTGATGTTGGATAAAGGAGTCCAGGTCGGGCTTGTGCAGAGTCGTGATAGGGTTGCCTAGGATGTGCTGAAAAGCGACGGAGCCTAGGGCCAGGGCAGATGACACGTAAGACATGAAGGGCTGCGTGAGAGAATCGGTGAGGTTGACTGAGAAGGCCCCAGGAGTGAAGCCTTGAAAAAAAGCCATGGCAATATAGTGAGGCCTCGTCCAAGTAGGTCAAGAGAGGTAGGACAGACAGCGTGCGCCCACGGACAGTAAGTGTGATGGACTGTGGGAAGGACCGAATGCTGGGTACCACGGGAGAGACCCAGTGTTGTTGTTATACTGCTTCCGTTTGACTTTCGACAATTCCTTCCTCGATAATGCCGGGTTCTCACTTGCTTTGTCGTATTCGTCGGACCTAGGGAAGATCACAGGACCACGACGGCAGCCACCGGCCCGCGTAGCCGGTTATTCGACAGTAGACGAGATGGAGTAGTACTGTCGTGAGCTCACCACGAAGATGGGTATTCTCGACCTCGTAAGCGGGCAGATTCTTGGCCGCGTAGTTATGCGTGATACCCAAATTGCATAGCAGGTCACTGGCAGAGTTGAGCGACGTTAAGTGAGCCCCGCACGGGTCATCAAGCCGTTTGCCTCCTCGACAACTGCGCGCCACGGAATGGACATGTGATCCGGATGCCGTCATCAGGCTTTGGCGTCCACATCCCCAGATCTTGGCTTCTGCCAACAGGGCTCTAGGCTACGGTGATGAAGCCTCCTGTGGTCCTTGAAGTACCCACACAGGCTCCATCAAGCCGTCGACGTTTGCATGCCATTTCCCGGCCAACAGGAGCGCCTCTGTTTAGATAATTTGCATGCGAATCGCACGGCTGGAGCAGATAGATTTGCCCGTTGGCAGCGGTTCAATGACCATGACGGCAGATGCTTCCCAAGAGTGATTCGGAAACAGCAAGAGTTACTGCCAGAGCTGCCTCTTGCGACTCGCAAGGCAAAGCAGGCGGTTAGCTGCCTTCGAGCGAGTGCCAGAGCACTGATTTATCCAGTCGAGCAAGCATTCACAGTCGTTTGTGGCATGTACAGCAACAGCAGCAGGTCAGCAGGTGGAAATGTTGTAGCCGAAATGGTTTGCCTCCAACCTCATCGATCGACGATCTCGGTAAAAAGGTTTGGAATATGACGGCCCCAGTGCTCCCGTTCCCCCAGGCTCAGCTTTTGACGGCGAGCGAGGCTTCCCGGGCTGGTCGTTCTTGGATCTGCCGATTGGATGATTGACATCATAGATGATGGCTCCTTGGGGCGAAATCGAGATGCCGCAGAAATCAACTCTAACGCGCAGGCTAGAGGATCGCTGGGCACAGATCCGTGGTGAGAAGAAGGAGAGAAAAGAAGAAGCAGAAAAATTTCGAGGCTGCGATATGTACTCCAAATCCGGACCCGCAATCAGCGCTGACTAACCCGCATTCGCCTGCCTGAGGTGCCATGCGCTGCCTGCATCAGTGCTTTGGCTACCACCTGGGTGGGCCACAGGGACCGGCAGTCGACAACTTCAACCCATCACCATCCATCGCAGCACCGCCGTTAGTTCCACTCCGAGCCGACGCTGCCATCGCGTCTTCGACAGCCTCTCCAGAACCATCAGTCTCGAAAGCCCCCAGCTTGCGCCCTGCTCTCAGACGCCTTCCACCTCGCCCAAGATGGACGCCGCCACCATCGAGGAGACAAATCGCATGCGCGAGTCCCTAGGTCTCAAGCCACTCCCAGTCCCAGGCGCAGCCCCTCCCTCACCAAAGGAACGCCGCACAGATTCCGACAGCGAGGAGGGAGAAGAAGAAGCCAGCACCATCGACACTCGGCAAGCACAGGCCTACGACAATTACAAGGAGGTCCGCGACGCCGAGGAGGCCAAGCGCAAACGCGAAGCTCGAGTCGCCGCCGCGAAGAAAGAACGCGACAATGCCCAACGTCTGGCTACCCTTGAGGGGAAAGGCCTGGGCGAGGAGGATGACGGTGGCGATGTTGATGCTAAGGCCTGGCTGAAGGCCCAAAAGAAGCGCCAGAAGGCCATCGCCAAGGCGCGCAAGTTTGAGGAGGAGCAGGCCGCTGCAGAGGCTGCTGCTACCGCGGCGCTTGAGTACACATCCAAGGACCTCGCTGGTGTCAAGGTGGCGCACGAGATGGACAGCTTCCTGGACGGCGATGACCAGATCCTGACACTCAAGGACTCCACCATCGACCAGAACGAAGAGGATGGAGATGAGCTCGAGAACCTTGACCTCCGCGCGCAGGAAAAGCTCAAGGAAAACCTCGACCTCAAGAAGAAGAAGCCAGCATATGACGTACACAACCTGGACGAATCCGGCGAACGGGGGCTTTTGTCACAATACGACGATGAGATCTTCGGCAAAAAATCGAAAAAGTTCACGCTGGACGCATCTGGCGCCATCGCTGAACTCGCAGATATTCTCGATGGGCCCTCGGAGAAGAAGAAGAGCCTTCAAAACATCGACCTTGACGCCATGGGGGACGCTCCCAAGTCTGATTACGTCGACATCTCGGAGATCAAGGTCAGGAAGCCAAAGAAGAAGAAGTCCAAGTCGACACGCCAGAAGCCCATTGACGAAGATGACATTATCCCGGAGGAGCCTGCCCCAGTCGAAGATGAGCAGATGGATATCGACTCAGGAGTGCCAATGCTTACGAAGAAGCGAAAAGTCGTCGATGACTCCTTCGTGGACGACGAAGATCTTCAGGCATCTCTCGCTATTCAAAGGAGGACAGCGTTGAAGAAACGAAAGAAGACACGGCCCGAAGATATCGCTAGGCAACTCAAAGAACAAGCCGAGCAGCCTGAAGAGGAAGAGCAAGGAGGCGTCGTCATTGACGAGATATCTGAATTTGTATCCGGCTTGAAGAAGCCGGAAGAGGACGAAGATCGGAAAGCTCGCAAGTTGAAGCCTGTCGTTGAGCAGTCTGTTACAGCGATGGATAATGAGTCTGATGATGATGGGGATCACCGCATGGGTGATGTTACCCAGCCAGACTCATCAGACGTCAGGGTAGAGGATCCCATCGACTACGGCGGTATTGACGAAGAGAAGACCATTGGCGCAGGCATGGGCTCAGCACTTACTCTGTTGAGAGAACGTGGACTGATTCAAGACGCGCATGGTGCCGACCTCAACGAAGAGTTCCGTCGGAAGAGCGAATTCCTGGCCGCGAAACGACGCCTCGAGAGCGACCAGGACGAAAGGACACGCGATCAGAGAGAGAAGGACCGAAAGAGCGGCCGCTGGGACCGCATGTCGATTCGCGACAGGGAGGAGTACGCCCGTCAGCAAAATACCTACCGCGACCAGCAGCAGTCTCGCACCGTGGACCAGCTCTTCAAGACCCAGTACAAGCCCGACGTCAAACTTAAGTACACAGACGAGTTTGGCCGGCAGCTCGACCAGAAGGAGGCCTTCAAGCACCTCAGTCACCAGTTCCACGGCAAGGGCAGCGGTAAGGGTAAGACTGACAAGCGACTCAAGAAGATCGAGGCCGAGCAAAAGCGCGAGTCGCAGAGTATACTCGACGCAAGCGAGAACGCGACCATGAGCTCTTCCAGCAGCAAGCGGAAGGAGGCCGGCGTGCGTTTGCAGTGATGCGGGCTCGGAACTTGGTTTACAAAGGTGCAACACCCTCTTGAGATTAGTACCCTAATGACATTTATTCCCTGCTGACACGCGAGCGCAAATAGACGTGGTGAATGATGAGGCGACCGCACTGTTGCGGATTCTCTCATCAGCGTTACTACGGAAAGTTTCTTCAGGATTACTCGTGTCGTGCTGTCACTAACATGCGGTATCAACTTTCTCCTGTGATTCTTCTTACATACAAGCTTCTAGCTGTGCGATCAACCACAGCAAGGTTGACTGGGGATCCTCCAATGCGGCGGGAACAAGCGTTCCTCCACGGGATCCAGTCTATCATAGACTCCGCGACGACTCGTCTTGTTTTACATCATCTCAGCTTGTGCGGGGACTTGACTGCCTCGGCTCGGCCTTCCTTTGCCCTTGACCTCCTCCTTCATTTCGTCAGCCGTCAACGACTATCGGTCTCCGATCTGGTCTGGTCAGGCCCGACAATCCAGCTTCAACCCCTGAACCTGCATCATCAGCTTTTGAATTATAGCTGGCGGTATGGTAGCGAGCGACTCGCTGGGCTTGCCTGCGAGCTTCAGCATCGTGGTATCGAGTGCTAGTACTCTCAGGTTGATGTGCCCTGCATCTTGTGTCGAAGCGGCGCCTGCAATTAGCTTTCGTTGCAGGAGGGGCTCCTCCCGGGGTGCGGCCGGCTTCTCTTTCGTTCCGTATATCTTGATCGCGCTCGTTTGTGAAATGCTTGATCCTCTACCATGTATGCGAAGCGCTGATGTTGTCTGAGATAATTATCATAACATGTAGAGAATCGGAACCTGGGAGCCATCAATTCTGGTCCTTGGCCAGCGGCTAGTCTACTCCAAAAGGCAATCAACTATATTAGAACCATGTTACTGCACGCATTAACCACAGCCCTATGAAAGATATTAGATTGGTGGCTCTTGAATACATTGCTTGTCCTGTAGATGGCCGACAGCCAAGATTATTATCAAGTTGTGTTGTAAGCATCTTTTGGGTAGATTAAAGTCTTGTTAAAGCCATCCAGCCGATCTGATCACGACAAGGCCATCACTTGAGCTCGAAAGGATGACCTCCACGGTCTCCGCACGTCTCGTTTATACAGTAATATTAGGTTCGGGACGCATCCATCTGACAGTTAAGCAAGCAGCTCACATTAGCGTAAAATAGCACGATGTTGGGTGAAGATAGGGAATACTTGCTTTCGTCTATTTCAAGGTCCTAAACAATAACGCCTGCCCAAGATGCATTCCTAAACTCCATTTCCATACCTCAGAGGCTGATGTGTGCCCCGATGCCCCTCCCCGTGTACCAAACCGTTTCCCTCCAGTTTCCCAGCCTTACCGTCACGTTTGCCTTTGCATCCAGCTTCAGCACACCCCCAAGTGCCTTCTTGACGGCATCATACCCGACCGACCCCATGGACCAATCCACGGGCAGCTTCGGCGTCTTCGTCGCCCCTGGTGCGACGGCGAAGGGCATGTCGTACTCGATACGCCCCACGGGCTCAGTATGATTGTAGTACGCCGTGGCGTTGACCATGTCTATGTAGATTGTGTTATACTTCAAAGGAGAGACGAGCGTGAATGTCGCCGTGGAGGAGAAGACATGAAAGATGGCGTCGCGGATGAAATGGCCCTCTTCGCCATCTTCGCCGGGGAGGTCAAGCTTCGGGGCGGGGACGCTGATGTTGAGGTGGGAGAGGGCTTCGCCGATCAGGGGCACGGCAGGGATGCTGTCACGGTGCGTCTTGACGTCCAGGGTGACGTTGTAGCCAGACAGGTACTGCGACAGGAGCTCGGCGCCTATCTTCTTGCCTTCGCCGCCTGCCATGTTGGCGTCCCACCGAGCGGTGACGCGTATGTTCGTGTTATTGCCTCTCGTGACGTTCAGGTTCTCTGCCGTGGCGCTGCCGAGGAGCGAGCCATTCTTTGCGATGTGTATGTTGACATACGGAATGTATGCGCCGTATGGTGTTGGGTTCGTCATGTTGACCATGGCCTCGATGTCTACAGACGATGACGAGGTACCGAGGATCTTAATCTCGCCGACCTGCGGGCTGAGGTTACCAAGTGTATCGCCGGGAAGATCTGGCACACGGTCAGCCCGAGTCGATAACCGATGATGCGGTCGGCTGATGTATGCCGGGCGACAAAGAGAATCGACTGTCTGGGAGGAGACGAACAGTATTAAAACGAGTACGGACGTTTTACTGGGACACTGCCCTCGGCAGGTACGTCCCTGAGAGTGATCTCGCCCAAGGCTGTCTTAACTTGTACGTCGACCTTAGCGTAGACGTCCAGCAGGACGTCCTCGCCTCCGAAGAAGAGCTTTGACATGACGTCCGAGAAGACGTCGCCGTCGGTGATGTTAAGCGGGACTTCCTCCACTCGCGATTGAATCTTCAGCAACGGGTCGTGTTCGTCCTTATCCTCCACTCTTGTCGAGTTGGCGTGGTTCCACCTGTCGAGGTTTAGGATACCCATTTTGTCGCCTTTGTACAAGACGTCTGCCGTCGCGCGAAGATTTGTCACATTGATACCAAAGTTCATTTCTTCGGGAAGCGCAGCGAGAACCAAGATAGTCCCAGAAACCTTGGGGCTGCCGTCAGGGTCATCGGGGTCAGCCATGGGACTGGGCAGCTTGAAGTTGACATCCGTGAGAGAGAAGCTCCGGATCACCTCGCCCATGCCCTGGCTAGGAAACGGAACAGGGACAACAATCTTGGAGAGGATGTCGCCGATCCAGCCAGGCGTCTTGGATTCGGGTAGCTTTTGTCCTCGTACGTAGACCGTGGGAGGGTCGCCCTTGAGATACTTGGCGATGAAGTCGTCCATGGGCGATGAGTCGGAACCAGGACAGGGCTCAGTGAACTCAGTGGGGAGTTCCCTGATGAGGCCCTGCGCGTCAACAACGATGTCCGTCTTGGGTCGCACAGTGAGATGTCCAGTGATGACATCCGCAATTACGATGCGTTCGTCGGTACCGTTGCAGCTGGGGACGAGGACTTGGAAACCAAGCTCGGGAACATCCATGCTGACGGGGAAGTCGTTGTGCGCCTTGACAGTAATATCGGCACCAACCGCTCCCCTTTCACCGTCAGGTGTCTGAATGTCGCGGAAACTGACGCGTGTAATGTTGTACGCAGGCATACTCGGGATCTCACCCCCTGTGGCAATGTCAGTAAGGGGTTCACTAAGGGTGAATGTGCCACGGGAGGAAAAATGTTGGTCTATTTCGGGAAAGCCTTCTCTCCAAAGTATAGGGATGCAAAGGAACGGTAGAGTGATTGACCTTCAAAGACCATCGTCTCGACGATAGGGTGAGTCCCGAGAGGAATGATGCCCGACTTCAGGCTAATGTTCGCTTTGCCCAACACCTTGAGCTTATCGAGCTTGCCCTCCAACCAGTTGTTCGCAATGGTGCGATACGCTTCAGCATCGCCAGGGGCGAGATCGGCGATGAAATCGATGGCAGTGGTGTGGCCGTCGACAATGTTGATGACCAGAGGAGGCACGACAGCCGAGCCCAGCAGAGTGCCTTGGTACTCGGGCAGGTACACGTTGACCTGGGTCTCCTCGGTGCCCAGCTTTCGCACAACCCAAGTTGCGAAGCGCCCCAAGCGTCTCGACGAGTCGTCCTTGACCCGGGAACCGTCCAGACGGAAGTTTGCCTGGATGCGCGCCTTGACGCCATCCGACGTGATGGATTCGAGAGACAGGTTCGTAGGTTCTAGGACGGCGGCTTCCTTGGCGTATTCCTCGACGGCAGCAGGCAGGAAGAAGGCCAGAAGCATGACGATGGCGGCAACGACGACCAGCACTAGGATCGCGATTATTGAAGGCCATGGCATGAAACGTGTCTTCTCCTTCTTCTTGGATACGTCGGAGTCGCGTGAGGCAACAGAGGCAGCGTCTCCATTGGCCGGTTCATCCTGGTCGCCATCGTACCTAGGCGTGGCGGAGGAGCTGGACAGCAGGGGCGCCGACTCGGAGTTGGCGTCCTCGTCTTCAGGCGATGCCCTGGCCTTGCCCTTGGGGCCGAGGAGAGGTGACCTCTCAGGGTCGGACATGTTCGGGTTCGGATGTTGCGCGTAGAGGTTGTAGTCGTTGTGTGGATCGTGTGGAGGTGGTGGGGGTTCGAGGTCGAGCTATCGAAGGTGCTTCACCATCACCAGATGCCTGTGTATGCGCACTTGAAGATGTGTACGCGTGTGCTGTATTGATGTGAGATGAGGAGTGGCGAGCAAGTTTACAGAAAGGCTGGCAACTGACCTCGGAAGGGAGTTGGCGGTTGATGATGATGTCAACCTCCGGGGGGGGGGTTGTTCGTCAGCGTTGCGCAGGCCCTCAAGACCAAGGCGCAGCGCATGCGATAACGCGGTCCTGCAGGTGATTGGTGGAGACCGTATGGGGACGTTTTCCCCTGACAGGAGGATGCGCACGAGCCAAAACACGGAATGCGCTACTCTAGAATAGGCTAGTCTCAATGGGTGCCGGCTCACTCCGCTATCGGCTCCATTTTCAGAGGTGAGCCAGACGATGGAGAGCTCTTGAGCTTGATCCAATCGACGGACTCCCAAACCGTGTTTGTCATATTTTCGGTGTGAAGCGGTGAGCTTGCTTTGAGCCTTGCAATCGTGACTCAAGGTCATCAAGTCGACTCTGTTTACTAGTGAGTCAAGTTCGTGAGTCAACAGTTGGATAGGCGAGTCGTTGAAGGCACCTCGAATCCACTCGCTGGCTTGCCAATTGACCTCTCAACAACCTCGACTTACTCTTGCACAGCTCCTCCCCAACAGGACATCCACCCACCTGGCATCATGAGGCAATCAGCACTCCGCATTGCGCGAACAGCCTTCAATGGCTCGCAGGCCCGAGCCTACTCTCAGGCTACTTCCACCCCTCGCCATCTCATGTCAATAAGCGACCTCACGCCTGCTGAGTTTGCTACCCTCGTCCGCAATGCTGCGGCTCACAAGAAGGCCGTCAAGACCACCGGCGAAGCGCCTCAGGCCCTCGCCGGCGGGCTCACGGGCAAGACGGTGGCCATGATGTTCAGCAAGCGGAGCACAAGGACCCGCGTCTCAACGGAGGCGGCCGTGGCCATGATGGGCGGCCATCCTATGTTCCTCGGCAGCAATGATATCCAGCTTGGAGTATGTTCGCAGACATTCCGAACCTGAAGGTCATATGACTGACAAAGCACAGGTCAACGAGTCGCTATACGACACATCCAAGGTCATCTCGTCCATGACCTCCTGCATGGTCGCCCGAGTCGGCCCTCACTCCGATGTTGCCGACCTGGCCAAGGACTCCAGCGTCCCCGTCATCAACGCCCTGTCAGACGACTTCCATCCTCTCCAGATCATCGCCGACTTCACCACCCTTCACGAGACCTTCCCTGCTTCCGCCTCCGCCAACAAGGCCGACCTTGGTCTGCAGGGCCTAAAGGTCGCCTGGATCGGCGACTCCAACAACGTCCTCTTCGACCTTGCCATCGGCTGCGTCAAGATGGGCGTCGACATCGCCGTCGCCTCGCCCGCCGGCTACGGCATCCCTAACGTCATGAAGCAGCTCATCAACGCGTCCGCCGACGGCGTCGCGTCCCCCGGTAAGCTGACGGAAACGACCGTCCCCGAGGAGGCGATCAAGGGCGCCGATGTCCTCGTCACCGACACGTGGGTGTCGATGGGCCAAGAGCAGGAGGCCCAGAAGAGGCTGAAGGCGTTCGCCGGCTACCAGATCACCAACGACCTCGCGAAGCGTGGCGGTGCCAAGGACCACTGGAAGTTCATGCACTGCCTGCCCCGTCACCCGGAGGAGGTCGCCGACGAGGTCTTCTACAGCCCCAGGTCGCTCGTTTTCCCCGAGGCGGAGAACCGGTTGTGGGCCGCTGTCGGTAAGTCTAATTCGGGCTCTAACTTAACGCTCCAATCATGCTGATCATTGTACAGCCGCACTTGAGGGTTTCGTCGTGCAGAAGGGCAAGATTTGATTAGCATGTAGAGAAAAAGCAGGTCGGCCGGCGCATGTTGTTTACGATGGTTCACCAGATGGACACGGTTAATCAGGCTTCAAAATACCGAAATTGATCACATTGAAAGACCTTGAACAAATTGCCTAGTAAACCTCTCTGACCAACGCCAAGTCCACTTGATCATTCTACAGTCCCTTTAACCGGGAGGAAGCTGGCTGGCGTCGACAACCTCGTCCGCCTCCTTGATGAGAGCATCGTCTTGGCCGCTCTGCAGAGGAGAACGGGGCAGGGCCATCAAGCCAGTGCGGGCCGACTCGAGAATACCGAACGGTCCGACAAGCTTGAGGAAGGAGTCGATCCTAGACTGTTTCGCGGAGCTGTTCTCGCGGTTAGCTAGGGATGGGCAGAGCGGGGAGATGGCATGGGCACTTACACCTCGACAATGCAGCTGTTCGTGCTGATATCAAGAACCTTGCCGCCGAACTGGTGGGTGAAGTATGTGATGGTCTTCAGGTGCTCGTGCTTGTGGCGGAGCGCCTCGCTGAGCGCCAGCTTGCTGGGGTGGAAGTCCTTGGCGGTCTGCTCGAGGGAAATGTCGTGGCCTTCCGACTCGAAGTCAGAGTCGCCGGCAGTGATCTCGCGGTGGTGGGCGAGCAGCTCCTCGAAGTACTCGGGGCCCAGGATGTTGATCTTGGCCAGGACGAGCTCCCTCTGCACGAGGGCAGCGTTCGTGTAGTCCAGCACGGCCCAGACGGGGACAAGGTCCTCCAGCTGGCGGCGCGCCTGCTCGACGACACCGTCCTGCCCGGTCAGGACGATGGTCATGCGCGACAGGTCCTCGACCTCGGTGCTGCAGACGACGAGCGAGTCGATGTTGAAGCCGCGGGCGGCGAGAATGCCGGAGACGCGGGACAGAACACCAGGCTCGTTTTGGACGAGACAGTTGAGGATGTGACGCTTAGGCGGGGCCATGGACGGGGTGGGCGTCTCGTAGAGGATATTGGAGACGGCAGCCTGGGCGGACCAGGCGGGAGTCGCGTCGACGGGGAGGGGGGAGGAGCGGCGGCGGATGGCCTTGTAGGCAAGGGCCGAGGTCGAGCTGGAGGAGCTCCAGCGCTGGGAGGCGAGCGATCTCGCAGTCGGGGCGGCCTGCAGCCGGGCGGCGAGCCGCAGCGGCGTGGCGAGGCAGCGAGACGCCATTTTCTGATCAATTGCGAGAACAGTAGGGCTCTCTGATCAGGAAAGACAAGACTCGGGGCCTTGGGTGTTGTGGTGGATGGTGGGAGTTGGAAGAGTTGCGGTGGTGGTTTGGATGATGGGAAAAATTGGGGGACGTCTGGACAGACAATGGAGTCACAGACCTCCGATTCCCGGTCATCGGACTGGCCTGGAATTGGTGCTCGTTGAGTGGGCGCAGGGAACAGCGCGCACGGCTCACATGCAACAGCGCCTTGGGGGTTCACCGTGCTGTGGATCGGTGGGGTTTCGGTGAGTGATCGTCTCACCGAAACAATGCTAGGTGACCTCCCCGGCTTAACAGCAAGGTAAGGTATGTATTTCCCACACCCCAAATCCAGTTCTTCCACCGTCAGCAGTGTAGATAGTGCTCGGTGACCACTTTGTTTGAAAATCACTGGTTGAGGGCTGGGGGCAATGACTGGAGGAACAATTACCAACATCCAAACCCTGAACGACGACGATGGGAACCTGACACAGGCTCGAACCTTGACAGAGAAGTATGGGCCACTGGTTCTGAACTCTTTTGGCCAGTTTTTCCTTTTTACTGATTTTTTGCTGCTTCAAGGAATTAAAGATGTGTTGTAGAAACTCTAGATCGGACCCGAGGGGGTATCAATTCATGGTGCATGGTTCCTCTCCACCTTGTCTTTTGTCTTCTGCCTGGCATTTCCGGGTTTAAGCTCTATGGGATCTGGCGAATAAATTTTCTCCCATGTAACTGGATTGATTATTTAATTATTGCAATCGGATGGTCCGTGTTGTCATGTTCTTGAGGAAGCTCGAACTGTTTCGTTATGTCCAAGTTAAAAGACTCACAAAAGACCAGCTACGCAGTGTTTGTTCAATCCACTGGGACGGGCCAAAGCCAAATCTTCGGTGCATCCTTAAAAGCATTTAACACTTTTGCCGTCCCCAACAAGGCACAGCCGCTGGAGGCCTAGGGTGGCAGCGGTCGACCATGGCTCGGAGCTTTGTGGCTACCGGCACTTCTGTACCATGCTTTCGGAAAGCCGAACTGCGCTGCAGGCTAATCCCGCATCTTCGGAAAAGCCATAGTATGAACTGAACGCGGGGGTGCATACTTCCCCGCGGGGTACGCGCCTATGCCGGCAGGTACGTTCTAGAAACAGAAGCGGCAGGAATCGCTCCGATCGCGACATGTTACGCAACCTGTATAATGGTGTTCTACCAATATCTCTATATGAATAAGATATAGTGGTGTTGTCGATACCAGGCTGGTCTATCGTTTCGAACAGAAATGCCGAATACAAGCGGTGCTCGAGAATGGAAGCGCGGATGGTCGTGGTCCGTTACGTTGTTCTGATGATCCAATGAAAGATTCGCCGTCTCCATGACCGATGGCGCGCTCAAGCGCGCTCGCATGCCTTAAGATGACAGAAGCCTTGTAAATGCGGAAATGAATCGATCTGAATGGTTCACGTTGAACTGGGCTAATCAAGCCGTGGTTTTGCATCATGTCACGATGCCACCAGCAGGTCCAGTGGCGAACAGTGATTGAAGACGGGCCCTTTGGAAAGCTTCTATGATGCTGATCATTATAAATAAGACTGTATCAACCGCTCAGACATGGGTTATCACTTGAGATCGTCACGGAATCCCCTCTAATCTACTCCTACCTCGTCATCTTCAGACTATCCATCATGCGGTCTTTCGCTTCACTTCTTGGCCTCGCAGCCTGCCTTCCAGAGCTCGTGTCTGCACACGGCTTCGTCCGCGGTATCAGAGCCGGCGGCGTCTGGACTGCCGGCTCCGACCCCGTGTGGTTCTACTCCCCCGCGGGTCAAGGCCCGGTTACTGCTGGCTGGGACTCTCGCAACCAGGATCTTGGTTTCGTTGAGCCTGCCCAGTTCGGCTCGAACGATATTGCATGCCACAAGAGTGCTACTGCTGGCAAGAACTTTGTCAACGTCAACGCTGGCCAGACCATTGAGATCTTCTGGAACACTTGGCCCGATTCGCACAAGGGCCCCATCATCGACTACCTTGCCCCCTACAATGGTGAGGGCCATGTTTCTCATTTATCCAACTCCCTGTATGCTTTGAGTCATGTCTAACAGTCAAACGAACAGGCGAGACGACTGCCGGGAGCTTGAGATGGTCAAAGTTTGCACAGAAGAGCATTGTCAGCGGCCAGACCTGGGTGACCGACCAGCTCATCTCCAACAACTTCACCACCACCACTACAATTCCCCGCAACCTGGCCCCGGGCAACTATGTCCTGCGCCACGAGATCATCGCCCTGCACGGCGCTGGTAACGACAACGGTGCCCAGAACTACCCGCAGTGCCTCAACTTGAAGGTCAGCGGCAGCGGCACCGTTCGCCCTACCAACGGTGTGGCCGGAACCAGCCTCTACACTCGCAACCAGCCCGGTATCATATTCAACCTGTACACCTCGTACACCAGCTACCCCTACCCCGGCCCAGCTCTCTGGACTGCGGCCAACTAAGGTCGGTATTACACGCTGATCGAGGTCGCCCCCGCGGTAAGATTCGAGATTCTAGTCTCCAATAGAACTGAGTGCGTGGAGAACTTTCCAGCGTTCCGATTGATGCTCGAATTCGCAGCGGGATTAAGGACTCTTCTCGACAAATGGAGCATCTTCAAGGCTTTCGGAGGTTCCGTCATGGGGGTCCGGGAGGGATTGTCCAAGTTATGTGGACAGTATCAACGATTCCAAGGATCAGAACTGATCTGAGCCTGGTGGTTATGGCATAAGGTACATTCGTTAAATTCACAATACATCACATAGCCGAGTCGCAAGTTCTGGATTTGTCCCTAGTGTGCAGCAATGAGCCGTGTACCGAATTAGCATTACATTTTGCAAAAAGCATTCAGCTTCTTTGTTTTTTATTCCAGAGCTTTTGATTTATTCATCCGGCTCAACACCCATGTATGAAGCAAGCACTTGCTGTCCATATTGAGTGAATCTCGGCCAGTGACCGAATAGTGGTCATGTTGACTTCCATTGGGCGCCCAGCTGTAGTGCCCAGAATGGAGTGGATCGATAATTAGTGGAGAATCGAAGGTGGGACTAGCGCGTTCTGGGGCTGGCTCACAGACCATGCAGGCCGTGGAAGCACGAGGCTCCACCTTCCTCGAAATCCATCTCGGCCTCTGAAGCTCAGAAAACGCTTTTTCTGCGACCACTACCTCGCGAACTGCTATCAGCTTGTCGAGCAGCGTCCGACCTCGACCACCCCGAAATTCGACAACCGCGCAAAGCCCTCAAGAGAAGCCAAGAAGTTCGATCTCGGTAGCCATGGACGACTCGGAGCGACGATCCGTCAAGCGCTCGCGCTTCGACCAGACCGAGCCTGAACCGAAGAAGGCCTCGCGATTCGACCGTCGTTCGCGCTCTCCCCCAAGCAAGCGATCCGAACCTCCCAGGGATCGCAGCCCCATCGGAAACACCACGCCTGAACCGAAAAAGGCACCTGCAGATGCTGCCGCGGCCGCAGGTGCGTGGCCCTGTCCCCCTCCCTACCTCGAACTCCTTACAATGCAACATGGATGACTGACAACTGTCGCTCTTGTAGCCGCTGCCGCCGCGCGCATCAATGCTTCACTCCAGGCCAAGAAGGGCATCCAACACGTCGACGTCCCCCCGATCCGATCCACCAGCGAAACGGCGAAGGGAGGCTCCGGCTCTCCCCCGGCAGACAACATCAACGGAGAGATGTACGTTGCTGACGGCGACTACATCAAGGACATCGAAGTCAATGACTTGCGCAACCGATACCTCTTGACTAAGGGGTCTACACAGAAGATGGTAAATAATCCTTGAGCCACCACTGATCCCCCAGCCAGCTGCAGCTTGCTCGCGCAAGCTCTGTTTCTTACATCCCTTCTCCCCATCATTCGTGTCGAGGTCTAGCTGCTTACTGGGCCTCCGTAGCTCGCACAGCATCCCCCACTTTGGCACCTGCTGACTCCCGCTGCCTAGATCAAAGAAGAGACCGGTGCTGGTACGCAACGCCTCCCACCCATTACACCGTTTAGACGCTCGAATATTGACCCTGCAAGACGTTACTACCCGAGGAAGCTTCTATCCCGACAAGGCCATGGCAACAGCTGCAGTGAGTGCCCTGGGATTCGCAGGAGTTGGAATAAGCCGTTGACGATTTGGCAGAACCCGCCCCTGTACCTTCACATCACCAGTACCTCCAAGGAGGGCCTTGAACAGGCCGTCGCCAAGATTGAGGAGATGATGACCCAGGAGCTCCCCCAGCTCGTCGACGAGCGTCGGTTCCGACGCCGAGACCAAGAGCAGGTGGAGCGGGATGAATATGGACGTGTAGGTTGCTGGCAAAGACCACAAGGAAACCCTCGCTGACGATGCGGTACAGCGCAAATGGCCCGAGGAGAAGATCCCCATCGACCTTGACCCCATCCCAGGCTTCAACCTGCGCGCCCAGGTCGTTGGACACGGCGGCGCTTATGTGAAACACATCCAGACCGAGACGCAGTGCCGAGTGCAAATCAAGGGCCGCGGCTCTGGCTACTACGAAGCATCCACCAACAAGGAGAGCGAGGAGGACATGTACCTCCACGTAGCGTAAGTTGGCGTTGCGATGCTCATGATACTTCCTTTGCTGACATGATGTAGAGGACCAGACCCGGCGATGGTGGCGAAGGGTAAGGAGCTGTGCGAGGACCTGATCGCCAACGTCAAGGAGCAGTACGAGGAGTTCAAGAACCGGCCTCCTCGCGGCTACGGTGGCGGCGGCGGCGGCTACGGTGGAGACCGGGGTTACGGTGGCCGAGACCACGGCGACCGTCATCATGGTGGTGATCGCAACCACGGCGATCGGTATGGCGACCGCGGCTATGGCAGCCGATCCAACGACCAGTCTCATGGCTCCGGTGGAGGCTCCTACGGTGGTCAGCACGGCTCGCACGGCAGCTCTTACCAGGGCTATGGTGGTTATGGATCGGGTCAGGGTGCTGGCCAGTCAGCCAGCCCAGCTCCCGGCGGCACGAACAGCCCGGCACCTGGTGCTGCTGCTGCCGGTGCTGACTACGCAGCTCAGTATGCGCAGTATTACGGCGGACAGGACCCCTATGCTGCCTACGGTGGCTATGCTGCGTATGTAGCTCGTTTCCCTCGACATGTTGTCTCTGCTAACGTGTTGCAGTTACGTCCAGATGTATCAACAATACTACGGTGCTCAGCAGCAACAGGCGCAAGGATCACCGGCGGCCCCTGGCACTGGAGCATCGGCGTCTCCTCCGCCACCTCCGAGCGAGGCGGCCCCTCCTCCACCGCCCCCGCCGAGCGCAGCGCCGCCCCCGCCTCCCCCCTCGGGAGGACCTCCCGGGACCGGTAGCTACGGATCAGTTCCTCCCCCGCCTGGTCTGTAATCATGAACCGGTCTGCATGATCGAATCTCCTAGAACCGTAGCGTCAGGGCCCATGTCGTGTTTCCTTCAAGGTCTATGATTCTGAGCGAACTCAGTGTTCTCGTCCACAGCAACTAGGCCACTCATCGTTGAGCCAGGACATTTGCAGGAGGAAACATCACCAGGAGGTATGTGTACTGGATCGAAATGGAAGATTGCGGTGCAAACAGTCTTGGCGATCTGTATCCGTAAATGACCATTAATTAATACGGAATGCTGCTCCCCGAGGTTTGACCCAAACTACTCCGGCGTACGTGCCATGGTGATATGGCAATTCTCACACCACTCCCTTTTCAGATTAGTGACAGTCAAAGGGATTTTGACTCGCTTCACCGCTCTCATCATGTCAGGGCCAGGCTTACAGCCAAGACGCTCTAGCAGTTCCGAGCCTTCGATTTGCCGCAGTACTAGTGCATGAAAAGTTCCCGCGTCACGTCGCCTGGATATTTACTCGTGTGAGCAATGATGAATACGGATGTTTGATGTCGGACAAGACCACCAGCCTCCGTCCGGGAGAAGGGTGTCGGACCCAAGGATGCAGGCTGCCTTTACATCAATGTCAAGTGCTCTGAGCGCAGAAAATGTTCTCCGTTGGGAGGTCGGAGTAGTCCTCTGCATCGTGTCTGAAAGATTGTGAGGGATGGGAGTTCCAGGCAAACCCCCAGATCATGATGCATAATTCGGCCAGGAGGCAGAAAAGGGATGGGAATCCGGCGGTATAACAGGTGTTCCGAACGGGTTCTGGATGCCGAGGCTGTTTGGTATCAGTAATTAAGGTCGAAACTGAGCAGGATGGATATGTCCCTGGTGCTGGTACCTTCCCGGACAAGGGTGTCGACGCCTACCTTGGTGGGGGTGGCTTGTGCGATCAATGGCTGGTGCTATCGATAGCCGTAGGTCCACTTGAGCTGTGCTTCACTCTCGACCTGGTATGGACTTCCGAATCGCGAAGTTGCTCCAACACCGACGAGACCTGAACACCTTCGAGATACCCACACATACACACCAATAAAACCACGCTGAACCAAATAGCCGTACAAAGCTCCCGTGCAACCCGATCGAACGTAGACCCAGCACCCCATGTCGCCCTCTCCACCATGAGCCATCAACGCTATCCGTCCCACGATCCCATCAAGGAGCCTCACTCCATCTCCCTCAAAGTCCTCCGGTGCGTCGCTGCACCCACGCTTCCTCGAACCCCCGTCTAACAAGCTCCGTAGCCTCTCTCGTCCCTCCCTCGTCACCCAGCACTCGATCAAACCGCCCCTCGCACCATCGACCCTCCACACGCCCTCCGTCCCGGCCTCTCTCGCCTACGCGACCAGCCCCTCCGCCTCGACAAACCCCGACCCGTTCCTCCTCGCTCCGATCCTCAACCTCCCGCTCTCCTTCGGCTCCGCCTACGTCGGCGAGCACTTCAGCTGCACCCTCTGCGCGAACCACGAACCGGCCGCCTCCCCCGATGGCTCCGCCCCGACGAAGCGCATCCGCGACGTCAAGATCGAGGCCGAGATGAAGACACCCGGCGCGCACGGCGCCGTCCAGAAGCTCGCCCTCACGGGCGCCAGCGGCGGCGGCGGCGGCGGCGACGCACCACCCGGGGCGGGCGCGGCGGACCTCGCGGCGGGGGAGACGCTGCAGCGCGTCGTGGGGTTCGACCTCAAGGACGAGGGCAACCACGTGCTCGCCGTGACGGTGAGCTACTACGAGGCCACGGAGACGTCGGGCCGCACGAGGACGTTCCGCAAGCTGTACCAGTTCATCTGCAAGTCGTCGCTGATCGTGCGCACCAAGGTGGGGAGCCTGCCGGGGATGCCGGGCGCGGACGGCGCGGTCAGGAGGCGGTGGGTGCTCGAGGCGCAGCTGGAGAACTGCGCCGAGGACGTGGTGCAGCTGGAGCGGGTGGAGCTCGACCTCGAGGGCGGCCTGACGTATACGGACTGCAACTGGGGCGCGGGGGGGAAGCCGGTCTTGCACCCGGGAGAGGTGGAGCAGGTGTGCTTTCTCGTCGACGAGACGGCGGAAGGGGGAGGGCTGGAGCCCGGCGAGGATGGGAGGATCGTGTTCGGGGTGCTGGGCATCGGGTGGCGGGGTGAGATGGGCAATAGGGGATATCTCTCGACGGGTAAGCTCGGGATGAAACCTGTGGCGGCGGGCTGATGGAAGTGCTCGACAGGGTGTGATGAAAGTAAGGACGCCGGAAAAGAGAAAGACACGCTACGAAGAGCAATCGTCAGTCCTTGTGTAGGTCTTCGGTGCTGAACCGAAGAATTCGTGCCTAGGAAATGTGACGAGGTTTCGGGCATCACTTGCTGTTGTCGCCGAGCAAGCCACGAAGAGGGACAGCACGATGGAAAAAGGAGCGGTAGGACATCAAAGCTGAACACGGTTGAATCACTCATGGTAAGTCATGGTGAATCTGGTATCTCGCATGTCTTGCGCCGTGGCCATCGTCAAATTTTCCCTGAGGAGAACGTAGGGTCTGTTATTCCAGGAGCGGTTCTTTTTATCTAGGACGTGCTTGGCCTTCTTCGACTGAGAAGCCACACACCTAGGGGTCATGAAGTGTTTGCTTCGTCCATCTGTGTCGAGATATGGATCAGATATCAAGCCTACGACGAGCATGAACGACTCGTGTGAACCAAGTGTGAATCCAGATCCCTGGGTTGTACTTGCTGATCTGACTATCCATATTTCATGATGATTTCTTTCCCAGATGGACATCGGCGCGCTCTGGTAGGCGCTCGATATTGTTGGGCCACATCCAGAAATACTGGTGATTCGAGCCGTGAACCTCTAGCCTTGGATCATAGAGAGCCAAGCTCAAGCAGTTGGGCCGCATTGAAGTGGACGGCAGACACGTGTTTGACTTTCCTGGACCGCCCTACGTTCTCCAACTCATCGCCGAATGCGGCCACGAAAAGCCGGGCAGCAAAACTCGGGGACTTTTTATGCCGAAGTATGAGTCGTGCCGAAGACGGTCGCTGCATCTGGAGATCTTAGTGCGAGACCAGTCGAACCAAATCTGGGGTCCTCCGACAAGTAGCCAAATGGGATGGGGTTGATCAGGGACGGCTAGCGTGAAGATCAGGGGGTGACGTAGGGGTGTGGGAGAGGAGATCGGGGAAACAAAGAGAGACGCGCAACCTGAGAAGCTCATCGGCCCGGATACGCTGGACCATGGGCTCATGTCGAACGGGAGAGGCAACACGACACGGTGCGGTTGCACGGCATGATGCAGCATATCTGCCTGCTCTGTCCCGGTGGGCGGAGCGGTCCTGGAGTCCGATTAGCCATGTGTCAGCGAAGTGACGACCCCCTATCTTGGCTTCGGAATAGGGTGCGTTCGGGCGGGTTGAAACAGTTCCCATCCCACCAGATAGCGCGGGATGGGATGAGGCATGTTGGGGGCTGTGTCAGGGTGTGTCCTTGACCTGTGGCCTGCCGTGCCGTCACGCCGGCTGTGATCACAGACAACCTTGCCTTGACGAGCTGGGATCAAGTCCGACTATAGAAACAAAGCCTTAGTGGGCAACATCGACCGACGTGGGTGGATTTGCTGACGGGGTGGCAGCCATGTCAGCGCGACTCGGTCTCGCCGTTGACAAAGTGACGACGGGGAAATGCCCAGATGCGCAACGTTGACAGTCATCATGCCATGGATCTGGAGCGCCATCGCGCGGCGAAAGAGGCGCCGGGTGGTAGCCAAGCTGCTTGTTGCCCACAGACACGAACCAACAACAGTGCGCGCGGGTATCCTGGTCGGTTCGTCGCGACGAAGCCACGTTAGCGCGAGGTAGTATCAGAGGGATCGACACGCAATCCACAATCCACAGAGTCCTAGCAGCCTCGAAACGACGACGGGGTTCGAACGGCGCCTGACGAGTTTGCACGCCACCCACCAGGGATCCGAAACGAATCGGCATGCGGGAGACCGGCTGGAGGGCGGATGACGGATGACGGCAAGACGGCGAGAATCGCTCGCCAAGGTCGCGTGCCTTGCCAACCAGCGTCAAGCGGTGTCGTGCCGCCTGTCTTTGCCATGTTTTTTGGCGACGTTGGGTTGTCAGCGTTGTCAGGCTAGGCGAAGGGCCATGCAAGGCACCTGCATGGAGAGAGAGGGCTAGACCCGGGCTAAGAAGGCAGAGGAATAGCGACTTGTCGGTGAACAGAGCGTCTTGTTGATAGCTGTCCGGTGTCTGATGTCTGGTGCAAGGGTGAGCCTCCTCGGCTCTCTGTCCCCCCCTATTTGCTTCGGTTGGTATGGGGCCGTGGCGACGGCGCGGGGCATGCTGTATGCACCCATCCCCGTCGAGGTCGGCGATGAGTTTGGTTTTATGGGGCCACTGCCTGCTTCCTTGGTGAGGAATGCCGTGCGATGGCTTGACGGAAGCCAGACCTGGGACCGGGACAGCATTGAGCAGAGCTCAGGGAGGTGACCAGATAGCCATGTGGGCGAGGTGCGGGAAGCCCGCCAACAGATGCTGTGATTTTGTTGAGCAAGCTGGCAGCGGCTGTGGCGGGGTAGTTTGTCACGCCTGAGTCCGGGCTTCTCATCGAGTCTGACAATACGGGCGGTGGAAGACAAGTAGGACAAGCAGGACAAGCAGGACAAGCAGGACAAGCAGGACAAGCAGGACAAGCAAGCATGGCAAGCCCAAGCCCCTCCCCGACCTACATCCAAGTCAAGCCTGTCTGTCCGTCGATGCTGGTGCAGGCTGCATGCATGTCGCAGGTCCACCCGGCAGCGAGGTGGGGATCAGCCATCCGCAGGGCGATGCGGTGGGAGGACCTGAAAAAAGCAAAGTGATGTGAGCCGGCCGCCGCCAGGCTGAGGTGGTGAACGAGGTCTTGCCTGCGGGCACCGAAGGGAGTTCGATGCGAAGCTTGGTAGCGATGAGGGAGATGGTGTCAGTGTACTGTACCGTACCTAGGTACCTACCTTAGCTGTCGACCACCTCAGCTGCAAGGTACCCATCTATCTGCACTCTGCGCTCTGCACTCTGCGCTCTGCATTCTGCCCTGTGCACTCACTGGAAAAATTCAGCTGCATGCATTGGGGTGGACGTTGAAGAGCGTGCCCCTTCATCAACAAGACGGTCCGGACACTACGCACCAGAAAGGCAGCTGCAGCTGCGTCTGAGGAAGCAGAGCCCTGGCAGTGGCAGTTCAGGGGCGTTGGGGACGAGGAGCAGATAGACCCCTGGCGGAGCAGAAAGCCAGGGGCTGCATGGGATCGGCACGGTGCTTCCCTGGTTCAGACACAGCGGATCCACGCCCGCCACGAGCCCTGAAGGAAAGCGCTGGGCGGCCTGGACAGAACCAGACTTCGCCAGGAACACTAGACATCGGGACACCTCCCAAAGGGTCTGCAGCGTCCCAATCCATCCTAGCATATCGCATCTCGCATGTCGACAACCTCCCACTCACCCACCCACTACCCGTCCATCCATCCCATCCGCTCCCCCCCCCATCATCCATCTCGGNCCCCCCCTCGAACCGCCAGTCGCGACTGGTGTAAGTGATGTAGCTAGCCACCGCGGACCTTGATCGAGACTGAACGGAGCGGAAAGGCCAATTCTCGCCGCCCTTTCCCCTTTCCCCTTCCGACCCTCACTTGTCTCCATATCCCCTTCCCTCCCCCCCGTGCCTGGTTTGCTTTCTCGTCTTTCCATCTCAAACCTGTCGTCCATCACCTCCACCCGACCGAGACAGTCCCACGCCGTCGATGAAAGCTCGAGCACTTGGCCAACCTTAATACCCCCTTACGTGCGGCCGACCGTTCGACAGGACCTCCCCGGTGACCAGAACCAGAACCAGAACCAGAACCAGGAATCAGAACCAGAAATCAGAACACAGAGACCCCTCAGGCAACCAGCGCACTTAGCCAGCCCGGGAGTAGTAGGCACGCATGCTTCCACCCACACCCACACCCACGCCCACATCCACATCCACATGCGCCGTGCTTGAAGCCTAGAGGAGGGGGCCTGCATCCCAAGCCCATGCACGTTGCCAGAAAAGACGCGCCAGTTGTTGTCGGCACAGGAGACGAGGCGAGACGTTGAAAAAAAACACACTGCCTTGCTTTCGACTTTCTGGCATAAGGTCAACCGAGGCCTCTTGTCGTCCGGCTGTTCCTAGCTTTCCCCTCCCCCTTTCTCGCCTGCTCGCGACTTTCTTCGACGCCTTTCCGCTACACCACACCCACCTCACACCCCTCATTGCCTTGGGTGGCCGGTCGAGGCGTGCACCCATTCTTCACCACCACCACCACCAACCCCTGGCTGGGCATCCACCGACCCCCCGATTTCGACTCGGTCCGCCTCGCCATATCCTACCGTACAGACGCAGGACTGCCAGCTTGTGCTACCGTCTGTGCCCTTTGGGTGGCTTCTCGTCCAGGCCGCTTCGCTGAAGCTTCTCCACCGTCCCGCCGCGACTCCCATCTTCAACCCCGCAACCCCCTGTCGTGCCCAGTCCCGACAGCGTCCCCGACCAACCGCGCCCCCGATTTCGATACGAGAGCGACTTGCGACAAAAATCGCCCTCGCCCGGCTCCTTCCCCCAGCACCACCCTTCGCAAACTGTCGTAGCTGCGAAGCTCCAGTGTCATGTCATGGACAGCTCATCAGCGACGCCTCTCGCCGATTATTTCTGGATCGCTGGCATCGAGACAGTAGCCTACGATGATCCCCTCCCATCAGGCTCCCACGTAGCTGCCTCGATCGCCGAGGATGGCGAGCAGCACCCGACCGAATCTGGCACCAACGCAAATGGAAGCAGCACACCGAGACACCATGCTCGCCATTCTAGGCAAAATTCGGCCAACAGGCTGTCCAACAGCCGCTTCTCCATCCATACCCTCGACGAACTAGACGGCAACACGCAGAGCAACCGCAGCAGCGTCACGATCCGCCCCTCCCAGGCCAATGGCCACGGAAACGAAGGCGCCGGTCCTGCGCCCGGGATTGGTCTCCTGGACGGCTTCGACTTTGACGATGCGCTGATCAAGTTCGCAGCCGAGCGTGAGAACTTCCTCGACGACCTGACCTTCAGCGCAGGCGCCAAGCTACAAGCGAGGCCACCCATGGTCAACCCGCGCGCTGAGAGGATCAAGGCCGAGGAGAGCGATCAGAGCGGCAGGAGGAGCCCGCTACGCAACCTGGAGAGGAGCATCAAGGGCAGCATTCGTCGCAAGATGAGCTTCAGGGACATGAACAGCTCGCGCAGGCAGCCCGTAACGCCGAGGGCAAGCACGCCAGGCGCCGGCGCGATCCCCCGGCAGGGTGAGTGACCGTTTCCCACGCGCCCTCTCACAGTGACCGACTGACAAGGCTGCGGCCTAGGTTCGATTCGCACCACCAGACGCCTGAGCAACTACAACTCCGTGATCCCTCCGCCCGAACCCCTGAATACCGACCCCAACATGCACCCCCTGAAACGACGCTTCGAGCCTGTCCTGCTGGACCGCTACCCTGCGAGGGATGCACCAGAAGAAATCGCGCGAAGGGGTAAATTCCCCGATTACGTCCCTATGTTCGCCTTTCCGAACGATATCCAGATTGTCTCGTCAGACGACAGACCCAGATCGACATGGCACGGTTTCACCATGACCTCAGACGACAACTCCAAGATTTATGGTATCACCATTATCATTTGGACAGCTCTGACGGCGGATGTGGCGGAAGAGGTCGAGAAGAGGTGTGAGCAGTGGCGACAGAGGCACATGTCCAACGAGGAGCGGGAACTGGCCGCAAGCTTGGGCGTCAGGCTTGCAGCCGAACGCGCCAATCTATCTCAGCTTCTAGCGCGCTTGCCCTCAGTTCCGTCCGGCTCCTCCGCACGAGACGCGTTAGACGACCAAATCAGCTCTGTCGAGGAGAAGATCAGTCTCATGACGGAAATGCTGAGGCCACTACGACACGGCGCGGCTTCCAAGATTGACGGCTTGACGGCTGGCGAGAGCGGCCTTTGGAGCCCCCGAGCCTACGGCATACTCGGTCGTGATGTCACCCGAATGACCTTCTGGAAGGACTGGCTCAGGGCGGTGCTCGTTCCCATGACCGACGGCGGTGTTTTGCGTATTCCGCCAAGCTCTCCCAAGGTGGGACGTTGGCAGCCTCTGGAACGATACGTCGTCAACCTCTGCACTGAAGCGTTCAGCCCCTTGGGCTCCAAGACACAGGTCGAGCTCGGCGTGCGAGAGCTCAAGCTGTACGCCAGGAAAGACGCGGCCAACGAGATTCCCGGCTCGCGGACAATCGACATATACGCCCTATTCCGATGCCTCTCACTCGAGAACATTGTGGCTTTGTTCGAGTACGCCATGTCCGAATCCCGCATCATCTTCCTCTCCTCGCACACTGGTATGCTTCATCTCGCATGCCATGCGCTCGTGAATTTGCTCTACCCCCTCAAATGGGCGAGTATCTTCATCCCTGTCCTTCCAGCACGGCTGCTATCCGCACTGGAGGCGCCCTGCCCGTACATCGTTGGCATTGAGCGACGCTATGAACAGATTGAGCTTCCAGAAGATGACTACGTTTTGGTCGACCTCGACAAGGACACCATAGACGCCACCTCGCAGCCGGTCCGGCTCCCGAGGCAGCATCGCCGCAAGCTGCACTCGCTTTTGCAAGTAGCTGCGCCTGCGAAGCTGAGATATGGCGTTGCGACAGGCCCGCCGCCGTATGCGATGGAGTCCTTCCCGTACGACGCCTTCTCGGCGGAAAACTCTTCGCTCTACAACGACAACACATCGGCCAGCACTTTGGCTCAATGGGTGGCGCAAAACTCGTCGACCTTCGGCGAGCCGAGCCCCGCGTCGGAAGCGAAGCCGCCCATCTTCAACGCGTTCTTGCATTCCAAGGTCGACCCGAACAAGCCAGACCGCCCAGGAACCAGCAAATCGACGAGGACCAGCCCGCCATCCTCGGTGTCGCCCGTTTCGATGAACTTCCCGCCCATGCCGACCACGCCTGTGTCGCGAAGCGACTCGGGCTTTGCCCTGACCTCTACCTTGCGTGAGAAGCGGTCCAGAAACTTTGACGAGAAGACCCGCCGAAGCTCGTCTTTTGGCGTCGACAAGCATGGCCCGCTCCATCGGCCTAGCATGCCGTTTTTGAACGGGAACGGCCATGCTCCCAGCATGTCCATCTCCGGCATCTCGGTGGACTCGCAACCTTACGCACAGTCGCCGTATGCCGGTGGCTACGCCCCATCCACATATGCACAGTCGACCCTCGCGGCGTCAACGATCATGCCTAACATGCTGATCCAGCCAGTGTTCAACACGGAGACGACAGTTTGGGTAGAGGGACACTGCTTCAACTGGGTGGCAGGCGAACTCTCGTCCTCCTGCAATGTGTGCGATGACCGTGCTGAGGGTGATGGAATCTACAAGTGCTCTGGCTGCGGCGCCTTTGCTCATGGCCGCTGCTTAGGCTGTGTATCTCTAGTCTGTTGCCAGAGCTTCTACCCCGACAGGGTGCGGGCCGCCTTCGTGCGCTGCCTGGCAAGCCTGCTGTACACATACAGGAAGCACCTCGGCCGACCGACAAAGGACCAGAAGAACAACGGTCGGATGTATGCCTTTGACATGGATGGGTTCATCAAGAGTCTCCCGTATGATCAACAGGAATACGCCAACATGATGCGTGAAACGCAAGGTAGGTCCATTCCGGGTCGGCTCCCTCGAGCATACAAGCTGACAATCAGCAGCTTTCAACGAGTTTATCCACGAACGTGAGACGAAGCCTGGCTCCACAGCATCTATCAGGCTGTTCGACGAGATCATCATGGCTAAGAAGGCACGCGGACGGCCTGGAATAGTGTCTGGCCTGTCACGCCTGTCTACCATTCGGTCTTCTCATGGCGCCTCGAGCCACTCGTCTAGCTTTGCCCCCCCTTCGCGGCTCAAGATCCCGACATACTTGAGTGACACCTCGGAGCACATGTGGCGGACGGCATCGGTGCCAGTTCCCAGCGCCAAGTTCTCGGGCGACTACCGATCGATCGTGACGAGGATACCGGCCAGGCTAGACACGTCACTGATGCGGGAGCCTCGCGTAATCCAGGGCGTCCCACGGCCCGAACAGCGCGGCACGCGAGGGCTGGTCAGGAAACAGGTCCCTAGCATGCTGGGTACCTCGCCCACCAACTAGAGGTCCGAGAGAAAGGGACCCGGCGAGCCGCGACAGCCATCGCAGAGCATGCTGCTTCTGCGATGAGCTACGCACTGTATATATAGGGCGGCGTACGACGACGTGGGTGATACCACGGGCGTCTCGTCGCCAGGATTGTACTACAAAAGTTCATGTTACGAGGCACGATGCCGACGAGCGAGGACACCACAGCACGAGGTGTCCAGAGGCGTTCCGTATCGAGACGAGGAGCCTCATTCTAGAGTTTGTTTTTGGCACTGGACGATTCCAGCATGGCGTGGTGGATGTGCAGTCTTCGTGCGCAGAGATGTGATTTGGATTGTCCAATCCCATCTTGCCCGTGGCTTGCGGGAGCATGGATAGATAACCCAGCTGCCATACCGCAGGGGCGATGGCCGCGGTTGCCTAGTTCTGGACACAAAAAAGGGGCGGGCTGCGATGTTACAACGGCAGAAGGTTTCAGCGTACACAAAGGCATGGCGGATTTGGGGGCGCGAAGCCGCATTTCAGGCAGGAAAGGCATGGGAGACTAGGAACTGAACCATTTGAAATCCATTGCGCGTGTCAAGCCGCGATCGTGCCTACCAACCTGTTCCCTATCTAAAGACGCTTCTACGACCAGCGGCCGCCTCGATCGGCGGTCGGCGGCCCTCAGGCTATAATCAATGAGCTCCGCATAAGTCGTGCCAGTGCCGAAACGAGCATCTCCCCCACCCCCCTTCTGACGTCCCCGCACTCCCTCGAGCGAGGCCAGACCAGACGGCGACGCGCCCCTCAGGCGAACTCGTCCTCGGGCTCCTCGATGGCGTTCTTGACGCGGACCAGCAGCGTCGTCTTCCAGCGGTCGAGCTTGGAGATCTGGTCGTACTGGAACAGCTTGTCGGTGAACTCCTCCTGGTCGGCCTTCTCGACGGCGGCGAGCAGGTCGTTGAGGAGGGCGAACTCGCGCTGGCCGGCGAAGGAGGGGTCCATGTCGGCGTACTTGTCGATGGCGCGGCGGGCGGCGACGGCGTCGCCGGTGGCGAGGTGGCAGATGCCGGCCTTGAGGAAGTAGTCCTTGACGCTGTACTTCATGAGGTTGTTGCTGACCGAGGCGGCGGCCACGCGCTCGTAGGCGTCGATGGCCTTGTAGTAGTCGGCCTCGAGGCCCGCCACGTCGCCCACCTTGAGCCGCAGCTTGTTGGCCAGCGCCGTCGCGTTGTCGCCCTCGTACCACCCCGCCGCCGCCTCGTAGCACTCGAGCGCCCGCGCCGAGTCGCCCAGCTCCGTCTCGTACAGCTCCCCGAGCGACTCCTTGTGGCCCGCCGCCCGCCGGAAGTTGCCCTTGGCGCAGTACTGCGCGATGGCCACGTCGAGGCACCGCACCGCCGCCGCGGGGTCCGCCGTGCGGTACGCCTTGAAGGCGTCCACGAGCGTGTTGGCGGCGTCGTCGGGCTCCTTGAGGTTGGTCGTCTGGATGCCGGCCGCCTTCTCGAACGCCTGGCCGGCCTCGAGCGCTGCGGTCTCGCTGTCAGTATGGGATGGTCACGGATCCGGGGGGGGGGGGGGGGGGGGGGGGGGGGGGGGGGGGTGTGTCGAGGAGGACGTACGCTGGCGAGCCATCTTGAAGGCGTTGGCGGCCTGGAGGTACAGCTCGGCGGCGTCCTGGTACTTCTCCTCCCTTCCGCCGAAGAAGCTGAAGCCGCCGCTCGCGGACGACAGCTGCTTGTCTGCCTGGTGTTGTGGTCCGTCAGCATCGTCCCTCCGGGTCAAGGTTGCGGTGGGGGGTGCGCTGGCTGTGCCATGTGGCGGGGCAGCAGCGCGGCGGGGTGATGGTGATGGGGCGGCGTACCTTTTGCAGCAGGGCGCGGGGGTCTTGAGCCATGGTTGTGTGGTTGTCTGTTTGAATCGTGGGTGATCGGAATGAATGGGCGATATCTGCGAGTTTTGCTTCGGTTGTCGTGTCGTGTCGTCAGGGTGGCAGCACGTTGTTGTTCGCTGGTGGTGTGCCTGGGGGGTGGTTGCCGCAAGTCAGGCCCAAGTTCAAGTCGCAGGGTCCCGGCGTCAGACGTTGGCGTCTCGAGCTATGACGCTGCAGGGGACACGCATGCCCTGCGGCTGTGACTCGGGCTGGTGCGGTGTCGGTACCCCATTGGCGTTGTACAGCCTCCAAGGTACCCTGCCTCTAACATTTAATTCCCATGCTGGCCCACCCATCACCAAGGGCCCATCTGCCCATCAACGCTGGTCTCGCACCGCAACCTCCAGTATCACATCACCACCCTCAACAAGTCGATATCACCCGCGCATCCACGCAAACAATGGCCCGCCCACTCTGTCCCCGCTGCGTCCGCCATCTGCAGCGCTCGGCATCCCAACGACCCATGTCCTCTACCGCCGCCGCTCGCCAACAGAACCCATCCTCCCTCCTCGCGACCCCGACCTGGTCCGTAACCTCCCTCCTGGCAACCGGCCCCTCGCCCTCGACGCCCGAAGAGATCTCGCCCCAGAAGCTGAACCACCTGCTTCGTCTCTCTGCCCTCCCCGCCCCGCCAACCCTCGAAGCCGCCTCCGCCCTCCTTGCCACCCTCCACGCCCACCTGCGCTTCGTCCGTGACGTCCAGGCCGTTGACACGCGAGGTGTCGAGCCATTACGCGCCTTGCGCGACGAGACGGCTCGCGGGCGCGCAGCCGTGACCATCGGCCTGGAAGAGCTGCAACCGGCGCTGGACAAGGAGGTGCACTTTGGGCACCGAAGACGGCCGAGGCGCGTCAAGGGTGACAAGGCCGAGCTGGACCAGCATGCGAAGACAGCGGAAGATTGGAACCCCCTCGAGATGGCCAGGCGCACGGCGGGCAAGTACTTTGTCGTCCAGAGCAAGAAAGGTGAGGACGCGGCATAAAAAATTGTTGGAGGCATGATTCGTGGCATGCGTTCGTCTCGTCGTAGAGCTCAATAAGGTGCGTATCTACTAATACACAGGCGAATCTCCGCCTTGGGCCAAGGAAGGTTCCAATCGAGCAGTGCAATAGCTAACTTGCAACTTTAGTCCGTGGACGACCCCCTTTCTCACTGTCCACCTCAAAGCGTTCACTCAACGAACGCTCGTAGCCTTCGCCTGTCGTGGCTCCCTGTATCTGATACCCCTGAATAATCATACTCTTCGGTTTGCCGCAGATTGGGTCGGCACTCTAGCTCTGCATCTGGATCTTGGTCATGCGAGAGTCAAGCTTGAAGGCGTTCTCCCGCCCTGCCGAGCTTACCAGCGGCACCGTATTGAGCGTCACGGCCCTGAGTGGCGTGAGCTTGGTCGAGAGCACTGGCCGCACGCTCTTGTCGAGAGGCAGGTGAGCCGGCTTGACAACCTTGTCCTTGTTGTACTTTTTGTCCTTCTTCCCCAGAGTCTCCTCGTCAAGGGCCACCTGCGCATGGTCGATGTCTTCCCAGCCAATCATCTTGAGGATCGAGCCCACCATGAACTGGTATCGAAAGTGTCCGTTGAAGGTGCGGTTGACGTTAAAGTTCTCGACGCCCTCGATACCCGTGACCGGCTCCAAGCCGGCAACACCAGAATGAGTGTTGGATGTGCGGTAGAGGAACCCGAGCACATAGTCGGTCTCTGAGAAGACGTTGATCAGCCGGCCGCCGACCACGCTCTTCATAGCGCGCCAAATTCGAGGGTCTGACGGTGCGGGCGTGCCAATTATGGCCACCGACTCGACGAGCCCAAACTGGCGTCTCTCTGCCAGGGCCATGAGACAAGTGTAGATGACGCGGGCCCCCAGACTGAAGCCCACCAAGGACACGGGTCGGTCTCCTTGGGTTTTGCGTCCGATGCATTCGGCCAGGGCCATACCCGCCTTTTCGCATCGGACCATGCCAATAGACCACGGATTGTCGAGAACCTTGCTGACTCGGACCAAGCCAACTGGCCACTTGTCCTCCTTGAGGCAGGACATCACTAGTCGTGTGTTAGTAGCCATAGCATAGGCTGAGCGCAATATCACGTACCGCTCCGTTTGGTGAGGTCCTTCTTGACCGTTCCCCAGGTGGCACTCCTGATGACCAACTCGAGTGCCGTGCCCAAGGTCGAAAGGTTCTCAGCCTCATACTGTAAGGCATAGCACTCGGCTTGCGGGCCGAAACATCGGAAAGGCACCACGAAGCCGTCATCTTTCGTGAGCCAGCCACTGACACCGATGACAAACTTCATGCGACGACTTGAAATAGGGACCATTTTGGCATCGCGGTACCCGTCAGCGGACTTGCCTTTGATGGGCAACAAGGCAAAATCAGCAGAATCCTTTCCATACTGATCGATCATTTTGCCCGTGTCTCTGCCAGCATAGATACCAAGCATGTTGCCGACGACGATGCCATTGTGGGCCACGGCACCAAGAAGGCCCGCAGTTGCTGTATCGCTCAGCTTGAGACTGCCAACGACGCAGCCAATGCCGGCGGCGGCCAGGGGCGCGGCCAGAGCACCGGCAGAACCGATTAAAGCCGCACCAGCAGCTTTCCACTTGCGAGATTTCTTACTCTCAATGGTCTTCTGCTGGAGAATCGCATCGAGGTCAACCTCGGCCGCAGCCGAGCCCAGACCCCGAGCAACACGGTTTTCGTCCTCATATAAGGCCTCCATGGTCAGGCCCAGGGATGAGGTCAGGTGAAGCATTAGAATGCGGGCAAAGGCGGAGTACGCCTCCATCGAGAGGACGAGCAGCATTGTCGTGTGAAGCAGGAGCTTGCGCTTGTCCGTGGGAAGGCCGCTGAGCCAAGTCGCTAGGGGCGGAAACCGGCGCTTGAGGTAAGGGTCAAAGTCATTGACTGGAGGTGTCCCTGCTTGGCCTACAAACTTCGTTAGCCAGTCTGGGTATGAAGTAGCGTCGAGGCGTCGAGACACGTCTTGTGGTTCACACAGGGCCTCGTCAACATACCAGGCAGTCTCACGACAGGACGAGGGAAGCCACCTCGAGCACCACCACGAGGAGGGGCACTGGCAGGACGAGAACCACCACGACCAGACTCATGGTCACCTCGAGCCGCCCGCGCCCCGCGCCCTCCACCACGTCCGCCCCGCTGGTTGACGGCGGAGGAGCTCTCCGAAGGAGGCTTGATGAAAACGTCCTCGAGGCGGGTGTGGAGGTTGTTCTGCCACTTTCTGAAAATAGCCAGAAGCTCTTTCTTGAGCTCCTGATGCTGTGGCCTCCCCGCTTTGGACCTTGAATCCCATTGGGGATCTCCCTTGAACGCCTCTGACTCTTGGACAGCAGCGATGACGGGCACGTGGGCTTGACTATATGACTTGGGCGCATTCTGCTGTTCCTTAGGGGGGGCTGCGACTGCGGGCCTGCTGGCACTCTGAGACGGCGTACTGTTCTCCTTGCCTCCGAGGCACGCGTTGCTGGTGGTCTTGATATCGGGCCTGGTGGGCATAATTGGATTGAAGGTGTTGACAAGCTGGCTATCCATCCTTTTGGTGATCTCCATGATGAGCGAGAGGAGTGCTTGGTTCTCTTCGTGGGTCAAGATGCCTGTTAGGTCCGTCTTAGCCCTACGAGGGGGAAAGGGGCGGCGGCCGCCACGGGCCGTATTGTTGACCATGTCGAGTATGATTGTACTGCAAGTTTAGAAGTCTTTGGTAGTAGGGAAGGAGTAGAATGCGTAGACAAGTCGAAGGTTCTTTCGAGAACCGACGATCTCGCGATATGTTGGACTGACAGAAGGTCGGGACAAGGTCAAGGCTCCCTTTGCGTCAAAGCTCTACAGAGACAGCCAAATTCGCCGGTTGCCTGATAGAAAAGGGGATATCGGTCTGGCTGTGGGTTGCTGAGGAACGTCAACAGGTATTTGAGCCCGAGGTGCGATGCAGAAGGGGGGAGGTGGGATACGGCAACGAGGAGTGCCTGTGTGTGCGTGTCTGTTGCTGCGAGACCTGTAGGTTCTTTGGGCGGCAGCCGTCCTGACATGTTAGGACAGCATGGCCATCCAAAATCTGTTGAGAGAGTCTGGGCTGGCGTGGTGCCGGAGAGTCGAGAGCAGAGCAGCGGCGGGTGTTGACTGTTAGGATACTGTCTTCACAGAGCCTCAGCTTGGCCTTGCAGTGGACTTTGTGGTCCAGGAGTGGTCTCTAAGATTGGTACTGGGAGAAAGGGCGACGTCCATTTCTTGGTCACGTTTAGGAAAGAGGCCATACAGCGTAGCCCATGCGGCTCGACTAATGGCAGGGACCAGGAACAGACAAACAGCGGCAGACGCGATGATAGAAGGAGCTGAGTTGAGTTGAGGTCTGCTGGCGCCAGCACAAGCACAAGCACAAGCACCAGCACCAGCACCAGCATCGGCGTCGGCAAGCAAGCAATGTTTGTACCTGCCTCCCTCCCTGTGGCCCGGTGGGAAGGGAAGGCACGTCGAGCAGGCTCCTTCCCCAGGACTTGACGGGAAGTTGCAACTCATGAGACACAAGCCCCTTTGAGGTCACCCGCGGCGGGGGCATTGCAGCACCCTGACCTTCCTGCCGTGCCCGAGAAGCTTCCATCTGTGTCACTGTGACAGGTCGGCATGGTAAGCTCTGTCTTTAAGGATCAAGTTTATGTCATGTTTGCTTGTTTGCTGTCCACCAATCTCTTTCGATTTGTGTTGTCAGGCTGCGCTGGCGTTCTGTTTTCGACGGTTTGTCACAGACGCTTATGCACGATCCTGGCCCCCTGGTCTTGGGCTGACCCAGCTGGCTGGTTCTGATATGGGCTGACGATCCTCCCCGTTCCTTCCCTTTCCCTGATACTTCACGCGATGAATGACTGATCACATAGAACATGATGCCATCATCTTTTGGGAGAAAACATTGTCTTTGTTTGTATTACATGCATACATCTGGCCCAGGCCTCTGAAGGCTGTGGCGGCTCAGGGGTTGCATGTCGGTATCCTTTGCCCGGCCCGCCCTCCACCAGTGGCCTTGTTTGCAAACGAGAACGCCCAGCCCCAGCCTCGGGAGCCTTTCTCATCTATTCCGCACATTGGCGGTTAAACCTCTGGCATCTGGCCCTCTGTGTGCCTAGGACCTGGAAATAGATGCTCTGGTAGATGCGGTGGCCACTCATAGGTGCGAGTCCTACTCCTTCATGGCACTGATATTCTCGGCGGGCAGACACTAATCCCCCATATCATGATACCGCGCATGCGCTGACGCCGCGAACGGAGGTATGCTATGCCCACAACGCCGACACCGCACTGCGTCACCATCCTCCCAGGAAGCCTCTGCGTCCGCTTCAGTCTCCTCTGTATCCATCTCCTCGGCTGTCACCTCATCCACTCGCGCCTCTACCCCGTCGTCTATGACGGCAGTGTCGAGCTTCCACTGCCGTAACACGCCGTCCTGCTTCCGGAACATGGCCGAAATATCCCTCCCCACACCCGACCCCGTCTCACTGCCGCTCTCCACCATGTTGGCAACGCAAATGTTGATCAGCTGGAGGTTCCATTTGAACCCCTTTTCCGGATGAAACTTCAAGAGCATGGGGAACAGAGTCTCGGTGACGAGTCGCTCTGCAATGGGCTCGACCGGATCGCGGAGGTTGAAGACGAAGTTGGGCAGGGCCTGGGACTTGGACGACCGGCTGAAGTTCCAATCTTCCCTCTCGCCCTCGGCGGGCCACAACCGAATCGACAGACGGAGTGTCCTGGGGTGCGCCATCCATCTCTGGTCCCGACTGTCGGGTGGGTTTTGGTCTGGTTTGGGTGCCTGCGCGGCTGGTTCGACGGCCGTAAGGAGGTCGACCCGCATTCTCCTTAGTAACGATGCGGCGAGCTTTTTCAGCTCCTCCTCGATCTGGGACAGCGACTCGAGTCGTCTGTATGTGTCCTCAATGCTAATCTGGGAGGGCACGTCGCTGGCTTCCTTGACCTCGGTGTAGTCGACCCCGTGGAGGAGGTTCCATATCCGTACGCCAATGCCCTGTTCCGATCCCGGTCCGCCGAGCAGCTTCTCGAGCGTCTCAGGGTACATCTCAGGGTGGAGACGAACTTCTCGCGCCGTCAGTGCAGATTCGGTCTCGTACGAGCGAATCTCCGTTTGCCAGCCCTGTAGTCTCTTCTCCAAAGACTGCGTCGTCTTGCCGCCTATCCCGGGAATTTTTCGTATCGTGTACGCGTCGATGAAGTTCACGGCGGAATCCTCGTCGAACGCTAAAAGTGTTGTCTGGTTCCGCGGCTTGTTCTTACTCCCAGCCAGCTTACTCAGGAGCTTGTTCGTCGAAACACCGCAGGCAGATGTGAAGCCAAACTGCTCCTCGAGCTGGGTTCGTAGGTACCAGCCGAGATGTGAACCCAGTAGGAGACGTACGTACGCCTGGTTCTCGAGTGGTTGGTCCGCGGGGGTGGTGCCGTGAACACAGCCTGCCAGCTTGGTAAGGTCGCAGGGAAACCCTTTTTCGGGGTCCGTCTTGGACAGGCAGAAGAAGCTGTTGGCTAGAGACAGCTTGTTCAGGCAGGACATGTTGTAGTTGATCATGTCCGTCACGTCTGCGCGGTGTTACATCAGTACCCACGTACAGACCATGACACGGCGTCACACGCACCCATGAACACCTCATCCAACCCCAGCCTCTCCACCTTGCCACTCCATGAATGGCCCCTCAGGAATCCATAGAGCACCTTGCTCACATCCCGAAACGGCGTCAGGTCCTCGCCCTCGACGACGACAAGGTCGGGGCACACCTTGCGCGCGGCGGAGATGAGCATCAGCTTCCGGACGCCGCGGGCGCGGGCGACATAGTTGCAGGTAGCGAGGATGGACTTCTGCTTGACGCCGAGGGGGAGGGACTTCAACGCTGGGTTCTGAGATTCGAGAACCGAAGCGTAGAAACAGTCATAGTCCTAGGTTTGTCAGAGACGGGACGGCGGGCGCACAAAGAGGGTCTCGGGTGCTAGGCATACGAAGTGAAGAACAACCCTGTCATCTTTTCTCTTGGGAGGTCTTTTCTTGGGGAAGTCCATGTTGGTGCGCTGCGTGAAGTTCACTGAATGGGAGTTGGCAGGTGTGAGCGAGTCCACTTATGCGTCGGTCGGTCGACGTTCACCGAGAAGGAGGCCTGTGCGGCTCGTCAGCTCTTCTCCAATTGACCCTCTCACCGGCCGGACACTAGGCATGTTCACCGAGGAGACGCCCAACAGGGGTTGGCGAACCAGTTGCCTTGCGGTGCTGCCTGCTCATTCTACACCCGGTGACTCTACGTTGATTCGTGCCGTATGAAATACAGGGAATATTCACGATTTATCTTCAGAGGTCTAGGCACTCAATCTTGTCGCTTTCCGCTTCGAGATTTGTCTGCTCCTCGACCGCACGTCCGGATTCCAAACCCTCAGTATGCAGCTCCAACAACAGAACAACACTTCTAGTGACCATGATCAAGCATCCACACCTCGTCCAGCTCCATTCGTCGTGTTTCCCCAGGATCCTCTCCCTTCCGACGTCATCACAAGCATCAAGCAGGACCGCTCGTCCTCGTTCTACGGCCCTTTTGACGCTGCCGTTCTGGCGGTCCAAACTGCCGCCATCATCAAAAACAACTCGGACGCAAGCGAGACCTCGCTCAAGGAGGTCATACTTCGGTTCCTGACTCAAGCACGGGACGACGAAACACCCGAAACCGCGCGCTGCTGCTGGCTCAGTATCCGCATGACCCTCCCCACGACCAGCTGGGTCGTCCCGCGCTGGCACACCGACGGCCGCATGTTCACCTGCAGCTGCCCTCCCCCCCCACTCCCGCACTCGAAGTACGCCGTCACGATTCTGGGCCCGTCCACGAGGGTCATGGCCTCGGACCCGGCCGTGACTGCGGTGCTCAACGCGCCGTCACCGACGGGGCGGCACTGGGACCAGAACGACCCGGATCCCGAGCTCGCGGAGAGGCTGGCAAGCTTTGAGGAGGCGGTCGTGGGTTTGGGGCAGGTCATTCGGTTCAGATGGGGGGAGGCGGATTCGCCGGTGCACTCCGAACCTGATTCGAGCGGCTCGGCCCGCGTGTTCGTGAGCCTCTTGCTCGCCAGGGAGGAGGAGATCCTGGACATGTGCGAGCTCAGGGGCGTCATGGGGGAGTACGGGACCTGGCACTAATTGCTTTGTTTATCTTTTTTTTTATTTCAGCAAGCGTCTGCCCGCTCATAGCCGCGGACTTTCCCACTGCGGCTCGGCGGCGATCGCCTGCGCGAAGGCCTGCTCTACGTCGTGCTCGTGAATCCACGCCAGGTCTTCGCGCGTCTTCATCCGCGTCCGCAGCTCGGCGTCCGTCTCCTCCTTGAAGACGAGGTCGACGAGCCCCCTGTTGCGCTGCTGCACCGTCTTCTGCACCCTGTCGGTGTGGCTCTTCCGCGTCCTCTCGTACAGCCTCAGCGCGCGGGCTATGCTCTCGTCGGAGGGGCCCCGCTGCCCGCCCTCGGGGAACACGTGCAGGACGGACCGCGCAAAGGCCCACGCGTCGTCGATAGCGAGGCTGCCGCCGGCCGCGAAGGCGCCGCCGTGCGCGTGCGCGGCGTCGCCCGCGAGGGCCACCCTGCCGCCGCCCAGCACCCAGGTGGCCAGCTCCTTGGCGGCCGTGTTGGGGTAGATCTTGGTGTAGGGCGTCGCATCGACGACAGCCCGCACGACGGGGCTCCAGTCCTTGTACAGGTCGCGCAGCGTGTCGACGCTGCCGTCCGAGTTCCACACCGAGTCCTTGTAGGCCGCGTCGGGGGCCTCGGGGTCGCTCTGGTGCGCGCCGACGATGGTGAAGAGGTCCTGGGCCAGGGGCGACAGGAAGAGGGACCGCTCCGGGCCCCAGAGGTGGACCGCCTCGTCTGGCAGGTCCGGGATGTGCTGCACGAGCGCGCGAGGGAAGACGGAGCGGAAGGTCAGGTAGCCGGTCCACCTGGCTGAGGACGTGGGCACAAAGGCTTGACGAACGGGCGAGTGTATGCCGTCGGCGCCCAGGAGGATGTCGGTGACGATGCTGGTTCCGTCTGCAAAGGTGACGACGAGGTCTTGAGACGACGGGTCGCGGGACACCGAGTGGAACGGCTTGCCGAGATGCAGGCGCCCCGGTTCTATGTGCTCGAGGAGGGCCTGCTGGAGATGTGGGCGGAAGAAGCGTGCCGTCCGGTGTCTGTACTCAACCTTGCCATGGTGAGAGTCGGCTGAGACGATCTCATTTGTCCCGTAATGCCTGTCGGGGGTCAGTCTCCCATCGTTTGGAGGCTCTCGATAGGATAGGTACTCACCGGTAAATCATGGGGTGGCCAGACTTGTTACGAAAAGCGATGGAATCATCCAGGGCGTTGCTCACTCCGAGCTTGTCCAGGGTTCTCAGGCCATTCGGCCCCAGCGCGATGGTGGCCCCGACCTCGCGCAGCTCCGCCGCACGCTCATAGACGTGAACGTCAATGTTGGCGTGCTTCTGAAGGGCGATAACCGCGGTGAGGCCGGCGATGCCCGCGCCTACAACAGCAATTCGTAGCTGAGCCTGGTCCGCCATGATTCTTTATGCAGTCGATTGCCTGGAAGCGAGCCGATCGCATGATCTTGGAAGCCTGTCGTCGTCTACTACATATATCAAATGGAATGCGACTGGTTACAGCGAGGATTCTCCGATGGCGTCGATGACGTGATTGCCTCCATTGTCGTCGTGATCAGTCTGGGCTGCGATACTATCAGCGCAAGGCATCGGGATCCTGCCGACGTCGTTACGCAAGTTCGCTGGGGAGACTGAATGTCGGTTGAAGTCCCGACCTTGGCGGTTGCCGATTGTCCGTTGGTGGTCTCCCTGACTCGAGCAAAAGTAAGGTGCCATGCCGCACACCAGCACGTCAGACACGGGAACCCAATAAGACAACGACAATCCGATATCGGGTTCGGCGAACAGCCAATAGAGACTGAAGTTGTCCGAATCTCTGCCCAGGAGATCGAAACCCCCGGACTACAGGTATCCAGCGTATCCACTGAGTGTGCCTTGACTAACGATTCCCTAAGGACTGGGTATCATGCATTCTATCCACTGCTGCTCCGAAGCGTGCAGAAGACGAGCTGGAGATGCCGAAATCAAGTCGGAAAGGAGGCAAATCCGACATGACGACAGGCCGATCGCGCCTGGCGCAATTTGAGGTTTTCAGATGTGATTCGGAGAATATATCCTCAGCCTGATAAGGTTTGGAGCAAAGGAGCTCGTTCCTATTCTGCCTGTCATTGTGCTTGACCCAATATATCGCGCCTTTAGCCCGCTTAGTGTTCCGTAGATCTGGAACCGCAGGAGAATTGCTTCTTCAGCTGGCAAGATGATCGAGACCACTGTCCCCAGGAAGCAGTGGTGGAAGATACAATGGTACTCCGACGATGATACCCCCGAAGAGCGCAAGTTCATCATCAAGCTGGACATGCTCGTCGTCCCCTACGCCATCCTGGCGTACTGGGTGAAATACATCGATCAGGCCAATCTCAGTAAGGATTCCGGTATCCCAAGGGGGACCATGATGGTTGTGCTAATCTGTATCTTCCAGATAATGCCTACGTCGCCGGCATGAAGGAGGACCTGGAATTCTTCGGAAACGAGCTTGTCCAGCTTCAGACCATGTACACCGTGGGAGCAGTTGTCGGCATGGTCCCCTTCATGTTCCTGTTCACCTACATCCCCATGTACTGGGTCATCCCGTTCATGGATATCATGTGGGGTGTCTTCACTCTGCTGCAGTACCGAGGGACGTCGTTCGGCGAGATGGCTGCCTACAGATTCTTCGTCGGTTTCTTCGAGGTGGGTGCCCAATCGACTAAACCGTTTTCCCAGGACGGCAGACTGACGTGACACGAACAGGCCGCATTCTTCCCAGCCATGCACTACGTATTCGGTACGCATCCATCATGATCGGACCCTAAGTTCGCTACCTTGCTAACAACATCGCGCAGGCTCTTGGTATCGAGGCCACGAAATCGCCCGTCGCGGTGGGCTCTTTTACACCGGACTGAACCTGGGCACGTTGACCGCCGGCTTGGTAGCCGCGGGGGCGTCTGCTCGCCTGGAAGGCGTCAATGGCCTCGCTGGCTGGCGATGGATGTACATCATTTGTGCTCTGATCACCTTCCCCGTCGGCATCCTGGGTTACTTCCTCCTCCCAGGAACCATCGATCAGCCGAACCGTTGGGTTCTCAATGACAAGGACATCGAAATCGCGAAGAAGAGACTCGAACGGGCCGGACACGTCACGCACGGCACGTTCAAGGTTGGGCACCTCAAAAAGATCTTCCTCAGCCCGCAGTTCTGGACCGTGATCCTCGTTGACGTTCTCTTCTGGAACGCGGGCATCCACAAGAGCACCGGCAGCTTCCTCCTCTGGATCAAGAGTCTGCAGAGGTACGCGCCGGCCAAGATCAACGAGCTCGGAACCATTGCCCCGGCGCTGGGCATCCTGTACAACCTGGTGGCCTGCTTCGCGTCCGACCTGATCCTCGGTCCCGCCTGGGCCATCACGTTCGCATCGGCGCTGAACGCCCTCGGCCTGATCATCCTGGTGGTCTGGAAGGTCCCCGAGGCGGCGCTCTGGTTCGCTTTCTCGACCATGTATTGGTCTAACGCGCTCTCCAGCGTCTTCCACGGCTGGGTGAACACCCTGCTCCGCGACTCGCCCGAGGAGAGATCATTCACCCTGGTGATGATCACCATCATCGCGCAGTCCTCGACGGCGTGGACGCCTCTCCTCACCTTCCCGACGGTGGAAGCACCGCGATATCCAAAGGGCTTCGGGTTCTGTCTCGGGTGCGCCTTGGCGCTGATCGCCTCGACACATGTCCTCAACATCTACATCAAGCGCAAAGAGTAAGTGCCCGCCGTTTCTCCGGTAACTGCGCAGAGGAGTGCGTTTGCTGACGAGTTTCTTCGAACAGGGCCAGGAAAGATGTTGGCGCTACTGAAGAAGCTGACATCCAGAGCGATTCTTCATCGACGGAGGGCAGGAGAGATGTCAAGGTCGCACAGGAGTTCGACTCCAAGGCCGTTGACACGTCTATTACGGCAGTATCAAAATAATTGAGCGAGTTCTCCGGTTATTAGTGTGTCCAGCTGAAGAAGGTTAAGATTTTGTCGGTGATGGATCTTATGAGAGGGGGAAAAAGGGGAGATGCCAGGGCAATCATAGCCATGTCGACTTCGCTATTTTGAAGGAATCAAATTTCCGCGCCATGCTTCAAGAACGCGTATTCAGATTCGAGATCATATTTCGGGAATCAGGCTCAGGGGTGGGCATCCTTCATCTTGCGCCACCACTTACTAGTACGGTAAAAGACGGTCTCTCCTCCCTTCCAGTCTGGACTCCTAGACGATTTATGAACCATCGCGAAATTGACGGCTCGATTAAGTGAGACAAGCTGCGCACCTCGGCTTGCGCACGATGCATCGTCATCCTCGTCGTCACCGAGCTCAACACATGGTGGCTGTCGTCGTCGTTGCGGGGTGGCTTCGTTTGTATGAAGGAAGAAATATTGGTAGCACCGACATTCAAGCGCAGTGGGGCAGATGGGCGGGCATTGGCGGCTGAAACAGGCGACGGAATGGGTCGGCTCCGCGGCTCCGGCGTCTCCGGCGGAACGCTGCCCCACCTCTGGCAATCGCCAAGGAACAAGGAAGGATTCCTCCTCCCTCTTCCAGCTCTAAACTACACCAACTGCCTCCACATCCCTGCCACAGCAGTCTCGTCGGATTCGTCCCATCGTCACTTCGCGACCCCATTCCTGGGTCAGAGGCCTGGTGGCTTGGACGCTTGAGCGAGGGAAACCCTCCGTCGAACTTAGTTTTGCAATCCTTTGCCTCGCCACGATCCTCAGACAGGTCCCCTGCTTGACTCAGCGTTCCTTTTCCACCAAACTAAATGAATGAGCACCAAGATGCATCACGGTCATCCCGATCTCTCAGCCGTCTCCTTCAGAGAGGACCGGCGGCCTGCGATCCTTTTGAGATGCGGTGAAGGACACGGAGCTCAGAATTCGCGCCTCTAGACGCCGCATCCCAGACCCGAAAACCGACGCACCACCCCGCACCCTCGCGATTGGGCGGCACAGGGTCATCTCAGCAGGGTTCAGGGGCCCGTCCGGCGCTTGCGCCTCGATTCCCACGTCCTCGCGAGGCCCGAAATAGCCAACCACGCGTCGACTCGCCCCTCCCCCTCGTGTGCTCATGCGAGCCACGGGAATCCATCACGGCCAGGACAGTGTGTTCCGTTTCGTTTGTTTGCTGGACCCGCCCGCGTCTATCTGTCTCCAGGCCTGGGGCATGGCTTTTTGTCACACTGCATGCATATGCGGCCAACAGCGCGGCGCTTCATGGCACACCTGGTCTGGCTGACCTGGCCTGGCCTGCCCTGGGCACGGCACGCCCGGTTCCTCTCGTTGCTGACCACCATGTTTGCGTCCATTCTGGGTCGGAGCCATATAATAACGATAGCCGCCGGCTCTCTCCCCCCACCATGCTCATGTCGTTTTCTCGTCTGCTTGAACCAACGGAACTCACATACTTTTGATCGACCTGAACGGCGACGTGCCTGATCTCGCTTCGTCCGTCCGGCCGGGTCTCAAGACGGAAGGGCAGCCTGCCGTCCAGACTACGTGTTCTTTGCCGTCGACTAACCTTCCACGGACTCTCTTGCAGCGACCAGGCAAAGTCATGTCGACACCGAGGGGAACCGCCTCGAGGAGGCCCAAGTTATCCCTCAGCATCAAACCCGCCACAGGGCCCAAACCGAGGTCGTCCAAGACGCTCGCCGTCGTGGATCCGAAGTCACCCACCGCCTTCAACACCCTCTCCAACGTCTATGTCACCGCGATCGAACGGTCGACGCCCGTCACAGCCATCAACACCCACCAGCCACCCCAACTTCACATCCAGACGGGCATGACTGATATCAAGGACCATCAGCGCCGCATCCAGACCCCCTACGCCGCCTCCTACCCCGAGACACCGCTGACGGCCAACCCTGCCTCGCCATCCGTCATGGAGACCTTCTTCCCCAACATCATGACGGCAACCCCTCCGCTGTCGGCCGGACCGACCGAGCCTACGGATCCCAAGGTCTTCAACTTTGGAACGACAGAAGCCCCGAGTCTTTCCATCACAGCAATGGCCGCCCACTCTGAACCGCGAACGCCGCGCAGGAGAGCAACCCTCTCGGGATCCGCTGCACCTTGGCTGAACCCGCCGTACTCTCATCCCCGGTCCCTGCACAGCATCCTCCGCAACTCGCCATTGCCACCGCCCACCGCTCGAACCCCCATGTCACCGCGGCGGCAGTCCCTCCGTCTCCAGGAGAAGGCCGCTCGCCGCGTGGCATATAACAGCCCCATCGAGCAGACCATCATCACGAACAAGTATACCAAATCACACATCGACCTCCTAATCGAGGATGTGTCCCCCCGCTCCCCCGCTCTGCCCGGCCAGGGGCCGGACACGATCCTCGACCTCGCTCTCGCATTCACGAGCGACGAGACGCGCGACGGAGGTCAAACGCCAGGCCCCTTCGAGGAGATGCGTCGTCGTATGGCGGGCCTCGTGGCCTCGACGCCGACGACGGGCTCGCCATCCGGGCCGGGAGGCATTCGCAAGCGGAGGAAGAAGGAGAAGAAGCGGCGGTGGGTGTGGACGATTGGGCAGGGGGAGGAGGACGACGAGGAGGTAGGCGGCGCGGTGGCGGCGATGAGGGCGGTGGAGGCCAAGGCGGCCTCGGAGCCGCCGCCGCAGATCATGGTGCCGCCGGCGGGGATGCAGTGCTCAATGGAGGACCTGCCGACGCCGAGCGTGGAGACGTTTGATGAGTGCGTGGATGTTGAGATGGCCGAGTCGAGCAGCGTGTCGTCGGCGAGCCGGGGGGTGACGCCTGGGGAGATGGACCTCAAGACGCCGACGCTGATGAGGAAGGACGGCGAGGGGCTGGTGGCCAGGCGAAGTCTGGATCGGCTTGGGTCGGCGGACTTGTTCAACCCGGACACGGGCAGCAGGAGGGACACACCGGTGCCGCCAGACATGATGGTCATCTGAGGAGTTTCGCGAGGACGTCAAGGCTAAAAGGAGGTTGTAACTGTATAATGGTCGTGTATTACTATGAGCGGCTAGGATATCCATAACGACTCAACGAAGAACATGATTCAAAGAGGCAGAAGCGAGCAGCTTGGTGATGCGGTGCCCTTGAATGGATGTGCTGCAGGAAACACAGCACCCTGGCAACGGAGCCAGGCAGCCACTCTTTCCAATATCATCCCATCTGAGCTTCGTCCCTTTCGCCAGTCCACAACCTGTTAGCCCAGCGGGTGTGGACGCAAGTTACAACCAGACAGGCACTGGTTCGAATCTCACGCCTACCAACAAAACTTTCTAGCGAAACCGCGGGCCTCGTGGCGGTTTCCGTACCCAGGGTCCATCACCCCTCGCCCACCCGCCCCCTGACGCAGGGAGCGGGTGGGCCGGGGGTGGCCGGCCCTGGCGAGCGTTTTGCCATTTTTTTGAGGGCCTGTATTGAATGGCGTTGGATGAGATGGATGAAATGAACTGAGAATATGCCATCTGGCCACCACCAACTGTCTTGTCTTGGTGTCGTGGCTGCCACGCCCCCCTAGGACGAGGCCAAGCTCAATCGCTCCACCACCGCCAATGCGAGAAAGCTTGAGCATCCATGAAAAGCTCCGGGGGCTTGACATGTTGACGTCGAGCCACGTTGCCCACTTGGCTGCTCAGCGCTTTGTTCGAAAACGGCCTCTGTCTCTCTCAGCCACAGATGTCCACGCTATCCATGGATGACGACCAGCCGCCTACGCAAGCCGGCAGGGGCGAGCCAGCGCATCCGCAAACAAGGTGTCCCAGATCAGGAAAGCTTGCACTACCATCCCGTGCGGCGGGAATGTCCTGAGGGGGGAAAGAGAGCTGAAGGGAACGCAGAGGATTGGACGACGGGCCCACGGAGCAGCGGTCTAGCGCTGTCAATCTGGTCGCCTAGCGCAGTGCAAGCTCCTCCCCTGGGTTTAGCGAGAGGCTTGTGTAGAGGACTTGCTCCAGAGGGTGACAGCGGGGGCACAGGCGGCCCAGGAGGCCCCAGGGGCGAGTACCGGGGACATTGGTGCTGCTAGGCGCGGAGACTACCCCACCCCGACGCTGCAGTGTGAGGCTGGACAGGAGCTATGAAACGACGTCATCGACCGATCCAGCTCCCCCCCTCAAACCCGCTTCTCACTTCTCCCTGCCCACCCAACAGACCACCGACCATGGTAATGATGGCAATCCATGGCTGGGAATCCGGAAAGGAAACAAGCTACTGCTCGGTCTGCGGGGTCTGGATCACCGATCATCGACGGGGAGATGCACGACCACAACAGGCAGGGCCATATGCCAACAAGTGCCAATAAAGCCCCCCCGGACCTTCTCCTCCCATCTCGCGTGCCAACTCTCTTTGCTCTTTCTTCTTAAGCATTGGTCTTCTCTAACCATCCACTTCCTCCCTCCCCCTCCCCTTCCCCCTAATCTCCATTCCTCACCTTTCGGCCGCGTCGTCTTGTTGAGCCAAGACCTGAGACGCAGTCATCATGGAGCACCAACCGCCCGTGGGCGGCCAGCACTACAGCGGCCGCAACAGGATCCCCAACATCCAGGAGTTTGTCGCCCAGCTCGACAAGGAGAAGGCTGAGCGGGATGCCGCCATTGATGCCGAGCTGAAGGCAAACAAGGGAGCCGGCGAGGACAAGGACCACGTCCCCGAGAGGAAACATCACGGTCACCGCAAGAATAAGAAGACCAAGACGGTCCGTGATCCCGTCACCGGCAAGGACGTCGAGATCGAGGACGCCAAGACGGACTTCAAGCAGGCCGTCGAAGACCCCCAGGTACGCACGGCGGTGGTTCTCCCACGATCCCCAATCTCGGATCCTCTGACGTCATAACTAACATTTTACTCCCACCAAAACAGATCTCCGTTCCCAACGAAAATCTTGGCAAAGAAGCGACCGTCAAGACCTCTTCAGACCAGTCCGGCGAGGAGTACCGCCGGGCCCAAGACATCACCGCCCCTCCGGACCCCGTCGAGCCCGGCAGCACCTCCGACGTGCCGATCCACAGCGAGAAGACCAACGTCCTCTTCTACAAGACACCCAGCGTCAGCTATGAGCCCATGTTCGAGGCCCTCGAGGCCCGCGCCAACGTCATGTGCGCTGCCATCTTCTTCGGCATCATCTTCATTGGCAAGTTCTTCGGCGGCAGCCTCTGGGGGCTCATGCCCCTCTCCATCTGCATCGCGAGCGGCGTCTACCTCTGGTGCCGCGAGCTCATCAGCCAGGGCCGGAACGTGGAGTGGTCGAGCGAGAAGGAGCGCGGCGAGACGGCGACCGTCAACCTGGTGCCCGAGTCTGTCGAGGTAAGCAGGAAACATCCCTTGGCCCCCTTCCGAGAATGATGTCTCTAACACGTCCGTAGTGGATGAACACGGCCGTGGGTATCATGTGGGGTCTGATCAACCCCGAAATGTTCGCGGGCGTCGCCGACACGCTCGAGGACGTCATGGTGGCCTCCATCCCCGGCATTGTCGAGAACGTTCGCGTTGCCGACATCTCGCAGGGCTCCAACCCCATCCGCATCCTCAGCCTGCGCGCCCTCCCCGACGACCACATGAAGGACGTCAAGGAGGAGACGCGCAAGCAGAACGAGAAGAACACCGACCCCAACGAGCTGGCCGCCATGGAGCAGGCCGGCTCCTACTACAACCTCGAGGCCTCCATCGCCTACCACGCGAAGCCGTCCGGCGGTGACATCTCATCCAAGGCCCGCAACATGGGCATGCAGCTCGTCTTCTACCTGGGTGTCCGCGGCCTGATCGGCATCCCCCTGCCCATCTGGGTCGAGCTCCAGGGGCTCGTCGCCACGGCTCGCATCCGCCTCCAGCTCGTGCCCGAACCCCCCTTCCTCAAGACTCTGACTTTCACGTTGATGGGCATCCCCAAGGTCCAGGCCGGCTGCACGCCCATGATTGAGAAGGGCGTCAACATCCTGAACCTGCCCATCATCTCCAACTTTGTCAACTGGGCCATCGGGGCCGCGGCTTCCATGTACGTCGCGCCGAAGAGCATGACCCTGGACATGAGCAAGATGATCCAGGGCGACGACATCAAGAAGGAGACCCAGGCGCTCGGCATCCTCTTCGTCAGGATCCACCGCGCCACCGGCCTCAGCAAGCAGGACAGGCGCGGCAGCGAAGGCGGCGGCTCGGACCCGTACATCACCATTGCCTGGAGCAAGTTTGGAAAGCCCCAGTTCTGCACGCGCGTCATCCAGGACGACCTCAACCCCATCTTCGAGGAGAGCTGCGGCCTGCTCGTGACCGCGGACCTCATCAAGGCCGACGAGCAGCTGTCCGTGGAGCTCTGGGACAGCGACCGCGCGTCGGCCGACGACGTCGTCGGCAAGGTCGAGCTCAGCATCCAGAAGCTCATCCAGCATCCCGGCAAGATGTTCCCGCAGGTCTCGAAGCTGCGCGGCGTCAAGGCCGACAGCGAGATGCCCGGCGAGCTCGTCTGGGAGGTTGGCTTCTTCGGCAAGACGCAGTTCCGCAAGGCCCTGCGCACCGACGGCCACGACGTCAACCTGCCCCAGGAGCTCAAGAACAAGAAGGAGCTGCAGGACGACAAGGGCGCCATCGACACCGCCGAGGAAGACTCGGTCGTGCACACTCCTCCCGACCCGCTCTGGCCCTCGGGCATCCTCAGCATTGTCGTGCACCAGATCGTCGGCCTGGAGCTCGCCAACATCTCGGGCTCCCGGGGCAACCGCAAGGGCCGCGAGTTCGAGCCTGCGCGCCCCGAGGCCGGCGAGGTCAAGGAGGAGTCGAGCAAGAGCCTGCCTAGCTCGTACTGCACCATTCTGATCAATGACGAGCTGGCGTACAAGACGCGCACCAAGGTCGTGTCGTCGCACCCCATCTTCAACGCTGGTACCGAGCGCTTCGTGCGCGACTGGAAGTCCTGCATCGTCACTGTTGCTGTCCGGGATTCGCGCAACAGGCAGCACGACCCCATCATCGGCGTCGTGCCCCTCAAGATCTCGGACATTCTGCAGACCGGCAGCGAGGCAACCCGCTGGTACCCCCTCGACGGAGGCATCGGCTTCGGCAGGATCCGCATCTCGCTCCTGTTCCGCTCCTGCGAGCTCAGGCTGCCCCCGAGCCAGATGGGCTGGGACATTGGCACGTTTGAGTTCCTCGGCAACAACATCAACGCTCTTCACTATGGTCGCTCCAAGACCAAGGTCCGCCTCCGAACGGGAGGCAGCTCGGCCTCGATCAAGCGCGACGCCTGCAACAAGCACACGGACGGCGGCGGGCTCGACTGGGACATCAGCGGCGAGAACAAGCACGACAAGATCCGACTGCCGGTGCGCTACCGTTACAGGTCGCCCATCTTCTTCGAGTTCTACCCGGCAGGCAAGCGACACCCGGACGCGTACGCGTCGCTGTGGCTGCAGGAGCTGGTGGACCTGGAGGAGCAGGACTTTGACATTCCCATCTGGAAGTGCGACAACAGCACGCGGCTCGCGCAGAACTACATCACGCAGGACAACTTCCGGGACGTGCCGGTGCTCGACGTGGAGGAGATCGGGCGGCTCAAGTTCCGGGGCCGGTTCTCGGCGGGCACGGACAGGGACCACATCAAGTTCGTGTCGGACAACAACTCGCGCGAGACGATCGAGACGTGGGAGGCGTGCTTCGCAGAGGGCGTGCGGCAGGAGGAGGTGCACGGGGAGGTGCCGCCGGCGATCCAGAAGCTGCACGACGAGTCGCTGACGCACGGGCGCGACGTGCTCGCGCAGGCGGACGAGAAGGAGAAGGAGAAGTGGCTGGCCAAGGACGGCACGGACTGGAGCGGCGCGTTCGGCACGGACCCGACGGACATGATCGACGGCAGCCAGGTGGACCTCAACGACGCGGACAACCACGACGACGTGTACGACTCGGACGACAGCGACCCGGACCTGGGCATCTCGGACGCGGAGACCATGTCGAAGCGGGAGTCCAACGACGACCGCGGGGCGTCGGGCGACCACCGAAGGACGTCGTCGGGGACGCAGCCGTCGGGGTCGGGGTCGAGGTCGGGGGACCAGACGCGGCCGTCGGGGGAGACGGGCCGCACGACGGACAGCCAGCTGCACGAGAGAGCGTCGAAGAGCAACAGCCCCGTGGACGCGTACAAGGAGTACAAGGACCACAGCCGGGACCTGCACCGGAAGCACCGCGGGCTGATGCAGTGGCGGCCGATCCGGAACGCGCAGTTCGCGAAGAACGAGGCGCTGTTCGCGATGCGCAAGGTCAAGAAGCTGGGGGCGCTGGACGGGCGGAAGCCTGACGTGGAGACGGAGGTGTAGGCGCGGACACGGCGGAGGGAGGGACGGGGAGACCAGGGGCAAACGCAGAGACGGAGGAAAAGGCAAACAAATCGTTGATGAAAGGCGTGGGTCTTCTGTATGGATTCGGCGTCGGGGCTCTGTATTTTAAGTGACACGTTATGACGAATGAGCAGCAACTCGGCGAGGCTATTTCTAGTGTGTGTCTCGGTGGTGATGTTCGTGATGATAAGGAGGCACATGAAGGTAATGGTGATGATGGTGATGTTGGTGATGTTGGTGATGTTGGTGGTGTTGGTGATGTTGGTGGTGTTGAGGCAAAACAGTGCGAATAGTGCATCCCACAGATTGCACTGTATGGGCCCTTATCGGGGCGGGGTGCTGCGATAAGGATTTTTCTCCCAGAAAAAAATTGGGAAGGCGATACCCATCGAATCGTGCCTCCAAGACCGCCCAAGTCCCGAGTCGAACGTCGGATGCCCCCAACACCGCCTTGCCGACTGCACACGCTGGAACCATCATGACCAGCACCATGGCAACCCCGACTCTGGACGACAAGCTGGACAAGATCCGCTCGCCGGGTCTCCAGAGCCAGCAGCGCGTACGTTTCCTTTCCTGCCACCGTCTACTTGCCCTCTCCTTCACCTCCACCTCGACGTCGACCTCTTACCTCCACCCTGGGGCAACCCTTGAATGCTAACGCACCCCCCCCTCAGCGAGTGGTCGTCCTCCAGGCCGTCGACGCGACACTCAAGGAGCAGAACACACCAGCCTCGCCCACGGGCTACTTCGCCGCCCTCCTCGGCCTCCTCAGCCAGTCGATCGAGAGCGGCAGCGTCAACTCGGAGACGACCTCGTCCGTCGTCTACCTCCTCGACGTCGTCACCCCCTACGCCCCGCAGCCTCTCCTCCGCTCCAAGTTCACCCAGATCCTCACCCTGCTCGCCCCCATCCTCCTCCTCCAGGATGCCGAAGCCATCCTCCTCCGCTCCTCCATCGGCTGCCTCGAGTCCCTGCTGCTCGCCCAGGACCTCGCCTCCTGGGACCTCGGCGTCACCCAGATCGGCCCCCGCCGCGCCGTCGCCGGCCTCCTGAACCTCGCCCAGGACCCCAAGCCCAAGATCCGCAAGCGCGCCCAGGACGCCCTCAGCAAGGTCCTCGCCAACCCCCCGCCCAGCCCGGCCCTCGACCACCCGGCCGCCGACATGTGCGCCCACACCGCCCTCGCCACCCTCGAGGACCTCGCCGCCAAGGCCACCCAGGCCCGCAAGACCCAGAAGAAGGCCTCGGCCGAGTCCCCCCACGACCCGGCCCTCATCCACGCCCTGCAGCTCGTCAAGACCATCGCCTCCGCCAGCGGCGGCTGGCCCAGCAAGAAGATCGAGAGCCTGTGCGAGCTGCTGCTCGGCATCGCCCGCTCCGGCAACGAGTACATGACCATGGCCACCTTTGAGATCTTCGAGATGATCTTCGAGGGCATGGCCGCCGACGACGTCGCCTCCTCCAAGCTGCCCCGCCTCATGGAGATCATCTCCGAGCTGCGGCCCGCCGCCAACGACACCCAGCTCATCCCCCCCTGGCTCGCCATCCTGTCCCGCGGCTACGACGTCTCCGCCCAGCTCGAGCCCGAGGACACCTTCCAGAACCTGCCCGACCTCTTCACCATGGTCCTCGAGTTCCTCGAGTCCTCCTCCCACAACATCCGCATCTCCGCCTCCGAGTGCCTCGTCTCCTTCCTCGCCAACTGCATCCCCGCCTCCGTCATCGTCGAGCCCTCCGTCTACGACGAGAAGACGCTCGAGAAGATCGCCAAGGTCGCCGAGACGCTGCTCAGCGTCAAGTACCAGGCCGCCTGGATGGAGAGCTTCAACGTCTTCGGCGCCATGTTCGACACGCTCCGCTGGCGCGCCCACCCCGTCATGCTGACCATCCTCAAGGCCGTCGGCGACCTCCGCAGCAACGACTCGTTCAACGGCAAGAAGGAGGCCGACGAGGTCATCGGCAAGGCCATCCGCGCCATGGGCCCCGACGCCGTCCTCTCCGTCCTGCCCCTGAACCTGGCCGCCCCCGTCAAGGGCCAGCCCGGCCGCGCCTGGATGTTCCCCCTGCTGCGCGACTACGTCAGCAACACCAACCTCGCCCACTTCCGCAGCGAGATGGTGCCCCTGAGCGAGCTCATGTTCCAGCGCGTCCTGGACCACGGCGAGGCCGAGAAGACGATGGAGGTCAAGATCTACGAGACCCTGGTCCAGCAGATCTGGGCCACCCTGCCCGGCTACTGCGACCTGCCCCTCGACCTCGGCGAGGCCTTCGACCAGAGCTTCGCCGAGCTCCTGGCCAACCTGCTGTACAAGCAGGTCGAGCTGAGGCTCGAGGTCTGCCGCGCGCTCAAGACGCTCATCGAGTCCAACCAGGCCATCGCCGCGCTGGAGGACGCGACCGACGACATGGTCCTGCAGAGCCGCGTGCCCCGCGAGACGGCCCAGAAGAACCTCGCCTACCTCGGCACCTACGCCGGCAACATGCTCGCCGTCCTCTTCAACGTCTACACCCAGACGCTCCCCCAGAGCCGCGGACCCATCCTGCTGTCGATCAACGCCTTCCTCAGCATCACGCCCGCCGCCGAGCTCCAGGAGACGTTCGACCGCGTCAGCAAGATGCTCGCCGCCGAGCTCCAGAAGGAGCCCGAGCCCGTCGAGAAGGGCAAGAAGCCCCAGGAGCAGGCGCCCTCGACGACCAACACCCTCATGGACCTCATCATCACCATGTCCGTCTACCTCCCCCGCGAGAGCTTCGGCGCGCTCTTCGAGATCGCCGCCGTCACCATCGTCAAGCAGGACCAGCCCCAGCTGCAGAAGAAGGCCTACAAGCTGATCCCGCGCCTCGCCGAGTCGGACGTCGGCAAGGTCGCGCTGGAGGAGCGGTCCGCGGAGCTGCAGGCCATGTTCATCTCGAGCGCCGACACGGTCTCGGCGCCGGCCCGCCGCGAGCGCCTCGCGGCCCTGTCGGCCCTCCTGCCGTTCGTGCCCGACACGTCGCTGCACTTCATCCCGTCGATCCTCAGCGAGGTCGTCATCTGCTGCAAGGAGAACAACGAGCGCGCGCGCGAGGCGGCGTACGAGCTCCTCGTCGAGATGGGCGAGCGCATGGCCGCGGCCAGCGGCGCCCCGATCGACAACAGCAAGGTGCCGCACATGCCCAAGGACGCGCCCGCCGGCACGGCCAACATTGAGGAGTACCTGACCATGGTGTCGGCCGGCCTCGTCGGCAGCACGCCGCACATGATCTCGGCGTCGGTCACGGCGCTGAGCCGCGTGCTGTACGAGTTCCGCCCGACGCTGGGCCAGCAGACGCTCGCCGACCTCGTCGCGACCATGGACCTCTTCCTGACCTCCAACAACCGCGAGATCGTCAAGTCGGTGCTCGGCTTCGTCAAGATCTGCGTCGTCGGCCTGCCGACCGAGATGATGATCCCGCGCCTGCCGACGCTGACGCCGAACCTCATCATCTGGTCCCACGAGCACAAGGGCCACTTCAAGAGCAAGGTCAAGCACATCCTCGAGCGCATGGTGCGCCGCTTCGGCTTCGACCTCGTCAACCGGTACTGCCCCGAGGACGACCGCAAGCTGCTCGCCAACATCCGCAAGACCAAGGCGCGCAACAAGCGCAAGAAGGACGCCGCGCGCGAGGCCGGCGACGAGGGCGAGAGCGACGACGAGGCCGGCGGCCGCCAGGCGCGCAAGTTCGACAACGAGTACGATGAGGCGCTGTACAGCAGCGAGTCGGAGGACGACGGGCCGTCGGACGACGAGGGCCGGTTCGCGCGCGGGGCGAACGCCAAGAAGGTCAACAAGGGGGGCAGCGCGTACATCGTCGAGGACGAGGACGAGCCGCTCGACCTGCTGGACCGGAACGCGCTGGCGAGCATCTCGTCGACGAAGCCGGTCAAGATGCGCAAGCCCGGCCGGACCAAGGCCCGCGTCGACCTGGACGGCAAGCTCATCCTCGGCCAGGACGACGAGGGCGGCGCCATGGACGTCGACGAGGCCGACCCGGACGCGTCGGGTGTGGGCGCGTACGTGGCGGCGCTCAAGGGCAAGGACGTTGCGCAGAGGGGACGCGGCGGCAAGCTCAAGTTCAGCAACAAGAACCGCAAGGACGACGACGAGATGGACGAGGACATGGACGAGGGCACGGCGCATGCCGTCAAGGCGCACGTGGCGCGGGGTCGCGGTGGTGGTGGACGCGGCCGTGGTGGCTTCAGCCGTGGCGGAGGCCGCGGGGGAGACCGCGGCGGCTTCGGTCGTGGCGGCGGTGACCGCGGCGGACGCGGCGGCGGACGCGGCGGACGCGGCGGCATCGCATCCGGACGGCGCGGCCTGGGCGAGGACAGGAGACGAGGCGGCGGCGGTGGCGGTGGCTTCGGCGGACCTCCCCGCGGAGGCATCCAGAAGTCGCCGCGCGGCCGGAGGTAGACGGGAGAAGGCCCCGGCGGCAGGCGTGGGATTGGTGTTGTGACTATACCCCCATGGTTCACGGCCAGACATAGATTTGATTGCGAGTGGCATAGTGCAGGCGTATAGGAATCGAAAAACTGGATGATTTATTTACGTTGCTTCGCATTACGTCTAGCAGGCCGGGTTTCTCGCCATGTTGTCAGATGAATGAACCCCCCGCGTTGCAGATGAGAAAAAGCGAAAGACGGCCCAACCCGGCAGCAGAAAAACAACCCGAAAGACAAGCAAAAAGAACTCCTGAGCGCCGTGCGTGCCGCTGCGTCTACCTGAACTTGCTGAAAATGACGGCCACGATGAGGATGACGAGAATGGTGATGATGGCGATGGTGATTACCCGATTTGTAGCCATCCTGCGCAAAAGTCAGCCTCTCTTCTCACGTCTCGGTCGGCCACGGGCGCTCCTCGTCTCGGCCACGGGCGCTTCTCGTCTCGACATGCGGCGAGCAAAGTCTCGACCACGCGGCGAGCAAAGTCTCGACCACACGGCGAGCAAGGAGGGGAAGAGGGAGAGGGGAAGGTCCTACCTACGCGCCATGCCGCGCAGGGTCTTGACGCTGCGGTCGACGTAGCCCTCGCTCTGGAGCAGGGTCTCGTGGGTGTGCTGGATGGTCTCGCGCTGGCGGTGCAGGTCGGCGAGGGTGCTGGCGCCGATGGCCTCGGTCTCGTTGGCGAGGGCCTGGCTGTTCTTGAGGCGCTGGGTGGAGCGGTCGAGGCGGTCGGTGCCGGAGAGGAGCTGCTGGCGCTGCTCGAGGTTGCGGTCGCCGGCGCCGCCTGAGGCGCCGCCCGGGCCGCCGGAGGGGTCGTCGGTGTAGCGGCTGCCGAAGAGGGCGGCGCGGTCGTCGGAGAGGGCGCGCAGGCGGCGCTTGGCGGCGTCGACGTCGGACTCGTGGTTGCGGAAGCGCGCGTTGGTCTTGGCCCGGTGGGGGGACGGGATGTTGGCCTTCTCGAGGCGCAGCTGGGCGAGGAGCTCGTCGGCCTCGTCGGCGGCGCGCTCGGCGGCCGCGATGGCCGCCTTGCGCGGCTCGCCCGAGAGCTCGGGGATCTGCTCGAGCTTCTGCGCGAGGTCGGCCTGCACGAGCTTGAGCTCGGCCTCGTAGTCGCCGAAGCGCTCGGTGCCGGCGTCGGTGTCGAGGTGGGAGGCCATGGCGGGGGGTTGGGTGAGAGATGTCGGGGTCGTGTCGTGTCGAGTCGAGTCGAGTCGAAGATGGTGTCGGGGATCGCTAAGGACAGGCGGGCCGTCGATGATGGCAGTCGTGGGCGCGGTCGTTGTGATTGATTGATTGGAGATGTTGGTGCCTGGATGGTCGTCGTCGAGTCGCCTCTTGCTGTCGGCCTCCAACGCGGGTAGCGACATGAATCGTCTCCACCCAGTGGCTGGGGCGGCAGTCGAGTGGGTCCCTAGGCGCAGCCGCGGGAGAGTGGAGGCGGAGAAGCAGGCGAGCAAAAAAAGAGAAAAGCACGTGATCTGCGGAAATGCATTTATTCGGCGGCAGGCTCGCGGCCTTTGGACTTTTCCTCTCTTCTTCTCTTCAAAGTTGAACCCCCGGCGAAGAAATAGGCCCCACGAAATGGGATCGTCGCGCTTCCTTCGGGGAGCCGGCGCTCAGTGCGCGTGGGGTTGAACAGAACCGGGCAGAAGAATATCCTTTGCTGATACGTCGCTTTTAAGAATTGGGGACTCGCTCACCACGTTTCCCGATCCCGTTGAGTGCTCGACATGCCGCTGTCTGCGCTGCCGCTGCTGCTGCTGCTGCTGCCGCCGCTGCTGCTACTGCCGGCCTGTCTGATGTGGTGCCGAGAGGCATGTGATGTGACCTGTCCAGCGAGATCATGTCACAGATTGAGTAATTGGTTTCGCTGGAATCTGCGGTGCTGCCCTCCCGCGGCCGTGGGTGCAAAATCGGCGGAACCCAACGGTTTCTGCGTGCCCACCGGCCTGCTTGATGTCGCCGCGGCGTAGTCAGCAACCAGCCACGAGCCACACAACATGCAGCCACTCGACCGACACCTGCTGTGGCTGGAGCTAGCTACGCAGGCACTTGCGGCGCCACAGTGGGACGGTCTCAGATGTAAGCGTCACTGTCGGTGGAAAGCTACGGCATGGATGGGATGGGATGGCTCGGGCTTTCTGCTGCTGCTGTTCTGCTCTGGTTTCATCATGATGACTTCAGTCGCTCCCGGCGTCCCTCCTTCCACCAGTTTTCCAGTTTTCCCGTCTGCAGCGATCATCCCGCCTCGTCCCGCCAGCCATCTCGTTCCTTCGTAGCGCCGCCACCATGACCGACAAGCCACAGCTGTACGTCCCCAGACCAGACCAGACGAGACCTCCACCCCACCCTCCCACCTCTGTCTCTTGGTCCTCTCCTCTCCTCCATCACATCACCCCCCCCCCCATCACATCACCCCCCATCCATCACCCCCCAGCTTCCCACCGCATCCCCGAGACGGCTCTGCCGCGCTANTCCTCTCCTCCACCACATCACCCCCCCCCCCATCACATCACCCCCCATCCATCACCCCCCAGCTTCCCACCGCATCCCCGAGACGGCTCTGCCGCGCTAGCTGCCCGGCTGCTGCACGCCGTGCCACGCCAGCGCCGCTCTCTCTCCTGGATGAATGGATGGATGGATGGATGGATGGCCAAGATCGCTGGCTGCTAGCGGCCAGCAGCTAGCTACCTACTCTACTCCTCCACTCGGGAGCAGGCTGGCTCTCGCTGGCCTCCCGAGCCAAGCTTCCCACTGGCCCTGGAGCTTGTCTCTAGCATCTCATGCCTTGTCTCACCTTTTTCTCCAAGCTCCCTCGTCTCGCCCGTCCCACGTTCGCACACACACACACCTCTGCCGTCTACTACTCGCCCCTACCCGCCTCCGATTCCCTTCTTTTCACATGTCACGCACCTTATCCATATAACCTCCAAAGATCGTCTCTCATCGTGAGCCGTCTCGCGACGCTCGCTCCCCCCCCCCTCCTCACCACCTCGCACACCCCCCGCCATGTCCGATTCCCACTCTCACGCCAGCTCAAACACAAATGCCCGCTCCCACAGAAGACCAGGCTCCCTGGCCTCCGTCTCCTCCATAGGCGCACCCATTGACGTCAGGCTCAGGAAAAAGGTCGCTGTCGTCGGCAGCGGCTGCTCCGGCATCGCCGCCCTGTGGGCCCTCAACCGCAGCCATCACGATGTTCCCCTCTACGAGGCCGCCTCCCGCCTCGGCGGCCACANCCTCCTCACCACCTCGCACACCCCCCGCCATGTCCGATTCCCACTCTCACGCCAGCTCAAACACAAATGCCCGCTCCCACAGAAGACCAGGCTCCCTGGCCTCCGTCTCCTCCATAGGCGCACCCATTGACGTCAGGCTCAGGAAAAAGGTCGCCGTCGTCGGCAGCGGCTGCTCCGGCATCGCCGCCCTGTGGGCCCTCAACCGCAGCCATCACGATGTTCACCTCTACGAGGCCGCCTCCCGCCTCGGCGGCCACACCAACACGGTCAAGTGGACCAACGGCAAGTTCGAGACGACCGTCGACACGGGCTTCATCGTCCTCAACACGGCCACCTACCGTCAGTCCCCCCCCCTTACGAGCCGACGGCTCCCTCCCGGTGCTCCCACTTACACGTACACGCAGCCAACTTCATCAACTTCCTCAAGCGCGTCAAGGTCGACACCGTCCCGACCGAGATGACCTTCGGCGTCACGCGCGACCGCGGCCTCTTCGAGTGGGCCGGCACCAGCCTCGACGCCGTCTTCTGCCAGCGCCAGAACCTCTTCTCGCCCCGCATGTGGCGCATGATCTTCGACGTCGTGCGCTTCAACCAGTTCGCCCTCGACCTGCTCATCACCGGCGACGACGCCGCCGACGAGGAGACGGCTGGCATCAACGGCATCAACGGCATCAACGGCATCAACGGGAACCGCAACACCCCGCGCCACGAGGAGACGATCGGCGAGTACCTCGACCGCGAGGGCTACTCCGACGCCTTCCGCGACGACTACCTCATCCCCATGACCGCCGCTGTCTGGAGCACGAGCCCCGACAAGTGCACCCTCGACTTTCCCGCCGTCACTCTGGTCCGCTTCATGTGAGCCTCTCTCTTTTTTTTTTTTCCTTTTCGCCCGGCCGCGTCCCCCGCTGACAGACCTCCCAGGTGGAACCATCACCTCCTGTCGACCGTCGCGACCCGCCCCGACTGGCTGACCCTCAAGGACTGCGGCCGGTCCTACATCGACGCGGTCATGAAGGGCTTCCCCTCCAACCACCTGCACCTCAACAGCCCCGTCACCAAGGTCACCAACGAGGACGACGGCCGCGTGCGCGTCCACCTCCCCGACGGCGGCTCCGACGTCTACGACCACGTCATCCTCGCGACCCACGCCGACCAGGCCTACCGCATCATCGAGCCCACCGCCACCGACGAGGAGAAGGCCATCCTCGGCGCCTTCCACACCTCCGAGAACACGGTCGTCCTCCACTCCGACACGTCCCTCATGCCCGCCTCCCGCAAGGCCTGGTCCAGCTGGAACTACCTCACCCGCTCGTCCCCCGCCACCGGCAAGCAGAACATCGACCAGATCTCCCTGACCTACAACATGAACATCCTCCAGCACATCCCCGCCTCGACCTTCGGCGACGTCCTCGTCACCATGAACCCCCTCCACGCGCCCGACCCGGCCAAGACCCAGGCCGCCTTCACCTACCGCCACCCCCTCTACACCCCCGACGCCGTCCGCGCCCAGCGCCTGCTGCCCCGCATCCAGAACCGCCGCGGCATCAGCTACGCCGGCGCCTGGACAAAGTACGGCTTCCACGAGGACGGCTTCAGCAGCGGCCTGCACGCCGCCCAGGACCACCTCCACGCCCGCCTGCCCTTCCCCTTTGTCGACTCGACCTACAGCCGCGGCCGCCGCCCCGTCCTCGGCCTCGCCGACCTGCTGCTGCGCATCGCCATCCTGTTCCTGCAGGTCTTTATCGTGCAGGTCCTCGAGCGCGGCTGGGCCGCCGCCCGCGCGCGGATAGGCCCGCGCGTCGAGCGTGTGCGCGGCACGCTGAAGAACGGGAAGGCTCACTAGGCATGTATGATAGGGCGGCCGTGGTTGCCGATGTCGCGGCTGGGTAAAAGTGTCGCAGTTGGGTAAAGGCAGCGCTGTTTGAATACGAACCCTTAATGATGCAAGTGAAGCAAGATGCAAGTGAGCAAGTGAAGCAAGATGCAACGAAGCGGGATGCCGAGCGAGATGCAAAGCGATGCAAAGCGGGACGTAAAGCGGGACGTAAAGCGGGACGTAAAGCGGGACGTAACGCGGGATGCAAAAGGGATGCAAAGCGGAATCATCGGCCTCGGCCAGCCGTCCCGGGCCATGTCTATTCGCCCATCGTATGATACAATTCTACAGAGTGATGTACACTGCCGTCGCCCGTCGCCCGCCACCCTCACTCTCACGCGGCCAGCTTTCGCGGCGCCGGCCCGTCCAGCCCCGGAAACGCCGACGGCGCCTTGTACACCCCGTTGTCGTCGTACTTGGCCTCTGCACTCTGTCAGCACCGTCCGACACGCATCACTGCCGAAACGAGAAACGAAAAACGGAAAAAGGGAGAGGGGCTCACTGAAGAAGGTGTACGAGAGGGTGACCGTCTCGATGCCCTTGGCGTTGAGGTCGTTGACCATGTCCGGGTCGAGGTAGAAGAAGACGGGCATGTCGACCGTCTCGCCGGCGTTGAGGCGCTGCTCCTCGAAGCAGAAGCACTGGATCTTGGAGAAGTAGGGGGCCACCTGGGCCGGCGTCACGCTGTACGTGGCCACGCCGATGATGTCGCGGTCCGAGTTGTTGGTCGCCGTGTAGAAGGCCAGCGCCGTCTCGCCCGGCAGCACCCGCACCTCGCGCTGCTGCGGCGTGAACTTCCACGGCAGCACGTCCGACACGGACGCGTTGAACGTCACGCGGATGCGCGGCGACGACGTCAGCGGCACGAGGCGCGAGGCGAGGTCCGCGTCGTCGTACGTCGAGTCGGGCCCGTGGGCGCGCACCGGCTGGCCGCCCCAGCCGGTCGTCTGGCAGATCTGCTGCCGTCAGAGGAGACCGAGCCGGTATGCAGAGGGGGGTAAGGCAACTCACCATCTTGTACAGGGGCACGGAGCCGTAGGAGAAGGCCACGGTCCCGAGGATGATGCTGAGGGTGTAATATCTGCCCAGTCTTAGCACGGGCTCACGGCCGGTCGCGGTCGGGGGATGTCGCCTTACGCCACCGTAGCATTCTTCCTCTTGTAGTGGGCGTTGACCTGTGCCATGGACGGGGTGTACTGTTGCTGCGACCGCGGCGAGCTCGAGGCGTGGCGGGCGGCGCCAGGGATTCGGGGCGCGCGGGCGGGCTGCGGGCGGGCGTGCTGGCAGAGCGAGCAGCCCCATTGCCGGGAGGACTGCGCGATGCGCTGGGATATCCGGGGGAGGGCGTTCATGATTGCGGCTCGGTGGGAGGGGTGGTGTCGGGAGCTGGGTCGCAGCTCTGGAGTCTGGCCATCATCAGATGTTGGAGGCCGGACGGCGTCGGCGTTTGGGCCCGCCAGCGTCGGCGAGTGAAAGTTTTAGTGGGGCCAGTGCGGCAAAAGCCGACATGGAAGGCATGCTGGGGTTCGTCTGGAGCTGCTCAAATCACCAGCATCACATACTTTCATCAGTCAATGCCGATGCTATCAATTGGATACCGTACAGGTAGCCCATCACGTTGCACCCGTGCAGCTGTAGGTAGTGATCCGTACGTGAGGGCGACAGGCCTCGACACGAGCCGCAGTCCTCATAGTTCGTTCGTGGCCCAGCGCAAAGGAATATTCGCCGATAATGAAATTTCCAAGATGCTCAGACGATGCCGCCCGACACCAATCTAACTCGAAAAGCTTTCCTTTTTCTCGATGCATGCCATCCTGGAGCTTTGCCATCCTGAAGCTTTCCCATATAGACAGTTGAGCCCCCCACCACGATCCTACCTTGGGGGTTGCTGGTGGACCCACACACACCGACCGTCCTTGCCCAGCCTCCACCCACTTAACCACATCACGTGCCCACCTAGGGCAGCTCAATTCCCTCCAATGCCAAAACTTTTCGCCCACACTTCTCTTCCGAACTTTCTGAAGAACCAGCGAGCCTCACGACAATCATCACGATCCCTTCAACTCCCCCAGGTCGCCCATACTAACCGTCAAAATGGCCAAGGTCAACAAGCGTACGTCTCCGACTGCCATCACCGCGCCCATGAACTCGAGCTGACCGTTCCCCTCAGTCCTCCACTCTTCCCGCCGCAAGTCGCGCGCTGCGCACTTCAGCGCCCCCTCCAGCGAGCGCCGCACTATCATGAGCGCGCCCCTGTCCAAGGAGCTCCGCGAGAAGTACAACGTACGTCCCCTCTGCGTCGTCTTGCTCTCGAAACACCTATTAACATGACGCTCCAGGCTCGCTCCATCCCCATCCGCAAGGACGACGAGGTCACCATCGTCCGTGGCGCCAACAAGGGCCGTGAGGGCAAGGTCACCGCCGTCTACCGCCTGAAGTACGTCATCCACATCGAGCGCGTCACCCGCGAGAAGACCTCCGGCCAGTCCGTCCCCATCGGCATCCACCCCTCCAAGGTCGTCGTCAACAAGCTCAAGCTCGACAAGGACCGCGAGTCCATCCTGGAGCGCATCAAGCGCGGCCGCGAGGCCAGCGCCAAGGGCAAGGCCGACGCTTAAGCGTCTACGCCGTCTCCCTCGACGAAACCGCCTCCCCCGCGATGATCTCCTGACACGCTTTGCTGCTGTCGCGCGCTCCTCGCCCTCCCGCTTGTGGGGAGGAGCAAAAGGGGGACGGACCCCGAGGGGAGGGGGCAGATGTCGGAAACGACTGCGCCCCCCGACCCTCTCGGGATGCCCCCCGAACAACACGTTCTTTCTGTTCCGATCAATCATGACCCACACAACTCGGCGTTTACGACTACCCCCTCTTTTTTTTTCGACGGCTCGGCAAAGGGAAAAGAAGTGCAAATCGGCATGAGGACACCGGATTCATTACATGAAAAGCGCGACGAAAGGTGGTGCGCAAGGGTAGCACAAGACACAAAACAATCAACAAATCGAGAAACTCGTTTTTCTCTATGGCCGTTTCACTTGTGAATCGCTCCATGGGAGGTCCTCCCGAAGCCAACCCCGCCGTCCCCCCATCCCCTCGGGGGGTGAGAACGGCCGGGCTCTGCAAACCCTCCCTTCCCCCATCGTGATGTCTGTCCCTCGTCGGACTGGGGAGGACTCCCGCTCATGCTACACACTCTCGCTCCGACTAACTTGACTTGTACATACAGCAAGCCCATCACCCAGACTTGATCGTTCGTCGGGAGAACCAAATTATTGTCACGGGCTCAACCGTAAGTGTTTGATGCTTTCATTCTCTCTATTTCATTCTCTCCTGTGCACACGCTAGAATATCTCCGCGTCAACCACCAAGTCCATGGTTTTCGAGGTATACGACTGGCGAAGAATAAAACCAGCGGGGGAGACCTGTTTTCAGGATAACCACTCACCTGCTCTCGCATGAAGACTTTCGCCTAGTTTTGCCATGAGGTCGAAAATTTGAACGCGGGGCACATCGCCTCGGCATCCGACCGCTTGCTCAGTGCCCACTGGCCGTCGCATAGAAAAATAAAATACACTTTTCATCAAGCCTACCTCTTCCCATGACTGATATTTCTGAAACTGGCAAAGGCCCCCTGCTAACCATCCACACGGTTTCGTTCTACGTGCCCAGCCACCGGTGCAAGCACGTCAAGTGGCAACAGCATGTGTACCTTAAACTTGATTCCGTATGACTGATGAAAGAAGGGGCTGGCTATAAACGGGATCTAACCTGACAATGAGTACCATAGACCCATAAGCAATGAGTACACAACTGCCTCGAGAGGCTGGTGTCGCCATGTCGCCTGGATACCCTCCGTCCCTGTTATCGGTTGACCCCAGCCACCCATCTCCATATTAGAGGCATAAGCAATTTTTCCTTGAGAAATTGCACAAGACACCAAGCCTTGTTGCAATGGTCGCCTCGGCGCACTGCCGAGATCAGATATTCCTACATGGGCCGCACCAATAACCACATGCCCCACCGCCCAACACAAGGTTCCCTCCTGTGCAGATATCTGCAGATGCCACGAGGACGCGGCGGGGCTGTCTTGACCTTGGCGCGGAAGGAACAGTCATGGAGCAAGCCCCGAACCAGCAGCGTATTCATGATGATCATTTCGTTGAGCAGTGTTCTAAGCATGCCGAAAATAAGCGATGCCAACGAAGCCGCTCTCGTGGTCGGTCGTTGGGAAGTGATTCCGAGCGATAAAGCAATGTAAAGTTCGTGGCGAAGAACAGACGACGGCAGGGTCGTCAGAATGGTGACAAGTTGCGTTGACCGGACATCAGGTTTGCCGTCCACCATTGTTCATGTCTCTGATATCTTGTTAGCCGTGACACCTCCATGACGGCATTCGCATCTTACTTGGGATCGCCGAAAGGCTTGTTCTCCCCTTTCAACTCGGTCGAGGCGCCACCAGAACCGAGTTCCTGGTGTCCGTGATCGGCAGCCTTGATGGGCGATGTCCGCATCGAGGAGGCTGAAGGGGATCCATTGCCAATAGAAGGCGACAGAGATGCAGCGGCAGAACCAGCATACTGTGGAAGAAGGCCGTGGGCTGTGGTAGAGCTCATAGCACCAGGGAGCGCATAGGCGCCGCCAGAGGGCTTCTTGACGATCGTCAGGGCACCGTTGCTTTTCCTGCAGCAACGTCAGTCACACCGGAAAGTACCAATGGACAGTTACTGAGGCGGAGCATACCTAGGCCGCGCCATATTCTGACGACCCCTGAAGAGGATTCTCTCGCGAGACTCCTCAGTATCGTCTGATTGAGTTGACTGAGACTGTGCCGAGTCAAGCGGCGAGCTGACAGGCTGCGTGACCTCTGTGGTAATCCGCGTCTGGTCCGAATCACTGTACTCGTGACTGAGGATCGACGTAGCAGGACGATCGCGTGCGCCAGTCTTTAGCTTGACGTCAAGATTGCTTCCGTTGACATTGTCAGACTTGGTGTCCCGTTTGGCCTTCTGCTCGTGACGTGTGAGGGACAGAGCCAGGAGTTCCTTCACGGTCCGCACATTGTCGTCAGGGTCTGTAGGGGTGAAGCCATAATCGCCGTTGCCCCCAACAGCACGCGAGGGCTTCTTTTGTTCAGTCAAAGATTTATAGCCATAGTCGTAGTCGGTAAGGTCACCAACAGGAAGACGTGACATCTTTTGCTCGGTCGTGGCCAGATAGTCATGGTCGTTGAGACCACTGACGGAAAGTTGAGACATATTCTGCTCGGCCCCGGTAGCGTAAGAGTAGCCAATCCCACGGCCGCCCACTGGGATTCGAGGCTTGCTGTTCGAGATGAAGTCCATGTATTTGTTCTCTTTAGTTGGCGAAGGAGGGTAAAAGTTCTTGCCGTCGTACTTCGGCAGCCCCTTTTGAACCGAACGGGGAGCGTTGCCCCAGTACAGGTGACGTGCACGAAGTTCATCTTCGGTCAACTGTCGATGGTAGATGTAGTCCTCGTCCTTGGCATCTCTCATGTTGACACCAGGGCGAAGCTTGCCTTCAAGGTACGGCAGTCCGAGTCCATTGTTCAGCGAACTGAGATGTCTGTAGCTCGTGGTCCGTAACTCCGACTGCTTCGAGTTGTTTGCCGCAACGGGGAGAAGAACATTTCCTGGATCCTGGACAGGGGCTTTCCCAGGGGCACCCGAGTTCTTGATCGACATGGAGTTTCCAGATGCCTCAGACTGCTTCAGAGATTCGCGACTGGGCTGGTGGCCCATGAGTAGGTTCTTCTGGGTCCGCGGTTGGAAAGGAGGCGCCAAGGCAGCCGTGATCGGAAGACCAGATTTCTTCTTCGTCGACTCATGTGTGACGCTTGGGGGAACAGTAGCTGGGTTCTTCTCGAGAACAGGAATGTCCGCCTTGTCGCTCTCTTCTCTGGAAACCATGGGCTGTTCCGATTTCTGCTTCTTAACAGCGGTCTTGGCTCGGCGCTCTTTCTTGCCGAGTGACGTGCCCTTCGGGTCGGCCTCATTCACAATCTCGCTGACAACAGAAGTCGACTTGCTCAGCTCCCGAGTGCTGGAGGAATCCTTACTGGAACCTTTGCCCCGCTGCTTGGCCTCATGCTCGAGTTGAGACTCGAGATTCTTCTCAAATGCCTTGAGTTGGGTACGAATGCCATCGCCAAGGTGCTTCATGAAGTTCTCGTCGACTTGGTGCTTGTTGTACTGAAGCTGATTGTCGACCCACTTCAGCTGAGCACGGAAGTTCTCAATGTGCTTCCTGGTGACATCACTCATGACGATGGACGATGGCGAAGGAGCAGTAGGTGCGTGGAGGTGCTGTCCGTTGACCATAGGGCCGACACCGGGAAAAGGCATGCCAGGCATGGGCATGGGCATAGGCATGGGCATGGGCATTTGCATGGGCAGATGCTGAGGGAACTGCCCGCCTTGCCACTGCATCGGACCGTAAACAGGCGTGAAAGGCATCGGAGGGGGCATGGGGGGCATCGCGCCAGGCACAAAGGCAGGGAGACCCGGGTGCGAAGCAACCATAGGCACAGGCATGGGCACGGGCATGCTGTGCAGGTAAGGCTGGGCTGAGGGCGTGAAGAATGGGCCGGGGTTCGACCCTGACGCGGCAGAAGTGTTGGTACGGGCCGGCTGCGCCGTCTCGGTCGATCCCTTGTCTGTCTTGGTGTCGCCGGTCTTGATGCTCTTGTCGGCGTCCTGAACAGGAAGCATACCCGCAGGCGCCATCGGCATGGGCGGCATTGGGTAGCCAAAGGGGAACGACATCATGGGCATGCCTCCCATTGACATGGGAGGAGGCATCATTCCAGGAAAGCCAGCCGGGACAGGAGCTTGGTTCTGGTGAGACGATCCACTGGTGGCGATGACATTGCTGGTGGAGACCTGGCTAGCTGGGCGAGCGAGGACCAGGCTGAGAGCATCGCCGTTGGGCTTCTCGTTGAGACCCTTTCCAGTGGGGGACGACGAGCCTCGAGGGTTCGGGACGATGCGGCCGCCGGCGGTGACACGGACGTGGGTGGGCGAGACGACGGCTTTGTAAAATCTCTTGAAGCCTTCGTTGGATTGCGATCCGGGATCAACCGGGGCAGATACGGGGCAAGAATCGAGAACTGACCGATCCTTGAGCTTCCATTCGAGATCCTGGCCGTCGAGCTGCTGGCGGATGGGCTCCTCTGAATCGGCCGAGGCGTCATGCTGGAGCGTACGATGGGTGACCTCATTCTTGTAGCCATTGGTGGCAAGGCGCTTGTTGATATCGTTCTTGGCGCCGTTAGCCATGTGGTCGGCTACGATGGTGCGGCCGTTTTGGAGCTCATGCTCGTGGGACCTCTGAGAACCGTTCTGGATGGACCGCTCACCCTCGGTGGGTCGGGCGAGAGTGGGAAGCCGACGGCGGCGAACAATGTCGGCTACGACAGCCAGTGGTTAGATCGGCATGAGAGAGAACATGAAGCAAAACGACTGCAAGTGCATACCAAGTCCGTTTTGAACCAGAGAGTCAACCAAGCCACACTCGTAGGGACGAGGTTTAGGGTTGATGGGTCGCATGCCTATGAGCTGATGACGCTGGTAGGAGTTGGCCATCTTGAAGGCGACAAACCAGCAAGGCGGGAGGCACAGAGTTTCTTTCCTAACCGAGGAGTGGTGGTGCGATTTCCGTCCTTCGCCGATGCCAATGAAGCGGTTTCTTCAGGGGTGCTCAATCTATATATTTAATGCCTTGATTAGCATTATCCCGGGGACGCCTGGCCAGCAAGAGGAGAACGAGGGCCGGACAGCAAGTTGATGGACGCTCTTGGAAAGAAAAAGTAGGACGGGACAGAATTCTTGGGGAAACCAAAATACGCAGCAAAGAGAAGAAGTCTGAACATACTGAAATGGACCGGGTAGAACAAGCCAGTGCGAGAGCTGCAGGTGCTAGGCATACAACGAGCCTTCGGAGAGTCAGCTTCACCAAAATTGCAGCACGACGCGTCGGCAAGAGAAACGAGAAAGGGGAGAATTTGTCGGGGTTTGCCACGTTAGGTCAGGGTCAAAAAACGAGGGCGCTTTCGTGATGAGAGAGGTGTTCCAAGAAGTCGGGATGGGAGACGAGGCGACGGATGGGATGGAGATGGGACGTGATGGATGGAGGTGGTTGTTATACCGATGCAGGAAGACCAAAGCAAGGGTACAGCGTGTACGCGAGAAGGCTTCCCGGCGGACCCCAGGAAGATCTCCAGGGCAGGAAGTATCGAGAGCAGAGGGCAGCAAAGAAGAATAACGGACTGCTTGCGCGAGGGAAGAAGCACCTTGTTGGCAGATGGTGCAAGAACTTGGAGGAATAGAGACCAGAGGAGGCTTACCTGATGAGGCGATGGTGGTTGCTTCCCAAGTAAGCAGGTACTGAGGGGTTGGGTACAAGTCTGTTTTCTCGGCAAGTTAAGAGAAGCGAGGAATCCTGGCCAGGCGTCTTCGCTATCATTAGAGTACGGTAGTCGTGGTAGCACTCTGGTGGTGGCCAAGTGCTTTGCCCAGGTTGGTATGGTGCTTGGGGTGGGATATGGTGAGTGTTAGTCAGGTGAAAGGGAGACTAGGTTTGGGGTTTGGTGTTGCGAGTTGGAGGACTCTGAAGAGGGAGCTGCCACGCTGTATTGGGCCTTGGGGGGCAATTATGAGAAGGGAAGCTGGGCAGAAGGTAGAAGGGAGGGGAGAAAGTAGAAGGCAGAGAGCAGAGGCGGGAGGGGGAAGGGGGGACTGGGGCTCTAGACGTGCTGGCTGGCAGGCAACAATCGCAAACCTGCTGCTCGGGGCGACCTGCCTAGGCTTGAGGCTCACGATGTCAGGAAACTGGACGAGGGGGAAGTGGCGCAGCGAGAAGGAGAAGAGTGCATTGGGCGACTCTTTTCGACACAGAGAAGGACCATGCGGGTCTGTCCTTCCTCAACGGCACGGCAGTGAGAAAGCTGTGTTGGTAGGAGAACCCAGTGACTCCTGCCCAAGCATAACGAAGCCTATCGACGAAGGACGACCTGCACGCCTCACACTTGCTTGTGGGTGTGTTGCTCGTGGGTGTGCCCATGGTCTACAAACTTGCAGCCAGCAGTCTCCTGCACTGCACATAACTACATATGAATGAGGGTGCTTCAGAGCGAGGGCGACCAACTTGCCCCAGTGCCCTGTTGAGATAGCATTAGACATCTCCCAGGGCTTTCCCTTTAAATATTTTAAACATACCAAGCCTTAGCCAAGAGGAGCAATTCCGAACTGACGCCTGTTTCTTGACAGGGCGGCCACAAGGCGCACGATGCGTCGTTTTAGTCTCTCTAAGAAATTGATCTTGGTAAAAAAAAAAAAGGATGGAAAGGAAGTCTACCAAGCAGATGTGGCTTGCGGGTCACAAAGACCGTTCGACAGGTGAACATGTTGTGCCCATACCAGCACTGAACAACGCAATTCAAACCCACTTGGGCCTTTGGGGGGGGGGGGCTCAACTTAACACTCCCCCTTGTTGCGAGCATGTTGAAAAGAGATTGACCGGACTTCGCCTCGACCTATAGCCTTGCTCAGGACCGTGACTGTCGATGAAAATAACACGGTGGAACTCGATATTGATTGTCAAGCCCCAACCTCAAAATAAAGACTTCAGCGCTGGTCGTTGAGGTTGCCGACTGCGTTGGGCTTGTAAAAATCGATGGTTTAATTTACCAGGCAGAGTCAGGGAAGGGGCAAATATGTCCAAAAACGAAGCACTCGATATAATCATGCGTGAAAGACCCGATAATATGATAACGGGGTGGGATGCCACCACCCTGACGGTGCGCACTGTACATCTTGCACCTGGCATCCCATCCATCGTCCACACGCCGTCAGTCAAGTTGCTTTCCCTAAACTTCACCTTTCGGATTCCGACACAATCTCCGGCGCAAACACCAATAACAGGGGCAAACATGATACAACAGAAACGAACCAAGAATCACGACCGATTATCCCTCCTGCAGACCACCCAATCGGAGCTCTCACCCACCTTCTCAACCCCTCCTTGCAATGACCACCCCTGAGCTCGTCTGTCATCGTATTTGGATGAGCAACGGAGCCCTCCGTTTCAGCGACACCGATCCCTGCCCAAGGTCCCTTCCAGCCTGATCTGGCCACCCCGATATTTTTCCGCCCTGCCCGCCCTGCGCACATCCCCCGCAGCAGAACAGCCACTGAGGGCGATCAGCTTGTTGAACAGGGGGGGCGAGCGAGTCGTGAGGTGCGTCGTCCGTGAGGTAGTCCCCCGAGGAGCACATATCATGGGAGCCTGTTGAGAGCCCTTCATTCCAGGTCAAACGTTGCGGCCTGTCTGCCACATAGTGTGTGTCCACACAGCGAACTGGCGATGCGGCGAGGTTTACTCTCGGCGCCGTCTCTCATCAGGCCCCTCTGGTGATGGCACCGGTGGGTCAGGGCGCGGCTTTGGTTGCGGCTTGTTTCCATCGCGTAGGCGAGCAGAGGTGAGGGACGGCATGATGTTTTGTTACGTATGTGAGGCGTGTGGCGTGAGTCGAGGATCTGCCGCAGCCGCAGCAGTTGACAAGAATGCAAGTGTACTTCTTCGCGACAGCACCGTGGTAGGTATGGCGGGCGTTTAGGGTTCTCGTCCGCAGAGAACGCTTCAAGAAAGAGTAGGCGATCAGCCGAGTCGAGCTCGAGGATGGATGAAGGGTCTTTGGCTAGCCTGGACAAGCTTCAACAGGTCGACTTCGGATGGTGGCCTTGGTCGTCCTTTTATTCACCTGCCGGCGATTTCCACGGCACCCAGGTCAACCACTCGACTACCCCACCACCTTGAACGAGGTCGAGGCATCCGAGAGCGCTCGAGCGGGACAGGGACATGCCCTCGAGAGATTATACTTTCTTGGTCATTGATTTGGAAGCCAACAGTCTGACGATGTGCCTTTCGGGACATGGGGCGCGACGGGCTTGATGTTTGCCCTACGGCATTTAGGACCACCCTCCTCGCAGGGCGAAATCTCTCGCGAAACCAACAAGCGAGTTTGATCGGCTGTTCGCCTGATCCGCGCGAGCAGAAGAAACATAGACAGGTTTGGAGACAGCGAGGTGTCCAGGCTTGCTGGACACCATGGCAACGTACCCCCCAAGCCAGCCGATTCGGTGCTGGATCCGATTCGAGCTCGAAGAGTCCCGCCAACCAGCTCTGCCGCCCTCGACGCTCAGACTTCCGCTGTGACAGGTCTATGGGGTCTTTCACCGGGAGGGCAGCTCATCTGGCTGCGGCAGGGATTCCCAAGACAACGCCCGACGTGTGCATGGCGGATCTCAGCTGACTTTGAGATTAATACAAGAGGGTGAAAGGGCGAACTCTCTACTGACTCGTGGCCGGGGGTTCGAGGATGCGCCCACGATCGACGCCGTGCAGCAGTTTGACAACGGCACGTCACGGGCCTTGTTGGGCCATAACCCACTCCAGAGTCTATTCAAGGGTGCCCGACGCCGTTTAGGCATTGGCCTACCCGCGGCCCCTGTCCTCGGAGGTTGCGAGCTGGTCGTCTGTGCGTGCGGGCGTCCGTCCGTCTGCTACAAGTGCCCCCCCCCAGAGGCCATGGGTTGCCCACGGGTGGGAGCAGCACTCACTCGCACGCTGCGGGTGCGGGCAGGGCTTGTCATCTCTGCCCTGCCTCGCCTCGCCTTGTTGAAGAAGAGGCCTGTCATTATGATCGCATGCAGGTCGCCCAGATGGGACTCTGCAAAGTGCTCACTCAAGCGCTCGAGCCCTCGACGTGCTGAGCCGCAGGAAGCAAGCCGTGGCCGGCCATGTCCTCATCGTACATGGGATCGCGGAAGGGTTGCGCTTGAGCCTCTGCAGGAACGTTCACATCACTCAACTACTGGTGCGCCTCGAATCGATAGTCGCGACAGGGATTTCACGCGCCCAACAACGCACCCGGCCCTGGCTCTCCAACTTCGTATCAAGGACCCTGCCTGGATAGTTTGCTGCTGAGGGCACGGCTGCTGATCTGAGGTGGCGCTCTGAGGCTGCTCGCGGCATCTCTCGGCACGCCTTGCTGGTCTTGTCTCGCCTGTCTAGCTCCCGCGACTGCACGCCCACCAAGCAAGCCCGGCATGCGGGTATCGGACGTGGTGGCTGACGGGGCCTACGGGGTGATCATTCACAATTTCCTGGGGGCCATGCAGGCGCCTGCCTCTTTCCGCTCGGCGATTGAGTGATGAGGGATGTAAGACATGGCTTGGCTGACACTGACAGGCCAGTCGACATGTCAATATCGCCCGAGCGGGCAAACTATCACCTCGCACAGTCCTCGATGTCGCAAGACACTGCTCCGGCTCCTCTTCCTTCGGGCCATCTTCAGGCGTGTGCGCGGCCTGCGACCGCTCATGAGGAAGCATTGACAGGACCTGGCGTTGAGACAGGGTGATGTGATGCTCAGTGTGCCTCGTCCTCGTCCTGTTGGCTTCTTCGCCGCATCGCCCGCGCGTCTTTCCAAGCTTTCCGCTTTTCCTCCACTTCCCTGCCGGGCACGGTGACGGTCGCACGGCATCATGCAGTGCCGGTCGATCACCTGATCACCTGTCATCACGTCCCCCCGTGTGAGTCTGCAGCGCCTCGACCTGCTAACAAATAACAGGTACCAGGCACCCGACAACCAGACTTCAGACGCCTGCACCCTCTGCCAGACCAACGGACCAACGTCTCTGGAGGCCCCGTCGTCATGATACCCTGCACCTGCATCATGACATGCAGCTAGGCTGCGCTCGGGTGGGCTCAGTCGCCGCTACTGGGGGGCGCTCAGTGCGCCGTCGGTCCGGCTACGACGCATCGGTGCCCTTGATAGGCCACCGGCCCGCCGCTGGAGACGGACACGATGGGCGCGATAGGCACGACGGACACGGCTCCTGACCCAGAGCCGGCCGGACGCGTCCTTTTTCCCACTACCCCGCGATCCCGCAGACTCGTCGCGGGCGCAGCCCCGCAACACCATCACATGGGAGCAGCCGAGCAGGCCACCAGGGCGGCGCTGCCAGGGCGGCTTGCGCGGGCAGTCGGCGAGCCCAGGCCAAGCGGCTGCGTCTTGCTTTTAACCTAGGCCCAGTGAGCTGGGCAGCCGGTGGCTAGCCGAGTGACGAAGGGTGTTTTGAAGCTTGAGTTCTTTTCTCGACGGCCGCCTTTGTGCTTTCTCCTCGACACACTCATCGTCAGACCGACTAAACCAAGCTCGCATAGCAAGCCATAGCCCTTCAATTGACACTACCGTCAGTATCTCTCGATTCATGGACCTCGGGCTCACAAGACAACCAACTAACACGCTCCAGACACCCCCACGAACCTCATCAACCACCTCAACCGCTGCAATGGCCCCCCTCACGCCTCACTGGACCCAGCCGTCCCACCCCGACGTCCAAGAGGTCGTCAAGGCCAGCGAGACCGAGTTCCTCACCAAGAGCCTCGCCAAGGTCGCCATGCCGCCCTTCGCCGTCTTCTCCAAGATGTCCTTCCCGCCCTGCACCTTCGCCGACACGCCCACCTACGCCACCGTCCAGTGCGGCAAGGACAGGCACCTCGACCTCAACAGCGACATGCTCTACATCAACCACTCCTGCGATCCCTCGCTGGTCAGTCGTCCTGCCCGGCGCATCCGACGCGGCTCCGTCCGCGTCCCGCCCCCTCCGTCGCCCGCCCCACTAACGTGAAGGGACCTCGGCAGATCTTTGACACGGGCAACCTGAACATCCTCGTCGGCCCGAAAGGCCTCCAGCCCGGCGATGAGCTGACCGTGCGTTTCCCCCCGCCCCAGCGAGGGTCCCCCCTTGAATGCCCTGGTTTTCGAAAGCCCGCAGCTGACAGGCCGCCAGTTCTTCTACCCCTCCACCGAGTGGTCCATGGCGCAGCCCTTCGACTGCTTCTGCGGCGCCCCCACCTGCCGCGGCACCATCAGCGGCGCCCGCGACATGTCGGCCGCCCAGCTCGACGGCGTCTGGCTCAACGGCCACATCCGCGAGCTGCTCGACGAGCGCCGCCGCGCCGGCGCCTCGACCGCCGACGAGGACCCCACGGCCCGCGCCCTCAGGGACGCCGTCGCGCAGGCCGAGAAGGGCGCCGAGGCCGCGCGCGCCGCGCTGCGCGCCTACACCGAGGCGCACGGGTCGCGCAACGGCGTCAAGGGCGTCAAGGCGGTCAACGGCGACGCGGACTTTTCCGCGGGGGCCGCGCGGCGCGGCGCGTCGTCAAGGGAATTGGCCGGCGAGATGGGCGGGGATACGGTCGTCGCCGTCTGAGGGGGGAAAAGGGGCGGATGCGAAGGGGTGAGGGGCGACGGGTGAGGGGTGAGCGCTCAACTGTTCCGGGAAAGGGGGCACAGGGGGGGAGCTCCGCGCTTCCTGTCCGTAGATTCAACATCTGTGCCCGAACCGCTGCGAGATGCTGTGAACGTCTAAAAATGTTTTGATTCGAGAACGCCATACACCAATCCACTGGGTCATGCTAAAGTACAATATCCAACACATACAGACGTGCTCTACGTAATGTGCAGGCAGGCTGGTCGAGGTTCGTAACAGCGCGGAATCTAGTCCCGCGGCTCCTTGCCCTTCTTGCCGCGCCGCCGCGCCTCCTTGTCCTCCTCCTCCTTCTTCTCGTCGTCGGCCCAACGGCCGCCCCACCCGCGCCGGCGGCCCTTCTCCGTGCCGGCGCCCTTGGCGTACCGGCTCTCCTCCTTCTCCCACGTCTGGCGCTCGACGGCGCGGCGCGCGAGGAAGGCGCGCGCGAACCGCCAGGCCTCCGTGTCGGCGAGGTTCCAGGCCTCGAGGGCGTCGCGCACGGCGACGACGCGCTCGTCGTCCGTCTCGCGCTGGGCGGCGATGGCGCGCTTCAGCAGCGGCGGCTCCTCCTCGAGCTCGGCGTCGGTGGCGACGTGGCCGTCGGCCGGGTCGTGCTCCTGCTTGGGGAGGCGCTCGGGGCCCGGCACGGGCGTGTCCGACTCGCCGCGGTCGATGCCGTGGGGCACGGCGAAGCCGAAGTGCCAGTCGAGCTCGTCGCGGAGGGCCGCCGTCAGCGGCTTCTCGGCCGTGAGCCAGAGGGAGGCGGCGGCCGTGGGGTCGGCGGCGACGACCTCCTTGAAGAAGAGGACGCGCGGGGAGCCGCCCACGGCGGCGCCGAGGAGCTCGACGGTGGCGGCGGCGAGCCAGGGGTCGCGCGGCGACTCGCGGCGGACCCAGCGGATGGTGATGGAGGTGCTCATCTGGGTCATGACGGCCGTGGTGTAGGGGTGGGGCACGGTGCCGATGGTGTAGAGGGTCGACGAGTTGCGGTAGCGGCCGGGGGTGCCGATGTGCATGGGGGTCGAGGAGACGCAGGGCGAGCAGCGCGGGTTGTTGGGCGGGCACGAGGCGACCATGGGCGAGGGCGAGCACTGGGAGAGGTCCTCGGCCAGCTCCCAGGCGTCGGTGACCATGTAGGTCGAGTGGTGGGGCAGGGGCTTGAGGACGGCGATGCCGCTGGTGAAGGTGTTCTGCCAGGTGGTGTGGAGGTGGCTGTTGATGAGGGTGTTGAGGGTGGCGAGGCCCTTGGCCGTGTCGTCGGCGAGGGCCTGGGCGACCTTGGAGAACTTGCCCTCGATGGCGGCGGCGTCGTAGTAGGCGACGGCGGCGGGCTTCTGGTCGATGGCGAAGGCGGTCTTGGGGGCGACGGCGAGGAAGTCCTTGGCGTCGGCGGCCTTGTCGCTGGCCATGGCGTCCTTGATGGCGGCGACGACGTCGGGCTGGGCGCCGGCGAAGAGGCCGCTGCCGAGGGTCTCCCAGCGCGTGAGCTTGGGGTAGTCGCCGCGGCGGAAGGAGGCCAGCAGGGGGTCGTCGCGGGGGCCCATGGGCAGGGTGGTGTAGTAGGTCAGCAGGCCGGCGCCCATGCTCTCCCAGGCGAGCCAGCGCATCATGTCGGTCTTGAGGCTGGGATCCATCTCGGCGCGCTGGAGCTCGCCGTAGAGAGGGTTCTGCATGGCCTCGGCGGCGCTGAGGATGACGGGGCGGAAACCGTGGGCCCACCAGGCGCGGCGCCAGGTGAGCAGCAGGTCGCTCTCGGCATCGCGGACGGGGTCGTCCTTCTTGACGGTGGCGTCGTAGTAGCAGTAGATGGGGGCGCGGTCCTGCAGGGGGGGCAGCAGGGAGCGGTCCTCGTCGAGGGTGAGGGAGGAGGAGAAGGGCACGGAGAGCCACTTCCAGTCGGCCCACCAGGAGCTCTCGTCGTAGGCGTCGTTCTTCTGGCGCGGCGGGGGGTGGGAGGGCTGCTTGAAGGGGTTGAGGACGCTCTGGGCGAAGGGGTTCTTGATGTTGGAGATGTTCGGGATCTTGGGGAGCTTGGGGATGCGGTCGGCGTATTTCGTGAGCTGCGAGTCGGCGGAGATGGCGGTCGGCAGGCTGATGAGGAGGGAGAGGACGGCGAAGATGGAGAAGCAGACGAGGAGGAAGGAGAGGCGGCGCGCGCTCAGGCGGGGGATGAGCCGGCCGCGGAAGGTGAGCTGCTTGGGCATGGTGATGGTGGCGGCGATGGCGGGCGGGCTGCGAGCGTGCGACGGCCGTTCAGCGATTGTTCTTCGCCAGGAGCGGTCATTGGTAACCGCGGCGGATGTTGTCGATAGCAATGGGGGATGGAGATGATGGCTACGATGCGATCGAGACGAGCTGGGCGTGGACGTGGACGGTAGAGGTTAGCGGCGCGAGGTACGAGGACGACGACATTGACGTGGGGTGGGTGCTATGACGAATCCGGTTAGCTGACCATCCCCTGTTGACTGGTGGAGCTCAGAGCTCAACCTTCTCAGCTCAGGCGCCTGCAGTGGGTGGGAGGCTCGGAGTCCCCCCCTGTTGACTGCTGAGCTCGGCCGGTCTCAGCTTACCTACAGTGGGGGGAACAGCAGTATTTGCCCTGTATCTAGGACCTGGGGACCGAGTGACGTGCACCAAGAAGCTCTCACGTACGGATCTCCGCTGTAGTTCCGGGACACCCCAAAATTGAGGCCGATGACCTCAAGTGCCTGAAGGCTCTGTCATCCGGAGAGTGCATTAACGATCGATACGGCGACGAGGCCCAACAGTGGCTCGTGAATATTTCGAGGCTCTTCGAACCCTAATCCCTAATCGCACTGTTCGTAGTAATACCACCAGGAAGGCTCGCTTCGCGACATCTCGGACGTGAGAATTGGCAGAAGGAGGGTAGCCCGCAGCCCCGGGTGCCGGGTTGCACGAATCATGTAACCCCGGGGCTCGGGCCAGTGGTGCAAGATCCCAGACGACAGGGACGACATCGTGAGCTTTCTGCAGATTGGAGGAGACTGGCCGGTAGGGTGCCCATGACAGTACCACAACGAACGGCCCCTTTTGGAAGCTGGTACTCCTGGGTCTGTTTGCCGTGATGGGCTCGCTGATTACCTACCGTCAACACCTCATTGCAGCATCCAGCACCCCGCGCCCCAGCGCCAGCTAAGCCTGTGACGGCGCTGCAGCTGCGGTTCAATGCGCGCTTGACCGCCTCGGGTTGAGGTGGTGGCCAGGAACCGAGGAACCCCACACCGCCCTGTTCTCCACTGAAGCTAAGCTGTCCACTGACCCTGTGCCACGCGTGGCCCGAAAAGGGGGCCCCTGTTAGCAAGCCTGTCGTGAGCCACACGGGGAAGAGCTACGGCACTGATTCCGCTGGTCGGCCGCGAGGACGTCTGCACCATGTCAGGAGCATTGGATTCCTGTCCAACACACAAGAGCGGGAAAGGCGGTGGACGCATTCGTTGGCCCGGCCGCCCTTGATCGGCTTTGCGACCTTTGCCCACGAGATTGGTTAATCAACCGTCTTGGTGTTCACCCTCTCCACCACACGGCACCCGAGTCGCGAGCTTCACAGCGGCCCCCTGGGCCAAGAAGAATGACATGTTATGAGTCTTTTATCGATGCTACCCGTGGTCTTTTCCGACCTTTTCTTTTCTTTTCTAGCCACGTACCCAATCTACCCTTACTGGATGATCTCCTCCTTGCAGAAGATGCCGTAGGCCTAAACAGCAGAATGATCAGCGTGCGTTCCACTTCCGGTCGCGGCGGTGGCCTTACCTTGAGGTCCTCGATGAGGGGGTCGTTGATCTTGCTGCTCATGGGTGCGAGGACGCCCTTGACGGCGAGCTTGCCGCTCAGGACCTGCCTGACGGCGACCGCGCAGGGGATGCCGACTGGAACGAGTTAGCTGCCTGGGCCCGAGAGCAGGACGGGGGGGGGGGATACTGACCGAGCTTGGCCATGGCCGAGTAGCCGTTGGGGTCGGTGCTGCCGTACTCGACAAGGGTCGAGAGCCTCGTCTGGCGGGTGCCGTCCTTCAGCTCGACCTCGAACTTGTGTTGGAGACTACCAAGTGTTAGTCCGTGGCCTGCAGAGAGTCTCCTGCCGGGCGCCACTTACATGACAATGTCGCGCTCGCCCTCGCCGTACTGCATCTTCTGCTCGAGGGTGGCGCAGATGGTGTCCAGCGGGTTGCCCCTGGGGATGGTCTGGTCGCGGTATTAGCATCTTGCGGCGGCTACTCCGGTGCGACAGGCGAAAATAGGAAGCAGTGCTTACCTTCTCCGAGGAGAAGAGTCCGAGCCACCTGAGGCCGGACAGGATGTGCTTGCGCTGCTCCTCGTCCTTGAAGGTGGCCTTGGCGGCGATGGCGTCGATGAGGTCCTTCTCGTCCGTGGACTTGGCCGAGACCATCTTCTGGGTGACCTCGTTCCAGGGAAGCGCCTCCTTGAAGTAGGGACGCTCCTCATCCTTGAGGAAGTCAATGTCGACGAGGACCTTGACGAACTCGGGGAAGCCGGCGAATCGGAGGGTACCGCTAGTCAGAGAGTCAGCAAGCCGCGCAGAGAAAACCGTGAGAGGTGCGCGTACCGGATGATGGTGTCGGCCTCGGGGATGTTGTAGCGCTCCTTGTAGGGGGCGGAATCTCTGTTGGGGTACGCGACGGTGGCGAAGCCTTTGTTGAGTGTCAGTACTGCGCAGGGCCGGCGAGGGGGGACGTCTTTCGAACAACAGCGCGAGGCCTTGCCTGGCGTCGCGACTGTGATCGTGGTGCAGCTTACCGGGGTAGATGTGGTACGGCTTGGCGGTGGCCATCAGATCTGGCGTTCCACTAGGTCAGTCATGGTGCTCGATAGGAGGGTAGCAGTCGGCTGCATACCGGGGCCGGCAACGTCGACGATCTTGCCATCCTGGTAGAAGCGGGCCGGGTTGCGCAGGGCGAGCAGCACGCCGCGGGGGGACCTTGAGTCATACCGTGTCAGCACGCCATTTTCAAAAGACCGGGGCGCCTGTTCAGGCGTCCAGGCGCCGTGTCGAGAGCCGAGCCGGCTGCTTACCAGGAGAACTTGTAGCCCAGGGGGTTTCCGGAGCTCTCGGGCGCGGGCAGACCACCGCAGTATGACAGGAAAGACTTGATCTTGCCGCCCTCGGCGTGGACCTCCTCGATCGTCTTGACGGCGTCTGGAGTCATCAGTATGGTGTTGTCACGGGTTGCCACGGAACGGGTCGCCTACAGAGGTGATCAATGCCGGGGTCTGCAGACAGGTTGTTAGCGAGAGGAATGCGAGGATGAGGCCCGGGTCTGAGGAGTATGACGCACCGAGGCCGATCTCGTTCATGACGGTGATACCGGCGTCCTTGCACTGCTGGTCGAGCTCGAGCATGGCGGGGGAGACATAGCTGGTGGTGACGACGTTCTTCTTCTGGCGGATGGCGGACTTGATGACGGTGGCGTGGAAGGTGTAGGGGATCAAGCTGATGACGAGGTCGTGCTTGGCCAGCTCGGCGTCCAGGGCCTTGTCGTCGGTGACATCGAGCGAGATGGGGGTGGTGTGCTGGATGCCGGCGGCGAGGGACTTGGCCGACTCGAGGGTGCGGCAAGCTTTCTAGGTGTCAGCGTGCTGGAGGGGGACCATGTCGTCGGGCGCAGGAGCTGTCGTACCAACGGTCACAGAGATGCCCGCCTTGGTGAGCTCGTCGAGGGTGGGCTTGGTGACGAAGCCGGCACCGAGCATCAAAACCCTGTGTTCGTACGCGTGGTCAATCAATGCTCACGGTCTCGATGCGGGGGCCACGTCTGCTTACTTCTGAGGAGCCATGGTGAATGTGATTGTGGTTGTGGTAGCGCAATGCTGTTGTGAAGACGATTCGAGATGGAGGTTTCGTGCTCTCGCTGGTTTCGATTTCTTACTTTACTCTACTTTACTTTCCTTGGAGGGGAGGAGTCAAACCCCTCAGCGGGGCAGGGTCCGATGCCGGGTACAGGTCGGCACCCCGCCAAGGGGCTCATAGGGCGGGCAGCTAAAAACTTGAGCTGCCTACGTCATGACGGGCCGCTCGAGTAATGAGCACGGTAGGGCGAGTAATGAGTGAGGTGGGCGTAAGGTAAGGTAGGCTTGAGGTGGCCTAAGGTAGGCGTGGAGTGGGCGTACAGTAGGCCTAAGGTGGGCTGTAGGCCTAAGGTGGGCTGTAAGGCCTGTGCCAGGGCGCGAGCATCCCCGTTCCAGTGGGGTCGACCCTGCCTGCGGTTAAGAGCGGCGTTGCTCGGGCTTCAGCGCGCCTCGGCCACAACGACAGACAACCGCCCCACCCAGCCTCCGTTCGCAACCATCCCCCCCCCAAGAGGTACTTCACCAAACCTCGCCTCGTCTCGTCGCCCATTGCACGAACACCAATTCACACATCCGCCAACATGTCCTTCCTCCGACCAGCCATCTGCAGGGCCTGCCAGAAGGCCAGGTTCCGTCCGGTCCGGGGCTTCGCTACGGCCCACGGCAGCCCCCCCCAGCAGCCACAGCCGCCTCCGTCGGACAAGTACGTCAAGCTGGTCGAGGTCGGGCCTCGCGATGGCCTCCAGAACGAGAAGACGGCCATCCCGCTCGCCACGAAAATCGAGCTGATCGAGAGGCTCGCCAAGACGGGACTCTCCACCATCGAGGCCGGCTCCTTTGTGTCGCCGAAATGGGTTCCCCAGGTGCGTCCCTCGTCCCCCCTCCCGCCCTGGTGTTGAGGGGTAGCAACAAGCCAGCAAGCAAGCAGAGCACTGACGGCGCGGCACCTCCAGATGGCCAATTCGAGCGAGATCATGGAGCACATCCTCACGAAAGCCATATCGTCGCCCTCCCCGCTCCTCTACTCCTTCCTGGCCCCCAACGCCAAGGGCCTCCAGAACGCGACCGCCCTCCTCGAGAAGCACCCCGACGCCTTCGCCTCGCTGCTGCGGCCCGCCGGCGACGCGTCCCGGCCGGGCGTCGAGATTGCCGTCTTCGCCGCCGCCACCGAGTCCTTCTCCAAGAAGAACCTCAACTGCGACATCGCCACGTCGCTCGAGCGCTTCCGCGAGGTCATCCAGGTGGCCAAGGCCAGCGGCGTGCGCGTGCGCGCCTACGTCTCCGTCGTCCTGGGCTGCCCCTTTGAGGGCTACGACGTCGACCCGCACAAGGTGGCCGAGATCGCCACCGACCTGCTCGAGTCGGGCGCCGACGAGATCTCGCTCGGCGACACCACGGGCATGGGCACGGCGCCGCGCACCAAGGCCCTGCTCGACTGCATGCGGGCCGCCGGCATCCGGAACGAGGACCTGGCCATGCACTTCCACGACACGTACGGCCAGGCCCTGGTCAACACGGCCGTCTCGCTGGAGCACGGCATCCGGACCTTCGACAGCAGCGTGGGCGGGCTCGGCGGCTGCCCCTACAGCCCCGGCGCCACCGGCAACGTGGCCACCGAGAACATGGTGTACTTCCTGAGCACGCTGGGCATGGAGACGGGCGTGGACCTGGACGCCGTGTCGGACGTGGGTGCCTGGATCACGGGCGAGCTGGGCAAGGCGAACGAGAGCACTGTCGGCAAGGCGGTGCTCGGCGCGCGTGGGAGGGCGTAGCTGGGGGTTTTCCTCTTTTTCTTGCTTATAGGCGTATTCAGGCGTAATCTTGTAGCTAGGGGTGGGTTTGAAGTGAGTCCACTTTTGGTATGTGAATACAGGCAACATCCATCACTCGGTATGATCACGCAGCTGTTTACTAGAACGGGAGTAGGTAGGCCATGAATGTGGAGAAGCAGCACCGAGGACTATAAATTTATGGGTCTCGAAGTGCGAAGTGGAGAAGATGGCTACCAGGTACCGACGTCTTCTGGCGGCCGAATAATCATAAAACGTCTTACATCGTCCATCTTGAACGACGACCACGGCCTCATCCTCCAATCACACACCTCACACATCCCCCCGTCGTCATACGTCCAGCGTCATACAACAGCCAGCTCAGCCAGACATGACAGATCATCAGCCCGAAATGAAGATCGACCCCGCGAGAGCCAAGGCCCTCACCTCGCAGCTCCAAGCCGTCACGGCCCGCCTCGCGGCCGCCGCCCAGGGCCGGCCCGTCCGCCTCGTGGCCGTGTCCAAGCTCAAGCCGGCCAACGACGTGCTGGCGCTGCACCGCGACGCCGGCGTCGCCGACTTTGGCGAGAACTACGCGCAGGAGCTCCTGCAGAAGGCCGAGCTCCTGCCGCGGGCCCTGCGCTGGCACTTCATCGGCGGGCTGCAGTCCAACCACGCCAAGAAGCTGGCGCGCATCCCCAACCTCTTCTGCGTCTCGAGCGTCGACTCGCTCAAGAAGGCCCGCCTCCTGGACGCCGCGCGCGCCGACCTCCGCGCCGCCGACCCCGGCGTCGCGCGCCTCGGCGTCCACGTCCAGGTCAACACCTCGGGCGAGGACGCCAAGTCCGGCACCGCCCCCGGCCCCGACACGGTCGCCCTGTGCCGCGCCGTCGAGGACGAGTGCCCCTCCCTCGAGCTCCTCGGCCTCATGACCATCGGCGCCATCGCCCGCAGCAAAGCCACCACCGCCGAGACGGAGAACGAGGACTTTGCCACCCTGCGCGACCAGCGCGACCTCGTCCGCGCCGAGCTCGGCCTCGACCGGCCCCTCGAGCTGAGCATGGGCATGAGCGAGGACTTTGAGGGCGCCGTCGCCATGGGCAGCGACGAGGTCAGGATCGGGAGCACCATCTTCGGCGAGCGCGGGCCCAAGAGCGGGGCCCAGATCCTGGCGGCGTGACCGTCGCTGACTGGGTAATAATTTTAGGAAATAGTCAACATGATCAAAAGACGAGTCTTGAATTTGTGTTTCTGGTGAATATCGACAGCTCCAACCCAACCACTTTTGGATCAGCGGGAATGACTGGTATCCTCCGTGCCCCGTACGCCATTTTTTTGCTGCAGCATGCTCAGACCAAAAAAAAAGAAAACACGAGATGAACCACGACCGCCGGCCGAATCGCGCGCCACACGTACGCACGCCGCTACGCCACCATGACGTTGGAGAAGACGTCCGAGATGTGCTCCCGCGTCGGCGGCGACGGCTGGTCCATCCCCACGCTCACGCCCGCGCCCAGACGCTCCTCCATGAGCTTCATCATCGTCGCCGGCACGCTCTCGTCCGTCGCGCGGATCGTGATACGAAGCATCTGCCGAGCATGTTAGCGTGAGGAAACAAAACCGAAAACGTGTCGTGTTGTACGTACCTGCGTCGCGTAGTTGGGCTCGAGGCGCATCAGACAACCAAACTTGCCGCCTTCCGACGTGTGGAGCACGCTGGCGCCCACAAAGTTCTTCGAGTTGGGGTCCACGCCCTCGAGCACGCGCCAGCGGAACCCTTCGACCGTCTTCTTCACGAAGTTGTGGTTCATCTCCCTTCCGGCGTTCTTGCCGGCCGCGCTCAGCCCCACGACCTGCTGCGCCTCCCGCGCGCCGCCGCCGATCTGCTTCCACCGCTTGAAGAAGTCCTCGGCCGACAGGTCCGCGGGGTCCATGAACTTGTGCGCCGCCACCGGCAGCTTCAGCGTCAGCGCCTGCAGGGCGCCCGCCAGGTAGCTGATGCGGATGGTCGGGCACTTGTCGAACACCCTCTTGGCCTCGAACATGATGACCTGCTGCGACTGGGCTCCCTGGTTGATGGAGCTGTCCGGCATGCCCTTGACGTCCCACGTCAGCTTGCCCTTCTCGCTCTCGTCCAGGTCGAGCGTCGTCGTGAAAGAGCTGATCGTCGCCGGCGTGTTGTTGGAGAAGTAGAGAATCAGGCACGCCATCTGGCCTCTGTACTCCGACCTGACGCCCACCTGGATCTGGCCGTCCTCGAACAGCACACCCTCGGACCGCAGCAGGAGCTTGTTGAAGCCTCGCTGCCAGCCGGGCGACAGGTGAGCCGCGCTGGCCAGGTTGGGCGCCTTGGTCTTGGGCTCGGCCGGCCCAATGTTGAGCATGTCGAGGCCGGCCAGGTCGTTGGCGCTCGAGCCGCCGTTCGCTCCGTTCGCGCCGCCGTTGGCATGGCCGTTGAGGCCGCCGTTGGAGCTGAAGGTCCTCTTCAGGGCCGCGTTCTTCGCCATGGCCAGCTCCGACGCGTCTGCGTTTGCATGCTTTCCGCCCACAACCCAAGTCCTCTTATCACTCGTGTTGGCGTGCTTCTGATGCAGTCTGGACAGCAGCGCGGATTGGCGTTCGGGGAACGGCGGCATCTCGTCCAGCACGGTGCGCAGGAGGTCGTCCGTAGGCATGTTGGCGAGCGCGAGGTACTCGCAGGCCCGCTGCTGGAGCTCCGAGTCCAGCGTGTGGCTGAAGACTCGGAAGGCGTTCAGGAGCTGCGGCTTGATTTCCGGGAAGAGGTTGACGAATTTGACGAAGCAGGACAAGATCATGGCTCGGGTGGGCGATGAGCACGCAGAGAGCTTGCCCTGGAGCGCCATGAACTGCTCGATCGGGCTGCACTTGGGCTGGTCGGCGATCAAGTGGCCGAACTCGCCCAGGATGTAGGCGCCGATTTTCACCAGCGTCTCGTGGCAGTGGTCTTGCTTGACGTACTGTAGAGAGTGCTGAGCGGCATAGACTTGCAGCTCCTCGTTATTGGTCACAATCTGGATGACACGCTGCCAGACCTCGTCGCTGACGTGATCGCCCGCCATGGCGATCAGCCTCAGCGAGATGTCGACGTACCACTGAACGTCGGTAGCATACTTTTCCGTCAGAATGGCAATCTTCAGCACCATCTCTTCGCGAATAGCAAAGTCGGCGTTTTGCAGAAAATGCAGCAGCTCGCCGACGATGACCTGGGCGTTGGTCGTGTCGCACATGCTGTAGAGGAGATCGAGACCCTTCCTCCGGACGCTGATGTCGCGGTCTTTGAGGGACCCGACGATGACGTCTTGGTGCTGCTTGATAGGTTCCAGATTCTCGCCGCGCGCGGCAAGATGCGTCATCGCTTCGAGGCCAAGGTAGCGCACGTTGGTCTCTCGTGATGTGAGGAAGCGTCCAAGCCTGGATGAGATCTGCTTCATGAGAGCAGTCTCCGTGTCCAGGTGGATGATGAGGTCGATAGCCTCGAACAAGACTGCATTCTGCGCGTTGTTTTGCTGGACGTTCTTGGTCTGCTCGAGGGCGAGGTTGAGGATCTTCTGCACCGACTCGCGGATCATGTCCCGAACGTGGGTATCCTCTGCACTCATTAGCAAAGGCGATCTAGCGCCATTACGAGGGGCAGCTCACCTGAGGGGGGGAAGTACTGGAGCAGGCGGAGCAACTTGACCTGGATCCAGGGGCAGGGCACTTTGTAGTAGAGGTAGTCGGGCGTGAACTCGCCGTCAATGACGACTCGCTTCAGCTTGATGGCAGCCCGGGCATAGGCGCCCTGATACTGGTCGAGGTTGTCCTGAGCCAAGGCCATGACGAGGGAGGTGACGGACAGAGCGACACCCAGGTCGGGATCGTCCATGAGCGATATTATCCGCTCGGCCCATTGAGGCTGGATGATCTCGGGGTGCTTGCGGTATAGGCGCAGCAGAGTAAGGGCGGCCTTCTTCTTGACAAACGTCTTGGACGTGCTACTCAGGGGTCAGCACCCAAGGACCGGGGGTTCGGGATCTAGGGACGGTAGACTCACGGCGCGATGAGAAGCCTGTGAACCTCGTTGCTCAGGGCCTCGCCCATCTCCTTGCTACCAACGTTCGCAATGGCGTGAAGGGCGAGGCAGTTGAACAGCTCGTTGTTCTCCAACAAGTCCTTTCGGATGCTGTTGACGACAAGATGGAGCAGCTCGTGCTTCTCATGGAGGAAGAGGGTCATGGCCAGGTAGCCAATCTGCTTTTCCGAGTATTTGGTGGCGGAGATGAGGTTGACGGCCTCGAGGTGGCCGAAGTCGACGTTCCATCCCAAGATGTAGATGTAGAGGAGCTGGGCGGATGTTAGTCGAGCTGGAGCTGGGCTGAGACGAAGCGCCACGGCCGGTTCGTACCTTGCAGACGTATTTCTTCTTGTGATATCCGCTTAGACTTCCATCTGGGGGTTCCTTTTAGTACGGCGTCCCACATCCCGATCCCACGCACGGGCGACGGCATCATGCATGCGCACCTTTGAACTTCTGGCGGATGTTGGCCAGCTCCTTGTTGATTCTCTTTTCCTCGAGATCCCTCGCTCGGGCATTTCGCAGGTCGGCGATGAACTGAACGAGGCCTCGCATGTTGGCCGTATTACTACTCGACCGGCCGAGGAAGCCACCCGTGACGGCCGACATGGTGTGCAGACGGGGAGGGAGGGGGGTTTTGTGCGGCGCCTGTGGGTATTTCGGGATTGGTGTATCGGTTGGTTGGGCCTGATGGCGTTGAAATCGGTCGTCGTGGTCAGAGGAGAGCTCTGATTCTGTCGTATCCTTCACTCCATATGCGCAGTGCTCGTGGATGGCGGGGTGTCAATGGCGAATCGGCACAGGTGATGTTTGCCCGGCCGAACCGGCTGTCGCAGTCGGTTCGAGGTGGTGGTGATGGTCGAGGTGGGGAGGGTTTCGCGAGGTGCTCGACTGGCGGTCAGGCCGTGTCGTTCGGGGCTCGTGGGTAAGGTCGGTGGGCGGCCGGTGACGGAGATGGCGGTGTTGGAGCAGACACCAGGCTGGAGATGGGACGTCGATCACGACGGAAGACGTGGTTGAGGGTCGAAAAGTGCTGGTACGATGTGCCCCTGTCCGAGCCGACCACATCTAGAATCGAGAGGAGCCAGCCGTACTCTCTTCTCTTCTTTAGCGGCCAGGGGTCCCGGTGAGTGGTGCTTGCGCTCGCGCTCGTGCCCGTGCTGCGGTCGCTGGAGGGGGGCTCGGATGGGGGGGGGGGGGGT